>OY019132.1:61525500-62812167 GCA_955652365.1 Eristalinus aeneus
AAGGAAACAGAATCAAGCAGGAAAGTCAATGCTCACTGGAAGAAGGTTTCTGCAGAAAGTTCATTTCAAGAAGACTTCGCGGTTCATCCGTACATCGAGCCGAAGAGTTAGAAAATTAGTTGAGAGTTCAATGGAAAAAGTTGATCTTGTCAAAAAACAACAAAAATTAATGCATTAAATTAATTAATAAGTAAAAGGTATTCAATAGGGACTTGACAATTTTGAATTAAATTTGTGCACGTTTTCCATCACTCATAGTCAAGTTGTAACTGTCCATTTATTCAGAAAAGTTGCTTTTCTTTAAGGTGAAATTGACGAATATACAAGGTCTCATGAGTTAAGTCATTGGATAATGCCAACAAGCCCACAACCCTGAAAGAGCTCAGAGCCCACATTGAACGCGGCCGTTCAAGGAAATCGAATGATGCAAATCTGCCCGCAGTGACAGTGGTCGTTTATTTGGGCTTCAATCTAAAAATAGTGTTTTGTAAATATTCATTTTTAAATATTGGGAAGATACATTTTACAAATTTATTTTGTTGCTCTACGGTCCGCGTTGTCTCAACCAACATGCCAGCCAGCATGATCTCTCGCCAGTTGCCTCCAGTTTTGCACTCCTAGTTGTTTTTTTTGCGGTTAGGAGTACCCTTAAGTGACTGGATCAAGTCACAGCACATGCCGAAGGTATAGAGGAAGAGAGGGAGAGGAGGTACCGATGCACATTGGTTTTACATGCCTGTAAATTGTATTGAGGAGGAAAAATCGAGCTGGGAAGAGCATTCCAGATTAGTGTAGGGCGGCTAAAGAACGAGTCTCTGAATTTGACTGTACGTCCGAAAGAGGGCTTGAGACTGAATTGGTGGGCATTCCTAGCGAGACGTGTATTGCGGGTGAATTCTTGAAGGGTATGAATACAACTGGCTAATTCATCTGAGCATTTCTTGTTAAAATAGCGATAAAAGAGTGACAACGACGCGACATTACATCGGTGTTCTAACAAGTCAATCGACTTCACAACATTACTGTCACCTATAAGTTCTATCGCTCGCTTTTGAATTCTGTCCAACAGGTGCAGGTTGGTCTTAAAAGCACCTGACCAAATAGGAGCGTTATACTCAAGTTTTGGGCGTATGTAGGCCTTGTATATTGAAGCCTGATCAGAGGGGATGAAGTACTTCTTGCATCGTTTTAGGAAGCTTAGACATTTTGCAGCATTTTTTGTGACCCCAAATATGTGTTATTTCCAACCAATTGTTGGGCTGATACACATACCGAGGATGGAAAGTCTTTCGGTTTCAACAACGCAAGTGCCGTTCATGGATAACGGCTGATTATTTTGTGATCGCTTTAACGACAGCAGACAGTACTGGGTTTTGGAAGCATTAAATTCCACTCTACTCTTATTTCCCCAATCGATTATGCTGTCAAGGTTGGAATTTAATGTGCCTAACATACGCTGCCGTTCCGTGTCTATGGCCGAAGTGGAGGGACGTGAGCCAAGGAACGAATATGAAAAGCTGAGGGTACTGTCATCAGCGAAGGAATAAATAGGATTAAATGTAGCAGACAAGGGACCATTTATAAAAATGAGGAAGAGTGTCGGAGATAAAACAGAGCCCTAGGGAACAACAGCATTAGTATGGTGAATATCAGATTTGAATCCATCCAAAACGACTTGTATTGAACGATTCGAGAGGTAATTTCTAATCCATTGAAGAAGAAATCGATCCCAAAAGCACGCATTTTCGACAAGAGAGCGTGACGCCAGAACTTGTCAAATGCATTTGAAATATCAAGCGCAACAATCTTACGTTCTCCTACACTGTGCATCAACTTTTCAGTGAGATATGCCATCAGATCACCAGTGGAACGGTTGCTTCGGAAGCCGTACTTTGATTAAGGTCCTTCTCCACTTATGTGCGTCACCTTAGCCTAGGCCGTGCTCTGTTGCATTGTCCTAATGGCTCAGATTCGAAGACTTTTCGGGCCGGAGCAGTGGTGTGCATACGCTCTACATGGCCTAGCCATCTTAAGCATTGTATCCAAAGACGATGGACTAGGCGCATGTCGCTGTACAGCCTCTAGAGTTCGCCGTCAAATCCTCACCTTCGATTGCCATCAACGCAAACAGGGCCAGAAATCACATGCTAAACTTTTCTCCCGACAAAAAATAAGGACTTCTTCATGCGCTTTTAGTAACGTCCAGGCTTCCGCACCATAAAGTAGGATTGGGATGATTAAGCTGTTATATAAAGCGGGTTTAGTCCCTCGAGAGAGGACTTTATTACTAGGACTGCCTCTTGAGTTCAAAGACAACAGCGATTGGCAAGAGTGATTCTGCATTTGATTTCGGTACTGGTGTTGTTGTCCCTATTTACCACGGAGCCCAGGTAGACGAAGTCCTTGACTACCTCGAAGTTTCTGCTGCCTAGTGTGACGCTGTGACCGAGACGTCGATGTTGTGTGTCCTTTTGTCATGACTGCATGTACTTTGTGTTGACCTCATTGACCACCAGACCCATTGTAGCCGCTTCCGCCTAAATGGCAGCAAGCGCCTATTGGACAGCTCGCTGTGTTCGTCCATGTCATCAGCATATGCTAGCAATTGAATTGACTTCTGGAAGATCGTGTCTCTGGTGTTGACATGAGAGTTACGCACAATCCTCTCAAGAATGATGTTGAAGAATTCATATGACAGTGCGTTACCTTGTCTTAAGCCTTTTTCGATAATGAATGTCTCGGTAAGTTCATTACTGACCCTGACAGAGCAACAAGGGTTCTTCATCGTCATCCTACACAATCTTATGGGGTTGAAGAAGGGGCAAAATCTGGGTTATATTTTAAGTTCCCATTCAGTGTTCTCTAAATAGTTCTTAGCCGGAATAACAGCATAGCGCCGAGTGTTGTCATGATTAAAAATTGTTGCCACGGGTCTGGTCGCATATTTCGGCAACCGCTCTCTAACTCAAACTCTCTCAAACAAATAAATTGTGTTCCATAGCGCTGTCCATTGGTGGTTTCATCTGATTTTTGACTCCACTAAATACAGAGTATTACCTCCGCGTCATAGATAGGCTTTACCGCTGACTTGGCTGGTTGATCGGGTTGCACATATAATTTTTTCCGCTTTGGGTTATCGTATGGATCCATTTTTCATCACCAGTACATATTTGTTCAAAAAATGACTTCCTCTTGCGGCGGCTTTGGCAGCATTTCGGACATGCAAAACTCTCTCGACTGGAGTTCATGTGGAAACCAATCTCTGAGCTTTGAAATGTCTGCTTAAGTGACAAGATCCTACGAGCTCATCTTATGTCTGTCTACAGTTGTAAATTTAATTTTTATTTTTTTCGGTTAGGATACATTGCACTGGAGCGGTTAGACCTAAAAATTGGTCCATTGTACTATTCATAGAGTAATGCTCCCGATTGTCCATCTTCAAACTTTTTTCGCTGCCCAGGACGTTCATAGTCTTCCAAGCCAAAGTCACGACTTTCAAATTATGTAAACTGTTACTCGCCCAGCTAGCACATCTTCACCATAAACTCCTACCAAAATACGTTGACAGCAGCAGTTTTCTCCGTTTTAAAGTAACGGAAAAGAGCTTCCCGCAAAAATACTTTTTCAGACACAAAGTTCAGCATATATATGTGAAAAAATTATTATTGTTTACGTTTCAAATGAATGACATATACTGACGTACAATGACAATAGCTTTCCAAAGTATGTTCCAATGGAGTAATTACAATGGAATAACACAAGTCACGCCATCTCTTAGCAAATAGAATTAAGTTATTGACCCAATATCAATGTTGAGATATTGTCCTTATTGTCATTCGTACAATTACAATTAAGGAAACGAAAAAGCGAGCAATGAAATAAAGACAAACAGAACCTTGAATAGGAGGCGTCTAACCAGGCATAGGTCTGCATCCTGTATGCCCCCCAACGACAATAGAAGCCCAACAAGCTTATGATAACTTCTTCTGGCAGTTAGTCTGACTCATTGTGAATGAATGGAAAATAGGACAGACCTCTACGTTCGAAAGATTTTTAAAATATCCGTTCTGGATGGCAGTAGATTGGATGCTTACACAGGACATTCGAATTGCGCATCCTGACATGTAAATGATACTCGTCAGATTGTGCAGAAAAACGCTACACCGTCAAGGTCGGTAAAGAACTCTGCAATACTCTCATTGCCAAAAAATGTTAAGGACAAGGCGACGTGCAGCCACGAGACTTTTTTCATGTCATTCTTCAGAAGGTAGTGCGCAACTCACAAAACAACACCAGAGACACCATCTGCTAAAAGTCAAAAATGACCCCCTAAAGCTGTATGACTACATGCGCCTCGTCAAGCGTTTCCGAATACAACGTTTAAGCGGCATATTTGGCGTATGGACACGACAAATTAGGACAACACAACAAAGAACAACCTTAGCTGAGATGACCCACATAAGTGGAGAAGCACCTTTGTCAACTTGGAGGGCCTAATTGGAAGCAACTGGGGCGAGATCGTCCTGGCTGGTGAGGCACGTTGTTTGAGGCTGAGGTTCACCCTGACTTTCATGTCAAACAAGGAAGGAGAGGAGTTGATGATGCAATTCGATGAAACAATTTTGGCTTAAGTGCTAAACTTTGTGATGAAGCTCTATTCCTTTTGTTTTCGGTGACTTTTTGCATTTTCTGTGATGGGACCAAGCCATGTTAACTCTGTCCTCGAATCAGGTTTTTTTTAGAAAGAGGCCAAATACTTTTTGATTAAATTAAATACTTGTTGACTAAATTAATCAAATAAATGGTTCAATTAATTAGGACGAACCCAAGAGCTATGAAGTACAGAGCCAAAGCTCTGGCCCCTTTTGTTGGCCTTGCGTGTTTTGTATTTCGTTTTTTCAAAGAATGGGTAGAATGCGGTACGCTGAAGGTTTAGGTGCGATTCCCGGCTGAACCGGCTGAACACCTCGAATTTTTCACTACTCCACCTCTTTCGAGCTGCTGCAACATTCAAGGAGTATTAATTATCTAAGAAAAAGCTTCTCAAACTTCATCATTCGAAGTCGGCAAAAAAATGTAGGTCCCTTCTACTCGTGAGAGAACAGTAGCGCGTAAAACACGAGTGGATGATGAGCAAGCTAAGCCATGGTCTATCCAATTATTATTATGCTCTAGGCTGTGGTTCCCAGACTGTTTGCATGATCTGAACCTTTCTTCCTTGTTTCGTTGGTGAATGGTTTGAATGTAGTACAGATCTAAACCATTTACCATGTTCTCCACAAAAGGAAGTCCATTCTGAGAATATGTACGAGGGGCGTTAAATATATTCTCGGTATCGATATGAAGGAAAATGCGAATACAATTTAAATCGTTTTTATTTTTCAGTATCTTCAATCTTCTTCAATCTTCTCTAACATCAATGCATTTGTTATATCCTGAGATAAGCTTTTTTAAGCCCTAAAAAAATAAATGTCAAATAGCCATTTATTGCCGACTTGACTTCTTCATCATCCGAAACCTTTTTCCATGAAAACTTTTTTATAAATCTGGAAACAGGAAATATTAATAAGGGGTGAGATCTGGACTATAGGCTGCTCGCTGAATTTCTTCGAAACTACAATCTCGAAGGTCAGGTAGTCATTTAAATTTAAAAAATTGTGTGGTAATTCACACAAACTAAGAAAATCAATGATATTTGTTTTTAAGTAAGGGAAAGGTCTGAACTAAAGGGTAGGTGTTGGATTTCTTCGAAACCACAATCTCGTGCAGCAGCCTTGGAAACTCGCTCCGTGCGAACAAAAGCGTTGTCATGAAGAAGGAACACATCCGCTGCGAGTTTACACCGTCTTTTCTTTTTAATTTCCTTCCGCAAATTATGCAAAGTGGAAGCGTAGGATGTGGCGTTGATGGTTTCACCTTTTTTTTGTACTCAATGAGCAAGATTCCCTTTAGTCCCAAACAACTGTTGCCATGAGCTTCCCGGCTGACGAAGCGACTTTGAACTCCTTCGGGGGGTCTGCTCCTTTTTTATGGCACTGCATGGACTCTTGTTTGCTTTCATAGTGGTGAACCCATGTGTCGTCCCCAGTTACAATTCGATTTATCCCACTGCATAGTCTCTTCTTTGCTTTCAGGGTCATAGCGGTGAACCCACGTTTCGTCCCCAGTAACAATTCGATCCATAACACCGTCCGCGTTCTCACTAAAATAATAATTGTTGGCGCTACAGTCCAAAGGGGGACCAGGGCCTAGCTTGCTCATCAACTACTCGTGTTGTGCGCGCTATTGTTCTCTCACGAGTAGAAGGGACCTACAGTTTTTTGCCGACTCCGAACGGCGAAATTTGAGAAGCTTTCTTAGACAGTTATTACTCTTTGAGTGTTGTCAGCAGCTCGAAAGAGGTGGTGCCGTGAAAAATTCGAAAAATTGGTGTTGAGCTGGGAGTCGAACCTAGAGCCTTCGGCGTGTGACCGTCGCACTCTACCCACTACGCCACGGCGACCACTACACATCTCCAAAAGCTCTCTACAGCATGCGATTCTCACTTCTTCTGAGGCGCTGTGAACATTCGTGGCACCCATCTTGCACTGACCTGTGAAAAGTTAAGATCGTCATGAAGAATGGTGTGAATGGGACCAGTTGAAAGCTTTGTGATCTCTGCCATCATTCACCTTTATTCGGACATCCTCAAGAGCAAGTTTTTTAACTTCTTTGATGCTTCCTCCCGTACAAGCAGTAGCCGGGGCGCCGGAGCGGGAGTCCTCTTCAATGCTCTCTCTGCCTCACTTGAACTCACTTGACCACTTTTGCACAGTTAATAATGAAGTTGCGGAACCCTGGTAAACAGCCACCATCTCTTCATGAATAGGTTTTTGAATTTGTCCTTGCTTAGGGAGAAATTTAATAACAGAGCGATGCTAAATTTTCATCATCATCGTCTCAGTTGCCATTATGATTCTGTTAAACTAGAGATAAAACGCGAATTAATAATAACATTTAAATGAAATCTTTCGTGAATGCACTAAGATAATAGTATTACTTGATAAATAAGTCACTTTACCAGGTATACCGGTATGAAATGACCACCTTTCTGGCAATTTGTGAATACCACCCCAATAAAATTGTTCGTCTTTTAAAGCAAACCAATCAGACACACAATTTTCGACCTCCTCGTAGGAATCAAAGTGCTGCTCAGCCAATGCGTGTCCCATCGATGAAAACAAATGTTAGTCGAAAGGAACCAAGTCTGGTGAATACGGCGGGTGGGGTAGCTGCTCCCAGCCAAGTGGTTTGAATGTATCCTGAACCGGTTTTGATTTGTGTGCAGGTGCATTGTCATGGAGGAAAATTACCTTGCCGTGTCTTCCGGCCCATTCTGGTCGTTTCTCGATCAATGCATGGTTCAAATTGGTCATTGGTTGTCGGTGGCGATCGGTATTAACGGTTTCACCAGGTTTTAGGAGCTCGTGGTACAGCACACCTTTCTGGTCCCACCAAACACACAGCATAGTCTTCTTGTCGAATAGATCTGGTTTTGCAGTCGATGTTGATGGTTGTCCCAGGTTAACCCATTATTTTTTCCGTTTAAGACTCTCAAGATAGATCCATTTTTTATCACCAGTAACAATCCGATGCAAAACCGATTTCCTTTCGTGTCTTGGAAGCAAAATTTCACAAGTGTTTTTTCGGTTTTCCATCTGTCTTTCATTCAATTCATGTGGCACCCATTTTCCACACTTTTGGATCTTTCACATAGCTTTTAAACGGTCAGAAATTGTTTGTTGTGCAACATTCAACTCTGCCGCCATTTGCTTTTGACTCAAAGTGTCATCTCCATCCAATATCGTTTGCAACTCGGCGTCTTCAAACTTTTTTGGTGGTCTTCCACGTTCTTCATTTCTCACATCAAAATCGTTTTTTCTGAACCGTTGAAACCATCTCTTGCCATCACCATATGCCTCGACAAGCATTCGATGCGACTCTGCAGCACTTTTCTTCAAATGAAAATAAAAAGTTAATGCTTTCCGCAAATCATCACTTTCTGGTACAAAATTTGAAATTTTTAACAAGATGAAAAAATATGATTTTGTCTGTTCAATGAGTTGATGTATACTAAATAACAAACAAACAAACAAAAAGAAAATACGGGCTCGTTTACAACCAATGTTCCCTATCGACACATTTGTATCTTGACGCTCATTTCATACCGGTATACCTGGTAAACACAGCTTAACCCCAATATCGAGAATACATGTGAACTTGTCTCTCAGTGGATTTCGTTGTGTTCCTATGAAAAATCTTCGAGGGGACATTGCTTAGCAATGCATCTTACTAAAGGAACGTCCATCAGGTGCGGCAACGAAGCTCATCCGCTTCAATGACGGGACCGATGTTACAGCTGGAACTGAATGGAAAATCCTTTACCATAATCTGTGAATTCCGGGCAGTTCCGAGACCGTCTCTCCACATCGCTGTTAATTATTTTAGCTGGCCAGAACGAATACCAATAAGTTGAAGCCTCAAATGAGTGGCAGCAGTCAATACTGGCAAAATGGAATATGCAAAACTAAATATGTCAGCCCCCTTCCAAAACTCCACACGTCCCTTTTCAAATGATTGATTGATTAACAAGCCGGCCAAAGTATCAGGAATAACTTTCTGCTCATCTGTGTCTTTCCCACACCTCGATCGTCCCGCAATCTGCTGCCCAAAAAAAAAAAAAAAAAATCCTGATGACACGTAACCCCGAAAATTCCTCATACCAAATCGAGGATAAACACCGGAAAGCAGGGATCCCCATCTGTGGCACTTAATCAAGTCCAGTAAGCGCCATAAAAGGAATCGAGGGCAAAAAAAAAACTGACGATGCAACTACAAATTTGCAAAAATATCCATTCAACAGGATACCCTAATCCCGCATCCAATTCTGTTATCCTTGCTGTCATTCCCCCGTCCGTTGGTCCTTCCTCTTCACTCGTAAAGCGGCGTTCATGTGCCGCTTTCCATCAAAACCATGCACACCACTCGGATACGTTCAGACATTTGATCTCGGCATTTACCCTTCGTTCAAACAAACGGGATGGTGGGGGGTGGCACTGCTTTCTGTCAGAGAAGTTTTGCACATCCTAGTCGGTGCGCTGTACGACCACTACCGTCACCGCCGAAGCAGTCGACGCTCTCGCTGAAAGGAAGAAATAAATAAATTTACTGACATGACGATGATTATCCTTTTTGTTGTCTGAAACTAGGTTGTACTACCCGGCGATGCTGCTGCGTGCTGTTTCCTTATGCTTGTGTGTGCACGACACCGTTTATCCCTTTTAGGGGGTCCCTCCGCACCGCGGGTACGTGCGTTTGTGTGTTCGGCCACGAGTAGGTGGTTCTCCGCTTTGATTTTTCGTATTTGGTTTGGTGCAGGAGTTTTATCCTTGCCGTGCCTTCGTGTAGGCGTGTGTGTGTGTTTGTGGGTGGTGGGAGTGCGTTTTGTTTGGAGAACATTTTCTTCGCAGGAATCCTTATTATATCTACGCAGTGCCGCTGTTGTTGTTTCAGCCTTCTGTTGGCGTGTCCTTGTGCTTGATATGGATGTATATTTTTTTTTTTTTGCAAATGGGCCCAACATGCATGGCATATGAATTGGAATTGTAGGGCGGTCGTCATGTTTGACGTCGTCGGCCTTTGACGGGTTAGGTCGGCGGCGCAGTCAGCAACGATGGTGTAGGCGCCGAAGAGGGTCCTGCTTGGTGGCAATTGTTGTTGTGCCGAACCGTTTGTTTTGATTACGATTGTCATAGATCCTTTGCAATTATTATCCTTTATGCTGTGAGCATTTCACTCGACAGCTGAGGGTAGCTTCCTCCGTGCGAAAGCAGGCTGCTTTCTTTTATCCTGCCGACAAGGGTTTCTATCTGAAGTCTGAGAAGGTCGGTGGTAAATAAATGGTGTGGGCGGTATTTTTGGCTCTCATTCTTTTCTTTGCTTTGGCGTTGACCTTTTGAGGCTGGGATTTTTTTGGACGGCTATGAAATATGATTTACTAGTCGGACTTACTCTGGGATTTGTCAAAGGACGGTGGCTTTTAAGCAAACTCGGGGGAAAGACAATTGAAACGCGCTGCTTTGACCCTTCCCGGAGGAGCGCAGCACCGGCAAAGAGTGCTGCGGGGGATGGGAAAGTTCATCAGCGCTTGAAGGTCGGCAGTCTATGTCGTGTTACGAGGATAATGAGCTTAGCTTTGTGGGAGGCAAAGTTCATTCTGATTAATGCCATTTCTGAGGGGATTTCGGATGGCTTTGGAGTAACTGTGGAGTTGGCGACCGTGAACATGGTGACCGTGGGGATGGCAACCGTGGAGTTGGCGATCGTGCAGTTGGCGACAGTGGACCTGGCAACCGTGGAGTTAGCGCCCGTGGAGTTGGCGACCGTGGAGTTGGTGACCGTGGAGTTAGCGACCGTGGGGTTGGCAACCGTGGAGTTGGCGACCGTGCAGCTGGCGACCGTCGGGTTGCAACCGTGGAGTTGGTGCCCGTGGAGTTAACGACCGTGCAGTTGGCGACCGTGGAGTTGGTGACCGTGGGATTGGCGACCGTAGGGTTGGCAATCGTGGAGTTGACGACCGTGGAGTTGGCGACCATGGAGTTGAAGACCGTGGAGTTGGTGACCGTGGAGTTAGCGACCGTGGGGTTGGCAACCGTGGAGTTGGCGAACGTGCAGCTGGCGACCGTCGGGTTGCAACCGTGGAGTTGGTGCCCGTGGAGTTAACGACCGTGCAGTTGGCAACCGTGGAGTTGGCGCCCGTGAAGTTGGCGACCTTGCAGTTGGCGACCGTGGGTTGGTAGCCGTGGAGTTGGTGCCCGTGGAGTTGACGACCGTGCAATTGGCGACCGTGGAGTTGGTGACCGTGGGATCGGCAACCGTGGAGTTGGCGACCGTAGACTTGGCAACTGTGGAGTTGGCGACCGTAGGCTTGGCAACCGTGGAGTTGGCGACCGTGCAGTTGGCGAGCGTGGGGTTGGTAACCGTGGAGTTGGCAACCGTGCAGTTGCCGACTGTGGAGTTGACGACCGTGAAGTTGGCGACCGTGGGTTGGTAGCCGTGGAGTTGGTGCCCGTGGAGTTGACGACCGTGCAGTTGGCGACCATGGAGTTGAAGACCGTGGAGTTGGCGACCGTCGGGTTGGCAACCGTGGAGTTGGCGTCCGTGGAGTTGGCGACCGTGCAGTTGGCGAGCGTGGGTTTGGTAACCGTGGAGTTGGCGACCGTGGAGTTGGCGACCGTGCAGTTGCCGACTGTGGAGTTGACGACCGTGAAGTTGGCGACCGTGGGTTGGTAGCCGTGGAGTTGGTGCCCGTGGAGTTGACGACCGTGGAGTTGGTGACCGTGGGATCGGCAACCGTGGAGTTGGCGACCGTAGACTTGGCAAATGTGGAGTTGGCGACCGTAGGCTTGGCAACCGTGGAGTTGGCGACCGTGCAGTTGGCGAGCGTGGGGTTGGTAACCGTGGAGTTGGCGACCGTGCAGTTGCAGACTGTGGAGTTGGCGACCGTGCAGTTGGCGAGCGTGGGGTTGGTAACCGTGGAGTTGGCGACCGTGCAGTTGCCGACTGTGGAGTTGACGACCGTGACGTTGGCGACCGTGGGTTGGCAACCGTGGAGTTGGCAACCGTGGAGTTGGCGCCCGTGGAGTTGGTGACCGTGGGATTGGCAACCGTGGAGTTGGCGACCGTAGACTTGGCAACCGTGGAGTTGGCGACAGTGCAGTTGGCGACCGTGGGGTTGGTAACCGTGGAGTTGGCGACCGTGCAGTTGCCGACTGTGGAGTTGACGACCGTAAAGTTGGCGAATGTGGGTTGACAACCGTGAATCTGGCAACATCGGGGTGCGCTACTGTGCACTGACCAATCAAGGAATGTTGAATAGATTGGCATGTAGTCAACTGCTGTGTAAACTTTCAAGCTATTAAGGAAAGTCTTTGTTTCATGATGAAAATCTTTGAAATGATTTGTTTTTTCAACTTCTTTGTGACTTAAACGAGTTATTTGGCCAAATACCTAAAAATTTGAGTTCCCATGTACATTGGATACAATCAATCTATGGTCTTTCCGATTTGTTTTCTTCTTCCCGATTTTTGTGGTTCTGCTGTCCACATTACGGAGTCAAAGTTGACATTTAGCAGATGTCACATTTAAGACTTTTGACTCCAGCTGGGATCCAATTCCACAAACATGAACGTGGAGGAGACAATGCTGCAGTGGTGCCCAGAGAATGCGATTTGTAAATCTCAAAGTCTAACCTTCGTCAGAGGACACAATTTGGCCTTATCCATAAATTACATTACGTCAAAAAGCGGAAACCCGTTCTCTAATTTCCTGTTGCTGATCAAATTTAGAACTGCGTCAAGGCTGCATGCATTCCAAGAACAAGTTTTTCAATTATTTCCTGCTCTGACTATGGCAGTGTTTTCCCTGTAAAGTACGGTGTCCTCGGGATGTTTGTAATTTCCCCTGTTATTTTAAACCCCAGGGAACGCCCCACCAACACGCTAAGGAACAGACAAAAAAAACTTTAGCCGGTTTAAATTTGCGTTGTTTGCTTTAAAAACGAAATTTCTATTGCCTTGACTCTTGGTCGTGCTTTGAATTTTGAGAAAATGTAGTAAAACGCGGGCAAGAAACCACGTCACTCAGTCTAGCTCCGGCGCAGTCATACACTCAAAGCAAACAAGTAAGTGATTGATTAGTTTGCAATGCCAATGGAATCGTGATCTACCAACAGATAAATTCAAGAACCAGAGCACTGTCTTGATTCAAGAGAACAATGTTCAGACCCTGTGGGTTGGGTTTTTCTTTGTAATTCACGCTCTATTGCGACTCGTATTTACTTTCAATCGTTCGTTCTGCGAACTGGATGTTGGAGTGATTTTGCGTTTACCTAGATTGTGCGAGTTATTCGGCTCATGGTTGAAGTTTAATCAATTTGCTGATCTTTTCGTGCAAATTGACAAATCATACAATCACTTGTCGGGGCTTACTCAGACCGAAAGTTGCCGATAATTTGTTTTCTTATTCTCGATTTGAATTTTTTTACGAAAACTGAATCATTGGCTCTAGCCAACGTTTTTTCATATCACGCCCCAAGCCATTCATGGCTACTCAGTTGAATCCTTCCTAGATTAGTTTTCAGGGCCCCACATATATTTAAAGAGTTTGCACAACATCAGCTTCTTGTTAATCTTCTATGTTTATTGAACTTCCTTCAAATCGCTTTATTCATAACCAATTCGAGTCCCAATTCACCATAAACCTCCTACGCCAACTCTCATAATTTGGAAGACCATGCTTCCCGGCCTATAGCAACAGATGAAGAACACAATGTGGGTTTGTGTATCGGATCCCACATAAACAGGGTTCATTGCTGCATTATGATTCGAAAACATTTTATGTGCTGGTAATTGTCTCGGAGAATAAATTGATCTTTGACACATTACACAGATTTAACATTTTGAGCGTTTTAGTTTTCTAAACTCTTTGCCATCCCCTGATACTTTCGTTATAGTCAGCTTCTCCTTTGTTCTTTCTTTTCTCTGTTTTTTTTCGAGTGCGTAATGCATCACACTCACTAGACGCAATAAGGTTGAAGTTAACCCTAAGAAAACCTTCAAACTTACCAACAACTTGTCTTTCCTAACCGTCGATGAATTATGACCTCACTCGTATACTTAAGAGAACAGTCAATTCATGTTACTTCTTCAAGAGAATGATCTCGAAAACACCGAAGATTATTATTTATGTTGGAATTCACAAAACTTGATTGACGTCAATTATGTCGAGAAGGACGGCTTCAGCGTTAAGCGAATAAAATAGTGTTCTTTTTCATAATGACAATGAATTGTTTCTATAGTCCGCCATCGCCACAAACATGTTTGATGACATAGACTTAAAGTTGGAGTCTCATTCATCGCATTCTCGAGAGCAGACTTTGTTCGCGTGTTAATTTGTTAAAATTTGATGTCATTGCCTGCTAGAAATGGGTTCAAAGGTATGACGACTTGCAGACCCCCAAAAGACATACAGCTATGGACACATAAATGGCACAAAATTAGATTTCGTACAAATGTTGAAATTTTTCAACTAACAGTTAATTAAAATATAACGTTTTTGCATTCAGCGTGGTCATACTGTAGCTTACTTATGTTGGGGGAACAGATGTTCTGTTTGGTTCTGCTTTTTATTTACCGTTATCATTTTTGCGGAGACATTGTTGATTTTTCTTGGACACATAAATGGCACAAATATCTCAGTGTATACAATTCTCGCGCAACTTTCAGCAGAGCAACATCAAATTTTGTATAGTGAACAAATAATTCATCAGGAATATTACAGAGTGAAAATTATATTTAAATGGGATCAGGTAAACATACTACGGTTGAGAAAAGACGAATAATATGGAACATGCATGAAGACGGGAAAAAGTGTCGGAAATTACACTTTTAATGCGATTTTCCTTTTTTCTCCAGGTTGTGTCATTTATATGTTCAGCCCATTTTACTGTTTTCTTCATATATTTTGAAAATTTTGCTTTTTTATTACTGAATTTGAATTTATGTTTGCTTTGTTATTTAAGATACAATATTAACTTTTGAAAAAAACCAAACAGCTATTTTTTAATAACAACATTTCCAATGATATAGAATAAGTAAGAAAAAATTGAAAAATGTGCCATTTATACGTCCATAGCTGTATTTTTAAATGACCTAAAGAAGTGGAACGGACTCAGGCTGTTGGACTTCGCATCAAGCGGAACCCTTCTGTGGCTAGCACGTGGTTCCCACACCTTAACAATTACAAAGAGACCTGACGATCTCCTGACCAATCCACCGTCAATCAGATTGATCACGTTGTGATCGAAGTCAGACACTCCTCTAATTTTCTCGATGTCCGAACCTTCCGATGTGCAAACATCGGTTCGGATCAGCACCTTTACCTAGCAAAGGTAAAAACCCGGATATCGAGGGGTAAGCGGATTCGAGACAAGCCAATATGGTTTGACGTCGGAAAGCTACAATCGTAACCGAATGCTAGAACTTGGCCCTCCGAGTCTCCTTGAAACTAGCTCAGAGTTCGACGCTTCCTGCACTGACCATAGAAGAAGATTGAAACCTTTATCAAGAAGCCCTCAAGGAAGCTGCCACTGATGTACTGGGTTTCTCGTCACCATCCAGAAGGAACCCATGGTTCGACGACGAGTGCAGGCAAGCGCATTCAAACAAACAAAACGCCTATAAGGCAACACTGCATCGAACAAAGAGGTCTGTGGACTCTACAAACAGAGAAGAAGGGAAAGGCACCGGCTTTTCAGAAGAAAACAGAAGGGGCATGAGAAGCGCTCGACCGAGGAAATGGAAAGGTGTAATGGCAGGAAGGAAGTCCGAATGTTTTACCGAAAGGTAAAACAGTTATCCGGAGGATACAAGGTTCGGACCGAAGCCTGCCGAGACCAAGATGGACAACTCATGGTAGAGTCGCAGCCTGTGCTGAGAATCTGGAAGGATCATTTTTGCAGACTGTTTAACGGCGATTACGGCTCCGAATCCGCTGTTAGGCAGAATGTTCTGCTCAGTTTGAACAAGAATTTGTCGTCCCCACTTAGACGAGGTTAAAATAGCAATATTGAACCTGAATTCGAACAAAGCTGCTGGAGCTGGCGGGCTGTCCGCAGAACTTTTAACGCAGCTGGAGATGACCTGGTTGGGCGCATTCATTAGCCTATCTGTAAGATAAGGTCAGAGGAAAGCATGATCAATGAGTGGAATCTCAGCCCGTTCCACAAGAAAGGAGACACCTTTGACTGCGCCAATTATCGACGGATAAGTATTCTTAACATCGCATACAAGATCTTCTCTGCCGTATTGTGTGAGCATCTGAAATCGTTTGTCCACAGCCTGATAGGTTCCTATCAGTGTGATTTCAGAACAGGGAAATCCACAATGGACCAGATCTGCACATTATGCCAGATCCTGGAAAAGACTCACGAAGTGCAAATCGACACCCACCACCTATTAGTTGACTTAAAGACCGCATATGACAGTGTGCATAGAGACGAGCTAAACAGTGCCATGTCTAGTTTTGGCATTCCTGCCAAACTCGTCAGATTGTGTAGGATGACGATGAAGAACTCTCGCTGCTCCGTCAAGGTCGATAACGAACTCATCGAGACCTTCAATATCAAAAAAGGTTTTAGACAAGGCGACGCACTGTCATGTGACTTCCTTAACATCATCCTCGAGAAGGTCGCGCGTAACTCACAAGTCAACACCAGAGGCACGATCTTCCAAAAGTCAGTTCAATTGCCAGCTTACTCTGATGACACTGAGGTGATTGGACGAACACAGCGAGCCGTCAATGAAACGTTTGCTGGCATTGAAGTGGAAACGGCTAAAATGGGTCTGGCGGTAAATGAGGGCAAAACTAAGTACATGCTGTCATCAAGGAAGGACACACAACATCGACGTCTCGGACGAAGCGTCACACTAGGCAGCAGAAACTTCGAGGTAGTGAAGGACTTTGTCTACCTCGGCTCCGCGGTAAACAGGGACAACAACATCTGTACTGAAATCAAACGCAGAATCACTCTTGCCAATCGCTGTTTCTTGGCCTCAAGCGGTGATTGGTTAAAAAAGCTCTCTCTCAAAGGACTAAGCTTGCTTTATATAACGGCTTGATTATCCCAGATCTACTTTATGGCGCGGAAGCCTGGACGCTAGCAAAGGCGGATGAGGAAGCTCTTAGTCTTTTCGAGAGAAAAGTTTTGCGTTCGATTTTTGGTCCTGTTTGCGTTGATGGCATCTGGAGGACTCTATGGGCTGTACAGCGACATGCGCCTGGTCAAGCGTCTTCGGATACAACGCTTAAGATGGCTAGGCCGTGTAGGGCGTATGGACACCACTGCTCCTGCCCGAAAAGTGTTCGAATCTGAGCCATTTAGACAACGCAGGACGACTTAGGATAAGGTGGCTCACTCAAGTGGAGAAGGACCTATTCTAAGATGACGCTCGCAAGTGGAAAATGGCCTCAAACAATTTGAAGTGCTCATTTGGGAGCAACTGAGAAAAGATCGTGCTGGCTGAAGCGGCATCTAAGCTTAGGTCTCGGTTTACCCCGGACTGCAGCTCCATACAAAGCAGATGAGCAATTTTGGGAGACTTAAGAGAAATACGAAAGGCTTCGTCGATAACTTGAATTAATTCAAGGCGCAGGGTGGCCTGGTTTCCACAGTATGCCTAAAATTTTCAGGCAGCGCTAATGCTTCGCTTAGGGGCCACTTAATTTTGATTTTTCATTTTATGAATTTCAGATTTTTCTGGGAATGGAAAAACCTTTTCTTTTGAAATATGTCGTTTGTGGCAATCAAATTTTTAAAGCACAGGAGTCATATTCCTCTGCCAAACAACCGAATGTGTTTCTTTTCACTTAGCTCCTAAAAGTATGCAGTGAGAGAGTAAACACATTTTGTTCGAATTAGTTGTTGATGGTAACGAGCAACCGCTTGGGGATAGTTGGACGTAAATTCTTTATTCTGACCTCGCTATGAAACAAATTTACACCATAGCTTGGATTCAAAGCCAGAGATTTAATGAGCTTGTGTCTACCTTCCATCGTTGCCTTGAATCTGAACTCACGTCATATTTAAGGATTTCCTCAATCAGACAGAGAAAAAAACACTAATTAAACAAGAACATAACAGACGGAAAATAAGCACCTTGTCTCACATAAAAAAATACCTCAAGAGTGTCGGCTTTACAAACAACATTCCGTTTTCACTGTGAGCAAGATACACATCTTGTTGCGTTAAGTTTCAAGTTCACCTTGAGAGAATCGTTTTGTGGAACTGTTGTTGCTTCGTGCTGCCCACTAGAAGTTTCCCAAGCGGTTCCAGCGGGAAAGTCAACGAGAACTTCCAGAAAACTGCACTTTTGTCTCTAACACAAGCTCAGCTTAGCTCAAAGACGCAGTAGTTTCAGCGCAGTATATCCCAATGCAATGACTGGCGTGGCGCGTCTCAGAAAATTTCCATCTTTGCAGCTGCGTTCGATTTCACGGAGGGCGACTTTCACGTAGCACTACTACTCGTCCGGAGCACTACTAAAGTGCGGCAGCGGCGGAGAATGGGAAGCGATAACCCACCAGCTCGGAGCACAAAGAAAAGATAATCTCTTTCTAAATTAAGTTTTTATTGACTAATTGATTAAATTGCACGAAACAGGAAAAACAGAGAGTAAACAAGAGTCCGGTTAGTACTTGCGACAATTGTTTTGTGCGTCGAGCCGTTCGCCCTCCTGGCACCTCGGTGGGGTCTCGAGCAGTATTCTGTCTTCGATGGTGACCTTGACGGGAGTCACCGATGACGAGTCTCCCGTTTGAGTGGTGGCCGCAGTGGTTGCTGCGCCACTGGCCGCTGTAGTGGACGATGCTTCAGGCGCTGTTTCGTTGGATGGGCTGCCGGTGATCTTGTTCTTGAGATCGGTGAACGTATCAGACACTGTGCCGCCGAATCGCTTGGCGGAATCACCAAAATCTTTCACCCACGGCTTGGCTGTTTCCGAGATTTTGTCCGCACCTTTCTTGATGTCGCAGCCGAGGTTCTTGAAGAATTTCGTCACATCGCCATCGTCAGACTCCTTCCCGTCGGCGGGTTTGTCGCAGGCGCAGTGAACTTGTGAAACAAGGATCGCCACTGATGCAAAGACGACGAACAGTTGAAGGTGCATGGTTCGCAGACAACGCGAGTATTTGTTTTGGTTTGAACTGAATTTGATCGGGCAGCGGTCTCTCTGTCTCAGGGTGGACCTGATCGGCTGAAATGCGAATGAGAACTGAATTGAGTCGATAGGAGCCGCGTCAAAGTGAAGCGTCGTCGAACAGCCGAAACAAGTTTTCTGTTTGCTGTTGTGTGCTGTCATTATGCGGCGTTACATGTTGACGCTGACGGGGTCTCTTGCATAACGGAGGTGCAGTGGACGAGCGAAGGTGAGCTTTGGTCTGGGATTTTGCTTGTTTTGTTTTGTTTCTCTTGAGAAGGCAATGCAGCGGTGCTTGTGATGGATAGGCGTTCGATGTGGAGGCTTCTAAGCTTTGCTGTTTAGTATGCGGGCCGGTGGCGGTTCTTAAGAGAACGTGCTCCCTAGATTCCGGTTCGTGTGGTCACGAGCGGCCCTGAGTGAGGTCAGACTCCCGGCTGTGACATGACGTATGCGTGGGGCGTGACTTGCTTGTGCAAGGGCCCTTGAGGTGGAGCAAAGGTCGGACGCTGATGGATTTTTAAGGGAAGGGTTGGACGGGTGGCTGCAATGTCTCTTGGATGATTTTTTGAACAGGAGAGTTAGAAGAGTCGGGGAAATGTGAGTCTGCCGTTTAGACTTTTGCATTTGGTTTCCAGATGCATTCCAGTCCCTTTTTTGATAAATTTTTCTGCAATAAGGGGAAATTTGGGAGTCACCAAGGCACCCATCACGTGTTTGATATCAGGATGGTAATCCCATGAAAGTGAATGAATTTAATGACGCTGTTGAAAACCTGATTGATTGGAAATGATAAACAAGAGTTGTTCAACAGGTTGCTGCTCATATGGGCAGAGGCTAGATTTACAAAACAAATGCGTCACAGTTGGCGTGACGAGTTGTTGGACAACTTGTTAAGACTGGTGCATTTATTTGATGTTCTTCAAGTCCTCTTCTTAAAAAAAAAAAATCAAACAGAACTTAAATTTCAACTCTAAGCCCCTCACAATTCCGAAGCGTCATCTGGAGCAACTCCTCTGTGATTAATCGAAAAGGCATACAAAACAAAACGCATTACCTAAGAACTGATCTGTGACGTAAAGACGTGGGAATCGAGGGAACAACTTGATGATGGGGATTCCCATTCGAAAGCTCGCGACGAATAAATTGAGAGCTTTGTCGTTGTGTCGTTTGTGAGTCACATCATTCGCGGTCTATTGGCTTGAGATAGGCCCTGCGGGAGGTTGGAAGTGATGGTAATTGTCACGCCAGACAAGCATTAAAAAACCATCCCGGCTTTGTGTTTGAATCTAAATTGCTTTACTGTGGCAAGAGTGACAATAAATAAATTGTGCTAAGGTTGGATTTTGATGCGCAGCTATAGACAGATGGGTCGTACAGTTGAGACGCGAAAAGAAACTCGAATGGAGTTTACCAAGTTGGACGAGATTAGTGCGTTTATCGACATCAGGATAGAAGCAAAGTTTGCGGTGAAGATCGCTTAAGGTTTTCCTCTCAGATCTTGTCTATTGGACTGTCTACCTGATCAGGATGCCAAGAAATATTTGACTTGCGATTTTAGGCTTCTCGGTCGCTTTGGGGTTTCTTGAGGCCTGAAAGAAATGTGATGCGTTTCGTATTTTAAACATAAAAAGGGAAGAGTCGGATCTCTATCAAGCGGAAACAAACTGAGAGGCTCAAAACGAGGGTTGCTTTTATAATTCTGGATTAGAGAGCAAAAATAGATATTTATCATCGAAAATAGCTTTTTTGTTTTTCCAAAATGTCTTCATTAAGATCTATACACTTTTGAATGCGTTTGAACCAATTGTGGAAGCACTTTCGCCACTCTGATTGAGGTATCTCCAAAACATGTATTCTGAACGCATCGACCGCTTCTTAAGATGTCTTAAAACTTTGACCTCTCATTTTATTTTTCACGTACGGGAATAGAAAGAAGTCATTCGGTGCCAAGTCAGGGCTATACGGCGGATGACTCATCAAATCAATGTTTTGAGTGCTCAGAAATACAATTGTTTGAGCCGATGTTTGAGAGCTTGCATTGTCGTGATGAAGAGCCGGCGGTTGGTTTTCCTGAATTCTTGGAAGGCAACTGGGAAAGAAAGGGTTGTGTACCACTCAGAATTGACTGCTCTGCGTTGTTCTAGTAGTACGGTTGAGACATGTCCAGTTTTTCCGAGAAAACAGGCGACCATTTGCTTGGAAGTGCTTCGTGCGCGAGCAACTTTTGTTGGATTTGGCTCAATTTGAAACACCCATGCAGTCGACTGCTGTTCACTTTCCTACTCATGAGCGTAAATCCACGATTCACCACCTGTTAGGATGTCATTGACATGTTTCAAAGCACCGCGATCCTGTTTTTAGAGCATTTCTTTCGACCAATCGACACGAGCCTGTTTTTTGAGCGATTGAAAAATTGTGTGGGATCCATCGCGAGCAATTTTTTTCGACGGTCAAATGTTCATGCAATATTGAATGTATGTTGAGCCCATTAACGCTCAATCTCACGACAGATCAAATGACGATCTTGCAATATCAGTTGGCACACAGCATCAATGGTTTCCGGAACAACAACTGATTTTGGACGACCTTCACGAAATTCGCCTTGGAATGAACTACGACCTCGGTTGAATTCACCACACCACCGATAAACACTGATCCTTGATGGAGCTTCATCGCCAAAAATTTAATCAAGTTCATCGATGCACTGTTGTTGAGTTAATTCACGTCGAAAGTTGTAAAAAATAATCATTCGAAAATTTTCACGATATAATTCCATTTTTTGGGCGAGATGTCTCGAGATGAATCTTTTAAGTTACTGTAAACAACACAAATATGTATGTCAAAACGTTTTGAGTTCGTATAACCTCAAAAATGTCAAACTTTACGATAGAGATGGCAGTTGCCAGATTGCAACACTAGGGTTGCCTAATCCCGAAATATAAAAGGCAATGCTCGTATCATTGCGGAGACTTAGCGCGCAGTTATACTTTTGTGTACTAGTTAGTGTGTGTGTGTATTTGCTTAGTTATGCTCGTACTTTTGTGTAGTTGGCCAATCAGCGGATCTGTTGGTGTCTTTTCGGCAACCTGTCCTAAAAACTTAATTTTGACCCTGACACTTCCGTCTAGAATTTTACTCTAGCAGTACACTATGAACTTCCTTATCCCTCACATCGTGGCATTTCGTGGGCTTGGGAAGAAACTAACTCATGACTTTCGAGTATCCACTAGAGCCATGGACAACTTCTCCTGTTTATAGATGAGAGATGTTTATAGATGTTTTAGTTTTGATATTAAGTTTATAGATGGTGACATCGTATTTTCCCTTTGTTTCATTCAAAATTACACTTCCGGTTCCGTGAGTCACATCCGACAATTATGTAGATACAAAGTATACCCAACGATTTTGAGGCAGTCGTTTCCTAGTAGATAACAATAATAATAATTGTTGGCGCGACAGTCCACAGGGGGACCAGGGCCTAGCTTGCTCATCAACTGCTCGTGTTGTGCGCGCTATTGTTCTCTCACGAGTAGAAGGGACCTACAGTTTTTTGCCGACTCCGAACGGCGAAATTTGAGAAGCTTTCTTAGACAGTTACTACTCTTTGAGTGTTGTCAGCAGCTCGAAAGAGGTGGTGCCGTGAAAAATTCGAAAAATTGTTTGTTGAGCTGGGATTCGAACCTACACCCTTCGGCGTGTGAGCGTCGCACTCTACCCACTACGCCACGGCGGCCACATAGTAGATAACAAGACCGTACTTTAATCGTTGCTTGCTTACACCGTACTTTAATCGGTGCTCGCTCAGAAGGGGTAGGCACTTTTCTAAAGGTGTGAATGGAAAGTTACATCGATGCCTATCTGGAACGGAAACGTGTAAATGGTGTTTGAAAAGGGCCAGGCATTTATAGAAATAGACTGCAGAAGTGCGAGAGGTGCATTCTCAGGCGAACAAAGCGGATGGATAAGGTTTAAAATGCATCCAAACCAAATATCACTGCTGCAGGAAGGAATTTGTCGAATTTTCCTCCGGATGAAACTGCCGCGGATACTCGTAGTTCATGTTCGTTGACTCTTGTTGGATTAAATTCCATGTCAAAATAAATGATTTGTCAAAATTTTTATAAATTTTTGTTTTTAAAGATTTTTGACTATAATTAGGCAATGCAAGGCTCTGAATGTCAGGAGTCGCGACCATATTAAGAGGCTCCTTGACGCAAAGAATTTTCCGAGAGGCGCGGTGGTTTTGAGTCCGGAAACGAACAAGAAGGGAAGAGGGTAATCGCGTGTTGTCCAAATTATACCGCCACTTTTCTCCAAGTTGGTCGGAAAAACCCACTTCTTTCCCAGAGTATATTCGTGCAAAGAAAAGGTAACAAAATTTGGACGACAGGTGTACTCGTCCAAAGAAATGACTTAAGTGTCGTTGTGGAAGTATTCAATACCTAAACCTTCCTTTATGTGTCTATTTGGAGATTCTAAGGCATTTGAGACTAGCCGATAGGTTCACAGTGGTTTTAATTTGCACTCACTTCAGTTATTGTGTGTGACAAACTCTTGAATGAAAACACACCACATTCAAGTTCCGTCAGATGAATTCCCAAATGGTATGTAGCTTTTTTTATTCAACCCTAAAACCAAATTCATTGGCGAAGGTCATAATTGAAAGGGTCGGCTTCGTGATGACATGCTTATCGCTTCTAATAGTCTAAGGCAGAACAGGATATCATCCAACATGCATGCCAAACTGGTATGGCTCCTTTCCACTTAGATGAAGTGTTTGTAAACTTGTGTACGACATCTTAAACTTGGCCGTGAGACTTTACAAAAATAGGCTGCAAACCAATTTTGTGAGTGTGAAACTCACACGCCGTAGGACACAGGTTCAATTTCCGGACTTAAAATTTAGCATTTTTCACTGGACCACCATCTTTTGAGCTGCTGATCATAACCCATTAGAGGGCGCCACTAACGAAAAATCCATACATATTTGAGAAAGGACAAATATTTGAACAATACCTCTCAAATATTCATGACAATCTCATAATTAGGTTACAAGTTACAGTGCTTCTTGTGACGCCACTTTAACGATTTTTAAAACAATGGAAAAAACAGAACTTCGTATGTTGATTAAACGCATCATTTTGATGGGAACCAAATGCCTTGCAGGCTCAGCAATGGCTTGAAAAGTGTTACATGGACTCTAATAAATATTATTCGTATGGCGCAACAGTCCACAGGGGACCAGGGCCTAGCTTCCTCATCAACTACTCGTGTTGTGCGCGCTACTGTACTCTCACGAGTAGAACGGACCTACACTTTTTTCCGACTGCGAACGGCGAAGTTGGAGAAGCTTTTTCTTTGACAATTGTTGCCCTTTGAGTGTAGTCAACAGCTCGATAGAAGTGGTGCCGTGGAAAACTCGAGGTGTTTAGTCGGGAATCGAACCTTAACTTTCTGCGTGTGAGTGTCGCAGTCTTCCCACTACACCACGGTGGCCACACAGGGACTCTGCTCCATCAAAAATAACTATTTATCGGTGGTGTGTTGACTTTTAACGTGGCCGTAAGGATTCCAACGATGCTGAACGCTCGGGAAGATCAATTGAGGGGGTTAACCTGAAAATGTCCAAAAGTACACAAAAGCGTTTGGAAAACCGAAAAGTGAAACTGCGTGAGATACCTGACACCTTAAAGAGATCAGAAGGCATTAGGTATACTTTTTTGCAAGAACATTTGTTCACGAGGAAGCTGTTTTCGAAATGTATGCTGCGTTTGCTCATAATGGACCAAACACAACAACGCATCGATAGTTTGGAGAGCTGTTTTGAGCGGTTTCGCCAGAATAAGCAGGTTTTTCTGCATCGGTGTGTTAAAATCGATGAAACATGTACCCATCCATATGCTCCAGAGTCAAATCGGCAGTCAACGGAGTTAACAGCAACCGATGAAACACGTCCAAAGCGTCCAAAGACTCAATGGTCTGCTGGCAAGGTTATGGCATCCGTATTTTGAGATGCACACGGAATTTCATTCATAGACTATCTTGAGAATGGCGAAAGGATCAACAGTGAATACTACATGGTATTTTGGTGCATTTGAAAGAAGAAATTGCAAGAAAGGGGAGAAGAAAAATATTCTCTTAAACCAAGATAATGCATCGTGTCACAAGTCATTGGATAAATTTTACGAATTGGGCTTTTAATTGCTTCCGCACCCACTGTACGAGTATTCTCCAGATGTGGCCTCAGCGACTCCTACCTCTTTTCAGGCCCCAAAAAGATGCCCGACGGGAGAAATATGTCTCGAAGGAAGTTCGCCGAAACTGAAGCCTATTTCGAAATGTTAGAGCGGCGTTGAATTGATTGTGTCACTCTTAAAGGGAACTATGTTGATGAATAATGTCGAAGTTTGTCTAATATTTCTCATCTTTCGCCTTTCGGAGTCATCATAAAACTGTAGGTTCCTTTTAATTATGAGAGAACAATAGCGCGCACAACACTAGTAGTTCGCCATTCGCGCCATTCAATATATATAAAACCATATCTTGCCTAAAATTGTGTTGCCCTACTTAGCACTCAGGATATTAGGGCGAAGTAAGCCATCATTCTGAGTATTGCATCAGTACACGACTCTTTAGGCACATGGCGCCGCACAGCGAACGTTCTCGCACGAGAGTTCCATTGTGATGTCCAGCACAAGGAAGAACTGCAGATTTTTAGACAACGCTTAATCAAAAATTTAGTCATTTACGAAATTGTTGTTGTTCCCGTGAAGTTCCAACGAAACTAAACTATTATTCCCGATCACACAATGCTCCGTTACCGCATCCAGCAACAACTTTCCACATTCTGCAGGCGATATTGTTCGAGTGCAGTCGTCCTCATGAATGAAAAATTCATTCCCACACTGACTCAGCACGTCAAGCGAATAAGGATAACACACACTTACGCTCCACAACCACACAAACACACACAATCTGAACACAGCGCGTCTTTTTCCAAAGACGAAAGAAATGTTCGAGTTGTATAAAGCAGTCCAGAGCTAAGATTAAGGTGCAGGAGTCCTAGGAACGTCTTTGGAGCGAAGACTTACACTAATTATTAATGGGAAAGTAAAAACATTTTATTCAAAGTATTGGCCATTGTTTTCTACACGTTTTGACCACCTTTCTGGCAATTTGTGAATACCACCCCAATAAAGTTGTTCGTCTTTTAAAGCAAACCAATCAGACACCCAATTTTCGACCTCCTCGTAGGAATCAAAGTGCTGCTCAGCCAATGCGTGTCCCATCGTTGAAAACAAATGGTAGTTGGAAGGAGCCAAGTCTGGTAAATACGACGGGTGGGGTAGCTACTCCCAGCCAAGTGTTTTGATTGTATCCTGAATCGGTTTTGCTTTGTGTGCTGGTGCATTGTTATGGAGCAAAATTACCTTGCCTTGTTTTCTGACCCATTCTGGTCGTTTCTCGATCAATGCATGGTTCAAATTGATCATTTGTTGTCGGGAGCGATCGGTATTAATGGTTTCACCAGGTTTTAGGAGCTCGTGGTACAGCACACCTTTCTGGTCCCACCAAACACACAGCTCTGTCTTCTTGCCGAATCGATCTGGTTTTGATGGTTGTCCCAGATTAACCCATGATTGTTTCTGTTTATCTTAAAATAAATCAATTTTTCACCGCCAGTAACAATACGATGCAAAACCGATTTTCTTTCGTGTCTTTGAAGCAAAAAGTGTTTTTTCGGTTTTCCATCTGTCTTTCATTCAATTCATGTGGCATCCATTCCACACTTTTGGATCTTTCCCATAGCTTTTAAACGGTCAGAAATTGCTTGTTGTGCAACATTTAACATTGCTGCCATTTACTTTTGACTCAAAGTGTCATCTCCATCTAATATCGTTTGCAATTCGGCGTCTTCAAACTTGTTTGGTAGTCTTCCACGTTCTTCATTTCTCACATCAAAATCATTGTTTCTGAACCGTTAAAACCATCTCTTGCATGTTGCTTCTGATAGAGCATGATCACCATATCCCTTGACAAGCAATTGACCCGACTCTGCAGCGTTTTTCTTCAAATGAAAACCAAAAATTAATGCTTCCCCCAAATCATCACACATAAAAAATTCAACATTTTTAACACGATGAAAAAATATGATGTTGTCTGTTTAATGACTTGATGTATACGAGAAACCAATAAGGAAGGAGATGGTCAACTGAACAGCTGATCAAACAGCTGATTTCCCCTTTGTCGATCGACCGTTTGACTGTTATTTACGTGTTCTAGTAGACATAACCCGGACATAATCTTTTATTCTGAAAGTTATTTACGTATCATCGAATATTGTCTCACTTTACTCACACATGTTTACGTTTCCCCTCCAAAATTGAAAAGATGGCGGCTGATTTGTCAATTTTTGCCTTCAACAGTGTCAAGCACTCGTAAATTGTCAACTGTTCGTGAATTCATCAGCCATTTTGTGTACAGTCAACGAAATGTGTTCAGAAAATCGACTGCAAATTGTTTACTCAAGTAAGTGTAACCGAAACTTTAAAAGGATTCATTTTTAATAAATTGATAATCCGATAGCATTTAAATCTATAATAACTCATGAAATATGTAGAAAAATAGGAGAGTGACTCGTGCTGAAAAGTCGCACATTTGGGAAAGATTTATTATCAATTGGTGTTCCGAGTTACGCGTATTAAAATTGCAATAAGAATTTAGTGTTCATATTACTCTTACAAAATGTTATTTTTATTGTCCAAATGACATCCATTCAATATGAAAGGTGTTAATAATAATTAATAATTGTTGGCGCTACAGTCCAAAGGGGGACCAGGGCCTAGCTTGCTCATCAACTAATCGTGTTGTGCGCGCTACTGTTCTCTAACGAGTAGAAGGGACCTACAGTTTTTTGCCGACTCCGAACGGCGAAATTTGAGAAGCTTTCTTAGACAGTTATTACTCTTTGAGTGTTGTCAGCAGCTCGAAAGAAGTGGTGCCGTGAAATATTAGAAAAATTGGTGTTGAACTGGGAGTCGAACCTAGACCCTTCGGCGTGTGAGCGTCGCACTCTACCCACTACGCCACGGCGACCACCATGAAAGGTGTTGTAATCAATAAAAGCAATGAAATCTAACACATAATCAAATACTAAACATATTTCGTTCAATGAAAATAACAACAATAAAAATAAAACGAATATATTTTGCGAAACATCTTTGTTTAATTTAACTCAGAGCGAAGATATATGACAATTGTAACATATTAAATATACTTAAAACAATTAAGTCGCTTAAAACTGAAAACGTATTTACAAATTCAAGATACCTTTTGAGCATTATTTCAGGCGATAAGAACAAAATTAATTTCAGACATAATATTACAATAGTTAGATTTATACATATGTATAGAAAACGGGTTTTAGTGTTTAAAATCAGTAGCAGTTATTCAGTGTTTTGTAATTTTCAATAGTTCATAAATCTTTTTAAACAATTTTTGCGCTTAAACTAAGTTTATGTCCTTATTTTGTTTTTGAAATAATCATAAATTTTTCCAGTATATTGCTTTTGTGATGCAACTTCTGTCATACAAACATCATTTCTTGACGCAGCTATCGTCAACCATTACTTTGCGTTGGAAAACTCTATACCTTCGCTCTTCCAATTTTTTGATTTATATGCCCCCTCCTTCTAACAGTTTGAAGAGTGAGAAGATCCACCATACAGGCAGCTCACACGTATTCTCATTTAAAAACAGAAAAAACTCATGTCTGTGAATCAGCTGTTCAGGAGGGGAAATCTTAAATAAAAAACGCTGTCAAAATGAATTCAAGGGCGGGAGACGAGGGAGTTGACTGTCTCCCTATTGGTCTCTGATGTATACTAAATATTCTTCACAGATGTCATAGCAAACAAACAAAAAAATAATACGAGGTCGTTCACAACAAATTTTCCCTATTGAGACATTTGTATCTTGATCGTCATTTCATACCGGTATCCCTGAGGTTATTATTCTATTCCTCGTTAAAGTCAATAAATCAGAGATTTGTCGAACTTAAGCAGGTTTCTGTCTTAAATTGGAGCGTGTTTGAGGTGCCCAAGTCGTGTGTCTAAGGTGTAAAAAGTCGTGTGTCCGAAGTGTGAATAAAGGTTTTGCTGCCTTTCTGCAAGACTTTGTTCCTTACGTTGGTGTTCATATCGTTTTTTCCAAATCTCTTTGAGCTCACTTTCGTTTCGGTGGCGGTAAACGCCACAGTGACGGGTCGCCATAATCTTCCGTCTTTATCAATACCATCTGCGTTAGTCTTCACAAATTTTTTGAAGAACGTGCATTGACTTGTGTGCTTCGCAGATTTTTTTCAATAATGACATTGAAGATGTCACACGACAGTGCGTAATTTTGGTTTGAACCCTATTTCACGCCTATTCAAAGTTTAATGGTTCACTTTTACTCTCCATCATCACTCTTCCAAATTTTTTCTAGACATGTAAGGAGACTGTTTAGTCGTCATTCGTGCTTTTGAATGTTACCTTAAAGTGGACACGTAGATGATGGGTGACAATTGGCGCTTTTTTCCATTGGCAGTGAGGTCTTCATTCACCCTTGTAACGGTGGGTCTTGCACGCGATGTGAAAAAAAGAATTATCCGTCGTGGGAGCTGCCGTTTTTTATGCACCAAGCCGCATTGACATGACTTCCTTCGATACAGTGCATGCACCTTACTCGACTATCTCCAGTTGCTTTGAAATCTTGCAAAGTTTCCGCCAGCTCCAACAAAAGTAGAAGCTGAGGGCTAGAAGGATACTTCCTTGCCGTTTGTGGAACCCTCAGCAAGATACCTCAATTCGTCATAAATGATGGCGCCTGTTCCACAAATTTTCGGAAAGATTCACGGTTTGAATATTCTGCTTAATGGATATCCACCCAGTTCAGTTTTAGTCACTTACCTTGGCTTTATACCTCGTCGCTTTCTCCCCTCTCTCATAAGCATGCCATTATTCCGTTGAAGCTGGAAAATAAATGGAAAGGCTGAAAATGATGAGACATCACCTTTCGAAGGCACTTGACTGGTCGTGTGAATAAAGATCACACCAAATGGCCAACTTGTGGCCGCCGTGGCGTAGTGGGTAGAAGGGTCTAGGTTCGATTCCCAGCTCAACACCAAATTTTTCGAATTTTTAAAGGCGCCACCTCTTCCGAGCTGCTGACAACACTCAAAGAGTAAAAACTGTCTAAGAAAGCTTTTTAAATTTCACCGTTCAGAGTCGGCAAAAAACTGTAGGTCTTTTCTACTCGTGAGAGAACAGCTAGCTAGGCCCTGGTCCTCCTTTGGTCTTTAGTGCTATCAATTATAATTATTATTATTATAAATGGCCAACTTAATACCCGAATTCGTTTAGTGGAGTATCTTGGATCTACTTTTCATTTTATTCGCCGAAATACTGTGACATTAGCTTCGGGACGTTTGCGCGAGAAATCGGTACGCACAGAGTCATCAAAGTTAACCTACAGAACGACTCCTAGTACTCCTAGGCCCTGAAATAGACGTCCTCAACTTATTCACAGACAACTGTACCGTAAACACGATTCCCGTAGAAAACATTCCAGCAGCACACCACTCATATGTGTATCTTTGAGTTCTGGGAATCCGCAAAACAAGCCACTCAGTCAAGGTCAACTTGTCCGCCGCTGCGATAACAAATAAATATGTGGAAAATACGTTTCAATAAATTTATTCCAAGAATTCGCGAAAATGTTCACAGAAGCTAACACGACATTGCTACCACACCACAACCGTATCGACATTCTTCAACTCTCCCGAGGGCTCCTTGAACTGCAGCTGCTGCGTGGACTCCTCCGATGAAGCCCCTTTCTTGACAGTGACCGAGTATCCGTAGACATCGTTCCAGGGGCTATGAAAGATTTTGGTCTTTGCAACAGACCCGTCTGAGGGGGGTCCAAATCGACTCCTCACTGCGTCCCAAGTTGTCCTGGCGGTGTCGGCGATTGCTCCAGTCGCTGTCTTGGTTGTGTCTTTGATAGCATCCACCACCGTGCTGCCAGTGTCTATGGTTCCCTTTACAACTGTTCCCGTGGTGTGTGCGATGCCATATAGAACAGAGCCCGTGGTGTCAACGATCCCTCCCAACAAGGATCCGGTTGTGTTTGAAACACCGCGAGCCACAGAGCCGGCTGTATTGGCAATGCCACCGACAACCGAGTCGAGTATTTCAATAGCACTGCACTTTGCGTGTGGCACAAGAGCTACAAGCACCAAGATGGCTAGGACGTGGAAACGCATCGTTTGCCTTCAGATAGACCAGATCGTCTGAGATTCGAACGAGAACTGAGTGATCTGAGAAGTCGGCCGCTGATAGCGCTGACCAGCAGCGTGGGTATGGTAACAGCTGACCTTGCCGAATCTGAATTGATGCTGATCGCTATCTGGTTTTGGGAAAGAAGAAATGTCAAAGCGGGGCGAGAAAGCGAGAACAATCGGAAACACGAGCTTTGCTCTTGAGGCCTGCCTGCGTTAAATTGACTGGAGTGGCGGAGGGATGACGAATCAGGTGTAGCCGCAACAAATCAACGGCAATTGATTTTGTGAATAGACTTGTGTACTTGTGTGTTCCTAAAGAAGAGCTGAAAACTTCGCTTAATGCGCCTACGGGTATGCATTTTGAATGTTGTTAAATTCGTGTGGATCGTAAGTTTCTGGTGACAAGGCGCCACCTGTTGTGACAAGGGACCAAGCAATTCACAGAACATTGAATGCGCGCAATAATTTTTTGTGGGCTCTCCCATAAATTCAGTGAACTCGGGCAGAGGTGGAGGACATCACTCACTGGTCATAAAAATTCACTGAAACGACAAATGCCTACTAAGTCACTTCAAGAACTTTATTTTAATGAATAGGTATACACTTGTGTCTGAACAGTTGATTTTTGCCACCATCCTTACCGAAATTTGACTGTTCTTCGAATTGCTTCCACCACATGACCTGCAGTACCGGTTATTCCTTTAACGACAGATCCAGCTGTGTGTAACGCAGACTTGACAACATTTCCAATGACGTCGGCGTTAATCTTGGCTGTGTTAACGATACCTGCAGCAAATGCAACGCTTCCTTCCACATGTCCCATGGTGTGCCCAGTCTCAGGGATCACTCTGGGCAAACCGTGTGTGTGTGAGAAAATGAGGATGGCGAGGAGAATGGTGACTAGGAATTGAAGGCTCATAGTCAACTTTGACTGACTCTTGGTAGGCTAACTTCAGAACTGGTTGGATTTGGGAAGAAATAGTGACTGAATCGTTGACTGTAGTCAGAGTGGAAAGAGAGCTTTGGATTATAATTGAGAGCGCCTAGGAGTATGCGCTAACATTTGGAGAAAAAATTTGAAAATAAATAAAATGAAAAGCTTGTGTTAGACTCGCATATTAATGGTTTCGTTATTTTTTCAAATACTTTCAATTCAAGTCATGTACAGGTATACCGGTAAGACATTAACGTTTTTTTTTAAATAAAACACTAATTATTAATGGGAAAGTAAAAACATTTTATTCAAAGTATTGGCCATTGTTTTCTACACATTTTGACCACCTTTCTGGCAATTTGTGAATACCACGCCAATAAAATTGTTCGTCTTTTAAAGCAAACCAATCAGACACACAATTTTCGACCTCCTCGTAGGAATCAAAGTGCTGCTCAGCCAATGCGTGTCCCATCGATGGAAACAAATGGTAGTCAGAAGGAACCAAGTCTGGTGAATACGGCCGGTGGGGTAGCTGCTCCCAGCCAAGTGTTTTGATTGTATCCTGAACCGGTTTTGCTTTGTGTGCAGGTTCATTGTCATGGAGCAAAATTATCTTGCCGTGTCTTCTGACCCATTCTGGTCGTTTCTCGATCAATGCATGGTTCAAATTGATCATTTGTTGTCGGTAGCGATCAGTATTGACGGTTTCACCAGGTTTTAGGAGCTCGTGGTACAGCACACTTTTCCAGTCCCACACACAGCACTGTCTTCTTACCGAATCGATCTGGTTTTGCAGTCGATGTTGAAGGTTGTCCCAGATTAACCCATGATTTTTTCCGTTTAATAATAATTAATAATAATAATTGTTGGTGCGACAGTCCACAGGGGGACCAGGGCCTAGCTTGATCATCAGCTGCTCGTGTTGTGCGCGCTACTGTTCTCTCACGAGTAGAAGGGACCTACAGTTTTTTGCCGACTCCGAACGGCGAAATTTGAGAAGCTTTCTAAGACAGTTACTACTCTTTGAGTGTTGTCAGCAGCTCGAAAGAGGTGGTGCCGTGAAAAATTCGAAAAATTGTTGTTGAGCTGGGATTCGAGCCTACACCCTTCGGCGTGTGAGCGTCGCACTCTACCTACTACGCCACGGCGGCCATTCCGTTTAGGATTCTTAAAATAAATCCATTTTTCGTCGCCAGTAACAATCCGATGCAAGACCGATTTTCTTTCGTGTCTTTGAAGCAAAATTTCACAAGTGTTTTTTCGGTTTTCCATCTGTCTTTCATTCAATTCATGTGGCACCCATTTTCCACACTTTTGGATCTTTCCCGTAGCTTTTAGACGGTCAAAAATTGTTTGTTGTGCAACATTTAACATTGCTGCCATTTGCTTTTGACTCAATGTGTCATCTCCATCCAATATCGTTTGCAATTCGGCGTCTTCAAACTTTTTTGGTGGTCTTCCACGTTCTTCATTTCTCACATCAAAACCATTATTTCTGAACCGTTGAAACCATCTTTTGCATGCTGCTTCTGATAGAGCATGATCACCATATGCCTCGACAAGCATTCGACGCGACTCTGCAGCACTTTTCTTCAAATGAAAACAAGAAATTAATGCTTTTCGCAAATCATCTTTTTGGTACAAAATTCAACATTTTTAACACGATGAAAAAATATGATGTTGTTTGTTTAATTACTTGATGTATACTAAATATTTTTCACAGATGTCTTAGCAAACAAACAACAAAACAAAGGGCTCGTTCACACCAAAGACATTTGTATCTTAACGCTCACTTTGTACTGCTATACCTGGTATGTATTAAGAACTTAAGACGAAAGTTGAAACTAAATGATATATAGGTGGAAACATACATATTTACGATCAAATGGAACCTCGCGCCAAATAACACACAAAATTCGATTCTCACATGCGATTCTTCAGACAACTCACAACTGTCTCCAGTCGCACATATGAAGCACGATTCCTTGCTAGGCCAAGAGCGTATAGTGTTTGTTTGGGGGCAGTCGGAAATAGTTTCGTTACCCTTTTTAGTTTACTTAATTCGCTACTAGCTAGAACTAAAAAGGCTTGAAGTGTTCTTATTTTAATATTTAATCAAAAAAAAAAAAAATTGTTTGTCAATTTGTTTGAATCTTAATCAGTGCCGGTAAAAATTTGCACCTACGGAACAAGTTTCATTTGTAGTCGCCTAATTAAAACCGAACAAATATTTATAGGCCCTACTACCTTTTATTGTTGCTTGAAGTGGCAGCCATTTGTTTGGTATACGTCTGGCACTCAACTGGTAACGGTTATTTCTTTGCGAGGCCATATTGTGACAAAACCCTTGTGCGCAGCGGTAAAAATAATAGCACAGTTTTCATAAGAAAAAGTACTTTTTTGCTGTGATATATCAATGTAAGTTAGTGAATTGTTTAGATTCGTTTTTTTAACTAATTTTATTATATAAAATACACAATTTACAGTTTAAAAAAAATGGGTTGTGGGGAGCACAACCGAAAAACGGGAAATTATAAAAACAAATGATGGCCGAAGCAAAAATTTACAAAGAAGTTCTACTTCTTTTGGCTGCTCCAACAAAATGATTCGCAATGCAATACTATAATAATAATAATTGTTGGCACTACAGTCCAAAGGGGTACTAGGCCCTAGCTTGCTCATCAACTACTCGTGTTGTGCGCTCTGTTGTTCTCTCACGAGTAGAAGGGACCTACAGTTTTTTGCCGACTCCGAACAGCGAAATTTGAGAAGCTTTCTTAGACAGTTATTACTCTTTGAGTGTTGTTGGCAGCTCGAAAGAGGTGGTGCCGTGAAAAATCCGAAAAATTGGTGTTGAACTGGGAGTCGAACCTGGACCCTTCGACGTGTGAGCGTCGCACTCTACCCACTACGTCACGGCGCCCATGCAAATGCAATACTATACCTACCCGAAATCGAAACTCGTGGACGAAAACCGGTTATGTCGACAAATCTTATCAGACGCCAAGTCCAAGAAAGCCAAAAGAATCCTTTCAAGCCAACAACTGAGCTCAAAAAAGACTTGAATGTTTTAGCCTGTGTCGAAACGGTTCATCACAGATTAAAAGATCATCATTTAACAGCGTTTAGTCCAAGAAAGGTCCCTCTTTTGAGAGCAAAACATGCAAAGAAGCGTTTAATGTTTGCACAGCAGCATTTAAATTGGCCAGCAACTAAATGGCGCGACGTGTTATGGACTGACGAAAGTAAAATCGTATTGTTTGGCCGTAAGGGTTCTCGTTCCTATGTTAGAAGATTTCCAAACGCTGAATATAACTCCAAATATACAAATAAGGCTTTTAAGCATTAGGTTCAAGTATAATGATGTGGGCTTACTTTTCCTAGTATGGAGTTGGGCCCATTTACTGGATCAAACCCATTATGGATCAACACGTCTACGTGAATATTCTCGAAAATATTATGCGCTCATAAGCGGAGGAGGAAATGCCGCTTTTGTGGGTCTTCCAACAGGATAATGACCCCAAGCACACCAGTAGAAAAGCAAAGAAATGTTTTGAGGATCATGCAGTGAATGTGGTGAAGTGGCCAGCCTGACCTCAATCCCATTGAAAATCGATGGGCTGATGTAAAAAAAAGCAGTGTCAAACATAGAACCGACAAGCAACGAACCACTTTGAGCTGCTATTAAAGCTTCTTGAGAGAGAATTCCAGGTGAAAGGTGTTGGAGCTTGGTTATGACCAGTCGTTGCGAAGCCAATAAAGGCCATGCAACGAAATATTAATTTTAATCGAAAGCATCAAAGCAATGACATCGTGCAAGAAGATCTTCTATTTCTGTGATGGATTAAATTCAAGTTGAACAATGAAGTAATGGTGCTATTTTTTTCCCTTTGATTTACTGGATTTGTTAAAGAAATTTTATGTTTTTTTTTTCTTAAGCTTATGGATACAAATTTTAATTTGTTTAATGTGTTCTTTAATATGTTCTCAAACAGTTAAACTTTCGTTGGATGCATCTGAATAAATTTTATTTCACGACGAAAGTTGGTCCTCGTAATGGTGCTATTTGTTTTTTTACGGTGCTATATTTTTACCCGACATTACTTACATACTTGTGTATGGGAGCCACACCGTACAAGTGGTCAGATCTTGGATAAATTTGGGTTTATGTTCTAAGTGATCCGCCAGTAATACAACACATCCTACATTTTGCATTTTAATTCTCCCTCTGTGACTTAGCTTGGACTTCAACCGAAGATCTTGGTTCAAGTCTGGTCCAAATTGTACTTGTTCAAATTCCTATCCAATTTTCATCCAAATTACTATTCTAGTTCCCACCCAAGTTCGTGTTTAAACTCCGATCGCAGTAAAGGAACTTTTTCTTGACCAAGTTTTTCTTTAAGTCTTTGCCGAAGTTACACTTCAGTTCCATGTTTGATTTCAAGTTTTCTGACGTTTATGTAATCTTTCATCTTCCACTCTGGTTTAATCTTTAAGTCGTTGTTCTATCTTTTGTTTAAGTATTTGGTCAGGCTCAGCAAATATTTAGTCTACATTGCAATTCCTCCAAAATGACAATTTACAAGTTCTTGCGCAAGTCTTTGTTCAAACTACAGCCATAGCGCTTAATGGCTTTACAATTCGACGTCTGTCTTCCAGCGTTTGGTCCTGCCATAAATGCTCATCCTTGTTTGAATTTGTGTCCGAATTCGAGTCGATGAATTAGCCTTCCTACAACATCACCCTGTGGCCGCTGTGGCGTAGTGGGTAGCGACGGTCACACGCCGAAGGGTCTAGGTTCGATTTCCGACTGAACACCTTGAATTTTTCACAGCACCACCTCTTTCGAGCTGCTGACAACACTCAAAGAGTAATAACTGTCTTACAAAGCTTCTCAAACTTCGTCGTTCGGAGTCGAAAAAATGTAGGTCCCCACTACTCGTGGGAGTACAGTAGCGCGCACAACACGAGTAGTTGATGAGCAAGCTAGGCCCTGGTCCCCCTGTGGACTGTTGCGCCAACATTTATTATCATTATTACAACATCCCACTCTTTTCACTTTTCCGTCATCCCTGCGTCTTCTTCACGTCATCCCTTGCCTGTAATGCTACTCACCTTACTTGGCTTTCAGGCTAAATCATATGCCAAGAGGATCCTCACTCATAGTGCACACTTTTGTACCGTGAAATCGACGGCACGCTATTCCAGAATAAGTTCTACTTCCCTTCCCGTTGTGCAAAGAGGTACTTCCTCAAGGCTGAACAATTTCGCCGAACTCTTGCGAATGGGACTCCATGGAGAAGCACATTCTCGAAGTGCGCTGTATCATCCGCGATCACCAAACAACCACTTCAAGATTTTCCATCTCCCCTGACATTCTACATTGACATCATCCAAAGAATGCTTTCTTTCTGAAGCACAGACGTCCTCAACTGCTCAAATCATTGAAACCACGGGGCCAACAAAAAATCCGGAGAACCACCTCCCACGGCTTGGTTTAAAAAATCTCAAACACACTCAGACTCAGTCCAGTTGCAGTGAGTGGATTTTCGCCATTCCTTTCGAGTCCAAAGTTGTCACGTACATCCAGCATCAGCGGCATTGGAAACATTTGACACGTCTGCTTTCAGAAGGTCTTTATTCCGCCGTTCAGAACATCTAGAGGCCTCCCATTGCCTGTTGCACTAGGCAGCGGCACGTAGCGAAACTTAAAGCCCCATACTCCCAATTACCTGTCAACGAGGCGGCTCACTATTGAAACGCACGCAAACTGTCCCCAGCTACACATGACACGGCGTACTCACATTCGCAACAATAACAATAAAATTTTATTCATTAACAGATTATAATTGCACAGACAATAAACATAGAAACCATCCAAAAACATTCAAATTAGCATCAATCAACGGATAATTTGGTGCAAATCACAGCGGCGGCGGCGGCGGTGAGGCCGTAGGAAGGTCAGCTGGCAGCGCTGTGGAGGCGACGGTTGGCGGAAGCTCAGATGGCGCTGATGAGGGGCTAATGACATCCAGAAGGCTGGTGGTGGTAGGGCTCACCGTTGACGTGTCCGTGTCCGAGGATCCTGAGATCTTGCTCTTCAAATCGCTGAACTTATCGGCCACCGTGTCGGTGAGTTGCTTGGCGGAGCTCTCGATCTTCTCCACCCAGGGCTTGGCCGAGTCCGAGATCTTTTTGAAGTCGCACCCCAGATTCTTGAAGAACACGGAGAACTCGCTGTCGTCGGGACTTCTTGCATCATCGTCGCAGCCACAGCTAACGTGGGGCACAAGCGCAATTAGCGCGAAGGCGGCAACAAATGCGAATCGCATGACTGAGCGAGAAGAATGCTTATGACTTGTGTTGTCACGAATGGTTTCCAGCTAAGATCGACTTGACCGGACGAGGTTCAAATTCAAACTGACTCCGTTCGGGTATCGCTACAGAGCTGTGGAGTGCCGGCGATTTGGTGAAGTTGGCGACGAAAACAAGTTCTGTCGCGGGCTCGAATTGCGATTGATTATCATGAAGTTGTTTTGAAGACGGTGTGCTTGCTTTTGTTTTTGTTTTCGGCGGACGGGGCCCAAATCTGTACGCTTGAGTGGCTATCGAAGTGCTGACTGTTGAGCGCTAACTCGTGATGAGCTATTGATCAAATTTAATTCAAACGAAGTTATAAGTAATTCGATAGGGCTGTTGTTGTTTTTTCCCCCACCCCTGCCTGCTAGAGGTTTGGGGAATTGGATCAAGCTGTGGGTACTTGAGATTTATAGTGGAGTGAGATTTGCCGCATACGGGAGTGGAGGGCAATGGTTTTGACAGCTGGTTGGGCGACGTGAGTCAGTTACATGCTTAGGCTTCGGGTTCTGTGATCAATTCGTGAAGTTAGTGCAGACAAGTAAGAACTGATGCAAAATTTACATGCAGCGCACCTTCAAAATGACGTCACAAATGGCGATAAGGACAACTTCGATTGTTGCCTTATTTGCGGGACAGAGGCTTTTAGTGCCTGCAAGAAGACAAGAGCACCTCTATAAAGAATGCAGACAATTATCGGCTTGCAAGCGGCAGAATTGTTCATCTGTGTGTTCTACGTTGTAGGTCTAGGCGATGAGAGATGACACTTCAGAGCACTGATCGTCACGCCGGGTCTCGAATTTCGTGAACAATCTTAGGCACTTCACAGACGAAGGAGTTGCTCCATTCATCTTCAACTCTCGCCTGGTTCTTTCAGAAAAGCAGAAAAAAGGACAAAAGGATTGAGAAGGAACTGTTTACAAGTCGAAGTGGAGATGCACTCTTCCTTGTACAATAGTGCTAAAAAATAAAGCAAAAGTATTGACTGCTGCCGGCTCGTTCGTTACAGGGTGTAGAAACCCAAGCACATTAATGCAACGAGTTTCAAGAGAATACCCAACACCAGGCCAAGGGAATGACTTTAGCCCAAAATAAACATTTTCTGCAGTTCTTGGCCTTTTTGCTGATCACGTCCGATAGAGTTGTGGGATGTAGTGAGTTATTCAGTCCTATGCCATATGAACTCCTTAAGTCCAACTTCGATGGGAGTCAGTTGTGTTTGTTCCATATAGTACTTACATGCTTAAAATCATAAGTTTATGTGCGAAAATAAGGCGAACTCAGTGTGCTGAATCTGGAAGATGTGGATAGCAGGAGGACCAAGTTATCCCCATCCGCCCCGTACACCAGTGCACAGGTCAAGCTGGCAGGTGGCCAACTAGCTGCAGTCGCTAAGTGTTCCTTCACAAAAGCCAGCGAGTGCAGAACTAAAGTGTATAGGCCGGCATTGTTCAGTTCAAGAAGCAAAGACTTTCCCCACCCAAAGATTCTGTCAGCTGAGAGCAACACAGAACCACAGAAACTGAACCGGGAAAGGAATGTAGTCGGATTTTCACAGACGGCTCCAAGACAACGGAGGGTTCTGGAGCTGGGGCCTTCGTGGAAAACGACAACATTAGACTTCACGCCTCCTTAGGAAACTTCGCGTCGGTCTTCCAGGCGGAAGCCTTGGCGATCCTAATGGCCACCACTAATATTGTGAAGAATAGGCGGAATGGAAGAAGTATCTGCGTCTGCAGCGACAGTCAAGCTGTGCTCAAGCCCTTACTCAACCCTTTAACCACTTCCAAGATAATTCAAGAATGCAAGTCTTCCCTTAATTTGGTCGGCAGGCTGAATTCGTTAAGACTTGTTTGAGTCCCGGGCCATCACGAGATCCTGGGAAAGCAGACTGCCGATGAACTAGTTAGGCTAGGTTCAGCAGAGGCATTCGTAGGGCCCGAACACACCTTGAGTCTACTCGCGTCCTTGGTCAGGGCCTCCGTCGATGCTTGGGTCTCCCTACAGCACAACCACAGATGGCGTGACTCTCCAGGATGGAAGATGGCCAAGAGTATGGTATGCTCTCGAACGTCGGTAAGAAATCCACGTTTTTTCTGCTATCTCTAGACAGAAACGAGTGCAGACGACTTGTCGGCGTACTGACGGGACACTTTGCCTTCGCTATGCACCTGAGTCGGCTTGGGCTTAGGCTTGAGTGGGCACCTGAGTGGGCTTGGACTTGGGTTGATGTCACAATCTGCGACGCCTGTGGAGAAGGTAAAGACTCTTCAGAGCACTTTTTTGTCAGTGTTCTGCTTTGGCGCGTATCAGGTGGCGGCTATTTGGCGCTGACGTGGTGGGAACCGAAAACCTAAGTTCTATATCACAGAAGCGCATCTTGGTTTTTCTTCGGAAAACCAAGAAATAACATTAAATGAAGGTTATTGCCTAGTTGTACAATGGACCAGTATTTAAGTCTGAGCGCTCCAGTGCAGTTTATCCCAACCTCAAAAAAAAAAAAAAAAAAAAAACACAGAACCAAAACGACACTCTACAGCTATGAGGTACAACTAGATAAAGTGAAGTCTGTTTACTTCTTCGCGCAGAATAAGGTGCTCATAAGTACGATCCACAGAAGAAATTTGGTTTGGAAGAGTACAAACGCAAGGACGGGGCTGTTTTACAAGAGCGCCGAGAGGAGGAAAACATCTGCTGCTGAAAAGTGTTTCCATTCAAGGACATCGTAAAGGTTAGGAATAACGAAGTACTAGCCTTAAAAGCAAGAGAGCTTAGAACCAATGTCTACCACACTCATCCAGACTCTCTGAATTTTTTTTTCTGACACGCATCCTATAGAAGATAAGCCTAAGAAAGATTCAAACATTAAAAGCGTGTTGGGTGAAGTGTGGTCAAAAATAAAGGGCTTGTTCTGCGAGAATTTGTGTAAAGTGTAGTGGAAGATGGAAGCATGATGATGGAACAGCGAGAATTTGTGAAAAGTGTAGTGGAAGATGGAAGCATGATGATGGAACAGCGAGAATTTGTGAACAGTGTAGTGGAAGATGGAAGCATGATGATGGAACAGCAAGAATTTCTGTAAAGCGTAGTGGAAGATAGAAGCATAAAAACATGACCCAGTACTGAACTACTTCATTCACAAGAAAGACTGAAGTTCCTAGTAATGGAGCAAATATTGATAGGCATTCCTGTCAAGTGTCACAAGACAAATGTTCCTTCACTGCAAAGCTATTTCACACCGCACAACAACCTCTGGATCGAAGAAGCCAATTCGTTCTCTAAGGAGCCTATGGGGTGGGCGTAATGTAGAACAACAAAGTATACCATACGCAGACCATACAGCCAAAAGTGAAATACTTTGTCGCATATATAATATAAGGTTGCCAAATATCTCCCTTGTGGCCGCCGTCGCGTAGTGGGTAGAGTGCGACGAAGGGTGTAAGTTCGGTTCCCAGCTCAACATCAATTTTTCGAATTTTTCACGGCACCACCTCTTTCGAGCTGCCGACAACACTCAAAGTGTAATAACTGTCTAAAAAGTTTCTCAAATTTCGCCGTTCGGAGTCGGCAAAAAACTTTAGGTCCTTTTTCCTTGTGAAAGAAAAGTAGCGCGCACAACACGAGTAAGTTGACGAGCAAGCTAGGCCCTGGTCCCCCTGTGGACTGTTGTGCCAACAAATTAGTTATGAAAACCCTTCCGCCTTTTTGTCTTTTGAATTTTCCAGCTACAGAATACTACATAGCTCGTATGCTGGCAGTACTACATTTGAAAGGTCTTGATATAACCTACAAAACGACGCTATGCATGATTAGTTTGGATATTGCGTTCAACGGTTATAGCTGTGTAAACATGGAGTTCACTATCGTCGAAATTCGCCCTATTTTAAAGTTTTTCTTCGTTAAAGGCAAATGCGATAGAGAAATACTCCGTGAGATAAACAGTGTTTTGGGGTATGATACTCCATCACTTCGGACTGCGGAGGACTGTTCTCGACGATTGAGAGCATGTGAAAACGACACCATGGATAAGCCAGCTGGCGGAAGGCCTGTGACAACGAATACCGATCTAATCATGGAAATCATCGAGTTGGACCGGCATGTGGCATCTCGTGACATCGCAAAGGAAATGGGAGTTAGTCACCAAACCTATCTGCAGAAGACTGGATACAAAACAAAGCTTGATGTTTGGGTGCCGCATGATTTGACGCAAAAAAACCTTCTGGACCGAATCAATGCCTGCGATATGCTGCTGACACGGAACGAACTCGACCTCTATTTAAAGTGGATGCTGACTGGCGACGAAAAATGGATCACATACGACAATATCAAGCGAAAACGGTTATGGCTGAAGGCCGGTGGATTGTTTCAAACAGTGGCCAAGCCGGGATTGACAGCAAGGAAGGTTTTGCAGTGTGTTTGGTGGGATTGGAAGGGAATCATCCACTATGAGGTGCTCCCATATGGCCAGACGCTTAATTCTACAAACTACTGCGAACAACCGGACCGCTCGAATCAGGCGATCGACGAGAAGCGTCCAGAATTGGCCAACAGGAAGGGTGTAGTGTTCCAACAGAACAACGCCAGACCACACACTTCGTTGATGACTCGTCAGAAGCTACGGGAGCTCGGATGGGAGGTTTTGTCACATCCACCGTATGGCCCAAACATAGCGCTAAGTGATTACTACCTGTTCCTGTCCATGGTGAACGCCTTTGGTGGTGTAAAGTTGAACTCAAAAGAGGCTTGGGAAAGGTGGCTGTCCGAGTTGTTCGCAAATAAGGATGGGGGCTTCTACGAGAGGGTTATTATAAGGTTGTCATCTATATGGAAACAGATTATCGAACAAAACTAAATTAAAAGCCGATCGCTGTAACACAGCATTGAATGAAGAGCAAAAAAGCGGAAGGGAGATATTTGACAAACTTATATTATATAATCCTGTTACAGACAAAAAGCTCGCTTTATATAACAGCTTGATCATCCCCGTCCTCCTGTTTGCGTTGATGGCATCTGGAAGAGAAGATTTAATGACGAACTCTATAGGCTGTACAGCGACATGCGCCTGGTCAAGCGTCTACGAATATAACGCTTAAGATGGCTAGGCCACGTAGAGCGTATGGACACCACTGCTCCGGCCCGAAAAGTCTTTGGGACAACGCAACAGAGGACGACCTAGACTAAAGTGGCGCACACAAGTGGAGAAGGACCTCAACCAACTTGGAGTGCGCAACTGGAGACAGCTAGCGAAAGATCGTGCTGGCTGGAGAGGCATGTTGGTTGAGGCCCAGGTCCAACCCGGACTGTAGAGCAACAAGAAGAAGAAGAAGTTACAGACAAAAAAGTGATTTGAGTGTATGGTTGAGTTTGCGACAGGGGCGAGTTGGGGAAAGATAAAATGTTGATGAGAGAAAGCAGTCGACTGCATTGAAGCTGAGCTAATGGATAACAATGCCTTACTTAGTTTTTGTACTGTATAAGAAGGATAAGAAGGTCGAAACTTCTTCCGTGAGCTCTCAAGCATGCACACAAGATTGTGTGTTGTTACCTTACTCTTAGACCCTTTAAGGATCGATGACCTGATTCTTGGGCTTCAAATTGATGGCCTGTATGCCAACTTAAAATTTACAAGTCACACTTTAAATTTCGATCGTATTTTTTCCGTAATTGGATTTATTGGCATTAGGTCTATAAGCATGAAAATGAAATATATGAGACGTTTTGAGCAAATATAGAGCGCCCTGTCCAGTGCCTAATTTACAGTAGAATGAGTTTCAGTTGAGTACACTTTATAAGGATAAGGGCTGGGGAGGCATGTTGCTTGAAGCCCAGGTCCACTACGGACTGTAGCGAAAAAGAAGAAGAATCAAAAAGGAAGAGAATTCACAGACCAGCCAAGCGATTGTCAAGCGCTAGTGGTCAATAATCCTTTCAGAACGAAGACACCAAGCTGAGAGGCAGGCCTAAATGAAAGTGGTTACACAAAAAAAAGAACGTACATCACAGAAGTGGGTGGCAGAAGTGAGTGGCAGAAGTGGGTGGCAGAAGTGGGTGGCAGAAGTGGGTGGCAGAAGTGGGTGGCAGAAGTGGGTGGCAGAAGTGGGTGGCAGAAGTGGGTGGCAGAAGTGGGTGGCAGAAGTGGGTGGCAGAAGTGGGTTGCAGATGTGGGTGGCACAAGAGTGTGTATCACAAGGAAGTATTTCTAGGGCACTCATTTACCGAGTTCGAAAGTAAACCTTTGAAAAAACGGAAACAGTAAACATTTCGCATGAAATCTCAATTTTGTTTTATGAAGCCAGGATTTTGTCACTCTTGGAGTAACTTTGCCCATTTTTACGCAAATTTCCGATGAGATCTCGTTCATAACCTGTGCAAGGCACGAAGTACTGCTTCCTGTTCAGGAACTTTCCGTGAAATCAAAGTGTTTTGGGAAAGTCCACAAAAAAAAAAAAACCGAAATATAACGAATGGTCATGCTTGGCGACTGGCTTCAAGAGGCTTCCTTTTCCCCCTTTTCTTACTAAATAATGTAATAATTGTTCATTTAGTGTATCTTGTTGCACCGTCTGGGATTGCCGATTAGTTTTCAATGCTCGAAATTGTTGATTCTAACCCTCCAACATGTCCATCTTTTGACATCTTCGAAGAAGTACAGGCACGTAACGGCAGTAGAGCACGAATGAATGCCCCAAGCCTTCTTAAGGGCACAGCATCGCCATCTGTCCATATGTCCTGTCTGCCAAACTATCCATATACGAAGAATCAACTCTCCTTTGAGGCTATGGAGCCGGTCTGCTGGTTTAAGTGAAGCCGCGTCATAAGCCAGCAAATGAGAGTGCAAATCACGGATCACATTATTGTCAGCGGCTATAACTTTGCCCTGATTGCACCTGTCCTCCTACTTCATACAAAGTGCAAGCTTCCAGTGCGCTCTATAAGAAAATATCAAGACTCTTCCCCTACCACTTCGGTTTACATGTTATTATGAACTGAGGTAACTGTGGGTTGTTATAGAGACTCCCTCGCGGGAGTAAATGGTAAGTTCAGGCGAGATTTAATTTATTCATATCATCTGTAGCAAGGCAGAAAAGGTGAATGTGCCCATCGAAGAACCATCCGCTCGCACTGATGGATCGAACGCTACAGGCGTCGACTTGGATCATTTCGAGGAAGCCACAGCCTCAGACCTGACTTGCTCATCAGCATTTTAACGACATTCCTGACAGCATAACCAGTGGTTACCTCAAACAAGTTTAAGTTTCAGAAGAAGAAGAGAAGGAATGGAGTCGAAATGAATACCGGTCACTTTAATTTATCTTATGCTCTACGACCGATTTGCTTGAACTGCCTGTCTTCGAAAAGTTCAAAAACTTTGAGTAAGTGGCATACAGTTTGAAATGTTGATCGGATCTTCAGCCAAAAACCTTAATGGTCTCCTTTTTAGGTTTAAGGTGTCCATAGAACACTGGTTTAGTCCGAGGCTTCAGTTCTCCTCTCCGTACATCTGTCATGGCTGTTCACTCCTCACGTTTCCTGAATCAGTGAGGCAAGTAGTTGCTGTTGAAGCTGGACTTTGTTCACTGTCAGCTGCAGAACTATTAAAGCCCCCTGGCTTCCCAGTACGTATGTCGTAATTGCAGTCTCCTTTCTTTGGATGCTTTATAGTTTGTGCTCCTAGAAAGCACAGTAAGCTGCCTCAGATTGACAAGGGCTCAGGTCTTAAGGTTTCCGTAAGTCCATGTTTTGGAAATGGCACTCCGCTGTAGCGTTAAATGGACTCTTTGGTTTGTGTAAAAACTTCAGACCTTCCATATCATGTGTCAAAACTTTCACGCTTTCATCTTCTTCTTCGGATGGCGCTACAGTCCGGGGTGGATCTGGGCCTCAACCAACATGTCTCTCCAGCTAGCACGATCTCTTGCCAGCTGCTTCCAATTGCGCACTCCAAGTTGGTTGAGATCCTTTTCCACTTGCGTGTGCCATCTCAGTCTAGGACGTCCTCTGTTGCGTTGTCCCTGTGGTTCGGATTCAAAAACTCTTCGGGCCGGAGAAGTGCTGTCCATACGCTCTACATGGCCCAGCCACCTTAAGCGTTGTATGAGTAGACACTTGTCTAGGCTCATGCCGCCGTACAGCCCATACAGTTCGTTGTTGAATCTTCTCCTAAAGATGCCATCAACGCAAACATTACCAAAAAATTGCACGCAAAACTTTTCTCTCGAAGAGACCAATGGCTTCCTCATCCGCTCTTAGTAGCATCCAGGCATCTGCGCCGTAAAGCAGGACTGGGATGATCAAGGTGTTGTGCAAAGTCAGTTTGGTCGTTCGGAAGAGGGCTTTATTACTCAATTGCCTCCTAAGCCCAAAGAAACAGCGATTGGCAAGAGTGATTCTGCGCTTGATTTCGGTACTGATGTTGATGTCCCATTCACCTTTCACGCTTTCAGTGGTGCGCAAATTGACCTCCATCGATTCGGTCTCATTTTCATTAAGAAGTGGCACCGGTTGACAACCTTGTTGGCAGTTTCGATATGTTTTTGTTAGAAGTTTAACTCCCGCCACCTTTCAGATTCAATGCCGTATCGGCAGCAACTAGTACGCCGCACACTCAACCGTCACCTTTAACATCTCACTCTTGTCTGCAACATAGACGCACCCATCCACGCTTCATATCGGTCATCACAGCATTGACAGCATGTCTTCCGCTGTGGTGTTTACTCGCGCTCAATCAACTGCTTGAAAAGGTTCTTACCCGCAAGCTGTGTTTAGTCATCAGAAGCGCGCGAATCTCACCACGAACGTATTCTAAGTAGTCGCACAACAGATTCAGAGAGAATCTTCTGCATTTGAAGTTCTCCAGCAGAGTTCAGTGTGCCCGCGGATCTGTGACTTTCCATACTGCTGCCTCCGTCTTCGCGTCTCGCCAACTTCATTCGTTTCGCGCACTTTCCCTCCACTCACAATGGTCCACAATGGGCGCCCGAGTCGCAGTTTCTTCGTTGAATACGCGCGTTCTGCGGTTGAAATCTTAATCTCATTACATTTTGGAGAGGTACGTTGACCCAATTACCATTGTCTTGCGGTGTACATTCAGAGGTTTCCTTGGACCGTGCCATGGACCAAATTCACCACGCTGCTCTCGCGGGCAATTTGCTCTACACGTAAACGTTCCAGTGGTTCACGAAATTCCCAATGCAGGTAAAGATTCTCGCGGCCCCCGCCAGTGGTGATGTTGCTCTGCAAGCACGGTGGCAGGTGAAGACCGGACACGGTCGAAATAAATTCCCTCCCGTGCGGCAGAACACGCTTCAGTCTGTCGCAGATCGTCTTGCTGCTCAGTTCGGTTCTGGTGTTTAAGAGTGCCACCTTCCAGTGCATTCGACGAGATGAAGAAATTCTTTGCGGTTACATTAACCCTGTGCCTGATGTTGTCGGCCGTGAGTGTGCCGGTGCAGGCTGCGGCTGCGTGTGGTGAGGTCGACAAGGGAGACACGGAGACGAGCGAGGTGAATCTGTTCTTCAGGAACGTCCAGTGCACCTTGGAACGCGCCCGGCCGTGGGTGGACGAGATCGAGAAGGAGGCGAAAAAGCTGGAGGAAACTGCAAAGAAGTTCGGCGAAGGAGTCATAAGCAAGCTGAGTGAACTGATGGAGAAGTGGATTGCCGGTGGCGATAATAGCACGAGCAGCAGTGCTGCTGCTCCGGAGGCGGACGCCAACGCAATTGAGGACGTCCCCGTCGAGTTGAACGAGGTGGAGGATGCTGCTCCCGAGAAATGCGCCAACGGACAGGTTCCCGATGTCGAGGGCAAGTGCCAGCCAGTTGTTTAACGATGACTCATTCTCAGTTTATCTTGTGCGATTGCTTTTCTAAAATAAATACAAACATGTCGGTATATCTGTGAGTGGTTTTCATGGACTGGGCTCCCGCGGAGATGGCTTTGACTTATCTTGAAGTGTGTGCAATTTTATGCGCTGTCTGCGGTGGATAATGACACGAAGCAGCAGATCTTCTGCTGGAGTCTGTCTCCCGGAGGCGTTTTTATTGCAATTTCAATTTTTCATCTCACTCTAAAATTCACGAGAATATTTTTGATCTACGCTGCCACGGCGGTCAAGGCTTCGTGGGAAGCTGCAAAAGTTTGACAAGTGGACAAAACATTGTGTACCCTGCGGTTTTGTAAATTGTTTGTGCCTTTCAAGCAGTTTGCGGGTATTTTCGGTTGTAGCTTGGGACGACGCATGACTGAACTACTTCTGCTGCGGATTTCCTAAACAGAGAACTTGGGTCTCAGTCCACAAATCACTTCACTTGGTTTGGTTCTTTGGATCGCATCAGTCGGTGCGTTCATTATACCCGACATCGTGTCTACCGCTGAAGTTGTGCTATCTGTATACTCTACTAAGCTTTATCTGAGAAGCTGAGCGTCCTGCCTGACTAGACGTGCAACTCCACATTGTCATATAGTATTTCATCCCTATCAGAAGCACACTTAGCAGAGCAAAAAACCAAAGCGGAGAAATTTTCCAAGTGCTGGAAGAGAAATTCCTTTGGTTTGTGTCTGTGCAATTGTAAGTGAATTCGGAATGGTGGTGAACTTACACTTCTTGGGACTCCAGCGAGTGGATCGGTTGCCTATCGTCCATCATTCACGATTTTTATGTTACTCAGCGAAATCTTGTCTCTGTTGGCCGCCTAACAGAAGATCTTTGCAGGGATGTAAGGCGGGGAATAGTGTGTCTTACGTTTGACATGCTTAGCCTGTTGTTTGTTTGATTAGCGCTTAAAAATTTCTTTGCAGAGAACTCAGCAAAGAGATTGTTTACCTTATAGCCTCGTGTCACTTAAGGATCGCGTTGTTTTCATGTTGAAGCTGTTCAAGTACACACGGCTTATCGGTTGTGTACGCCTCCAAAGAAGTCCAAGAAGCCTAAGCGATGACCACACCAGCGGAACATTGCGAAGAAGTTTTCCTGTTGCTGTCAGGGCCTCGGATTTGGTACTAGATGTTTGTGATTGTACTTTGGTACGGAGACCGGTGGCACAAAAGAGTCTCCTGGCTATCATTTCGCTCAGCTTGGCTGGATCCTGCCTGGATGGGTACAGTGGGATAAATTTATGCGTATTTTGACAAAAGGAAGATGTTTTTTCATTTCATTTTCATTTATTTATTCATATTCTCTAGTTGATTACAGTTGTTATTACACATTAATAGTACTTCATTCAATGATAATTTAGTTTGTAGAGAATAGGGGTAGCATTTTGTAAAATTTTAACAATTATAGTGATAAATGCTACTTTCAAAAAATACAAAAACATTTTTAAGGGGTGAACTAAAGATTTGCATTGAAAGAAAAGAGAACAGAAGAACAGCATCTAAGAGTAATCATCGAGAAAAAGTTAAAAACTAATTTTATATAATTGGGTCTAGTTGACCTTCTATTTGATTGTGATCAAATTCAAAAAGCCATGTTTTAATTTTAATATTAAATTATTTAAATGAGTGTAATGACTTTAATTCAATAGGCAGTTTATTAAATAATCTTCATTGAACTATGCAACATGTATTTCTGAAAAACGTAGTACGAAAAGTTGGAACATTCGCATTTAGGCTTTGATTGCTTCGTAGACTGTAGCGATCAGAATGTCTGCTATTCAAATAACCACATCTCACGAAGAACATTTTCAACACTTTATAATAAAACAAATGTCTTAGCGGAAGAATTTTCAAGCTGTTAAACAATGGCATGGAATGATAAAATTTGTTTTTATTACATATTTTTCTTATTAAATATTTTTGGATTACCAGAATATTAGCCATTTTGCATTGAGGAGCACCAGTATTAAGTTAAAGTATTTCTTCATCGCCAGGATATGCTCATTCCAATTCAATTTATTATCAATAATTATTCCTAGGTACTTAAAATGACAGACACTCCTCCAGTATTCTCGATGTCCGAACCTTCCGAGGTGCAAACATTGACTCGGATCATCACCTTGTTGTGGCCAAGGTAAGAACCCGGATATCGAGAGAGCAACGGAGTCGAGAAAGGCCGAAACAGTTTGACGTCGAAAAGCTACAATCGCAGCTGATTGCTGGGAACTTTGCCGACCGAGTCTCCCGGAAACTCACCCAGAGTTCGACGCTTCCTGCACTAAGCATAGAAGAAGAATGGAAACGTTGTCAAGAAGCCATCAAAGAAGCTGCCACTGATGTACTGGGTTTCACGTCACCACCCAGAAGGAACCCATGGTTTGACGACGAGTGCAGGCAAGCGCACGCAGCTAAACAAGACGCCTATAAGGCGACGCTGCATCGAACAACGCGAGCTGTTCGTGAACTCTACGAACAGAGAAGAAGGGAAGAGCACCGGCTTCTCAGAAGGAAGAAGAAGGAGCATGAGAAGCGCGCGGTCGACTAAATGGAAAGGTGCTTTGGCAGGAATGAAGTCCGAAAGTTTTACCGAAAAGTAAAACAGCTATCCGGAGGATACAAGTTTCGGACCAAGGCCTGCCGGGAGCAAAATGGACAACTAGTAGTAGAGTCGCAGTCTATGCTGAGAATCTGGAAGGATCATTTCTGCAGACTCCTAAACGGCGATGACGACCCAAATCCCGCTGTTAGGCAGAATGTTCCACTCAATTTGGATGATGACAGACAAGCATTCCGTCCGCCCGACTTAGACGGGGTGAGGATAGCAATATCCAAGCTAAAGTCGAACAAAGCTGCTGGAGCGGACGGACTGACCGCAGAACTATTTAAAGCAGCTGGAGATGATCTGGTTGGGCGCATGCATCAGCCTATCTGCAAGATAAGGTCAGAGGAAGGCATGATCTATGAGTGGAACCTCAGAGTCATATGCCCGTTCTACAAGAAAGGAGACACCTTTGACTGCTCCAATTACCGAGGGATAAGTATTTTTAACATCGCATACAAGATCGTCTCTGCCGTATTGTGTGAGCGTCTGAAACCATTTCTCCATGACCTGATAGGTCCCTATCAGTGTGGTTTCAGGCCAGGGAAGTCCACAATAGACCAGATCTTCACATTACGGCAGATCCTGGAAAAGACCCAAGAAATGCAAATTGACACTCACCACCTATTCGTCGATTTCAAGGCTGCATACGACAGTGTGCATAGAGACGAGCTATACAGTGCCATGTCTAATTTTGGCATTCCTACCAAACTCGTCAGATTGTGTAGGATGACGATGGAGAACTCTCGCTGCTCCGTCAAGGTCGGTACCGAACTCACCGAGACCTTCAATGTCAAAACAGGTTTTAGACAAGGCGACGCACTGTCATGTGACTTCTTTAGCATCATCCTCGAGAAGATCGTGCGTAACTCACAAGTTAACACCAGAGGCACGATCTTCCAGAAGTCAGTTCAACTGTTAGCTTACGCTGATGACATTGACGTGATTGGACGAACACAGCGAGCCGTCAATGAGGCGTTTGCTGGCATTGAAGCGGAAGCGGCTAAAATAGGTCTTGCGGTAAATGAGGGCAAAACGAAGTACATGCTGTCATCAAGGAAGGACACACAACATCGACGTCTCGGACGGAGCGTCACACTAGGCAGCAGAAACTTCGAGGTAGTTAAGGACTTCGTCTACCTCGGCTCCGCGGTAAACAGGGACAACAACATCAGTACCGAAATCAAACGCAGAATCACTCTTGCCAACCGCTGTTTCTTTGGGCTCAAGAGGCAATTGAGTAATAAAGCCCTCTCTCGAAGGACTAAACTAGCTTTATATAACAGCTGTATCATCCCCGTCCTACTATATGGCGCAGAATCTTGGACGTTAGCAAAGGCGGATGAGGAAGCCCTTAGTCTTTTCGAGAGAAAAGTTTTGCGTGCGATTTTTGGTCCTGTTTGCGTTAATGGCATCTGGAGGAGAAGATTTAATGACGAACTCTATAGGCTGTACAGCGACATGCGCCTGGTTAAGCGTCTACGGATACAACGCTTAAGATGGCTAGGCCATGTAGAGCGTATGGACACCACTGCTCCGGCCCGAAAAGTCTTTGAATCCGAGCCATTGGGACAACGACCCAGACTAAAGTGGCGAAACAAGTGGAGAAGGACCTCAACCAATTTGGAGTGCGCAACTGGAGACAGCTGGCGAAAGATCGTGCTGCTTGGAGAGGCATGTTGGTTGAGGCCCAGGTCCACCCCGGACTGTAGCGCCACAAGAAGAAGAAGAAGAATACTTAAAATGAGTAACAACTTCAATCCTAAAACAATCAGGGTCACATAGTATTTGAGTAGAGGACGTTAAATTATCCTTTTTACTGCAGATATTGAAGGTTTCACATTTCGAAGAATGAAAGACAATATCAATATCAGGTAAAGCAGTGTGTGTTAGACTAAGAAACATCAGTTTTGTTTTATTGCTGACAAGCATTTTGTGCTCACGAAACCACCTTCGTAAGATGTCAACATCATGGTTAATGTCCGCGATCAGATCAGTTTAAATCTTTGTGATATAGGTTATTCCCAAATCATCAGCAAATGCAGTAATGTTTCCTTTCATGTTTAGGTAAGAACTAGAGTTAATATAAATTAAGAAAAGAATAGGGCCAAGAACAGAGCCTTGGGGTACACCTATCTTTAAATCAATTTTGTTGCTGTAAGCTTCTGAAATTTTTACTATTTGAGTTCTGTTTCGTAAATAGGACTCGAGCCAATTAAAAACAAAACCTCTAAAACCAATTTTGTACAGTTTTCTTAGTAAAGTATTATGGTCCACCATATCAAAGGCTTTGGTTATATCGACGAAGAGGCTAGCGCAATGTCTATGATCATCCAAGCCTTTGAAAATAGAGGAGCAAAAGTCGAATAGAGCATCTTCAGTAGATAGTCCCTGCCTAAAACCATAACGTTTTGAACTAAGGAAATTATTTTTTTTCTAAAAATAAGAGAATTCGCCTTTTCATAATATTTTCAAATGCCTTGGAAATACTTGGTAGCAGAGATATCGATCTATAATTCCGTATATCTTTAGGATTATGTTTCTTATGAAGCGGAATTACAATCGCACATTTCAATTTATCAGGAAAAACTCCTGATAGCACGCTTTTATTAAATATGTACGCTAGCACATCGGCAATATTCAAACTGATATTTTTTAATATCTGGTTGGATAATCCATCCACATCACGAGATTGCGAATTATTCAAGGAACATACGGTTTTCCAGGTTTCAAATTAAGATATAAGTTCAAAGCAAAAACTGTTTCTGGGTGTACTGACATCTTGAATTATGTACGAATTTTGGCAGCATTTACATGAGCTAGTAATTGAAGGGACAGACTCCAAAGCAATTGTAGCAAAATAATTGTTGAATTCATTAGCTAATCTGTACGGATCAGATATCTCAAAAGAACCACTATCTAAACACATCCGTTTTTGGTCCTTTGAACGACGACTAAACATAGTGTTTATTAGCTGCCACTCCTTTCTTAAATTTCCCTTACATTTATCAAATTCATTCCGATGAAACTCATCGCGACGACTTTTTATATCTTTTTTGAGTTTGTAACACATATTCTTATAACGATTTTTAAGACTGAGGTTTTGCGGACGCTTGGAAAGTTTAATGCCAAGTTTATTTTTTAACCTAATTTTCATTAGAATATGTCTATTCATCCACGGCTTAAGTCTTGCGGAAAAACGCTTACTTTTCACAAGGATACTGGATTCTTTTAAATGCTTGCTTAATGTTAGCATTGTCTTCTAAGCAATGTTGCTTTCTAGAAATATGCAAAAACACCAGGAAGGTTCCTTGTTTAGCACCGATTTGGTGGTGGACACATTGCAGAAAGGTCTACTTCGACAATTTTTGATGCTGAAACTAAGGTAGAAAAAAATATATAAAAAACGTTTTATGTGTTCAAGAGCATTTAGTGGGAACTCTGTGTGAATAGCATACTTCTTCGCGCAGCCATCACGGACAGAAGTCCAGTTATCGAATTCAACTTTCGACTCATTTTGCGCATAAATTGGCCGATATTCCAAACTTTTGACATTCAATATTGGTCTGAGCCCATCTGTCACAGGCGGATTTTTGGTGTCGTCAAATGTCTTCTCCCAGTTTTAAGAAAAAAATTCAGAGGTATTTTATTGCACGAACTCATCGGCCATGCGACAACGCCCTGTTCAACCTGCTGTATGTACGAGTATGTTTGTGGGTCTATCTTACACGAATCACAAACAGGCCATTTTACACGAATCACAAGCAGGCCATCTTACACGAATCACAAACAGTCCTGTGCTCTGCCGAAAGATCACATGGGTCATGGCGAGACAGCAATTTCCATTTACGTGGCATGGCAATTAGAATCCGGAAAACACCAAAGCGCGTCTTTTTCGAGATGAAATGGTGATTCGTGAAGCACTCACGAATCGCAACCTGCCCAAAAATGGTTTTTTCGCTTGTTAACAAGTCGATGTATCCTAAAATGAGCATCATCCCTAAATAAAATTCTTCGATCGTCCTGGTATACCGTTTCTATCAAAAGAAAGTTTTTGCGTCCATACTGGAAAACTTTGGGGTGGCAGCGTGTAATGGCAACATTTTGGGGGACGCATTCGGTTCTACGGTTTCACGCTTTTCGTTCAGATCTCAAGCATTCGGTTCTACCGTTACACGCCTTCCTTTGAGACAGTGTAAATAAGTGTGATGCTGACCAAGGATGAAATAACACATGTAAACCCGACGATCTTTCAAATTTCTATGATGAAACAATTTCATCTAAATGTCTTTAAACAGAATTCCGCCAAGCTTTTCACAACTTTCTTTCATCTGTTTAAGGACTTGTCGAAGGCTCTAGGGTGGGTTGAAGTGGCAATGGTTCTGCGCGCAACCTCAGAGTTGCCCATCTACATGGATAGAACGAATACGCTTTTCTTCCCTTTTAAAGTAAGCCAGAGAAGACTACTGAATCCACTGAAGTTCCCTTGAGGTCATTGCTGTTTTTCGTCAATCATTAATCTCTTTCAATTCCCTATAGTAGTTCAGAACAAAGAGTAGTTCCACACACTTTGTGTGGTTTTTAGCGATGCATAGTTTTCGTCGACAAGTCATTCACAAACACATGAGGCTTAAATGGAATTTACAACTTTAAACCGCGCTTATGAAAGCTTTGTATAGAGTGGTTGCATCACAATCAATGTCATGGAACACCTACAGTCCCGCTGAATTTCGGAGATATTGCACCACCATTCGCAACGATGGCAAGGCAAGAAGAGACTAAAGAAACAAACCTCAAAAAGACTTTCCGTCACGGTTTTTCGTTTACTTACTATGACTACTTCTGTTTCGTTGATTGCAAAGCAAGGTGATCAACATATTTGCGGAATTTGTAAGGTATTGATTGCTGAGTTATCAGATAAACGGGGTGAGCGGATAAGATCGGAGTCGGTTTTTTCGTTCTTTTTTCAAATCTATTAATGACCTGTACATATTACTGTTAGAAAGACCTTGAAACGAGAGAGCAAAACTATTTTTTTTTTTCATAAATATGGTCACGAACCGAAGATCTTTTGTGCACTTTTTGCTGCTTGTGTACGTTGCTTGTGTTGTAGGAGAGGTTTGAATAACGAACCCTTTAGGTGGTACGGCGGTATTTATCTGGTCAACCGATTCGGGAAGCAATGTTTAAGATGCCGGGCACTGCAAAGTTTCTGCTTTTCCAACAGTTCAAGGCGGAAGAGTCTTTTCTTTCGAATTACTGAAGCAACACAACAGAGGTAGTCGGCGTTTGAGATATAATAATAATAATAACCTCCAAGCGCCTTGGAGGGTTGGTTTATTTTTTGTTGTAAAGAAGTTGTTTATCTACGATAAGACCTAGCTAGAAAGAAGATTAGTGACACCTTCAAATATTAGTTGAGTCAGATTAGTCAAATTCTTCCTTCTCGTAAAGAGAACACCTTCGCTTTTAAGAGGGTTGACTGGAAGCCCATTCCTAAGATACCAGTCATTTTTTGACCTATAATAATTATTGTTAGTGCGACAGTCTACAGGAGGATCATGGCCCAGCTTGCTCATTAACTACTAATGTTGTGCGCGCTACTGTTCTCTCAGGAGTAGAAGGGACCTACAATTTTTTGCCAAAAATTGAAAAGCTCAACACGAATTTTTCGAATTTCCCACGGCATTACCTCTTTCCAGCTGCTGAAAACACTCAAAGAGCAATAACTGTCTTAATAAAAACATTGGCGTTTTAGATGGCCCCCGCAAAATGAAGGAGGAATTGGATGGATTGATGGAGTAGGAGACATTGGATGCATAATCTCATGTGTACGCATATGAGATTCGATTCTGGCTTCACAAAATATTGCACAAACTTGGGTACAACCATGGAGGTGAGTTCTTTTTTTTAGCCAAAATATTTTTGTTCCAAGGTATGCAACATTCATTTTTCGAGGCACATTTGATATATATCCCATCGTTCCCAGCCGTGAAGCGACTCATTCCATACTTGGATACTTATAAGATGGATTACTTATAAGATGATACTTATAAGATGATCAGGGTCCGGACAATGATTGAGCTAAGAGGAAGATCGTAGAGAAAGACGACGAAGGTTCTTAAAAGACGTTCAGGCTGGCTAGCGCCAGCGCTATCAGAGGAAAAGGCGGCGATGATGCACAGCTCAGGAAGACGATCAGAGATAAAGAGAAATTTGACAACATCGGTGACTGGGTTTCTAGGGCGGGAACAATGAAGCGTGGCGGGGTGCGATCAGGCAAATGATTAAACGAATGAAACGACGAATGGAACTGAAGGGCGATCAGATGGGAGGAAGGCGATTATACTTAAGGAACAATCAGGGGCAGGGAAATAATTGGAATACCATATAGGGGACAACAAGAGGGGAAAGCGGCGATAGAAGAAAGATCAGAGGCCAGAGTAATGATTGAGCTTGGAGGACATGTAAAATAATCACATAGATCACATTTTTCCATTTTTCGACAAGAATTCAGGTGTCAGTGTCAAAATAAAGTTTGAAGCGAGCGATGTATGTTTTGTTTGTATAGGTCAAAAAATGGTGGCCGCAGTGGCGTAGTGGGTAGAGTGCGACGCTCACGCGCCGAAGGGTCTAGGTTCGATTCCAGGTTGAACACCTCGAATTTTTCACGGCACCACCTTTTCCGCTGAAAGCACTCAAAGAGTACTAACTGTCTTAGAAAGCTTCTCAAACATCGCCGCTCGGAGTCGGCAAAAGACTGTAGGTCCCTTCTACTTCTGAGAGAACAACTCCACACAGAGAAGGGATAGTCCCCAAAGCGCCTTGCCTAGTTGTTGGTGAACAATCAACTAGACAAGTCAGCACAGTACACTATCCTCGACTCTACCCGCGATGTTAGGTGGTAAGCCACAGCCACCACGATGCTCCCACGAGGGGGTCTACCGCACGGTTAGGCTGAAACCGAAGTTCCAGGGGCTCCTGACCTGCCTTGGCACCAGAATATATATAGCCTCTGGTCAAGCTGTCACTACCAGTCAGGTTCCCTCAAAACCTGGGTCTGTTAGCCGCCATCCCGATGGTCTTTTCTCCATCATAGTGATACGGATGTGATTTTGAATTATGTGATTCATAAATCCAGTCACATCATCTGGACGCACACAGATCAGCAGTCACATGCTCAGAATAGTTCTCCTCAAATTGCGGTTGGCGTTAATATTTAGGTTCTTGATATACATAGGAGCCAAGAAAGTAGAAAGCGTAAAAGTCAGGGGACAAGTGGACAAAGATTGTCAAAGTGTCATCGTCACAAAGTTGTCGGTACCTACATACTTATCGCCCTTCAAGACACCACTCCGACTTCGGTGCCAATGCTTGCTGTTCCTAAGTCTATCAGTAGATTAAAATCTTCTCCTTGCGAAGAATGGATTTCATTGAGAAGTTCAAACATCTACGAAGTGTGTAAGATGTTTTGAAAGACATTAAAATACACAAGGAAACAGAGACGTGTCTTTCACAAGTAGGCATAGAAAGCATTTTCCTGAAAGACAATCAGTACTCTGCGAACATCGTTAAGAACTTGGAAGAGGTGTTGCCGGGCACAGTTGCTTAGTTCTTCAGTTTCGAAATCGAACCTGCCCATTCAGCGAGTGGATAACTTACTTAACTTCTCTTTTGTCCTAAGCAAATGAAATAGACTAGCTCCAAACCGGATTTCAATTATAAAGCATATTGCACGGTCTTCGGGTTCTGAAAACAGATGTTTGTCTTTACTTGCAGTGAGTTGGTGTACGTCAGGAGTTCGGGCATCTTCCAAAGTCCCACAGGAATTCACGAAATACGCCAAAGTTTGTGATCCCACTGCATCCTCTTCAGATTTCCTCATCTTGAGTGTTACCAAATGTAAGGAGAAGTCTACACTATAATCCCCAACAAAAACACTGCATCGCAGTACAACATTTTTTATTACAAGGAATTGCATTTTTTTGCCTCCTCTGCTGAGAACAAGCAAAAATTTACTGATGTTCACACTGATGATCTTGATGACCTGATGTCAAATCAATGCAGATACCGGACTGAAATCGAATTAACCGCTGCTCTGACGAATCAGATCAAGTTACCTACTCAGAGCTTACTACTCGCAAAGTAGAGTCCCAACCGAAACAATCTCCATAGGTATGTATTACGCATTTGGAATTTTCCAAGAAGTCTCCACACGAAACATTATCATTCGCCGACCCCGCCATAATTGATTTCACCCCATTTCCCAAAAACAAACAACTTTTCACTAATTTATTGGAATTAACACTACTCAACAATACAATAAGGCACACGACGTCACAGTGGCTGACTTTAGTTCTGCTTGCATCCGCCCAAGGCGTCCAGGATGAATCCCTTGCCGCACTTTTGCTCAGCCTTTAGTACATCTGGATCAATCATTTCGACGTTGGCGAGGAAACTCCTCTCCGTAGACTCCTCGGACGAGGCGGTAACCTTCTCCTTCCACTCCGTGTATTTGTTCTTGACATCGGAGCCAAACTTCTTGGCGGATTCCTTGAATTTCTTTGCCCCCTCCTTGATTTCGCCGCCCAGCTTCTTGGCACCCTCCTGCACCTTCACAGCGCCTTTCTGCAGCGTGCATCCGACGTTCTTGAACCACAGCGATACGTCGCTCTCGTCGCTATCTGTCTTCTTCACATGACCATCCTCGCACTCCGCACGGACACCAACCGAAGCCACGACAAGGACCAACACACCAACGATAAGGAGACGCTTCATTTTCAAATGTTTTCTGTTCGTTCACCGTTCGCACGACCACGACCGCGTTGAGAATCTTGAAGCAACTGACTGGCTGGCCGCAACTTGTGCTGCTAGTTATGTGGAATGAATTTCAGTTGCGATAAGTGGTCGCACAGCGGGGTGGTTACTTGACTAGCCCCACTTGCATACAATCCGAGTGGGATGTGCGTCACACTTCCACCAAACCGAATAGACTGTGAAGTTGGCCTGTCAACTTCAGCGCTTGCTGGTTCTGAGTGTGGTCGCACGCATGCTGATGTGGGCTTTGTTTGGTTTGTCAAGGCATTGCTCAGCGGTGAGTGCGGAAGGTCATCCTGGTGACTTACGAATTGGCGTTTATGAAAATTTTCTAGCACTCGGAGCGCGTATGAAAGTGTTCTGAGGGTGGGGAAACTGAAAATAGGCTCCGATGAAGCACAAATTGAAATTTTAACGCGATTTGGAGAAACTAAGAGTTCACCCTTTAAAAGAGGTCTGAACAGATTCATGTGGACGTTGAGAGATGCTGCAGAAATGTGCTTGTAACAGAATGGCCTTTAAGCGAAGACTGCAATTTTATAATGCCTTGCAACAGAACGGTGTACATTTTTTTTTTACAGGTGCCAGACTCGAGCATAATACGACATCTGTTACAAGAGTTAAATTGACTGGGCAAGTGTGATTCCTACTAATTAATGGTTTCGTTTTCTTGATGCTTTTCTTAATCTTTGTGCTTAATAACTCTGTCACGGTAGTTCCAAAAACAAAAACAAAATCCTGGTGGAAGTTTGTTACGAAAGATCTGTCGATTTGTGTGATTTCTAGATGTGTGGTTAATTATGTGCTTCTGATGCCTTCGCTTTAATTTCCCATTCGTAGACATCACCCACTAGATAAAATGCAACTTGTTAAAAAATTAAAGGCAGTCGTAGAGAATATGATACGCGCGCCATATAAAAACTTGAAAAAAGTTTCTTTCCCTTCTAACAACGAAACCATAAAAGCGTAACAAAAAAGTTTGATGCAGATTCGACAACTTAAAATTACTGTCATGCTAAGTGAACACCATCTACTTCCTTCCACGCAAATTGTAAACAAAGATCCAATCATCATAATGAGGGCGGGGATGACGATGAGATTCTGTGTAAGGGAACTTCTCAGAAGTGTATGATCCAAGCTGGTTCGTTACAAATACCGTTCTCTTGTTCTTTCAAAGTGAGTCCGCATTCCGGTTTCATTTCCGATCATCTCAAACTCGTGCACTGAAAAAAAAAAAAATGTGTTGCATCAGAACTGGTTGGCTGGAAACTCGTTTTTAAAGCACCCACAAATATTCCCTCCCGATCTCATTCAACCCCTTGATCCGTTCGGGCAGTCGTGTCTGAGTGTGTCACAAGCATGATAATTCAATTGACTTAAATGCTTCTTCAAGCCGTGTCGGTCGGCATTCAATTCAGCAGTCATTTTGACTGGAAGACTTTACAAGATGCCCGTCAACGATCTGAAAGCGAATTGATTAATTGAAAGCAATCTCACCCTAGATTGATCATCGTGCAGTGGCTCACTGCTGAAATGACTGTTCTCGAGTGAGGGCCGAGTCACAGTGTCATGTGGCGTTGTTAGTAAGATGTTTCCTGGGGCTTACAGAGAGGTGCCCCAGTTCGAGAAAAAACTGATTTGAATTGCAAATGTCTTCGAACAGAGAATGAGTCAGTCATTGCCTTTTTTTAAGTTTGTTTTGTTTAGTTTTGTTCCGCTGACTATTTCTCAATGACGCTGCGGGGAAGGTTGGAAAGCCATTTCAGCGCGGTCAAATAATATAATATAAAATATATAAATAATAAGATAATAATAAATTCTTAGCAAATGATTGCTCTTGAATTAGTGTGGCGACTGATGTAAAATATAAAGGTAAAGGTATACCGGTATGAAGAAGCAAGCACCAAGATACAAATGTCTCGATTGGATACATTTGTTGTGAACGAGCCCTTAATTTTTTTTGTTTGCTTCCTATAACATCTCTGAAAAATATTAAGTGTACATCAAGTCATTGAACAGACAACATCATATTTGTTCATCGTGTTAAAAATGTCGAATTTTGTACCAGAAAGTGATGATTTGGGGAAAGCATTCATTTTTTGTTTTCATTTCAAGAAAAGTGTTGCAGAGTCGCATCGAATGCTTGTCGAGGCATATGGTGATCGTGCTCTTTCAGAAGCAACATGCAGAAGATGGTGTCCACGGTTCAGAAATAATGGTTTTGATGTGAGAAATGAAGAACGTGGAAGACCACCAAAAAAGGTGGAAGACGCCGAATTGCAAACGATGTCGGATAGAGATGACACTTTGAGTCAAAAGCAAATGGCAGTATGTTAAGAGTTGCGCAACAAACAATTTCTGACCGTTTAAAAGCTATGGGAAAGATGCAAAAGTGTGGAAAATGTGTGCCACATTAACTGAATGAAAGACATTGAAAACCGAAAAAACACTTGTGAAATTTTGTTTCAGAGACACGAAAGAAAATCGGTTTTGCATCGGATTGTTACTGGCGATGAAAAATGGATTTATTTTGAGAATCCTACATGGAAACAATCATGGGTTTATCTGGGACAACCATCAACATCGACTGCAAAACCAGATCGATTCGGCAAGAAGACAATGCTGTGTGTTTGGTGGGACCGAAAAAGTGTGCTGTACCACGAGCTCCTAAAACCTGGTGAAACCGTCAATACTAATCGCTACCGACAACAAATGATCAATTTGAACCATGCATTGATCGAGAAACGACCAGAATGAGCGAGAAGACACGGCAAGGTAATTTTGGTCCATGACAATGCACCTGCACACAAAGCAAAACCGGTTCAGGATACAACCAAAACTCTTGACTGAAAGCAGCCACCCGCCGTATTCACCAGACTTGGCTCCTTCCGACTACCATTTGTTTTCATCGATGATACACGCATTGGTTGAGCAACACTTTGATTCCTACGAGGAGGTTGAAAATTGGAGTCTAATTCTTCTTCTTCTTCTTGTGGCGCTACAGTCCGGGGTGGATCTGGGCCAGCACGATCTTTCGCCAGCTGTCTCCAGTTGCGCACTCCAAGTTGGTTGAGGTCCTTCTCCACTTGTGTGCGCCACTTAAATCTAGGTCGTCCTCTGTTGCTTTGTCCCAATGGCTCGGATTCAAAGACTTTTCGGGCCGGAGCAGTGGTGTCCATACGCTCTACATGGCCTAGCCATCTTAAGCGTTGTATCCGTAGACGCTTGACCAGGCGCATGTCGCTGTACAGCTCATAGAGTTCGTCATTAAATCTTCTCCTCCAGAAGCCATCAACGCAAACAGGACCAAAAATCGCACGCAAGACTTTTCTCTCGAAAAGACTAAGAGCTTCCTCATCCGCCTTTGCTGGCGTCCAAGATTCCGCGCCATATAGTAGGACGGGGATGATCAAGTTTTTATATAAAGCGAGCTTAGTCCTTCGAGAGAGGGCTTTATTACTCGATTCTCTCTTGAGCCCAAAGAAACAGCGATTGGCAAGAGTGAATCGCTGAAGAGAGGTACTGATGTTGTTGTCCCTGTTTACCGCGGAGCCAAGGTAGACGAAGTCCTTAACTACCTCGAAGTTTCTGCTGCCTAGTGTGACGTTCCGTCCGAGACGTTGATGTTGTGTGTCCTTCCTTGATGGCAGCATGTACTTCGTTTTGCCCTCATTTACCACTAGACCCATTTTAGCCGCTTCCGCTTCAATGCCAGCAAACGCCTTATTGACGGGTCGCCTTTTTCGTCCAATTACGTCAATGTCATGAGCGTATGCTAGCAATTGAACTGACTTCTGGAAGATCGTGCCTCTGGTGTTGACTTGTGAGTTACGCACGATCTTTTCGAGGATGATGTTAAGGAAGTCACATGACAGTGCGTCGCCTTGTCTAAAACCTTTTTTGACATTGAATGTCTCGGTGAGTTCGGTACCGACCTTGATGGAGTAGCGAGAGTTCTCCATCGTCATCCTACACAATCTGACGAGTTTGGTAGGAATGCCAAAACTAGACATGGCACTGTATAGCTTGTCTCTATGCAGAGTCTAATTGGTATCCTTTATAAGACGAACAATTTTATTGGCGTGGTATTCACAAATTGTCGGGAAGGTGGTCAAAATGTGTAGAAAATAATGGCCAATACTTTGAGTAAAACGTTTTTACTTTCCCATTGACAATTAGTGTTTTATTTAAAATAAACGCGCATTTTATACCGGTATACCGGTAAAACGATGGAAGCTAAAAACGAAACCATTAGGGAATTGACACTGTCATTAACGCAACACACAAATTTACTTATTTAGCCTATGGCTTTTTTTCTTACGTTCTTAGGGTTTCGTTTCTGTATATGACAAACTTTATGACAATGAGTGAATCGGTTTATATAATAATAATAATTGGATAGCACGACAGTCTACAAAGGGACTAGAACCTAGAATTCTCATCAACTACTCGTATTGTACACGCTACTGTTCTCTAACGAGTAGAAGGGACCGAATTGGCCGACTCCGAGGGGCGAAGTCTGAAAAGCATTTTCTTAGACAGTATTACTCTTTGAATGTTACAGGCAGCAGCTCGAAAGAGGTGACGCCGTGAAAAATTCGGGGTGTTCAGCCGGGAATCGAACCTAGACTTTCGGCGTATGAACGTCGCACACTATCCACTACGCCGCGGCGGCCACAGGCCAAGTCTGAATTATTCAAGAACTTTTCAATTTCATTGACTGATGACGTGTAGTGAGATCTAAGTGTTTGGGCGTCTGAAGTCGGCAAAAAACTGTAATTTTGCTGCGGAAGTAGTTGTGCAACGCGCTTATGCCTAATCCTTGTGTGCTATAACAACCTTCAACAGCAGATACACAATCCGTCCCGATACCATCCCGATTCCGTCCCGATTCCGTCCGGATTCCGTCATGTTTGCTACTCTTATAACAATCTTCAGGCTTAATTTATTTTATTACTGACGTAGCTTGTTGAACAAGCAGCGCTTGAGCGAACCACATAAACCAGTCCATTCAATATCTCTTAGGGTTCGACGTTGGCAGGGATATTGCTTGCTTAAAAACCTTGAAGGATCTTCTTCTCGAGCTGTGGTGATTTCTTAACAGATTAGGCGAACCACAGTTCTGCAAAATTAGTACGCCTGTGCACAAAATATGCTCTAAACTGAGACAAATAAACAAGAATGTAACTTATTGACGTTTGACTCGTCGTAGGAGATAAGTATCGCCGATCTAATTCCAACAACATTTCAAGGTTCTTGTCAACTTGACCTTCATTTGGCCATGGTCTATGGCCATTTGCATTTGTTGCAAAACATTGCACCTTCAGCGATGTTTAGAAGGAGGTTGAGGTTCCAACAACAAATCGCCGCCCAAAAGAAATGAGGACAACTCGCTCACCCTCAAACACACTCACTGCATTTTATTTTAATTGTACTTATAGATTACACCGATTCATTCACGTCACTAGACCGCAGTAAATCATCACTGCAACCGCCCTCTTAAGGCAGATCCACTCAATCGGTGGTTGGATCCAGGTGCTTGTTGATATACTCCACTATGCTGTCATCAAGCATGGCGCTGTAGTCATCGTCACCATCTCCTTCATCGGCCTGGATCAACGTCTCGATGGCTGGTGGATCAGGGATTTCATCATCAACATCGATCACTTCCCTCGAAGACTCCTCCTGGGAGCCCAAATCCGGTGTCGGTGCATCCGTTGCGTCGTCCTTCTCCTCCTTGGTCTCATCACCTTCAACCAGAGAAATAGATCATATGAGGAATCCAAATTCAAACACAAATCCACGCCCTCTTACTCACAGTCAGTGACAGAAGGATCATATTGACACTGCACAAATCTGATCAAATCCTCGTCATACATGAAGGCCGGGGGAGGTGCCTTATGGCGAACGAGAATGACTCCATCAGATTGCTGGTCATCGTTGGGCGGCTGATGAAAATTCCGACGCACAAACCGGGTGTGGGCAATGCGATAGCCCGCGGGGGGCGCGCCCTCCCCAACAACTGCGCACACGATCGCGGCCAGAATGAGCAGGGTGAATGATAGAAACCTGGCTGGCGCCATCCTATTGAAAACTAAATCTTACTCAATCGCATGAAGCTGGATTAGTATTTATTTTTGAAAATAAATAAAACCGCATCGTAGAGCGGCAAGCAATTTGCGATAACCTTTTGCGTAGTGCTAAGTAAAGATCGATGGTGACCATGGGTTCAATGTTAATGTTGCATACTTCTAGGTGTTAGCGAGACACTAACAGTGGTGGCGGGAAAAAGCAAGTCGCCAGAAGGAGAGGAAATATTTTAGGATATAAGTTGCTGACTTTAAAAATAATAGCATGGTAGACTGTATTGCTAAGGAATATCAGTTCAGTTCAGTTCAGTTCAGTTTATTTGTAGTTTAACTCGTAAGTATTTACATATTAGCATACCGTATTTTAGAGATATAGAACAACAGTTCTTTACAACTATGAGGATACAGATAATATAATAACATAATAACAGTAGAAAAGAAAATGAAGGTAAGGGAAAAAACTACAAGCAAAAACCCTTATTATAAGTCTTACAGCTACAGATTCTTATAACTAAATTGCACCTAAACCCAACATTATGATAAGGCTAGTTAGATCAGAAGATTGCGGATAAGTTCGCTCTCAGAGAGGGTACATTTAATAAGAAAGTTGTATTTTAATTTATGAATGAGACATACAATGGTGTCAACATTAGCTCTTTCATGAAGTCTTGCAGTTGAGAAATGCCAAGGCAAGTTCAACATTAGTTTTAGTACCTTGTTTTGACAAGTTTGTAGCTTCCTAATGATACAGGGGTAGAGTATCTTAACCATGAGGTTTACTTTGTGTACTGTGTTTGAAATATGTTTTTCAAAAGTAAGTTTTCTGTCAAAAGTTACTCCTAAGTACTTGCAGTTTTCAGACCATTTAATACTGATAGAGTTCAATTGCAGTTTTGATTGGGGTAGAAACTGATGTTTTCTGCGTCTAGTGAACCACATAGCCTGAGACTTGTCAGCATTTAGCTTTATTTTCCATTTACTACAAAAGTTTTGAAAAATGTCAAGTGAATTCTGTAACGAAATTATAGTGTCCTGAGCTAAGATGTTGGATGAGAACAGGGCTGTATCATCAGCAAACAAAGCAAGAAAAGTGTTTCCAGTAGGTATTGGTATATCGGACATAAAGATATTGAACAGAATAGGACCGAGAACGGAACCTTGGGGTACTCCGAATTCAGTTATATATAATGACGACTGAGCTTGGCCTACAAAAACAATAAATTTCCTTTGATCCAAGAAACTTTGTACAATTTTAATAAGAGACTTCGGAAAAGAGTATTGGATGAGCTTATATATAAGCCCTTTGTGCCATACAGAATCAAAAGCCTTTTCAATATCCAATAGTACCAATCCTGTTGAGAGTTTCAAATCTAAACTACTTTTAACGTGTTGTTTAATTCTCATTATTTGATGGCATGTGGAATGGTCAGCTCTAAAACAAAATTGTTCTTTTGGATATATATTCGATTGTTCGATATGAAGGATTAGGTTTTTTTTTTTTATTATTTTTTCAAACAGCTTGCTTAAAGAGCTTAGAAGACTTATAGGTCGATAGCTTTTAGGATCATTCTTAGGTTTACCAGGCTTTGCAATTGAAATTATCTTAGCTGTTTTCCATTTTTTAGGAAAATAACAGTTTTTAAGACAGGAATTGAAAATAAACGTTAAGTAGACTAATCCTTTACGCGGTAAGGCTTTTATTAGAATGTTTCCAATACCGTCAATACCAATAGATTTATTGGACTTTGACATTTTTATTAAATCAAGCACTTGTTTCGGACGAACGAAAAAGCTTTCGGTAGCTATAGAATTGGAGTTATTTAAATTTCTTATCGTGCTATCTACTATGGATTCAGTGGAAGCATCACTGAGGTGGCATGAGCTTAGATGATTTTGGTAAAAATTATCTGCCAATATGGATGCTTTCTCTAGCGGTGTAACGTAAAGCTGGTCTTGAAATGAAAGGGTTGGAATGTTTAAGCCTTGTTTCTTAATAATTTTAGTGATTTTCCAGAAAGGTTTTGAACCTTTTTTGAAACCACTTAATAATGATTCCCAATTCTTGTTACAAAAAACTTGAAGGGAAATTTTAATTGCATTGTTTAATACCTTTAGGTCTTCCTTAAAATGATTTAGCTTATACCTAATCCATTTTCTTCGCACGCTGTTACGCATTCTAATTAATCTTAAAATGTGGTCTGGTAAGGGATGAGCCTGAGTCCTGAATATATTACTTTTAGGAATTGAAGACTCAGCGGCATTCTTAATAGTTGCTTCGAACTTTTCTACCAATGAATCAATCTGTAAAGGCGAGTTTACTGATGATAAATTTAGATGGTTTAATTGAAGATTTTTCGATATCAGGTTTTGATATCTAATCCAATTAGCAGCAGCAAAATTGTAATGTGTGTTGAGATTTCGTTTTATGGCTGAGTTATTTAATAACGTACAGACTGGTAAGTGATCGGAGCTCAGAGCGTTCAATGTCGTGGGTTGAGAGAAAAGGTTTTCGTCGTTAGTAATAAAAAAATCTAGCGTTGAAGGATTATGTGCAGAGTTGCTTGGAATGTGAGTAGGGTTATGTGGAAAAAGAATAGATAGAGTTCTGCTTGTAGCGACAATATCATGAATGATGTTACCCCAGCAGTTAGCTCGTAAACATCCCCACATTCGGTGCCTGCAATTTAAATCGCCCCCTAATATAAAGCTAGAATTCGTACGAATAAGCTTCAAAAAGTCACTTTTAAACTTAAGCTTTTTATCAAAATTACTGTTTCCACCAGGGAAATATACAGAGAAAACGTTAAGTTTAGTAGAATCTTGTAAAATCAGTTCAATGCCTATGGATTCTATTACTTCAAGTCTTAGAGCTGGTAACACAGAAAAAGTTAATTTTTTATTAATTACAACGGCAACACCTCCTCTAATAGCATGCATCCTATCAAGCCTAAAGCAAGCATAGTGCGGGTGAGACAAATTATTTCCATCTTTCAACCAGGTCTCTGTTATAAGAGCAATGTCGATCTTTTCTCGTAATAAATAGTCAAATAGTTCATGAGCTTTATTTTGAATGCCTCTCGCATTCCAAGTTATAATTTTAGGATGATTTATGGAAGAAGAGAAATTATTACTTATCATGTTGGGCATAGACATACTTAACTGCAAGAGTTGTTATTACATTAAATTGCTCCAGTTTTGAGCGACAAGAACTAAGTTTTGAGAGAACATCATTTAGCAAAGAAGAGATCTCCTCCAAAGAGAATAGTGAGTTGTCATTGGTGGTATGTTGACTGGTGCTCATTCATAGCATGGGAGGTTCAGTGCAAGTGTTGGTTTTACTCACTGAGTAACGCTGAGAGGTAGAAGCGTTCGTCGGCTGGCGCAATGGTGGAAAGTCTTTAGTGGTGAAATTTACATGATTGTTGCTTTTCTGGTGTGGTTGAGGAGAAGAGGAAAGAAGATTTCTCTTAGACTGCTTCTGCCGAATTTGCACAAATTGTAATCGGCTAGGGCACGACGGGTCAGTTGACTTATGCGATCCACTGCAGTTAGCACACTTAACGATGTTTGATTGGGTACACGCGGTCGATTTATGGTTCCCTGAACACATGGCACAGAAACTTTTGATTTGGCAGTGCATTTCACCATGACCAAACATTTGGCAATTGTGACATTGTGTTATCTTGTTGGGTTGGTGCTTTTTAAATTCCCATTTTACTAAAATTTTGAAAATGGAATTGTGTTTAGATCGTAGTTCACTAATTTTAATAGTGCCGCGTTCAATGTACACCACGTAAATTGTATAATTAGCGCTAGGGTTGTTTTTAATAGTAATAGGCTTCACGTCTATACACTTGATTCCCTGCGCAATTAGTTCATTTTTAACAGCCACATGATTGCAAGAATGTAATCCAGACAAAACTACCTTAAACGGTCTGTTCACTTTTCTCGCGTGAGTGAAAGACTCGAACGATTCCTTTTTTAATTCACTCAATACAGTTTCGTATGATCCGAAAGACTGACACATGATTTTGTGGCCAAGAGAAATGATTTTAATTAAGTAATCTTCTACACGAAGTTCTTCTAATAGGAGTTTTAACGGTTCACTTTTAGCTTTTAAAACTATAATCGGAGGAATAGGGTCTTTTTTTACGTTTTGAAGGGTTTCACTATCATTAACATTAGTGTTATCCGAAAGAGTTTGTAAGGGTTTGAAACGATTCCTATAGTTTGGTTCGTCCATTTTGAAAGATTCGCTAGTGTCTTTTCTAATATTAATTTTTTTGACAAATGGGTGGATGGACTCGTCATCCCCCGTGGAACTTCTACTACGCTTTTGAGAAATGTTCGGAAAATTCACTTTCACTTGCAGAATAACACGTGTAACGCTTTCAAAGGGCGGTAGACGAATGATGCTAAGGAATATCATTTTGGGGTTAGACAAAATAGAAATGAAGAATGATCTAAGTTCATGTATTGTATAGGATGAAACAAAAAACTTGCGAGGTCTTATAATAGGGACACTTTGCACAGGGATATAAACATAAGAAGTGTGGTTTTCACTCACGTGAACATGGTTTCGTTATATTTTATTTCTTTTTAGCAATATTTAGAACATTCAAGCCAGAAAGTCGGTTAATAGAAATAATAAAATAAGTCGAAATATTTCTACAAACGGCGATTGAAAGAGAATACTTAGCACAGAAGCATATGTCGCTTTTTACGAAAGAGAGAAAAACGAAATAAAACCGAATTTTGTACAAACCTCGTCTATAAGACTATAAATAGTAATTATTGGCGCGACAATCCACAGGGGCACCAGGGTCTAGCTTGGTCATCAACTACTCGTGTTGTGCGCGCTATTGTTCTCTCACGAGTAAAAGGGACCTTCAGTTTTTTGTCGACTCCGAATGGCTAAGTTTGCGAAGCTTCCTTAGACAGTTATTACTCTTTGAGTGTTGTCAGCAGCTCAAAGGAGGTGGTGCCGTGAAAAATTCGAAAAATTGGTGTTGAGCTGGGAGTCGAACCTAGACCCTTCGGCGTGTGAACGTTCAACTCTACCCACTACTTCACGGTGGCCACTATAAGATTATCTTCGAAATTTCACGATAAAGACATTTTCAGAATTTACATTACCATTTAGCGAATTACTTTATGAGTGTGTATTTAACTGAAATTTGCGCTCACATGACACATATCATGCATAGTCTATGTTGAGCCAACTGTGACTAAGAGACGGGAAGCAATGCGTCAAACTTCACTCCCTTTCTCTTTGAACAGCAGAAGTCAGTTAAAATTTTACTTGTCGGTACAAACATTCCAAAACCTGTGATACCTCAAAATTCATTTAAAGTGTTGTGCTAAGGTGAGTATGATATTCTCTAAAACTGCGATTTTGGATTTGTTAGATTCACACGTTTTTCCATTTGAACATTTTTGGTTAATTACGGAAAATGCCCAAACCAGTTTCTATTGAAGGTTCCCTTTAAGAGCAGCATTTTGTTAACTCTGTATAGATAGAGGATAGAGAGATAGAGAAGTTAGAGGGTTAAGGTCCGAGACAGGCAAAAAGTCGAAAAGCCTAATGATTGAAATAATTTGAGGGATGTGTCAACATTAACAGAAACATGCTTCCTAACAGCGCTTCATTGGCTGAAAGAAAATCTGGAACTCCGGATGAAAAAGGTGAAAAAGGGTCTATGTCGGTATTGGCGATCTTGCTAGGCACCAGAATAAACATTTTGGTAAGTGCCCACATCAATCTGGGTAAAGCAGTACAGAATTACGTGCTGCGGCATGAGTTGATCTGACAAGAAGAGTGTTATTTATAACACCAATGAAAGGACAGAACCCATAACCCAATTAACATGAGCATGTAAGTTATAAGATGAGTTGTTAAATTAAATCCTTGCCTTAAAGTAATTATTGATAGGTTCTTCATATATGATTTCCTTTTGTCACAGTAGTTCTTGGTTTGTTGAGGAAAGCCCGAAATTTTGATGGAGTGAAGAGATATATCGAATCTGGTGCCAAACTTTCTCACTTTTCACTGTAAATACCAGCGACTGTATAAAACATCTGGAGATGAACTGGCTTCACGCAGGCACAAGAAATTTTGTACCAATTAAGCCTGCCCAATGAACGGAATCTCAGTGTCGTTTGTTTGGTAAACAAGAAAGAGGACTACTCTGCCTGCGCTAATAATCTAGCAGCCAACTTCCTCAACATCGCTTTCAAGATCCTTTCTGCAGTATTGTGTGAGCGTCTAAAAACTGTTGTTCACAACCTGATAGGTCCCTATCAGTGTGGTTTCTAGCCAGGAAAGTCCATAATAAGCCAGATTATCACTTTAAGGCAAATCCTGGAAAAGGCCCAAGAAGAAAAGATCGGCACTCACCACCTATTCATCGATTTTTAGTCCTCATATGACAGTCTGCATAGAAACGAGGTTTGCAGTACTATGTCTTGTTTTGGCATTCTTACCAAACTCGTAAGATTGTGTAGAATGACGATGAAAAACCTACTGCTCCGTCAAGGTTAGTAGCGAACTCACCGATACATTCATTATCGAAAAAGGTTTAAGACAAGATAACACACTGTCATGTGACTATTTTAAAATCATTCTTAAGAAGGTAGAGCGTAACTCCCAAGTGAACACCAGAGGCACGACCTTCCAAAAATCAGCTCAACTGGTAGCTTACACCGATGATATCGACGTGATAGAACGAACACAGCTAGCCTTTACTGAGGCGTTTGCTGACATCGAAGCGGAAGCGGGCGAAAAGGGTCTGGCGGTAAATGAAGGCAAGACAAAGTACATGCTGTCATCAACGAAGGATGCACAACATTTACAGTTCAGACAGTGCTTTACGTTATTATTCTTCTTCTTGTGGCGCAACAGTTCCGGGTGGACCTGGGCCTCAACCAACATGCCTATCCAGCCAACACTACCTTTCGCTAGCTGCCTCCAGTTGCGCACTCCAAGTTGGTTGAGGTCCTTCTCCACTTGTGTGCACCACCTTAGGTTAGGCCGTCCTCTGTTGGGTTGTCCCAATGGCTGAGATTCAAAAACTTTTCGGGCCGGAGCAGTGGTGGCACTCTACATGGCCTAGCCACCTTAAGCGTTGTATCCGTAGACGCTTGACCAGGCGGATGTCATGAGAGTCGAGGACTTCGTCTATTTTCGCTCCGTAGCGCCAACATCATTAAACGCTAAACCAGTCTTGCCAATCGCTGTTGCTTTGGGCTTATGAGGCTATTGAGTAGAGGCTTTTCGGAAAAGCCTAAGCTTAGTTTGTATAACAATTTGGTCAGCCAAGTCCTGTGTGAGGGCGAGGAAACTTGGACGTTGCTCTTTTCCAGAGCAAAGTTCTACGTGCATTTTTTTGCCCTGCTTGCGTCGACGACATTTTTGGGGGAGGGGGGGAGGGGGGGAGGGGAGGAGATTGAACAATGAACTTATTGTATGCATGACAGCATACGTCTAGTAGAGTCTTCGAATGCGGAGTGTGACAAGTTTGTTATGTCGGAGGTTAAAAGGGGCTGCCCCCAAGGCGGGGTATTGTCTCCCCTCCTATGGTGCATGCTGGTCGATTCTCTGCTTTCCGTTTTCAATAGTTCTATCACCTATGCCCAGGCTTATGCAGACGATGTAGCCGTATTGGTTACCGGACCATGGCTTGCGGCCGTCAGCGCACGCGGGCAGGCGGCTCAGGACATGATCGATAGCTGGTGTACCAGGAATGGGCTCTCAAAACTGAGGTTGTTCTCTTTACGAGAAGGAGAAATATGACTGGTTTGACTCAACTGGTACCTAAAGGCGTCAATGTCCCACTTTCCAATAAAGCCAAGTATCTAGGTGTTATCCTGAATAGTAAACTTCTTTGGAAAAGACATTGAGACAAGAAGCTCCAAGGCGCTGTCAGTCTTCTAGCAATGCAAGCGAGTTTTTGGTAAAACCTGGGGTCTATCACCTAAAATATCCGTTTGGATCTAAACGGCAATGATAAGACCACTTCTCTCTTATGGATTAGTCGTTTGGTGGAACAAGCTTTCGCGCAAATACGTGACTGCCGCTTTCACCAAGTTTCCAAGAACAGTTTGTCTCGGCTGCACAGGGGCTTTCCCCAGCACGCCTGGCTCTGCTCTTGATGCTCTGATTAATCCCCCCTCCCCTTGATCTCCACATCATGGGATGTACACTCAAGCCCATCTCTCGACTAAAATGGAATGGTCTTTGGTTCCACTCGCACTGGAGCTTTGATGACCTCGCACACCGCATCTCCTATGATACTACTCTCATGGATATGCCGTCTGATGCGAGGTCGCCAATAATACAGTTGCGACGCTTTTACAAAGTCGACTTCCATGCGTCTTGGCTGTGGCCAGAAACTGAACCGGGAAAGGAATGTAGTCGGATTTTCACGGACGGCTCCAAGACAACGGAGGGTTCTGGAGCTGGGGCCTTCGTGGAAAACGACAACATTCGACTTCACGCCTTCTTGGACAATTTCGCGTCGGTCTTCCAGGCGGAAGCCTTCGCGATCCTAATGGCCACAAACTATATTGTGAAGAATAGGTGGAAGGGAAGAAGTATCTGCGTCTGCAGCGACAGTCAAGCTGTGCTCAAGCCCTTACTCAACCCTTTAATCACTGTCAAGATAGTTCAAGAATGCAAGTCTTCCCTTAATTTGGTGGGCAGGCTGAATTCGCTTAGACTTGTCTGGGTCCCGGGTCATCACGCGATCCTGGGAAACGAAACTGCCGGTTATGTTCAGCAGAGGCATTCGTAGGGCCCGAACCCACCTTGGAATTACCCGCGTCCCTGGTCAGGGCCTCCATCGATGCTTGTGTCTCCCTACAGCACAACCAGAGATGGCGTGACTCTTCACGATGCAGGGTGATCAAGAGTATGCTTCCAAACGTCTGCAAGAAATCCGTTTCTTTTCTGCTATCTCTAGACAGAAACGAGTGCAGAAGACTTGTCGGCGTATTAAGGGGGCTGTTTACCTTCGCTATGCACCTGAGTCGGCTTGGGCTTAGTGATGTCACACTCTGCGACGCCTGTGGAGAAGGTAAAGACACTTCAGAGCACTTTCTCTGTCAGTGTCCTGCTTTCGCTCGTATCAGGTGGCGGTTATTTGGCGCTGATGTGGTGGGAAGTGAAAACCTACGTTCTATATCACAGAAGCGCATCTTGATTTTTATCCGGAAAACCAAGGAATTACATTAAATGAAGGTTACTGCCTGGTAGTATAATGGACCAGTATTTGAGTCTGAGCGCTCCAGTGTAGTTAATCCCAACCTCCATTAAGAAAAAGAAAGAAAAAAAAAGAGTCTTCGGATAGAAAACTAAAGCAAGGTTGATCATGAAGGGTGTACGAGCCAGTGCGACAACGCAGCAGACAGCCTTGGTTGAGGTGGTGTATACAAAGAACATAACCACATTGGTGTGTGCAACAGGAGGCAACTGGCGAGAGATTGTGCTGGCTGGCTGGAGGCATATGGGCTGAGACACAGATCCACCCTGGACTGTAATGGTACGGAAAGACGAAGAACAAGACTCTACTACTATCTGAAGGACTCAGTTTATTATACAGCAACTCTTTGTTGTTTCAAAATGTATGAATGACTGTGTTTTTCAATATTTTTTTTAACATCCTTGAACTTATGAACGTGCGCCCTTCAAAACGTACTTTTACCTTCTCTTTGACTTTCATCACCTTTTCTGGGGACATGGGTTGACAGTGTTAAGCAGCATGTGTCTCTTCTTAAGATTACTCCATTCATAACCCGTTTCCCCCTTTCCATAACCTCAACACAATCTTTCTGAAGTTCCACAAAAGCACTCACGTCGATTCCCAAATCATCCGCGTTCATCAGCACCCTCATCGAACGAAAGTCTTTTCGAAAAGATCAGCAACCCAACTTAATGATCAAATCTGCAAGTTATCCCGCTTGTTATCATTTGCATGACATCTTATCAGCTACGAGGCAGAAGTAAACATTTCCTCTCGACTGACAGGATAGAGCGAAACAAGGAGCGGACCCAAAGCAAAACAAACAACTGTGGCGTCGCAGCGATAAGATTCTATTTCTGCCAGCTGTGAAGGAGAACCGCCTCCGACAACTGACTTACTCCCGCACTCAGTCTCACTTTCGCAAGACCACGAAAGTTGCGTGCGTTCGCCCCGAATTCGGACATTGCCACTAGTGTGGTGACTCCCAGACATTATCACTAGGTAACTCCGAACGGCTTATCAGACTCGAAGCACGTCTTATCGCTGCTACGCTCGGACTCGAAGCGTTTCCCGATAGCGACTTGCACACGAGGTGAAATTCAGGTATAAGCGACTCAGGCACTTGTAAACAATTGCGCAGAGCCGCCCCGTTCCCGCTGAGTCACATGCACAACTGAAATCGGTAAGTACAAAGCGGTGATTGATTTATTCGCCTTCTCGAACAGAATTTCACAACAACAAAGCCATTCAATGAACAAAACACTAAATCCACACGACAAGCAGTCTCCATTCCCATTGCATGGAATCATCGGCTTCATCTCCAGCGCCTAACCTGCAATGAAAAGGAGTTTGTTTGCAACATCAGCCAGTTACTGAATGGTTCTGGGATTTGCACCTCTTACCTGCCGACAACGCCCTCGGAAGTCCATTCGACACCTCACCGGAGCCGAGAGTATGCTGGCCTCCTTCTGGGTAACGTAGCCCTCGGGTTGGTAGAATATCACTTGCCTGGGAGCTGGCGTGGTGGCAGGGATCATCGCGAGAAGCGACATGATCAGCAGCACGACCACTAGACTGATTGCCTTGAAATTCATTTTCGGACTACTGCCGGTGAGTGCGGTGTGAGTGATTGAGTGGATGCCAGGCGCAAGGCAGAGACCGATAGTTGAAGAGAGCCGTCTTATCGCTGCTTCTGCGACTCTCCTGGCGATCGTGGAGCAATGAGAACAAAATCATTGCATACTTGCGGGCGGTTGGAGATCAGGTTTCGGCGAGCACTTAGAAATATGTTAGGCGACGTTGCGGAAGCGGGTTAGAATTACTGTTGAAAGCAGTTGGCAGGAATGTGTTCTCCATGAGAGTTCCATGGGAGTTTCGCAGCGTGATCACGGCTGGGTGATCCTCTTATTTGCTCGGCCCAATATGACTTTTGGCATCTGAAAAAAGAGGAATAAAATAAAATGAAATATTTTATGAATCTGAAATTAATGGTATTTCAATAGGAAATATAGAGGCATTTGCGAAATACTAGAATAAAGCCAATCGTCGAAAGAATATCATAAATTTGAGCCGATAATGACAGCCGATAAGGCTCTTCTTCCTACAGAAGACTTTCTTCAATGGGCTCTAATCAGAAATCGTGCAAACATGATAGAGCTCCCATTCGGGCACCGAATGGATGCGCTATGGTAAGGTTTTACACCTTTAATAGTCACTAAAATGACTCTTATCTAATCAGACATACTTCAAGCAACATTCACTAGCACAAGATATTGAGTGTGAACTAGATATGGCAATATGACGTGATTAAGTGCTTCATTCCACATTTGTTGCGATTAATTGGATTTGTTTAAGGTGTAAGAATGCTGTCGACAAACACTGCAATCTTTTTCTCCTTGAACCAAACAAATACAATCTTACGTTTTATTGAAGGCACGAGAGTTCTTTTGTGTAGTTATTGATGCGTATCTTGAGAAGTGTGCATGTCTACTGAGTCATGGTTTTCTAAATTGCTGGAAAGTTTAATCAAAGACGGATGGCGTCCTCTGCCGAGGGAAGTTGAAACACTTGCGCTGTTCTTCTTTGGGGTGTATCAGAAGTTAAAGACGGGGCGTAGTGGCAAAATGCGCCAACTCACATGCAGGTGTTCTCATATTTGATATCGACAACAGCTGACAATATTTCGCCAGTGCTGTGAGTCTACGAAAAACTTTTAAAAAGTTGCCGTGTCACTCTGCTTGTAAGGCAATGGTACCAGGAACTTACAATCTGATGTTATATTTCTTGGCAGCTGCTGTGCTTTATCTTGTCTTATCTTCGATTTTGTGTGAAAAAAGTATGCGAACGTATTCCACACTTTGCTTCTGGTATAAGGCGAAACTGATCTGAAACCGACCGAAAGAATGGCAAGCTGAATGCATTCATACGCCAAAAGAAGACCAAAACTAAGATTTTGATGATGCTAATCCCCAATCTAAACAAACTTGATGTATTGGTTCCTGAAGCTCAAATTCTTATCAAAGAGTTGGCCACGGGACGTATCAAAACTCTTCAATTTAAGTAGAACACAGCATCTTATTTACTTTGTCGATGAGATGTGAGACATCAATAAGCTTACGCCACTCCTCTGTAAAATATTGCGCGAAGGCACATATAAGGTTGACAAATATCTCCCTTCCGCCTTTTTGTCTTTTGAATTTTCCGGCTATGTACAAAGAACTATAGAGCTCGTATCTGGCAATACTATACATCATTTGAAAAGTTTTGACATAACCTACAAAACGACGCTATGTATGATTAGTTTGGATTTTGCGTTCAACAGTTATAGACGTGTAAACATGGAGTTCACTAACGCCGAAATTCGCGTTTTTTTTTAAAGTTTTCCTTCGTTAAAGGTGTAGGCCAATATTTTTAGATAAATATTTTAGATAAAGCGCTTTTTTAACACCACTGTAAACAATGTACCTAACATTCTGTTTCATCCTATCGTATGATCTATTCGAAGCGTTGTCATTCCAATGGATTAACCATATAAAAGTCATGTGAATGTATATACTGTTTTGCAGTTCATTTAATAAGGCGAAACGAAACTTTGAGTCTATCTTTCCTTGTTTTGTTCTGGAATTCCTACAAAGTCAAATCCGCTAGAGAAACGTTCGGTGAGATTTATAATCTTTTGGGGAATGGTACTCTATCACTTTGAACCGCGGAGGAATGGTTTCGATGATTCAGAGCCGGTGAAAACGACGCCATGGATAAGCCAGCCGGCGGAAGACCTGTAACGACGAATATCGATCGTGTCATGGAAATCATCGAGTTGGACCGGCATGTCATGAGATGCCATGACATCGCACACGAGATGGGAGTTAGTCACCCAACCATTTTAAACCAAAGCTTGATGGATACAACAAAAGCTTGATGTTTGGGTGCCGCATGATTTGACGCAAAAAAACCTTCTGGACCGAATCAACGCCTGCGATATGCTGCTGAAACGGAACGAACTCGACCCATTTTTGAAGCGGATGGCGACTGGCTACGAAAAATGGATGACATACGACAATATCAAGAGAAAACGGTTGAAGGTCGGTGAATCGTCCCAAACAGTGACCAAGGCGGGATTGACGGCCAGGACGGTTTTGCTGTGTGTTTGATGGGATTGGAAGGGAATGATCCACTATGAGGTGCTCCCATATGGTCAGACGCTTAATTCTAACACCTACTGCCAACAACTCGACCGCTTAAAGCAGGCTATCGACGAAAAGCGTCCAAAATTGGCCAACAGGAAGGGTGTAGTGTTCCACCACGACAGCGCCAGACAACACACCTCGTTGATGACTCGTCAGAAAATACGGTAGCTCGGATGGGAGGTTTTATCGCATCCACCATATAGCTCGGACATAGCGCCAAGTGATTACTACCTGTTCCTGTCCATGGTGAACGCTCTTGGTGGTGTGAAGTTGAACTCAAAAAGGCTTGTAAAAAGTGGCTGTCCGATTTCTTCCCAAATAAAGAGGGTGGCTTCTCCGACGGGGTTATTATGAAGTTGCCGTCTAGATGGAAACAGATTATCGAACAAAACGGCGCATATTTGAACTAAATCCGATCACTGTAATACTTTTTATGAAGCATTGAATGAAGAGCAAAAAAGCGGAAGGGAGATATTTGCCAACCTTATATTTGCAACGCAAATAACTTTCAAAAAAGTTTAATTAACAACAACTTGTGTTTTGAGAGGACCAGAAAAACATTCAAATGCGGTCTATCACATTCCTCATTCGCTTATCTTATAAGCAACCAGAGATCGCTAATGTTTTCTTAAAATTCTTCGCTAAGGCAAATTGGATAAGTGTGTCGACTCACATGCAGTATGCCGCAGGTTCGTTGCGGAGACTGGACACCGCGCATCTTTTCACGGATTACAACGCTCTTGGAGTTATTCATTTTATTTGAAAAAAAACCTTCTTATAATTTCCCCGTTCAGAAAAAGCTAAGATCGGGAGGTTCCCGAAGGCCCTGGACCTTTGGAAAGTAAAAATTCGTAAAAAAAAACCCTCTTCGAAATTGAATGCGTCGGTGCATTCATTACCGAGGTTGATGGTGCAGAGGAGTTTGTGCAATATTCTCATTTTCGTAGTAACGCGTAAGCAAGGAGCTCGTGTCGAGCTTCCGCATCAGGAAGAACGAGGTGCGATGTCAAATGTAAATTGACAAGAATGCAAACAAATGTCAAAAAAACTACCACCTACTGCAACTACTACCTACTACCTTGCTCCCCCGATGTCATACAATTGGATACAAAAATCTGTTGAAATCAGGGCTGCAATCACCTAACTTTTGAAACGACTATCGTCCTGACAATACACCAAAATGATATCGTTGATAACTATCATCTCGTCTATGGCCTATTTTATACACAGTTTGAGCCCTACTGACCGTTACTATCTTTTGTCATAATTGTACACACACAACAAAACAATGAATAACGACTTCCTGACAGTTTTCATAGTTTTGTTTGTTTCACCATTTTATTCAAAGTATTGGTCATTGTTTTCTACACATTTTGACCACCTTTCTGGCAATTTGTGAATACCACGCCAATAAAATTGTTCGTCTTTTAAAGCAAACCAATCAGATACCCAATTTTCGACCTCCTCGTAGGAATCAAAGTGCTGCTTAGCCAATGCGTGTCCCATCGATGAAAACAAATGGTAGTCGGAAGAAGCCAAGTCTGGTGAATACGGCGAGTGGGGCAGCTGCTCCCAGCCAAGTGTTTTGATTGTATCCTGAACCGGTTTTGTTTTGTGTGCAGGTGCATTGTCATGGAGCAAAATTACCTTGCCGTGTCTTCTGGCCCATTCTGGTCGTTTCTCGATCAATGCATGGTTCAAATTGATCATTTGTTGTCGGTAGCGATCCGTATTAACGGTTTCACCAGGTTTTAGGAGCTCGTGGTACAGCACACCTTTCTGGACCCACCAAACACACAGCATTGCCTTCTTGCCGAATCGATATTGATGGTTGTCCCAGATTAACCCATGATTATTTCCGTTTAGGATTCTCAAAATGAGTCCATTTTTCCTCGCCAGTTACAATCCGATGCAAAACCGACTTTTTTTCATGTCTTTGGAGCAAAATTTCAGAAGTGTTTTTTCGGTTTTCCATCTGTCTTTCATTCAATTCATGTGGAACCCATTTTCCATCCTTTTGGATCTTTCCCATAGCTTTTAAACGGTCAGAAATTGTTTGTTGTGCAACATTCAACTTTGCCGCCATTTGCTTTTGACTCAAAGTGTCATCTCCATCCAATATCGTTTGCAATTCGGTGTCTTCAAACTTTTTTTTGGTGGTCTTCCACGTTCTTCATTTCTCAAATCAAAATCAATATTTCTGAACCGTGTAAACCATCTTTTGCATGTTGCTTCTGATAGAGCATGACCACCATATGCCTCCACAAGCATTCGATGCGACTCTGCAGCACTTTTCTTCAAATGAAAACAAGAAATTAATGCTTTCCGCAAATCATCACTTTCTGGAACAAAATTCGACATTTTTAACACGATGAAAATATATGATGTTTATGTTGTCTTTTCAATGACTTGATGTATGCTAATTATTTGTTCACAGATGTCATAGCAAACAAACAAAAAAAAATAAGGGCTCGTTTACAATAAATGTTCCCTATCGAGACATTAGTATCTTGACGCTCCCTTCATACCGGTATACCTAACTCCTTTTTGGGTGTTGTGAAAAATTCGAGGACCTTCAGCGTGTGAGTGTCACACTCTACTCATCGCACTGCTGTGGTCACAAGCATCGGTAGTCTTGATAATTTGCGCGAAAGCTTGCACGCCTCAGCAAGCATATGTCAAAAATTGTTTGAGAATGGCTGTTGTTAAGGATTTCACAATGTTCGAACGTGGTCCACCTCCATAGTAACCAGATTTATAAAGAACTTGGTAACTCTTTTATTTTAGATCACTTACTCAAATTCATTTACTTCCGACACCAACGATAGTCTAATCCCATCCATGGTAAGAAAGCTTAGAGCTGACCAGAAATCGAATGATTTATTTTCGTTATAATTGATTTTTCCTCATAAACTGTCTGTGAATTAGCATTTTTGAGGGCTGCGTGTAGAATTCCGTGAATAACGACTTGAGTTGTTTGAACTCCTGACTCGCGAATGTCACAAATGTACCCAACACTTGAGGGGAGGATATTCAAAGTTCGGTCCATTTGAAATTCACTTGAATATAAAGATTTAAGCATGTTGACACAGCAGACCATCTCACCAACATTTCGTTCATTTGTGCAGCCAAGGTGAACGGCTTCTATGAACACAAACAAAGAACGCAGCTTGCAGCTCGCGAAAATGTCATTTGGGACGAGAAGGTGAAGAACAGCGCGAATTGCGGCCACTTGTGCATAAATTCATGAACTTCTGAGCTCTGAACGATCGATAAATAAGAACAAAAATAAGTGGCAACAGATGTGAAAGCGTCGTGAATCAGAAATGACTTACTCAAAATGCCGCCAAAAAATGTGTTCATCACAACATTCAGAAAGAGAATAAAATTGCACTCAAAGAGGCCTAATTAGCGACCTTGCTAAACAGTAATCGCTATAAGCCGGTGGGATGGTGACTTTGAGACAGAAATAAAATTGATGGGTCGAGAAGAAAAATTCCCTCAGGAAGGCCTCTCGTTGAACCCAAGAGACTTGGACCAATTTCAGGGTTGTCTTTATTCTAGATATCAACTTCTTCGTCTTAATTTTATTTTGTGACTAACTTCTGGATCCTCTGTGAAAGACTGATCAACAAAGCAATCTACCATTCAATCATAGAGTTTACAATCAGGATCTACAGCACAGAAACTGTTGGAATGCAACCTTTGTCTAAAGTTGGCCTTGCAACCCTCGAACTGCCGTATTGTGTATTTTCTATCAATGCTTTACTTCATCTATGAACACCTTCAGCTTCCTTGAAGTTCAAAATAGCCTCTGTTGGGCTTCTCATGTGACTATGACTGTCACACGTACACATCGAACGATTCCTCGGCTTGGTGCACTTCTCATCATTTCAGCATGCCTTCTATTCGCTTGATCTTCAATAAATTCAGCTTCAGCGGCCTAGCAAGAACTTCGAACAAGTGCATTTCGTTCCTTGCTCAAATCAAATCTTCTCCAAACAACAGATCTCCCACATGCCAACCCCCTAGCTGAAGCCCTGATTCGTGAGTGACCACCGTCTCTACAGAAAGAGTTGCCCGCACAGAGCTCCGTCTACAATCAACAAGTTCACTCCCTCACCCACCTTCTGGTTTTTGCCGCCACGATGACGTTGGCTTCCGACGCTTGTCTCTGCTTCCGCTGCGATTCCCATGATTGTCGTCGTCCGAGGAGCTTGCCAGAATGATGTTGCCATCACTTCGGTGGCGTCGGATCGGGATCACCTTCCGCCGCGGACGGGCACCACTCATCTCTGCGAAATTGTTCATGCTTTGACTCTTGGACGAGGGCACGCCCAAGTCGTAGCCCAGCAGGCCCTTCTGCCTGAAGGAGTCATCCGGCATCAGCGATGAGGTAGAAGGGCTGAGGAAGTTCTCGGCGGACGATGTCTTCGGTGCTCGGCGACGGGTTCGTCGTTTATTCGCGTTCTCCTCGGCAACTACCAGAGTGCCTGCCCGGCTGGTTCTGAGGTAGTATCTGGGTCCAGTTTGAACTTCATGGCTGCTCGCCGTTTCAAACTCTGGCGAGGACATGCGGCACTTCATTGCACTAAGGCGCTCGAGGATGGAGCTGGAGGAAGTCAGGGCGGAGCGTGAGTTCGGGTTCGACCGGCGGCAGCGACGCTTCTCCCTCGGCTTCCGATCCTCGTCGTCCGATGGCGGGTCCACCTTGAATTGCACCTCCTTGAACGATGAGGCGCGACGTTCGAATGGCTCTGCCATAGGTGACGGTCCATTCAAATGGCCGCTGGATAGGAATGGCTTCCGCAGGACTTTGGAAACATTTGGCCGATCCGGAGAGCCAGTCTGGTCGGAGAATGGGATGAAATTCATGACCTTGGAAGGTTCAATACTTTTGTCCTTGAGACTCAATTTCCTCCTCCACGGCACGTTGAGATTCACGTCTTCTTCCGTCTGGGGTAAACTGCGTTTGTCCAGCTCCGAGTCAGTTGCCTCACAAATCTGCAGTGACCCAAAGTCCACTTCATCCGGAACTGAGTTCCTCCATGAATTGCCTCGCTTGCCACCCAAAATTACGGTCCTCGTGACGTCTTGGAAGTTGCTCGGAGGTCGGTCCCGCCGCTTGTAGCTCTGCCTTTCGGTGGAGTCCAGCGATCCTAATCCCGTGTCTTCGTCCTCCTGCAGAGTCCGCTCCAAGTTTGTCGTCGCTGCCCTGAGCAGGCCCTTGTTCCTTCGCTTCTTCTGTCTTGGTGGCACCGTCTCTTGCTTATAGATGGCGTCGTCCACCTGCCGATTGGCGTCCACAAGGAGGTCTCCCTTGTGGTTGAATAACATGATCCTCGGCATCGCTATATTCGGCGATGATCTCGACGTCGTCAGCTCCCATTTCCACGCTCGCGGCTTCTTCAGCTTCAGCTGAAGCAGATTTGCGTCCGCATCCGCGTCACAATAAATGCCGGTGCCATCACCGCTGTCAATCCATGAATTTGACATTGCAAACTGCGCTCGATGATTCAGTGCGCGCGCAAAGACCTTGTAATCCCAGCGGAACGCCACCTGTTACACACAAAAGATTCAATTAAGTCTGACACAGCCGCGCGCACAGCGGAACTCCCGTGAAATGTCGCAATCTGTGGACCTCCGTCGGCCGAATTCAGCAACACACCCGAGGAGAGACCGATCTGATCATTGGACCAGCGCCAGAGAATTTTGTTTATTTAGAAGGCTGAGGTGAGAAACGGAACCGAAATGAATCCAAAAACCGACCAAAAAGCACAAAAATCCCGAGAACTGAATAAATCTGATACAACAAATAGTGAGCGTATTTTTAGAACGGTATTTTCGATTTCCCCATTGAGCGGTCGAGTAACTGGATCGATAAGAGTGTATCGGTCCGAGAGTACGTGCGCGTAAGTGTCGCGCACTTAGTCAGCCGGGCAGCCCTGGTGGTGGTCTTATGACGGAGTCACACGGCACAGAAATGACGTTTATGGCCTGTACAGTGCGACGACGACGACAACAACAACGTAACGCGCGAGGGAATCGCAGTGAAAAGAATCTCGTGAAAGAATCGCCCGCCTGCGTTGGTAGAGGCGATTCGAAAGACTGAGTGATCTGGCCAGAGAGTCCGTGGTCGAGCCGCTGTGCGCAGCGTCGTCGGTGGCGGGCGAGCGTGGGAGCGAAGACACCACCACAAGGGGAATGCTTAGATACACTCTATGAAGTCATTCATACCGATGGAAAGGGGAATTCGGTTCGGTTTGGTTTAGATACTAATTTGGTTCACAGATACTATCGCGGCGGGGCTTGTACGCATGTACGCACGCGACTGACGTGGGAATGTGCTCTTTGGTTGCGAGATGATGGATATCCTTTCAGTGGGAGGTGGTATTTTTGTTGGCGCTGCTGATGGATTGCGCTGACGGGGAGATGAGTAATGGCGGAAGAGTGGTGGAGGCCTTGGGCGCCCTTTCAAGTGCATTGTGCTTGAAATAGTTTCCGGTGATAGACGTGGGGAGTTCGTTGATGAATTCTGTTCATATGGCGGAAATTGACTTGCATCTCTCTGGAGGAGTAGCCAATCCGATGGTGTGTACTGACAGACTGTTGAGAAGGGTCAAACAAAAAGTCTACTAGAAGGCCTCTCTAGCCGGGGCACAGTCGCAGCTAATATGTTTAAGGGGTTAAATTCTCTTGTTTAAATGAAACACAATTTGCCACGGTATAATTTATTTTCCGAAGGTCTCTTGCGACATCTGAACAGCAACTTCCTAATTCGCAGCATGCGTGGAGTTGACATTTTTTTCCTTTAAGAGATCTTAAAAATTACCGGCAGTTCTTTGATTGTATATGTGCTTATCTACATGTGGGGAACGCACTAAGCAAAGTGGGTGCGGGTTCTATCTTAGACATCTTTCGTCGTAGAAGCTCATTATGATACACGACACGGCAGGACAGCAACCATAACCTCCACCGACCTACGAAGTACCCCTCTCCACAAGCTCTTAAAACCCTTGAATGCAAATTAAATGAATGGAAGATGGGACTAAAAATGAATTAAAAAGGGAGTGAGGGCCTTTTAGAGAACGCAACGAACGAGATCGTAAGACGAGTTAAGCGACAACTGTTTGTTACCCGTGACATGTGGCTGCTCAGTGGCTCGAGCAGGCTCACAAGACCACTGCCTCAAAACGTATTGCTGGAATGATGATACAGGGGAACATCTATCGGTCTGTTACAAGGCTAAAAAATTGAACTGCCCAAACGCAAAACGAAGAGACCTTGAGTGTTGACGGTGGTGTATAAAGAAATCAAAATAAGCTGATGGCATCTAGCGGAGATGCCGAAAGGAAGACGAAGCCTGGGGTGTGGGACAGCATTCGTTTGGTTTCGTATACACGGCTAAACAAGGCTGTTCTGGACCGAAAAGTCGTCGAATCCGATTCATTGGGAGCGCGCAATGGAAGACGGCCTAGGTTGGGATGGTGCGCACAAGTCGGAAAGGACATGCGCCATGTGCGCAATCGGAGGCAACTGGCGAAAGATCGTGCTGACGGGTGATGATGGGCATCCTCAAATTAATAATAATAGTTGCAAATGCGCGACAGTCCGCAAAGGGATCAGGGCATTTCCTAGTAGAAGGGACCTACAAGTTTTTACCGCAAAATTTGAGAAGTTTTTTCTTAGACGGTTATTAATCTTTGAGTTTTGTAACCAACTCGAAAGAGGTGGTGCCTTGAAAAATTCGAGGTGTTCAGCCGGAAATTGAACCTAAACCTTCAGCCTGTGAGCGTCTACGCTACGGCGGCATTTTGATGGCCATATTTATTGGGGCCCAGGTCCAGACCAGACTGTAGCACCAAGCAAAGAAAAAGAAGAAAAATACAAAGAACAAAGCACTTGACTGCAAGTACCCACGGAAGCTTCCATTAAAGGCTTCGGGGACGATATTGATGTTGCTGTAGTGTCAAAACAGCATTAAAGCAGTGAAGACGTATTGCAATGGACACGAATAGCAATGTTAAAAGATTGGTTGCGCGATGTGATCTAAGTTCCAGTGGAGTAGGTCTCGTTCCTAGCAGTTAAGGACCACAAATAATAAAAGTCGGGAAACAAAATTGTTTCTAGCCCCTCAATGATTATCTGGGCGTGATGATTGGTCGTCGTCATAACTCCAAGCTACAGCTCGCGCATGCCTGCAAGAAGTCATCGACTGTGGTTCCCAACTCAAGACGAATATCGATGGTTAGATGTAAGGCCAATATCCCTTCATACACTTGTACGGAGCACAGATATGGCCTTAAGTTGCGAAGCAGAAGTCGTACATGAGAAACGTCAAGTCGGGGTAAAGTTTATTAGGGCAATGGGGTAGCAGTGCGCACTTAGTGGTATTTTACGATGCGAATCTAGAAGACTTTACGATAACCGCGCAAAGAAGTTTGAAAGAAGTCGAAACATAGAAGGACGGCAGCCACAATAGAGCGAAACCCAAAGAAGAAGATTTGCGAACAAATTACCATGTTTCGGTTAACTATTGTTTCCACGAATATATATTCAAACGAAACTGTGATACAAGTCCTTATTGTCCACTGCACAGAACGTGGAGCTCGTTTACTGTGCTTTCGGGATGAATGGCGATCATTGGTCAATATGATCAATAATCGCTTATCAGCGTGGCGATCGTTAAAAGAAGTTGCGACATTGGTGATGACTGATCTTAATGTTAGCTGATGAGTGAGGCAACTGATCAGTGCTTATGATGATCCACCTGCCGTCTGATCAATGTAAAGTGTGATATCTGATCACAAACTATTGAGGCGACTTGTGATTGAGTAGTTTGATGATTGATCACTGACCATTGAAGTAACTGATTGGTAAAAATACTGAGGCACCCGAACAAAAAGGTCACTGACTCACTTGATCAGTGTGGAGCCTGAACAGAAAAGCGACTGATCACTGAGGCGGCTGATCAGTGTGGAGCCTACTAAGATGACTAATCACTGAGGAGCTTGGTCAGTGAGGGACTGTTCAGTAAGGCGACTGATTACTGAGGTTACTAAGCACTAGGCACGTGATCAGTGTCCTGCCCGAACAGCTAGGCGACTGACCACTGAGGCGTTTGATCATTGTGGAGCCTGAATAGTAAGACGATTGATGACTGAGGCGCCTGGTTGGTGAGGCGACTGATCAGTTAGGCGACTGACTACTAAGGTTACTGAGCACTGAGGCACCTGATCAGTGTGGAGCCCGAACAGCTAGGCGTCTGATCAGTGTGGAGCCTTAATAGTAAGACGACTGATCACTGAGGCGCCTCGTCACTGAGGCGACTGATTACTGAGGCGTCTGATCAGTGTGGAGCCTACTAAGACGACTAATCACTGAGGCGCTTGGTCAGTGAGGGACTGATCAGTAAGGCAACTGAGTACTAAGGCTACTGAGCACTGAGGCACCTGATCAGTGTGGAACCCGAACAGCAAGGCGACTGATCACTGCAGCGTCTCATCACTGTAGAGCCTGAATAGTAAGAAGACTGATCATTCAGACACCTGGTCAGTGAGGGACTGATCAGTAAGGCGACTGGTTACTGAGGTTACTGAGCACTGAGGCACCTGATCAGTGTGTAGCAAGAACAGCTAGGCGACTGACCACTGAGGCGCCTGGTCAGTGAGGTGATTGATCAGTAAGACGACTGATGACTGAGGCGCCAGGTTAGCGAGGCTACTGATCACTGAGGCGACGTATCAATGTGAAGCCTGAATAGTAAAACGACTGATCACTGAGGCACCTGATCAGTGAGCCGCCTGGTCAGTGAGGTGACTGACAACTGAGGTGACAGAGTACTGAGGGATCTGATCAATGTGAAGCGCGAACAGCTAGGCGCCTGATCACTGAAGCGTCTCATCACTGTGGAGCCTGAATAGTAAGACGACTGATCACTGAGGCGCCTGGTCAGTGAGGCGACTGATCAGTAAGGCGACTGATTACTGAGGTAACTGATCATTGTGGAGCCTGAATGGTAGGACGACTGATCACTGAGGCGCTTGTTCAGTGAGGCAACTGATAAGTGATGCGACTGATCAGTGATTCGACTGAACAATGCGACTGATTAATACGACGACTTCTCATTTATCAGCGTGCCATTTCACTAAACAGCGTTGGACCTCTTTACTTAGAAGTTCTATAACTGATCACATAAGTTTAACAGAAACCTAAAGTTTACAGATACCTTAGAATTTAATGCACATTAGTGAGACATGCATTCAGTTGGAATTGAGATATTATGTATCTGTCGCGTCCAAGTTATTAAATCGATACCCAACGTGCAAGTGCCTATTTATAACCATTATCTAATAAAAAATTTCAAGAATCAATTACGTCTAACAGAAACTCCTCCATAGTGCCCATAGTGCAATACCCACTTGAACCTGGAAACCCCGTATGTTCGCACCGGTCACTGCAACTGCGGAACTTTTGCGGAAAAGCTGTCAGCACACCGATACTTGTGCTTCAGCGCTTTCATGTGAATGACACTCCACCCTGCTCGGCATTGTACCACGTGCTGTGGAACTACCCCTCGTTCGACATAACAAACAACAGACGCCCCTCCAGTCACTAGTGCCTGAGTGCCAGGGGGAAGGCCAAGATAATTACATTATTGACGTCCACGCGCTGCCCCATAAATTAGGGACCTACTTTCGCCTCCCAATTACCGGCCACTGGCAGTGGGCAATTGATCGTCAGTCGGGGAGCCGAGGCACTACTTGAGCGGCCTGCTTCATTGCATTTGTTTGCTTCTCGTTGAGACATCATCGCACAGTCGGGATGGTGTTCCGCTTTTCGTGACAATTAACCTCATCGCCACCTCAACAATGGATGCCCCAGTTGATGCAGACGCTGACATGGGTCTCGTGTGGACGCGCACACTAAAGCTCTTGAGCGTGGTCCCGCGCAAGTGAGTTGATCACACTGGCAAGTGTTCCGCCGAGCGTCTGGCCAACAAACGAAATCGAGAGAGCGGAACTGATAAGCGAGCTTCGGCTCCATTTACTTAACCCACTGACCGCGTCTGCTGATAGTGCTCCTCAAAGTTAGAAAAACTATTCGGAATGAAAAAGAATCTGCGTCGTGCTGCTCTTCAGAATCGTGAAAGTCACCAGTAGCAGCAGTTGTATCTGACTCAGCGGAAGCAGCAGTCTCGAGCGAAATGTTGCCGAAAGTATTTCTGAGCGCGTTTTTGGGGATCTTATTTGGCGTGCTCCTGTTGTGCAGCTACCCGATGGCGACGCGCGGGGTGCCAGTTCCCTCGCAGAACGTAAGCGTCAGCATCGAGAACCGATTCCTGTTGGCCACCAAGGAGCGCTGCAAATTGGACCACAAGGGCGAGTGCCGAACCCCACCGAAAACCACCTAACGAGTGTGATTTGTGTCTGTTTTCACGTAGAAATAAATGAGTCCTAGAAAATTCCTCTGTTTGTTCAGTTTTGCATTTTGACTGCGTGCTGCTAGTGCGCCTTGTGTATTGTGAAAGAGAGCAACGTTTCGGCGAGGAGATTAGACAGAGGGCCTTATCTCGGTTGATGCTAATCAGTAGCCAGTGATGAAATTTTCACATGGATCGTTCTTCAAGTCGATTGAGAACAGAGTTTAATGTACTGCGTGGCAACGCAAGCGGAGACCTTTTGAAGATTCAGTTTATCCTCGTTTGTGGTTTATTTTCATAGATCTTCTGCCTCACACACGCGTAACCTTTGATCAGCTCCGGCGGCTATCAGTTCGACACAACCGGCGCCCCAATTTTTGTGGGCTCTTTATTTAGAACATGTAGCGACACATGTTGTTTCGTATGTGCTGCTCGCGTTGTGGTTGTGTCCCCAAGCTTCCGGTACAGATCGCTTAGAACTGCGGTGGATGGAGCGATAAGGGGTTGGAGAGACTTTTCGAATTCACGGCGGTGGCTTTGTTTATTTTTAGATTATCCGTCATCTGATCTTATCCCGCGGTTGGGATTTTTGTTTTGTTCCGAGGCGACTAGACATATTTACCAGATAGGTTTTGCTTGACGAGGCGGGAGCATGTTTGTCATTTCATTACGCGCAATTTTCTGCTTATAATTGTATTTTTTTGAACATTTGTTGGCTTGGTGTGTAGGTCTGAAGAACTTCTTCTTCTTCTTGTGGCGCTACAGTCCGGGGTGGACCTGGGCCTCAACCAACATGCCTCTCCAGCCAGCACGATCTTTCGCCAGCTGTCTCCAGTTGCGCACTCCAAGTTGGTTGAGGTCCTTCTCCACTTGTGTGCGCCACTTTAATCTAGGTCGTCCTCTTTTGCGTTGTCCCAATGGCTCGGATTCAAAGACTTTTCGGGCCGGAGCAGTGGTGTCCATACGCTCTACATGGCCTAGCCATCTTAAGCGTTATATCCGTAGACGCTTGACCAGGCGCATGTCGCTGTACAGCCCATAGAGTTCGTCATTAAATCTTCTCCTCCAGATGCCAACGCAAACAGGACCAAAAATCGCACGCAAAACTTTTCTCTCGAAAAGACTAAGGGCTTCCTCATCCGCCTTTGCTAGCGTCCAAGATTCCGCGCCATATAGTAGGACGGGGATGACCAAGCTGTTATATAAAGCGAGCTTAGTCCTTCGAGAGAGGGCTTTATTACTCAATTGCCTCTTGAGCCCAAAGAAACAGCGATTGACAAGAGTGATTCTGCGTTTGATTTCGGTACTGATGTTGTTGTCCCTGTTTACCGCGGAGCCGAGGTAGACGAAGTCCTTAACTACCTCGAAGTTTCTGCTGCCTAGTGTGACGCTCCGTCCGAGACGTCGATGTTGTGTGTCCTTCCTTGATGACAGCATGTACTTCGTTTTGCCCTCATTTACCACTAGACCCATTTTAACCGCTTCCGCTTCAATGACAGCAATCTCCTCATTGACTGCTCGCTGTGTTTGTTCAATCACGTCAATGTCATCAGCGTAAGCTAGCAATTGAACTGACGTCTGGAAGATCGTGCCTCTGGTGTTGACTTGTGAGTTACGCGCGATCTTCTCGAGGATGATGTTAAAGAATTCACATGACAGTGCGTCGCCTTGTCTAAAACCTGTTTTGACATTGAAGGTCTCGGTGAGCTCGGTACCGACCTTGACGGAGCAGCGAGAGTTCTCCATCGTCATCCTACACAATCTGACGAGTTTGGTAGGAATGCCAAAACTAGACATGGCACTGTATATCCCGTCTCTATGCACACTGCCATATGCAGCCTTGAAATCGACGAATAGGTGGTGAGTGGGGAAGAATGGGGAAGGTCTGAAGAACACAAGGTTTTAAAATTGATCTGTGTGTAAGGGCATTTTTGTCTCCTTCATAACTTAAGGACATCAACGTTCTGAAAAAATCAAATTTTTGGGTCGTACACCCTAAATGAACACAAATAGCTGTTCTACCGAGGTACATAAGTCCCTACTGAACCTGGCCTACAAGATCCTGCCCAGTTAAGTGTGCTAGTGTCGAAACAATTTTTGTGCTACCTTACCATGAGGATAGTTTTTTGCGCTAACAAACAGAACATATATTCAACTGACGTAAATCATGGAAAAAAACGCGTGCCTTTTGAATCAACACACGCTGTTGTGGGCCGTGGTTTTGAAGCGGCATGCGACGAAGAGCTCTTCGATGATATGACCGACTTCGAGATGACGTGGATATTCAACGGGTGTCGTCGCAGACTATACATAGACATATACTCGATGTGCAATGGAGTTTGATTCAAAAACTTCTGATTCTTCAACCTTGTGCTAGAAAGGTCAGTCAGTAAGTTGGAAACTTGGTTACACAAAAGGCACACTAGCTTTTCTAGGTCAGTGCAACCGATGGCTTACGAAGTTGGCATTGTTACCTAAGAACGTTGCCAGTAACATTTGTGACAGTGACATTTGACCTTACGCCAGTGTTCTACCAGTTGACTTCGCAATATTACCTAGCAAATCACTTGATTTCGCCGCTGTGGTAATAATAATAATAATAATAATTGTTGGTGCTAAAGTCCACAGGGGGACCAGATCCTAGCTTGCTCATCAACTACTCGTATTGTGCGTGCTACTGTTCTCTCACGAGTAGAAGGGACCTACAGTTTTTTGCCGACTCCGAACGGCGAAATTTGAGAAGCTTTCTTAGACCGTTATTACTCTTTGAATGTTGTCAGAAGCTCGAAAGAGGTTGTGCCGTGAAAAAATTCGAAAAATTGGTGTTGAGCTGGGAGTCTAACCTAGACCCTTCGGCGTGTGAGAGACGTACTCTACCCAGTACGCCACGGCGACCACTCACCGCTGTGGTACAATGGTCTAAATGCCACACTCCCACGCAGAAGGTCACAGATTCGATTTCTTGAACACCCTGTCATTCTTCACATCACTGCTCTCTCTCTTTATTTGTTGTCTTGAAAAGAGCTTCTCCAATTTTGCCTTTTTGGGTCTTCCTTAAACTGCAGGTCCTTTCCATTCATGCGACGTCAGAAGCACAACACGAGTAAGACTGAGGACGGTTGCGTCATCCAATATATGTACTTAGAGGTGTTCTTGCATGCTTTTAAATTCTTTCCAGGAGATGCAGGAACATATTGTAATAAATATGAGTCTGCTAGTCAAGCTTTGGATGAGCATACGCTTTGTATGCTGTGGCAAAATCTGAAGAAGTATCAAATTTCTTGAATCTTCTTAAAAAAAAATAATAATATTTCGCTTCAGTTTTGGCGATCTCAAATATGTTTTGGTTTGAACTACAAGTCGGGGTTGGATTGTCACTTGGTATCAATCATGCAAAAGTCATTCATGAATAAAAGTCGATTATCCTGAGAACGCGTGAGTGACATGTGTGCATTTGCATTTACGTGATCATCTGCCGTTTAGGCTTCTGTGTTTTTGTTTTTTTTTTTTATATCTATCACGGAGTAACGCAAAACCCTACGTTTTCTAAGTGTTAACTCTCAGTATCGCTTTACACAGCAGATGTTTGTTGAGCGACTAAGGATCATCTACCGACTCTTATCGTCTTACAGATTACTTCAATAAATAATATTAATTCAAATACGATGCCAAAAACATGTTTTTAAATTCTAACCGTGGTAAGTCTTAAGGGGCAGTCACTCCTACTTGATAAGGAGCGAAGCCTTTCTAACACTTTTGCTGTTCTGTGGTTCAAAGCACCCAGTGGAATGCAAACCCACATAAAATCAGAAGAGAATTCCCGTAAGTATATGACCTCACCCGATCCAGGAGAAGCAGATCAGATCATATTGCATGGTTGACTACTTTTTTCTCCGCGATTTGGGTATAAACCACAGCCGCCACTCCGACTAAAGGGCCAAACGCATGGTCTGACTTAAAGTAAGTGTCACGGTCTCCTGACTTCCCGTGGTACCGGAATATAGATTCCAGTCGAGCTTCGCAACTATTGCTCTCAGTAGTATTCCTAAACATTCAGGACCAATTGCCTATAATCCTTCTCTAACCAAATTATGCGCGGCCACCGTGGCGTAGTGGGTAGAGTGCGACGCTCACACGCTGAAGGTCTAGGTTCGATTCCCAGCTCAACATGAATTGTTCGAATCTTTCACAGCACCACTTCTTTCGAGCTGCTGACAACACTCAAAGAGCCGTAAAGGCAGCCATTCTATCTCGCCGTCTGCTGAAAGTTTCCCTCTGTACTCTGTCTGGTTTGGAGAACAAGGCCGACGTCGTTAGTCCCATCAGTGCCAGTTATGTTCGTAGCTCCAACGTTTTGAATGTCATCATACAGAGGACATTGACACAACACTTGCAACCAATCCTCGGAGCTACACCCGCACAAGCACGCCTCTGAGTCGCTTATGGGTCACTTGTACAAGAATGAGATCAGGGAACAGTGTCCAGTAAGCAAGTAGTGGCTTTGAGCTTTTGGCTAACAGTGTCCAGTAAGCAAGTAGTGGCTTTGAGCTTTTGGCTAACAGTGTCCAGTAAGCAAGTAGTGGCTTTGAGCTACTTGCTTACTGGACACTGTTCTCAGTGCGTGTGACAAAAGACAAAACTGGGTCATGAAAGCATTAAATTAGGTAAGCAAATAGATCAAAGGCATACTCATGGGTCGTCGAAGCATTAAAATTCATCAAATTTTTTTGATCTCCATTTGATCGGAACTTGAGGTGCTGAACATACGTTGTCCTTCCCATTCCACGGCCGAAGAGGATGGCGTTTGCCATGGGATAAATTTCACCGAAGTATTGGATTCGATTAGAAGTGATAGACTGAAGACAAGTTCATTCATAAAAAGAGGAAGAGTCGGGGAGACAGAAGAGATCCCTGAGGCACACCATCAATAATGTGGTGCACGTCAGGCTTGAACTCAGCTATATTTAATGGTACGAAACATCATTTCTTATCCATTGTGGGAAAGATTCATATTCACGGTGAGATTCGAAGTGCCCACGTAGGCAGCGAAAGTGACAAGTTGTCATTAAAGTGAATGTTTCATGTTGGTCTCGCCACGTGCCTTTGTTTTCTTTTTTTTTGCAGTTCGGACCTATGCTCTTTTATAGACAGTCGAAGGAGGTCACCTTTCACTTCCTGACATCAATGCCTTTAACGAATTTCAGAGTCTCATTTCCCTTCATGCATTCAAGGAGCAGCACGCATCCAACTTAAGAAGTGCTAAACGTGCTAATTGCCACAAGGAGTTTACAGTAAAATGTCCGGTGGTATGCAGAGTGCAAATTAGTCGCGCCAACATCTCTGTCTGTCAGCCAACATATTTTGACTCACAAAGGATTCCATCCACTGACTCACCGAATGCAACTCGTCAAAGCCTGTAGTGATTTGTCGCAGCCCCGAATGACTGATCGCCTACGTGCCCACGTTAGAAGTACGCAAACGCCCCGAGCCCCAACTCGACGTCAAATGATTTATGAAAAAGTAAACACTGTCGCAGCTGTTATCGGAAGCCGCTGAAATGTTCTATTCGGCGATTACCGCGCTTGTACGTAAAACATTACACCACTGCAAATTATGGACGTGTCACGGTAAATATTTACAAAGTACGAGGCCACCCTCGTAGGCAATTTCGTCACATTATGTCATCTGCTGGACTTTCTGGGGCAACTCACTTCCACTCGCTCGTTGGTGGGGTGTGGGCTACACACTAACGAACTTAGCGCGTCACTTCGATGCGGTGTCACGGTGCACCCCCAGTTCTCGGAATCCCACTCGCGTTTCGCTGGGTAATGAACTTCTCGTGTCCCACGCATTCATACACAGCGGCGTGATCATGTGGAGTGGACCTGGTCTGGACCGCGGCGGCGGGAAACCCGCGCTTCGAAGTAAACAAGCGCTTTGGCCGCAATTGGGTTAAGTAGTCATTCGAGTCGAACCGAAAGCTCGTCGACTGCGATTTTCACGTCTGTTTGCTTAATCAGTTTCGCGACTTCGCCGAGATGAGTTCTAAAGTGACTGCCGTCCAAATTGCGCTGGTGGTGCTGCTCGTGTGGAGCCTGATCGCCGGGTCGCTGGGGAGCGATGATTCCGATGAATCGGAGGTCGTTGCGTTTCGAACATTGCGACTGCTGAAAGTTCTGGAGGCTCCCTGCAGAAGGATAGACCACACTGGACAGTGTCGCGGGAGTTCGATTTGGCGGAAGCCACCTGCGCGGACCCCGAAACCGTAGCGGCCGGTGAACTTAAGAGCCAGCATGCTAGTGTGACTGAGTGACGACTGCTGGAGGAGCGGACGAGTGAATGGATATTTTTAGTTTCGATTCTCGAGAGTGGATGCCAAGTGGTGTCCGCTCGATTAATTTATTACTCTTGTGCGCCCGGGGAGAGGCGGCGGAAGCGACGGCGGCGCGGCGCGGTGTGGATTCCTCCACATCTCCTTGGGGACCTATAAATAATATCTGCTTGAGGTCTCTGACAATATCTTGGGCTGTGAAGTGTTCTGAAATAAAGAGTGGAATAATTTTAGACTATGGAGCGTGTTTCATTGTTGAACCGAATGCTGTCCGGGCTCCCTAATCATCGGACGGAGTTGACTCTTTCCCCTGCCGAGCGTGAATCATGTGCTTGCGTTCGATTGATATTAATCGGCCTGCATCGTGCCTCTGACATGAATCAGAGCACGGCTGGCACCGTAAGTGGAGAAACATCTGAAGTGCATCAACTGTGGCGTGCTGCGGGCAGGCGACACCGAGTGACACAGATTCGTGCAGTCGGTGACAAGTTGCATATGGGTTGGAGATTTTTTTGACAGTCGTGTCAATGACTTGCTGGTGTCGGGAGAATAAAATCAAGAAGTGCGCATGGGGATACATGCAGATGAGTGTCATGAAGGTGACAGGTTACGTGGAAGGAGTACTCTCCGCGGCAAAGTAGGGGACTTCGCTGGTAATCGACGCTGATTGGGTGTTTTAAGTGGAACGGCTGATGTGTGGGCTGAACGTGAACCGAGCATAAGTGATTAACGGCGGGAGACAATGAACTGTTTCACATGTTTGTGCAGATGGAGGTTACCAGTGGTGGGTTTAAGGGGATTTCTGAACACGGAAGCGTTTTTATGTGCACACTAAGCCGAAGAGGGAAAGATGTGTCCCTCTTGGAGATATGCACACAAAGTAGAAATGAAGTTTTGCTCATTACCCTTAAATGACTTTGGATCGACGGCTTCTTCCTTGTCTGGCTGCCGGGCCTGCGTAAGTGCATTTGAAATCAGCCAAAGCGTCGCATGTCGCCTGGCCACTGGCGGCGAAGTGGCGGTAGATGGAGAAGCATGCAAAATTTGGGCACCAACTTGTAGATGATTATGAATAGAGCGTGGACGTGATGATGGGGACGTGTGAACGGCTCGAATAGCAGTCGGATTCTTGGTCTCTCGAAAAAGACACACTGTTGTTGATTACTTAAAATTTTTCTTAAAGATTCAAGCGCGTAAAAAACGTGACACTTTGAGTGAGAAACCAAAAGAAGAAGCTGAAGCCAAGCTGCAGGCCAGCTCATAAGTGCGTTCTACGGGTCTACTTATAGAGCTTGAAAGATGAGAAGATATTTGGATATTTGGCACATGCTTATGGGAGTGGATAAACGAGATCGCCTTCAAGTCGCAGTCCGGTCCCCAGACACAGAGAAAGGGACGGATAAGACACACAGATGTTTTGTGTTTTGCAATGCTGGCGGGGCAGGGGCAGGGGAAGGGTGGTGTGTTGAAATATTAAGTTTGGATGGACATATTTAATTCAGCTGGCGATAATTTGTCCGGGTTGTTGTTCAATATCTTGTGCAACGATAACGTGAGCGAAGATTGTGTAGAAAGTGCTTCAAGTGATGAAGTTGGCAGAAGAGAGTCAACATGCCATGCATGTTTCAGAATGGACGACAAGTCAACGAATATTTTCAACTCTTTACTTTAATAATGATTGAATGGTGCGAGTCCACAGGGGGACCAGGGCCTAGCTTGCTCATTAACTACTCGTGTTGTGCATGCTACTGTTCTCTCACGAGTAGAAGGGACCTACAATTTTTTTGCCGACTCCGCACGGCGAAGTTTGAGAAGCTTTTCTTTAGACATTCTTTGAGTGTTGTCAGCGAAAGAGGTGTTGCCGTAAATAATTCGAGGTGTTCAGCCGGGAATCGAAAGCAGACCTTTGGCGTGTGAGTGTCGCACTCTACCCACTACGCCACGGCGGGCACAACTCGTTACATTACAGAGGGAAACATTTTCTTCTTATGACGAATGCGGCAGCTAGGCAGCGTAAAAATGTCTACCGTCCTTTAATTGACAGAATAAAAGCAGCATATTGTCATAAATGGAAAATTAAAATGAATGCTACCAAGCATTAAGCTACCTTTTTTTACTCGTAAAAGAAAAGCTTTTCTGCTTCCAAGCAACAGCTTTTTTGTCAATGGTGTCCCGGTCGAATGTGGCCGCCGTGGCGTAGTGGGTAGAGTGCGACGTTCACACGCCGAATGGTCTAGGTTGGACTCCCGGCCGAACACCGCGAATTTTTCACGGGACCACCTCTTTCGCTGACAACACTTAAAGAGTGTCTAAAGAAAAGCTTCTCAAACTTCGCCGTTCGGAGTCGCAAAAAACTGTAGATCCCTTCTACTCGTGAGAGAACAGAACCGCGCACAACACGAATAGTTAATGAGCAAGCTAGGCCTTGGTCCCTCCATTAAGTGTCGCGCCAACAATTGTTATTATAATGTCGTGGCAAAAATCGAGCTCGGTAGAACCCAGTGCAGGACGCTCAGCATTCATGTGTGAAGATGACTGGGCTCGGAACAATCTTCGACACTCCTTCTATAGTAGACGACGAAGAGATTGTGTGGACCAAGATGCCTGAAGCCTTGAGATGGGCTTTTGAAAGGCATCCACTTGAGACTGGCCGGGATGGGAAAACTTGTTGTTGAAGGACAGCGGTTGACCCGATTGCCGCGCCGATGACGAAAATGAAAAAGACGAGGTGTAATCTGACAAGCTTGCCGTCTGTGTGTACTGCAGGGCCGAGAAGGAGGAAATCCTTGAGTTCCCCAAAGCCTTGTCACCTATCGAGGCAGGCTATGATTTTGTACACTTTTTCATGATAGATAGATAGATAGCTTTATTTCGTTATAAATTTGTAATGGCTTCGTTATTGCACAATATACTATAATTTACAGAGATTTGATATTTTTACTATATATCTTTCTTCCGAGAAGTTATTACAAACATTTTAAATACGAATCTAGACAAGAACTTGAATTTTGAAGGAAACACGACAAAATCTTCAATATAAGTTAAAATAAAAAAATAATAAATAAATAAATAAATAAGCAACTAAATAAACTAATAAATAATAAATAAGTAAATGAATAAATAAATAAATAAATAAATAAATACATAAATAAATAAATAAATAAATAAATACAAATAATTTAATAAGCACATAAACTAATAAATAAATAATTAAATTAAATTAATAATTAATTATTAAGCTGAAAATACAAAAATAAATAAATAGACAGACAAAGACATTAATAAATAAATAAATAAATCATCAATTTTGACTAGTAGTTGCAAACAGATTATTATCTAGGGGATTGTCAGCGAAAGCACAAGAATTCATATACTTTTCAGTGATTTTGGATATTCTCTCTGACAGAAATTCAACACTAGCTCTTTTATGAAAATGTAGAGTAGGATAATCCCATGATAGGTTTAATATTAACTTTAGAACTTTATTTTGAGCTACTTGTAATTTTTTTATGTGGCAACGGGCGGAGTTTCCTCAAACTGAACAACCATAAAGAAGAATGGGTTGAAATATTACTTTAAATATAATTATTTTATTTGGCAGGGAGAGATGATCTTCTATTTATAAACGGGTAAAGGACTCTTGTTGCAATATTAACCTTATTAACAGTCTGTGAGATGTGTTCCTGGAATGTTAATTTGGAATCAAGATAAATACCTAGATATTTAACAGATTTCTGAAACTTTACATTTGTTCTATTAATCTGTACATTTGAGGAGGGCAAACAACAAGCTTTCCTTTTTCTACTGAAAAAGATGGCTTGCAGCTTGTCCTTGTTTAATTGGATTTTCCATTTATATTTATTATTATTTCTAGTATTTCCATCGCATATTTTAGATTGATCTCAATGTTGAGAGCAAATTCACTTTTTCATGATTGTCTGTGTTTTTCTCGCTTACCGCAAGATTATTTTAGTTTCTTCCATTTTAATGCGATCTTTCCCGACAAGATCGTGCTTAACTCATAAGTCAACAATGGGCAACCTGGCTCAAACTAGACAGGAAGTTTAGGAAGATCTAGACTAGACATATGTCTAGTTTAGGCCTTCCCGCCAAGCTTATCATTTGGTAGAGGTTGATGATGGGGAACTTCAATAAAATCAGCCAAGAATCTCTCTGGAGAAGGTGAAACGTTGTGATGTGTGCTTTTAAACGTCGAGTTGGTCACAGGTTCACGGTTAACAAAATGTTTTCCTCTACTATAAGCTTCCCTGTACGACAATTACGCAAATGAATGAAGATCGTTGGCTTGCAATAAAATTCTTTTTCTTGTTGTGGAGCTATAATCCGGGGTGGACCTAGGCCTTAACCAACATGTCGCTCCAGCCGGCACGATCTTTCGCCGGCTGCCTCCAGTTCTTCGCTCCCAGTTGGTTGAGGTCCTTCTCCACTTATATGCGCCATCTTATCCTAGGCTGTCCTCTGTTGCGTTGTCCCAATGGCTCAGATTCGAAGACTTTTCCTGGTGTCCATACTTTCTACATGACCTGACCATCTCAATCGTCGTATCCGAAGACGCTTAACCAAGAGCATGTCGCTGTTCAGCACACAGAGTTCTTCGTTAAATTTTCTCCCTCAGATGCCATCAAAAGCAAACAGGACCGAATATCACACACAAAACTTTTCTATCGAAAAGACTAAGCTAACGTTGCTTTGCTTTGCTAACGTCCAAGTTTCCGCGCCATAAAGTAGGACTGGGATGATCAAGCTGTTATATAAAGCGAGCTTAGTCCTTCGAGAGAGGGCTTTATTATTCACTTGCCACTTGAGCCCAAAGGAACAGCGATTGTCAAGAATGATTCTGTGTTTGGTTTCGGTACTGGTGGTGTTGCCCTTTTTATCGCAGAGCCAAGGTAGACGAAGTCCTTGACTATCTCACGGTTGCAGCTGCATAGTTTGACGCTCTGACCAGACGTCGATGTTGTATGTCCTTCCTTGATGACAGCATGCACTTTGTTTTGCCCTCATTTACCGCCGGTCTCATTTTTGCCGCTTTCGCTTTGATGTTGGCCAACGCCTCATTGACGGCTCGCTCTGTTCGTTCAATCATGTCAATGTTAACAGCGTAAGCTAGCAATCGAATTGACTTTTGAAAGATCGTGCCTCTGGTGTTGACTTGATCTTCTCGAGGAAGATCGAATTAAAATGGAAGAAACGAAAACAGGTCTTGCGGTAATCGAAGATAACACAGACCATCATGAAAGAATGTTCAAAACCATAGCCTGCTTCGATATGTGACAAAGCTTTGGAGAACTCAAGAAATTCTTCCTTCTCGGTCCTGCAGTACACACAGACGGCAACATCTTTTCAGTTAGGAGGTACAGAAGTTGCTCTTCCCAATTGCCATTTCAAGAAGCAGTGGTCTGCGTTCTATAAGCCCGTTATGCATAACACATCGATCATCATTGTCGCGATCTGTGAGGCAGACCTCTAGTGAAATTGAAATGAAAGGTAAGTTATCTAAGGAAGATTATTCACGAAATGAGCTGTAGGAGCTTTAGATTGGAATCCGTCTACCAAAGCATTCAAGAAAACTAAACGTGGACAACGCCGCTCCAATCGAAGAGTGTTCGCAAGCCAAGGTAGGACTGCTAGACAGAACTGAGTCAGTGAGACGGCGCACGAAAGTGAAGGTGCTAGTCAACTTGATGTACGCAACTTAAGACTGCCGTCTAGAGAGAGGCGTTTTGGATGCTCGAGTGCGCTACGGAATTGGGAACCGAAAATCCTACTCATTCTTCGCATTTCTCCTGATTCGCCTAAGCCCTTTCAATGTTTTGCTTAATGTTACTCAGTTGGTTTACACTCCATTAGAGGCAGTGGTGCTATGGCGTACATGGACAGCATTTACACCGATAGACCACTCCATATGCCATACTGTGATTCCAGCCCGTAGTTGAAGACGCTCATCACGTTTTTGCATTCGCGTGAGTTCCGGATCATTTTCCATCCTTGCGAATCGTTTTCGCGAACTTTACAAGCCAACTACCATAAACTTTGGCGGGGCGCGACTGTCAGTAAGAGCAAAAGGGAACAGAGCCGACATTTGATGACGAAGATGTCAATTGACACTGAAGAGGCCTGCCAGTTAGTGTACCAGCAATGTAAACAAGAAACTCCAGATTTAATATACAGTGAATAAGGGCTTCTAGTTATATGTCAGGGTTCCGAGGACTGGGATCAAGAAATTAACAAAATCCGTGTGACGCATTTTTCAGACTTCAAATTCTCCTCGCGCTGGCGTGACGATGAAGACATTCCGCGACTCATCCACCACACGCCTCCTTTTCAATGCCTCCTCTGACGCAAGTACACATCTCGACCGCCCCATGTCATCAATCAGAGCTTCGTCCGACGCCGGTTTGTTTCCTCAGCAGTGATAATTCCGTCAAGTGACTATCCGACAGTATCAGACGTTTGTGTACTGTTGAGCCACTCTTCGAGCAAATACATGTATCTGTGTCCACTGCGACACTTCACAAAGATAACTCTCTCAATGCGGCAATGAACGTGTTGTCAGCCATCTACAGGAGACCTTCAGTAGTGGAGGAGAGGTTTTTCCGACGCACCTCTGATGGACAGCAGCCGCTGACTCATCCGCCTCCTGCAGACATCTAATCTACACTCAGTTCAAGACACACCGCTTTGTTGCAAAAGAAGTTAGACGTCAGTGCACAGTCATCTTCACAAATATCTATTTGGGAATGAGAGGACAAACAGAATTCGATTCTCAAAGACATGCCAAATGATAACACATCCGGGAACAGCAGTTATTTTTAGAGGCGCCAATTCTCTGAACAGCCGAATGATGCAATTCTGGCCCAGCTCTCTGTACTTCCCAGGCGCTCCATTATGTCCCGTGCCGTGTTGACATAGATGACAAGATTTCCGAAAACAAACGATCGATAAGCCTTATCCGCCCTAGACAAGCACAGACCGCGTGTGTCGGTTGTGACGGCATCGTACGACCTCAACTCCCTCCGCGGCGTCATGTCTAGTCTCTGACTAAGAACCCGCCGTCCCGTGTGTTCCTGTACAAAGTTCGGCCCATTCGTCTGTGCTGGCTTAGCCCATCAAAAGCCGATCGACGAGGCATTTCACACCTGAGGCCATCGTCGACGTCCGCCCTCCTCTGCAGATCTACACCAGAGGCAACCGGCAACCAGGTATATATACGACCACCTCAGATAGGCACTATCGAAAAGCTGTCATTTGTCTCAAGCGTCGAAGCGAGAACAGAACGATTTGGGAGCCTTTGTGGTGGTGGTGGCGTTATCTTTGAGAGTTTCACTTAAAATCTGGAAAAGCGAGAGTGCGTTCTCAGTTGGACGAGAACCATACCGTCGGAGGGCTTCGCGTTGCGTCTTCTTGCAGTGGAATAGCGTGTGTTCAAGTGGAGAGTAAATGGCTTCATTGCATCTGAAGTTCCTGGTGATTGTGTGCATTCTGAGTGCGTTCGGACTGTTCAGTGATCCGTGCGAGTGTCGGCGGGTGATCTTCTACTCCCCACGGGATTACTTCTTCAAGACCGGTCAGATCTTGTCTGCCAACCCAAGGGAGAAACCCTGCCCGAAGTGTCAGAAACGTGATCACCGCGGCAACTGCCGACGGCTCATGCATTCCGGTACAAAACCACGCACAATGCACTGCGCCTAGCGTCCTAACGTGTCTTGGTCTTTTCAGAGAAGAAGTGCGTGTAGGGGTGTGAAGTGAAGTGCGACAGACATCCCGAAACTGTGACATGAATCTCTTTCCGCCTCTCTGTGCGGGCGGATCAGTTTTGCGATAAATCGGCACCCGATGCAGTGGCGAAATAGTTTGCAGATACATATGTACGTCTAGATATAAGTTCCTAAGTCGAGCATGTTTGCATGTGAATTACTGAATAAATTGCCGTTCCTACGGACTCACAGAATGTAGTTTATCTGAGCTTGTTGGCTTGTGTGGTGGTTGTGTGTTTTGGCGCGGTGCGGCCGCCGGAGTCGGTTACATGATTGATTTGCTCACTGGTGAGTACCTGCTTATCGTGAACGTCTCTGTGGTCGTGGAGGTGTTGAATGGAAGAAAAATTTCCATCCGCGCTGAGGTGCGCCTAAGTTTATGCAATAGATCGGGTATTTTGCAACGATTGTGGGGCATTTGTTGGTTGTTACGAAGCTTTGGGTGGTTTGCGCCATCGGTTAAAAGCATGCACAAATGTCATCCGTGCCGTAGTTGATCGCATGTGTCTGCCAGAAGTATTTCTGAGGTGGCGTTTTTGGGGCAAATAAAAGGTCTGTGATTCAAGTATCAGAGAGGCAGTGAGAATCATCGAGACTAGCCGTTTAATGGAATGATTAAGGACGCTCAAAAATTACCTTCGGGATTCTAGTTTGCGGGGCTGTCTATTCAGTTCAGTCAGTTCAGTTCAGGTGTCACAAGCATTTGGCATAAGTGGCTTCTTTCACAAATATTTTTGCTGCTTCGACCGGGTTTCGAAATCTACTATTTTGGAAGACGATAGTTGGATCGCTCCCAACGATATTTTCAATAATTTCGCAGATTGTGGACCATCGGAAGGGCAAGAGAGGATGCACTAAAAATCAGAAAATTGATTTTCGCCAAAAATTTTGTGAAGGAGATTTTAGTTTAAGGTGCTATGATGATGTTCTAGTTAAACACTGTTGAACATGGCTCGTTCTCCGTCGTAAAAACCACTCAAACTGCGTCACTGGACAATGCTAAGCAGTTGCTCCTATTCACTTTGCTTGTACTTAGCCGTTGCTTGCATTCAGACTAAGCCACTAGTCAAGAGGTCCTTGAAATTCGAAGTGCAAAAATGTGTTCGACAAGCTAAGTTTCCGCTTTTTGGACCCCATTTCAGTGTTTCTTCCTTGTCGGACACTGACAGTCTCACGGCTTAAAACAGCCATTTGTGCCCTGTTTCCATATCTGCAAACTTCATTATCATTTCATTGTCAAATAGTCTATTGGAAGTAGCAACATTTTACCGACGTCATTGATTTACGTCAGGGCAAAAAAAAAATGTGTTTTGGATTCCCCTTTTCCCCCGTCCATGAGCCGCTTGATCAAATTAAGTCGATAATCAGTGATCATCATTGTCGGCCGTGTTTAAATTCAAAACTAAATTAGAGTTCAATGAGTCAACCGTCCGGATTCATTCGCTCCCAGTGTCGACAGAAGTCTTGTTCCACTCGAAGGTGTCAACACACGCGGTGTTTTTCCCAGCAGTTAATTGCGAACCAATCTATCCTCGGTGTTGAACTTGTTAATGCGTTTTATCTAATCGCTTCTTTCTGATACTACCTTCCGCGATATGTGAAGGGAGGAAATGTTAACTGGTACTTTACAGATATCAGACGTCACCCTCTTGGGTTCATAGTTTTGGGAGTGTCTACGGTCAATCTGTTCACACTTTGCAATGCCGATGCGACTCTTGGAAAAAAAAAAAAAAAAAAAAGAATTCCAGCACAAGGTCAAACGCACAAGGTGGCGGGAATTGGAAACGCTTACAACTGCAAAAAAGTGTACTTGGGAGTCCAGGAAGGCTGCCTTTCGCCTTAAGTTGCAGTCCTCTGAAGGATCATGCTTCTTCTACCAATGCCTTGCGAATATTATGTACAGCAAGTATTTTCTCAATTAGTTTGCCTTGATAGCCTCTCGCAATGTGATGCTCATTTTTAAACATTGTAGGAAAACATTGTAGTCGCCTTGGCGTAGTGGGTAGAGTACGCCGCTCACACGCTGAAAGATCTAGGTTCGATATCCAGATCAACACCAATTTTTCGAATTTTTCACGGCACCACCTCTTTGGAGCTGCTGACAACACTCAAAGAGTGATGACTGTCTAAGAAAGCTTCTCAAATTTCGCCGTTCGGAGTCGGCAAAAAACTGTAGGTCCCTTCTAGTCGTGAGAGAACAGTAGCGCGCACAACACGAGTAGTTGATGAGCAAGCTAGGCCCTGGTCCCCCTTTTGACTGTAGCGCCAACAATTAATATTATTATTAGGAAACTTCGAAAACGTATTTTGCATTCTTGAAAACAGGCGCAGAACTGAAAGTGATTCAAGAGATTAGAAGGCAATGACGCTCTGGCCAACAAGTCATGCTGGCAACAAATGTAGGATCAAAACGTGGACCAACTTTGTCTTCCATCCTTTATGGCCAAGGCCACACTATTTTCAGTCATTCAAAATAAGTTTTCTTACGTCCCCGAGCACTTGGTCTTTCAGATTTTATGCTTCCCTAGAACTCGGGGACTATAATTCGAAGGCCTTCTTAGTTGGAGCGTTGATGTCCATTCGATGTGGAGGAGACAGAGATGTTGACGGTCTTTTGCCTTCCAGACTACATCCACATTCACGGTTGTTCCTTCATCACCATTCGCTCTCTTTACAGACCTAGCTTTCTTTTAAATGCCCTAACAATCCACTCATCTTTATCGCTTACCGTCCATTGCCCAAATATCACATCACTCGTTAAGTCCCGGGAGATATAGAGGGCGCCACTAACAAACAAAAAAATAAAAAAATAAATGAATAACTTGTGTTGTGGGTAGACGCTCACACCCCGAAGGGTCTAGGTTCGATTTCCGACACGAAAGAAAATCGGTTTTGCATCGGATTGTTACTGGCGATGAAAATTGGATTCATTTTAAGAATCCTAAACGGAAAAAATTGTGGGTTAATCTGGGACAAGTGGTCGTCGTGGCGTAGTGGGTAGAGTGCGACGCTCATACGCTGAAAGATCTAGGTTCGATTTCCAGATCAGCACCAATTTTTCGAATTTTTCGCTGTACCACCTCTTTCGAGCTGCTGACAACACTCAAAGAGAAATAATTGTCTAAGAAAGCTTCTCAAACTTAGCTGTTCGGATTTGGCAAAAACACTGTAGGTCGCTTCTACTTTTGAGAGAACAGTAGCGCGCAATACACAAGCAGTTGATGAGCAAGCTAGGCCCTGGTCCCCCTGCGGACTGTCGCGCCAACAATTATTATTATAACTTTTATTAGTGGCGCCCCCTATATGTCCGAGGACTTACTAGCTGATGTCTTGTAAATGGTTTCGATGACCTCAAATAAATCTCCACAGTTCATTCGGAATTTTTAACGTCGTGCGACACAGCCCTGTCAATTTGACGTGATTCCGAATTCCAGCCATCCCAATAAAATTTACTTGGCGATGCATGTTGTTTATAAACAGCTTATCGTATCGATTAGGAACTCCCTCGGTTTGTTGCCTTAAGTTAACATTCGCCCATTACGAGAGCACAGCATTAGCCAATGGAGAACAATACAAAGAAGTCCGATGTACAATAGATGCTTACAGTTCTACAATGCGGTTTTTCCATTTTCCTCTGCCCCGTGTTCTGTATCATACCACCACCATATCCATTCCCATCCTACTCTTCCAAGGAAGCGAATCCAAACTTCTATGACCTTAGCTTCGCTATTGCGATGTAGTCTTCGACTTTCACTATGAATTTTCCACTTCATGACTTTTGGCGGCAACATCCAGTTGAGATTACGTTTACTCAACCAACAAGTTATGAAACCACCTCAGATAGGGGAATCCTTACCGGCTCGCTTTTCTTCATCATCTTAAGGGATCAAGGGAGTCACCTATTCTGCAGGGGATTCCGAGCACATTGGGTGTGGAGTGTCAAGTAAAATTAGTCACAGCACAGCACGTGCTGCACAAAGCGATGAACGAACGGCTGACGAACTGATGCGTGTCATGTCTACACGCAAATTTGTAGGCGAGGTCAGTGATACCTTGAAGTTGGAAGTGGCTGGGGCAAGTGTGGCTTGGTTGCTGTTTAAGGATCTCAGCTTATACGACGGGTGTTCAAAATATTCTCGGTACCGATATGAAGGAAAATGCGAATTCAATTTAAATTGTTTTTACCAGATATAATGGTATGAAGTGAGCGTAAAGATACAAATGTCTCGATGGGGAACATATGTTGTGAACGAGCCCTTTTTTTTGTTGTTTGTTTGCTATGACATCTGTGAAAAATATTTAGTATACATCAGTCATTGAACAGACAACATCATAAACATCATATTTTTTCATCGTGTTAAAATGTCGAATTTTGTACCAGAAAGTGATGATTTGCGGAAAGAATTCATTTTTTGTTTTCATTTGAAGAAAAGTGCTGCAGAGTCGCATCGAATGATTGTCGAGGCATATGGTGATCATGCTCTATCAGAAGCAACACGCAGAAGATGGTGTCAACGGTTCAGAAATAATGATTTTGATGTAAGAAATGAAGAACGTGGAAGACCACCAAAAAAGTTTGAAGACGCCGAATTGCAAACTTTGTCGGATGGAGATGACACTTTGAGTCAAAGCAAATGGCAGCAATCTTAAATGTTGCACAACAAACAATTTCTGACCGTTTAAAAGCTATGGGAAAGGTCCAAAAGTGTGGAAAATGGGTGCCACATGAATTGAATGAAAGACAGATGGAAAACAGAAAAAACACTTGTGAAATTTTGCTTCAAAGACACGAATGAAAATCGGTTTTGCATCGGACTGTTACTGGCGATGAAAAATGGATTTATTTTGAGAATCCTTGATGGAAAATGTCATGGGTTAATCTAGGACAACCATCAACATCGAATGCAAAACCAGATCGATTCGACAAGAAGACAATGCTGTGTGTTTGGTGGCACCAGAAAGGTGTACTGTACCACGAGCTCCTAAAACCTGGTGAAACCGTCAATACTGATCACTTCCGCCAAAAAAATAATCAATTTGAACCATTCACTGATCGAGAAACGACCAGAATGGGCCAGAAGACACGGCAAGGTAATTTTGTTCCATGACAATGCACCTGTACGCAAAGCAAAACCGGTTCAGGATGCAATCAAAACACTTGGCTGGGAGCAGCTACCCCACCCGCCGTATTCACCAGACTTGGCTCCTTTCGACTACCATTTGCTTTCATCGATGGGACACGCATTGGCTGAGCAGCACTTTGATTCCTACGAGGAGGTCGAAAATTGGGTGTCTGATTGGTTTGCTTTCAAAGACGAAAAATTTTATTGGCGTGGTATTCACAAATTGCCAGAAAGGCGGTCAAAATGTGTAGAAAACAATGGCCAATACTTTGAATAAAATGTTTTTACTTTTACATTAATAATAAGTGTTTTATTTTTATTTCATAGCGGTTTACCTGACATTTTTTTTTTGTGGTCGCCGTGGCGTAGTGGGTAGAGTGCGACGCTCACACGCCGAAGGGTCTAGGTTCGACTCCCAGTTCAACACCAATTTTTCTAATATTTCACGGCACTACCTCTTTCGAGCTGCTGACAACACTCAAAGAGTAATAACTGTCTAAGAAAGCTTCTCAAATTTCGCCGTTCGGAGTCGGCAAAAATCTGTAGATCCCTTCTACTCGTGAGAGAACAGTAGCGGGCACAACACGAGTAGTTGATGAGCAAGCTAGGCCCTGGTCCCCCTTTGGACTGTAGCGCCAACAATTATTATTATACCTGGCATTTTTGAATATAATCTCCCCTGACATCAATGCATTTGATCTCTCATCTTGAGATAAGCTTTTTTAAACCCTAAAAAAATGTCCTCTTTCTCTGCAAAATACTCATTTATTGTTCTTCAACATCCGAAAATCTTTTTCCACGATGACATTTTCTCAAATCCGGAAACAGGAAATAATCACTAGGGCCAAGGTCTGGACTACAGGGTGGGTGTTGGATTACTTCGAAACCACAATCTCGCGCAGCAGCCTTGGAAACTGGCGCCGTGTGAACAGGAGCGTTATCATGAAGAAGGAACACACCCGCTGAGAGTTTACCCCGTCTTTTCTTTTTTATTTCCTCCCGCAAATTATGCAAAGTGGAAGTGTAGGATGTGGCGTTGATGGTTTCACCTTTTTTTTGTACAAAATGATCAAGATTCCCTTTAGTCCCAAACAACTGTGGTCATGAGCTGCCTGGCAGACGGAGTGACTTTGAACTTCTTCGGGAGGTCTGTTAGTAAACAGCAGTCGATTGTATGGGTGTTTCAAATTGAGCCAAATCCAACAAAAGTTCATTTTTTAAACCACTGTATAGACTCTTGTTTGCTTTCAAGGTCATAGTGGTGAACCCATGTTTCGTCCCCAGCAACAATTCGATCCATAATACTGTCCGCGTTCTCACTACACATCTCCAAAAGCTCTCTGCAGCATGCGATTCTCACTTTTTTCTGAGGCGCTGTGAGCATTCGTGGCACCCACCTTGCACTGACCTTTGAAAGGTTAAGATGGTCATAAAGAATGGTGTAAATTGTACCGTTTGAAAGCTTGGTGATCTCTGCCATCATTTTCACCTTTATTCATCCTCAAGAACAAGTTCTTCGACTTCTTTGATGCTTTCCCCCGTACAAGCAGTAGCCGGGGCCCCGGAGCGGGGGTCGTCTTCAATGCTCTCTCTGCCTCAGGTGTCTTGAACTCACTTGACCACTTGTGCAAAGTTGATAATGAAGGTGCGGAACCCTGGTAAACAGCCACTGGCATTCCGATGTTGACTCCTCTCGCTTGCACCATGCGGCATGTCACAGCCCGCTTATAGCAACAATATCGCACCCCGCATAAATCTGCAGACGCCTAGTCATATCCATAAACCATGACGTACAAATTTCTAAAAATAGTTTTTCCCAACAAGACCCCTATCGTCCACAGACGTTTCTGTGGTTGCTTTTGGTGCTTCCAAAATCGTTCCTCTGGTGATTCACGTCATGTCCGGACATATGCACCCTCCATTGCTCTACCGCCACCGAGGCACACGCGAGACCACCGACGGCTAGTAAAATTCACGCAGCTGAATGGAATCAAGTCCGCGAGTCCGAAGCGATACCCCGACTCACACAACAATAGGAAATCCCAAGCTCCGGTCGCAATCTCGGCGCTTGCCGACTCTTCATCGTCATCTGAACTGAGGCCGGACGGCAGTCGATAGAGATCACTCCCAGAGCAAAGACGTACGACATGAATTCGAAAGTTTTTTACACCCTCCTGGTGCTGGCCGTCCTTTGCGTCGTTTGCCGCCAGGCTGAGAGCAGACGCGTGGTGTACTTCAACGGACAAGGACCGGTGAAAACCAGCTTCATCTTAAACGGTCGAAATATGGGATGTCCTCAAGGACAGAGGCGCGATCGCCTGAACGGATGTCGCAGAGTGAGGCGTTTCAGAGGAAGTAAGTCCTTCAGTGCTGTGCCCTCGCGCCCCTTAACTAACCGAGTGTCTCCCCTTTTCAGAGCGCCGAGGCTGAGGATGCCCGACTGATGCCAGCTGCTATATTCGAGAATGCCAGGATGTGTGTGTTTGTTTGTGTGCGTGTCGCCTAGTGCTAAGTTATTTATTTATTTATGTCAACTCACTCCAAGAGCCAGGAGCATGATTCAATAAAGTGCTTCCAGTGATGATCAAATCCCTGATTTCTTGTTAAATGCGAAAGAACTTCAAAGTGCTTATCTCCGGTGGGGGACTTATGCGAAGACGAGGCGTTTGACCGACAGGAGAGATAAGGCGCATTCCTCGCCAGTTAGTGTGTCAAGTCAGTCCCATCCCGGACGCCGGCCGACCTTTGCTCGTTCGAGGTGTAACTTCCTGAGTGTTTCGCCACGCCAAGTCATCCACTTGCAAGCGGCGGCGATGGCAGCTCCACAACGTCACCGCGTTGCGTCAAGGAATTCCTCGAAGTTCGCACCGGCATGACGACACGCAACGTGTGCCTCTTATCGGCAAACTGCCCAACTATACAAAAATCTACACTCGCCAGCGAGCATCCATCCGTCTCGCTTCAGCGGCGGCGACATATTTTATCTAGCCCCACTCCGCAGATAACATTCCGAGCGGCAGGCCCTGGTCTGTCATTGAGTGCAAACAAATTGACGGGCGCAGTGCGATCGCTCGCTCAGTTGACGGAGATCAGCCGTGGAGCGCACAAGCATTTCGACCGGTCTTTCCGATGAACACGAGAATCTATTGCGCACTGCTGGTGATAGGCGTGCTTTGCAGCAGCAGCTTCCCAGGCGCCGACAGTAAGAAGGTGATATTTTACAAGAGCACGGACATGGTGAAGACGAGCTTCATTCTGAGCGGCCCCGAGAGACAGGCGCCGTGCGCAAACAGCAGCCACAAGCGGGATCACAACAATCGCTGCCGCTCCCTCAAACGTCTCAGAGCCCGTAAGTTCAGCCGATGCATCTCGGAGTCACGCGAAATTAACTGTATCTTAACTTTCAGGGCGACGGGTCCCAAGCGCCCCCAAGCGACCCTAATTTAAGCAACTTTAGCCGAGTATGAGTGCCCGAAGGTGAATGCGAGAGCGAATGGACTATTTATTGAACCGACTTTTGGATCGAATTCGGAGTTTTAGTGTTAAGAGCGAGTGTCTGAATAAAGCGCGTGTGTGTGACGAAAAACGAGTTTTTCTTTCGAAAGCGGTACGGAACTCGCCTTGGCGACGCTGTCCCCGACGGCTTGAGCAGCCCTTATCGGGGGCGGTGTGGATTTGTCGGCTGAGTGAATCGTCTATATTTAGGAGTTCCGAAACAGCCAGTCACTCTGTGGGTGTCGACCGATTGGCGAATAGAGGAAGTACTTGTTCGCGCCGCTGCTGCCACGGCCGCTGAAGTGTGCGGGCGCGATAACGCGAATTCTTGGGCAATTAGCTATCGCACACTCCACTCCACTGCGTGGGGAATTCTCCTCAAGAGTGGAGTGGTCACTGCGTGACGGTTTCTCTGAAGGTGTGGTGAAACGAGACGCATTTTCTGTGGAATGGAATGCAGCGGCATTTGCCGATAAGATTGCCACATGAGGGGATAGATATCGTTGAAATCGAAGCGCCGCGATTGGGCTATAAACGCGGAATGCTGTTGGTTGAGTGGATTTGCACTGACCTGCGAGAACTGATTTGGCTGACGACACGAAGATGGATAACAACTTTCGTTGTTACTGTTTTGATTTGTGATGTGGATCGGACACATTGGGAAAGATCTCAAAGGCAACTGAAATACTTCTCAAGTTGCTTGTCACCTCTGTAAGTCACGAAAGGAACATAAAAGACCAATCGTTTCATCCTTTGAACGGCGTCTTTGAATGAGGTTTCCTGGGGTCCTGGGGGACAATGATGGCTTTGAATGAGGTTTGCTGGAGTCTGAAAGACCGATTCAGTAGAGTCATCCACTTACTGAGATGTCTTTGAATGAGGCTTCTTGGAGTCTGGGGGACAACTTCAGGATGACTGATTCTCTAGAGAGAGCCTATTCTTGCAGAAAGGGTGGGAAAATTACTGTAGAGAGAGCCTATTTCTGCAGCAAGGGTGGGAAAATTACTGCCCATGGAGGATAATTATTCAGCGAGTGGTTGAGGCGCAGGTCTCAATCGTGATATCTCAATACCATGTCTGCCTTACAAGTGGAACAATGACTTAAGGAGAGAATGTAGTTTTTTTTTTTTTTGGAAGACAGAGGTGATACAAAAATGTGTTGTGGGCTTGGTCTACATTAAATGCAGCAGAATGGTCATGGGTCAACAAATACGGCTGGAGGCACCAGTCCAACTATTGTAAGAAATTCGCTTAGTACTACACGCAAGGGGCAAGCCAGAATCAATGTTCCAGTAGTGTGTACTCAGCGTCGTCGGCAATTATTCGTGCTTCTGGGTCAATAGTTCTCCTACGCGGAAAGATAAAGCACAGCCCAATGCAGTGTGGCGATGAGTGTTGTTTGGTTTAGGCTAGAAAGAGGCCGTGTTGGAAATTGATGCGAATCGGGCAAGGCGTAGCACTTATCAACTCAACCAGGCTGCGTGGAGTTAAATCTGAGCCATAAGGCATTCTGCAGGTTTTGAAACATCGCGTGGATTACTGCCATTTTTAGTGATTGCTCGGGTGCTACACGTGCCGAAGAGTTGAATGTCACAAAAGATACGAAATTTGAAATTTTGCCAGATTGTTATTTGCAATTCTTACGGCTACGGACCTGAAATTCAACCAACAAGCCACTCCATCCAGCACGGTCTTGGGCCGGCTACCTTCAGCTGTGAACACAAAGTTGGTTGAGGTCTTTCTCCATCATTTCGTTTGAGAACGCCCTCTATAACGTTACATCAAGGGCTTGGAATCAACGCGAGTTCTCAAACATACGTTTGCTCATATCGAAAGTCAAATTTTGTTTTTAAACTTATTTTTCCAAAATCGAAAAAAAACGTTAGATTCGTCCTATATAGCGCAAACACAAAGCAAGTATGCGGAACATAGTCTCTGGTTTCTCTGTATCCTGCTGCGCAACTCATAATTTTTCTTCCACGTTCTTAAGGTAACTTCTGTTGACAGAATTTCCTTTAAACTTCACTCTTTTGAAACAGTTTTCAGTTTGCTTGTTGCAAGATCTCCTAAAATGTTTCAAAAACCAATCTAAACGTTTCATGTGCACAATTGAACTGAATGCGTGCATCTTGCGTTTACTCACAGTATTTACACTAAACGCTCAGTAAACCGTTCATTTGATGTATTCCCAGTGGGAATGAGTTCAAAATTGAGATTTTCAAAACTTGGGGGAATGATTTTCATTGTGTTCATTGATTCAAATAAGCATTTTTTTTTATATTTGTCGCGGACTAAAGGGATTTTGCTTATTCCCTAAAGAATTAAATCACAGCACGGACCGAAGGTATAGAGGAAGAAAGGGAAATAAGGTACCGGTGCACATTGGTTTTAAATGGCTGTGATTTTAAGGGTGGGGTGGATTGGACTGGAAGCAGCATTCCATATTCGTGTCCTGTGGCTGAAGAACGAGTCTCTAAACTTAATTGTACGTTCGGAGGTGGGCTTAAGGGTGATGGGGTAAGCATTCTTAGCGAAGCGTTTATTGCGGGTGAATTCTTGAAGGGGTGGATTGTAGCTGGCTAACTCGTTAGAGCATTTTTTGTTGAAATAGCGATAAAATAGTGATATAGACGCAACATTACATCGATGTTTGAGCGAGTTGATTGACTTCGCAGCATTATTATCGCCAATATTCTATCTAGATTCTATCTAGCACGTGCAGAGATGTCTTAGGAGCACCAGACCAAATAGGAACATTATACTCAAGCCTAGTGCGGATGTACGCCTTATATATTGTTTCCAGGTCAGAAGGGGTATTTCTTCTTCTTCCACGTCAGAAGGGGTATTTCTTCTTCTTCCAGGTCAGAAGGGGTATTTCTTCTTCTTCCAGGTCAGAAGGGGTATTTCTTCTTCTTCCAGGTCTTTCTTCTTTCTTCTTCATCGCTTTAAGAAACCTAAACATTTCACTGCATTTTTGGCGATCTAGAATATGTGATCGTTTCAACTTAGTGTTAAGTTGATACACATACCGAGGTAGTAAGTTCATTCGGTTTCAACAACGCAAGAGCCATTCATAGATAATGGCTGGTTACTATGATTTGATTTTTGCGCGGTTTGCACGGATGTGCAAAACTACCTATTTTTTCATAGGTCAGGTAGTCTGCTGCTGTTGAAGTTCATCAAAGATTAATTTAACGTTATTGTTTCTGTCAAGTGGGTGGGTGTCCCCTCCATCAGAGAAATGTTGAAAGCAAACACGCAAAGTGCAGTTCGAACATTTGATACCTGACTTCTTCCTGTTGGCAACCCTTGTGCTTGTGATTGATGTTACACTGCATTCCTCAATTTTCTTCATATGCTAACCATATATCGAAAGAGGACAAGAACTCCCTCAGACGGAATAATTTTCATTCTCAAGTAAAGATTTGAACGTGGATTCAACACAAGTAGGACAATTCTTCACTTCTCCTCTTTCCCACGTACAAAATGCATCGAAATGTAAGTCTAGTCGTACTTGGAGCTTAATACCAAACAGTGACAGTTCCGCGTTTTCGCGGTCCGACTTTGACACTTGGATTGAAATATAAAAAGTTCCAGTATGATAGTTCAAACAAAGAGTGTCCCAACAAGAACGCAAGATTGAAATTTTAAATAAAACGTAGATATTTAACAAAAATCGTGAATTCTTTATTATATCGTAAACTAGACAGGATAAGGCTACAGGTATAAAATGAGCGTTTGTTTTGAAAATAAAACACTAAGCTTTAATGGGAAAGTAAAAACATTTTATTCAAAGTATTGGCCATTGTTTTCTACACATTTTGACCACCTTTCTGGCAATTTGTGAACACCACGCCAATAAAATTGTTCGTCTTTTGAAGCAAACCAATCAGACACCCAATTTTCGACCTCTTCGTAGGAATCACAGTGCTGCTCAGCCAATGCGTGTCTCATCGAAGAAAATAAATGGTAGTCGGAAGGAGCCAAGTCTGGTGAATACGGCGGGTGGGGTAGCTGCTCCCAGCCAAGTGTTTTGATTGTATCCTGAACCGATTTTGCTTTGTGCGCTGGTGCATTGTCATGGAGCAAAATTACCTTGCCGTGTCTTCTGGCCCATTCTGGTCGTTTCTCGATCAGTGCATGGTTCAAATTGATTATTTGTTGGCGGTAGTGATCAGTATTAACGGTTTCACCAGGTTTTAGGAGCTCGTGGCATCAAACACACAGCATTGTCTTCTTGCCGAATCGATCTGGTTTTGCAGTCGATGTTGATGGTTGTCCCAGATTAACCCATGACATTTTCCGTTTAAGATTCTTAACATAAATCCATTTTTCATCGCCAGTAACAGTCCGATGCAAAACCGATTTTCTTTCATGTCTTTGAAGCAAAATTTCAGAAGTTTTTTTTCGGTTTTCCATCTGTCTTTCATTCAATTCATGTGGCAACCGTTTTCCACCCTTTTGGGTCTTTCCCATAGCTCTTAAACGATCAGAAATTGTTTGTTGTGCAACATTTAACATTGCTGCCATTTGCTTTTGACTCAGAGTGTCATCTCCATCCAATATTGTTTGCAATTCGGCGTCTTCAAACTTTTTTGGTGGTCTTCCACGTTCTCCATTTCTCACATCAAAATCATTATTTCTGAACCGTTGAAACAATTTTTTACATGTTGTTTCTGATAGAGCATGATCACCATATGCCTCGACAAGCATTAGATGCGACTCTGCAGCACTTTTCTTCAAATGAAAACAAAAAATTAATGCTGTCCGCAAATCATCACTTTCTGGTACGAAATTCGACATTTTTAACACGATGAGAAAATATGATGTTGTCTATTCAATGACTTGATGTATTCTAAATATTTTCACAGATGTCATAACCAACAAACAAAAAAAAAGGGCTCGTTCACAACAAATGTTCCCTATCGAGACATTTGTATATTGACGCTCACTTCATACCGGTATACCTTGGTATGTGTGGAATAACACATCGGCCAGATGGCCGCCGTGGATTTGTTGGCACATACGCGATCTTTTAATGAAATTTTCAATGACCGATTTGCATAAATGCTGCGGTATTTTATTAACGCAGCGTCCAATTTCCTGTTTTAAGGCTTAAGTCGTCGTCGGCTTATTCGCATAAACCATCGACTTCAAAAAACCCCAATGAAAAAAGTCCAATGGTGTTAAATCGCACGATCTAGGCGGCCAATTGTGGTCTCCAAAACGCGAAATAACACGACTGGGAAATGACTGATGGGGCAATTGAATTAATTCTCTGGCTGTATGAGATGTGGCGCCGTCTTGTTGAAACCACATCCCCTCCACATTCATTTCTTTAATTCTGTCATCACCATTTCACGATACCGAACACCATTCACTGTTTGCGCTTGACCTTACTCATTTTCACAAAAAAAAAGGTTTGAGCGACACCATCACGTACTGCTGCGATATTTTCGATCGATCGACCTGGTCAAAGGCGCGTTGTTGTCTTTACATCAGTTACAGACCCAGTTTCAGCAAATTTTTCCATTAATCGCTTTACAGTAGACTCTTTTGGAGCATTATTGTAACCCCAAATTGATCGCAAATTGTAGCCGCAAAACTTTCATTATTTTGGTAAAACAATTTCACAATCAGAATGCGTTTTTCATTCGTGTAGCGCTCAATTTTTATTAACCTTCTACTAACAAACAATAATAATTGTTTAAATGTCAAACAATAACAATTCGAATGGCACCAAATTCTTGTTGGGACACCCTTTACATAGATCGCACTTCAAACGCTTACAGACCGTGACAGCGTTTGTGTTCGAAAGGTTTTGAGAAAAGCTTCTCTCCGTTTAGTCGATCATCCTTTTTTTCTCACATTTCCTCTCATAATCAAGTTGATTTTGAACTGTGGCTTATATTGGTTCAAGGAAATATATTTTCATTTATTACTAAGGAATCTATAAATTAACGATTTTTGTCCAACACTTTTCAGAAATTCTTCGCCTTCATGCTGCCTGTTGAAAGCCCACTGTCTGAGTGTGCCATTCTAATTTGGCCTTAATGCGGTTCTTAGAGTGGACATCTTGTGCACAAAAAGTGCAGAAATAAAAAAATCGATTAAATCTGTCCAATCTCGAATGATGACATAAATCTTACAAATGACTCGCTACTAGAAAATAAATAAAAAACAGTTTCGACTCTAATCAGGAATGAAATTTATACTGGAATTTTATGCGCAGTAGACCTCGTTTAATTAAGTTGACTCTTGACGCAGACTAGTATTTCAGGAACATTTAGAGCAAAAGTTTGAAGCGAAGTTTGACAGTTCCTTGAACAACATTGCGAGCGACAGAAACTGATACTGCAGTTTCTAATATATATAAGTAATATTGTCGTTCGATATATAACAAAGCGCTACACAGCTCGTATCTGGCAATACTAAACATCATTTGAAAGGTCTTGACATAACCTACAAACGCTATGCATGATTAGTTTGAATATTGCTTTCATCAGTTATAGACGTGTAAACATTGAGTTCACTAACTAATTTGCACTATTTTAAAGTTTTCCTTCGTTTAAGGCAAATCCGCTAGAGAAACGTTCCGTTCTATCACTTCGAACCGTGGAGGAATGGTTTCTACTATTCAGAGCCGGTGAAAATGACACCAAAGATAAGCCAGCCAGCGAAAGACCTGTGATGACGAATACCCATCGAATCATGGAAATCATGGAGTTAGACCGGCATGTGGCATCTCTTGACATCGCCCAGGAGATGGGAGTTAGTGACCAAACCATTTTAAATCATCTGCAGAAGGCTCGATACAAAAAAAAAGGCTTGATGTTTGGTTGCCGCATGATTTGACGCAAAAAAAACTTCTGGACCAAATCAACGCCTGCGATATGCTGCTAAAACGGAACGGACTCGTTCCATTTTTGAAGCGTATGGTTACTGGCGACGAAAAATGGATCACATACGACAATATCGATCGAAAACGGTCGTAGTTGAAGGCCGGTGAATCGTCCTAAACAGTGGCCAAGCCGGGATTGACGGCCAGGAAAGTTCTACCGTGTGTTTGGTGGGATTGGAAAGGAATCCTCCACTATGAGGTGCTACCATATGGCCAGACGCTTAATTCTACCATCTACTGCCAACAACTCGACCGCATGAAGCAGGCGATTGACCAGAAGCGTCCAGAATTGGCCAACAGGAGAGTGTAGTGTTCTTCCAGGACAACGCCAGACCACACACTTTGTTGATGACTCGTCAGAAGTTACGGGGGCTCGGATGGGAGGTTTTATTGCATCCACCATATAGCCCGGACATAGCGAAAAGTGATTACCACCTGTTCCTGTGCATGGCGAACGCCTTTGGTGGTATGAAGTTAAACTCAAAAGAGGCTTGTGAAAAGTGGCTAACCGCGTAAGGAGGGGCGCTGTCTGAATAACGAGGGGGCTTCTACGAGGAAGGTATTATGAAGTTGCCGTCTAGATGGAAAAAGATTATCGAACAAAACGGCACATGTTTGAAGTAAATTCGACCTTTGTAACCCGTTTTGTGAAGCATTGAATGAAGAGCAAAAAGCGGCATATATAAGGTTGCCAAGTATTTCCCTTCCGCTTTTTTGCTCTTCATTCAATGCTTCATAAAAAGTGTTACAGTGATCTGATTCAGTTCAAATATACGCTTTGTACATAGTCGGAAAATTCAGAAGGCAATAAGGCGAAAGGGAGATATTTGGCAACCTTATATTTTAAGTTTAAGGAGCTTATGCTTTGCCTTTGAAATTAACTAAATGCATTTGTAGATAATTCACTTTATGATAAATTTTTCGATTATGCCGTCGTCGCCGAAAGTATTTGCCTTACTTCGTCGCTCCTTGCTTCAGTTTACTAGGAACAAAGCAAATAGACCCGTGCTCGTGCTTTTTCTTTGATTTCTTCGACATAAGTCTGTATATCGCTACTTCACACGTAAGTTTGGTTTTCACATTTATTCTAACTGAGGCGGACGATGTTTAACCGCGCAACATGCACAGAGATTTGATAGCTTTGGGTGAAGTCTATGAGTTTTTAACGAATCTTGTAGACCTTATTTGTTCCTTTTACAGTGCTGTAAGCGGAATAAATGTCTTTTTGGACACATTAAACACCAACGACGACATTCGACGTCAAATTCATGGTTAATATTCCGGCAGAGGAAAATCAAAAAACCCTACGAATGACAAACACTTCATGTGGCGATACAACCGTTAACAATCAGAAGGACTAAAAGTAAGTAAATCAAGCAAACCAGCGGAAGAAACTGAAATTCATAGAAGTATGTAAGGTATGGTATTGTGGCATCCCTGCAAACGAGTAACATTAAGAGTAAATATAAAAAAGAGTGTACAGAGAAGAGTTGTGCCGGTGATCAAAAGGGAGTGAGTCAGTCGATCTGTTAAATTTGAAGCGTCAATACTTGTAAAGTTTTAAGAAAAAATAAGTAAAAGGAAGTCTACATTATTGTCTAAAATAGATGTTGATGCGCCCTTGTTATTGCTGACAAATGTCGCAGCTTTCCAATGAAGCAGGTAATTCCTTCCAATATCAGCCACAACTTGCAAGTGCCGCCATCTGTTGAAAGCGGAATGAACAAATTCCACAAATAAGTTAAAAAAGAAATGTGAAAAAATCCTGCCAGGAAACTAAATTGAATTCAAATTAATTGGGAGGCGCCAGTGTCTATGGATGACAAAGTCTTAACTTCTACAGCAACTAGTCGCATTGAGCCTGCTCTTATAAACAGGACCAACAACTTGTTGACAGCTTGGTCCAGGAATAATTATAATAATTGTTGGCGCTACAGTCCAAAGGGGAACCAGGGCCTAGCTTGCTCATCAATTACTCGTGTTATGCGCGCTACTGTTCTCTCACGAGTAGAAGGGACCTACAGTTTTTTGCCGACTCCGAACGGCGAAGTTTGAGAAGCTTTCTTAGACAGTTATTACTCTTTGAGTGTTGTCAGCAGCTCGAAAGAGTTGGTGCCGTGAAATATTAGAAAAATTGGTGTTGAACTGGGAGTCAAACCTAGACCCTTCGGCGTGTGAGCGTCGCACTCTACCCACTACGCCACGGCGTCCAGGAATAGAACAAATAAAACGCTTCGAGTGCTGTCAGGATTCCAAGAAGGTGTTGGTGTGAACGCGTCGTCAGCTCAAAGTAGAACATAAATCCTTTAGTGTGTGAATCGACACACTAACCATATGGAAAGCTTGAAGCAATTTTGAAACCAATGGCTGTGGTGTACTTACTCGTAAATGCTTGCCGGGTGACGCCTGTAGCTTCAATCTCGGACAAGCACTGGGTGAAGTAAACAGATACGCATATGAAGCCGCTAAAATGAAAGCGATAGGCTATTTCCATTCCCAACGCAACTCAAAAGATGAAAAAGTGCAACTGACTCTAGTGAGATAAGGTTTTATGTCTTTTGACGAAGTGAAACAAACAGGACAGATGCGGGAAAATGACTAGACTTTTAAATTTAGAATTCCATTAGAAGAGGCATGCATATCTTTGATTTGCAATTGCGTCCAGTTGGGTAAAAATAAACATCTTTCCATCTAATGTATTCTTCACTCTTCGGTAAGAGTGAAATTCATTTGGAAGGATAGAGTGCACTAAGTCTTCTGTGGGCAGAGCTGAAAAATCGTAAATTTGAATTATTTTTTAACGTCATCAGCGTAGGAGTAAATTGTATTCGAAGCGTAAGGAAAAGTATCGTTCAGAGAGCCCTGGGGGACACCAGAATTAAAATGGTGAATATCTTGCTTAAGGAAGAGTGTTGTTTATAGAGTCCTGGGGGACACCAGCATTAAAATGGTAAATATCTTGCGTAGAGAAGAGTGTCGTTCAGAAAGCCCTGGGGGACACCAGCATTAAAATGGTGAATATTTTGCGTAAGGAAGAGTGTCGTTCAGAGAGCCCTTTGGGACACCAGCATTAAAATGGTGAATAACTTCAACTTGAACCCATCTAATACAGCTTGGGGTGAACGTTTCGAGGTTACTTCTAATCCGTTGAGGAATAGATTTATCGATACGATGACACCGACGCCAACACTGACACCGACACTGAAATGAAAAATAGATGAAAAACTTGTTTTGGCGGGGGCTCCAACTCTTTTCTGCGGCTTCTGCACTTGAGTAAAGCGACCAAGTCTGGAGCAATTTCTGCCCTTTCTCAAACTCAATTCGAGAATTTTGACGACAGATGAAGTCAGGAACTCATCCTCAGGAAGCATGTCTCCCCTCTTGTTGGCTAGAAATCCGGTAGAACCCCTTAAAACAAGTCACTTTCCCACATGACGCACTTTTTCCTCTAACAACGTTTCCATTTTTCCAACCGGATCATTGGACCTCAGACTTAGGACTATGCAGTTCTAGGAAACTCGTTTGGATAGACAATCAAGTGAGAGAACGTCACCAGAAACACAATCGTTACTAATCAATTCAATAAATGATGCGGTTGAGTTTGTCATTAATGACAAAGCTAATAGTCTCCACAGCACTTCACAAACCGAACGTGATGTCAATTATGCAGATGAGTGTGAGCATCAAATATTTTCACTTCACATGGCAACTTCATTGCGTGCTTTGACACATGCCTCCGCCGTCACTGACACTGCCCAGTAATTAATTGATTTCAACGAATCGACTTGAGTGACTGCTTGTCTCTAATAGCAGATGTGTAGATTGATAAGCAGAGTACGAGTGCGTCCGTCTCTTATCGACTCAGGGGGCAAATACATTCACCATTCAGCAGAACTGGAGTAAATTTAGAAAATTTGTGACGGTCTTAGGTGTGTCACAAGTGACAGAACATTCAGTGAAATAACATGCGGCGTTGGTGATATGAACATGAATTGTTTTATTTAACGCTGATTTATTGGTGGAGACGTTGTTGTGGGAAATAAAATTTCAAGAGCGTAATTCTGAGGGAAATAGCTCATTGATTACAATCAGATGGTGGCCGCGATAACAAATTGATCTGAGATAGGTGAAGACGCGACTTTTTTATTTTGATTCTATTTAGGATATAAATTCGTTTTAAAAATAGTTTTTCAAAGGAGACTTGACGACTATGAATTTTATTTGTCTACAGACTTTACAGTTAAATGCAAAAAAGGAGATGAACTGTATAAAACATGGAAGCACAACAGATTGAATAGAAGTTATGAGCTGGATTACAAGACTTTTCGTAACAAACTTAATAAAGAGATTATAGTACAAACATCTGTGGCCGTCGTGGCGTAGTGGGTAGAGTGCAACGCTCACACGCTGAAGGTTGTAGGTTCGATTCCCAGCTCAACACCAATTTTTCGAATTTTTCACGGCACCACCTCTTTTGAACTGCTGACAACACTCAAAGAGTAATAACTGTCTAAGAAAGCTTCTCAAACTTTGCCGTTCGGAGTCGGCAAAAAACTGTAGGTTCCTTCTACTCGTGAGAAAACAGTAGCGCGCACAACACGAGTAGTTGATGAGCAAGCTAGGCCCTGGTCCTCCATTGGACTGTAGCGCCAACAATTATTATTATTATTACAAACATCTGCTTTTTCAAAAACAAGTTCAATGAAGCTAGACTAGTCCCACACAAGACATGAAATTGAAGACATGAGATTAAAGACAATGGAATTCTGGGAAGAAAAAAGCCTAGTTTAGATGATACAATTATTAAGAACTTCAGTGAACTGTTCAATGAATTTGCAAAAAATTTCAAAGAGCAAATTGTCAACATTAAACACGATTGTGACGTGATTACCTCGATACACTCAAACAGAAGAGTAGATAGTTCCATTTTTTTCCAAGAAAGTGATATATCGAAAATAATAAACGCAGTTAATATGCTTAGCGAAACCAAGTCGCCTGGTATCGATGGAATTAGGGCAATTGACATTAAAAAACATGCTACAACTTTTGCTCCAATTTTGAGCAAACTAGTGAACTGTTCAATGACTTGATGTACATTAAATATTTTTCACAGGTGTCATAACAAACAAAAAAAAAAAAAAAAATTAGGGCTCGTTCACAACAAATGTTCCCTATCGAGACATTTGTATCTTGCTCACTTCATACCGGTATACCTGGTACATGAAGTAGTTATAATTTTCATTAAAAAAATGTATTTGTTTTTGTTTTTAACGTACTTTATTTTTTGAATAATTGATCACATTGAATAAAGCTGTTTTTGTGTATCAATGGAATTTGAGTTTTGTTGTTGTTTTGACTCAATTTTCATCTCTATACACTAATCAGATATTTGCTTACTCACTTTTGACGCTCACAGTATTTGTTGTCATTATTACCCTTTGAGACTTGTGATGATATCGAAAAAGCAGCTGCTGTGGAAAACTCGAGGTTTTTACGTCCTGTGACTTTTGGATTATGAGTGTCGCTCTCTTCCTACAACGTAACGGGGGTGATATTGTTTCGCATAAAATTTCTGTTAAAAAAGTATACGTAGTACGGCGTCTTGTAACGCCATAAAAACAATTAAAATTACACACACTCAGTTGCTGTCGAGAGCCGGATGCATCAACAAACAGTAACATTTGGATTGGAACTGAGAAATGGTGAGATCATAGGTTCTTTCTTCTTCATTTCTGCAACAATCCGGTTTCGAATCTTGCAAGATATTCCAAGTCCAAGTCCCAAGTTCTAAATTGACATTCATAATCTCTGGGGTCTTTCGGAAAACCTGCCAACTTAGAACGGTGGAAGAGTAGCCCGAAAAAGTTTAACCTCAGACATCCATGTGCACTCTACCTGTGACATTTATAATAATAATAATTGTTAGCGCGACAATCCTCACGGGGACCAGGGCCTATCTTGCTCATCAACTACTCGTGATTTGCGCGCTACTGTTCTCTCACGAGTAGAAGGGACCTACAGTTTTTTGCAGACTCCGAACAGCGAAGTTTGAGAAACTTTCTTAGAAAGTTATTTCTCTTTGAGTCTTGTCAGCATCTCGAAAGAGGTGGTGCCGTGAAAAATTCGAGGTGATCATCCGGGAATCGGAACTAGACCCTTTGGCGTGTCAGCGTCGCATACTCCCCACTACGCCACCGCGGCCATTTCATTTTTACCGACATCGAACAACGAGTTTTCGAAGACAGAAGAGGAAATGATGTGAAAAAGTAGCAACGTTTTCGGTTCACTAGGTAGGTATGTAGGTTAAGGTGGCTGATGAATGCACTTAGTCCCATACAGAACCATTGTGCTGCCACACCATGTGGGAAGAACCAAAAACCAGCTGGAGCCGATAATAAAGTTTAAAATATCGGCGGGAGGAGTTTTATTAAGGTCATGTAGGCCGTTGAGGAAATAGCTCCTAAAGTGCTTGTGTCTGAGGCGCGAGAGCGCCGGGCATGTACATAACAGATGCAGGAGAGTTTCTGATTCATCCTCACCCCTCCAGCTTCTGCAAAAATCGTTTGAGACAAATCAAATGCTCACCGATTTCACAGTTCCCGGTTATGGCTCCCATGACCAGGCTTATGTCTGATCTTCTAAGCGATAGTAGCAGTCAGCCCACTAATCAAACCGTGAACCTTCTGCTTGCGTACTTTAGTCCCTTAGCCATGAACCAGCAGTTCAACGAAAAGGAATTTATCTTAAACGAACAACTGCATTACAAAAGACTGATAGACACCAAACGGTTGAAAATCAAAATTAAGAAGAAAAGGCCACAAATTAAAGACTTCAATTTCGGGGTTTAAAACTGTTACAGTCTATGAATCCGAGCCATTAGGACAACGTCACTGAGGCTGAGATGGCGCTATAAGTACAGAAGGACCTCAGCCAACTTGGAGTGCCCAATTGGGGCGACTGGCGAGAGATCGTGTTTGCTCGAGAGGCATGTTGGTTGAAGCTGGGTTCCACCGTAGGCTGCAGCAGAAAAAAACACCCGTCCTTACATAAACGTGTTCTAAGCCATGTATCTTCACACTCTACGAGGTGAGACGGTTCACGCTTCTTTCCAAGACTGTAAAAATTGAAAAAAAGTTGAACTGTGCTTTACAGATTTTTCTGTTTGAATGATTCACCACCCTCAACGGGATGAACTCATTGCACACTTGCCTGTGGTGAATAACGAACTTCTTGACCTATTCTTTGCTCCAATCTTTTCTCAAATGCGTTTTGATTTTTAGTACATGTCTTTGTGCAAGTTTTTCATCCAAACTCTGCATAGATCTGTGAATAGATTTATGATACCCATTTTATTTCCAACAGTCTGCTCCTACTCCTCCTTTAAGAGCACACCGTTTTCCTTTGTGGGGATTTCCTTTAAATCTCAGAGAAATTCGAATTCGTTCATTTATTCCTCCACTCCATCTTCAACCCTCTATTTGGCTGCCCGACATAGGCAGAGTTAAGTCACACTTGGTGACTTCATGAACTTCAAGAATACCTCCAAAGATCAAAACTGTATTTTACCCGTCACTCGCTTTGATTCAATGTTTCAAGTGGATCCCCGCCATCAAGCCTCATCGCAGTCACAACTTAGTTGCGACCTGCAGATGAAAATCCAGATGTGAGTCAAAACCTAACCACTTTTCTCCTCACTTGGTAGGGGGCTTTCCAATCGTCGTGATTCACTGCCGGCACGCTGCAAGGTGAGGCTTCTTATGCTTCCGTGCCCACGGAATCCCCACCATATGACTGAAGAATCGCTGAGGAGATTCCCAAGCGCCACTTGATCGCGTCTGGATAACGCCTTAAAGCTGACTCAATTCTCTCACTTTGAGGGAGGCGGTAAGACATTCCACAGCAACCGACTCATCCGGGTCACATCGTGGTTCATTGCTTGACTATTATGACTGTTACATTGGTATTTCACACCTCACTTGACCGCCATGTGACACAGCCTCCACGTCCATTCAACCGATCCAGTGTCAGACAGTGATTCACTTCGTATTTCCAGCATACAAGCTTACCGGCTCCACGCACTCAGCTCTCTTGTAATCGACCTGGGGGCTTGTCCGCAAACGCTTGACACTACACGTCACATCGTCTACAAACACCCTTTTCTTTTGCTACCGTCACAAGTTTTCCCAGAAGCAGAGTTCCCCAGCCACTCGCCATGTATGGTAATCGGCTACTAGAGGAGATCGCACTTGATGGCACGCAAGTGCTTCGCGCTCAAATAATTTTCGGCGATGATATAACACGGGTGAAGTCTTTTTCACACTGGACAGCAACGGGGGCATTTGCTGTGAATTCTTAATTGATGAGTATTGGAGGCACGAGCCATAGCGATTTGTATTCCGAGCTATTGGGGTGGTATGTCACTCGGTGTATTGATGATATCATTGTTTCTGCAATCGATGGTGATGAATGTTTGATAGCGGAATGAATAATTTCGAAATATGTTGAGTTGAGGCATCCGAAACTAAGTGCTTGAAGCATTATAAGCCCCTATGGGAACGTTCTTCATACCGCTGTGGAAGGAATTAAGTTGCTACAGGTTTGTTGGAGGATTGAAAACATTTCACTTAACAGATAAATTAGTAAGTTCCGGGACATACGGGGCGCCACTATAGTCGACTGTGGTCGCCGTGTTGTAGTGGGTAGAGTGCGACGCTCACACGCCGAAGGGTCTAGGTTCGATTCCCAGCTCAGCACCAATTTTTCGAATTTTTCACGGCACCTCCTCTTTCGAGCTGCTGACAACACTGTAAGAGTAATAACTGTCTAAGAAAGCTTCTCAAATTTCGCCGTTCGGAGTCGGCAAAAAGCTACTAAACTCGGCAACAAACTATTCGTGAGAGAACAGTAGCGCGCACAACACGAGTAGTTGATGAGCAAGCTAGGCCCTGGTCCCCCTATGGACTGTAGTGCCAACAATTAATTATTACTATAGTCGACTATTGATTTTTTGTTAGTGGCGCCCCCTTTTGTCCCGGGACTTACTGAATGATGTGTTAAGCCCTGAGACTCCAAAAATTGTTCCATTGTAATACTAGACAGTAATCTGAATTGAATGTACTTTCCTGGTCTTTTGAAAGCCGTCGAAACCTAACAGCAAAGGTGGGACAATGATACACGAAATGCTCTGCAGTGTCTTCACGTTTTCCACGTGCGTCGGAGGGAGTTTCATTGGTTAAGTCAAGCGTACTTAAATGTTTGGTGCAGTGTCTCATTGGTACAAGAAGTCGTTTGCAGCCATTTTTGTTTAGAGATTGTAGGTATGTCGTGTTATTGACGTTTGTAGCAAAGCACTTGATCAACCCGGATAGTCATACCATGTGCTGTTGACAGACCTAACTGGAAGCCCTTACTAAGGACGCATCTGCCCATGCTATACCGTCTCAGGTTGTGCTGCCTGATGGACCCAACTGTCGATGGAAGTGATGAACAACGACGCAAGCAGTTCCATGAGGGGTCCCGTCCCTATGAGTGTCCCTTTAAACCGTTTTTTATTTTCAAAGATGTCTCGGCCGAAAGAAAGTGCCCAAAGCGACTGCTGTATGCAACTGGACAGCGTCGCATAGTGGTGCCCTTGTATGGAGAACGCGGAAATAAATCTCTAAATTTTTAACTCGTTAATCGATCTTGATGAACTTTGAAGTATAGTATCAACATCATAAGATCTTTCGGTGGCCAAGAAATGGTGGTCGCCGTGGCGATGTGGGTGGAGTGCGACGATCACACACAGAAGGTTCAGGTTCGATTTCCGGTTGAACACATCTAATTTTCTTCTTTCGAGTTGCTGACAACTCAAAGAGTATTAACTGTCTAAAAAGAAGCTTTTCAAACTTCGATACTCGATGCAGTTAATTTGAAGAAAATTAACTAATTAATTTAAAAAAAAATTGGAATTAATTAATTTTTTTTATGCAATTAAACAAAAATAATTGCATAAAAAAATATTTTATAACATTGTACGACAGTAAATTTAGGCTCAAAACAAAGCTGGAATTCATACCTATATAGAAAAATTAAATTTAATACAATTTACTGGTACACTTTTGTTGTAAAAAATTTTAATTTTTGTTCAAGCACAAGCTTTCGCTTCACGACTTAGTGGTTCATGCCCATGATATTTGCGCAATACAAGTTTTGGAAGGGAAATCGTTAATAATAAAAATAATTGTTGGCGCTACAGTCCAAAGGGGGACCAGGGCCTAGCTTGCTCATCAACTACTCGTGTTGTGCGCGCTACTGTTCTCTCACGAGTAGAAGGCACCTACAGATTTTTGCCGACTCCGAACGGCGAAATTTGAGAAGCTTTCTTAGACAGTTATTACTCTTTGAGTGTTGTCAGCAGCTCGAAAGAGGTGGTGCCGTGAAAAATTCGAAAAATTGGTGTTGAGCTGGGAGTCGAACCTAGACCCTTCGGCGTGTGAGCGTTGCACTCTACCCACTACGCCACGGTCGACCAGGGGAATCGTTAGAAAACTAAAAAAAAATGCCAAGAAATGACTCAGATTGCTCCACTTAAACGACTCGTTTTCCAAAAATTCAAAAAAGTGCAATATAATTATTCGCAATCGATAAAGAATATTTCAAGCTTTTAGAGAAATATCGCTTCCCGTTGGAGCCTATTGCGGCACCATTTTTATGCTCCACCAAACTCCTGCAAAAGGCTCCGGGCCTTAACCGAAAGCCTGGTCTAGGGAACTAGTGAATAAAATGAAAAACACTGTCAATCCAATTTAAAGGATAAATATACTCCCTTTCAAATAGATGTAACATCATTGTTCAAAAGTTAAAAAGTATGTAACATAAAGTTTTCAAATTTTCTTGAAAGTAAAGTTAAATTTCTAAAATTTCAAGATTCCATTATAAGTCAATATAATTCTGACTTTCTAGGTTCTTGGAAGGCAAATATTGCCGAGCGAGCCGGCAATACCACGACTGCTGTCTACTCTCCATGTGCAGAAGGGCTATTGAGTCTAGATGGGGTATCCAACCGCATATGATGGCCTGGATCTACTCGGCTGTGGTGCGCCCTATTCAACTATATGGCGTTGCAGTTCGGTGACCTGTACTAGACACAGCCTCCCACTAGAACACTATCAGAAAAGTCCAGAGACTGGCCTCCATATGTATCTGCGGTGCTCTAAGAACCACCCTATCAGATGCATTGAACGTCATTCTCAATCTTATGCCCTTAGATCTGTTTGCCCAACAGGCGGCGGCTAGTACAGCCATAAGACTGATCTCCTCATGACAATGGAACGTGTCCCACGGACACTCAAGAATCCTTCAAAGATTAAACTTTGTATACCAAAACCTTGACTATGAGGCGCCGAAGGTCTTTTTGACACAAAATCTCCGCACTTTGATCGCTGAACGAGACGCGTGGTCGGCTTACCCACAATGGGTTGCTGACGCTGCGTGCATCTACACTGATGGATCAAATACAAAAGGAAGGCGTTGGTTCCGGGGTCTACTCTGGGGATCTGAACCTTAGTCTAAAATTCAGGCTTCCCAATCACTGTAGCGTGTTCCAAGCTAATGGCCATTCGCGAAGCACTGTCTTGGCTGAAGAGGAATAGTATTTCCTCAGCTGATATCCTTATTCTTTCTTATAGTCAGACAGCACTCAGGGCCCTGGAATCTGTCTTAACAAACTCCAAGACGGTCATGGACTGCCGCGCATCCTTAGATGAGATGGCTGAGCAGTTCAACATACGCCTGTGCTGGATGCCAGGTCGTAGAGATATTCCGGGCAACTATTAAGCAGACGAATTGGCCAGGCTTGCCACAACGCAATCACTACTTCAGGAACACGAACACCTCGGTATCCCTCTTGCGACATACAGGTTAGTACTGCATTTGAACGCGATCTATCAGACTAATCAAAGGTGGTCTAACCATAACCTTTGTCGCGTCTCCAAGGAGGTGTGGCCCTCTCTTTGACCCAAACGCTCCAGACTGCTCCTATCGCACAAAAGATCAGACATAAGCCTGGTCATGGGAGCCATAACCGGGCACTGTCTAATCGGTGAGCATGCTAGCAGGCTAGGGGCTCCCTCAAACGATTTTTGGAGAAGCTGGGAAGAATCAGAAACTCTCCTGCATATGTTATGCACATGCCCGGCGCTCTCGCGCCTCAGACACAAACACATTAGAAGCTATTTCCTCAACGGCCTACATGACCTCAATAAAACCCCTCCCGTCGACATTTTAAGCTTTATTATCGGCTTCAGCTGGTTTTAGATTCTTCCCACATAGTGTGGTAGCACAATGGTCCTGTTTGGGACTAAGTGCATTCATCAGCCACCTTAACCTACCTACCTACCTTCTAGGTTCTTAAATATGTTGAATCGAAAAATCAATGTCACTTGGCCGAGAAAAATTAATATTTATAAGTGTTTTGTTCCTTTCGGATACTTCTGTGCATCGCACGGTGACCGGGAGTGTGCCACACTATTTACGAACATCGGCCCGCCGTCAACAGGTAGCCATTTCACGCACCAGGCGGAGAGCAGTTTCGCATAAAAATCTTTGATTAGTCACTGACAATGTCCAATGGAATCTGAAATTAAAAGCGAAAGGCTATCCGCGCTCTTTCAATTTTTGGGTGGAAAAAAAAATTCTTACGCAATTTTTAATTTTAGTGGCTACTCTGGCAAACATATTTGTACCCTCTAGAACGCGCGTTCACTTAGCTGTCGCTAAAAGTGCGTCGCACTTTGCTATCGAGAAAGATTCCCTCCACAGAAAGTGTCAGTCGGATGTGGATTCTGTTTTTTGTGGATTGTAGGTTGAGTCATAGGACTACATGTCGGGGAGCAAGGTTTCCATCAACAATGGACGTTGTAGAGCCTAGCAAACTCATGCGCTGAAATTGAAAGGATTGCATTATGGAAGCAGACTCTCGATGGCATGTCCAAATAATGTCATTAGCTTCAACTCGCACTGAAGCCCTGATGTCCTCGTAAATAACATCTTCTGTGACACTAGTCTCAGTGATATGCAACCTGATGCGATAACACCCATAATCCAACTACGTCGTTTATACAAAGACCAGTTTGTCCGTGTCCACGACTAGCTCCTTTAATGTTTGAAATGTGTTTTTTAACTCTTGTGGAAGTTTATTTAATGTTTCCGTTATCTTCTTAACTTCAGCTATCTTCTGCCGTAGTTGTTGTAAAATCGGGGTTCTTGAAACATGCCCCGGCCCGTCTTCTTGTGTTGATATCATGTTGAAGTGGTGAGATAAACCGGTTGTCATCATAGTATTCGAGTATGAGCGTCATCTTAAAGATGTCATCTCCTGAGAGAACTTTAAACTGTCTTTGTTCGGAATAGTTACGCTGGTGAATTGTATGTATCATTTTTAGGGCAGAATTTTGTAAGTCCTGCATTTTATTCCTGTGAGTGGCAGATGCATTGCCCCATGCAAGTACACCATGCCTCAGTTTCAACTCTACTTAAGCATAGTACACTTGGCTTGATACAGAAGTTGGCATAATACAGTTGGTGGCATAGTACTTTAAATGAGTAAGTGCGTACAGAGCCTTTTTAAGGCTCACGCGCAACTTATCAATTTGAGCATCCCACAGAATTAGACAGTCAATGGTGAGGATATTTGTAGATCTCTAATACCTTGATAAGACAGCTTATTGAGTTAATGCAGGAGTCATTTTTGAAAAGGATTTGCTTATGTTTGACTTTGAACTGCGGACTTCGCTTGTGTATCACTTTATTTGGTCATTAAGCCATCATGACAACATTTTACGGATTAATTAACTCATCCTGCATTGCTTGCGTTGCCGTGTCCACAGACCTATGGCGTACCACTATCGCCGTGTCGTCTGCAAATGCGAATGATACGCCTTGCTTCAAAACTCTTTGGAGCTCGTTTTTGTATAGGATGAACAGAAGTGGTCCTAATTTCGACCCTTGAGGGACTCCATATTGCACGAATTCCTTATATGTCTGGTTGACTTTGACTGCTGTGCAGGTCATCCTTAAGCCAATTTGCTATCACACCTCTAATGCCAGCATATTCAAGAACCTCTCTGAGTTTTTTGTGATTCAGTGTATAAAAGGCCTTACTGAAATCGACAGACAGCGCTAGTTCAACCAACCATGGGTTCCTTCTGGGTGGTGACGTAAAACCCAGCACATCAGTCGCAGCTTCTTTGATGGCTTCTTGACAATGTTTCCAGTCCTCTTCTATGGTCAGTGCAGGCAGCGTCGAACTCTGAGCGAGTTTCAGGGAGACTCGGTCGAAAAAGTTCCTAGCGGTCTGTTGCGATTGTAGCTTTCCGACGTCAAACCGTATTGGCACTCGATATAGATCGTTAGCAAATGTTCCTGATTTCGTTATGGTTGCAGACAGTCCTGTTGCTAAGTTAAACTCTGTTTCGATCACACTTTAGAGCCTTTGGAAACTCTAGCATTGCGGTCTGCGAAAATATTTATAAAAGCCTTTCAATAAAGACTTGACAAATATCTTTTCTCCAAATTATATTTTTCAAATCCACATGTTTGCTAAGTCTTAATTATCATTAAAGCGTTAAATTGGCGAAGTAAAATAACAGAAACAATTTTGCAACTCAACTAAAACTGCATCGGCAAATACAATTTAAAATTGTCAAGTTTTTGATGGAAAACCACTCCTTTTTTGCTTTTTGGGTGATCTTGTAAATGTGGTTTTAGGTTCACATTCCAAATCGGCAGTAAGTGAGGACGCAAATTACAACAAATATCAGTTGGAGATTAGCAAAACAAGTGGAGCAGGGTGTCCCTCAAATCAACACACAGAAAAAACCGGTTTCTGGTCTTTAATGGACCCTCCAATGAAGCGGACAACATACATTTTCCTTTCCAAATCCACTAATACTTAGACCATCATTACAGAAGGCTTTCCTTGCACAGACTTAAATGCTTCACAAAGAAGCAGTTGCCATAACAAAGAACGCAAAGGCGCTCCGTGGTCAGCAACAACGACAGACTTAACAACATTTTTCGAACTGTCTGCCTGCCTGCCTGACTTCATGCGACATTCTCACATGGCCTTCTCTCGTATATGGAATGAGAAATATGAGCACTTCACTCCCTACCTTTCTGAGAATTCTTGTAATTGCCTTTCGTTCATTGTCTGCTAGTGTAAAACCGTCCTCTGTGTAGACAAACAACGCAAAGTTCTATTAATAAACCCTGCTAGTGGCAGTCGACCTCAGCCATCCAACTAATTAAATAACACCTGCTTCGTCACTCCACAGGACCCTGGGGGAAGCAGGATTGTGTGTTGATTGCTTTGCATCTGCCTGCAGTCAGAAGGTGCCAATTCAACGCGCAAAAATAAAGCAACCCAACCACCTAGAGAATATTGAATGAGAGGAACTTCCAGCAGCAGAGACGGCTCCTTCCAAGCAGTTTAACTTGCGCCTATTGTGGCCAAAGAAAATGGAAGACGAATGAGATCTCTATCAGCGCAATGAAGGCATCATCGTTATAACAATACCCCCATCAGATATCAGGAGCCAGGAGCCAGAAGCTGTCGCAGCACAAAAAACGGGCCAAAAGAAAAACGCTCGCCATTCTTCTCGGTGTATCCTTAAGTAGACAATGATTCAGTTCCTGTGCCCCATTCTCGGGCGCTTCCTCTTTGTCCAGATTGTTTGGGCCAGGAATGAATGCTGCTACTACATCACCATCACGAACAGGCCACCAGTTGCATGCAGGCGCCTTCGCTCTGCCCTGTTGAGGAGTGTCAATGCACAAAAAGACAACGGGATGACGAGGACAACGACGTCGACGACGACGACGACTACGACGATGACTACGACAACGACGATGATGATGATGGTGGCGACGCTGGAAGCAACGTGAAGGCAGTGGTTGCTAGTGGGAATGGCAAGGAAGAAGGCACAACCGAAAAGGAAAGACAACTCAACGTCAGACAAAAGCAGGAAGTTGGTGGCATCTGCTCTGAAGGACCTCCCTTCTGTGCATACAAAATTGTTGCAATCGGTTTCAGTTGAGGCTGATACTGCTTCTGATGCTGGTTACCCCGCTCGCTTGTGGGCCCCTTGCCAACGGGCTGACTTTTGTGGAAAGAATAACATTCTAAATGGCCGGGGCGGAGGCTGCAGAGCACAACGCACGAGTGTACGCTATCACTTGAACTTCCACTTCCGGTTGCCTGTCAAAGTTGAAAACTTTAAATTATCCCATTTTGGTGATCATGACTGCAACAACGAAAACGACGACGACAAAGGCGACTTTCTCCGATGATAGCGGCTGAGACAGAGGCAGAGCAGTCCGAGTATATCTGCCCGATTGCAGTGCCAGAGCTGCTGGAATTAATGGAACGAGCACAAGCGCAGAGTGATGGCAACAATGGGCAACCTGCATTTTATGCCCTCCATTCATTGGGGTTCGGTTAAATGACAAGCATTGCGGTCAGGAGCAGAAGCAGCAGCAGACACTCTGTGTGGAAGGAACAAACTTTGTCTACTGTCATTGTGTTGATTGGTAACAATCGCCTGAATGGCTTCGTGGTGGTAAAACTTCATCCACCTGCGGTGCGGTTTAGGCTGCAGGACTGGGATGTGTATTAGGTACTGCCAGACAGTGGTCTTAATTGAGGAGAGGCCAAAAGTTGGCTGAGACTACTTGGCGCCATTTCCAGCGATCTTTGCAGGTAGCTGGTGTAATGGGCCCCCTCCGCCGAATGCTGATCCCTTTCTCAAGAAAATGTAAAAAATTTAATTTCACAGCGCAGTGTGTCGCCACGTAATTTGTCATGCTACCAGTGACATTTGAGCCATCAAACAGAGCGCACCGCGGAAAACTCATTAGACGTCAGGTATGGCGAATGCGTGCACAAAACTCCACTTAACGTGACACCAAGTCCGACCCCACCTTGGGCCCATCGACACCGGCCGCAGTTTCGTGTCAAAAAAATCAATTGCAAAATACCGCCTAATAATAGGCAGTCCTCGGTTCGACGTCACAGCCACCGCCAACACGCTGCTGCCGCCACAATGAATCATATTGACAGAAGCCGAACATCATTACCGAGCTCACGCACTTCACGTCCAGCATGTCGCACACACGCGAGCCGCCCGCCACGCCCCAGGATGACAATATGTGCGCCATCTACACCTCCCCCCCATCACTCCCTTCATCAGAACGTGCCAGATATTGTGACAAATGTCTTTCCATTGCGCGCCGTCTTCTCTCGCATGACTGTCAAATATTAGGCCACCGGTTACATGACAAACACTTCTCATTACTGCCGTATATGGATGTCCTCCTGTCAATTGATTGCTGACACTCCAAGGACGGCCTAAGGTGTGTGGTGTGTGGATGTCCCCACACCCTTCGACTCAGGCGTCACGAGCGAAACACTCAAAGCCAAAGCGGAGCCAAAGTGTTTATGGTTACGAGTATGGCCCAACGAACCTAATAACCCGCCGAGGACTGTTGGGGTAACACTCGTATGTTGCGTACGTGATCTGCCTGAGACATCGCTCCCTGTGAAGACATACGCGTCGGCTCCGAGTTGCAGCTCGCTAGGACTCATTTGATTTTACGACTCATTATGTCAGACGTCGTCGGAGTTGGGGCGCGAGGCGGCAGTCTTGTCACCCGCCAAGTGCTGTTCTGGGGTCCGTCGTGCGGGGGAAACTGCGTCTAGGCACGCATCCACTAACGATTATATTTTTCCGTGTTTGGCAATTTTACACACCTCCCGCTGGTGATACGCGGTGGAGCGGCGTGAGCACGGGATTGACATGTTGACGGATATGAATGGCGAACCTGACTTTTGTGCTTATCTCTTCCACTCGGGCGTCTGCAAAACGGTGGTGCTGGCAATAAGCATAAAATGGAAGCAGCATTCTAATTGGATCCTAGAGTGTGGCGGGGCGCGCGTCGCACGGTTGCTGTCTGCCCTGGAAATCGGTTTGTAAGTCACTTAACGCAAGATTGATTCCATGGAGGTGGCGCTGGCGTTTGTTCACTGATGTGAGGTGACAGATGCCTTTGGAGGAGCACCAACTGGGGCTGATGGCTGTCCTTCTTAATGGCGGCGTGTTCTGGGAACTGTCGCACATTCTCCTCTGATTTAGCAGCGAATCCCTTTGGAGGAGTGTAGTCGGAAGCCGCCTGTGGATGGTTAAGCAGAATTTAAAAGAATGAAAACTCGGAAGTAGCGCGAGATGCGACACGATTGCATGTCCATTCGTAACCTCTTCTCGGAGATAAATGAGTTTCCAGTGAAAATGGCCTTTGTGCATGAAGCATTCCGAAAACTTAACTGCAGATTCCTTTCCTGAAATCGGAAGGCTTTTCTGTTTTCAAGGTTCATTCTTGTTTTAAAAATATGCAAAATTTCGTAAGAATCTCTTTTCCTGAGTTATAAATGAACAATTTCGTAGAAACAACGTTCAGAGCATTAGTCCGGGGAAATTAAATTTAATTCGCTTTGTGGAGTTTCCTGCCTGCACCAGGAATAAAAATTCCCTCGAAACGATTGTCTACGTAGGATCCACTTTTGATGCAAAAGATCGCTTTCGGTGAAAACTCAGCAAGTATCTCGAAAGAAGAGCCTGCGAATAAGAACAGAGATGATTCTGCTGATTTTTCCATGATCTAATGGCTTCATAAATAGTTTCACTGAATGTAGTCAGCTTAAGAACTCAAACAGGGCTGAACTCTTGTGGATTAGATTCAGGGTTTCCAGAAGTTCCTACAAAAGAATTTTTTATGACGGTGACGTCTCTGTGTTTTTCTGACTTTCTCCATTTAGATTTCGGATTAATGTTTGCAAATGATAAATGCTCTTGCCTACAGTTACAGGAATTAAAAAATAATTCCTTACTACGAAGAATGGTACAAAAGCATGCATTGCATCAAATGAATTCTAGGAGTCCCGTGGTCGCATCTGTTCAGTCGAGCTTCCGAAAAAATCTGAAGCAGAAGTTGCGCAATGGCATCCACCGAGTCAAATGAATTCGACACTTTTTACACAGCTCAGCTGCTAATATTCATAAAAATTGTATGGAGCGACAATTCCTTTTCGAGCAGGAGGAACCTACAGATTTTTATCGACTCCGAGTGGCGAAGTTCGAAAAGCTTTTTTTAGACAGTATTACTCATTGAGTGTTGTCAGCAGTTCGAGGGAGGGGGTTCCGTGAAAAATTCGAGGTCTTCAGTTGTGAATCCAGCCTGAAGGTTCGGCGTGTTAGCATCGCACTCACTTCACTACGCCACGGCGGCCACTGGCTGACTTGCTAGTCCGAGAAAAATGTAAGGCTTCAGGTCGGAGACATTTCGAGTGGAATTCCGAATGCATCCCCTTTCAATGATGAACAACGATCCTAAGCCGGGCTGGTCCATAACAGTTCTACGCGGACTGGACTAATGGTGGAGGCTGTGCCCTTACACCTCATGTAATAATAACAATTGCTGGCGCGACAGTCCACAGGGGGACCAGAGCCTAGCTTGCTCATCAACTTCTCGTGTTGTGCGAGCTACTCTTCTCTCACGAGTAGAAGGGACCTACAGTTTTTTGCCGACTCCGAACAACGAAGTTTGAGAAGCTTTCTAAGACAGTTCTTACTCTTTGAGTGTTGTCAGCAGCTCGAAAGAGGTAGTGCCGTAAAAAATTCGAAGTGTTCGGCGGGGAATCGAAGCTAGACCCTTCGGAGTGTGAGGGTCGCACTCTACCCACTACGCCACGGCGGAAACTCCTCATGAAGAGAAAAATAAAATTGACTAAGAGCAGGACAGAGACGGGCACGAATGCGGGAGTTTGTTACATCTTCTGAGATGAAATGCCTACGGGAATACCACAATTCCCTTCTGAATTGTTTGCAATAATTCTTAGGGGGCAGTCGTTTTAGAAAACATTTCTGCTTTTCTCTGTGCATAGCTCCGGAAAATTTGGAGAGTGGGTTGACTCACAAAGTTATGGTTCTTAGTTCGTTTGCTTAGCTGAAGCTTCACATCGGATATAGCATTTGTATTGACCATTTCATTCGACTTGCCGATAACCCTCCAGGAGAGTAGATTGTCTGTGCAATCCATATGAACTCTGCATTTTGTGGTTGGCTATAAATAAAGGTGGTTGCCGTGGCGTAGTAGGTAGAGTGCGTCGCTCACACGCCGAAGGGTCTAGGTTCGAATCCCAGCACCCGGCACCACCTCTTTCGAGCTGCTGACAACATTCAAAGAGTAGTAACTGTCTAAGAAAGCTTCTCAAATCTCGCCGTTCGGAGTCGGCAAAAAAAAAACTGTAGGTCCCTTCTACTCGTGAGAAAACAGTAGTGCGCACAATACGAGTAGTTGATGAGCAAGCTAGGCCCTGGTCCCCCTTTGGGCTGTAGCGACAACAATTATTATTATTATTATAAATAAAGGTTTCCATGTTTAAGGTAAAACTGTAAATGTTAAAAATGCTGAAGCTTGTATGGCTTTGAACTAAACTGCTATCTCAGCCACCTTCATTTTCGTGTTTTTTGTTTCGAAATTCACTTCAGCTACCGTGTCTGGTACCCAACTGGCACCTTCTGCAGACAGTTCGCCTGTAGTTCTGCACTCAAAATTATTTCAGCTCCTTGTACATTCGTGTGATCCATCTTAGACGTCGACTTTATTTGCTGCGCTACCCCAGTTGCTCAAAATATTCTTGCGACTAGTCCTGTACCTTCCATACACTCGGCATGGCTTAGACACCTCAAGACTTGTTTCTCGAGTCTAGTGACTACGAGTGTTGCATTTTATATTTCGAGATTAGAGAACAAAAACAAATATTAATCATCGAAAATAGCTTTATTGTTGTTCAAAATATTCCCCATTAAGATATTAACACTTTTGCATGCGTTTGAACCAATTGTCGAAGCATTTTTGCCACTCTGATAGAGGTATCTCCAAAACATGCATTCTGAACGCAGAATTTCAGATGTCGGAAAACGTTAACCCCTCATTTTATTTTTACGTACGGGAATAAAAAGAAGTTATTCGGTGCCAAGTTAGGACTATGCGGCGAATGATTTGTCAAAATGACGTTTTCAGTTCTCAAAAGTGCAGTTTTTTGAGCCGATGTGTGAGAGCTCGCATTGTCGTGGTGAAGAGTGATCCGTCTTCGGCGCTTGGTTTTCCTGATTTCTTGGCAGAAAAATGGTAGTGTACCACTTAGAATTGACTGCTCTGCGTTGTTCTAGTGGTAGGTAGAGAGCGATCCTCATCTGGACCGCCGCACACGTACGGAAATAAAAAAAAGTCATTCGGTGCCAAGTCAGGACTCATCAAATCGATGTTTTGAGTGCTCAAAAATGCAGTTGTTTGAGCCGATGTATGAGAGCTCGCATTGCCGTGGTGAAGAGTGATCCGTCTACGTTGGTTTTTTCCTGATTTCTAGGAAGACAACTGGCAAACAAATGGTTGTGTACTACTCAGAATTGACTTTTCTGCGTTGTTCTAGTGGTACGGTTGAGACATATCCAGTTTTTCGAAAAAAACAGCCGACCATTCGCTTGAAAGTGCTTCGTGCGCGAGCAACTTTTGTTGGATTTGGCTCAATTTGAAACACCCATACAACCGACTGCTGTTTACTCTCGGGCTCATATGCGTGAATCCACGATTCATTACCTGTCAAGATGTCATAGACATGTTTCGAAGCACCGCGATCGTATTTTTGGAGCATTTCTTTCGACCAATCGACATGAGCCTTTTTTTTTGAGCGATTGACAAATTGTGTGGGATCCAACGCGAACTAGTTTTTTTGACGGTCAAATTTTAAGGCAATATTGACTGCATGCTGGTCCCACTAATGCCTAAGGTTGTCTCAGTCTCACGATAAGTCACATGACGATGTTGCAATATCAGTTGGCGCACAGCATCAATGGTTTCCGGAACAACAACTGATTTTGGACGACCTTCACGAAATTCGTCTTGGAGTGAAGTACGACCTCGGTTGAATTCACCATACCATCGATAAACACTGGTCCTTGATGGAGCTTCATAGCCAAAATTTTAATTAAGTTCATCGATGCACTGTTGTTGAGTTAATCCACGTCGAAGGTTGTAAAAAATAATCGCGGTAACATTTTCACGATTTGATTCCATTCGTTGGGCGAGATGAATCTGTTAAGTTACTGTAAACAACCCAACTACCACTCGTGTGTCAAAACGTTCTGAGTACGTTTAACCTCAAAAATGTCAAACCTTACGATAGAGCTGGTAGTTGCCAGATTGCAACACTAAGGCACTAAATAGTGAAGATTCAGCTTCTTCGACATATTTGTCATATGTGTGTCTAGCGAAATTCTCCAAAACAGAGTTAAATTTTTTTCTTAAAAGATGAGGAGGCTCGTCCGTCTCAAAAGACAGATTTAGACCGCATTCAGAAGCTGTTTTTTTTCCATTCCTCGCAAATGTATCTGTTTGTTCCAACTATACTTCTTAAAACTACGTTTGGTAATCTGCATTCGCTCATCTGTAGTATTTTTAAAACATAGTTGAAGTGCAGTTTGATGGTATACAAGAGCAACGGAGGAGTTCCCGTTTCAATATGTAACATATAGTTGGAGGTATTTTTTGGTAACCGAAAGATCTTCTTCAAAAAGTAGCGAAGGAATTTTTCCACACACTGAGCTCCGTAGAGCATTATTGAAGCTGCAGTTGAGTGGAATAAAGTTTTTTTTGTATGTTTTAAATGAAAAAACATACTTCCTTGACAGTCACTCAATCGAAAAAATAAGCACAATTTTTAAACTGAGAGGAGAACTCGTTCAGTTAAACTTTATCCCCCACAGACCAGATTTACCAATTCTTTGTAACCTATGCAACATGAGGAAGAGAGAAGACATCTTACATTTTATTGGTGTGTGTCAGATTCTAAAAGAATTTCGACTAGCAATTTTCGAAAAACTTGTTTTAGACGAATATGAAGTAACGTGCATCTTAAATGGAGAAAAGGGATGGAAGGCCTTACACGATTATTCAGTAGCAGCACTTTGTTATAGAAAACGTATCATAGATGGAGATTTTCAATCTAAAACTTTTGTATGTATTTTGTCAACCTGGTAGACGGCCATAGGCCAAACCATAAATGACTTAGGTAAAAATTTACATTGTAAAACATTTATTGAAAATAAAAGTCAAACTAACTAACTAACTAAAAGGCAAACTTTGTAATGGAACTTCAGCGAGCTCAGCATAGGATAGTATTAGTATGGTAAGCATTATGTAGGAAATTAAAGTAATACCAGCAAAGACTTAAGCTTACTTACAATCCCCAAACTTTTTCTTTTTGACTTAATAAATGAACTACGAACTACGTCGCCGTGGCGTAGTTAGTAGAGTGCGACGCTCACACGCCGAAGGGTCTAGGTTCGATTCCCAGCTCAACACCAATTTTTCGAATTTTTCATGGTACCACCTCTTTCGAGCTGCTGACAACACTCAAAAAGTAATAACTGTCTAAGAAAGCTTCTCAAATCTCGCCGTTCGGAGTCGGCAAAGAAAAAACTGTAGGTCCCTTCTACTCGTGAGAAAATAGTAGTGCGCACAACACGAGTAGTTGATGAGCAAGCTAGGCCCTGGTCCCCCTTTGGGCTGTAGCGCCAACAATTATTATTATTATAAATGAAACATATGACGACCATGGTTTTAAACACCCGGAGTCACGGAAATCACGGAGTCAACACTAGGCTAAGAGCGAACGGAAAGCTGAAGATCCCGAGGATACACAATTCCTATGGACGACAACAACTGTCCTTCGTGGTACCAATAGTTCCCAACCAACTGTCCTGCTCTTTATTGAATATTCGGCCAATACACAGCAGGAAAAGATCATTAGATTATGTCGAACATCATCAGTTTGTAATTTATGTTCCTAAAAAAAAAGAATTTCCTTGTATAACGTAAAAGACCGTGTGTACAATCTTCTGCAGAAAAGCCTCCAGACTTCGGAGATATCTAATTGTCTTTATGTACGTTAATATTTTATAACAATTGTATGGCACGACAGTCCACAGGGGACCAGGGCCTAGCTTGCTCATCAACTACTCGTGTTGTGCGCGCTACTGTTCTTTCACGATTCCTGTGGACTGTCGCAACACAAAATTTTTATAATTTATTGACTGGAAGCCAAGCCTTATTATAAATACGAGCAGTAATTTGAATTCTATCTCTGTCTTCCCCACCCTCTCGCATTACCCCACCCAAGTGGATTTTCTATTACGCATTTGCCGAACTCCTCCCCTTCTCTCCAACAAGTGGAAGTTCGTATTTTCGAAATCCAGCACCAACCCCAAACAGAGGGATGGCAGGGTATGTAGAGCACCGTTCTCTACTTTCTTCTTCTTCTTGTGGCGCTACATTTCGGATTGGGCCTGTACCTCAACCAACTTGCCTCTCCAGTCAGTACGATCTTTCGTCAGTTGCCTCCAGTTGCGCACTCTAAGTTGGTTGAGGCCCTTCTCCACTTGTGTGCACCACCTTAGGTTAGGCCGTCCTCTGTTGGGTTGTCCCAATGGCTGAGATTCAAAAACTTTTCGGGCCGGAGCAGTGGTGTCACTCTACATGGCCTAGCCATCTTAAGCGTTGTATCCATAGACACTTGACCAGGCGCATGTCGCTGTACAGCCCATAGAGTTCGTCATTAAATCTTCTCCTTCAGATGCAATCAACTCAAAAAGGAATAAAAATCGCACCCATAGCTGTCTGTAGCTAGGTTGTTAGCCTAGGCCGTCCTCTGTTGCGTTGTTCGAATGACTCTAATTCGAAGACTTTTCGGGCCGGAGCAGTATTGTCCATACGCTCTACATGGAATAGCCATCTTAAGCGTTGTATCCGAAGACGCCTGACCAGGCGCATGTCGCTGTACAGCCCACAGAGGTTGTCGTTCTATCTCCTCCAGATGTCATCAACGCAAACAACGTTCTCTACCTACTTCCTTTTTTTTCATGATTGTTGTATTCCGAATTTTGTCAGTTTCGAGATTTTAGGTCTTCCTCAAATCTCAGAATTTTGATCCTTTAGACTTTTGACCGTTTGTAACCAACCCTTTACAAGGCTGTCCATGCTTGATTATAAAATTTTGATCGTTCATCCTTGTTGTTAGAGCCCCCTCCCAACTACCTAACGAACAGTAATGCCTCAGTTCGATCGCGGCACACCATGTGGACGGAGTGCCCGAATCCACCCACCCCTCCATCAAATCAAACTCAACTTCATGCATTTTCATCGGTCTTTTGTTTTTTCAGCAAGGCTCTTCTTCTTCATATATTAATAAATGTTCTCAATACAATTCGTTTAGCTTATGTTACACTAGAGTAGGTTATCCTATAGTTTCAGTTAATCCTCAGTTTAGCTACTTAAACATAACTAATTACAATTCACTAGATAATACACGCTATGAGTAACAGTTGGCTGCCGTGATCTGCTGCCCGCGGTCCAGTGCACCAGTGCTGTGGCTGTGCGCCCGATTGCAGCCCTTATCCACTTCCTGAGGAGCACATATGTGTTGTATCGATGGTTAATTTGCCATTTGTACTGAACACGGGACGCAGAACAGACACAGATCTCTATCACTACGTGTGCATGTTTTTACATGGATTGAAAGGATTTATTTATTTGGTCGGTGCGGGTGGTGGCGTGGCCGGCTGGCTTTGTGCCGGCCCAGTGGGAGTGATGCATATGCGGCAGCAGGTGAAATCAATTTGGTGGAACCTGCAGAGCCGCCGAGAGAGCAATTACAATCAAGTTAATTACAAATCGCTTCGTGGACTGCAATTGTTGGGCTTCTGCTCGGACCGGCTGAGGGGGAATTAATTAAAGTGAGCAGCGGCGTTGCCACGTGGATGACGTAGCGAATGGACAAATGGCGGTCGAAAGTTCGAATGATATGGTTACACGGATAGAAATTCGGAAGGAAATCTAACTCGTTGTGATTGTGGAATTTGGGGATCTCTGGTTGGTGACCCCTGCAGAAGGGCCCCTGCATGGAAGCAGACTTTATGAGAAATATGGCCCGGGAAAAACAGAGGACAGTGGAAGGACCTGTAGACCTTCAAACCGCGTCCTGTTACCTGTGCATTTCATACTCCAACTCAAATTTAATGAGAACATTTTTAGCCGTGCATCGCCCACTCCGGCACGGCTGCGAGCCGCTTCTATGCGAACATCAAATGAAATGCAGACAATTTTCTGCCGATTAAATGATCGTCAGCGAGCAATTATTGCAACGATTGTAATTATTTTTATTTATACACTCGGCTCGGATTATGCGGTTGATTAAGACCGAACCGACGGGAAGCGATTTCTCTCTGATTTGCGGTGCTGGCTATAGTCCCGGCCGTGGTGGAGAACGGTGTGAGAGTTGTTTTTAATTTATCGGATGCATTCAAACGAGTGATGTGGGGTGAGTGGGGGAGTTTTTAATGAATTCACCCGTGGAGTGTGCCTGCAATTGGTGGAGTGCGCTGAAAGTGACTGCGAAAATTAATGAAGAGACACTTTAATGAGTAAACTGTGATGGTGAGAACGAGGGAATTGGTCGGGTCGAAGCAGTGGGGGCGATTGGAGGGCCTGTTGAAATGGAAGTCATTGTGCCAGCCATTGTGTCCTTGTTTGTGGTTTTAATTCAAATATGAAGCCAATATCGGCTTGAAATCCGAAAGGTGCTGAAGCAGCTGCGAACGCTGTGTAATTAGACGAAAAGTGCATTTAACGCCAATTCATATGAAAGTTGATTTTAAAGCCGAGTCTGGGGTGAGTTGAGGCAATTTTTGGAGTTTGGAGATAGATCTGATGCCAACGGGAGTTAAAAGTGTAGGGACTGATTTTAAAAATGTCAAAAATTCGTGAGTTACAAAAAATTTGAAAATTTAAAAATTCTGAAATTTTTTATGTACAAAAATTTCTGAGCTGCTGAAAGTGCCTAAAAGTATATTTTTTTCAAATCCCACCGATGGGACTACTTTTTGACTTTTGTAAGCTCCTACCAGTTTAGTGACAATTTAAATATTAAAATATGCTGAAATCTCTTATGTACCAAAAATTCCAAAATTTAAACATTTTTGAACAGCTGAAAGTGCCTTAGAGTCATGTTGTCTTCGAACACCATACTTTGGACTACTTTTCGACTTTTGCAAACTTCTGCCATTTTAGTCCAAAATGATATTTTAAGAGTTTAGGCTGTAGGTTTATTTTAACTCAAAATTGGAGCATTTCGAGGTTTTAGTGCTCCCGGAACTTCGTACCTTTTCAAAATTTTGGAATTTTATTTTGGGAATCAAGGAATTTGTAACTCCAATTGAAAATTGATACTTTTCAAGTTTCAGACTTCTTTAAGTTTTGGAATTTTTCGATATTTTGGTCTTTTCTTTTTTAAAATGACGATCTTTCCGCGAATTTGGAACTTCAACTTAAATCTGAGCATTTTGAAATTCCAGCCTTTTCAAAACTTTAGGTCAGAATTTTTGGCTTTTTGGAACTTAGGTCTTTTCCTGAATTTGGACACGAGAAGATATTGGACATTTTCGAGACATTCGCCTTTTACGATTAAACGATCACAGATTTGAAGTTTAGGCTTTGGACTTTTTTCATCTTCATATAAGAGGACATATATATACATATATATGAGGATATTAAAAATTTCCACTTCCGCATTTTGAAAATTTTGAAAAGTAAGGAGTTTTTTATGTTGGCAATATCAAATGCTACAATATCAAATTTTGAATTTTTTTGAAATTTTGAGTATTTGAATCTTCTACTTGATTAATATGCGGGAAATCGGTAGGAAAGCCGAAGGATGTGCTTTCTGAAAAAAAAAACAGTGACCTTTTCTGGGATTGGAAGGAAAAAAACTGGATCAACCTTTAAAAAATCTGTGATTGCTGAATTCTCTGAGAACTTTTGTAAAGCTGCATCATGAGATGAAAAGATTTTGTTTTGTAAAGACAATACTCTATGCATTGTTTCGCCTGGGATCAGTTCACAAATTTGGTCCCTTGAACGAAGAATAAGGAGCATGGATACATTTAGTAACTTCGCTGGAGTCTACCATAAGATCTCCATGTAAGAAATACTTTCTGGTCATTTTACATAAGATCCCAAACATCAGCCCGACTTGCAGAGTCGTCATTTCTCTTGCTCCTTTAATAGCGAAGCTCCCGAAATATCACTTATGTTGTGGTACAGATAAATTTGAAAAAGTAAATTTTCGGAGCATGTGTTGATCCTAGAAAGATGGCCTGAAGGAAAATGTTAACAACACCCGTCCGTAGAACCTTCAAAATTCGTAATAGAAAATTGGTCCTCTAAAAGAGAGGGGGCAAACTGGAATAGGGACGTTTGAAAAAAAAAACAGAGGTCGCAAAAGATTTTTAAAATTCAATTGAAGGGGCTCTGCAGCTAAGCGAGGAGTTCCCCGACTCTCTTCAAACAGTGAAATAAAAAACTCCAATGAAAATGAATTCAATTGAAGATACTCAGCAGCTAAGCGAGGAGTGCCCCGACTGTCAGGCTAGTTTGCTCCAAACAGTGAAATAAAAAACTCCAATGATAATGAATTCAATTGCTAAGCGGGAAGTGCACCGACTGCCAGGCTAGTTTGCTCCAAACAGCCTTGAAAGCAAGGCGCAAACTTTTTGCTTCGGTAGAGAAGTGGCCGTTTGCGGTTAATGCATCGGAGACACTAACGTCTGATAAAAATGTGCAGGATGAATGAAAATTCACAAGGCAGCATTTATTTACCTACCGGGCAATCAGAGGATCCATGAAATGAAGAAAACTTTTGGCCCCATTTTGAAATAAATCCCGAGGACAGGATGGCCAAATTCTGGAAGCTTCTAAAACAGCAACGAGAGATCTTAGTCTGTCTCAAAACTCGGCCATTGGTAAAGCTTACCGGATGAGATCCAAGATTCTTGACGAGAAGAGCATTACGCTCTCAAGACTTAAGAGCATTGGTTATAGACTGCTTTAGAAGCTGTGGAGACGTAGAAGGATTGAAATCTGTTGGCAGAACGTACCAATAGTCAGTAGACGACTTCTCATACAATGATTTTTTTTTTGAACAGTTAGACAAAATACGACTGAAAACCTTTTCCGATTCATTTCTTTATGAAGTTGGAATTGGCGCATAGATGTCACCAAAGGCTAAGCTTCACTCCTAAGTCTGGTTCGCATAGCGAAATGAGCAGCAAGCTAGCTGGCTAGATCTATCATTATATCGTCAATCTGCTTCTAAAGTAAGCTGTCCTGTTTCCCCTTGGCTACAACAAAGCAAACACATTACCCGAAAAAGACACATTGTGGGCAGAGAGCATTACTTGTCCTACAAGCACGCTATTCGGCCACAACTCTTTTCAAAGCACTCTCTATGCATTGTCAGGTTTAACAAATTATATCCCCATGCTTTTGCATCATAACAAGCCACTGTGCCTGTGGAATACATGTCTCTAGACACGGAACCCCTTACAACGGCTTCTGCAGGACTAGCCGAAACAAGAAGTACTAAGAACCATCCCTGTATCCTCAACTGCCAACTTCTTGCAACAAAAAGAAGGAAACGCGTTAAGAAATGCTTTCTCGACACCCTAGTGACGTCGGGGTTCTCAACAGATTATAAGATAGGTCAGCACGGTATTGGGCAACTACCCGCGCGAAGTAACAATCAGCCCAATGGTGGCCTTAGGGCCTTACTGGCAACCGGCCATTCTCACCCAACCCAACCCAAGGACCGGCTTTGTAGCAACTTCTCCTGTCGTCGTTTTCCTTAAATCATTCTACAACAGCAGAACAGATGTGGAATTTGGTTTTACGTGATCACCTGCCTTAACGGCTTATATCACGGGGAACCTTTTTCCCAAGAGTCGTAAGTAACGCAAGGCTAAACGCCTTAGTTATCCAAGTACCAAACTGAGATCATGCTTCAGGGGCAATCACCCCACCTTGGTTTGATGCGAAGCCTTTCTAAAATCTCTTCCGCTCTCTGGGTCGCAGCGCCCGGTTGAGAATGCAACTCCACACTGAGAAGGGATAGTCCCCTAACCGACTTGCCTAGTTCTGCTTAAACAATGAACTAGACAAGTCAGCACAGAACACTATCCTCGACTCTACCCGCGATGTTAGCTGGTAAACCACAGCCACCACGAAACTCCCACAAGGGGGCCTACCGCACGGTCTGGTTGGAACCGAAGTTCCAGGGGCCCCTGACCTCCCGTGGCACCAGAATATAGCCTCTGGTTAAGCTGTCACTACCAGTCAAGTTCCCTCAAAGCCTGGATCTGTAAGCCGCCATACCGCCACAGATGGTCTTTTCTCCATCAGTGTTTCCGTTGTCACTATAAATAGTGATACGGATGTGATTTTGAATCATGTGATTCATAAATCCAGTCACATCATCTGGAAACAGCAGAACAGCAGATTCAAACAAGCGGTCACCTCAACACAGGTCATGTCCAGCTCCAGGCCCGTGCGCTAGCTCATTTTTCTCCTCCACCACCAGCCAAAGAATGTTGACTTTGTCAACTCCCACAAAAACAGTATATCCACGCACAGCACAGATCACCGTCCAAGTGTATCCTTTCAATCCTTCTCAAACCGAGACTACTTACAAAATATATCCTTTACATAAAATACAAAACCAAGGACAAAAGGAAGATACAACAGACAAGCAATGAGATTATGTTTCGCGAGAATATTTACAAGCACTCTTATGACTAATTGAAGATTTTACAGTTTTCGTATTACATGAAGGTGAAACAGTCCAAGGATATGTGACCTCTGATCGGATATGTCTTTACTTCAAAACAATGCTGCACACCTCTCCTCGGCGTATCCACTTTGAAGAGTACATCTATGTAACAGTCGATTAACTTCTATCAAATATAAACAGTTTACAGATTATCCTTAAACAACATAGCTCTCTATTTCTCTCTCTCTCTTTCTCTTTCTCGGTTTCTATTCCTACACATTCTGCTTGTTATTTTGTTTCGTGTTTGCTTGTCATTTTGATTCGCTAGTTTGATTGTGTTCCGCTGCTGGAACCTGCGGGTGGGATTCATGTCTCGCTCCGACTCACGGTGCCGACGACTGGTAATGGGCATCTCTCTGTACAGCAAGGTGTCGGTCCTCTGTCGATGCACACGTCGCCTTTACTTACATGCTACAGCTTTGAGGCTCTCCTCACTTCTCTCTCTCCACGCCTTACATATGCAAATTTAATATATACTATATATATGTATTTATAGGTAGGTTATTGTATTTGTATGTATGTATATATGTTTTCTATAGAGGAAGCTCCTGTTGCGGTGTATCGTGTTCAGTGCTGTTTCCAACTTGTAGCTGAAAGTGAAAAGACAGAAAAAGACGGATTGTGATTAGATTGGAATGTGATGCGGGGGTGTGTTGGTTGGGGGGGAGTGGGGCTTACCTTTGTAGTGCACTTCTCTGTACATGGTGGGGCATGCCTTGCCGTTCACTTTCGATGTCTTGAAGTCAATGTTCGTCCGTACGGGCCGATGGAGCAACGGCTGCGGCGGTCTGTAGTTGTTCCCGAGCGGAGCCTTCGGATGATCTGGTGTGCCTTGCATAAGGCGTCGCAGTGCATGTAGCTGAAAATGAGAAAATCGCATCAGACGGAACCGGATCAAATGTAAGGCGAGGGTCAATATGGAATCGGGGAAGATTTGCCCGTAACTCAGTTGTCAAAGTTGTCGTCTCGCAATATTCCCTGCCTTGAAAGTGGATATCCTTCAGCATGGGTTTGCTCTCCTTGGAGAGATTCTAAAACTTGCCCAAATTGTTCATCTGGTCAGCGGTCAACAGGCGCCTGGTTTCTTTCCCTTGGGGGACACAGCCTTGCAACCAGGGACAAATTTAATAGATACCCGGAACTAAAAGCAAATATTTGTCTTGTACCAGAACCTGACCATGGGTGCCAACCGTCTGACAACATGTGCTGAGAATAGAGAGGATCCACATCTGAAGGCTGTTTGAGGACTACACACAGCCGGGTACCGATGACAGACGAACTCAATGATTCACACCGAGTTTCAGTTGCTGCGGGGTCAATAATTCCGTTCACTAGCCCTGGATGGAGTGAGGAAAGAAATATCCAAACTGAAGTTCATCAAGACTGTGGCAGGGAGCTGATCGGTTTCAGCCGAACTCCACCAACATTCAGACGAGTATTTGTGCGAGAGTATGCCCAAACTCATCTGTTTAATATGGTTGATGGAAAGCACGAGCGATGTGCAAAATTCCTGATTCAAGGAGACGCCTTCAACTGCTACAGGTCTCAACTGGGACCAGTCCGCTAAGGCGCACAAGTTCCTCTGCTCTGTTGAAATCTGTGAGTGTTCCTAAATAATCTGAGAGGTCGTCCTGGGTCATAGAAATTCGTTGTAGACCATATTGCCGTTGTTCGTTGAAGAAGACTCAAGGACATCCGCACCCACGAAACCCAATTCATTTGCCGCTAGGCTAGCACAGAGACAAGCTACACAGTGACACGTCTATTTTGGGCCCTTCCTCTAGACTCTTTATATTGTTCGCTGTTCCATCAAGGACGGTAAATAACTCACTGAGACCTTCAAAGCCAAAGAGGATTGCCGATGATCTGTCTGAGGGCGATGTTCTCTCTGAGGCCGATGTTCTGTCTTAAGAAGATTTTCTGTCTGAGGCCGATGTTCTGTCTTAGGCCGATGTTCTGTCTGAGGCCGATGTTCTGTCTGAGGCCGATGTTCTCTCCGATGCCGATGTTCTCTCCGATGCCGATGTTCTGTCTTAGGCCGATGTTCTACCTGAGTCCGATGTTCTATCTGAGGCCGATGTTCTGTCTGATTCCATCGATCAGTGGGGGGATCGTGGATCGAAAGCCACAAGACAACGTCAGTGGTAGACAGAAATTACGAAAAGAACTCTCAGTTGATAGTAAACGTGAACGACATTGAAAGGAATAAATTAACAAAGCGTTTGATTGAGGATCTCGCGGGCGTTGGAAATGAAGAAATGCTTCTGGATGTCTCCGAAGGCAAGATCAAATAAACACGAAAGCCCGGGCAACATGGACAGAGCGTCAGAAGGGGCAGCAAAAGCAAGTGACGCAGTCCAGAACTCCAGCTGCCTCAACAACATCAGTACCAAAAAGAAGCTCTGATTTGGTGTTTCTTTGAACCGAAGGTTTAGGTGGACGAAGGAGTCCTCTCTCGGACGACCAACATTGTTCTGTATGGCTCATAAGCAATCCAAGGCAATGAGACCCTGACACGGTGTGAAGTGGATAGAGAAGCGTCTCTTGCGTGCGATTTTTGCCTCTGTTTGCATTAGTGGTATGTGGTCCATGAGGTTCAAGGAGGATCTCTTTTGTCTGTACAGCAGTACGCGCCTAGTCACGAGATTGCAAAAATAATGTCTTAGGTGCCTGCACCATGCGGAACGTAGGAAATACACAGCACCAGTCAAAAGGATCTTCCGACCCACTGGAACAAACGTACTCGTCGTTAAAGAAACCGCACACAAATGTAAAAGAACCACGATCAACTCGTTGTCCGAACGAACTTGGGATGCATGCAGGTTGTGCCTTTCTGTTGCAACTACAACCGACTCCAACACCCTGAATCACTTTTGTTTTGCATCATTCGCTGATAGGAATGCTCTATGATGATGCCTGCATGCCTCCCTCATTCTTCAATGAACTGAATCACCCGAAGTGTGATGAGCTGGGATTGAGAAATGCGTGTGTACACCCTCACCGCTGAGACAACCATAATGTGGCTTCCAACATTCGTGCATCCCTGCCCAAAAACTACATTCAGTGCGGTCAAGTCTGAGCGGCACTTTGCAGCCATATCCGTCACGCGACTCATTTCCCCAGCAATGCACGACTCCCTCGGAAGTGTAAGTCGGAATGAATGAAGATGTGTCAGTCGGCGAGTTCCCCAACCGAGAAACCGCACAAGACACAAATTCGCCCATGACTAAGTCTAGCTACACTCATTGCAAAGGAGTCTCGCCTTCTATGAATCAATCACGGTTGCAAAGAGTGAGCGAAAGCGTGTTGATTCATCGAAAATACTTCAGCACCCAACTTTCAGCCGCTCAAGTGCGAAGAAGACAATACGAGATTCCAGGGTGTTGGATCTTGTGCGCCATACATGCGGGAGTGTGCCTTGACGAGGCTGAATGTAACCCGCGGCGTGAAAATTCATCAAGTCCGGTAATTGGAAATTTTGTTCGCTTAGATCCATAGCTGCCATGATTTTTGTAAGAATGACGTCATGCAGCTTTCAATTTGATGCTCGTATATAAGGCGCGATCTGAGCAAGAGTCCGTCAGTTGCAGGGGCACTCTGTAAGAGAACGAGCAAAAATGAAGCCGATGTTTTTCTGCGTGCTTTTGTTGATTGGTGCGCTGTGCGCGTGCTGCCCAGGCGTAGATTGTGCAGCTTTAGGTACCAACATGAAGCCGTGTCCAAACGGAGGCCGAAGAGCTCACGACGGTGCTTGTCGTCCCACCAGGCGTGTGATCGGAAAAAGGAAGAAGCCGTGAATTCGAGAGAGTTCATTTCAAACCAAAGGACGTGTTCGAAGCTGAACCTGATAAATCCAACAACGGGATGCAGAGTACAATTGTATGTGATTCCAGTGCTTGTTTACCTTCCAAGGGGACGAACCCCAACTTACTGTGAATGAAACCAAACCAAACATGTAGTGCGTAAGTGCAGACTTATTGAATGTCCAGAACTGTGATCTCGATGTAGTCGTAAGGCAAGAGATTATTTATTGTTTGAAAATAAAACGTGAGTCAAAGAGAAGTGTGAGATTGGTTTTTGATTTCCTAGCCTTCTTTTGGATATGTGCAGTTTCGGACTGGGGGTGGGCGAGTTTATGCTCCGGATTTCCTGGGAGCGCATATTTGCTGGAAGATGTACTGCTTACTCAATACTCCATCCACGGGGCTTGCCAAGATCAAACAGTGAAATTTTCACAGGCAACACAAACTTCCTGAGACTTGTCGGGCACGCTATCAGTGATCGTGCTGTGAAAGCGTGCGGTGTTCGTCGCAAAATAGAAAATCGAGACACCAGCACTTGAGTCATCTTACATACTATACCCGATATCTGTGTTGCAAGCTTTGAAAAGCGTTGAATAAGCGAACTGAGTTTTTTCATTGCGAAGTGCACGCCGATCTGGGCACCGTCCTTGTTCTTTGTTGCTGAAGCCGGAGATAGAAGCAGGGATGAAGAGAAAGAGAAAGAGAAAGAGCAGGAAGGGAGAGAAACGAAGACAGGACATGTCAAATGGCGACAACGATTTTTGGAATAAGTTTTCTCTTTTCAAACCTGTCTCCTGAAATGGCTGCAAAAATTTCTGAAATAAGTTCTCTCCTTTCAAACCCATCTGCTTCCCGTATCCTTTCTTCGATTTTCTAGCACCACAGATCACCCGCAATCATGCTTTCAACCTTGGCGTCTGCGTCCCCAGTGCGGAGTACACTCACATATGGGTATAAGGGTCAAACTAAGTGTTTGTTGCTGACGCCGTAGAATAAGAAAAATCATCATGCCCCCACACCCCACAGTAGAGTTGGGGCATGGGCCAGTGCACAAGATGTAAAGTTGTTGATCGCGCTAAGACAAGCGAGCGGTCAACACTATCCTCGCTAGTGCACAGGTCAAGCCGACATATAGTCTCGTCGCGGCGCCCCCTGGATACCCATCACAACAGCCGCTGTGTGGTGAACAAATGTGTGCAGCGAACCCTCTGCAAGAGTGTTAAAAAATGGTCCTGGCCTACCAGTCTGTGGGTTTTGCGTGGGGTTAACTTCCTCAACGCCTAAAAACAAACAGCTCAGAAACCCCGGCATGCCGCGGATAAGGATGAATTAATTGTTGACGACCCCGTTTTAAAAATAACGATTTGCGGCTGTGCACGTGGAATGTGAGATCCCTTAACAAACCAGGTCCAGTCAAAGAACTTGCGGAGGCCCGTCACTGACAGCCACCACCGCCATCCGGAAAGTGCGATGGGATGGGCCCGTAAAAAGAACGATAAAAATTGTCATATCTACTAACAAATAAGTTTGGGACATATAGGGGGCGCCACTAACAAAAAAAGGATTATTAATTTATATTTAATTAGTATTATTTAATTAATTGTGTGGCCGCCGTGGCGTAGTGGGTAGATTGCGACGCTCACACGCCGGACGGTTTAGGTTCGATTCGAATTTTTCACGGCACCACTTTCGAGCTAACTGTCTAAGAAAGCTTCTCAAGCTTCGCTGTTCGGAGTCGGCAAAAAACAGTGAGAGAACAGCGCGCACAACAGGGTAGTTGATAAGCAAGCTAGGCCCTGGTCCCAATGTGGACTGTCGCGCCAAAAATTATTATTATTATTATTATTATTATTATTATTATTATTATTATTATTATTATTATTATTATTATTATTATTTATTTATTTATTTGCATTTAATATTATGTTAGTGACGCCAAATTTATGCCACACATTGTGTGATCTGTTGCAGCGAATGCTACTAGTGAAGACAGTGCCTATTCGGATACGGTTTTGTTGCTCGAGGTATACTGAGGCAAAAAGTCTTAAGCTACGACCGCGCTACGACCGCGTTACGACCGAGCTACGACCGCGCTACGACCGCGCTACGACCATCAGCGAACGCCTTATGACAATCCGCAACAAGGCTAATTTCGGGTATAACAGCCTTATTTGCGCTCACGTTCCGACAGATGAGAAGCACAAGTTCTAGGACATCATAGAAGTCATCCTTGTATATAACATCAAGGATAACTTGTATGATCTTCTTGAAAGAACATACGACCGACGTCCCATCTATGACACCAAGATCGTTCTTGGAGACTTCAACGCTCAGCTGCGAAAGAAAGACATTTTTGCTGGAGTCATTGGAAAACACAACCTGCACGATAACACACCCGGAAACGGAGTCAGGCTGTTGGACTTCGCTTTGCGACGGAAACATTCTGTAGCAAACACGCGATTTCCGCACCTGAACAGTTACGCAGAAACCTAGCGATCTCCTTATCAATCCACCGTCAACCAGATTGATCACGTTGCGATCGACGTCAGACATTCCTCCAGTATTCTCGATGTACGAACCTTCCGAGGTGCAAACATTTGTTCGGATCATCACCTTGTTGTAGCCAAGGTAAGAACCCGGATATCAATAGTGCAACGCAGTCGAGATAGACCAAAACGGTTTGACGTCGGAAAGCTACAATCGCAACCGATCGCTGGGAACTTTGTTGACCGAGTCTCCCTAAAACTCGCTCAGAGTTCGACGCTTCCTGCACTAAGCATAGAAGAAGATTGGAAGCGTTGTTACGAAGCCACCAAAGAAGCTGCCACTAACATGCTGGGTTTCACGTCACCACCTAGTAGGCACCCATGAATTGACGACGAGTGCCTGCAAGCACACGCAGTCAAACAATACGCCTGTAAGACATCGCTGCATCGAATAACGAGGTCTGTTCGTGTGCTCTACAAACAGAGAAGAAGGAAAGCAGCCGGTGTGTTTGTGAGCTCTACGAAGGGAAGAAGGCTAGAGCACCGGTTTATAATAATAATTGTTGGCGCGACCTTCCACAGGGGGACCAGGGCCTAGCTTGCTCATCAATTACTCGTGTTGTGCTCGCTACTGTTCTCTCACAAGTAGAAGGGACCTCCAATTTTTTGCCGACTCCGAACGGCGAAGTTTGAGAAGCTTTTTCTTAGACAGTTATTACCCTTTGAGTGTTGTCAGCAGCTCGAAAGAGGTAGTGCCGTGAAAAATTCGAGGTGTTCAGCTGGGAATCGAACCTAGACCCTTCGGCGTGTGAGCGTCGCACTCTACCCACTACGCCACGGCGGCCACAGAGCACCGGCTTCCCGGAACAAAAAAAAGAAGGAGCATAAGAAGCATGCGGTCGAGGAAATGTAATGGTTTTATGGAAGGAATGATGTCCAAAAGTTTTACCGATAAAACAGCTATCCAGAGGATAGAGAGATAGGATAAAAATGGACAACTCGTGGTAGAGTTGCAGTCTGTGCTGAGAATCTGGAAAGATCATATCTGCAGACTCCCTGACGGCGATGGCGGCCCCAATTCCGCTCTGAGGCAGTATGGTCTACTCGATTTGGACGATGGTAGATAAGAATTCCGTTCCCCCGACATAGACGAGGTGAAGATAGCAATATCCAAGCTGAAGTCGAACAAAGCTGCTGGAGCGGATGAACTGTTCGCAGAGCTATTTAAAGCAGCTGCTCATCTGTAAGATATTGTCGGAGGAAAGCATGCCCGATGAGTGAAATCTCAACGTCGTTTGCCCGGTTCACAAGAAATGGGACCATTCTGACTGCACCAATTATCTGGGGGTCAATCTCTTCAACATCGCCTACACGACCGTGTGTGTGAGTGCCAGAAACCTTTTGTCCGCAACCTGATAAGTCCCTATTAGCGTATTTTCAGGTCAAGGAAGTCCAGGATTTCCACTTTTCGGGGGATCCTCGAGAAGACCCAAGAAGTGCAAATCGACACTCACCACCTATTCCTCCCTTTTAAGGCCGCATGTGACAGTGTGCATAGAGACGAGCTATACAGTTCCATGTCTAGTTTTGGCATTCCTACCAAGTTCGCTAGATTGTGTAGGATGACGATGGAGAACTCTCGCTGCTCCGTCAAGGTCGGTAACGAACTCACCGAGACCTTCAATGTCAAAAAGGTTTTAGACAAGGCGACGCACTGTCATGTGACTTCTTCAACATCATTCTTGAGAAGATCTTGCGTAACTCACAAGTCAGCACCAGAAGCGCAATCTTCCAGAAGTCAGTTCAATTGCTAGCATACCCTGATGACATTGACGTGATTGGACGAACACGGCGAGCCGTCAGTGAAGTCTTTGTTGGCATTGAAGCGGAAGCGGCTGAAATTGGTCTGGTGGTTAATGAGGGCAAAACAAAATATATTCTGTCATGAAGAAAGGACTCACAACATCGACGTCGGACAGACCGTCACACTATGCAACAGTACATCGTCTACCTCGGCTCCGCGGTAAATTGTTACAAAAACATCAGTACAGGAATCAGACTCAGATATCCTACTGACAATCTTCTTCTTTGGGAAGGCAATAGAGTCCTTTCTCGAAAACGTAAGTTTGCTTTATATAAGAGCTTCATCACCCCAGTTCTACTGTATGGCTTGAAACCTGAATGCTACCAAAAGCGGATGAGGAAGCTCTGAGACTTTTCTAGAAGAAAGTTTTGCATGTGAGTTTTGGTCCTGTTTGCGTTGATGGTGAGGATTCAACGACGTTCTCTACTGGATCAGCAGCGATTGGTCGAACTTCAAGAGTCGCTTAAGATGTCTAGACCAAGTAGAGCTTATGGACACCATTCTTCGAATTTGAGCCAGTGGGACAACGCAAAAGAGGACGTCTTAGGCTAATGTGGCGCACACAAGTGGAGAAGGACCTCAACCAACTTGGAGTGCGCAACTGGGGTGCGCAACTGATGGCTGGAGAGGCATGTTGGTTGAGGTCCAGGTCTGTAGCGCCACAAGAAGAAGATAAAGAACAGTTTGGGAGAGAGGGAGGAAAAGAAAGAGAGGATCAAATGTCTTCAAAGAGTTCTAGAAACAGTTTTCTTCGCCTTAGTTCCCCAACCCAACTCCTCTCCCTGCTTTGTGCTTCAATTTACCAGATCACAGACCTCCCCCAACAAACCTGTCAACGTCGACGTTCAGTGCCATCGCTAATAATTGTCATTGAACTCATTTGCTCTCCCTCGCGCCAGTCAAAGCCGCCCTCTGACTCTCCACACCCACCCAGTCAAGGCTCGGCATAGACGAGCGCGGTCCCGAAAACCCAAGGATAAGACTGCTCTTTTATTTAAAGCGCATTTCCCTTCCAAGGACAAAACCCTCGTCAGCGACGGCAATTCCCACGCGGTCGCTGCTCCCTCACAGCCAGTCGTCTGCATCCCTTCTTCGTTCACCTCGCCCGCCAGCGCGTCGCCTTTTCGTCGGCGCAATTTCCGCAAAACTCTTTCTGTGATATTTGTAATTTGCTCTCAAGCCGATTAAAAAAAAACCTCCCAACGGATTTGCGTGAACAGTGGAAAGCGGTGGGGGGTTGCATGAATCCCTCTATCAGATGGAGCTGTATTCACACGCTCCCGTGTGTCCCGTAGGAGCGGGAATAATTTCATAAAAATTTTTACAGCTGCTGTGTTTCCGGTTCGTTTTTGTGCGAAAGCGCTGCGCTATCCTTGCCCTTATTGTGAGCACCGAAGGACACTTATCAGGCGGAGTTGAATGAATGCAACCGTTCCTGGAGCTTTCACACTCTCACACTGAGACTCGGCGACTATGTTTATTGCATGCGGTGCGGTTGCTGGAATTGAATTCGCTTGCCATGGTCGTCTTCTAAGGCTGCACACCCATCACCCATCATCCTCGAAGCATCACCAGAAGCAGCAGCGTCACGGCAAATTGAAAAAGGAGACAGAGGGAAACAAAAAGAAAAGCAAAACACCGAGCGTTGCCATTTTAATTAAAATAATTCCATGCGGGGCACGAGGATGACAATTCCCCGAGCCCGATCCGGGGGGATGGAGTTGCAAGGATATGGTGCTGTTGCAGCTGCTGCTGTTGGATGTTGGCTGTGGAGAAACGATGACGCCAAAAACACAACGAGGGCGGTGGTGCCGCCGGTGGTGGCGTTGGCGGCAGCTTGCTACAGCTTCGCAATTTTTCAAAATTATCTATTCAGGATACGTGAATGTGTCGGCGTCCCGAGGACGGCCGGGGACAGCCAGGATTTGGGTGGGCGGAGAGGGAGCTGTAAGAGTGATGTGACGTTCCACTCCGGATCTCTTTTGTTTGACTTCTGTGTGTACATTCCGATTCGGCGAAAAAGAAAGAGCGAAGCTCGTGTGGGAAAACATGCGAGAAGTCGCCGAGGAATGCTCTGTGATTCCAACGAACACACAAGCACTGGTTGTGTGTGCCATAAGTGTGACTTAATCATCACAGTGGCTGCAGTGAAAAGTTTATTATTCGCGTTTCGGCGTTCACATTCGAAGTTAGTTCGCCAGGGGAGCGTGCTTTTGCTGCCGCTGTCGGAGGACGCAGATTCGTTTAGATAAAGTTCGTTCGTGCGGTTCGCTTGTGGATAGGCGAACGCGGCTCCTGTGTCCAGCAAGGGAAGGGGATCAGTGTCAGCTCGGTTCAGAACTCGAACTGCGTGCGTGTATTCTGCTGTGGAAGCCGAGGAATTCGTCGAGGGGTCTTTTGGGAATTAGTCCTTGTTGCGGTATGCGGTGGTTTGTTATGGCCGGGGCCATGGGTTACAACTGACGGACTTTGGAGTTTTTTCAGCTTACTGGGGACGAGGAGCCCGTTTCTGGAACTGACTTAATGCCCTGCCCGTCCGTGCATTTGGCGTGATTTTTCGTAGCCGTGCCACTTTAAGGGACTGCAGCGAGTCTCTCTGGCTTTAAGGCTTAAATTCACAGCCAAGAGGGTCCTCTTGAAGATGAGTCAACTATTTCGATTGCACTTTGCAGGGCCTGGGGACACTTTGGGCCAGCGACCTCCATCAATGGACTACCATCACACATATACTGTCCATCCCATCCCACCCACCTCCGGAAAATGATGATTATCCATCAGAATGTGGGCAATGTAGCATCTGGTGATTACTGCCATAACAATTCATTGAAGCGTGTGCATTCACCTGCCTCGAGGTCATCAGACAATAGTCAACCCGAGAGAGGATTCCCGCAGATGGACAGGTCAGGAGATCGGATGGATGTGTGCAACACGCTGCACGCACTTCACGTCATTGCCGTGCACTTTTAATTACGACTGTACATTACACGCAACATTTCACCGGCAACACGACGTTGAACGGCGCGTCCTCGACGGTCCCATCGGTGGCGGGGGTGGCATCACTGCTGGCGGCTGGATGACCTTTAATTAACCAAAGAGTGCAGCGCCGACTGTCACCGCCCACAGAATGGGCAAGGACTTGATTATGCAACGTCATCAGTGAGGGAGAAGAGTGGAGACAGCGGACTACAGCGCAGAAGTACGAGTAAGGTACACTGGCATAATGAGCGGCTTAATATTCCACCCACCCGGTCGCCCTGGAGCACAAGCTCCCATCTACCGAAGAATTAATTAAGAGCTCCCAACTATTTGTATGAATTACTTATTTGCAAATTGAGTGTCTACAGCCGCGGCGTGTTGTCTCGAATCGAGTGATTTTGCGAGAAGAGCGCGCGCCAGGCGGGTGCTATCAATCGAACGCAAACATTAAAGCCCCACGATGCACACAGTTCCGCTAAAGTGAAGCAGTCGTTTGGCGGAAGGGGAGAGGGCTGGCTCTTGGGGACATGAACCCAGAGAAGACGCATCCTTCTCTAACTTGGTGGCGCGGAAGTACATTCGACACGCTGTGTACTATATTCAAAGCTCATCTTTCCATTGTGGCGGAAACATTTCCTGAACATATACAAAGCGCCGCCGAGGGTTGCAGACCTCCTCCACGTCAGACGCAGTGGCTGCCATGCTGCTGCTGTTAATGACTTGCACTGAAAAGTAGCTCACAACAGTCCCGCACACAATTATCATTGTGAGCGGTGTCGCCGACGGAGAGTGCTATGCAATGGTGCACCGCCTCATTTGTGTAGTTCTCGGTGGGTTGGCAGCAAGGGTATTGTTAAGTTGATTCCACATTTAGGGAGATTGCTGTCCTTCTTGCTGGGGGTGGGTGCTCACCTGCTGTTTTGTAATGTAGATGGGCTTGTTGAGGACGATCCACGTGACTGTCTCGTGGCAGGCAGGGGCCGTCGTTGAACCGTCATAGGTCATGTAGTGATCGGTCTCTGGTAGGAGTCCGCGAATGGAGAGCCGCTTGACTATCGCCTCGTCGCCACCGAATCGGATTCGTTCCAGTTGATCGGTGAGCATACGAAGTTCTGCGTTGGATAGATCGCCTAGCTGTGGAATGAAATCAGAGGAGAATGCCGATGAGGGCACATGTTGAGGCTGGTGATCAGTGGACTTACCTGCAGTAGAATTGAAACGCCAACAATTCCCTGGGCGCGGTTGAGGGCCTCCGAGAAATTCGTGTAAAGCTGAGAATTGTAACCGAATATTTGGATCTGAAATTGGAGTAAAGACAGATGATTTTAGTTGACACTGTGCCACAGTGGGGCGAAGAAGTTTGTGGCCAGAGTCACTTTACTGGGATTTAGCAAATAGATCATCTGTAGAAGACGAAAGGTTCTCTCAGAATGCAAAGAATGCACATTCAGTGGTGCAGGTAAGTAAACTAGTAAGACCATAACCAAAGTATTTTTGGCTTTTTGAAGGTTTTGATTGTTATGAATGGGAACTTAACAGATTTGGAACGTCATGTCAGTCTCAAACTTGTGATCCTTTGAAAGCTAACGATCATTGTATGCATACCTAATTGCATTGAAGGTCTGGAATATAACAAAACATCATACACCGATGGACCCAAAAATCTGAACCAAAAACAAAATGAACGGTGCACTGAGTGGACATTTTAAATAATTTTTGAAGGTTTTTGACACGAGCAGAATAGCTGCAAGTGAACAAGGTAGGAAATGAGAACTTCGAAATGTTGACAACTCAGGCCTAATTTCAGAAGTCGGAATTTGTAACCGTTAAAATTTATATAAGTTGAGAACTGTTAAGATTTTGGATGTTCAAGGAACTTAACTTTTCGGTTAGGCAGATGCCTAAACTCGAGTTTACTTGAGAACCCTACGAGTAAGTGCAAGGTTTGCCTGTTTTATTCAAAAACGAAACCGTGTTCGAGTGTATCTCGCACGTGTTTATTTTATTTATTTTCAATTGGACTTCTTTGCTGGTGTAATAGGCATAAGTGCCTGCCCCAGAGACTTAATGCTTTAGAGTACACAATTTACCAGCATGTTCGAAAGGGAGTGAACTGGTGGGCCTTACACGGCGTGTATTGCAGAAAGGGAAGGAATGCAACTTGCTTTTCGATAAAGTAGCCAAAAAAAATTTTGATAAATGCACAACATTTCGACAGTTGACAGAATTTCTTTAACTTGTGATTTTAAAGGCTTGCTGTTGGACTCTATTAAGCCGATGCAGAAGGACTTTAAAGCACGATACCAGATCGGAGCGGTAAAGTAGACAGATCAAAAGGAATGACAACGGTTAGGCATTCCGTTTCACTTTCAACTGAAGATTGTGGTCATGTCAACTAAGTATTGAGTTTATAGAAATGTAAAAACGTTCGGTTTCAAGTAGGCAAGCACGATTTTGACACGCTACAGATTCCCCTGTTTACGATTTATTTCAATCGATTGTCCTTTCAAGTGGCCTCCGTGGCGTTGTGGGTAAAGTGCGACACTCACACGCGCAATGCCCAAGTTCAATTCGAGGCTGAACACATTGAATTTTTCACTTCACCACCTCCACCGAGCTGCTGACAACACTCAAAGAGTAATTACTGTCTAAGAAAGCTTCTCAAACTTCGCCTTTCGGAATCGGCAAAAAACTGTAGGCCCCATCTACTCCCTTCTACTCTACAGGGGCCTTGATCCCCCTGAAGACTGTAGCGCCACCCAATAATTATTATCCTATCAAGTTCGGAGTATAGTCCGCTGAAAATGAATACGCTCCAGTTCTACAACTACGCCCGACGGGGCGGTTAGTGAATCAAACGAATATGAAAAGTCGGTGCTACTGACCTTAAAGCCAGAATGGATTGAATTAGAAGAAGGTCACTTCGGATCAATTATAAAAATGAGGAAAAGTGACAGACACATAGCGGAGCCCTGAGGAACACCAGCATTTATATGGTGAACATGAACTTAACCCATATATCAGAACTCGTAGTGAACGTTTCGAAAAGTAGTCTTAACTCATTGAGGAGAGGAACATCGAGGGCGTAGGAAAGCACTTTCAAAAAAAGAACTCGATGCCCAACTCCTTCAAAAGCCTTTGACATATAAAGTTGCCAAATATTTCGGCTTTAAGCTTTTTGGATTTGGGATTTTGCGGCTATGTACAAAGCACTACAGAGCTCGTATCTGGCAATACTGTTCATCATTTGAAAGGTCTGAGGTATTTCCGTAGGTCAAGAATTCTGTCTGTCTCGCAACTTAATAAACAACTACATAAACGACGTCGATTCCAGAAACCTACCTAATCGGTTATGTCAAGTTAATTACTGTGCGTTTTAAACGTTGTTACGGCTGAAAGGACAGAATCTACGAGGGGTGTACAATATATTTTCAGTATAGGCGTGAAGCTGTAGTTATATACCTGCACATAGGTATACCTGTATAAAATGAGCGTTTTTTTTTAAAACAAAAATGAAAACTAATGAAATGAAAACTAATTACTGATGGGAAAGTAAAAACATTTTATTTAAAGTATTGGCCATTGTTTTCTACACATTTTGACCACCTTTCTGGCAATTTGTGAATACCACGCCAATAAAATTGTTAGTCTTTTAAAGCAAACCAATCAGATACCCAATTTTCGTCCTTCTCGTAGGAACCAAAGTGCTGCTTAGCCAATGCGTGTCCCATCGAGGAAAACAAATGGTAGTCGGAAGGAGCCAAGTCTGGTGAATGAGGCGGGTGGGGTAGCTGCTCCCAGCCAAGTGTTTTGATTGTATCCTGAACCGGTTTTGCTTTGTTTGCAGGTGCATTGTCATGGAGCAAAATTACCTTGCCGTGTCTTCTGGCTCATTCTGGTCGTTTCTTCGATCAATGCATGGTTCAAATTGATCATTTGTTGTCGGTAGCGATTAGTATTAACGGTTTCACCAGGTTTTAGGAGCTCGAGATACATCACACCTTTCTGATCCCATCAAACACACAGCATATTCTTCTTGCCGAATCGATGGTTTTGCAGTCGATGTTTATGGTTGTCTCAGATAAACTCTTGATATTTTCCGTTTAGGATTCTTAAAATAAATCCATTTTTAATCGCCAGTAACAATCCGATGCAAAACCGATTTTCTTTCGTGTCTTTGAAGTATTATTTCAGAAGTGTTTTTTTCGGTTTTCCATCTGTCTTTCATTCAATTCATGTGGCACCCATTTTCCACACTTTTGGGTCTTTCCCATAGCTTTTAAACGGTCAGAAATTGTTTGTTGTGCAACATTTAACATTGCTGCCATTTGCTTCTGATCCAAAGTGTCATCTCCATCCAATATCGCTTGCAATTCGGCGTCTTCAAACTTTTTTGGTGGCCTTCCACGTTCTCCATTTCTCACATCAAAATCATTATTTCTGAACCGTTGAAACCATCTTTTTCATGTTGCTTCTGATAGAGCATGATCACCACATGCCTCGACAAGCATTCGATGCGACTTTACAGCACTTTTTTTCAAATGAAAACAACAAATTAATGCTTTCCGCAAATCATCACTTTCTGGTACAAAATTCGACATTTTTGACACCTTGAAAAAATATGATGTTATCTGTTCAATGACTTGATGTATACTAAATATTTTTCACAGATGTCATAGCAAACAAACCAAAAAAAAAATAAGGGCTCGTAAACAACAAATGTTCCCTATCGAGACATTTGTATCTTGACGCTTACTTCATTCAGGTATACCTTGACTTATTTATCAAGTAATACTTAAATTTTAGTGCATTCGTGTAAAATTTCATATAAATGTGATTATTAGTTCGCGTTTTATCTCTAGTTAAACAGAATCATAATATCAACTGAGACGATGATGGTGAAAATTGAGCATCGCGCTGTTATTATATTTCTCACTAAGCACGGAAAAAGTCAAAAAACTATTCATGAAGAGATGGTGGCTGTTTACTAGGGCTCCGCACCTTCATTATCAACTGTGCAAAAGTGGTCAAGTGACTTCAAGAGAGGCAGATAGAGCATTGAAGACGACTCCCGCTCCGGCGCCCCAGCTACTGCTTGTACGAGATAACATTAAAGAAGTCAAAAAACATGTACTTGAGGATGCCCGAATAAAGGTGAAAATGATGGCGGAGATCACCAAACTTTCAAATGGTACAATTTACACCATTCTTTATGACCATCTTAACCTTTCAAAGGTCAGTGCAAGGTGGGTTCAACGAATGCTCACAGCGCCTCAGCAAGAAGTGAGAATCGCTTGCTGTAGGGAGTTTTTGGAGATGTGTAGTGAGAACGCGGACGGTGTTATATATCGAATTGTTACTGGGGACGAGAAATGGGTTCACCACAATGACCCTGAAAGCAAATAGAAGTACATGCAGTGGCATCAAAAAGAAACTTTTGTTGGATTTGGCTCAATTTGAAACACCCATACAGTCGACTGTTGTTTACTAACAGACCCCCCGATGAAGTTCAAAGTCACTCCGTCTGCCGGTAAGCTCATGGCCACAGTTTTTTGCTACTCAAAGGGAATCTTGATCATTTTGTGATGGGTGAAACCATCAACGCCACATCCTACGCTTCCACTTTGCATAATTTGCGGGAGAAAATTACAATGAAAAGACGAGATGAACTCGCAGCGGGTGTGTTGCTTCTTCATGGCAAAACTCCTGTTTACACGAAGCGAGTTTCCAAGGCTGCTGGTCAAGATTGTGGTTTCGAAGAAATCCAACATTCACCCTATAGGCCAGACCTTGCCCCTAGTGAATATTTTCTGTTTCCGGATTAAAGAAAATGTCTTCGTGGGAAAAGATTTTTGGTTGATGAAGAACTCAAGTCGGCAATAAATGAGTATTTCGCAGAGAAAGAGGAGGCTAACTATTTTGAGGAGTTAAGAAAGCTTATCTCAAGATGTAACAAATGCATTGATGTTAGGGGAGATTATATTGAAAAATAAAAACAATTTAAATTGAATTTGCGTTTTCTTTCATATCGATACCGAGAATATATTGGACGCCCCTCGTAAGTGTGCTTGGGCTTAGTGATGGCACCCTCGGCGACGCCTGTGCGGAAGGTGAAGGCACTTCAGAGCACTTCCTTTGGCAACGTACCGTCTATTTTCGCATCAAGTATCGTCTCTTTGGCGCTGACGTGGCGCAAACTAAAATCTTAATCTCTTGCTGTTTTATTTTTCGAAAGAAACTAAATTCAATGAATATTACTGCCTGGCAGTGCAATGGCTCGTGTTTCTGAATCCTAGTGCTCCAATGCAGTAAATTCCAATCTCGGGAAAAAAAGAAAGTGGGTATGGGAATACTGCTGCAGCGCAGTGGGCAAAGTGCAAGTGCCACACGCCAAAGGTTCCGATTTCGATATCTGAATTGAACAACCCGCATCACATTTTTTTTCGGACAACACTTAAATGGCACCACCAACTGTCTAGAAGGTGGTTTCTGAAAGTTTGCCGTTCGGAGTCGGAAGAAAGACTCTAGTTCGCTTCTACTCGTAACACAGCAATAGCAACCACAACTCGAGCAGTTGTTGAAGAAGCTCGGTCCTGGTCTCCTTGGGGACTGAGGTGCCATTAGTTTACACATAGAAGCGAATGAACGACACATAAGGAAAGACACATAAGACAAGAGAAAGAGGCAGCGGACCCTGAAGCATACTGCGTTGTAGAAGACCCAATTACCCGAGCATAATTCGAAGAAAAAAAAAAAAACAGTGATCTGGAAATGAGTCTGGATTGTAATTCGAGGCATGCCATAGGTCAGACAGTCTCTGGAACAATCGTCCATCATCAGATTCTTAAACGGACTTTACTTTGAAAGTGGGCATGAATTTCTCCCACTTTGAGTCCACGAGAGTCCTCAAAACTTCCCTAGAAATTACGTTGTATGAGGTTCACGTTTATTCTTAGATATATTCTTTAAAACCGTTCACAATTGACCAAAAAACTCAGAAGGAAGGAAGCAGTGTGGGGCAGACAATGAAGAAAATCTGTCTAATAAAAATGAGGAAAAAATGAAACGAAATCCCCATTATTCTATTCTCCAAACTTTTCTATGCAAGATCAGGGCAACTTTGGTAAGCGGTGTGAAGCAAATTTCTTGATATATTAACGGGTCTTCTAAACGGAATGAATTTGACTTTTGTTCGTCTAAAGGATTTTGATTCCCAGCACTTGGAATGCATTTCCCCAAGACTTGCCGAAAATTACTTTAGATTCTCATACAGGAATCAGTTTCGGTCGTCCTCACCGAAAGGAAATTGCACCATCTCCTCCACACTATCGAATATATAAGCCAAACTGTTATGAAAGTGTTGAGATCAAAGGCTCCAAGGTATTGCTAGGCATTTCGGAATTTATCAACTGCCGAGCACCCAAGAACCTGAAACTCAAAGCTTATCTGCTTCAGGCGTCCACACTGAAAAGCCTTTCAGTTTGACGGATTAACGGAATGTGTCCTTTCTGCCGACACCCCTTTCTAATTTGCAAGCCAAGCTCCAGAGGTGCGTGAACATAGAAAGGAAAATCATTTCCCTGGGAGCCTACGGCCATGCAGCCAAAAACAAAACCACAAGCAAATCTTCCACTCAAACCAGTTCTGCAACAAATGGAGGCTTCGCTTCTTTACTTGAAAACTGAGTGCGTCCTTTGCGTTCCTACAAACTGTCTACAATTTCCTTCGCCATGAATATTCCATCAAACAGCCAGATGAATCAAGCCAAACACGCGGCTCCCCGAAATAGCCGCTGAAGGGAATGAAGGTGACAATCCGATTTGCGTCAATTGCCCCGCAGGCCACCGACTATGCTCGGTTGCCACTTCAATTTCGTTCACGCAGAGGCGAAATAACTCTCATTAGTGTCTCAGTGAATTAGGATTCAATCATGGAGCCTCGACAATTGACACTCTCGCACGGTCGAGACCGTACACGATCAGAATTTCATCCATTTCCCAACAAAGGCAGCTCATCTGTGCGCGTCCGCCAAACACGACGTCCGCAGCGCTTAAATTGAAATCCTACCCGGCCTCTGGCTCACACAATGGGGCTCCGATCTGCCGGTGAAGTGTGTCAAATGTGATACCAATCACCAGCGGCCACGCCAAGAGGTCACCGAACGTTTCGTCTATTCAAATGACTACCGGCCACTTCATAATTGACTATGAGCTTCGATTCGATGTCGGACATCATCCAAGCGCGCTCTTAATTGTCCGTCGATTGACGGCAGCGCCGCACGGCACGGAAAGGCACAAACGCGGCCATCAGAAATGGGAGAGCGAGGTGACTGCAGTGACGGAGTGCTCCTGGCGCGACTGCTGCAATCAATTTGTTCCCCTTGTGCGTGGGCGTGATGTGTTTGAGGGAAATTTGTAACACTTTCCACACGTGCAAGTGGGAGGGAAGCGTTTTGACTCCTTGCATGAACTCAGCCCTGGTCAGAGGATGGATTTCATTATGCTTAGCAAATATGTGTATAACCCGCACACGCCCAGTGTCCTGTTCTCGACTCGTCGTCGTAACAAATCGGTGGCAATTTGTAGGACAATTAATTTGTGTTTTGTGTTGTCCAGGATATCCTCGAACTGAGTGCGTGTATGCGAGTCTGAGTGTTTGAAACTTTGTGCGTGTGATTGGCGAGTGTCTGGAGAGTTGTGTAGCCCTAGCGGCAGCTGTCTACTCACTCGAGAGTGTTACAATTGTTATTTGCTACTGCCACTGCCACTGCCACTGCTGAGACACAGATCCCCTAATCCCTTGCAAATACGAACAGACCTATTTGCAGTTGCTCTCCGTGTTTCAGAATAGTGGGATGGGCCGCAGTGTGTTGATGGTGTGCCCTCTGCAAGCTGATACGGGAAAATTGGGAGTGAATGAGGCGTTGGGTTGTGCAGTGGCAGGCGGGCTTATACACAATTGTGGAATAATTGATCGGAATACAGAACACTGTAGACATTGCGGTGATCCTTTGTTCGAGCCGATATGTGGCATTATTGCGAAATGGGATTCTGGTCGAATTAGCTGATAACAGGGTTAAAGGATTATTGCGCACCACATTCTGGCTTAAATGTGCCTTGCGAATTTAATGAATTAACAGAGTTTTGTCAGTGGTGTCCGGAGTGAAGGCAAATTTGTGCGACGGCAGTGTGCCTCTTGTGACGACTGGCTGAGAGGGTGTTCGTAGTTTATGCAGACAGAAATTGGATTTCATTTTGGCTCCAAATTGATTGGAAGAGACAGGTTGGAATGGCTTTAGAAAGAGCGCGTCACAGCCTGACTCCGTTGATTAGCATTGACAAACTAGTCGGACGCGTCCAACCTCTGTTTTTCTTTTCACAACTTCCTTTGAATTCGTCCACAAAAGGATTTTCCAAGTGCGAAGTGCGCTCATCCGTCGCGAGTGACCAAAGCTTCGAGCGAACAAAAGGACGAGGAGAAGGTCTTTCATGCCCAGTCATCGCTTTGAAGACCCGCCAGTCAATTAGACTCTCATCAAAGTCCCTCCGCCGATTTAGATCAGCTCCCAATCGAGTATCCTTGAGCCACATAAAGCGATTTCTTCAAGCAATTAACCCTTGAAATGAACCGTTTATGCCAGGAACACATGCCTTCCCGCCATGACGTGTCCCATTTTTCTCTCTCGCCCGCTGCGCCGTTAAGCGACTTTTTTTTTAACCCAATTCCTCTCACTCACCAGATACTTCCAATCATATCTCCCCACTCAGCCGCAAACAATGCGCCCCTGCAAGCACACGAAGGATTCGCCAGCTTTGCGCTCGCAAAAAAAGTCTCTCAGCACTTGAGACTGCAGGAGTCTGGCCTTGTGCAATGAGTGGGAATGCAAAAGCGGATTAACCGCACCCCCCGCTCATCCTAAAATTAATCGAAATCTCGTCTTCACCTCAGCTGTGGGTCTGGCGGCCAGCCGCAGACAATTATTCGTCCTCGACACTGACCCCAGGAACGTCAGAAATTTATTCACACAGCCCCTCCGTGCCCGACGAGCGTCAATGAATTTCAAATGAGTCGACCCCAAATCATCGAGTGTCCTCATGATTAATTAAGCGCATACACAAAGCGAATTAATTCACTCCAAAGGCGCAAAGCACAAGACACCACACAACAACTCAAAAAAAAAAAAAAAAATAGAACCGATGGAAGGACAAATCGATTCTTGTTTTCCATCGATTAAGGGTTAACCAAAGACAACCCGACATCCGACATCCCTCATCAAGGCGAACGGATCAATGTGTCGACGAACGCCACCACCGCCACCGCCGCCGATGTCATGTGTATGCTGCTGGAAACGTAAACAGGACGAACGACACAACACAAGCAAACAAGATATAAATTCCAAAGGATTTGCATTTTTCATTTTCTTCACACCACACCAGCCGTCGGGGGCGGGATCGCCTTACCTCAGCGGGAAACGTGTATCCCTCCACGCTGTGCTCCGATCCGAATTGGTCATGCAGTCCGTAGTGTATGTGAATCTCGTGGAATCGATATCGATACGATAGGGGGCCGCCAGTTATGTTGACCGGCATCTGTGAGCCGTCGTAGTTCGCCACGGTCTCGTTGCCCGCTGTGAATATGACACTGTGTCCGGTGTTCGATATTAAGCCACTTATCTGCGGGATACAAATGTGTTTAGGTTTCGGTATCGCACTGACGCCACCTGGACCTGGGTACTCACTCTGTGCTTGTCCACGTGTAGCTGCCTTAGATTGGGGTCGAACAGTAATCGCTGGGGCTCGAGATTTACGGGAGATTGCCGGCGTCCCTTGTTGCAGAGCGACCACTCCGGATTGATAAGACCCCAGAATGCTGGACCTGAAACGAGAACAAAATGACGGTCGATGATTGATGGCGGTTGTGTCGGCGGTCTAATCAAAATTTGTTGCATGGGCTAAAGTAAGGTCGTCATCATGGGGCACAGTGTGAGCGGTTGTGGGGGGTAATTGATTTGATTCGATGCAGCTCCAGGGGGTGAGAAGAGTTCGCCGTCAAGTGGATTGTAGGTTGGGCGATGGGGATGTTCTGATTAGCTGGAGAAGAGGACTGTTAAGAGAGCCGGAGGTGGATGCCATGTCAACCTTTGATTTGCGTTCTTTTGGCTTCTACAGAATTGGTATTCGAAATGTCACAAGAGTAAACGAAAGCTCAGCTGAGTTACTGCTGTATATCGAACGAGCCACGGTTGAGCGGATGATGAGTGGCCACTGGTGACTTAAATTTGTGCCCGCTCATCATTAAATAAATTTTAAATTTTTGCTTACAGTTGGCTCCTTGTTTTGAGATGGTGAGGACTCAGTGTGTAAACTTCTTAATTAGAAACTCTACGCTTATCGAGCACTGTAGCCCACACTGTGGAATATCGGCTCCTGAGCATCAGAGTGGAGCAAGGCGAAAGAGCGGTGTTTTCCTTTTCTGCATTGTTTGAGTCTCGGTATGAGCTAGCGCCCATAAGTCTTCTTTTTCTTAGTATTCCTCTACAGTCCTGAATGGACCTGGACCTCAGCCTCACAGGGTGTTCTCTACGAACTGTTTACTATTTCACGTACCAACGGAATTGACGTGCTTGTCTACTATGCGCCATCTCAGCTTACGCCGTGCTCTGTTCGAATGTCACATCGGCTTGTATTCGAAGAGTTTTCGGCACGCAGCAGTGATGTCCGAACGCTCTACATGGCCTAGCCCTCTTAAGCTTCCTACTTGAAGACAATTGACCAGGCGAATGCTACTGTACAGCGATTCTATGAAAATTTCCACTTCTAAATGCTTTCAACACAAGCAGGACCAAAAGTGGACCAAATATTGCAACGCAGAACTTCTCTCGAAAAGACTATGTTCTAAGCCTCACCATGTCTCCTCAACTGCTTTTAGTAGCGTCTACCAAAGATAGAAAAGGACTAGAAACGTTGCCAAGAAGCCATCCAAGAAGCTGCCATTTATGTGCTGGGTTTCACTTTAGGGCTCATATCACTGTTGGTGTCATTTACAGAATATAGGCTTCACAGTCATCGGACTCGTCATTTAATGAAGTACAGTGAGTGTCAACTTGCAGCTGCCAAAGGGGCAGGAAACAAAATCACCAAGCCTGCCAAGGAAGGCGGTCTGCTTCTTATTCTGAAATCTCGCTTCTCGGAGTACCTTTTCCTGATAATAAGCTCGCATTGAAAATATTGTTTGTACCCTTAAGTGACCGGAATTAAGTCACAGCACAGGCCGAAGTTATATATGGAGAGAGAAAGGAGGTACCGATGAACATGGGTTTTTAAGGCCTACGGACTGAAATGGGGGTAAAGAGTGCGGCTGACGAACGTGGCTCTTAACTAAACTTAACGTCTGAAAGTGGGCTTAAGGGTGAACGCGTGCGCATTCCTATCGAGGCGAGTATTGCGGGTAAATTCTCCAAGGGGAGGAATGCAGCTGGCTAACTCGATAGAATATTTTTTTGTTATACCGATAAATATTGATAAATAGTGAAAGAGACACAAAGTTTCGTCGATGTCCTAGCGCGTCGATTCACTTCGAAGAATTATTATCACCTATAAGTTCTATCGTGTCCGCCGTGGGTCTAGGTTCGATTCCCGGCTGAACACTTCGAATTTTTACGGCACCATCACTTTCGAGTTGCTGACAACATTCAAAGAGTAATTACTGTCTTAGAAAAAGCTTCCCAAACTTCGCCGTTCGGAGTCGCCAAAAATCTATAGGTCCCTTTTACTCGTGAGAGAACAATAGCGCGCACAACACGAGTAGTTGATGAGAAAGCTAGGCCCTGGTCCCCCTGTGGATTGTCGCGCCAACAATTATTATTATTATTATTAAGTTTTATTGTTGAAACCATTGTGCATTGGTAGGTGCAGAGAGGTCTTGGAATCATGAGACCAGTTAGGTGTGGTATTTTCAAGGTTTGGGCGGAAGTACGCCTTATACGAAGGGCGCTCAATATATTCTCGGTATCGATATGAAGGAAAATGCGAATTCAATTCAATTTTTTTTTATATTTCAATACAATCTCCCCTTAGACCAATGCATTTGTTGCATCTTGAGATAAGCTTTTTTAACCCTTCAAAAAAATAAATTTCTTCTTTCTCTGCGAAATACCCATTTATTGCCAACTTGAGTTCGTCATCATCCGAAATTCTTTTTCCACGGAGACATTTTTTCAAATCCGGAAACAGGAAATAATCACTAGGGGCAAGGCCTAGACTATAGGGTGGGTGGTATATTTCTTCACAACCACAATCTCGCGCAGCAGCCTTGGAAACTCGTGCCGTGTGAACGGGAGCGTTGTCATGAAGAAGCAACACACCCGTTGCGAGTTTACCCCGTCTTTTCTTTTCAACTTCCTCCCGCAAATTATGCAAAGTGGAAGCGTAGGATGTGGCGTTGATGGTTTCACCTTTTTTTTATACTCAAGTCCCAAAAAACTGTGGCCATGAACTTCCCGGCTGATGAAGTGACTTTGAACTTCGTCTTGAAGTCTCTTAGTAAACATCAGTCGACTGTATGGGTGTTTCAAATTGAGCCAAATTTAACAAAAGTTCCTTTTTTATGCCACAGCATGCTTTCAGGGTAATCGTGGTGAGCCCATGTTTCGTCCCCAGTAACAATTCGATCGATCCTTAAGACCGACGGCGTTCTCACTACACTCTCCAAAAGCTCTCGACAGCATGCGATTCTCACATTTTTTTGAGGCGCTGTGAGCATTCTTGGCACCCACCTTGCACTAACCTTTGAAAGGTTATGATGGTCATGAAGAATGGTATGAAATATACCAGTTTAGATCTTGGTGATCTCTGTCATCATATTCACCTTTACCCGGGCATCCTCAAGAAGAAGTTTTTCGACTTCTTTGATGCTTTCTTCCGTACAGCAGTAGCCGGGGTGCCAGAGCAGGAGTCGTCTTCAATGCTCTCTCTGCCTCTCTTGGACTCACTTGACCACTTTTGCACAGTTGATAATGAAGGTGCGGAATCCTGGTAAACAGCCACCATAATCATGATGCCGACAAAATTAGTTTTAGTGACTAGGCCCATTTACATCTTCATGACTTCGTCAATAGGCAGAATTGTCGCGTTTTGGGCGAGGCAAGTCCTCGAGTGATTCACGAGAAGCGAATGTATCCTCAACGTGTCACTGTGTGGCGTGGAGTTTGGGCTGGAGGAATCATTGGTCCTTTTGTTTCTGAAAATGAGTCAGGTCAAGCGCAAACAGTCAATGGAGTTCGGTGTCGTGAAAGATAACCAATTTTTTCGTACCTAGAATTGAGGATATGAATGTAGAGGGGATGTGGAGGGGATGTAGAGGGGATGTAGAGGGAATGTGGTTTCAAAAAGACGGTGCCATATCTCATACAGCCGGAGAAACCATTCAATTGCTGCATCAGTCATTTAAATCTTGATAGGACACCCTTAATAACCACAGCTTCACCCCGATACCGAGAATATATTGAACGGACCTCGTATATTGATGCCAGGGGTAAAATATTTCTTGCACCAATTTAAGACGCCTAGACATTTCGCTGCATATTTTGGCGATCCCGAATATGTGATCACTTCAACTTAGTGTTGAGCTGATACACATACCGAGGATGTAATGTCGTTCGGTTTCAACAAAGCAATAGTCATTCATCGATAATGGCTAGTTTTTTTTTTCAGATCGCTTGAGTGACAGATGTGGGATTTGGTTTTACGTGATCACCTGCCTGTACGGGGTATATCACGGGGTCCATTTTCCCAAGAGTCGAAGGTAACGTAGACTAGACACCTTAGTTACCGAAGTACCAAACTGAGATCATGCTTGAGGGGCAATCAACCCACCTTGGTTTGATGCGGAGCCTTTCTAAAACCTCTTCCGCTCTATGGGTCGCAGCGCCCGGTTGAGAATGCAACTCCACACTGAGAAGGGATAGTCCCCTAACCGACTTGCCTAGTTCTGCTTAAACAATGAACTAGACAAGTCAGCACAGTACACTATCCTCGACTCTTCCCGCGATGTTAGGTGGTAAACCACAGCCACCACGAAACTCCCACAAGGGCCTAGCGCACGGTCAGGCTGGAACCAAAGTTCCAGGTGCCCCTGACCTCCCTTGGCACCAGAATATAGCCTCTGGTTAAGCTGTCACTACCAGTCAGGTTCCCTCTAAGCCTGGGTCTGTTAGCCGCCATCCCGCCACAGATGGTCTTTTCTCCATCAGTGTTTCCGTTGTCACTATAAATAGTGATACGGATGTGATTTTGAATCATGTGATTCATAAATCCAGTCACATCATCTGGGGGCTTGAATGACAGTTGGCAGCACTGACTTTTCAAATCATTAAATTCCAATCTATTCAATTGTGCTGTCCAGAGTGCAATTTAATGAGCTTAACATTCGCTGTCTGAAGGGGCGGCACGCATAGCAGATATTCAGATGAAAGGTGGTACTATCAAGTCACTGTTCTCGAATTGTTTGGCCCTCTTGTTCCTTGAATTGAGTTAGATATTCGCTTCTAATTGTGAATTGGCCCTGATCGAAATATTGCATAAAATCCCCCTTCACCTTTTTCTTGGTGCGCAATGAGTCCAAAGGCGTAGTAGAAAAAATTAATTGAAATATTTTTATTGCATACTTTATTGTGACTGTATTTGTTCTCGTTTTTGCACTGCACCTGATATGGTGCACCTGATGGTTTGATAATCTGTAATTAGCATGTCCTATAAGAGAGTAAATTTCTCAGCACTTACATTTGTCTTTCCTGTTAATTAACGACACACAAGCAGAGGGTTGTTTGGCGTTGCGCTTTACACTCACATATTCGCTTCGGTCCTTACAAAGGTTATGCGGTGTCACCCTCTCGAAAATTGCTTTTCTACTTTGGCTTGTGTTACTTGCGAACGTTGTTGCGGGTTGTAGATACGGCATTTTAATTCGCATTGCCTGAGATTCAGGTAAGAACTTGTTTAAAAATTCAATTACAATTACGAAATGCGCTGCTTAGTTTATAATTGTTGGCGCGACAGTCCACAGGGGGATCAGGGCCCAAGTTGTTCATCAATTATTCGTGTTGTGCACCCTACTGTTCTTTCACGAGTAGAAGGAACCTACAGCTTTTTGTCGCCTCCGAAGTTTGAAATGTTTTTTTTTAGACAGTTCTTTCTCTTTGAGTGTTGTTAGTAGATTGAAAGAGGTGGTGAAGTGAAAAATTCGAGGTGTTCAGCTGAGAATCGACTCTAGACTTTCGGCGTGTTGGTGTCTCACACTACCCATTCGTCAGCCATTTTGTATACATCCAACACAAGGCGTTCGAAAAATCTTCTGCAAATTGTTTACACAGGTAAGTGTAACCGAAAATTTAAATAGGATTTATTTTAAATAAATTAAATAGGATTTATTTCTGGATAATTTTACAGTATTTACATATATTTATAAAATCTTATGAAATATGTAGGAAAAGAGGAGAGTAATGCGTGCTGAAAAGTCGCACATTTGGAAAAGACTCATTATCTTCTTTCGTATTATAATTAAAATAAATATTTGGTGTTACATATTATTGCTGTCCAAACGACATCAATTCAATATGAAAGGTTCTTGTTATGAAGAAAAATAATGAAACCTAACCCAAAAACAAATATTAAACATGTTTCGTGCAATCAATATAAAAACAATAATAATAAAACGAATATATTTTGCGAAATTTTTTGTCTAATTTAACTCAGAATGAAGATATATGACAATTGTAATAAATTAAATATACTTAAAACAATTAAGTTGGTTCGAAGTGAGAACATATTTACAAATTTAAGATACCTTTTGAGTATTATTTTAGGCAATAAAAACAAAAATAATATCAGACATAACATTTATTAACAATAGTGTCAACGTCTTAGTGTCAGGAGAAGGCAGTTGGTGCCAGGCAGTCAAAGTGTACGGACGTGCAACGAACTGATTCTCCATATTTAATAATAGTTTCTTCCTTTCCTTTTTATGAGTTAATAAAATGAATTAAATACTCGTGGTTTGTTTTATACAATTATTTCTATTTTGACAATAGTTATAAAATTGATACACATGTATGGAAAACGTGGTTATTTGTAATGTTTATTAGTTCATAAGAACTATTTAGTAAATTTTTGCGTTCAAACTTAGTTTATGTCCCAATTCTGTTTTTGAAATAATCATAAAGTTTTAAGTATATTGCTTTTCTGATGCAACTTCTGCCTTACAAATATCATTTCTGAACGAAGCTATCGGCAACCATTATTTTGTGTTGGAAAAAATTATACCTTTTCTCTTTCAATTTTTTGATTTATACGCCCTCTACTTCTATCAGTTTGAAGAGTGAGGAGATCCACCGTATAGACAGTTGGTTTATACGCCCTCTACTTCTAACAGTTTGAAGAGTGAGGAGATTCACCGTATAGACAGTTGGTTTATACGCCCTCTACTTCTAACAGTTTGAAGAGTGAGGAGATTCACAGTATAGGCAGTTCACACGTATTCTCATTTAAAAACAAAAAAAATCCTGATTTTGAATCAGCTGTTAAAAAGAGGAAATATAAAAAACGCTGTCAAAATGAATTCAAGGGCGGAGACGAGGGAGTTGACTGCCTCCCTATTGGTCTCTGCTTCATGTAGTCTCAAAACTGCCAATCGCTATCGTCCTGAAGGTCGGTTTTTGACGAAAGCTATTTCACTATCGTTTCGGATTGGGCTGGCATGCAAGGGGTGAAAATTTGAAGAAAAAGTAAGAATACAAATAGTAAGCAGTAATTTCAAAATGTTTTGGATATAATCCTCAGCTTACGGAAGTATGAGTGTACATTTAAAAAAACGAAATCTTTGAAATCAAACTTCATACATTTTATAAGCACCACTCGCACAGTCCTTCGTGCATTCGAAATGTATACACATACAACAAAACAATGAAAACTATCAGGCAGTCGTTATTCATTGTTTCGTTGTGTATGTACAATTATGACAAGAGATATGTTGCGTTTAGTAGCGCTCAAACTGTGTATAAAATAATCCGTAGACGATATGTGACGCACAGTGTCCAGGATATCGTTTTGGTTGATCGTCGGGATGATAGTTGCTCGAAAAGTCACGTGATTACAGCCATGTTTATTCTGGTGAAACAGCCCCAAACAGCTCTCGGACTCATCGATACGTTGTAGATGTTGGTCCATTGTGAGCAAACGCGGTGCCCATTTCGAAAACAGCTTTCTCATGAACAATTGTTCATGAAAAATAGTGTACACATTGTCCTCTGATATCTTTACGGTGTCAGCTATCTCACGCAATTTCACTTTGCGGTTTTGCAAAATGATTTTGTGTACTTTTTTGACACCTTCTGGTGTAACTACCTCAATTCGCCTTCCAGAGTGTTCAGCATCGTTGCTGTCTGTACGACCACGTTAAAAGTCAGCATACCACAAAAAAATAGTTGTTTTCAATGGAGCAGATTCCTTGAAAGAGGTCCAGGTTCACTCCGGACTGTAGCACCACAAGAAGAAGAAGAAGAGTCCCTGAGGCTCTTTTCATGGCATTGCTGAGGTTGCACGGTATTTTTACCATCAGAAAGTAGTATTTAATCTCACACGAAATTCTATTTTTTTCATTGTTTTTAAAATCGAAAAAGTATCGTTACTTGAAGCACTGTAACTTGGTAAGAAGTATTCAGATTGTCATGAAAATCTGACAGGTACCATTTGAATGGTAAATAATAATTGTTGGCGCTACAGTCCGATGGGGGACCAGGGCGTAGCTTGCTCATCAACTGCTCGTGTTGTGCGCGCTACTGTTCGCTCACGAGTAGAAGGGACCTACAGTTTTTTGCCGACTCCGAACGGCGAATTTTTGAGAAGCTTTCTTAGACAGTTATTACTTTTTGAGTGTTGTCAGCAGCTCGAAAGAGTTGGTGCCGTGAAAAATTAGAAAAAATGGTGTTGAGCTGGAAATCGAACCTACAACCTTCGGCGTATGAGCGTCGCACTTTACCCACTAGGCCACTGCGGCCACACCATTTGAATGGTATGCTCCTAAAAATGTTATGGGGTTGTAGCTCGTTGCCACAAGTATGTCCTACTTGGAGTTAATTAAAAGGCGAGGAGTCGATTTATGTATACAATATTTTATTTAGATAAGTTATCATCGGCGATTTCAATGTAAGTATTGATCAGTGTCACTATCCCACTGCTAGTTATGATCCGTGTGACTTTCTAATTGCGAGTGTCTTTTGTGTGACCCAACCCATTCCTTTTATTGCTCCGTAGGCACATGCCCACGTTGCATCCCTCGGCGTTGGTGGGATGCGAAGGATATCCTCTTGTGCGTCACGGGCACCGTTGGGTTCGTTGGGTTGTTTACCCAACGACGTACGAACCGCGATCGCAGATGTTATTTTGCGTGGAAGGATATCCTCGCGTGGGTTATGTACCGTTGGGTTAGGTCACGTACTGCGATGTGCTGCTGAGTGTGCCGTTGCGTAGTCCGTTCTGTATGCTCAGCTGCACTGGTTGGCCGGACCGTTGGTGTGGTTGTCTGCCACAGGGTTTCTGTTAGTGGCGCCCCTTATACGTCAGTCCTGGGACTTATTAAGTGATGTGTTATCTTGACGGTTCATAACAAAACAGTCTCAAAAACAATATAATGGGTTGTAGGGTACCCGTCTCTATTTGTCAATGAGGAGTTCATATGTCCAGCCTGCACTCTGTTACCAATTAACTTCCAGTCTCTATTGCAAAGCCCAGTTGATTGCACACTATAAACAACTGTGAGGGAATACATTTTTAAACGAAATTTCGAAAAACTTGAATTTTCTTACTTGCACATGCATGCCATCAAGAACTGTTGGAATATTTTCATATCCACTAGGCGAGAGTAAGTTGGCAGGGAAGACACTTCATTATCTTTTCAAAATTCAATTCAATTCAATTCAATTCCATTTATTATTATTAGTGTAAAGGTACAATAAGACATGAGTCTTTTATAGTACTAAGTTGTGAAAAATTCAGAAAGTTATACAATTTTTCATATCACTACTAATAGTATAAAAAACAAAATAAAAGGTTCTAGGAAGGGGACTCAAGAAAGGGAAGAGAAGTGTAGGAAAATGGCATGTTTAAAGCGCTTGGCATTAGAAATTGTTCTTATGTGATTTGGTAGAGAGTTCCAAAGTTTAATAGCATGAATGTAAAAAAGTTGCGATGAATTTAAATAAAGGTGACGAGATGGTATAAGAGTATGTGTTCTGATGGATCGACCAAAATTAAGTTTGTTATAAAGATACGGTGGAGACTTGTTGACAATTATTTGATGCAGAAATATCAAATTTCTCATTTCCATGAAATGATCTAGGGAAATTCCCAGTAAGCATTTACTGTACTGAGATACATGATCGAATCTTCGTAGTCCATATACATATCTGACCGCATCATTAAATGCCACCTGTAGTTTTCGTTGAGACAGTGAATCAACTTTACTGTAAACTACTTCAGCATAAATACTTAAAGGAAGATTGAGGGTTTGGACAAGTTTTTTTCGTGTATCAAGTGGAGTGTAAAAAGAGGTCAACCATAACTTGCGTAGACAACCATATACTCTTCTAATAACGAAATTTGTGTGGTCGTATCCAGACAACTTTGAATTGACAATAAAACCTAAACTGGTAACAGTATTAACTACTTTGAGTGTATCACCACCCAGTACTATACTCGGCAAATTATCGAAGGACACAGTCGAATTGGAAACAGGAACTACCTGTGACTTCTTCGGATTCAATTGCAATCCTCTTTTTTGAGACCAGCTGTGAATATTGAAAAGCTCTTTATTAATTAAAACTATCAACTCACCTACGTTGTCAGGACATTTTGCTAAATAAAATTGCACATCATCAGAATACAAATGGACAGTGGAATAATTACATATAGACGGAAGATCGTTGATGAATATGGAGAAAAGAATAGGTCCCAGAATTGAACCCTGGGGTACACCTACTTTAACTGGCAAGAGCGCAGAAAAATTAAAGGGGTCGATAACAACTTTTTGGAACCTATCGGATAGGAAGCTTGAAATAAGACTTACAGCTGTATCACTAAATGCAAAAAAATTTTTCAATTTCCATCAAAGTAGCTTGTGATTATCTTTATCAAAAGCCTTAGAGAAATGAAGTGTAATATGTTTTTTGTCATAGTTTCGCTGTTTATCTTCTACGATGTTAACCATGGCAGTAGAAGTACTGTGATTAGCTCTAAAACCAGATTGTGCTTCATACAGTAGGCTATTACGAGATAGATGTTCAATCAGCTGCTTTGCTATGAGTTTCTCTAAAACTTTTGATAAGCAAGGTAGAATGCTGATGGGTCTAAAGTCTGAAGGAGAGGATGGATTTAGTCGTTAAGCAATGGGTATAATTCGGGCTATTTTCCATGATCTAGGAAAAGTTGATGAAGTAATACAGTGATTAATAATATGGGTTATGTGGGATACTATAATAGTGAGGATTATTTTTAAAAATTTCAAAGGAACTCCATCTTCCCCAACAGCATTTGATCGTATCTCCCTGAATGCATTAATCACCTCAATTTCACTGACGGCTTCCACTTCAAAGGGTCTTAAGTCCGTGTGACTTAAAACATTAGCAAAGTTGCAACAAATCTCCTCAGACTGGCTTTCAATAAAGAAGTTGTTGAGAGTATCTGGGTAAATCACACATTTTCCATTATGCTTGCTATCAGTGACTCTTATGCGTCAAAGGTTGTTCCATAGCTTCTTAAAGGGAAGTGAAGAACTCAGCTTATAAGCATAGAATAACTTTTTAGCATTACGTACAGTAACAGCTGATTGGTTTCGCACTATTTTATAAGCATTCCTGTTGAAGTCCGAAGGACTTTTTTTCCATTTAGTATAGAGGCGGTCGCGCAGTTTAATACTATTCATTACTTCAGTAGTAAACCAGGGACAACATTTGCTACGAATCTTGACAGTCTTCAGCGGTATATGTTGTTCAAATAGATTAACTAGTATATTCTGAAAAGCATTAAGTTTGTCATCTACACTAGAGCTCAATCGACAACACAACCATGGGGCGTTCAGAGCAGCCAATTCAAGCACATCTCTGTTTAAAGAATTATAGTCTCTGTATGAAAAGGTTTGAGGATTTACTGCCTACAAGGCATGTAAGTCTAAGGTCTAGGGCTGATAAAGGTGACAAAGAACTCAAAACTTCCTGCAACAGTTTGTTCTCTACAAAACAAAATTAGTTCTCATCGTATGTCACCAAAGCTGGGCACTGTCTTGCACAAAGCCATGATCTGCTGACAAGGATTATGCCTACTAAATTGAGTATGACCTAAGTGAGTAGTAACAATTGCTCATTTTGTGCTGGGCTCAAATGCCCTCTTCTCCCAAATCTAAAATTCCACAATGGAAACAGGAGTGATTCACTCAGAACTCCACCGATAATCTTTCAAACGAAACAACATACCCTTCCAGCACCCCCTAAAAGTAACCCCGTCAGTCAAAATGAATGAGAAGTGCTTCCCCAACTCGGTGTGCCTTTTCGAACAATTGAAAGTTGAGCCCAAAACATGACATCCTGCACTCTCTGGCTGTGGCGGTGTTTAGCAGCCCACAGCAAACTGCTTAGACAACGAACACAAATTCTCGAAAATTTCAGGACTATTTCAACCCGACACGTTCTCGACGTCTCAAGGAAGACAAACTTATCCGTTCATTTGCATACATCTATCTCAACACGGCCGTCGTCACCACCGATGCCACGTCCATTCCGGCCGTGTTGAGGAACTCCGACGTTTTGACATCCTTTTCAAATTCCATTCACAACATCTCACAACTCCTTCGTGTTGGCATAGTTGTGAAAAGGATTCACCCAACAAATAATAGGATAATAGTCATCTTGTTAACATACGACCGAAACAACTCAGTCCTTCAGGCTCGGCGATAAACAGATACGGCACGTACTCGAGGCCAGTAGTTCCCCGCTCGCTCCGTCATCAAGGATCGAACCCATTGAACCCACACGAGATAACCAAATTGCGGACACTTTTCGATCTCGACCCCAATCACTTCAGAATTGATACCCTCACTCCCCTCACACCCGACAAGCTGCATGGATTGAACTCACTTAAACTAAACCCAGCCACGTCCGTTGATTGGTGCCGGGGAGGCAGTTGATAGTTGACGCATAATCGGCTGTGGTGAGGGTTTGAAATTTATTTAAGTCCCAGTGGGGTATGGGGTGCAGGATGCGCTTGAGGATGTTGTTGCAATAGTTCGTGCCATCACGTCGCCGGCACCGTGCATCCATTGTGCGGTGACGGAAACGGGGTGCAGCAATACTCAGCATAAAAATGTATTCACTCAGTCGACACACAAGCAAGGACTACCCGCACACCGGCATCCGCACAAAGGTGCTTCAGCTCGAGTAGTCCTTCTCTCTTCTCAGACTCTTCCACACAAGCGGATGGGGGCAATAACAAACGACCCCTCCTCGCTGGGGATATTGTGTGCAAATGGATGTGCAGCTAATCGTGATGGGTAAAGCGCATTTTTTTTCGCAGGACCGAAAATCCAACTCCGCTCCGGCTTTCAGGGCAGACGAGACTCCTTCGCTCGTCGTCTTCTTGTCCTTGCGAAGATGCAATTTCTGTTTTTCTTTCGGAAGACAAGTGAGCGATTTATTTGACACTCTTGTGCTCCCAAGATCTCTCAGACACTCGCACACAGGAAGGGGATGTACTCACCTGAAATTCCATCGTAGGTCCACCACTCCTCCCAGCTGACGGCGCACAGAACTGCAACGAAAAGATGAAGAAAAACGAACAGTTTGAGAAAGCGAGAAAAAATGGCGCTGGTTTTTATGAGACGAGGATGTAGGGATGGGCTTCGGGAGACAGAATAGAGATTTCGGCTTTCATCTGCCCGCCCACACGTATCCATTAATTTTAATCATCGACCATGAGTTCGCCTTAAGCACGGCGCCATCTCACCTTTCAGATGGGGAATAATGATTCGTGGGAGCTTGTTCGGAGTTCTACAATGGACCGCCGCCGTTGCCGCACAGTCAAGTGGCGGAGCGAAAAAAGCCACTTACGGTCCACGACTGTTATTAGCCAGACTGTGGACGTACGGACGGTGGGTCGGTTGGATCGGTGTAATGTTATTAATGACACGGCAAAGCTGTGAATGACTGTAGCCCCTGTGCACTGGAGGTGGGTGGAGAGGACATTGGGAAAAAGTTTTACGGGTTCTCAACGTTTTTGTGGCTCCACATTTTTCGGTTTGAAAAGCGAACCCTGCATGACTTTTAAAGTGGAGTTCTCAATTAAGCAGCGACTCATGAGTGAGCTCTCTGGTTAGTGCCTCTTCTTCTTCCATACCCCCGGGGAGGCTGTCTCGTGTAGGTTCTTCAGGTTTTTGTTGAGCGGAAAGTTTGTCCCATTGTTTGTGCTGAGAGACTTGTCGACAGCAATGGCAGCGGCGACGGTTTGACGCAAGGAGCAAGGCCAAAGGTGCACACGTTATGTGTGTGCACTCGGATGGGTGGATGTAAGTGAATGCCTTGAGGGTCCTGGAGCAGCCATTGCACCGGCAGGAAGTTGCCAGCCACTGAGTGACTACTGAATGGGGCTGCTAGTTTCAATTCCCGAGTTGCCTCCTGACTGTGACTAGTCGACTTGACACTGATTTGTGGCTGAGTGCATTCTTTAAGGTATTCGCTGGGGTTTGTCTCTGTCACAGGCGGGAGAGTTCATTTAAATTCTAATGGTGGGGAGATCAAGGCCGCTGGGGTACTGAGTGCATGTTTCACATGTGGGAGGGGGGATTGCGAACAGATTGACTGGATGGCTGTGTTGGGTGTGAATGGTAATCAGAGAGAGATCTGTTTTGAGAGACATTTTGAAATTGAATTCCTGAGAAGCAGCTGCTGAAGGACTTTCGAAAAATTGAATCATTACTTTTACAGAGATTCGTGGTGATCCCAAAATATTTGGAGAGACTTTTAGAGATCCTACGGACGAAGAATAATCTCCCAATTTTTGAGAAGGTCGGGGAAATCATAGAAATCCGTTCTTTTGTTAAAAAACCGAACATTTTGCTTTGCGTACGTTTATGGACTTCTTCAAAAACTGAAAGTTTTTTAGTCTTTTGATTACGGCAACAAAGTGGGACATATGCAATCGTTTTGTGGTTTCAAGATTTCGATGAGCTGCGCAATCTCTGAATTCCGAAAGGATTTCAAGGAAATCGCCTTGGCAGCGGAGTTTGCGCTTTTTGACGCTGTCAGTGAAGTTCCACATACGCCGCGTAGTCTCTGAATTTCGGAAGGATTTCAGGGAAAACCGCCTTGGCCGCGAAGTCTCTGAATCCTGAAAGGATTTCAAGTAAATCCGCCTTGGCTGCGGAGCTTGTGGCTTTTATGACGATGTCAGTGAAGTTCCACATATGCCCCGTAGTCTCTGAATTCCGAAAGGATTTCAAGGAAAATCGCCTTGGCCGCGAAGTCTCAGAATCCTGAAAGGTTTTCAAGGAAATCCGCCTCGGCTGCGGAGTTTGTGTCTTTTTTGACAATGTCAGTGAAGTTCCACATACGCCGCATAGTCTCTGAATCCCGAAAGGATTTCAAGGAAATCCGCCTTGGTCGCGGAGTCTCTGAATCCCGAAAAGATTTCAAGGAACAGCGGAGTTTGCGCTTTTCGACGATGTCAGTGAAGTTCCACATACGCCGCGTAGTCTCTGAATTTCGGAAGGATTTGAGGGAAATCCGCCTTGGCCGCGAAGTCTCTGAATCTCGAAAGAATTTCAAAGAAATCCGCTTTGGCCTCGTAGTCTCTGAATTACGAAAGGATGTGAAGGAAATCCGCCTTGGCCGCGAAGTCGCTGAATGCCGAAAGGATTTCAAGGAAATCCACCTTGGCCGCAGAGTCTTTGAATTCCAAAAGGATTTCGAAAGTGCCCAATGCGGTATCTCAGGCTTCGTAGCCCTAAGAAAGATCTTAAATTAGCCGCGGAGCTTGAAATTGGGAAAAGGGTGTCGTTGAGCAAATGTTTATACCTTGTACACCTAGTCTGTTCAACAAAGTGTGAGCGAAGCAGTCGTATAACATTTTGATCGGTTTGATTCTTCCCCCCATTACGAAGCACAATTATGAGGACCAATGCCCGTATGCGGTACATTTCATTTCTCTCCCTTCCACCACAACACTTGAACTCGTTATTTCACAGAGGTGGATCAATAGGTGCATAAGTGCCGCACCATTATCTGCCCATTTGCGGAAGTGCCACCCGCCGCTTTGATGTCACATTCTCAAGCACACACATCCACCCTGGCAATATGCCTGCCCAAAATTGTGACGCACAAAGGAATTTAATATGACGACTTCACTTTTATTTACCCCCCCTAAAAGTGGCCATGTTAGGTCAGGCCGACAGACCGGAGCTGATTCAGAGTCTATTCCCTGTCCCCATTCCCTCCTACACACAAGCCCACATCACAAGCCATTATCCCTTCAATGGACTCCTGGAGCCACTGAAATGGGTGACACAATATTAATTAACCTCCACCACATAACAGCCATTGCGGTGGGCGAGGGTTAAATGAAATTTTAAACACAGACACATGTTGTTGTCGTCCCCTCACAGAGTGGGGCTGTTTGGCCACGGAGATGGGACAAATTTCCTTCCGTTCGTCCGGTCGATATTAAGCTTGCAACAAGTTTGGCAGGATTCTCTGTTTTCATTTTTCTGCTCAGCAAATCCTTTTGTTTCGTCCTCTGGTGGGCTTGGCTCTGTGCTTAAGGAACCACACCCCGGAATCTAATACGCTTCGCTGATAATTTGATTATGAGTGACCCCGCTATCCCAACCGCACCAATAAAGGAGTGCCACCGTGTGCCCATTAGTCGGCCACACACCAGACCCGTGTCGCGATGAAAGGGATGGCACCCACGAAGCTGCTGAGTGATCGGTGTCAATGAATGGTTGATGGGGACAACTATAAAGAACCGCGGCAATAAACGACTGAAGGAGCGGTTATTCAGGACTTTCCGGACTTCAGACGACAACGGTGACAACAGTTTGCCAATAAATTGTATTCAGATGTCGCAGCCTTTGTTGGTGTGTCGTCGGAGGGCAAAACTACGCCACGGGACATGGGGAATTAAAAGAGGACTGAGACTCATCAGACACACCTTTGTTTGCGGTTATCGTCGATTCTTTTTTGTGACCGCCAATAAATCTGGATACAGCTCCATGACTACACACACGCCCTGGCTGATGGAGAAGGGTGACGTGTTTTTAATGGACTCATGGTGAACGCGGTAAATTTTCACAAGGACATTATGAGTAATGGCAGTTTTGTGCCACTAAAAGTTATGGATGTTGACTGAACGAGAACAGAGGAGCGTTGGGCGGGGAGACGGGTGGGTGCCCCAAAGTTTATTGCCTGAACGGCGGTGGTTATCCTTGTGGAGCACACACATTTAAGGAGTAAATAAACTTTGTCACGTGTTTGCTTCTGCACAGAAATCAATGAGACTCCTTTTGTGTCGTGTCCTGCGATGGGATGGGAAGGATTCGCGATCATTTTGAGGAATTTGAGGTATTGCGAGTATGTTGTGCATGTGTTTAGGCGTCGAAAAACTGTTGATGCGTTATATTGTGAACAAGGACTTGGTAGTCGGTGCACGCAATCGTCGTTTCTTTTGACAAATGTAGTTCTCGCTATCGCTCCAAATTCCTGTCGCTTCGACTACTGAAGGACGTTAAGGATAAAAGACTGCCTATTATTGGACGCCGTTTTCGAATTCGAGAAGTCAGGAACAAGGGGTGGTGGAACATGCAGCTAATCTTCGGCGCAAAGGTGCAGGTTCTCTCGGCATGGACGATGGACAGTTCGTTCCAAAAGAAACTCCACGCATACCACAGGGGTCAACTCAACCTCATCCAACCTCCCCAAAAGGATGGCACTCTGCCTGAAACATGAAGACAGTCTGTCACTGACACAAACAAAATTCAGTACTTTTTCGGCATGCTCAGTTCTCCAACTTTGAAGCAAGGGCCACACAGAAGGAACTTGGCCCCTCTCCACCTGTCAAGTTTTTCCAATTAGCCCGTCAACTTCATTTGCACACCTTCAAGGCTGAAAGCATTTCCTCCGAATATAAGTCACACTTCTAGCGCGTCCCGACGACAAATGCAGACCTCGCCACTGCGGCATCAGAAGAGTCACTTTTTAGGTCTGCGTGTGTAGTTTTCAGTCAAACTTCGCCGAGAAATCAATTTAAACTTTTCCCTCGACTTTGGCAGTGTGCTTGCTTGCCTTTGAAGTGCCATCATAAACTCGCAGCCCATCGGCTTGCCGGAGCAGCTTGCCTCTCTCCTCCGAGTGCAGTTAGGCTCGTTTGCATGGCCTCATCGAAAGTCAGCAAGAAAGTTCGAACCGCCGCCATCACCTACACCCGTTACAATTGATTGCACATAACACACAACATCCCGAGTCTGAGGATCCAAACGATAGGCAAGCCCGGATGGCCACACAACGAATAAATCATTTCCAACCCCACCTGCCTGCCCATCCCCCACAGGAGTGTGACCAAGGAGCCCCTCACATGCTCCAGCATGGTCTGCTTCTGCTTATAATTCTGACCATCTGCCAACGAACGCTTTTTGAGCAAATAATGGAAATCCAATGAAGAAGAACCGCCAGACGGCTAGGGTGGGGGGGTAGAGCGCGGGCAAGCGGAAAAAGGATTAAAATGCATTTTCCACTCGATCAGGACGGAGTTTCTATTCTCGTTTTATTTTTCTCCTCTTCCGTGATTTGATACCCTCTCCGCCACGACACCCCCGTCCACCCACCGCCTGCTGCCAAATCGAGGAGCAATTGCGGAACGAAGACGACTGCCCGATTTACATAGACGATCCACTGGAGGATTCCCGGAGACGAGATTTGCGTAATGAATGCAATTCGATTATGTGGGATTCGATGGGATCCGGGCACCCCCGCTCCTTCGAGGAATTGGATTAGTAGGGAGAAAAAAATCCCATTTGTGGCGAGCACGGGGGAGGGGGAAATTAATAATTAAAATCGTTTGCAGATCGCTCGTCGGAGGGAGACGAAGGAGGAGTTCACGGGCACGTCTTCCTGTGGAGCAACTGATGCTGCTGGCGACTGAGGAGACAAATTCGTGCTCTAATGAGTTGTGAATGGAATGGATCTGGTGCAACAGACATTTCACGTGCAGAGGGGCGACAATGGAGAGCAACGAGTTGTCACAGATATTTTGCATCCCGAATTTAAAAGCTGGACAAAAAGTGGCCAATCGCCGGAAATTGCGTTTGCAACAGAAATCTCTGCATGCTGAGTCCGGCCAATGACACTTGTCCCGCATTTAGACACCGATGCAACATTTTTCGATAGTCAATCACTTTCGAAGGACGACAGTTCAGTTTTCAATAAATTCGGGCTCAGCACTGCAGCGGCAGATTAAACGGCAGCTGGGTCACGTAAAATATCGGAGGATTACGGGTTGTTTCAGGCAGGGGGACAGGATGCGCATTGCATTCCTCCATGGAGGGAGTGATGGAAAAACTGGGAACATGGACGTCGACATTGATGAAGCTCTTGAGTGCCGGATTTGCTTTTCGCATTGAATGTGCGTGACACGAGCCTTCGCAAGTCGTGTGTTTTTGAATTAAAGTTGTCACTTGACGTTAAGGTTCAATTCCACGGAATTAGGAGTCACAGCACTCAATTGAATGCAACTCCACAATGAGTTGGAAGTTTCTGGTTCTTCTGGGGCTCTTTTACGGATTTGGCCACAAAGATAACCGAGCACGTGTGCAATGTGAAATAATGCTTTCACGGTTTTTCAGAATTTCATCTTTGACCGATCTAGACTACTTAAATTGGGTCAGCTAAGTGGAGGCCTCACTAACTTACTTCAATTCAAGCTGAGCAGGGGCAGGAGCCAAACTGAATTGACTTCTAGCTACTGTAGCAAAAGTTCTAAGGGTGTGGACTGGCATCTTTGGTGACATCAGAAAAAATAGCTCTGAGGTCTCAAATGGTGTATGGATTGCGGAAATAGATCTCCAACACTATGCCGGTAACTCGGTTATGAACAATGCTCCAAAATGTGTTTTATAGCTACTGGAGTCAAAATCCTCTCGGAGTGAATTAAATGCCCGTTACCAATGTCCGGATAGAGTTTATGTCTTAGTTTTGAGTGAAGAATCGACAAAGGATACATTTTCCAGTAGAAAAGACGGAAAATGACTCATAGAGCTGCTTGCGGGTATTCCCTTAATACGTGTTATTGAGAGTCGCCTTTTTATGGTGCCGAGGTTTCTCTTCATAGGTACATCTACATCTAGCGAAAGTCATTACATGAGGACTTGATATGCTGCCTATGCGACAGTTTGGCAGATTGATAAAGACTCGAAAAGCTGACCCTTTCACAATTGACTTGCTTGGAAATGGCACAAGGATCCACAGAAAATACTACATGGCAAGATTGAAGCATTTAAAGGAAGAAATTGGAAAGAACGGCCTGTATAAAAAGGGGGTGTAGTGAAAGATGTGCAATGCTATTTTCGATTCCCAGCTAAACACCTCTACTTTTTCACGACACCGCGTCTTTCGAGTCTCCCTGAAACTCGCTCAGAGTTCGACGCTCCCTGCACTAACCATAGAGGATGACTGGAAGCGTTGTTAAGAGGCCACCATAGAAGGTCCCACCAATGTGCTGGGTTTCACCTCTCCACTCAGAAGGAATCCATGGTTTGACGATGAGAGAATGCAAGCGCATTTAACTAAACAAGATGCCTATTAGGCAACGCTGCATTGAATACCGAGGACTGTTCATGAGCTCTACGAGTACTGATAGATAAGAAGGGAAGAGCACCGGCTTTTCGAGGAAAAAAAAGAGCATAAGGAACGCGCGGTTGAGAAAATGGAAAGGTGTTGTGGTAGGAATGATGTCCGAAAGTTTTACCGAAAGTTAAAACAGCTATCCAGAGGAAACAAGGTTTGGATCGAGACCTGCCGGGATAAAAATGGACAACTCGTGGTAGAGTTGCAGTCTGTGCTGAGAATCTGGAAATATCATATCTGCAGACTCCCTGACGGCGATGGCGGCCCCAATTCCGCTCTGAGGCAGTATGATCTACTCGATTTGGACGATGGTAGATAAGAATTCCGTTTCCCCGACATAGACGAGGTGAAGATAGCAATATCCAAGCTGAAGTCGAACAAAGCTGCTGGAGCGGATGGACTGTTCGCAGAGCTATTTAAAGTAGCTGCTCATCTGTAAGATATTGTCCGAGGAAAGCATGCCCGATGAGTGGAATCTCAGCGTCGTTTGCCCGGTTCACAAGAAAGGAGACCCCTTTGACTGCGCCAAGTACCGAGGGATAAATCTCCTGAGCATCGCATACAAGATCCTCTCTGCCATATTATGTGAGCGTCTAAAACCGTTTGTCCATGCCCTGATAGGTCCATATCAGTGTGGTTTCAGACTAGGGAAGTCCACAATAGACCAGTTATTCACATTACGGCAGATCCTGCGAAAGACTCAAGAAGTGCACCACCTATTCGTCGATTCTAAGGCCGCATATGAAAGTGTGTGGCCGCCGTGGCGTAGTGGGTAGAGTGCGACGCTTACACGCCGAATGGTCTAGGTTCGATTCCCGGCTAAACACCTTGAATTTTTTGCGGCACCACCTCTTTCGAGCTGTTGACAACACTCAAAAAGCAATAACTGTCTACGAACGCTTCTTAAACTTCGCCGTTCGGAGTCGGAAATAAACTGTAAGTCCCTTCTACTCGTGTGAGAATAGTAGCACGCACATCAGGAGTAGCTGATGAGCAAGCTTGGCCCTGGTGCCTCTGTAGACTGTCGCGCCAACAAATATTATTATTATATGACAGTGTGCATAGAGACGAGCTATACAGCGCCATGTCTAGTTTTGACATTCCTACCAAACTCGTCAGATAGTGTAGGATGACGATGGAGAACTCTCACTGCTCCGTCAAGGTCGGTAACGAACTCGTCGATAACTTTTGTATAGAGAAGGCGACGCACTGCCATGTGACTTCTTCAACATCATTCTTAAGAAGATCGTGCGTAACTCACAAGTCAACACCAGAAGCACAATCTTCCAGAAGTCAGTTCAATTGCTAGCTTACGCTGATGACATTGAAGTGATTTGCTGGCATAATAAGTTCAAAAAAAAAATACATGCTGTCATTAAGAAAGGACACTCAATATCTACGTCTCGGATAGACCTCTGTACAATCATAGCTAATTGGACAACCCAACAGAGAATGGCCTAGGTTAAGGTAGCGCAAGCAAGTGGAGAAGGATCTCAATCAACTCGGAGTGCGCAACTGGAAGTATCTAACGAAAGGTTGTGATGGAGAGGCATGTTGGTTGAGGCCCAGGTCCATCTCGGGCTGTAGGGCTATAAGAAGAAGAAGAAGAATAAGCGTGGGTCGTCTTAGTTTTTTGCATAAATATCAGGGATATGGTAGTTTTGATAGAGCCATTAAGTCATCAGTCATCCGTGAACGAAGTCAATATAGACGTTTTCTACAAACATTCTTTGTCACCCTTTTCCGCGTTTTGTTTGCTTCGTCTATGACAGGTATTCATTTCAATTCTGTCAACAGAAAATAACTGCCGGCTTTAAGTGAAAATGGTCACCCATCATCTTTGGCATCAAGGACACCAAAGGCGTTGACCACAGTGATTGGGAAATCTCGAAGTCGTACACGTGACGGATGGACAAAAAAAGGACTTTGCAAAAATTTAAGCCATGGTGCTATGATTACCAATTGTTCCGCCGTTTCTTTGAGCTTAGTTGTAACATACGATAATAATAATAATGATAATATAATATAATAATTGTTGGCGCGATCGTCCACAGGGAAACCTGGGCCTAGCATGCTCATTAACTACTAACTCGTGTTGTGCGCGCTACTGTTCTCTCACGAGTAGAAGGGACCTTCAGTTTTTTGCCGACTCCGAACGGCGAAATTTGAGAAGCTTTCTTAGACAGTTATTACTCTTTGAGTGTTGTCAGCAGCTCGAAGGAGGTGGTGCCGTGAAAAATTCGAAAATTGGTGTTGAGCTGGGAGTCGAACCTACAGCCTTCGGCGTGTGAGCGTGGCACTCTACACACTACGCCACGGTGACATACGATAAGGGACTTAAAAAGTATTCACGAAAGCAAAACTTATGCCACCCACCAAGAAGTTCTAGATGATGCAAGGTAATATCTTTATCCACACTTTATCCTTTTATTCAAATTTTCGTAAATTTCAATGCTAGGAAAACCAAAGCTTTCAGCAATATAAAGGGCAGTGAGCTAAACACTTCAATATGTGCAAGTGCTTAACCGACGAGTTGACAGAACCGCCTGTCATTCACTGAGTTCAATAATGTCCCGATGCCCTATAGCAATTTCGCACTAACTGAAGCTTAGCTTGAAGGCTTTTCAAACCCCGTCCACGCATTTATCACTACACTCGAAGAAGCAAATCATTGTTTGTATTAAACGATGATTCCCATCGTGCAGTATAATATTAACCACCAGAGCCTTTGACCCCACCACATGCTGCGAAAACACCCCAGGAGAGAATTCCGAGACACATATGTTCGCCCGAAATGTTCGGCTAACAATCCATGCTATCGCAGCCGCCGGAGAGCTTACGCCAGACAGATTCCCCTAAGTGCTGAGTACGATTGTCATGCCGTTGAAATCAAGTAATCCCCGGCTCCGGATCAGCAGAGAAACTTCGCTCCGCAGTCTGGTCAGAGTAAATCCTCCCAGATGGCGCGAACGAACCAACAAATCCCCGCAAATCTGCCACCTGGCTGATCCACGTTCTTGGCCAGTCCCTCGGGAGTTGCATAACAGGGGGAGGAGACAAAAAGTTCTTTAAATTAAAGTTTCCATAAATTTTCCTGAAACATAAATCACCGGCAACACAGACGTACACATACGCCTGGATAAGCAACCGTCCTAAACTAGCCACCCATCGGCGGTGTGCAACCCCTTTCCGGGGGTGCATTTGCTTACCTTGTGTCCTCAGCATTAGGATAAGAAAGGAGAAATTGAGAATTTGCAGGACCTCCATGTTGTCTCAGAACTCTTGCTTGTGTGTCTGTTTGTGTGTTGTCCTTCGTGGGCGACGTCCTCTCCCACTTCAGAGAGCTAAGCCGGTGCTAGCGCTGCCGGAGATGCTGGTGCTGGTGCTGCTGCTCCCCCAACTCGATGTTGCATTCGAATGAAAAATTACCGTGACGTTCGGTGTTCTGGTGGAATACATTTGTACCGACTGCAGACTGTCAAAATCTCGAATCAAGATGATGTATCAGAGTGGGGGCAGTGGTTTGTGCGGTTGCGGATCTCGGATGCTCTTGCTCAGCTGGTCCTCCCTCAAAGGAACTTCGTTTTCATATTTTTTCTCTTCGCTTGCGTTCTCAACCGTAGCTGCACTGATTTGACTCACAGTCCTATCCAGGTGGGCGACTCTGTTGGTGGTTTGGTCTCTCGATCGATTGCCGCTGTTCGAGCGTTGTCGTCCGCGTGGCTGGGGCTGAAACGAGACGGAGAGCAAGCGGGGGAAATCGATATGAAATATGGAAATTTCTTCGGTTACTTTGGTTGAATTGAATATATCGTGAGAGGGGAGGGGGGGGGGAGCGACTGAAGGGTACATTTGCAACTTTTCCACCTAAACATCGAAAGTTAAGATCAACTGTCAGAATTGGGTGGGTTTGCAAAACAACGATTTGACCGTGGAGCGCCGTTACAGGCGCCACAGATGAATGTATGGATGGATGCTGGCCAGGGGGCGTGGTTCTTTGAACCTGTGAGTATTTGCTGGATTCGACTGATGCCCGACCTATCCACTGCGATGAGGTTAAATTTGAATTATTAGATAAATGGCAGAGTCCTTGGGGAGGAGGGCGATATGCTGCGGCGGACTGGCAGTGTTCCGTGGGGCGTATGCGGAGTGATCGGAGGACCGTATTGTGGAGTTCCTCTGCAGCGCAAGTTTTGGTGGATTCAATTATCAATTCACTTGGGGAGTGCTTTGAGTTGCTGTATGATTTAGAGGTTCAGGGAACACGAGGGATACTTGAGAGCTCCGTCGCCGTAGTTTGCCTAAGCCCTTGATATTGGTACCCATTTCATGCTCAAGACAACAGAGGTTTGCTTGTGTGAAATGAGTATGCGAAGTAAGGAGACACCAATATGGATACATGTATTTCGACCTTGCTAGCACATCTTTTCGATAGCAGCCTAAATTTACGTTCCTAACTTGAAGTCGTAAATACTTGACGCTGCCATCTCAACACAGTAGCTTAGCTTAAGACTATTGAGGCATTCTTTGACCTACAGCGGTGTTTGCCATCTGCCCCACATGCCAAATTCATCTTAAGCCTTCTTCGCGTTGCGGCTTGACTAAGCGAATGTGCTGTAGACTATTTTCAAAGCAAACGGGACTGAAAATCTCAAGCAGAACTGTCCTTCCGAATTAAGGTCTTCGACTATTTTTGTTAAAGATGAGATTCTTGGCAGAGAGAGTTTTGCCAAGGCCTTAACTTTACAAAACTGACCTAGATGGCGCTACAGTCCACTTCAAGTTCCTCTCATTTCAAGCACTCTCTTATGCAGTGTGCATTTTTTCAATGAATGTAAGGAACAATCCACCTTATAATGCGCAAAGTGCGACACGCCAAGAATCCAGGTTTGATACCCGACTGACCACCTACAATTTTTAACGGCTACACCTCTTTCGAGCTGCTGACAACACTCAAAGAGCAATAACTGTCTAAGAAAGCTTCTAAAATTTATCAGTTTGGAGTCACCGAAAATATTTAGGTCCCTTCTCCTCGTGAGAGAACACGGGAACGAACCTACCGAGACCTTCTATATAAACAAGACGACACATTGTCATGTAACTTCTCCAATAACAATGGCGATGGCTTGGCGATGGCTTGACAATGGCTTGAGGATGGCTTGACGATGGCTTGACGGTGGCAAGACGATGGCTTGACGGTGGCAAGACGATGACTTGACGATGGCGAGGACTGCTTGAAGATGGTAAGACAACGGCTTTTCGATGGTTGGACGAGGGTTTGACGATGGCTTGAAGATGGTAAGATAATGGCCTTACGATGCCTTGACGATGGCTTAACGACAGCTTGAAGATGGTAAGACAATGGCTTTACGATGGCTTGACGATGGCTTGACGATGTCTTGACGATGGCTTCACAATGACTTGAAGATGGTAGAACAACGGCTTTACGATAGCTTGACGATGACTTGAAGATGGTAAGACAATGGCTTTACGATGGCTTTACGATGGCTTAACCATGTCTTGACGATGGTAGAACAATAGCTTTACGATGGCTTGACGATGGCTTAACCATGTCTTGACGATGGTAGAACAATAGCTTTACGATGGCTTGACGATGGCTTGAAGATGGCTTGAAGATGGTAAGGCAATGGCCTTACGATGGCTTGACGATGGCTTAACGACGGCTTGAGGATGGTAAGACAATGGCTTTACGATGGCAATACGTTGGCTTGACGATGACTTCAAGATGGTAGAACAACGGCTTTACGATGGCTTGACGATGGCTTTGCGATGGCTTGACAATGGCTTTACGATAGCTTGACAATGGCTTGACGATGGTTGGACGATGACTTAACGACGGCTTGAGGATGGTAAGACAATGGCTTTACGATGGCTTGACGATGTCTTGACGATGGCTTCACAATGACTTGAAGATGATAGAACAACGGCTTTACGATAGCTTGACGATGACTTGAAGATGGTAAGACAATGGCTTTACGATAGCTTGACGATGGCTTAACCATGTCTTGACGATGGTAGAACAATAGCTTTACGATGGCTTGACGATGGCTTGACGATGGCTTAATGACGGCTTGAGGATGGTAAGACAATGGCTTTACGATGGTAAGACGTTGGCTTGACGATGACTTCAAGATGGTAGAACAAAGGCTTTACGATGGCTCGACGATGGCTTTGCAATAGCTTGACAATGGCTTTACGATAGCTTGACAATGGCTTGACCATTGCTCAACGACGGATTGAAGATGGTAAGACAATGGCCTTACGATGGCAAGACGATACTTTGACGATATCTTGACGATGGCTTAACGATGACTTGGCGCTGCCAATACGATGGCTTTATGATGGCTTGACGATGGCGTGACGCTGGCAAGACAATGCCTTCACAATGGCTTGAAGATGGTATGACAATGATTTTACGATGGCTTGACTATGGCTTGAAGATGGTAAGACAAGGGCTTTACGATGGCTTAGGGATGGCTTAATGACGGCTTGACGATGACTTGACGATGGCTTAACGATGTTTCAGCGATGGCTTGACGATGGCTTGACCATGGCTTAACTTAAAATTCAACGCCACTTTCAAATGCTTTCAGAGTTCGCATAATATTAACATAAACGTGTTTTCCCCTGTGTAGCCCCACAGCAAAAATCAAACAGTGACGGAAAGCGATGTCGCCAAACAGTCACCAGAAATTTTCGCACGCAAGAAATTCAAAATTGCGTGCGAAGGGGGGGCTTGCTGGTCCGTCTTTTTGGAGCTCTAAAGCGCGCAAATCATACGGCTTAAATTCCAATGTCGCTCGTGAAAATCTCTTGACAAAAAACGCGCAAATGAAACCACCATGAGACCACTATAATTTCGCCTTATTTTGATGCAACAGCACGTTTCTTTTGCACGTTTTTTTAAAACCCGGATACGGCAGTTTGATTGCTGGTTTAGCCGCAAAGTGAGAAAAGTGCTTCATCTGTGTTTCAAACTCTCACACGCCCATTTGCGGTGTAGACAGTTGCTAGCTGACTTAAATTTTTGCAGGAGGCGATTGAAGTTCAGCTCAATGTCTGAAAGCGTCGAAGGATCGCTACCACAGTTCGCTCTGACAGAAGTTAGCTTTTAGCTGACTCTCCAGTACGATTATGCACAGGTCTTGCGATGTCGTCATTCTGTTTTAAAATTGTCACAGATTTATGGCGAGAAAAATCATTACATCAAATATAAACGCTGTTTGTACTTTTTGTAACGTCTGTTTGTGGTAGTCGATCGATTTTCGAAAATGGCAAACATCCAGCTATTACCGCCACAATTCAAATGCCGGCTGAACTAGGCAAGCGTCGAATGCCAGTGCTGCCAACCTGAAACTCGGATCTGAATGACTCTGTTCAATGTTTCAAGCATTGCCTCCAAAAGGACTGACTTCCGTAAGTTGCACACACTGCCTCATTGACAAAGTTTCACTTTTTTCTTTTATATTGTCACTATAGATTTTCCCAGAAGGTCAGATAACACAATCTGGATGCCAAAGTTTCCTATCTTTAAGATTAATTTCGTTCGGCAATTGTGTTCCCCTTCATTAGCAAGAAAACGTTTTCTCCTTCTAATACGCCCTCAGTGCCAACTGTAATGCGCTGCCAATTCTGTGCAATCTCCCTCGTATGATCATCATTCAAGCCCCTTGAGGGCGGCAATCTGACTTTGTTCTCGCAAGTCCTGATAAGTTGCCGTTCGTTCAACGCTAACACCCACCCCCGGCTAACCTCTTTCGTTTCACATCTCAAACATGCCTGTTTTCCAACAGTAATAGTTTCCATCATAAAATCAGAGCTTCTCCGATGACACACATATTCGAGGAACTGGGGGCTGTTTCAGAGACGTCTCGTCGAGCAGACTTGGCAAACAAAGTTCGGTCGGATAATAGTGAAACAGAAACTCATTTGTCCATGCATCCATCTGCGCCTAAGCACATGTAACCGAGGGCGAAGGCACACACGCTGTCTCTGCTGCTACCACCGCCGCCCTCGTCCAATTATAAGATACTTTGCAAACACGAGAACTTTTCAAATTGCCACGTTTATCACTCGGCAGGCGGCCGACAGCAGGAGGACAGAACGGAACGCGTCGACTACTCACCGACTGGAAATTAGTTGAACTGGAATATAGCATTAATTATTCACGAGATAATTTAAAGCTCCTAAGGTAAACAAAACTTCGTCCTTGTAAACCGCCGCCGCCGCTCGTCTGGGCTTGGATCTGCCATTCCCGTCGGCCTGTGACTGAAAGTTTTGATTGGGCCTAGCAGGCACCATTCAAGATAAATTCATAGAGAGCTTGTTGTGTATCTTGCTGGTCCCCTTTCCGTAAAGTGTGTCAAACCTGAATGCCGAGTGTCATTGCCGTGGACCTGGCCGTGGCTTCTGAGCCAAGGAAGGCACATTAATTTCGGCCTCAACTGGCTGCCGGAGGAGATGTTAGTGCGTTGTAGACACAACTGAATTCATGGTCAGCGTGGTTTGGTGATGAATCCACTCGGGCAATGCAGGAGTGTGTAAATATTTATAAGTGTGGCAACGCCGAGGATGCGGAGTTGGGGGGATACGTGTGGAGTATGGAGTGCAAACTTAGCATCAAAGAGACTCCGGTGATGACACGAATGTTTTGCAGTCTGTGGAAATATATTTGTGGTCTCCCTAAGCTCTTTGAAGGAGCTTAACAGAGCAGGGATACTTATTTTCTTTTGCTGGCACCCGTTCTAATGAAAATAAAAAATTTTATTTTCTTTAAAAGAGTTTTCCTCTGCCTAAGAAATGATCGTCGTCGTCAAAAGAAGGTCAAGCACAAAGTAGAACCAAATATACATTATTCCCAAATCCTTTGGGGCAGGACAATTGAACAAGGCAAAGACAGCCGTAATGTATGCAAAGGTTCGCACTGCGTGGCAAATTACAGCTGATGCACAGACAGGTATACCCAGATGATTCACCGCCATAGAAAGGACTGACATACGAAACTGAAAAGCTCGATTTGTGTACCGATTTTAAATACTGGCAAATTTTGTTCTCTTAATCAGTAGAAAGTGAAGCGCTTTCAGTGAGAGGCAGTCACTTTTATATGATCTCCGTAACTAAAGCAACAGAATAACAGAATACATTTTTTTTGGAGGTTGGGATAAACTACACTAGAGCGCTCAGACTTAAATACTGGTCCATTGTACTACCAGGCAGTAACCTTCATTTAATGTAATTCCTTGGTTTTCCGAAGAAAAACCAAGATGCGCTTCTGTGATATAGAAATTAGGTTTTCAGTTCCCACCACATCAGCGCCAAATAACCGCCACCTGATACGAGCGAAAGCAGGACACTGACAGAGAAAGTGATCTGAAGTATCTTCACCTTCTCCACAGGCGTCGCAGAGTGTGACATCACTAAGCCCAAGCCCACTCAGGTGCATAGCGAAGGTAAAGTGTCCCGTTAATACGCCGACAAGTCTTCTGCACTCGTTTCTGTCAAAAGATAGCAGAAAAGAAGCGGATTTCTTGCAGACGTTTGGGAGCATACTCTTGGTCACCCTGCATCCTGGAGATTCACGCCATCTCTGGTTGAGCTGTAGGAAGACCCAACCATTGACGGTGGCCCTGACCAGGGACGCGGATAATTCCAAGGTGGGTTCGTTTCCCAGGATCCCGTGATGACCAGGGACCCAGACAAGTCTTAGCGAATTCAGCCTGCCGACCAAATTAAGGGAAGCTTTGCATTCTTGAACTATCTTGGAAGTGGTTAAAGGTTTGAGTTAGGCCTTGAGCACAACTTGATTGTCGCTGCAGACGCAGATACTTCTTCCCTTCCAGCTATTCTTCACAATATAGTTGGTGGCCATTAGGATAGCGAAGGCTTCCACCTGGAAGACCGACGCGAAATTACCTAAGGAGGCGTGAAGTCGAATGTTGTCGTTTTCCACGAAGGCCCCAGCTCCGGAACCCTACGTTGTCTTGGAGCTGTCCGTGAAAATCCGACTACATTCCTTTCCCGGTTCAGTTTCTAGCCAGAGCCAGCCCAGGACACGTGGAAAGTCGACTTTGTATAGGCGTCGCAACTGTATTATTGGCGACCTCGCATCAGACGGCATGTCCATGAGAGTAGTATCATAGGACATGCGGAGTGCGAAGACATCAAAGCTCCAGTGCGAGTGGAACCAAAGACCATTCCTTTTTAGTCGAGAGATGGCCTTGAGTGTACATTCCATGATGTTGGGATCAAGAGGGGGGGGGGAGATTAATCAGAGCATCAAGAGCAGAGCCAGGCGTGCTGGGGAAAGCCCCTGTGCAGCCGAGACAAACTTTTCTTTGAAACTTCGTGAAAGCGGCCGTCACGTGTTTGCGCGAAAGCTTGTTCCACCAAACGACTGATGCATAAGAGAGAAGTGGTGGTATCATTGAAGTGTAGATCCAAACGGATCTGTTGGGTGATAGACCCCAGGTTGTGCCAGAAACTCCCTTGCATTGCCAGAAGACTGACAGCGCCTTGGAGGTTTTTGTCTCAATGTGTCTTTTCCAGAGAAGTTTACTTTTCAGGATGCCTGAAACACCTTTAAGTACCAGTTGAGTCAAAGCAGTCATATTCCTCCTTCTCGTAAAGAGAACAACCTCAGTTTTGAGAGGATTGACTGAAAGCCCATTCCTGGTACACCAGCTATCGATCATGTCAAGAGCCGCCTGCCCGCGCTGATGGCCGCAAGACATGGTCCGGTAACCAATATGGCTACATCGTCTGCATAAGTCTGGGCATAGGTGATAGAACTATTCAAAACGGAAAGCAGAGAATCGACCAGCATGCACCATAGGAGGGGAGACAGGACCCCGCCTTGGGGGCAGCCCCTGTTTACCTCCGACATTACAAACTTGTCACACTCCGTCTCCGCGATTATAGTCCTGATCATTAGCCTTGCTCTTATCCACAACACGAATGATTCCTCTACACCATGATTCCTGGCCGCGTTACACATGCCATCAAAAGTCGCATTGTCGAAGGCGCCCTCTATGTCGATGAAAATGCCCAGTGCGTAGTCTTTCCTGTCAAGTGCACTTTCAATTATGCCGACGAGATTTTGAAGTGCTGTCTCGCAAGATTTTCCGCGCTGGTAGGCAAGTTGCATCTGAGATAGAGGACGTGAACCCAGAACGTTTTTGAGCCGGTGCAGTTCCACCAGCCTCTCCAAGCTTTTTAGCATGAAGGAGTTGAGACTTATAGGTCTGAAGTTTTTAGCGAGTGAGTAGTCTCTTTACCAGTTTTCGGTATAAAGGCTACAACTACTGTACGCCAGGTACTTGGAATGTATGGAACAGAATACATACGAAGTCAAGCTGGATGTGTATGGTACACGCACAATCATACGTAACCCATGCGTTATCATTAATAGACAAAATTTGTGTCTTCCCTCTTTTCAGATGCTTGCCAAGATTCTCTACATTCGATGAAATTATAGATTTTCAATTATAGGACGGATGGTTAGATTGTATTGAAATTGATCAGGCAGTCACCTCAGGTAATTAGAAGTGATAGTTAGAAGGGTAATTGATGGTCGAAATGTTACCTCAGAACGATGGAGAATGGAAAACATTCCATTTAGATATTTCGTACCTTCGCCAAGTATCCGATATGCGCTTGAGACTCTTCCTTAATTTTAGTTTTCCACGTGTTTCGTGGTAAAAATAGCTGATTCCTGATATCTCCTCTTTTTGATGCCAATCGCAAAAAGTATGATTATGCAAATTCCAGTGCAGACAAAACACCAAAACACCAATTTGAACTGAGGATAGGCAAGTAGTGGGTCTTATGGACGAATATCTCGCCACAACGGAATACAGTCTGAGTGAGTTTGGACTTTAGCTTCACTGAAACATATCTTGCTCAATTTTATTGAAATTGATCAGCCAGTCATCATAGGTTGTTAAAAAGAAAATGAAATGATGTGTTTACGTAAAGAGATGCTTTTAGTGGGATAGAGAATGAGTCTTCGTTTGTTTGTTTCAAGCGAATGCAACGCATATTTCTAATTTAATAATGAAAAAATACGCCTATACATATGTTTAAGCAACTTTTTACTTATTGTTATTTTTTCCAAACAGTAATGTTATTTGTTCACTCAAATTCTAATTTTTCTATTTTTCTAGTTTAATAATTAAAATAATTGTATGGCGTGACAGTCCACAGAGGACCAGGGCCCAGCTTGCTTATCAACTACTTGTGTTGTGCGCGCTACTGTTTTCTCACGAGTAGAAGGGTCCTACGGTTCTTTACCGACTCCGAACGGCGATGTTTGAGAAGCTTTCTAAGACAGTTGTTACTCTTTGAGTGTTGTCAGCAGCTCGAAGGAGGTGGTGCCGTGAATAATTCCAGGTGTTCAGTTGCGAATCGAATCTAGACCCTTCGGCGTGTGAGAGTCGCACACTATACCACTTCGGCTTTTAAATTAAAGGTTCTTTCTGTCCATAGTCCATTTGCAATTTTTGAACAATAGAACTAGTAATACAAAATCGGTTTTGTCGACTCTATGTTTATAGCTCCAGATGACGTGACTGGATTTATGGATCTCATGATTCAAAATCACATCCGTATCACTATTTATAGTGACAACGGAAACACTGACGGAAAAAAGACCATCTGTGACGGGATTGCGGCTAACAGACCCAGGCTTTGAGGGAACCTGACTGGTAGTGACAGCTTGACCAGAGGCTATATTCTGGTACCACGGGAGGTCAGGAGCCCCTGGAACTACGGTTCCAGCTTGACCGTGCAGTAGGCACCCTTGTGGGAGTTTCGTGGTGGCTGTGGTTTACCACCTAACGTCGCGGGTAGGATCGAAGATAGTGTACTGTGCTGACTTGTCCAGTTGATTATTCACCTACAACTAGGCAAGGCGGTTTGGGGACTATCCCTTCTCAGTGTGGAGTTCCATTCTCAACCGGGCGCTGCAACCCAAAGAGCGGAAGAGGTTTTAGAAAGGCTTCGCATCAAACCAAGGTGGGGTGATTGCCCTTCAACCATGATCTCAGTTTGGTACTTGGGTGACATAGGCGTTTAGTCTCGCGTTAATTACGACTCTTGTGAAAATGGTTCCCCGTGATATAAGCCGTTAAGGCAGGTGGTCTCGTAAAAAAAAACCCACATCTATGTTCATAGCATTCATTTGTGCTAATAAGCTATTCCGGGAAACGGAGATTTGTAACCTCGATGACTTTTTCTTTTAAATAGTTTTTCTTATTTTTGGCATAATTGTTTCCTCAGCGAAAAATGCAGTTAACAGTTCTACATGCAAACTACAGCTTATTTAAAAATATTTTGCTGATGGCCAATGGCTTTTCATTTGATAAGTCACATTCTTTCAGCTTAATAACACCTCTGTTAAATTAAAAGTTTCTTGCGTTTTCGAAACAGCTTGGACACATTTCTGACAAATACTTTCCATTTTGCTAAAGAGTCTTGAAGAAACAGTATCCAGCAAAATATCTCACTGAAACTTCATCGACTTCGGGTATTATAGTATAAATTTCATTCTCTCCATTTAAGTTGTTGCAAATTTCCTCGATCTCTGTTCTGCTTTCCTCATAATCGTCTGTGTTTTGGCTGCATATGACGATATTTTCATCCTCATCATGTGCAAACGTGCTTCAATCAAGGGTAAGGTAATCAGAATCGTCCTCTAGACAGTAAGAGAATTTTGAGTAAGACAAAAATTTTAAAGACAAAATTTCAGCCAACAAATATACTGTAACAAACTTAATAAACGTCATATTACGTCTAGCCACAATTCCTAGACGTAAACTAAGTCGCACTGTATGCAAAGCCGATTTTCTTTCGTGTCTTTGAATCTAAATTTCACAAGTGTTTTTTCGGTTTTCCATCTGTCTTTCATTCAATTCATGTGGCACTCATTTTCCAAACTTTGGGATCTTTCCCATAGCTTTTAAAGGATATTTAGCAACCTTGTAGTATCTGGCTGACTGTTCAGCACACTGGGCCAGTAAAGTGAATAAATATGCTCTGTCTTTGTAAAGATTACACTCCTGCGTGCGATTTTCGAGCCTCTTTCTTCTTAACGTTGATGAAGACGTCTTTGGAAAGCGCTTAAAGGAGCCAGATTTAGCTAGCACACTGAGATTTACAAAAAATGAAGGAGTCAAGGATATTCCTGCAATCAGAGGTTGAATGAGTTTACAACAAGAACTCTACTTATCCAACATTTGCAGTAAAATTATTCTCGACTGGCAGTCCCCTAGTAAGGGATCAGTGACAAGGGGCAACATTTCTCAGAAAATTCTACATAAGCAGTTTAAGAAATGGGAATAACAAGATTTTAGTCCCTTTGGGCACTGTGCATTCGCATGGTACAGCAAAAAGTATGTCGAACATGGACAAGGTCGATCTGTACATTTCGCTTGAGTATTTGTAAACTTTCCTTGTTATGTAATTCCAGGAATCTGCATTATAAGGTCTCCCTCTGTAGTTCCATTTACCTATAAACTTTAACACAAGTTTGTGTAAATTGTCCCAGAGCATGTGCAATTCACTTTTGGTGAGCCATTCAGTTATTCGTATAACAGGCACAAGTATACATTCCTTGCAATCCATTTGCACACTTTCAAACGATGACAACTCATGTGTGGAGAGAGTGCAGTTTTAGCCAAAATATGGAGTGCGTTGTCACAAGGGACACGGTGGAAGGTAAATATTTCCCCTTCCTGCCGAATGTTGTGTTATTTATAAAACCTGCCAAATCGAATCTGAAAGGGGGGAACTTAATTGATATTTTGCTTTCGATTAAATCTCAAGAGGCCTTCTGTAGTGTAGGATACTATTTGAATTTTTTTTGCAAGTGATTTGAAGAAGCAATGCAACCACGGCTCCTTCGTTTCTGAAAAATACATGAACTGTTCTAAAAGAATTGCGACTTTTGAATTTTCAGCACCGGTGACATACTCGTATATATGAGTATATTTGATTTGCAATTTATGCGTCGATGTGTAAGTACACGTCTTCGTGATGACTGCTTATCATTTTAATGTCGTTTGATTTTTGCCAGTTGGCTAGTATTTTTTTTATAATGCCGGAAGGGGCTCTAACATTTGCGACAAATCTCCCTTCTCTATGCCTGATAATGTCTGAAGCTCTTGCAAAAGCCTGGTTCGTAAGGAGACTCCTATTTGTATGACTTTGGCATATTGTCGAAATTATCTGCTAGAGATGATGGAAGTGATAATTACAAAAGTAATTGGTGGTCGAAATGTTACCTCAGAACGATGGAGAAAGGAAAACATCCCATTAAGACATTTCGTACCTTCGCCAAGTCTCCGATATACGTTTGAGACTCTTCCTTAATTTTAGTTTTCCACATGTTTCATGGTAAAAATAGCTAATTTTCGATATATCCTCTTTTTGCAGGCAACCGCAAAATGTACCACTCTGCAAATTCCAGTGCAGGCAAAACACCAGGGAAATCGAACTGGGGGTAGGCTTATATACAAATATTTCGCCACAACGGAATACAGTCTGATTGAGTTTTACTGAAACTTACTGAACGCATGCATTACCGCTAAATGTTCATATCCTGAACAGCAACATAGTTTGAACACAACTAATCGTTGCTTCAGAACACCACTACCTTAAACAATTGACTTCATAGAAATCTTCGGTGCACTTGAAATAAGTACATTTAGAAGCACTTCATCGTAGAAGTGGTATTTTTCCCAATTGCTACAAGATTTCTTTAAATTTAGTTCGTTGTTATAAGACATCACTCAATAACTCTCGGAACTGACATACAGGAGGCGTCGCAAACAACAAATCCATATTATTTTAAAGTAGTACAATTGTTCTACTTTTAAGCGAAGTACAAACATTCAAATGAAACCCATAAAATTTCCGTAACAGTCTGATTATTAGCCTACAAGTTACAGTGCTTCAAGAGGCGCTACTTTTTCGATTTTCAAAACAAAAACAGAATTTCGTATGTTGATTAATCACTGTTCGTTGATGAGAAAAAATACCGTGCAAGCTCAGTAATGGCTTGAAAAGTGTTACAGGGATTCTGGTCCATCAAAAACAATTACTTCTCGGTGGTACGCAGACTTTAAACCTGGCCGTACAGACACCAACGATGCTGAACTGAATTGAGGTGGTTACACTTAAAAACATCAAAAAGTATACAAAGTCGTTTTGGAAAACTGCAAAGTGAAACTGCGTGAAATACCTGACACCTTATAGATACCAGAAGAAAGTGTGTACATTATTTTGCATGAACATTTGTCCAGGAGAAGCTGATTTGAGTGTCGCGTTTGATGGAAAAAAAAAAATAATGTGCTGGCTCAGCAATGGACTCAGAAGTTTGACAGGGACTGTCCTCCATCATCATCCATTGGTGGTATGCTGGCTTTAAACATGGCCGCACAAGACGCAATGATGCTCTAGAAGTCCAATTGAGGTGGTTACACCCGAAAACGTTATAAGGTACACAAATAAGATTTTGGAAAACGTAAAGTGAAATTACTTAAGATAGCTGACATCTTATATATATAAGAACGCAGTGAGTACACTTCTTTGCATGAACATAAGTCCACGACAAAGCTGTCTTTGAAATGAGGCTGCGTTTGCTCAAAATGGACCACAAATAACAAGATATCGATGATTCTGATGGCTGCTTGGAGGTGTTTCGCCAAAATAAGCAGGATTTTTTTGCATCAGTATGCCACAGTGGGTGGCCGCCGTGGCGAAGTGGGTAGAGTGCGACGCTCACTCGCCGAAGGGTCTAGGTTCGATTCCCGGCTGAACACCTCGAATTTGTGACGGCACCACCTCTTTCGAGCTGCTGACAACACTCAAAGAGTAATAACTGCCTATGAAAGCTTCTCAAACTTCGCCGTTCGGAGTCGGCAAAGAACTGTAGGTCCCTTCTACTCGTGAGAAAACAGTAGCGCGCACAACACAAGTAGTTGATGACCAAGCTAGACCTTGGTCCGCCTGTGAACTAACTGTCGTGCCGTACAGTTATTATTATTATTGTTATTATGAGGAAGAAAAAAATACTCGCCCACCAAGACATCGCCCCGTATTACAAGTCTTTGGCCACCATAAGCAAGTTGCACGAATTGGGCTTTGAATTGCTTTCGCATCCACTCAAAAAGTTCCTCACCGGAAGAAAATATGACTCGAATGAGAAGGAGAATGCCGAGACTGAAGCCTATTTCGAAGCCAAAGACTAATCGTTTTATAGAAACAGGTATAGAAACGTTAGAATGTCATGGAAATTTGGCAGCTATCCTTTTAATTTCTGTAATTCCTGAAATTAATATTCATTTTTTGTAAGTGGCGCATTCTATATGTCAGAGCCGGGACTTATTGAGTGATGTGTTAATATTCACAGAATATTTTTCAGAAGCTTACGTCACGCCAATGTTCATCATTCAAATAAACATTTCAACTCACTAAGCACGAAAATCCTTTGATCAGTTTGAGTTCTTTCGAATTGTTGTCTTTTGAATTTTCCGGCTATGTACAAAGCGCTACAGATCTCGTATCTGACAGTACTATACATCATTTGAAAGGTCTTGACATAACCAATAAAGCGAGCTTTGCACGATTAGTTTTTGGTGTTGTTGGTGGGAGTTTAAAAATTCTTTTGAAGAAAAAAGCTGGACAATTTCACATTCCTCAAATAACTTAAATTCAAACAATTGGTCTGCATAGCAGAAACATGAATTCACAGTGGCATTGAAAACATTGAACAATGACGCACTGCCGATTCGTTGATTACCAAAGAAAGTTCTCCTCATTAGATTAATTGCTGTCTTAGCCGCTACCGCTTTCTTGTGAACATGTTCGCTCATATCAAGATTTTATTTTATACGAGGGTTGCCTTTTATATTTCGGGATTAGAGAACAAAAACAAATTTTAATCATCGAAAATAGCTTTATTTTTTATTATTATTTATTATTTTTATTATTTATTGTTTTTAGAAATATTCCCCATTAAAATCTGTACTCTTTTGCATGCGTTTGAACCAACTGTCAAAGCACTTTTACCACTCTGATTGAGGTATCTCCAAAACTTTCATTCCGAACGCATCAACCGCTTCTTCAGGTGTCGACAAATGCTGACCTCTCATTTTATTTTTTACGTACGGGAATAAAAAGAAGTCATTTGATTGTGCTGCGGATGACTCATCAAATTGATGTTTTGAGTGCTCAGAAATGCAGTTGTTTGAGAAGATGTGTGAGAGCTCGCATGTCCTGGTGAAGAGTGATTCGTCTTCGGCGGTTGTTTTTCCTAATTTATTGGAAGATAACTGGCAAACAAATGGTTGTGTGCCACTCAGAATTGACCGTTCTGCGTTTTTCTGGTGGTACTTTTGCGACATGTACAGTTTTTCCTAAAAAAAGGCGACCATTTGCTTGGAAGTGCTTCGTGCGCGAGCATCTTTTGCTAGATTTGGCTCAATTTGAAACACCCACAGTCAACTGCTGCTTACTGTGGGGCTCATACGCGTTAATCCCCGATTAACCGCCTCTCAGGATGTCATAGACGTGTTTCGAAGCATTGCGATCGTATTTTTGGAGCATTTCTTTCAACCAATCGACACGAGTCTTTGTTTGAGTGATTGACAAATAGTGTGGGATCCAACGCGAACAATTTGGATTTTTACGGTCAAATATTCATGCAATATTGAATGTATGCTGGTCCCACTAATGCCTTAAGTTGTCTCAATCTCACGATAGGTCCCATGACGATCTTGCAATATCAGTTGGCGCACAGTATCAATGGTTTGCGGAACAACAACTGATTTTGGACGACTTTCACGAAATTCATCTGGGAGTGAAATACGACCTTGGTTGAATACAACATACCATCGATAAAAGCTGGTCCTCGATGGAGCTTCATCGCCAAAAATTTAATTATGTTCATCGAAGCAATATTGTTGGGTAAATCCACGTCGAAAGTCGTCAAAAATAATCGCATGAAAATTTTCACGATTTAAATCTATTTTTTGGGCGAGATGAATCTTTTAAGTTGCTGCAAACAACACAAATAGCGCTCGTATGTCAAAACGTTCTGAGTAAGTATAACCTCAAAAATGTCAAACTTTACGATAGAGCTGGCAGTTGCCAGGTTGCAACACTAATGTTGCCTAATACCGAAATATAAAATGCAAACTTCGTAGCGAAGCCCAGCTAGTTGAACTTTTTGACAACTTTGATCGGGTCACCCTCCAAAGTCCAGTTTTTACGTGCAGTCATGTTACCTCAACCAGTGGCAAAAACTGTAATTTTTGACTTAGAAGTGCTTATCTTTAAATCCCAAAGGTCGCAAAAGCTTTTCAATTTGTTTATTTGTAGCTGAAGAGCCTGTGGTCTTTCAGCCAAAACAACCACGGCATTAAGGTTCCGTTTATTTGTTGTTTTGATACGAGGAATGGAAAATGTGAAAATTAATGTGCACATCAACAAATACAATCAAATTGCGCTAGGCGAACCTGTGATGTTCCAGGCGCACAATTATATTCTCCCTCGTTGCTCCGCACAAATAATTTAAAAACATAATTCATGATGAACGTGTCTATTTTGTACTTTTTAAAATTTATCAAGTCAACAGAATGTATGTCAGTAAAGAAATCTTTGTGTGACCACATTTCCATTTCACTTGATTTAATTCTGAGCGATTAGGGAACAATTTCCTGGGTGGACGAAATTGTACAAATAATTGCAATGTCTTACTGAATCACAGTGGCTGTATGTACTCGATTAAAAGAAGCAATAGTTTCAGCTTAAGCACGACAATCATTCGGAATCCAAACTGCAAACTTAAATTTTCCTGCTATGTGTTTACCTTCGCGACGCCGCGTGCGATAGGAACAGCCTTATCACAAGAAAAGATTAGGATGTACAAGCCTATGAAACCGCTAGGCAAACGACGACTCTTTTCCTATTTCGCAAGACAATCTAAACGTATAGTATGTCAACCAAGAATATAGCAGGGATATGAAATATATTCTTTATTCAAAGGAGACCGGTTCGGTGGACGAAGTTAAGAGCTACATGCAGATGAACACTTGTGTCTAATTTGGTTTTTCTATAAAGATTAGGTTATCAGAGCGAAGGTCCTTTCTTAATCAGCAAAACACACTGCACTACTATTTAACAATCGAAGGGTTTATTGAAATGTCGATCTTCAAGAATTGAAACTTCTTCGTCCAAGCTTTCAAGTGACAGCTGCGTTTCAATTGTGACTCTCAATTTTACAGACTGAACAATTTCATGCTCCCAATCGTTTGCAAGAAATCCGCGTCATTTCCCCAGACAGGAAAGTCGGCTAACGTCTTGATGGAGCTCTAATGTATTGCTACAGCAAGCACTAAAGTGTGCTTAGGCTTAGTTTTATAACCCCCTCCGATGCCTGTAGAGAAAGTGAAGATGTCCCGCATTTGCTTGGGTTAGATGGCGGCTATTTGCTGCTGATGTGGTTCAAGTTGAAAACTTTATCACTTTCTGACGATTGAATAGAAAGTGAAGATGCTACAGAACACTTCCTTTGTTTCTGTACCGCCTTTGCTTGGGTCATGTGGCGGCTGTTTGCTGCAGATGTGGCTGAAGTTGCAAACTTTACCACAGAAATACTTGCTTGTATTCCTCCAGAAGAAACTACATCAAGTGTGGGTAAATGCCTGGCAGTACAAAGAACAGTTTGTGAATCCGAGTGCTCTAACCTTCAACATAGAAGGCAGAGAAACATTAAAAAGCTTACATTTCAAGGCACATGTTTGATGCCTGCAAGGACAATCAAAGCTTCCTTACACAGAAAATCTTTACAAGTAGACGCAATTGTGTATTCCAAAACACACATGCTAGGCACTTGATGAATAAAATACTTTCCTTTTTAAAACCAATCCAAACCATTTGTTGAGTAAAGCCTGAGCAAATTTGCTCTCATGTGAATTAAAGAAGTGAGAAACCAGCATCTGAGTGTCGGGACATTTGCTTTTAAACACGCAAACCAAACCACATCATTGCCAAAAGTTTTTCTCAAATCGATAACTCACAGTAGCTGCTGTCACGTCTCTACAGAATTCCCTTTGATGAGCCGACTCCGACTGTCAATTCACTTAATTAAATCAACAGGGGTAACATCCCGTGTTATCTGCCGCCATCAAGATAAAACTGATGCAAGGACTCGACTCGATGAAAACGTCAGACAGAAATTCCAGTCATTCAGATCACACCGAAATGCCACCCACACTCCCCACACACAGCATGCATCGCTTCCCTCACCCCCAGCACCTGCAATAATAAATCAACCGACGCTCACCTCAATCAAGGTGAGGCCCTGTGTTGGGCGGTAAATGCCCAACGTACCGATTAGAATTTGACCCCCCCAATCTCGGAATTCATTAGGTTCCACTCCTACAGGGCGGGGCGGGCAATGATGGTCACCGAAGGGATATTCCGACAATCCCTTCGATATAATTTACACGCCTTGCCTCGTAAATTCAAAGCCGAGCCACGACGACCAGCGCTATTTCAAAGCCGTTGCTCAGTCGTTGGTCATTTAAATTTACTTCCGCCCCCCAACCCTGCGGCCAAGCAACAGTGTCGAGGAAACGAAAAAAAATTATTTATTCCACGGTATTAACGAGCAATAAAGCACGTCACCAGCCCAGGCATCGGCATCGGCATCGCCGCGGACACCACCATCGCCCCCAGTGCCGAAGAATGGCCTTAAAATTGTCATCCTAGACCCTAATTAAAATCATTTTTACTATCACCGAGGAATTAGGGGCTCGTTGATGGGTGTTTCGATATTAAATTTTAATTAAACAACCCTTCGCCCTCCACGCGGCTCCGCAGATATTAATAACGCGACGAGGGACGATGGACGAGGGACGATGGACGAGGGACGAGGGATGAAGAACGAAGGCGGCATTGACGGGTGGAAATGAATTTACCCACTCTGTGAGCTCTCCGGCTAAGTGGAGGGTGTCTACCTACCTGTGTTCGCTGACGGTCGTCTCTCTATGCATCCAAGTGGCAGGGGGCGGTGACTTCATTTAGAACACCATGCTCCAGAGGAACTCTTTGTGTGCTTTTCGCTTTGCTTTGCTTTGCTCGTATGCAGCGTGACCCGTAAACACTTGTGCAGCGATACTAACCGGCACTCTACGCTTGGCTCACAGTAGTTGTTGACTAGCAACGGTATTCTTGCAAGGCTGGCTGCGAACAAAAGCGGATACCCGGCACATCACATTATCCTTTGCTGCCTGCGGCTGGTGTGTCTCTTGAACGCACAGCACCGTCAGGATAACCGCTTGCTATGCACCGGCACTGAAAGTATCCAACGAGACGCGGCGGATTCGCTGTTTGATGCGATGTTTGAAGTGCCGCGCAGATGAGCAATACAATGACAAGTGAATTTAAAATTCGTTAAGAGCCCTTCAGCCGCGAGGAGTACAACACAAGAACGCGAGGAACGGCAACACCCGCCGAAGGGAAGGTGACTGACACAGATTCCCAGACTTTATTTCGAGCGGCTCTTCTTTGAGGGGAACAAACACTGTGTACTCGTGGCTAGACGGTGAGTAGGCATTTTTTTTCTACTTTCTCAGAGACTCAACCTCAACTCAAGGGGATTTCAATTCACACTTTGCACCGCACTGGACACTATGAGACTGAAAGGAGATGTCTGAGCGCTGCGCGTATCCTTCACCCGTACACGACCAACAGCCAAATACTACTGACACTCATCGGGCAATTGCGAGCTGTTTACCTTAGCCGGAGTCCCTCGGCGGGTGCTTGCGGACACCCTCCAGTGTGAGGTTGTGTGCGCAGGCTTGAGATGGATTCACTCGATGGTCGTGTGGTGGATTAAGGATGAATTTTAGTACTTAACCGAGAGAGCTGGATGAACAGACTGCCGGTTCTCCCGCAACACGTGGGTAAACAGATGTTGTGGGATGCGTGTGGTGAGGGGGACTGTGGCGAGACGGTTCTCAGTAAACAGCTGTCAGACGACTCTGACATCAGCCGCGAGGCAGTTTTGCGTGGCAGTATGTGTGCCGAACGCACCTTGAACATGAATTTTGAACAAGCAGCTACTCTGAGCGTGTGGGACTTGTAGGGATGGAGTGAGTCAGTCCTTAGGGGAATAAGTTTGTCTGGGAATGCAGGATTTTGAACTTTTCGTCGTTGAGGGCAAATTGTTGGTGCCTTGGTGCAATGATGCGAATTTGCAGTTCGCATGACACGTGTTGGTAGATGTCTTTGCTTTCATGACGACATCAAGCATTAGGTGGCTATTGCAATAGGTTTAATTCCCTGCCCCAGATGTTGTGTGCTTCGATGCTTTTTTCCAAATGAGATCCAATTGAGTGCAGTTGCATGTCGGTTGTGTGTTCTTTTTCATTGTGAAGTGATCCTTCTTTGCCTACTCATTGTACAGTTTTGCGCGTTAGATAACTTATACTTTGTAGCTTTCCGGAGCTTAATCGAGTTCATCGCTGGGAGCTCCCTTACGGGCCCTTTCATTCCGCTTCTGAAACCGAAGCTCCTTGTTATTTGAGCCTTTACTAGAACCCTCAGCAATGAGTCCAACTGTGCCTTAGACTGTTCGTTTCTTTGTAATAATATTTTGTTTTTGTACTACCCTCAAGGACAAGGTAAAATTGTGTGACATGGGCCCTTCTGTTGGTGAGCAGCCGACGATAAACCATCTAATCATTGTTGCAACGATTGGCTACGTCAAAAAGAAGCTGTATATGGACTTCATTTTTGCAAATGCACAATTCTTGTCATTTGGTTGGTTTGGGCGAAATCAACTCGAAAGTGACAGACTAATAATTGTTCTTAGATTTCGGACACAGAACAGCGACGCAACGCATCTTTAATCACTCAACGAAGCGCAATTTGGATCACGCAACGCGATATACGCAGCACAGCTTTGATCACGCAAAGCAATGCAACGCAACATTGATCACGTAACGCAACTTTAATAACGCAACGCAACGCAACAAAAATTTGATGCAACGCAATGTAACACAACTTTGATCAGACAAAGCAACGTAACTTTGATTTCGCAACAGAACGCAATTTCAAATAAGTAACGCAACTTCAAACACGCAACGCAACTTCAAACACGCAACGCAACTTCAAACACGCAACATAATAGACATTTTATCACGCAACGCAACACAACTTTGAACACACAAAGCAACTTTTGTCACCAATCGCAATGCAACACAACGCTGCTCATAGAACTGAGCAAAACTTTGATCACGCAACGCAACGCGACACAAATTTGATGCAACTCAATGTAACACAATTTTGATCAGACAAAGCAACGTAACTTTGATTACGCAACGGAACGCCAATTCAAACACGAAACGCAACTTCAAACACGCAACGCAACTTCAAACACGTAACGCAACTTTGATCACGCAACATAATACACATTTTATCAGGCAACGCATTACAACTTTGAACACACAAAGCAACTTTTGTCACCAATCGCAACACAACACAACGCTGCTCATAAAACTGAGCAAAACTTTGATCACGCAATGCAACGCAACACAAATTTGATGCAACTCAATGTAACACAACTTTGATCAGTCAAAGCAACGTAATTTTGATCACGTAACGCAACGCTATTTTGATCACGCAACGCAACAGTCAACATTATTACAAGGAGTTGGTTTGTTTGAGGTGAAAAGCACAATCAGTTCACACAATAAAAACAAGTCACCTGGTTTCGACAACATTAGAACTGCGGATATTAAGAAAAATGCTGATATTTTTACCCCAATTTTGAAAAAATGTATTAACCTTGGCATTAATCAAATTCCTACATATCTAAAAACTGCTATAGTAAGGTGAATCTACAAAGGAGGTGCTAAAAGCGACATTAACAATTACAGACCAATCTCAATATTGCCAGTAGTCGAAAAGTGCCTGGAGGAAGTAGTTATAACGAGACTTCAAGACTTCATTATGAAAAAGTTATTAATACATCCAAGCCAGCACGGCTTTCAAAAAAATAAGAGTATGGGCAATCTTTTAGAGGAATTTGCGAATTATGTCAAAGAATGTTTAACAAAAGTCATCATGTCTTAGTGCTCTTCGTTGATTTCAGTTAGGCGTTTGACACACAGAATCATTGAAAGCTCCTAAAAGTACTCTGATCGAGATTTGGCATCACAGTGCGGTCGCAGCGTTAACGACTATAACACCACCTAGTAGCGAACACCAATCTGAAAGATGACATTGGACTAGCTGCAGCCAACTTCCTCTAAAAAAGGAAATTCCGACTTCGGCAACTTCGCTCACAAACTCGTTTTTTCTAAACACGCATTAGTTTTGCTTTTCTTCCCATACAATAAGGAAGTTTATATCATTAACTTTTCGATTTTACATTACATACTCGAAAACGCTGGCATAAGAGGCTTGTTGGCAGATTTGTTAAAAAAACATTTGAGCAACAGACAGTTTTGTGTTAAGATTAACCAGACATGCAGCCCAAAGGAACTAGTTGAATATGGCGTTCCTCAGGGATCGAAATTGGGCCTAATTCTTCTCATCCTTTTCCCCAATGAATTACTAAGAGTCTTTAAAGAAGCAACGTCATTTGCATATGCAGATGATACGGCAATAGTGGTTCACCACAGATCCTTAGAAATTTAGTTGTCTTCTCCCGTAGTTAGTTGTTGTAAAATCTTGGCACTTGCGCCTGTCTCCTTGTGTTGATTCCGTGTTGGATTTGTGTTATGAATCGGCTATCTGCGTAGTACTCCACGATAATAATAATAATTGTCGGCGCTACAGTCCAAAGGGCGACCAGGGCCTAGCTTGCTCATCAACTGCTCGTGTTGTGCGCGCTATTGTTCTCTCACGAGTAGAAGGGACCTACAGTTTTTTGCCGCCTCCGAACGGCGAAACTTGAGAAGCCTTCTTAGACAGTTATTAACCTGTGTTGTCAGCAGTTCGAAAGAGGTGGTGCCGTGAAAATTTCGAAAAATTTGTGTTGAGCTGGGAATCGAACCTAAACCCTTTGGCGTGTGAGCGTCGCACTCTACCCACTATACCACGGCGGCCAGAATCCTTAGAACTAGCAACAGCAATAATGCAGCAAAAAGCAGTAAAATGGTGCACGACCATGGTCTTACAATCAACGCATGGAAAACAAAAATGATGCACATTAGAAGCCTCCAATTCAAGGGTACTGAGCAGCAAATTAAATTCAGAAATGAGTCTTGCACTACTTCTATTAGCTGTTCAATAGATATAGTAAAGACCTACAAATACCTTGGTGTCATTATTGACAGATGTGGGATTTGGTTTTACGTGATCACCTGCCTTAACGGCTCATATCACGGGGAACCTTTTTCCCAAGAGTCGTAAGTAACGCAAGACTAAACGCCTTAGTTACCCAAGTACCAAATTGGGATCATGCTTGAGGGGCAATCACCCCACCTTGGTTTGATGCGAAGCCTTCCTAAAACCTCTTCCGCTCTTTGAGTCGCAGCGCCCGGTTGAGAATGCAACTCCACACTCAGAAGGGATAGTCCCCTAACCGACCTGCCTAGTTTTGCTTAAACAATGGGCTAGACAAGTCAGCACAGTACACTATCCTCGACTCTACCCGCGATGTTAGGTGGTAAACCACAGCCACCACGAAACTCCCACAAGGGGGCCTACCGCAATGGTCAGGCTGGAACCGAAGTTCCAGGGGCCCCTGACCTCCCGTGGCACCAGAATATAGCCTCTGGTTAAGCTGTCACTACCAGTCTGGTTCCCTCTAAGCCTGGGTCTGTTAGCCCCCATCCCGCCACAGATGGTCATTATCGACAGCAATTTCTTGTGGGATCCACATATTGATGAGTTGCGCGTAAGCCTTAAAAATCATTATAGGGGCTCACTCATTTAAAATACCACGCTACAACGTTTGTCTTAAGACAAGTGAACTATGCCTTAGTAGAATCGAAGTTGAGGTATGAGATACTTGCTTGGGGCAATGCAAATGCAGTTGCAAAAAAGAGCGTTGAAGAAAATAAGAACTGATGATCGACGGCTTACTCCTGCACAGAAACTGTTTAAAGTCCTTCCAGTAGACGACATTTTTAAGATAACTATTACCGTGGAGTGTGGTCCCCGTAGCGTATTGGGTAGAGTGCGACGCTCACACGCCGAAGGGCCTAAGTTCGATTCCCACCTCAACTCGAAGTTTTCGAATTTTTGACGGCACCACCTCTTTCGAGCTGCTGACAACACTCAAAGGGTAATAACTGTCTAAGAAAGCTTCTCAAATTTCGCCGTTCGGAGCTGTAGGTCCCTTCTACTTCTACTTCTACTCGTGAGAGAACAGTAGCACGCACAACACGAGTAGTTGATGAGCAAGCTAGGCGCTGGTCCCCCTTTGGACTGTAGCGCCCACAATTATTATTATTATCGTGGAGTACTACGCAGATAGCCGAATCATAACACAAATCCAACACGGAATCAACCCAAGGAGACATGCGCAAGGAATGCTCCAAGCGCCAAGATATTACAACAACTACGGGAGCAGACAACTAAACTGCAGCGTACCAGAAGCTCTTTATATGCTGCCAAAACAACTTAGAAACATTTCTAATAATAAAATGGTAATATAAAGAAAAAAGTCAAATAATTTCTTTTAAATACTAGTCATCAAATGTAATAAGTTCTATTGTAGATCAATATCTATGTAATCTCTGAAGTCATTTTTTTATCTTTCTTCATTTATGTCTGAATTCATCTAAATTGCATTTAATTGTTGCGCTACTTTACTCTAACTCTTATCAAAACTTACTCACTGAAAATTGTTAATAACAAGAAACACTGTTTTTTGCAGCAAAACCTATAGAAGGCTTCGCGGGAACAAACAAACATTGTAACTAATTCAGAAAAATAAATATGAATTCGAATTGAAAAAAAACGCAACTGTAGACACGCAACGTAACTGTTGTCGCTAATCGCAACGCAACACAATGCTGCTCATTCAACCGAGCGCAACTTTGATCAAGCAACGCAAAGGAATGAAACATAACTTTGATCAGGCAAAGAAACATCACATTGATAACGTAACGCAACACAACTTTGATCAGGCGACGCAATTTTTATCACGCACTGCAACGCTGCTTTAGATCACGTAACGTAAGGCAATAATTACCATAAAAGACTTCACTTCTCACAAAAAAGGTAGAGAGGTTCAGCCTTCTCCTTCATTGGAGCAACGAGTTCCTCACTGTTCGCTTTTAACAGTGCTTGTGTTCTGCATGTTGTGAAACCTTTATACGAAGTAAAACTTATCCGTCACCTGTGGCGTATGTGAAACATTTGAAATCTGCTTAAAGTGAACTGCCACTGAAGCGAAGGGCATGTCTTGCATTGCTGAACACAAGTCCCATTTTACATTGAGTAACTCACAAGCTCCCTAATCGCTTGTGAAGGGAATGTCGGCTTTCTTCTTTTATCATTGGCTAGTTTGTGCCAGTACTCTAGTCAAATCAAAGCAAACAATCCCCCTTACAATTCGCTCTCTTCAAAGAACACACCCCACATCCATCTCCTCTCAGTTCTTTCTCAGCCACTTGTCAGATTCCCAAGCATATCTGCACGTCTTCGGTTGGCGCTCTTTGCTGGAACGATTGCAATTCAAGTGCATCTTTGGTATCGACTTGGATTACCATTTCAAGGCACTTGCATGCACTCCACAAAAACAGAAAATCCCCGAAGACCAACTTGCATTCCCCATCATTATTTGCCTTATCGTCATCCGCTTATGGACGTGGATCAAAAGCTGAACTCTCTCAGACATCATTCCATGTCAAGTCACGGAGTCATTTGCCATCAATCGCCCCATACGTCGAAGATTATTCGCGACGGAGAGAAGCCATGTCGAGACAATCACAAGTGCTAGCTCCGGAGCACTTTGAAGACGTTGTCTGCGCAAATATTCAGTTATTTTCAAGTCTTCACATTCGCAGGATATGTCTGCGAACTCGGCAACATTTACTCGCCCCTCGAAGCATGTGTGTCGCCCTTCAGAGGATTAACGCCCCTCCCCAAACCCATCCATTCGAGGCCCTTCAGTGTCACCCGCTTATCGCAATCGTCGATTTACTTCCACTTGAAAACGAGCAACGACTCGTCCGACCTGTGACGCGTCAAAGGGGCGAGCAGCGGGAGTCAAATCAAATCAATATCCTTCATCAAATATTGTTACAACAAAATATTTGCCTCCGCACACGGCATGTGGATGAAGTCAATTTTCACTCAATCGAGTGGAAAATCCCCTTTTCCTTTGCTTGTACACATGTGTATGTGTGTGGCGTTTCACCCACGGAACACACATCAATCGGTTAATAGACCTTGAAAATGGAAAAATCCTGCTGAAGCGGGAACTTTTTGACTCTTCCCTTCCTGGGTTTTATTTTTGCGGAACACACGACCCCCCGTCGTGGGGGAGGCATGCTCCTTTTTTCTGTTCTAGCTTGTGTTTATTTCTCATTTTTCCTCTGCCCTGGTTGAGTGTGTGCGCGTTAATATGCGCGGCGGAGTGCTTAATTTGTCGAGTTTCCGTTTCTTTTATTGAATCGTTTGGCAAAATAAATTCGATCAAAGCCGAACTCGGTTGATTTGGTTTGCACTCCGGCAGCAGTGCAGGAGGTCTTCACATGAAAACCTGCCACCGCTGTGCGATGCTTGAGATCAAGCAGGTTGTTCCTGCATACTTTCCGGCTGAAAAAAAAGTCATTAGAATTCTGGCTTAAGGCCGTGGGTGTGGTTTCCTTTTAAGCTGCCGCCTCGCTAGGCGTTAGGTCTATCAAATTAGATTTGGTTTTCACATTCGGAAATCTCTTCTGTCACATCAACACGCAGCGAAACATTTTAATCCCACACACGCTCAACGTCTCCCTCCGCAAAGCCTATTTTAAGGCCGCAGTGTAGTGTTGTAACACCAATCTTCTAATTAAATATTTGCCGTCAGACTTAATGGCGCACACCACACTTGCGGTCGCCGCTGTGACAGATAGCGCGCATCGTCCTCTTCCCCACACACTTATTCAATTAAATTTTCCTCCACAGGCGTGTGTTGGCAAATGTCAATTATCAAAAGGATTGTTTGACAGACAGTGCCTGCCGCTTGTCGCCACTCAAAGGAAGCTGGCGCGCTCCAAGGGCGCAAAGCTCATCTTTAATACCCATCACGCTCCACCCGACGCGGTGGTGTATGAAAAATAATTGAGCAATGCCTTTGTGTGACATGTGCGCTTTGTGGCTGTTTTATTGTTTCATCGCTTTTGATCGTTATTTCGTATTTAATTTGACATTAAGGCCCTGACGTGTAGCACGCCCCGGCGGCGGCGTATTATCCAATTTTGCTTTATGAGCGATACTATGTCGCATCTGTTGTCGGTGCCGAGATCCAGCGAGGGGAAGAGATAATCTGGGATAAATTCACATGGGATTAGAGGACACATGATGGGACGAGACCTGGCCGGGGAGGGGGTGGCGAGTACAAAAAATCGGCAAAAAAGGCGAACGCCTGGCACCGTGGAAAGCAGAAATCTGTGAAATTCCCTCGAACGCAGCCTCGTGTCGATGTCAATTTTTGTCTAGGAGCAAGGATATCCTTGCCTCCGTGGTCGTCGGGCGAAATCGATGTGACGTGCCAGAGTGAGAAATGAGTTGGGATCCGCTTTGCTTTCGGATGACTTAACACGGGTTAAGTAGCTTACGGAAGATGAAGGTGGCTTGGGGGTTCGGGGTGGCTTAGGAGGGGATTAAAGAGTGCTGACGAGACAATGGGTTCAATGGGGCTGGTGGCCCTTTAAAAGGAGGCAACTGCTTGGAGTTCCGTGGTGGTGTGCTACAAAGAATCATCCATTGAGTGTGTAATTCTGGTCATCTGGTCAGCTTCGACATGTCGCATTTACGAAGTAGAACAGTTAAAAAATTTGAACAGAATGATTTTTGCAACAAACTCAAAAGACTCCCTTTTATAATTGTGCTGCACACGACAGTGGAGACGAAAATCGATAAATTGGGGCCAAGTTTACTTTGTGTTGAGAATCAGTCTTGCACCTCCTAGCTTAAGCAGATTGTGGTTGAAGTAGATGCCAGGGCAAGGCTTCTGGAGCCTGTGAGGGGAACATATTAATGCCACTCGATTTCCTGTTTAGATTGGTACCATAATCAATCTCTCAGTCCACTGCTGGCTCATCCTTTAGACTGTTAGTAGATTACTGTCTTCCTTCTTACGCAGGTACTTGTCGTCATCAGATGGAATTACTGTCCTGTATAAATTTCCAACGGACAGTGCTCAGTAAGGACACCTGTCATTCAAACTTCATTCAAAAACTTAGGCTTCTCCTTTAGCTGCTTGTCCCTTAGCTGCAAATAATTGAATTTTGGCCATAACTGTTGAGATGCCATTCTTAATTTGACTAAACCTTTTAAAAGGCTATGGCAAAAACCAAGAGAAAAGAAGAATAAAGAACTTTTGCCACTTAAAAGTGGAAATTAATTCGTCGTTTCGTATGTTGAACCATTTTTTTTATTGAAGAAAATTTTAGGTACACGCCACTCAAAGTATTGTCTTTGGGAAGAGACTTCCTTTAATAATCTCCCTCGAAATATTAGAATGACATTTCTTAAAGAATTAGTCCTCAACCTCAATGCTTACATCCTATCATTAAGCCTTTTATCGAATACTTCGAAAGACCCAAACCGATGGCCCACCAAATCATTTTGCATCCACCAAAGGTATCATCAGCCGGAAGGAGCAAGGTCTAAAGAGTAATGCAGACAGGGTAAGATGTCCTAAACTTGCGTTTCCAAGACATTTTTGACAATTTCCGCCACGCAGAGTTCAGCATTATCTTGTTAAAAAGTCACCTTGTCGTGTCTGTCGGTCATTTCTGACAGTTTTTCAGGCGATTCACATCTTAAAAGTTTCCCATCAACGCCTTCTAATGGATTAAAGCACTTATAGCGCATCAAACCTGGACGTTACTAAAAGCTGATGAGGAAGTTTATAGTCTTTTCAAGAGAAAAGTTTTGCGTGTATTTTTGGATCCTGTTTGATGACACTTGGAGGAGAGTTGCAGCGACATGCGGATACAACGCTTAAGATGGCTAGGCCATGCAGAACGTATGGACATCACTGCTCGAAAAGAACCCGAAATGTCTTCGAATCAGAGTCATTGAGGCAACGCAACAAAGGGCGGGCTAGCCCAAGGTGGCGTACAAAATTGGAGTAGGACCTGAACCAGCTTGGAGTGAGCATTTGGAGGCAGCTGGCAAAAGATCTTACCGACTGGAGAGTCATGTTGGTTGAGGCCTAGGTCCGCTTCGGACTGTAGCAGCACAAGAAGAAGAAGAAGAAAACGAAGAAGAAGAGGAAGAAGCAGAAGAAGAAGAAGAAGAGGAAAATGAAGAAGAAGAAGAAGAGGAAGAAGAAGAAGGAGAAGACGAAAAAGAAGAAGAAGAGGAAGAAGAAGAAGAAGAAGAAAAAGAAGAGGAAGAAGAAGTAGGTGAAGAATAAGAAGAAGAATTAGAAGAAGAGGAAGAAGAAGATGGGGAAGAAAAAGAAGAAGAAGAAGGAGAAGACGAAGAGGAAGAAGAAGATAAAGAAAGGGAAAATAAGAAGATGAAGAAGAAGACGAAGAGAAGAAGAACAAGAAGAAGAAGAATAAGAAGAAGAAGTAGAAAAAGAAGTAGAAGAACAAGAAGAAGAAGAAGAAGAAGAAGAAGAAAAGGAAAACGAAGTAGAAGAATAAGAACAAAATTAAGAAGAAGAAGAAGAAGAAGAAGAAGAAAAAGAAGAGGAAGAAGAAGAAGAAGAAGAAGAAGAAGAAGAAGAAGAAGAAGAAGAAGATGAAGGAAAAGAAGAAAACACAGAATAAAGAAGAAAAAGAAAAAGAAAAAGAAGAAGAAGAAAAAGAAGAAGAAGAAGAAGAAGAAGAAGAAGAGGAAGAAGAAGAAGATAAAGAAAAGGAGAATACGAAGATGAAGAAGACGAAGAAGAAGAAGAGAAGAAGAAGAAGAAAAGAAGAAGAAAATGAAGAAGAAGAAAAAGAAGAAGCAGAAGAAACAGAAGAAGAAGAAGAAGTAGAAAATGAAGAAGAAGAAGAAGAAAATGAAGAAGAAGAAGAAGAAGATGGGGAAGAAAAAGAAGAAGAAGAAGAAGAAGGAGAAGACGAAGAGGAAGAAGAAGATAAAGAAAAGGAAAATAAGAAGATGAAGAAGATGAAGAAGAAGAAGAGGAGAAGAAGAAGAAAATGAAGAAGAAGAAGAAGAAGAAGAAGAAGTAGAAAAAGAAGTAGAAGAACAAGAAGAAGAAGAAGAAGAAGAAGAAGAGGAAAATGAAGAAGAAGTCATGTCATCCTTGTCGTCGATACTGATGTTGACGGAGCGAGTTCGCCAAGATTTGTATCTATTTTTTTTCTTTTTTGTGTTGTCGTAGTATGTTGTCCACAATCCGTCCCCGAGAACCTTTCTTTGGTGTCTTTCTATGATAAAAGCAGAACAGAAATGAAAAGTCACATTTTGTCGGATCTCGGTGTTAACACGTACCGCACCCAAACATACTTGCTCCTGAATAAATCAAAATTTTTCTAACCAAACAGAAAGTGTTTGCTGAGTCAACGATTCTGCGAGTTCATAAATATCATAAATCTTTATCCAGTAAAACCTAAAAATCTTTATATCTAAACACTTTGAGTTGACCTATACGCTCTTTGTCTTCACCACTTCTGAAGTGCCAAAACAACTCTCTGAAGGATACATTTGTCGGAGAAGATTCACCATAATGTGATGCAACTATTTATTGGGCTTCATTTGCAACTGAAAAAAATGATATTAATACAGATTATATACAACAAATTCTAAAATTTTCGAATAGGCAGAACACGATCTTGTTGCCCTTAGCAGGCCCCACACTTATCCACGCTTATTATTGCTGACAAATGTCACGCCTATCCAAGATAGTAGTGATCTTCTTCCCCTTATCCGCTTATAAAGTAGAAGTTATTTAGAACAACGCTCAAACTTCCAACTCTCAGTCCGGAATAGGACTTCCCCACCATGCCTTCAGATCTTATGCTCGGTCGACCATAATTCAATAACAGGCGCCAAATTCATCTGGATAGATCACTCTACACGAAGCAACAATGGGGGACACTGCTTTTAATTTCAACGTATGACAAGCGACCGGCATTGACTGAAGTGAGACTGTCTAGGAGGGATAATCTTTTTCTCACGAATAGTAAGGTATCCATGGTACATTGCGAACAAGTTGCTGAGAAGGTCAGTTGTTTGTCATAAGCATTTATATTCATAAGCACTTATAATAATCTATTATTATTCAATCGATTTTTAATCGCCAGTAAATGCCCAAACAGTCGTGCGAGAGGAATGTCATACGCAACACGACAAGTGGCTGAAGAAGCTATGTGTGCTGTATCGCCGAAAGTATTCACTCTCTCTTGGAAGACATTCCCCTTAAACCAAAACAGCGAAAAATCAGCTGCTACAAATTCTGAAAGTTATTGGGAGAGCAAAACCAATCAAACTATTGCCATTTAAATGCAACGTGTGCTTAATGCGTCGAAGTTCCTAACTCGCTCGCTATCGACTGAACGACGAGAAGACTTCTTAGGCTTCTAAAATATGAAATCGGAGGAATGAAAAAATATTCGACTTCCACCACAACACACACTTCATAATTGTTTGGTGCTACAGTCCACAGGGGACCAGGGCCTAGCTTCCTTATCAACTACTTATATTGTGCGCGCTACTACTTCTCTCACGAGTAAAAGTAACCTACAGTTTTGTGCCGACTCCGAACGTCAAATTTGAGAAGCTTTTTCTTGGACAGTTAATACTTTTAAAGTGTTGTCAGTAGGTCGAAGGAGGTGTTGCCGTGAAAAATTCGAATAATTCGAGTTGTGCTGGGAATCGAACCTAAACACTTCGGCGTATGAGCGTCGCACTGTACCCACTACGCCACGGCAGCCACACACACGCTTACTGCTATTAAAACCCTCGAAAAGGACTGGACTGTACCTTGATTATTTTGTTAAAATAGAAATTGCATCGTGGTCGCCGTGGCGTAGTGGGTAGAGTGCGACGCTCACAAGGGTCTAGGTTCAACTCCTAGCTCAACACCAATTTTTCGAGTTTTTCACGGCACCACCTCTTTCGAGCTGCTGACAACACTCAAAGAGTAATAACTGTCTAAGAAAGCTTCCCAAATTTCGCCGTTCGGAGTCGGCAACTGTAGATCCCTTCTACTCGTGATAGAACAGTAGCGCGCACAACACGAGTAGTTGATGAGCAAGCTAGGCCTTGCTCTCCCTTTGGACTGTAGCGCCAACAATTATTATTATTATTATAAATTGCATCCTCATCGACTTTGACTTTTTACATTTCTTGTCGGCGAACCATCTGCAATGCCTTGGAGAATGTTGAAATTTTTCTTTCCTTTTTAGAGGTCATATTGCAAGTTTCCATGGAGTTGCTAGCAAGGTGCGTTTTGGGCTAACTCCAGCACCCACTTAATAAACTTCTGAGTAGCGACCGTCTTATCGCCTTTTCCTTTCATCATTGTCTTTGATCTGTATGATCCTTGACGGACGAAATTCAAGAAGTCGGCAACATTCTTCTGATACTCAACTCATGAGTTGGTGCTCAGGAAGAATTGCTTGTGGTGGGATCGCCTTTGAAGCAGGTGCGAGGCAAGCGAAATCAAATCTTTTGAACATCGGCTGAGGATGCGAGACGACGGTCTTACAACACGAAAACTTAGGACGACAATAAATCTGCCTTCTCCGCCCTGCCAAAGTGGGTAAGGAGCGATCCAAACCGGTTCAATGCCTCAACTAAACACCTCGAACTTTTTCGCGCTACACCCTGATCTTGTGGACAGTTGCCACCTCTTTCACACATGATTTCCATTTGTGTCTCAATGCACCTTCAATTTCCACACAAAATTTCAAAAGCAACGCTTCGCTCTCACCTCCCATCCAATTTCGGCCAACAATGCCATCGAGCACCTCGTCTGTGTAAACTATCAACTGCAGGCATCCAACTAATTATAAGCCCAACTCTCGCAGAGCCGCTTGATGCCCTCTCAATGGCATGAACATCATTCTAATTGAAAACCATCATCCGATGAGGTGGATCCATCTGATTGCAGGCCAACTCCGATCCATAAGTCATCGTTCTGCTGACCCTTTAATTAAAAAGTGCGCCCGTGAGTAATAATCCCCAGACCATGGAGGAGTCAAGCTCTTAATAAGTTCCTTCTCTCGCCACCCGCCCACAAGTCAGTGTGAAAGAAAGCAAACTTTCATTAGTCCGACTCAGCCCCCGCCCGCATAAATCATTCTCTCGGCTATTCGACGAAACGTGAAACCAATCCTTGCTCCTTTTGTTTCACAGTCCAAGGGAGTATTTCCTTTCCGCCGGATATTCGTGAGAATGGCAAGAAAAAAAACATCGCAAAAAAGTGCTCACGAAATGAAAGGGATATTCGTTAGCAGAGGGCCGGCCATATGAATGAGGTCTACATATGAGATTCCGCACCAAATGACGACTGGTCATTGTGTTGAGCTGGCACAGCAGCGGCTGGTCCGTTGCTCGGCCAGTGTATTTGTGGTTATTCAACCCGAGCAGACACATCCGCTTGCCGGAGCTTCGGCGTGGCAGTGATGTGAAATGTGGCGCTGAAGCCGGTCAGGCTGGAGTTTGAATACACTTGCGGGAGTTATACTTCCATTGTCCGAGGCGTCCACATGCGCTTTTGAGCAACGTTGAAATTCTCAATTACTTGGACGATGATGGCGTCCACCTGAGAGGGGGGTTTAAATGATGTGTGGTGGACTGGCGGTGCCGGCATTTCGTTTATCGCTGAAGGGACATCAAAAATTCAGTGGCAGCGGTTCGTTTAAAGCGAAAGTCCGTGCATTGTGCTTAAAATTGATTCACTTGGAAATTCACGTCGTAGACGGCGTCACTTTCCATACAGAGACCAGCGAATGTCTCTGTGCAAGGTGGCACTCCTCTGATATGGAGAGAACTCCCCCTGAAGGGGCTGGGGGGAATGAATTATCTTTTCAGCATCAAAGGGACGCAGCTCTCACGAACTCCATCGCGACAAAACTTCCCGCACAACAAGATGCGGGGCCAGCCCTCCCTCTTGCGATGACATCCACTCTGCAGACTGCACATACCTCGTCTAAACGCGGCACGTCCTGAAATCCAAAACACTCGCACGTGATAAAATGCATCATCCTCCACGGTGGGAGTTAATCTTTTTCTCGTAGAAAAACTCCAAGAAGACGTGCACAGCACCGTGGGAAGGCGGCGCCCGCGTACATTCCTCTGCGGGACTATGTCGTTCTGTGCGAATTATTAAAGTCTGTTTGCAAGCGCACTTCATTACTCAGGCAAATATTTAGAGAGACCGGCGAAACAGAACACGAATCCTTGCGGAATCCTTTTGTGGGTGCATCCTGGATTAGAGATGCTCCGGAGGGGGATTACCTGAAATTGTGTACAAAAGATACTCGGATGGGATGCAATTTGTATTTGCTTACCTAAAGCAGATCAATTTTGTGCGCTTATCCATCAGGCGCGTTACGCGAGTGCTTCAGGAGAATTTCGTGACTGAAGCGCAGCCACCTGGTGCACAGAGAGATGCCGAGTGCGATGCCCCATCGATTTTGAAAAACTTCCAGGCGAGCTGCACAGAAGTCAATCCACCGCGTGCTCTTTGACTTTTCACGGTTGTGGCGCTGTTGCGCCCTCGCCCACATCCTCGCCACTCCCTCGCGTAAAATTTCTAAACAACAGCCATTAGTTTCAAACTTTTAATCTTAGTACACCCTCCGGTTGCCAGTGCAAAGGGCGAATGGACGACTAAGCACGCTGGAGCGGAAGGTAAGACCACCAGCTGGTATCACGGCACGTCGCGTCGCGTCGTCGCTTCCCCGTCTATAGGGCTAATGGAACAAATTTTTCCGCACGTGACGTGACGCACTGTGGCGGTGGATCTTTGTTGTCCCTTCAAACGTAATCAGCTTTTCCAATTTATAACCGAGACATGCAGACGAAAATAATCTCACGAACTTCGGAACACATACCTCCCTGGCTAATAAATCTCAAGATTTTGGGTCACTGCCAGATATGAAGACAAATTATTTTGCTCCTCTGATTGTGTATCGATTTTGCGTCGCGTGTCTGACGTTTTTTTCGAGTCCAAGGGCAGTGAGAAGCTGAGTGTGCGTCCGTGAGGCGGAGGCGGCTGACTTTTGTGGGTGTTGCGTCTGATGCGGTCAGGAAGATGTTCCTGTGACATATGATGGACGACTTGATTCTAGGAAGATTCGAGCTCGTGACGACGTCGTAGATGGAGTTTGACGTAACGGTGTGGCATTCTGACGAGGATTTGATAAGGCACGGCTATGATGCGAATTTGGTTTCGATTTGTTGATGTGAAGTGGTTGTGTGACGATAAAACAACACAACAATGCAACGACGTTACTAAATTTAAAAACTTCTTGCCAAAAGGGACAGAGAAATAGCGAGTGATGGACCATGCCGATGATGTGGTAACGTGGCGATGATGTGACAATGTGTAGTGTAGGCCTTGCTGTGCTAAGAGTTGCTGTGACGAAGTGATGATATAAAACTTGACGTTATCAGCTGTGACGCTGAATTATTGAAACGAGTAAACGCTATGAAAAAATGACGCTGGTAAAACGAAGTGCAGTGCGAATGTGGATTTGTGCGTGACAATATGACGATGTGACGTTGTGACGATGTGACATTGTGACATTGTGACGATGTGACGATGTGACGAAGTGACGAAGTGACGATGTGACAATGTGACGATGCGACATTGTGACGATGTGACGATGTGACGATGTGACGATGTGACGATGTGACGATGTGACGATGTGACGATGTGACGATGTGACGATGTGACGATGTGACGATGTGACGATGTGACGATGTGACGATGTGACGATGTGACGATGTAACGATGTGACGATGTGACGATGTGACGATGTGACGATGTGACGATGTGACGATGTGACGATGTGACGATGTGACGATGTGACGATGTGACGATGTGACGATGTGACGATGTGACGATGTGACGATGTGACGATGTGACGATGTGACGATGTGACGATGTGACGATGTGACGATGTGACGATGTGACGATGTGACGATGTGACGAAGTGACGATGTGACGATGTTACGATGTGACGATGTGACGATATGACGATGTTATGATGTGACGATGTGACGAAGTGACGATGTGACGATGTGACGATGTGACGATGTGACGATGTGACAATGTGACAATGTGACGATGTGATGATGTGACGATGTGACGATGTGACGATGTGACGATGTGACGATGTGACGATGGGACGATGTGACGATGTGAAGATGTGACGATGTGACGATGTGACGATGTTACGATGTGACGATGTGACGATATGACGATGTTATGATGTGACGATGTGACGAAGTGACGATGTGACGATGTGACAATGTGACAATGTGACGATGTGACGATGTGACGATGTGACGATGTGACGATGTGACGATGTGACGATGTGACGATGTGACGATGTGACGATGTGACGATGTGACGATGTGACGATGTGACGATGTGACGATGTGACGATGTGACGATGTGACGATGTGACGATGTGACGATGTGACGATGTGACGATGTGATGATGTGACGATGTGACGATGTGACGATGTGACGATGTGACGATGTGACGATGTGACGATGTGACGATGTGACTATGTGACGATGTGACGATGTGAGGATGTGACGATGTGACGATGTGACGATGTGACGATGTGACGATGTGACGATGTGACGATGTGACGATGTGACGATGTGACGATGTGACGATGTGACGATGTGACGATGTGACGAAGTGACGATGTGACAATGTGACGATGTGACATTGTGACGATGTGAGGATGTGACGATGTGACGATGTGACGATGTGACGATGTGACGATGTGACGATGTGACGATGTGACGATGTGACGATGTGACGATGTGACGATGTGACGATGTGGCAATAAGACGATGTGACGATGTGACGATGTGACGATGTGACGATGTGACGATGTGACGATGTGACGATGTGACGATGTGACGATGTGACGATGTGACGAAGTGACGATGTGACGAAGTGACGATGTGACGATGTGACGAAGTGACGATGTGACGATGTGACAATGTAACGATGTGATGATGTGACGATGTGACGATGTGACATTGTTACGATGTGACGATATGAGGATGTGACGATGTGACGATGTGACGATGTGACGATGTGACGATGTGACGATGTGACGATGTGACGATGTGACGATGTGACGATGTGACGATGTGACGATGTGACGATGTGACGATGTGACGCTGTGACGCTGTGACGATGTGACGATGTGACGATGTGACGATGTGACGATGTGACGATGTGACGATGTGACGATGTGATGATGTGACGATGTCCTGCTACGACAAACGCTGTTTCATCACTAATGATCCTGCAACAACTGACAGTTTGTATTGCGCAGAGTCAGTACGCTAACATCACCGTCCAGTTCAGTCGCCCTGAAGTGAGTGTCCTATTCTAAATCGGAGATGCATACCGGAAAAATGTAGAATTTACCAATATTGAAAAGGATTCGAGGAAGTTTTCTTTGTACAAGTGATGCCTTTTACTAGCTTACTTAACGTGTTCTTTGAAGGAGAGTTGTACAACATGACTCCTAGATACTTGGACATAATTGTCTGGTCTCCTATTATGAAGTTGCCATATTCTACCTTCTTGCGACTGGCGGTTAGGCCTGCTGCCGTTTTGTGTGCCTCAGGTTTCAGACCGACGTTTTCGAGCCATACTCTTACATTCGACATCGAACTCGTTACACTGTGACGCTCTGGCGATGTAATGATGTGGCGTATTCACGATGAGGCACTGTGACGCTTCGATAATGTGGATCTGTAAAAATGTGAGGTGGTGGGGAAAATGCTTTTGCGACGATGTGAAGCTGCAATAATATAGCGTCGTTTGGTTACTCTTTTGGCGGAATGTGGTGCTGTGACGATACTGTATGGAGCCGATGTTGCTCTGTAGGAGCGCTGCTGTGCCTATATGACACTGTGATATTAACTTTGACAACGGTGCGCTATGGTGACGATGTAATGCAACATTCTGATGAAGTGACTGTGTGAAAATGTGAAAATTTAGCGACATAGCCATATGGCGAACGATATACACTGTGATGTGGTATTGTGATAAAGTAACATTTTTTACATGAAAGATGTTATCATGATAAAATCTCGCTTTTTAAAAATTTTAAAAGAGGAGAAGGTTCAACAGGGATAAGAAAAATGAGCGGCTTCAATACAACATTGTACTAAAATGGATATATTTGGAGGTAACGTGACAATTTAACAAAATTATCACAGCGCTGTCTTCTAGTTCGGGATTACTTTTTCTCACTGGAACCTTCCTCAAGACATGATTCTGATGATGTTCAGACACTTTCTGATTAAGACTCTGATGGCCGTCCAAGACTGGAGCGTACACAACAATTTTATTCACACTGATGCCCCTAAATACTTCTCAATCATTACTAGCCACCTAAAGAAGAACGCTCACCAATGAAAATCAGATTCGTCATCAAAACAAATAAACCTCCAGAACGGAGCTCAGTTACAACGCCGCCTTCAGAAGAATTAATGATCAAAACCACGTTACACAATGCAATTCATTTTCACTTCCGACATTGCCAGATTTCCGCAATACCCCTTAAACCCTTTTTTCCTTCCCTCCGTCCAGTGCAACACAGAGATCCTAATCAGAACGAATTGTTCGCTGACAAGTCCCAACAAAAGGGGCGAAGCTAACTTTCATTAAGTCCTTCCGGCGGCATTTGGATGTTTTGTCATTCAGCCGTCAGCTCGACTGTTTCGTTTTGACACAAACTGCAGGGTGGGCACCACCGATGGGTTTGGCCATTTGTCCTCCTGGAACAATGCTGGTGGTTTTCGCTGTTCTTTCTTTTTAGTCGGTTTTGTTGTCGCCTTTGTCACTCGCCTGCGTCGACGTCGTCGTCGTCGTTGGAGCTGGACGTTGTTGGAGTTCTACTCGTTTTTGGTGATCTGTCTGTAATGGGTCACAAACGGCAACTGGTCGGGTTGATTGAAATCTAATTGAAGGGCAATTGCCGGCTGGGTCGTTTTGTGTTTGGTTTGACAATAGCTGTCTGGGCGGAGTGTCCCTTTCGTTATTAATTTGGAATTTTAATCAAATGCATTGTGTGTGTGTGTGTTTGCCGGGGGTAAGTTGAAAGTGAGTGATGGATGCAAGCCCATAAAATGTGAGATCAATTGGTTTTCGTTTCATCTCAGAATGTGTTCGGATATTGCAGGCGCTTCGTTTGTGAACTTTCACGTTCGTTGGGCTGTGAAACAGAACAGTCAAGGGGTACCTTTTTGTGGAAAAGAAACCTCAAAGCTACCTATATTTGGAATTTGAAGAAACAATAAATGACACATGCAGTTGGAAGGAGTTTTACTCCAACTGGTATTGCCATTAGAGCAGGCGTTGTGGCTCAATAAACGACAGGACAGCAACAAATTATTTTCTGTAGGTTTCCTCCGTAACTGCAGGACGGAGACAGCATGAATCATACTGGATACAGACAAATTAAAAAACATGTTTGCATGATACTGTCTGTGTTGTTCTGAGTTAACTCTTTTGATATTTATACTCATGTTTAGTTGCAAAACCATCCATCACTTTGACAACATTGGGAAGTTTCTGTCAGTGTTACTTGAACAAATAAAAGATATTACCATTTGTGATACTTGTTAAATTTTATTATTAAATTCTTGCTTCAATTCAATTCAATTCAAGTCATTTTATTTCATTTCTTCTCTTTATCTTACAATTTCATTGATATCTGCAAAGCCAAAGTGGCTTGTCTGCAGAAGACTAGATATTACGTTATGTTATAATTTTTAAAAGTTGAAAATCGATTGATCAAAAAAGAATTAAAAAATAATTATAGCAATCATTAGGATAATATTTCATTTACTCGCTTATATAAATATTTTCCAATTTTTTAACCATTTCAAGTTTTGGTATATTTCGGTATTCTTGTGGTACTTCATTGAGAATCCCCGGGAGAGATACCTCTAGCGTCCTTCGGCCATACTCGTTCCAAAACCTCGGTACTTCGTACATCTGCCTTTGTCGCCTTCTTGTGTTGAAATTCTGCTGCGTTTGAACTCTGTATGTGTTGTCATCTCCGTAATTTGCTAACATTTCCAGATTGTGTATTTGTTGTATGTTGAGCAAACCTCTTGATTCGCTTGTATGTTGCTGTTCTTCTCTTCTATGCCCCGCCTTTAGTACCAATTTCTGCACTCTGCTGTGTATTTTTTTGAGTGGTTCCATCTGTGCTGCTCTTCCCCAAGCTAATATACCATATCTTAAATGGGACTCCACAAAGCCAAAGTAGCACTGCCTAAGGACAGCCGGTGTGCAATACTTACTTAGGTGAAAGAGTGCATACGAAGATTGGTAAAGTTGTTTCCTCATCGAGTCTATATGGTAGTTCCACTTAAAGTTGTAATCAACGATCAGCCCTAGGTTCTTATACGTTGATACATTTTCCACAACATTGGTGCAGTCATCATTTTCACTGTACTGCAAGCATCCATTTCTATGCAAACACTGTAAATCGTGAATTTTTATTTTAAGTTGTGTTTTGCGAATATGCGGCGGACGTATATGCATAGCTTTTGTTTTTAGCGCATTTATAATTAGCCCATGATCATGGCACCAGGCTGCAACTCTGTTGAAGTCTATTTGCATCATCCGTGTAGCGTCTTCAACTCGTTTATGGTTAACTACTAACGCTGTGTCATCTGCATATGCATATCCCGTACTGTACATTAACACAGACAATAGATCATTTACATATATAATGAACAAAAGGGGGCCCAGTTTTGATCCCTGTGGGACACCATACTCAATATTTTCTTTGTCACTCAAGTCTGCTCCAATCTTAACTCGGAAAGATCTATTGCTTAGATAGTTTTCAAACCATGCTAATATGCGAATACGTATTCCAATTGTATGCAGCTGTATCAATATTTGTTTATGATTAAGAGTGTCGAATGCCTTCTTAAAGTCTATAAAGACAACAATTGTGCTGTGGTTTTTGTCTAGGCTATTATAGACTTTGTTAGCGAAGTTTCCGAGCAATCTATTTATGCTTTTGCCTTTGCGGAAGCCAAAGTGATTATTATTCATAATGTTGAACTTTTCAACATATTCATATAATCTTCTTGCCAATATATCCTCTAAAACTTTATCGATAGCTGATAAAACTGAAATAGGTCTGTAGTTAAGAATTTCATCTTTTTTTCCACCTTTGTGTATAGGTCTAACTATTGATGTTTTCAGCATGTTTGGAATTCTCGCTTGATCTAAGCTCATATTGATCATCTTTGTTATCACTGGAGAGACTGCTGCTGCGCTGTTTTTAAGGTCTTTCGGTCTTATACCATCTATTCCCGCCGACTTATCTTCTTTTAGTGACCTTAGAGTGTTGTACACTTCTGCTACTGAGGCATGTTCTGCATAAAGTGAATTCTGTACGCTATATGTTGTTCTTGAGAACGTTTGCTGACTACAGTTATGAACAATGTTTTTCACCTCTGATGTTAATGTTTTTGCAAATTTGTTGGTCAATTCCTTGTTTCAAATTTAGTCGCTTGTTGGTCCGTTTCAAAAGAAGAATGAGCAAATAACCGTATCTTCAAACGACGCCTTTTGACATTTAATTTTCTGTTTCATTTTCAATTTGTGCTGTTTTCATATCCATATTTGACGGGAGTTGCCAACAGTCAGTCACTACAGAATTAAGACCTTTTTTGATTAGTAGAAAATACGAATTCAAATTTTTGCTATAAAACGTTTCACTGTCGGTTAGGCAACTAAGAACGCGCTGCTAGCTCTCCGGTTCTGAACAGTCTTAATCAATCACTCACTCGGCTTTGTCAACATTTGCACAGCTCCGTTTCAAAAATGAGTTTGGTCTACATTCGTACACGTTCAAATTGACACAAAGGCAATGCAGCATTCACGATGTCGCCAAATTACTTGGGCTTAACAGCTTGTTTGGTCGTGGTGGCGTAGTGGGTAAAGTGCGACGCTCACACGCCGAAGTGTCTAGGTTCGACTCCCAGCTCAACACCAATTTTTCGAATTTTTCACGGCACCACCTCTTTTGAGCTGCTGGCAACACTCAAAGAGTAATAACTGTCTAAGAAAGCTTCTCAAACTTCGCCGTTCGGCGTCGGAAAGAAACTGTAGGTCCCTTCTACTCGTGAGAGAACAGTAGCACGCACAACACGAGTAGTTGATGAGCAAGCTAGGCCCTGGTCCCCCTATGGACTGTAGCGCCAACAATTATTATTAACAGCTTGTTGCCCATTTGCAAAATCATCGTAAGGTGACTGCACTAGTGTTCGGCCACTTTGACCGTTTTTCTCATGTAAAATAAGTACCGTTAGGAATTTACAACTTGTGAAGATAAGTATACCCACAGATGAACGTCCCACACATCTGTTCTCAAATTCGATTTTGTAACTCAAATAGTGCCGCTGGTAGATTTGCAAAGGGATGAGAACGTGGTGTTTGCCTATTTTTTTTATTTGTGGTGAGTATTTCGGAAAGTTATAATTTCTACTTTAAGTTGCTTGAGAGAAAGTATAGGAAGCATTTGTTTTGTTATTTAAAGCAGAGGTATGTACTTAGTGGTGCAACTAGTGAAAAATATTATTATCAGTGTAAAAAATGAGGTGGCTGGCTAGCATCAAATTCAATACGAATTTCAGTCTTCGGCCTGATATTGCCGAGCACTAAAAAAAATCACTGAGTCTCAAAAGTATCAAGTAACGTGCGATACAGTTACGACACTTTTACAAAGTTGACTTTCCACATGTCCTGGACTGGCTGTGGCCAGAAACTGAACCGGGAAAGGAATGTAGTCGGATTTTCACGGACGGCTCCAAGACAACGGAGGGTTCTGGAGCTGGGGCCTTCGTGGAAAACGACAACATTCGACTTCACGCCTTCTTAGGAAATTTCGCGTCGGTCTTCCAGGCGGAAGCCTTCGCGATCCTAATGGCCACCAACTACATTGTGAAGAATAGGTGGAAGGAAAGAAGTATCTGTGTCTGCAGCGACAGTCAAGCTGTGCCCAAGGCCTTACTCAAACCTTTAACCACTTCCAAGACAGTGCAAGAACGCAAGTCTTCCCTTAATTCAGTCGGCAGGCTGAATTCGCTAAGACTTGTCTGGGTCCCTGGTCATCAGGGGATCCTGGCAAACGAAACTGCCGATGAACTAGCTAGACTAGGTTCATCAGAGGCATTCGTAGGACCTGAACCCACCTTGTCATTACCCGCGTCCTTGGTCAGGGCCTCCGTCGATGGTTGGGTCTCCCTACTACAAAACCAGAGATGGCGTGACTCTCCAGGGTGCAGGGTGACCAAGAGTATGCTCCCAAACGTCTGCAAGAAATCCGCTTCTTTTCTGCTATCTCTAGACAGAAACGAGTGCAGAAGACTTGTTGGCGTATTAACGGGACACTTTACCTTCGCTATGCACCTGAGTCGGCTTGGGCTTAGTGATGTCACACTCTGCGACGCCTGTGGAGAAGGTGAAGACACTTCAGAGCACTTTCTCTGTCAGTGCCCTGCTTTCGCTCGTATCGGGTGGCGGTTATTTGGGACTGATGTGGTGGGAACTGAAAACCTAAGTTCTATATCACAGAAGCGCATCTTGGCTTTTCTTCGGAAAACCATGAAATTACATTAACTGAAGGTTACTGGTACTACAATCGACCGGTATTTGAGTCTGAGTGCTCCAGTGTCCAACAAATTACCAAAGGCAGAAGAGAAGCCCTTAATCTTTTCGACAGAAAAGTTTTGCGTGCGATTTTTGGTCCTGTTTGCGTTGATGGCATTAGAAGGAGAAGATTTAACGAAATACTCTATGGGCTGTACAGCGACATGCGCCTGGTCAAGCGTCTTCGGATACAACGTTTATTGGTGACTAGACCATGTAGAGGGTATGGAGACCACTGCTTCGGCCCGAAATGTCTTCGAATCAGTCCAACAAAAACAAAAAAAAAAGAATGTGCCAAATTGAAAGACTTAAATGCATTAATCTAAAAAGCCCTCATCAGTAATGGAAATATAAGTGAGACAATTAAAAACGGATTCCAGAAATGTGGCTTGTGCCCAAATGCTGTGGACTATGCTAAATGTGTGAAGATCATTCCAGATGGAGGAGCTGTCAGTGAAAAAAAGGAAAATGCCACATCAACACTATCACGACCAAGGATCTTTGCTGAAACGTCAACACTTCTCGTGAAAAATTTAAAAAGTAACAAAACAACAAAATCTTCAGACGACTCTCCAATCTTATCAACAAAGGCATTGTCCGTCGCATCACAAACACTACAGACCCAACTTTTTTATCCCAAACAAATTTTATTTGAGAGCAAGAGAAAATCCAAGGAATGTGCAAGGGCTCCAGGTACTATATCCTCAGAAGGTTGGAGGAATATTATGTTGAACAAAGAGCGAAAAAAAACAAATGGAATAAGAAGCTGTATTACATCGTAAGGAAGAACGTCTTAAGAAGAAGTTTCTTAAGCAGAAACAACCTAGAGGGAAATCAAAAAGAGGAAATATACACAAACAAAGTTCTTCGAGAGCTAAACAAATCTGCAATAATTGTTTTGAAGAACTTACAAGCGATATTGAAGATGATAATCTCAAGAATATAGGTTGTGATTCATGCCCTTCGTGGTTTCACCTCAAATGCACATCCTTGAAAGACAAGGAAAGTAAAGGAAAAGAAGTATCAAGAGCAGATTTTATATGCGAGTATTGTGCACTTTAAAGTTCTTTAATTAGAATCTTACTTCAAGCTCAGTTCTAAAGTTACTATTTTTTGTCTAGTTATCTATTTAAGCTTTTAACAGAACACTAGAAGTAATAAAATATTATGGACACGCTTTTTTTACATTGAAATAAAGTATCATATGTACAGTATATATGTTTTCTTTCATTGAATGATTGGACCTGGCCGACCAATAGAATTTTTTTGGCCGATCACTTAAATTTAGTGGCCGGTCATTAGCGCAATGTGTCTTTTTTCATTCAATTAATAGTATCTAGAAACCGATGAGGGTTGAATTAAAAATTATTCATTGTATCCATTAATATTTAATTCAATATTTAATAGAATTTATTCAAAAAATTTCCGTCTAATACTTTCGAAACTGGAGCGATACGAAGTGAAAAAAAAAGTTAAGTGGCTGACCACTAGTGCCCTTACTTTAAGCGATGAGATTCATTTTTCGCTGAACTGGTTTCTCAGCAAGCGATTTATAGGGCAGGCAGCATTTCACACTTACTTCACTTCACAAGGCACCGTTGATTCTGAAGAGCTCACTGTCTGGTGTAAACTACATGCCGAAAGTGTCAGCGAACAGTTGCGCATGATTTTGCGCATTCCCAATTTTCTTTGTTAAATGTTTGGATTTGGCAGCAGTTTAACTGCTTAAATTTGGTCATTATGGGGTGTAAACAGGACGGTAAAATATACCAAATTGCATACGTTACGGTAGTGTAACAGAGAAATAAGTTTAGAGAGCGCGCTTTGTCGAGGAATGCATGCATCGTACGGTCTTGTTGTCTATGTGAATATTTAGGCTATTTTACTTGGAAAAGCGTCAAATCACTGGTCTATACTAACCAGCCGGAAACAAAAGATGAGACCAAAGACAACATTGAACGTAACTTTCTGGGAATATCCGCTGATTTATGCGAAAAGTGGGTTCAACGATTGGATTTCTGCTCATGGTGGTCATAAGAAGAATGTATAATATTCCACAGAATAATTAAATGTTCAATAACAAATTCTTCTTCTTCTTCTTCTTGTGGCGCTACAGTCCGGAGCGGACCTGGGTCTCAACCGACGTGCCTCTCCAGCAAGCACGATCTTTCGCCAGTTGTCTCCAGTTGCGCACTCCAAGTTGGTTGAGGTCCTTCTCCACTTGTGTGCGCCACTTTAGTCTAGGTCGTCTTCTGTTGCGTTGTCCCAATGGCACGGATTCAAAGACTTTTCGGGCCGGAGCAGTGGTGTCCATACGCTCTACATGGCCTATCCATCTCAAGCGTTGTATCCGTAGACGCTTGACCAGGCGCATGCCGCTGTACATCCTATAGAGGAGTTCGTCATTAAATTTTCTCCTCCAGATGCCATCAACGCAAACAGGACCAAAAATCGCACGCAAAACTTTTCCCTCGACGAGACTAAGGGCTTCCTCATCCGCCTTTGCTAACGTCCAAGATTCTGCGCCATATAGTAGTACGGGGATGATCAAGCTGTTATATAAAGCGAACTTAGTCCTTCGAGAGAGGGCTTTATTACTCAATTGCCTCTTGAGCCCAAAGAAACAGCGACTGGCAAGAGTGATTCTGCGTTTCATTTCGGTACTGGTGTTGTCCCTATTTACCGCGGAGCCGAGATAGACGAAGTCCTTGACTATCTCGAAGTTTCTGCTGCCTAGTGTGACGCTCTGTCCGAGACGTCGATGTTGTGTGTCCTTCTTTGATGACAGCATGTACTTTGTTTTGCCCTGACTTACCGCCAGACCCATTTTAGCCGCTTCCGCTTCAATGCCAGCAAATAACAAATAGTCTTTTTTATATTTGTTTTCGCTTTCTGTTGTTTTTGTGTTAGTGTTTTAGGCGTATATTCCCTCAGTTCATATTCACATGCCTATTAAAACACCTAACTAGGTTTAAAGTTAAAGATTCTCTGACGGGAATTCCAAAAAAAAAAAACGCAAACGGGGAGGCTACGGCTAACTTTTTTTGTGGTCTTCCATGTTCTTCATTTCTCACATCAAAATCATTATTTCAGAACCGTTGAAACCATCTTTTGCATGTTGCTTCTGATAGGGTATGATCACCATATGCCTCGAAAAGCATTCGATGCGACTCTGCAGCACTTTTCTTCAAATGAGAACAAAAAATTAATGCTTTCCGCAAATCATCACTTTCTGGTACAAAATTCAACATTTTTAACACGATGACAAAATATGATGTTGTCTGTTCAATGACTTGATGTATACTAAATATTTTCCACAGATTTCATAGCAAACAAACAGAAAAAAATAGGGGCTCGTTCCCTTGTTCCCTTTCGAGACATTTGTATCTTGTCGCTCACTTCATACTGGTATACCTGGTATACCTGGTATACCTGGTAAACCTACCAATGAAGTTCGCTTGAAGCATACGCTCCTCCGTCCATTCCGTTGTGACAGCATATCAGGTACAGCGTGTGTATCCGGCGCGATGCAACTTGATTTCATGTACCGGTACCGTGGGAACATGCTCGCGGCTGCCCAATCCAAAAGTGTTGGCTCAGCGAATATTTAGTCAGGTAAGAGTGCTGTGCGTCGTGTTAGCTTTACATATCTGACGCTATTTGTATCAATTTTCAATCTTTATTGAACAAAAATATTTACGTTTTCAAAATTTTAAAGCTTAAGGCTGTAATGAATACATAAAAGTGTCGGCTCAACCACAGGGGCCCGACTGATAAACCATTATCTTACACAGTTCTTGAGGAGAAGACGAGAATTATTTACAAATTAACGATGTCCTTAATCGGGGTGTCCATCGGGGTGTTCAAATCCGTGTGTCGATTGTATTTCTCTGTATGGGGAGGGGTAGTATTCCAGTTCAAGCTTGATGTTAGGCTCTATCACTACAAGAGAAGAAGTTAAACGGCTCACATTCGGTAGATTTCGGGGGAAAAATCTCTTCGTTTAGAATGTATTATGCATTGAGAAATTTTTGTCCAAGAACTGACCTCCTTATGTTCCTGGCGGTTGGGTTTGGATGGGTTCCAATTTCCCTTAGCTGCTTCTTGAATATCTAACGCACATACACATCAGCAGTCCGTCCAATTCGGGCAACTTAACAAATGTGAATTCTATGCCCAAATGTACAGTGAGCAGTTTAAAGAGCAGCCATTTAAACGAAATCTTAACGCCTAAATTTATGCAATTCTTATTGACACAGGCCTGATCGGTCTTTTCCCATTAATTCCATTGGAAATGTGCATTTCGAAGTGATTTTGTTGCGCCACATGTTCTTTTCGTCATAGCGCAGACATCTGTTTAAGAAACAGTCTTTTCGAGTAAGTGAACTGTCCCTTTCGTAATGCATTTTCTGCATTCAGGGTTGTCATAGAATTTATAATGTGTACAATGTGTAACTTCCACTCAAGTGCCGATTATAAAGCTGACAAAACTATCTGTCAAACTGAAAATTTAAGCTGAGTGAAATTAAAATTCAAAATATTTCGACGATAGATTTCAGTTATCCGACAAAAGAAACCATTTTTATTTGCCTTTGGAATTGGAACTCAAGCGGAGGAATTGATAAAAAAGAGTAAGTTCTTCGACGATTTTTGTAATTATTTCCAACATGTGTTCAAATTCATCCAGAGAATAAGCACAAGCAATTCTGTCGGATTCCTACGCCCATTGCCCGTGTACGGAGTGACAAGTGTTCTTATTACAAGCATTAGCAGATCATGTTTAATCAGAAACAGTTTGCATGTCCTGATCTTTCTTTTCAAGGTCACTTAAGAGTGTTATTTTCTTGGGGACCTTTACTTTATTTTGATTTAATTGATGCAATTGTGCCGACAATGACTGAGAAAATTTAAGTTCATCTCCCTCGAACACAAAAATTCAAGCAATTAAGTACACAGTTTCGTAGTCGGAAAGGAACTGTCTCATTAAATACACCATCAACTCGGATCATTACTTTATAAAGTATTCGCAAAAGTTCAAAGACCAAAGTTGTTTACTTTATGCAGAAAAAACCGGCAACGGAATTATAGCCCCTGACTTTTACACATTTTATTTATTGGCTATTACTATCACAAACCGGATCCACCTGTTCAATTAGTACTAAGTTAAGTATCATGGAGCTTCTATCCCAAAGTGAATATACAAAAATGTAAGGTTCCTGTATTGGAAAGTGCAAATTGAATCAAAACAGAGTTGTCCTCCAATTCTAAGAACTTAAAAAATGTTGATAAGGATAAAAAATAGTTGATTCTTTTTCTGAAAGACCTCCATAGCGCTGTGTAGGTGGAGTTGCCTCCGTCGATGGTCACCATCGAAAGTTGGTCTCCGAGTTGGCTTGGCCGCCGAATTGCAAAAGATATTGGATGGAGATGACACTTTGAATCAAAAGCAAATGGCAGCAATGTTAAATGTTTCACAACAAACAATTTCTGACAGTTTGAAAGCTATGGGAAAGATCCTAAAGTGTGGAAAATGGGTTCCACATGATTTGTATGAAAGACAGATGGAAAACCGAAAAAATACTTGTGAAATTTTGCTTCAAAGACACGAAAGAAAATCAGTTTTGCATCGGCTTGTTACTGGGGATGAAAAATGGATTTATTTTAAGAATCCTAAACGGAAGAAGTCATGGGTTAATCTGGGACAACTATCAACATAAACTGCAAAACCAGATCGATTCGGCAAGAAGACAATGCTGTGTGTATGGTGGGACCAGAAAAGTGTGCTGGACCACGAGCTCCTAAAGCCTGGTGAAACTGTTAATCCTGATCGCTACCGCCAACAAAAGAGCAATTTGAAACATGCATTGATTGAGAAACGGCCAGAACGGGCCAGAAGACACGGCAAGGTAATTTTGCTCCATGAAAATGCACCTGCACACAAAAAAAACCCGGTTCAGGATACAATCAAAACACTTGGCTGGGAGCAGCTACCCCACCCGCCGTATTCCCCAGACTTGGCTCCTTCCGACTACCATTTGTTTTCATCGATGGGACACGCATTGGCTGAGCAGCACCTTGATTCCTACGAGGAGGTCGATAATTGGGTGTCTGATTGGTTTGCTTTAAAAGACGAACAATTTTATTGGCGTGGTATTCACAAATTGCCCGAAAGGTGGTCAAAATGTGTAGAAAACAATGGCCAGTACTTTGAATAAAATGTTCTTAACTTCCCCTTAAAAACTGGTGTTTTATTAAAAAAAAAAGCCCTCATTTCATACCGGTATGTCACGGGAAAACCAGGGTCTAACTTCCTCTCCAACTACTGGAATTGTGCGAAGTTCTGTTCTCTTACGAGTACAAGGGAAATCTACCTTTTGCCGGATCCGAACGGTGGAGTTTGAGAAGCTTTTTCATAGAGAGCGGGTACTCTATTAGTGTTGCCAGCTAAATAAAAGGGGTGGTGGCAAGAAACACTAGAGGTGTTCAGTCTAGGATACGAGCCTGGGAATTTCGGCGTTGAGTGGCGCACTCTGCCAACTACGCCACTGCGGCCACAATAGAAGAATGTGATTTTTACTAAACGAACTGGAATTTGAAACTGTATTTTTAGGAATTCCGAAAAATTGGCCTGAACGTAAGATTGTTAGAGAACTACAGTAAAGGCTTACATTAAGGTTGTCACATAAGTGAGTATATCAAATTTTCGGTGAAGTCTTTCTCCAGAATTCATAAAACTACGAAGGTCGTTCAACATATCAGGGTGAAGCTGTTGTTATAAGTTATATATAAATTGACTTATTTATCAAGTACTACTCAAATTTTTGTGCATTCGTGTAATATTTCATATAAATGTGATTATTAGTTTGCGTTTTACGTCTAGTTAAACAGAATCATAATGGCAACTGAGACGATGATGGTGAAAATTGAGCATCGCGCTGTTATTAAATTTCTCACTAAGCAAGGAAAAAGTCAAAAAACTATTTATGAACAGATGGTGTCTGTTTACCAGGGTTCCGCACCATCATTATCAACTGTGTAAAGGCGTTGAAGTGAGATCAAGAGAGGCAGAGAGAACATTGAAGACGACCTCCGCTCTGGCGCCCCGGCTACTGTTTGTACGGAAGAAAGCATCAAAGAAGTCGAAAAACTTGTTCTTGAGGATGACCGAAAAAAGGTGAAAATGATGGCAGAGATCACCAAGCTCTCAACTGGTACCATTCATACTATAATTTATGACCATCTGAACCTTTAAAGTTCAGTGCAAGGTGGGTGCCACGAATGCTCACAGCGCCTCAGAAAAATGTAAGAATCGCATGCTGTAGAGAGCTTTCGGTGATGTGTCGTGAGAATGCGGACGACGTTATGGATCGAATTATTACTGGGGACGAAACATGGGCTCACCACTATGACCCTGATAGCAAACAAGAGTCCATGCTGCGGCATAAAAAAGGAACTTTTGTTAAATTCGGCTCAATTTGAAACACCCATACAGTCGACTGATGTTTACTTAGAAACTCCAAGACGAAGTTCAAAGTCACTTCGTCAGCCGGGAAGTTCATGGCCACAGTTTTTTGGGACTCAAAAGGAATCTTGCTCATTGAGTGTAAAAAAAAGGTGAAACTATCAACACACAACACGCTTCCACTTTGCATAATTCGCGGGAGGAAATTAAAAAGAAAAGACGGAGTAAACTCGCAGCGGATGTGTTGCTTCTTCATGACAACGCTCTCGTTCACACGGCACGAGTTTCCAGGGCTGCTGCGCGAGATTGTGATTTCGAAGAAATGCAACACCCTCCCTATAGTCCAGACCTTGCACATTGAGATTATTTCCTGTTTCCGGATTTGAAAAAATGTCTTCGTGGCAAAAGGTTTTCGGATGATGAAGATCTCAAGTCGGCAATAAATGGGTATTTTGCAGAGAAATAGGAAATCTATTTTTTTTAGGGTTTAGAAAAGTTTATCTCAAGATATAACAAATGCATTGGTGTTAGGGGAAATTGTATTTAAAATTAAAAACAATTTAAATTGAATTCGCATTTTCTTTCATATCGATAGCGAGAATATATTGAATGCCCCTCGTACATTTCTTAATGAAGTCATGGGAAAGAGCGCCTAGGGCTTTGTGATCAATCCTCTTCGCACGGAATTTTAAATAAATTCGTACACCTGTGTGAAGAATTGTGTGTCAGAATTCCAAATCACACATGTGTGAGGGAGTACTACAAAATTGACACTCATGTTTCCGCTTTATCATACTTTTTTCAATACATTCATAGGTGCACACGCTAAAAAAATGTTTGATTTGTAAGACGAATATCACCATCGGTGACTAGAACCCTTGACCAGTGGGAACTGTATTTTGCGGAACTCAGTGATTCGACTTGGAATTGCCTGAGCAAGCACAAAACGACACATACGTCACATAAAAATTTCACAATGCTTGTTATCTTTGCAAAATCTACATTTTGTTCACTGATTTCTATCGGAAGATTTTGATATTCTAGACGGTTATCAGACTCTTTAAAACTACATTTTGGTTCAACTTTGGATTAACTGTTGGGATCACAATATCCAAATCGAAGCGAACACAGCACTGAGTTTTTTGTAAGATTTCTGGGTGCACCGGGGTGTTAGTTGGAGGGCGGAGAAAGATAGCCTTTTCCCGAATTCGACGTCTTAAAAATTTGTCACTTTAGTTCGACGCAAAATGTTGTTAACTGACCCCCGAATATGTTTCAAAGGATCTGTTGATAGGTGTATCATTTACAAAGGAAAGGTGAAATTTGTCGTGTTGATCCAATGATATCTGAAGTATGTATTTGGAAAATGCTCGAAATCACAGCTTTCAGTAAAGTCTTTTCACAGTAACGTCAAGCAACTCTGAAGTATGTATTTCGGAAATTCCCGAAATCACAGTTTTCAGACAAATTTTTTCACTGTAACATCAAGCAACTTCTTTTCCAGTATTTCTTGAAAATGGCCTTAAATCCTGGAAGGGACTGCAATGGGAGTAGTAATAATAATAATTGTTGGCGCGACACTCCACAGGGGGACCAGGGCCTAGCGTGCCCATCAACTACTCGTGTGGTGCGCGCTACTGTTCTCTCACGAATAGAAGGGACTTACAGTGCTTTTCCTACTCCGAACGACGTTAATACTCTTTGAGTATTGTCAGCAGCTCGAAAGAGGTGGTGCCGCGAAAAATTCGAGGTGTTCAGCCGGGAATCGAACCTAGACCCTTCGACGTGTGAGCGTCGCACTCTACCCACTACCCCATGGCAGCCACGACTACAATGGGAGTGCAAACACAATATGTTGACTACACAGGATTGAACAAAATTTACTTTTCCAGGTGAACTTAGTAGAGGTCTACCCCTGAAAAGTAAATTTCATGTCGCAAAGTACCAAACTGAACTCAACGACCTTGCCGACAACCCACTCGGTCTTCGTTTTTGGAGTACTTTCACTTGTAGGGTAGGAGGTGAAGGTTTGGACCCAAGGCAAAATTTGGCAAAAAGCGGACAACAATATGCTTTAACCTACCTGATGAAGTAGACGTACAACCAAAATTTGTCATAAACCTGCTAAATATCCTTCAACGCCCAACATCATTGAATAAAGAAAGAGATCACGCAGGCTAACATAAGTGCCCTGGTACAGTACAGCAGCTTTAATCACTCCGCTCCGATTGAGAATCTGTGACCATAGTTGAAGTCAAGCTCAGAAAAAAACGATTACATTCCAAGATCAAGCTGAAGTTTGTTTCCAAAACTAAGGACCCAAGGTTTTTTGTGTAACATAAGGCATAAGGGCACGCATCAAAATAAATTCGTAGACTTAAAAAACTGGCAACAATCTAGCTGTCAGAATAGGTTTTAACCACTCAGTACTCGAGAGACACTTGAGGCATTGCGCAAGGTGTGTACAAGGTTCTATTTGGAGCTCTCCATGAAACAGCATAAATTTCGATAAATAAGAAAAAAATTGACAAGAAAAAAAGCCAATTCAAGAAAAGCGTCTCACCACAGAGACCCTTAGTCAGACGAACGTACGTATGTACGTTTCTGCGGTGAGACTTACACAATCATCAGCGCCTTTTGCTTCATTCCGACGATGCAAGCAAGCCATTGACATGAATCCATTCAAAAACTGAATCACCATTGTTCGTAGCAAAACAAAATTATCTTTCGGGGAAACCAGCCATCAAATAGGTGCAATTAACAGTCTTCAACAGAAAACGGTTCGAAAACAAGCCGACAAGCACGTAACGTAAACAGGGAGTTGGGGAATTCGCGTGTGCCAAGTGAATGTGTCACACTGGCTCTAACCTTGAGCAGCCGTCAATCAAAACCGACAGCAAACAACAAATTTACACACTTAATCAAAATTTTTTATTCACAAATAAATATCTGTCGTGAAAGCTCCGAGGTGAGACACTTTTGGCGTGGCACTGCTGTTCGTTGAGATATCAGCGGCTCTGCTTCGAGCGCTCGCGCTGGTCGTTGTCCCATGGGTGCTCGTATCAACTTCCGCATTTCCGTAACGAGTTCCGCGATTAGCTCGAAGCATTCCTTACAAAGCTAATGAACTTACAACTACATGCACAGGTTGAATATAAATATATTTAAAGCTGAGAGTGGCAGGTGAGTTGGGTGCTTGAGATGCTCCTGTCTAGTGCTTCTTGACTGGCCGTGTCGGGATTTTCTGAAAAAAACGTGAAAAGGGTCGTTGTTAATAATTTGAAGGCAATTGGTGGTGAGCTTAAACCTTACCGTGCGCACATATCTGCAGTTGCCCGTGTGATCGATCTTGCACCTCGGCCGCACCAGAGCTGGTGTTGCGCCGGCGATGAACAGGAAAACCAGGAGAATGGAGAGAAATACCCGTGGATGCATTTTGCCTGATGCTTGTTGCTTGCTTACTTGGCGTGAACTGACCACCAACCGGCTCCGCAGGGCCTTATAAATCAAACTCGGCCTTATCGGGGAAATCTAACGACGGCGTCGATTCATGGCAATTATCTGCGTTGTACGTCACAGTCGAGCGGGAGTCATTTCACCGCCGGTGCTAGACAATGAGTAAGCTTTCGGGGGGACTGTTGTTTTTTTGTTTTGATTTTCGCAGCTGTTGCGGTGACTTAAAGCCTGGGTGAGATTAGCGCTTGTTTAGTGGCGTCTGCTGGGGATGGGATTTTGTTTCGATTCTGCAGAATAGAGGCAGAGGCTAACGTCAATTGTTTTGTTTTCTGTACTAACGGTGAGTCTTTGAAGACAAACAATCGAAGCTGAAAGGGAATAGTGAATTCGTCATCAAGGGTGGGGCCTGAAGAAGGGTGAGTCTAAGGAGCTAGCTGCGGAAGTGAGTCTTTGATTTGGAGTGGAAAGTTTTTATTTTCCCCCGTTATAAGAAAGGGAAAATAATGTCTCTCTCGGGATTCTTTACTCCACAACTTTATATTTTTTTTCAGAAAAATGGAAAGCCCCGTCTATGCCTGGATGCGATCTAAAGAATCATTGGGGGACTTACTTTCAAGGATTTTTGGAACGCTTGCTTGTCATATTTAAACGAACATGAGTCAATTTTCAATCCGGCGATCCTCTCTTATTCGTAGCAAGTGGAAAAACCGTCCAAACACACTTTCAGTCCATGTTATTTTTTACTTTTGTGTACTCTAACTCTAAACCCTAAAATGACCAATCATTATCCATGAATGCCTCTGAGATTTCTAAAACCGAACAGCACTTATTTGGGACGTTGACATACATAATGTTAGCAAAATATTTAGGGTTCTTGAAGCGATGCCAGAGATATTTCACCCCTTTCGATTTAACTACAGTAAATATAACAATAAGCCCTGAGACGTATAGGGGGCGCCACTAACAGAGTTTATTAATGTAATATTTTTTTTTTGTTAGTCGCGCCCCTTGTATGTCCCGAGAGCTATAATGGCATGTGTTAAGGTTATAGTTCTATCACCTATGCCCAGGCTTATGTAGACGATGTAGCCTTATTGGTTACCGGACCATGTCTTGCGGCTGTCAGCGCACGTGGGCAGTCTGCTCTTGACATGATCGATAGCTGGTGTACCAAGAATGGGCTTTCCGTCAACCCTCTTAAAACTGAGGTTGTTCTCCTTACGAAAAGGAGGAATATGCCTGGTTTGGCTAAACGGGTACTTAAAGGCGTCAATATCCCACTTTCCAGTGAAGCCAAATATCTAGGTGTTATCCTGGACAGTAAACTTCTCTGGAAAAGACATATTGAGACGAAAACCTTCAAGGCGCTGTCAGTCTTCTGGCAATGCAAGGGAGTTTTCGGTAAAACCTGAGGTCTATCACCCAAAAGATCCGTTTGGATCTATACGGCAATGATAAGACCACTCCCCTCTTATGCATCAGTCGTTTGGTGGAACAAGCTTTCGCGCAAATACGTGACTGCCGCTTTCACGAAGTTTCAAAGAACAGTTTGTCTCGGCTGCACAGGGGCTTTCCCCAGCACGCCTGGCTCTGCTCTTGATGCTCTGATTAATCTCCCCCCCCCCCCCTTGATCACCACATCATGGGATGTACACTCAAGGCCACCTTTCGACTAAAAAGGAATGGTCTTTGGTTCCACTCGCACTGGAGCTTTGATGTCTTCGCACACCTCATCTCCTACGATACTACTCTCATGGACATGCCGTCTGATGCGAGGTCGCCAATAATACATTTGCCACGCTTTTACAAAGTCGACTTTCCCCGTGTCCTGGACTGGCTGTGGCCAGAAACTGAACAGGGAAAGGAATGTAGTCGGATTTTCACGGACGGCTCCAAGACAACGGAGGGTTCTGGAGTTGGGGCCTTCGTGGAAAACGACAACATTCGACTTCACGCCTCCTTAGGAAACCTCGGTTTTCCAGGCGGAAGCCTTCGCGATCCTAATGGCCACCAACTACATTGTGAAGAATAGGTGGAAGGGAAGAAGTATCTGTGTCTGCAGCGATAGTCAAGCTGTGCTCAAACCCTTACTCAACCCTTTAACCACTTCCAAGGTAGTTCAAGAATGCAAGTCTTCCCTTAATTCGGTCGGCAGGCTGAATTCGCTAAGGCTTGTCTCGGTCCCGGGTCATCACGGGATCCTGCGAAACGAAACTGCCGATGAATTAGCTAGACTAGGTTCAGCAGAGGCATTCGTAGGACCCGAACCCACCTTGGGACTACCCGCGTCCCTGGTCAGGGCCTCCGTCGATGCTTGTGTCTCCCTACAGCACAATAAGAGATTGCGTGACTCTCCAGGATGCAGGGTGACCAAGAGTATGCATCCAAACGTCTGCAAGAAAGCCGCTTCTTTTCTGCTATCTCTAGACAGAAACGAGTGCAGAAGACTTGTTGGCGTATTAAGGGGACTGTTTACCTTTGCTATGCACCTGAGTCGGCTTGGTCTTAGTGATGTCACACTCTGCGACGCCTGTGGAGAAGGTGAAGACACTTCAGAGCACTTTCTCTGTCAGAGTCCTGCTTTCGCTCGTATCAGGTGGCGGTTATTTGGCGCTGATGTGGTGGGAACGGAAAACCTAAGTTCTATATCACAGAAGCGCATCTTGGCTTTTCTTCGGAAAACCAATTACATTAAATGAAGGTTACTGCCTAGTAGTACAATGGACTAGTATTTGAGTCTGAGTGCTTCAGTGTAGTTGATCCCAACCTCCAACAAAAAAAAAAAGGGTGTTAAGGTTTTAATTCGCCCAAAACTTGAGTATGGCGCTCCTATCTGGTCTAAACCTCAAAAGACTTCGGAGCATTTACTAGATCGAATTCAAGAGCGAGCGATAAAACATTTTCCTAACGATAATGCTGCGAATTCAATTAACGCGCTAGAATATCATGGTAATGTTGGGTCTAAACCACCGTCTTTTCGCTTCATCTGTTGAAATAAAGCTCTAGTATGCTAGCCAGTTGTAATTCTTTCCTTCAAGAATTTTTCTGCAATTCTCGTGTTGCTAGGTAAAGTCCGCCCGTTTACCCTTGATCCCATCTTAGGACGCACAGTTATGTTTAGACATATGTCTTTTACCCGCACCAAGCTTTTGCAGCTCAACTTGTCACTTTCATTACAGTCAACAGGCATTTAAAGCCAATTTGCACCGGCAACTCCTCGCCCTCTTTTCCACCATACCTTCGTGCTGTAACTTAATCATGGTCACTTAAGGATACCAAACAACATTTCAGCGTGCGCCATTGTAAAGAAAAGTCAAAGTATGGCTGTAAAAATTTATGCCTCAAACCAATGTGCTTCTTCAGCTGGTACGATCTGTCTCAATTTTGTGCATCACTCTCATTGAATTTAGCTTATTGCCTAGTGAGCACCATCAAAGACAAGAACCACCGCCAACGCATTGTGTTAAAGAATCGGATGTCAGGTCTCTTTGGACGCGGGCTATGCTGTGTACAGAAGGTCACCTTGAGCACAGTGAATGCATCTAAGCAGCCTCACGCCAGCTTGAAGACTACAGACATCATGCCTCCCGATCATGCCCTAAAGGCAAGGAAAATGAAAACTCCTCAGGAGTGTAGGAGTTTTTCACAAGACAGGACAGAAATGAAATACTGCTGGTCTTCTGAAAGTGGAATCCGTTGCTTTGCTGCCACGTACGCAGAAAGACACAAAGATTTACAGAAAAGATTCCAAGTTTGATTTCAGAGCTAGTGCTATTCTTTATCTGAGGTCAGACCTTACAAAGTAACATGCCTCTCCAGCACTTGCACTGGAATTTGTACGTTTTCTTAGTGGCGCTACAGTCCGGGATGGACTTGAGCCTCAAAAAAGACCTCTCCATTTAGCACCATCCCTTGCCAGCTGCATTAAGATGCACATATCAAGTTGGTTGAGTTTCTTTCTCGCTTGTGTGCACCATCTTATCTTAGGCCGACCTCTGTTGCATTGTTTCAGTGGTTCGGATTCCAAGACTTATCTGCATTGCCTCAGTGCCTCGGATTCGAAGACTTTTCGGGTCGGAGCGGTGATGCCCATACACTCCACATGCCCTAGCCGTCTTAAGTGTTGAATTCGAAGACGCTTGACCAAGCGCAAGACGTTGTGTAGCCTATATATAGCATTCTCCAAACTCAGTCAACGCAAATGGGACCAAACGTAGAGCTTTTTTCTCGGAAAGACTAAGAGCTCTTCCCAAAGCGGTTGAGGCTGAGGCACTAGTACTAAAGCCTTTTTTGACTAACGTGTCGTCAGACGTCAAGGGTCAAGGCCGAGCTGCCTAAGCAACCATCCTTGTTATGAAATCACTTTTTCTCTCACTGTATGGCCGACTGGAATCACAAATTTCAAGATTTTCAAAGGAGACGACTCTCCTTCATCTAGTATACGACATAAATGAGCGTCGCCTTTCATGTCATATACTATACAGAATCAAACAACCGCTTGACTGAGACTTCTAGTAGAGGCATGTTTGCACTTACCCACAACGCAGTGATATCGTCGACAGCAACATTTTTCAAAACCACATCTTAGCCAAACACAACTTCTCTCTTGTGGATCATGTTTAGTAGACTCTCGAGCCTACAGCCATTGTTGAATGTCATTAACTTTGTGGACAGGCTGATGACAAGTAGGTTTTTCTTTTAGAATTCCGTAAAAATGGCGTCAGTCAAAGGGCTATTTTTAGGATTCTTTAAGTTCAATTCATCGTACTGTTCAGCCTGTATACAATCTATCTCGAGATGCACAACAGAGACTCATGGCACATATAGCTGCAATTGAATCATTCTGCAGGAACACCCCCTGCCAATCGCATTCGTCATAGATCATGTGTGTGCGTTAACCGCAACTTAGAGCTGCTAAAAATAAATTTACTCACGCATGGCGCAAGCCAGGGCGTTTCATTCAAAGCTGACGCTGCTTGTCGTCATACATGGATACACCAGGGAATGCTGACTACTCGGGGCTCATATGTGACGTCAATCTGTGAAAGAAATGCACACAAGGGATTCAAGTTGGGCAGTGATTCAACTTGAGTCATTTTGTGGAAGAGTTGTGCTCCACAGACGGTTGTGCCGCCCCTGACCTCGATATTGAAAAGCTGTTGAATGAGTCGATGCGGCTTCTGTCGACTACAAGTAAATGTGTCATCTACAGTGAGGCGCCATGAGGACTTTCAAAACCGACGCCTGACCTATAAAGCGAAAATTTTCTCGTCTCTCTTGGTATTCAAATATTCCACGTCCATTGCTCAAAGGGAAGACGAATTCGATTCCTTTCCGACACATATCGATCAGCGCCGACAACGGCATCAGCATCCAGCCAACAAACCCAATTCCTCGTAATTGCATATTCCATCCGCTCACCTCGTCTTCATTCGAAATGAATCCCGGTCCCCTCGTGTCTCTACCCTTTGTAGTAGCAGAGAAAAACTTTCTCCTTTGTCTGCGCCGTGCCTTTTCTGAGGAAGCTGCACTACAACCCACTGGCCCACCCGCACTCCCGGCCCCCATGGAGTGATTAGTACTATTTACATAGCTATCGCTTCCTGCTCCAACGGGAAATTAATTTCTTTGTTTCCCTCTTAAGCTTATTTAATTTATTGCCTCCCGTAGATCAAAATAGAAAGGAAGCGCACTCTCACTCGTCCGCCTGCTTGAAGCACACTTTAAGGATCCACAACCTAGTGGCTTTGACGAAGGAATTCGATTTCACCCACTGACAGCCGACATCAATTTATTGGCTCCAACAGGATATCCTACCATCACGCGCGTCCTGCCGCCCAAAATAAATGCGCCTCAATCTTTATTATCCCGACGAACGCGTCCCAAAAAAAAAGAAACAGTTCACCTCATTTAGTGTCAACACAAACACAATAGTAGCCAATCAACAAATAAATATCACCTAAGAGCCCCTATTTGCCCTGACAATGGTCACCTTTCTGCTGCTCAGGTTAAACAATCAGTGTCAGGGGGTGATGTTCGGTGTCACTTGACTTTGCTTTGCTCCTCTGCCGCCAGACGCACCGCACTTGACCCTAGGAATTCGAGTGGGTTTCATGTTTTCTCCCTGCTGATGGTCCTTTTTGTGTTGTCCTTGGGCGGGGGTGGCCTTACGTGTGTGGGCAAGCGTCATAATCGTAGTTGTTGTTGCCCGTGGCGATGGTTTGATGATAACTTTGATTTTTTTTTTCCGATTCATTGATCTCAAAATATGCCAATTGATGTGCGTGTGAGCGCTGCAGGTGAACAGATTTGATGACCGGAAGGGTATCTTTGTCGTCGAATTATGCAAAGGTCGGGCTGAGTTGCAAATTTAAATTGGAAGGCTGAATCGGGAATGGTACCTTTCAGGTGACAAGGTGTTTGAATTTACATTGAGGGCGGATGGGGCAACTCAATCAAAGGATTTGCTGAGACATGCCACCCAGGCTGGGAGAGCACATTTCCCATTCCCACACGCTGAGCACACAGTTTCGCAAAAGGATCTACAGATGTTCAGCTGCCACTCGGCTTATGATTTAAAGCGACACAATTTCACGTCATTTGTCGACATCATTCGTCCCCGTAATCGGAGTCCACTTGTTTCACATTTCCGCTTAGTTTGACAGCGTCGCTCACTTCCGCGTCCACCGCCCACGCACGACAAGTGATAATTCATCCTGCAGTGGACGATCCACCATCTCTTCCATCAACAAAAAAACGCCTTCAAAGTAAATACTGTCCCTGATGTCCATTGCGCCGTCAACATGGCGCTGTTGGTGGCCTCTAGTGCCTTTTAGTCAGAATTGTAACGGGCCCATTTGAGGCCATTACGCCGTCACACAAATCATCATAACCAGACCGTTAACCACTGCCATGTCCTGCACTGTGGCACTGTGTTTGTCTTCAATGAAATTGTAATTTATTGCAGCTGCCTTGTCATCCGCTTTGTCTGATTTATAGGAGTTATTGAAAAATTGTGACTACGGCTTTTTAATTACAGTTGAGGAGCGCACACACCCGCCATCACACAATTCGGAATTGCACCCGAGGGTGTATGAGCATGAGCCCATCAACAACAGAGGCGGCAGCAGCATTCCACAACTGCTCATGCATTCCAAAGTAGTGCCCTCGTCCCGGGCGCCAGTTTTTTCACTTTTTTTCGTTTTTCGCAATCAACAGCAGGCGGAGGACAAACAGGATGTTTTAAAGAATGCATCCCATAGTGGAAAATATACGGCAAACATTTACTACCGAATTCCTTGCGCTACCCCGGTCCCTTGGTGGACCCCATGGCCTGACCTCAAAAATGTTCCTACAACATTTGTCAAGTTGGTCGAACGCAAAAAGAACTACCGCCAGCGGCACATCGGAAGCGAAAACGAATGTTCAACACCAGCGAGAGAACAAACAATGCAACTGCTGCGCTGTTCTGGGCGCGATCTAGGGGTGGTCAGAGAGTCCCCCATGCGTCCCGGTGTGTGTGTGCTTTTCATTATGGCCCTTCCAAGGGCTTCAATTGAAGTGGAAATTTATGTTAATGTTTGCTTAAGATGTGTGCTGCATCTGGCAAGAGGCGGTCCCTGACGTTTGCAACTTTTCAAATATCAAGCCGACACCTTGACGGGCGTCAATTCAAACGCCGGCCATCCGCTCATTGCGCATTCGGCACACTCAGCACGTCATTGAGTCAAAGTAAATTACAATCGTGCGCTCGTCTGCTCACATAAAGCATCAATATTGACCGAAGAAGCTCTTGAGTGTCCTCAAAATCTCCCTTCTCGGCATTTGGCAGCCTCCCTAGCAGCGGCAGAGCACCATAAAATGGGGAGGAGAGGAAAAAAATAAACACCAAATTCAGATAGTAGCTCCCTTGGTGTCGGAGGAGATGAGTGTACAAGTATATTGTCCTACAAGTTGCTCTCTGCCTCCGGAGGATGCCGGCCCCCACCCGGTTCTATGGACGCACCATCGCCAATCTGCCCATCCACCCATCCGCCACTCAGCCTGCGGTGGAAGCGGTCTGCGTTAATGCGGTGGAATTAGTTGAGGATTTTCGCACAGCAATAACAATGGCGGCGATAAGTTTCACAGATTTTGTGTGTGAGCGAGCGTGTTCCGGTGGCTGACGGTGGCGACGAGAACGACAGCGGGGGCACCGGGCACAAGGACGAGGTACTAGTAGCCACATCAAGTTGGCAGTTGTTCGGTGAATAATATCCGGTTTGAGGAAGTTTGACTGCTGGTGTGCTCTGGGTGCGTATTGTGTTGCTGGTGCTGTCGTTTGCGGCCGAGCGAGAAATGGAGGGATGGAGAGAGACAGCGGAGATTTCTTATTGCGAAAGTTTCACTTGGGCAGGACTATGGCAAATACCGTTATTCTTGATGAATACCTAATTGGTGCACGTGGAGAGCGGGGGAAACCGCTGGAAATAAAATCAGAAACGTTTTGATGCGGAGTCTCGTCGCTCCTCAGTGGAGCGGATGAGCTGTTCCACTCGAAGCATATATAGGTCATGGGCTGCGGGGTGGATAGCAGCTGGGATGATTCGACGCCGAAGTTTGCACGAATTTTCAAAGCGGTTGAAATGACGAATATAGCTGCGTGACAAGGTTCATATGTTTCGCTCCTCCAAATCCATTTGGTGGCGCAAGTGATGCGAGAGAGTTGACGAGATGCTTCAGTTTGGAATCGCGTTTGACATATTTCCTACTGTTCGTGTCTCGAGCACATAACATCACAAATTCAGGGAAAAACGAACGTCAGCATTCTCCTCTTGCGTGAAGAACGATGGCAAGAATTGGCGAGCAAATGGGCTTGGATGCCAGGAAGGAATTGGCGTGCAAGGCAGGGGGAGCTGTCTACGCATATTGATTCAGCAATGTTTCAGCCCTCGCTGTGTGTGACAATTGAAGTTCAAGGACTTGCAACATGCACTAACGATTTTTGTGTAAATTTAATTATACACACAAGCGGTCCATAATAGCCTCCAGCCAGAAGAAGTGAGAGACAGTGAGAAGACGGACGAAAACAATGAAAAGTGCAGAAAAAGCCTAGAGCACTCAAAAACAGAAAGTAGTGCCGAAACGTGGATTCAGAAAGTGTTTCATTCTGCTGTCAAACAAATTTCACTTGCAGAAGGTAGGCCCTTCTATCTGAGATATGGTAATTCAGGCTCAAGACTGAACAAAGCCGAAACGGTGACTGAAAAGGTGTGTTTGTCGTGCAGCATCCCAGGTCGGTGGGAGTCTCGGTACATGTTTCGTTTGTTTTGAGCATACCTCCGCTCAGACTTGTTTCGAGTTTGACTTTGCTGACAGCATGGTCGCGTACAGAAAACCATATAGATTGAGTCTATTTTCCCACTCCATCTTTCTGCAACGGAAGCAAAGTGCAAAGCACCAGTTTTTGGAGTCTTTACGCATATTGGACTAGAAGGGCACCCGTTTTCGACATTATGTCGTTTGTGTTTGCTTGAAATCCAGCTTTGGCGAAAGCAAGAATGTCTTCGATGCTGCAAACAGGTTGCTTTTATTCAAAAGGATAGAGATCTGCCCCACTGCTACACACACTGCTTCCAAGAAGTCATTGTGGATACCTGTGCAATGTATAGACTACGAGCGGAGTGAGGAGATATGTTCGAAATCAAGTCTTTGGGGCTTCATACTGGGTGGTCGCCGTGGCGTAGTCGGTAGAGTGCGACGCTCACACGCCGAAGGGTCTAGGTTCGACTCCCAGTTCAACACCAATTTTTCTAATATTTCACGGCACCACCTCTTTCGAGATGCTGACAACACTCAAAGAGTAATAACTGTCTAAGAAAGCTTCTCAAACTTCGCCGTTCGGAGTCGGCAAAAAACTGTAGGTCCCTTCTACTCGTGAGAGAACAGTAGCGTGTACAACACGAGTAGTTGATGAGCAAGCTAGCCCCTGGTCCCCCCTTTTGACTGTAGCGCCAACAATTGTTATTATTAAAGGAAATTCTTAGACGCCAACGTGAATAAACGGATAACAATTCAACCCCTCTACTGCATTCCAGGAGGGCACGTACCAAAGTGGAATAAATCAGCCTCGAGGAATTTTGAGCCTTTACATCCCGTAAAGTTGTAATTCGGAACGTTCATCCTCTGTGTGCCAGTCAGGCAGTGGATCATGTCCGTTCGGAATAGACAGCACAGCAAAGAAAATAGAGATTTTGTTATTGCTTGGGCCGAACTGATTCATTGTTCAATTCGGACAGATCCGACAGTGGACAAACGACTTCGCTATGAGGGTCATGCAGCGGGCGTAAGTTCGAATCACTTCCGATCGTAGAAGACCAGAGAGAACGATATTCATCGATATTCCGTGGAAGGTTGTAGTCTCGAAAGATTTACCAGATGACACCAACTATAGTGAAATAAGAGCAAAACAATAAAACCCCACTACTGCATTACCTACACCGAAGCGGATTATTTCAGTTGCGAGAGTTTTCGAGTCTGTGCAAAGAAACTTAGACAGATCTGCTTCGTGCTATGTAGGCAACTGGACAACCGACTTAACTTTATGGGGCATGCAGCAAGGGTTTGTTCGGATCAACTCCGATCGCAAAACACTGGAGGGTGATAAACATCGAGATTCTAAAGTCTCGCCAATTGTTCCAGCTGTCACTACCGTAAGATGCTCCTTAAGAACAGAATAATCGAGATTCTGTGGAACGTTTCAGGCGTGTGAAAGGCACCAACTGTGGACAACCGTGCGTTAAGTTTCTTAAACCAATAAAGAGGTGCCGCGTAGTGGTGCCCGAGCAGAAAAATGTACGTAAAACGAAAAAATGTTCTTTGCCAAGTGGTATTGGTGTTTCGATTCTAAATATTTGAGACATGGAAAAGCCACAATTTTATTAATTTCTACGGAGCTGTTTCGGTATACGACTTGCTCCAAGTTGCAGTTTTGAAATTTTAGAAATTTAACGAACTGATTCTTTCAAGAAAATTTGATGTGCCATCTCTTTTAAAATGAACCACCTTGGAACATAACGCTGTACTTTTGTGAAAGCGTGTGCACTAAACCTTCAAACTGCATTAACAGTTTCTTAATCTTGACCACCAGTTTTCTGGACCAAGCTTTTGGTTAAGGCCACCATTCCATGTTTGTCGAGCATAACAAAAGTGCTCCAAGAGGCTCCAACGGAAAAATACATTTTTGTGAAATTTTTTATTTTGTAAATATTCTCTATTGATGGTGTAAAAATAAAAAGTCACTTTATCGCACTTTAAGAGAACGAGTCATTTAAGTGGGGCAACGTCGGGCATTTTTCGACATTTCTTCAAATTTCCTTTTAATGCTTAAAAATAATAAATATTTTGGTGGAGCGTACAGTCCATAGGGTGACCAAGGCCTAGCTTGTTCATCAACTACTGGTGTTGTGTGCGCTTCTGTTCTCTCACGAGTAGAAGGGACCTACAATTTCTTACCGACTCCGAACGAAGGAATTTGAGAAACTCTTTCATGTCAGCAATTAGTCTTTGAATGTTGTCAGCAATTCGAAAGAGGTGATGCACTAAAACATTCGATGTGTTAAGCAGGGAATCAAACCTGAACCTTCGGTGTGAAACTATTGCACTCTTTCTAATACACCACGGAGGCCATCAATGCTTATAATGTTTATATTGCGCAAATACCATAGACATGAACCACTTATAGTGAAGCGCAAGCTAGATTTAGATTTACAAATTTTTGCAACGAAAGTGTGTTAGTAAATAGCATTGAATGTAAATTCCCTATTAAGATATGAACTCCAGCTCAATTTTGAGCCTACATTTTGTCGTAAATTGTTATTAAGTATTTTTTTATATGCAATGAAATAAAAAAGTGCGTTTTTTCAATTGATTAATTTCAGATTACTTTGCAATCCTTTTCGCCTATTTCTTGACAACAGTAGGATTTTACGGCACTGACAATAAATTCCAAATTTCACTAAAATCGGTCAAGGAGTTCAAAAGTTACTGACTTACTTCCCCGTGCCCAATACAAAGGTACCACTTTGCGCCGGCTTCCCTAGCCTTGCCTTCCTCCTAGCAATCCATGCAGCAAATTGTAATCAAGCTTCAAAGGTCTTCGTTGCTTTTCCAATTTTTCACTTCTCTTCAAGTTTTTACGCTCTAAACCATAAATCGTCGTCCTCCATCCTTTTGAAGGGTTCTTCCACAAAAGACCAATTCGAAACAGATAAACTTGAGCAATTATTAGCATTTTATGCCGCGCTTCCGCAAAAGCTGCCATTAGAGAGCCAGGCCTTTTATTAGAACTCTCTTCGAACAATTGACAAGGTTCCTAAATAAATAATTAAACTCCCTTTTTGATTTGGTGAAAAAGGTGTCTCAAAAGAATGTTAACGTAGTGATAATCTGGGTGGCAATCGTGGCGTAGTGGGTAGAGTGCTACACTCACAGCAAGATAGTCCAGGATCGATTCCCGGCTGAACACATCGCATTTGTCCCATCACCATCGCCTTCGAGCTGCTGACATTGAAAGAGTGAAATTCTCAAATTTCGCCGTTTGAATTCGGCTTAAAATTGCAGGTCTCTGCTACTTGCGAGAACAGTTGATGAGCAAGCTAGGCTTTGGTGCCCCTGTGGACTGTCACACCTCCCAATTATAAGTATTATTTTTATTAACAGACACATGATGAACCAGTTACGCCTTAAAGATGTTGTGGCTGCTGTCCTGGAAGTGGCTCTAGGTGGTTGTCTGCCGCTTGACGTGGATGTGACATGAGCGTAGTCACTGATGTTGAACTCGTGGCACATGACCTGGCCCTTCTAAAGCGACTACAATATTCTCCAAATAATAAAAATTGTTGGCTCTACAGTCCAAAGGGGGTCCAGGGCCTAGCTTGCTCATCAACTACTCGTGTTGTGCGCGCTACTGTTCTCTCACGAGTAGAAGGGACCGACTCCGAACGATGAAATTTGAGAAGCTTTCTTAGACAGTTATTACTCTTTGAGTCCGCTTCAAATATGGGTCGAGTTCGTTCCGCTCCAGCAGCATATCGCAGGCGTTAATTCGATCCAGAAGGTTTTTTTTGTGTCAAATCATGCGGCACCCAAACATCAAGCTTTTCTTTATAATGATAATTGCTGGCGCAAAAGTCCACAGGAGGACTAGGGCCTAGCTTGCTCATCAACTACTCCCAGGTGCGCCCTTCTGTTCTCTCACGAGTAAAAGGGACAGTTTTTTTACAGTTTTTTGCCGACTCCGAACGGCGAAATTTGAGAAGCTTTCTAAGACAGTTATTACTCTTTGAGTGTTGCAAGCAGCTCAAAAGATGTGGTACCGTGAAAAAATTTGAGGTGTTCCGCCGGGAATCGAACCTAGTCCCTTCGGCGTGTGAGTGTCGTACTCTATCCACTACGCCACGGCGACCACAATATTCTCCAACTGCTGCGGAAAATTTAAGGAATTGACATCCTGTGGAAGACTGCATTATGACTGTTCAGCAAGACAGCATCATGCCTTTTTCTACGCCTACTTATCTGCTCCTTCGCTATCAGGTTTAAGTTCTGTGGGCCTTAAAAGATTTCATAATTTAGTTTCGAAATTTTGTCCATCACTTTTTTTCATTTCGGAAATCAACAGAGATGTTTCACCAAAGTGAGCACCTCAAGTGCCTTCACACTGCCAAAATAAGTAAGCGACCCGCCAGTTTGCAACCGCAAGGCAATCAGCACCTCTTCCGTCTTCCTCACTCTGTCTTAATCCTGACGAAGAAGCACGCGCTTAAATAGATCCCAAGCACGAGACGCACTTTTATATCAGACTCTCCCCAGGACGCAGCCGCCCCCTCAAATCGCATTCTAAGCACCACCGTCCGCCAGCAGCCGCGGCGGCTCCTGTCGGCAAGGTAATCAATAAAATGCAAATAATTGTCTCGTAAACTTTCTTTCATTAAAATTCAACGAATATTCATTTCCCGGGATGTGTTCAGGAAGTCTTGCCGTTATTGGATGGACGACAAGATACAAAAATGAAAAGAAAGCTGAAATAAAAGAAAATGCCCCTGCATAACTTTTCTGCTTCCCCTCTCTGTTTTGGCCTGCTTACCGCCCCGGTGTCCTCTTAAGGGCAGCGCTAAGCCGCACCCAGTGCCCCATCGTGGACGACATGATTGTCAATCATCAGCCTACATTGTGCTTCACTCTGCAAAACGAGACGACGAAAGGAACGAGAGACAATAAAACTGCAAAGTTCTTAAGGAATTTTCACAGCCACCACCCTCTGTCGAAGCATCATGGCTCGGCGGCGATAAAGCCCCCGCGCCTATGTGCCCGTGTGTCCCTGCGAGAGCAGCAGCGGTGTTCCGGCCTCGTTATTTACACATAAAATAAAAACTTACAATAAAATCTACTTAAAGTGACAGGACAAAAGCTGTTTTTATGTCCTCGGATATATGTAATATTTTTTGCAGCCACTGTGACGTTTACTTTTTTTCTTTTTTTGCTTCTTCAAGTAAGTAAGAGGAGTTCGGAGTGTTTGGGGTGAGGAGTGGCTTTGTTCTGGTGTTGGGAGGATGCCCCGAGTTTGAGAGGAAATCATTTTTGGAGCGCAGAGCCGTGCGGAGCCTGGGAAGTCCTGCAATAAATGAGAGAATAGAACTTTAATTGGCTTTAAAAGGACTTACCTTGTGACTTGTGACAAGGTGCTGATTAAGACATTGTCCGACGGGTGATTGTTTATTGAGATTTTGGCATTGCAGGGATTGGCGTTGTCGTGTCATGACTGTCTCGTGAGTTTACGACATGATTGATGAAAGACGGCATTGGTAGGGTGGGTCTGCTGATTTATTCATCACGGAGGAGTGGGTTGGTATGCACAATGTCATGCACTTAAGGTGGGCGGCGTGAATTGTGATTTATTGGGAGTCCATCTGTTAAGTGTTAATAAGATGGAAGTTAGAATTTTTTTTGATTCCTTCCGAGTTTTCTGGAGACGCTTTAAATATTCCCATACTGAATCAGAAGTGGTCGCCGTGGCGTAGTGGGTAGAGTGCGACGCTCACACGCCAAAGGGTCGAGATTCAACTCCCAGCTCAACACCAATTTTTCGAATTTTTCACGGCACCACCTTTTTCGAGCTGCTGACAACACTCAAAGAGTAATAACTGTCTAAGAAAGCTTCTCAAATTTCGCCGTTCGGAGTCGGCAAAAACAGAAGGTCCCTTCTACTCGTGAGGGAACAATAGTGCGCACAACACGAGTAGTTGATGAGCAAGCTAGGCCCTGGTCCCCCTTTGGACTGTAGCGCCAACAACTATTATTATTATCTTATTGAATCAGAAAGACCGGGAAGTAAGGCTAAGAGAGAATGATTGGTCCTGTGTTGAACCATTGTGTGCCATTCCAGTGTTCGGTGGTTTTAACCCTGTAAAGAAGAATTTCAACAAATCCTTGAAGTGGGAAAGCCTATTTCGCCACCGTCGGGCGGGTTCAACGCGTTTTCGGGGACAATTCTGATTTCTTGGCATCCATAATTCTGATACAGAAATAATTTCAGGAAAAATATACTCTTCGAGCGTGCTCGTCAATCAGATGGTGCCCGGGGTCTGTTTGATTACAAATCCAGGTCTATGTAGTGCGGAGTGTGTAGGGTTAATGGAAAGGCATATTTCATTTCAACGTCTGCAGAGGAAAGCAGAAGACCACCGTCGATTAAGACCATGGTTCGCTTGCTTGTTGAATCAAAGTTAACATGTGGCCAAAGTTCACCAAGTTGTTTGTTGTTCGTGGACTTTGAGCAGTACTGTTGCAAACCGTGCCCTGTCCCCTAGCACAGTTAAAAATTGACTTGCTCATTCGGCCTGCGAAAGGTGCGTTGCAGTCAATGACGGTCTTGGAGTTTAACGATACTGGCCTTTGGGTCTTAGGCGCTGTCTGACAATCCTTCAGTTGAAGAAAAAATCGCGATTACTTCAGTTACCCAAACATAAACCACCCACGTTCAACTTCTTATGTTTCTGAAGCTATCAGTGCCGATGGAGGTCAGTCAACTGGCAGGCTTTCGTGCTCTAGGTTGAAAGGTGTTTGGGTTCATGTTGGCGTTTAAGGTGACATATACTCTGTGGATGGTTTTAAAGTGCCACTTCTGGTTATCAAATATTTTGAAGACTGTCTCAATTCCTAGGCAAAAATGTCGAAGGATGTGAGATTGAGATTGAGATTGACATACATGAGGGTGAGAACTACAAGGTGCCCTGCTAATGTGTATAGATGACAGTCGTTGAACTCTCCTAAAAGTATCATAATGAGAATGTGTTTGCTTTAATAGTCAAACAGGAAAAAATTATGATCCCTTACCGCTGGTGGGGGGAAGTCAATGTTTTGATGGTTACCTTAATGAACTGGCGCTATATTTACAAATAACTTCACTTAAATACTACAAATTTGCTTATTCTACGATAATAAAACGAAAACGAGGGAAAAAGAAATGCACAAAGGTGAATGAATCAAGCGCTTGTGCGTTCTTGAGCGCTGTGCTTCATCGCTTGGCGTCGTGTTTCACTATTGTTGTGAATGATCACAACAGAATGAGTGTACTTTAACTATAAGACGCCGTTAATGGCATCTTCTCAACAAGCCGATGGCAGCCTCAGGCTTTCTAATTAAGTTGAGGACAAAATTCGAAGAAGGATCCTCAGTAATCCGGACTACTCGGATAAACATACTCTTCTCAAAACGCAAAAGAGCGGCACTCTCAGACAGTCCCTAAGTGTATAATAATAATAATAGTTGCATACAGGGACCGTCCACAGGGGAACAAGGGTCTAGCTTGCTCAACAACTACACGTGTTGTGCGCGCTACTGTAAACGAATAGACGGAACCTATAGTTTTCTGCCGAATCCGAACGAAGAAGTTTCTAAGAAGCTTTTTCTCAGACAGTTATTACTCTTTGAATGTTGTCAGCAGCTCGAAAAAGTTGACGCCGTGAAAAATGGGTGGTGTTTAGCCACGAATCGAACCTGGACCTTTGGCGTTTGAGTGTCGCACTCTACCCACTAAGCCATGGCGGCCACGTACCGTGCTTCATCGTCCTTAAAACAGAGACTGCGCTTCACTTTTGGAAGTTCAATTTGTGGGACTTTTTCTTATAAAATTTGAAAACATTTTTGTTGACAGTGTCCTTGAGTTCTTAAATGTTGAAATGAATCACTTATTGCTGTCGAGTCAGAAATTAAAAAATAAAATTGTCAGAGGAGACTTTCCTTACTAAACTATCAGCCACTTCGCTTCCATATTCTAGTTTGCGGATAGTGATTATGTTTCCACTGACTAGATTCTCCAGAGCCTTGCAGCAACTCATGAAGAAATTTAAACGGACGAAATGAGTGCTTAACGCACTGCGTGGCTATTAAGAAATATATGTTTGGTGCTGGAGTCATCGTTAACACAGCCTGCATGATAACACATCCGGCAACGGACCCAGGCTGTTGGACTTCGCCTCGGGGCGGAACTTCTCTGTAGCTAGCAAGCGGTTCCCATACCTTAGCATTCACAGAGGGACCTGGCGATCTCCTGATCAATTCACCGTCCACCAGATAGATCACGATCAACGTTAGACACATTTCCAGTATTCTCGATGTCCGAACCTTCGGAGATGCTAACATCGACTCCGACCACCATCTTTTTGTAGTCAAGGTAAGAACGCGGATATCGAGAGAGCAACGGAGTCGAGACAAGCCAAAACGGTCTGATGTCGGAAAGCTACAATCGCAGCCGATCGCTGGGAACTTTGCCGACCGAGTCTCCTTGAAACTCTCTCAGAGTTCGACGCTGCCTGCACTAAACAAAGAAGAAGACTAGAAACGTTATCAAGAAGCCATCAAAGCAGCTGCCACTAACGTGCTGGGTTTCACGTCACCACCCACAAGGGTCCCATGAATTGACGGCGAGTGCCAGTAAGCGCATGCAGCCAAACAAGACGCCTTTAAGGCGACGCTGCATCGAACAATGAGGGCTATTCGTGAGATCTACGAATATAGCAAAAGGGAAGGACACCGGCTGTTTGTGAGCTCAACGAAAAGAGAAGAACGGAACGACACCGGTCGTTTGTGAGCTCAACAAACAGAGAAGAACGGAAGGACACCGGCTGTTTGTGTGCTCTACGAACAGAGAAGAAGGGGAGAGCACCGGCTTCTCGGAAGAAAAAACAGGAGCATAAGAAGCTTGAAGTCGATGAAATGGAAACGAGTTATGGTAGGAATGAAAAGTTTTACCGAAATGTAAAACAGCTATACGGAGGATACAAAGTTCGGACCAAAGCCTACTGGTAACTAAACGGACAACACTTAGGGACTCGAATCGCAGTCTGTGCTGAAAATCTAGAAAGTTCATTTCCGCAGACTCCTCAACCGCAATGACGGCCCCAATTCCGCTTCTAGGCAGAAAGTTCTACTCGATTTGGACGATGATAGACAAGAATTCCGTCCCCAAGACTTAGACGAGGTGAAGATAGCAATATCGAAGCTGAAGTCGAACAAAGCTGCTAGAGCGGATGGACTGCCCGCAGAAATATTTAAAGCAGCTGGAGATGATTTGCTTGGGCGCATGCACCAGCTCATCTGTAAGATATGGTCAAAGTAAGGCATGGCCGATGAATGGTTTGCCCGGTCCACAGGAAAGGAAACCACTTGACTGCGCCAATTACCGAGGGATTACTCTTCTTAGCATCGCCTACAAGACCCTCTCTGCCGAATTGTATGAGCGTCTTGAATCGTGTGTCTATTAACTGATAGATCCCTATCAGTGTCGTTTCAGACCAGGCAAGTCCACAATAGACCAGATCTTCACATTACGGCAGATCCTGGAATAGACTTAAGAAGTGCAAATCGATACTCACCACCTATTCGTTGATTTTAAGGCAGCATATGACAGTGTGCATTGAGACGAGCTATACAGTGCCATGTCTAGTTTTGGCATTCCTACCAAACTCGTCAGATTGTGCAGATGACGATGGAGAACTTTCGCTGATCCGTCGAAGTCGGTATTGAACTTACCGAGACCTTCAATGTAACAAAATGTTTTAGACAAGGCGACGCACTGTCATGTGACTTCTTTAGCATCATCCTCGAGAAGATCGTGCGTTACTCACAGGTCAACACCAGAGGCACGATCTTCCAGAAGTCAGCTCTACTGCTGATTTATGCTGACTACATTGACGTGGTTGGACGAAAAAGGCGAGCAGGCAATAAGGCGTTTGATGCCATCGAAGTGGAAGCGGCGTAAATGGGCCTGGCCACAAATGAGGCCAAAATGAGGTACATCCTGTCGTCAAGGAAGGGCAAACAGCATCGCATTCTCGGATAGAGCGTCCCAAAAGGCACCAGAAATTTCGATTTCGTTTACCACGGGAATGGAAACAACACATACACAACAACATACACAACACCTAATGCGACATCACTCTTGCCAATCGCAGTTTCTTGAGCTAAAGAGGCAATTGAGTAATAAAGCCCTCTCTCGAAATACTAAGCTCGTTTTGTATAACAGCTTGATCATCCCAGTCCTACTTTATGGCACTAAAACTTACATGTTAGCAAAGGCGGATGAGGAAGCTCTTAGTCTTTTCGAGAGAAAAGTTTTGCGTGCGATTTTTGGTCCTGTTTGCGTTGATGGCATCTGGAGGAGAAGATTTAACGACGGACTCTATGGGCTGTATAGCGACATGGCGCTTGGTCAGGCGTCTACGGATGCAACGCTTTAGATGCTTAAGCCATGCAGAGCGTATGGACACCACTGTTCCACCCCGAAAAATCTGTATATCGACATGGTGTCTGCTCAAGCGTCTACGGATACAACGCTTTAGATGGCTAAGCCATGCAGAGCGTATGGACACCACTGCTTCAGCCCGAAAAGTCATCGAATATGAGCTATTGGGACAACGCGACAGGGGCCTAGGCTAAGATGGCACATACAAGCGGAGAATGACAATGATGAAGGTAGCAGGCGAAAGATTAGGGTGACCAAGGCCCACGCGGAACAGTAGCGCTACTCGCTCTGATGTACGCTTTAAATCCACTAAATGCAGACCCTTAATTTTCCACCTAAAAAGCGACCTTCGAATTCCCATCTGCTTCTGCATTAAAGGCCCTTCAAAGTACCCCCCTCATCATATGGTCATACTTACACTGAAATCCTCATACGTAACAACTCAAGGAATTAAAGTCTCCTTCACGGAGCATGCGATCCTTGACCTTATGAAGGAAGCCGTACGTAAGTGTAATGCAATGTACTCCACAGTTGCTGGCGCCACTTCCACCGCTGCCACCGCCGTATCGTCTTCTCTGCCTCTCCGCCTCCGCCCACGAAAGCAGCCCATTACAAGTGAATAAATGCTAAGTGCACATTGTCGGAGTCAAGTTGAATACATTTGGATGCACTTAAGCCATCAGTTGTTGTTGGCCATCGGACACATTCAAGGATACTTGACAAAGTGTACGTTTGCTTATGTACATATTTTGCATTGGAAACAGGCACATGTTGCTATTTCTAAAGTTTGAGCACACTTATGAGATGAGCTGGTGATGATAATTTTGTGGTTGCAATTCCTGTTGTGTTCTCGCTGTAAGGATGTGGAATGAAGGCGGAGGCGGTCAACGTGTGAGGATTTGCATGCGAGCAGAATGTGACAGCTATTTGACTTTGAAATTACATTGCAAATTGCTTACCGAGTAAATTTTATCGTGTTTTATAAAAGTTACCACATTAGATGGAGAATAGTTTGGCTGGTGCAGGAGGTTGAAAGCTGGAGGGTGAGGAAACTGTGTTGCAAGGTGACATGCATGATTCAGAAGTTAAACGAGGTTTGAAATGGTTGCTGGAAATGTAGAATAGAAACGATCAACACTTTTTCTTAAAACTGCTGTTTCGTGCTTAAAGGCGCGGCAAGCGGAGGCGTACTCGTAGGTGCTTCTAAGACTGTCAAAAAAAAACTTTTCCTGAACACAATCAATGGGTTTCTTTTATTAGATCTTGAACGCAGTTGCGCAGTTCCCGAACGTGCCGGAGAATAGAAATGGATCCTCGGGGTCACGCAGTCACTCATATACCTTTAGATTCCTGGCAGAAGTCCTCACAGCAGACCTAAGACACGAAATTCCTTTAGATGCATTCGTAGGGCAGGTAAAAAATCACTTCCGTCAGCTCGACAACTGCTCTTCTTTCGCAACTGTTAAGGAAACACACACAGCGCAACACTAATCGCAATGTATTCAAGGAGAAGTCTTCATTGGATGACAAGGAAATACGAGTAGCCAGGAGTTGTTTTTTGTTTAAGAAAAATCACTGAACTTGCAATGAAACAACACTACGCACGTCGTGGTGTTGGCCCCTTTATCTTCCTTGAATCAGAAGGAAATAGAATGAAAACCCCGGATATGTCATGCAGGGTACATTTTGAGCCTGAAGCTGTCTAACAGAAAGAAAGATTAAGAATGGTATTTTAAGATATTTTAAGGAGTCATCTGTGACATTCTTCGTGTCATGACAAGGAATCTGCAGACGAATAAATACTATGAGAAAAAATTTTGCACACCCTACTGTGAAATGTCTTGTAAGCCGGAAAGTGCCTTCCATCTGATTGGGTGAACCACCCGAAGCCTTCACTCCTTTGACAACAAAATCAGCTACAATCGACATTGATGCCCTCGAATGCGTGTCAGAGGGCAAGGTATGCCGATTTTCTTATAAGGCGACAAATCCTTTCATGTTCTCGTCACGTCCGTTGCAGATGATGAGGCAGATCAACTAAGGAAGAAGGAGCAGAAACTGCCGAACCTCGACGAGGAAAGGGCAAAGCTCAATGCCTATACTAAGTTGCCCTGTGGGAGGTCAAGTGCAGGAAGAACTGCTGTGAAACCGCTACGCAGAAGGAACATTAGAAGGAAGCTTAAGAACTTCGACAACAGCACCTGAGGCCGAAACAGCTGCCCCAAAAAGAATAACATCTACATGTACAAGAAGCCAAGCAGGGGCTAAGACAGCAACAACAGCAACAACAGCAACACCAGCAGTAGCTGCCACATTGAAAGCTGCTTAAGAGCGGCAACTGGCGCAGAAGAAGCAGCAACAAAACCAGCAGCAGCAACTGGAGAAACAACAGAAGCAGCAGGAGCCTCAACGACAACAACAAAAACATCCGGAGTAACAGCAACAACAAATGAAGGTTCGCTGCCCACCAATCAACATCTTCGGCATGGGAACTGACCAGCTGGAGATCGTACGTGAGTTGGCTCTAAAAGGTAAATTATTTTGTAATAAATATAAGACTCCCCAAAGCCACACAGCTTATTGCCTCACAATGAACGGGTTTAGATTCCTTAAAGAGAATTTTTAATAATAATAGTAATAGTTGGCCCGACAGTCCACAGTGGAACCGTTCGGAGTCGGCACATAACTGTAGGTCCTATCTACTCATGAGAAAACATTAGCGCGCACAACACGAGTAGTTGATGAGAAAGCTAGGCCCTCTCATCAACTACTCGTGTTGTGCGCGCTAATATTCTCTCATGAGTAGATAGGACCTACAGTTTTGTGCCGACTCAGAACGGCGATGTTTGAGAAGTTTTCTTAGACAGTTTTTACATATTGAGTGCTGTCAGCAACTCAAAAGAGGTGGTCCCGTGAAAAATTCGAGGTGTTCAGCCGGGAATGGAAACTAGAGCCTTTGGTGTGTGAGCATCGCACTCTACCCACTTCGCCACGGTGGCCACAGAAAGATTACTAACGGGACACTTCAACGACGGGGTCCAGTTCGTAGGAGTTAAGTCTTTCAACCGAATGGCAGCGAAAGCGAAGAAGAAGGGACTTTCCTTTTTCTAAGTCCAGGTATGCCATAGCACCAAAATCGACAGCCTACGAAAAATCCGCTTTCGTAGGCCGGAATTGCATGCCATCTGGTTGGCTGGCAGAAAGAGATACGAATACATACCTTTGTGCTTCATGTGTAAATGCTCAGCAGGTGGAATTAATACACTCTCAGTCAGCCAAACATATTCTGTTGTCGCTTTAAGCGGTACTTTCCATTTACTCCCCTACCAATGAATGGCAACTCTGACCCGAACCCATCTTGGGACTACCTGCATCCTTGGTTAGGGCCTCCGTCGACGGTTGGGTCTTCCAACATTACAATCGGAGGTGGAGTGACTCTCCAGAATGCAAGATAAGCAAGTGCATGCTCCCAAACATTAGAAAGAAATCTGCGCCTTTTCTGCTGTCTTGAGACAGAAATGAGTGCAGACGACTTATTGGCGTACTAAAGGGACACTTCACCTTCGCTAAGCCTCAAAGTCGGCTTGGGCTTAGTGATGGCATTCTTTGCGATGCCTGTGGGGAAGTTGAAGACACTTCAGAGCACTTTCCCTGTCAATGTCCAGCCTTTGCTCGTATCAGGTGGTGGCTGTTTGGCGCTGACGTGGTGGGAACTGAAAACCTAAGTTCTTTTGCACAGAACCGCCTTCTGGTCTTCCTTGTTAAAACCGAGAAAACACATTAAATCAAGGTTACCGCCTTTTAGTACTGTGGGATCGGGAGCTAGACAAACTATACTGACAGTATAGAAATCACGCGACGAAACAACTTTTTAAAATCTGACGACTAAACAGTAAGGCAAAATCATACGAACGGATTCACATGCAATAAAACAGAACAAACAGAAACGCAGAAAATACATGTACATACGAATGCATACGTAGAGAACATACGACAAACAAGCAGAACACACACACACACCAATATGCACAATATGCACCAAGAACGGGACGAGACAGTACAGGGAAACTGAACACGACATTCATTCTTTCGCCAGCCTCCCGTCGAGAAGTTCAGTGTGGCCATCAGCCCAAAATATTTTTGAATAAAGTTTATGTGATTAATGATTGAAGCGGAGAGTTTTTATTTCCTACAGTACAATGGATCACTTTTTGTATATGAGCGCTCCAGTGCAGTGTAACCCAACCTATAACCTCCAACAAAAAAGGGATTGAAAGAAGATCTCTGGAAACGATTTTTGCTTCAACTTTCTTTGGCGATACAAATACACAATGCTTCCGGGATTTTGACATTTCATCATAACAGCGAAACGAGTCCTTCAGTTGCCTGTCATGGAAGACAGAGGAATAGGGCAAAGTCTGAAATTTCGACGGAACAAATTTAACTCCTGAATAATTGCTGTAAATGTCAGATGGCCGAGTGGCCTTCAAGTCTTGAACAATTCTTGAGTCGTCTTAATAATGCAAACCTAGACAACGTACCAGGTTAATAAAAAATATTGTGAGGAAACTAGTTGTGAGGAAATGAAATGTGATTTCATCTCAAGGTGAACGATTAATCAAAAGTTTCTTTTCCAGCCTCCAACAAATTGTGTTCGCACCTCAGGGCATGAACTTTATGAGCAATAAACTTTGCATTCTTGTATACTGCACCGCGAAAACAGCAATCCTTGTCCAGTATACGACTGCTATGAGACTGCTTTCATTTTATATGCTTCCTCTTCAAACTTACACTACTTGAAGGAAGACTGAAGTTTTCTGAAATATCACCAAAATTTGGAATAGTTTGTGAATAAGATTGTTACTAGGAAGAGCATGAGAAATGACGTGGAAGAGGGTTTGAAATATGGAGAATGTTGTTATTCATTTCATTCATTTTTGTTACACAAATTGCTTTGTATTTAAGTACTCTTGTAAGAGCCTCTCGCTCTATTGTATTTCGTGTTTCTCACCTAATAACTTTTGATGTCAAATGGGAAGACTGAGACTGTCACTCGATCACTTAAATTTGGTCCAAAAGCGTGGTCGGTTTGGTCCAAATGGTTGAAGAGAGCAATTCAAATTGTATGTCTGCCGACGTTTAGTTTTAAAGTACACAACAATATTAAAAATAATCCTTGCCAGTGTCAATTAACACATCACTCAATATGCCCCGGGATTGACATACAAGTGGCGGCACAGACAAAATGTCCATATCTCTTTAAAAGAGTAAAAACATTCAAATGAATTTTCATGACAATTCAACATTTCGGAACGACTTATCTTTGGCCTCAAAATAGACTTCAGTTTTGGCGATCACCTCCTTTTTATATTTTGGCATATTTAATTAAATATATCGTATCTTAATTCTTAAAAAAAATACTTTAAACTAGCTTACAATTTCTCGACAACAGTTTTTAAATCTAACTAACTGACCACAAGCAAGGCCTCTAAGCTAATCGATGTCAAATTCAACATACCGGTATAAAGTGAGGGTCAAGATAAAAATCTCTCGATAGGGTACATTTGTTGTGAACAAGCCCTTATATTTTTTTGTTTATTTGCTATGACACCTGTGAAAAATATTAACTTTACATCAAGTCATTGAACAGACATCATATTTTTGCATCGTGTTAAAAGTGTCGAATTTTGTACCATAAAGTGATGATTTGCGGAAAGCATTAATTTTTTGTTTTCATTTGAAGAAAAGTGCTGCTTGCTTGTCGAGGCATATGGTGATCATGCTCTGTCAGAAGCAACATGCTAAGGATGGTTTCAACGGTTCAGAAATAATGATTTTGATGTGCGAAATGAAGAACGTGGAAGACCACCAAAAAAGTTTGAAGACGCCGAATTGCAAACGATATTGGATGGAGATTAAAAGCAAGAAGCAGCAATGTTAAATGTTGCACAACAAACAGTTTCTGACCGTTTAAAAGCTATGGGAAAGATCCAAAAGCGTGGAAAATGGGTGCCACATGAATTAAATGCAAGACAGATGGAAAACCGGAAAAACACTTGTGAAATTTTGCTTCAAAGACACGAAAGAAAATCGGTTTTGCATCGGCTCGCTACTGGGGATGAAAAATCGATTCACTTTAAGAATCCTAAACGGAAAAAATTATGGGTTAATCCGGGACAAGTGGTCGTCGTGGCGTAGTGGGTAGAGTGCGACGCTCACACGCTGAAGGGTATAGGTTCGACTCCCAACTCAACACCAATTTTTCGAATTTTTCACGGCATCACCTCTTTCGAGCTGCTGACAACACTCAAAGAGTATTAACTGTCTAAGGAAGTTTCCCAAATCACGTCGTTCGGAATCGGCAAAAAACTGTATGTCCTATCTACTCGTGAGGGAATAGTAGCGGGCACAGCATGAGTAGCTGATGAGCAAGCTTGGCCCTGGTCTCCCTTTGGACTGTAGCGTCGACAATTTTAATTAATCTGGGACAAACATAAACATCGACTGCAAAACCAGATCGATTCTGCAAGATGACAATGCTGTGTATTTGGTGATCCCAGAAAGGTGTTTTGTACCTTGAGCTCCTAAAACCTGGTGAAAACGTTAATACTGATCGCTGCCAACAACAAATGATCAATTTGAACCATTCACTGATCGAGAAACGACCAGAATGGGCCAGAAGACAGGGCAAGGTAATTTTGCTCCATGGCAATGCACCTGCACACAAAACAATACCGGTTCAGGATACAATAAAAACACTTGGCTGGGAGCAGCTGCTATATCCGCCATATTCCCCAGACTTGGCTTCTTCCGACTACCATTTGCTTTCATCGATGGGACACGCATTGGCTGAGCAGCACTTTGATTCCTACGAGGAGGTCTAAAATTGGGTGTCTGATTGGTTTGCTTTAAAAGGCGAATAATTTCATTTGCGTGGTATTCACAAATTGCCATAATGGTGGTCAAAATGTGTAGAAAACATTGGCCTATAGTTTGAATAAAATGTTTTTACATTCCCATCGATAATGAGTGTTTTATTTTCAAAAAAACAAATGAGCAGACTAATTTCATACAGGTATACCTGGTATTTATCATTGGCCTCAAAATAGGCTTCAGTTTCGGGAATCAGCTCCTTTTTATTTTTTGGCATATTTTATTATATAAATTACATCGTATTTTAATTCTAGAAAAATGCTTAACTAACTTACAATTTTCTCGACAACAGCTCGTAAATCTGACTTACTGACCATAAGTGCTCTGAGCTAATCTTTGTCAAATTAAAAATTGCCTTTGGGCTTAGTTAAATATTTTTATAATATAAAACTATATATATACAATTTTTTCATCCAAGAATAGTTTTAAAAACTTGACTCCTTCGTTTTTTCCTTAACCTATCTTAAAGTATTTTAAATTAAACTCAACTACCTCACATAAAAAAAAGACCTAAACTATGTCCATATTGATTTATGGACGTGTGACATATATCAAATTTAAATGCTTAACATGTATAGTTAGTATGCCATGAGGCACATTTTTTGAGCTCATGCCTTTATTTAGTTTTTAATTTTTTTTAATAGTTTTTTGTTATATTTATTTAATTTTGTTTTTTTTTAGTTAATTTAACTCTTACACACTACCCTATACACGATCACGTCCTCTCTCGATTTATATTTCTTTCCTGCGAACATCTTTTTGAGGTCTGGACGGAAGTAGAATTCGCGGAGGGCCAGTTCTAGAGAAATCGGTGGGCACGGCAGCAATTCGAAGCCCAATTCCTGCAGTTTGGCCATGGTTGCCAACGCCTTGTGACGTGGTGCATTGACTTGGGGGAAGAGAAGGTTTTTTCTCCATTATAATAACAATAATAAAAATTACATGACGCGACAGTCCACAGGGGGAACAAGACCTAGCTTGCTCATCAACTACTCGTGTTGTGCCCGCTAATATTCCCTCACGAGTAGATAGGACCTACAACTTTTTGCCGACTCCGAACGGCGCAGTTTAAAAAGCTTTTTCTAGACAGTTGTTACCCTTTGAGTGTTGCCAGCAATTCAAAAGAGGTGGTGCCGTGAAGAAATTCGAGTTGCTTAGCCGGGAATCGAACCTAGACCCTTCGGTGTGTGAGCGTCGCACTCTACCTACTACGCCACGGCGGCTACTCCCCGAAATGCCATCAACTAAGTCGAGTCTTCTTTACCCACTCTAACTAACATTGAAGCTTCCTTACTGTCAGGCAGGGCTAGAAAGTCAAAGATTTTATTAGTCCGTAAACTTTTCGAACTCCATATATGCCATAGAGCTCAAGACATGCAATGTGCATAGCTCTGAAACAAATTCGAAATCGAATTCCCCCAAATCCCCTTTGGCTTTCTATTTTCCACGTATTCTGGGTAGTAGTTCAACCTGAACTCATGCTTATAATTCGTCTAATACTCCTGCCTACCGTCGTGTACGTACAAATGTCTGTATTTTAGTCGTAATACTATTGTCTGGAAGCGTGTTTTTCTTTATCTATACTCTTGCTGGACAGTACTTAAAAGTTTCTTAGACGACTTTAATAAATTTAAACGGCAGCTATTGTTAAGTTCTTAGGCTCATTCCTCTTAATCGACGATATACCAACTTAAAGGAACTTTACAGAAATCGGAAAAAATCAATTAAATTCAATTCAAATCATAAGTTTTGAGTCGATGCACAGAATCCTCAACGACTGCAAAGAACCATAGGACGTGTTGACAGAGCCACAAACGGAATGGTTTGGTACAAGAACGAAGGAACGGCCCGGAGCATCCACAGCATTTCGGGGAATAAATACGTTGTCCTGAAATTTCCTCACCTTTCCTTCTGGAGGGGGTAGTCGGATTTAGTTTTACGTGACCACCTGCCTTTACGGCTTTTATCGCGGGGAACCTTTTTCCCAAGAGTCGTAAGTAACGCAAGACTAGACGCCTTAGCTATCCAAGTACCAAGCTGAGATCATGCTTGAGGGGCAATCACAACAGCTTGGTTTGAAGCGAAGCCTTTCTAAAACCTCTTCCGCACTCTGGGTCGTCGTACCCAGTTGCAAATGCAACTCCACACTGAGAAGGGATAGTCTCCTAACCGTCTTGCTTAGTTGTGTTTGAACAATCAACTAGACAAGTCAGCACAGTACACTATCCGCGACTCTTCCCGCGATGTTAGGTGGTCAACCACAGCCACCACGATACTCCCACAAGAGGGCCTACCGCACGGTCAGGCTGGAACAGAAGTTCCAGGGGCCTCTGACCTCTGGAGGGGGGAGTGTGGTAAACAGGTCTTCAGCAAGTTGCCTTAAACAAACTCACACTTCTGATGTTGTAACGAAGATGGCATTGATAGCCTCGCTCGCTTCCAATGGGCCTTTGTAAACTTATTTGCGACACATGAAGAACGAGCAAAGCGATGTGAGCTTAAAGAGAATGCGGACTAAAGAACAGCCGATTCGGCGAGCTGTAGTCCGGAAGCACTTAAAGTGAGCCGATGAGGGGCATGTCTAACATTAAACAGAGAGAAATGTTTCACGACTTGCAACCGATTTCTTTGGCCTTCACGAAAAAAAAACTTTGTAGCGGCTTATCTGCATGGAGGATTCAATCCAGCGATGATCATGGTTGGAAACGAAATAAACTTCATCATTAAGGACAGGCCAGAAAATGGGCATAAGCTAGTTTCGTTCAATTTTATTCCTGTTGTTCCCACTGATGACCGCCAAGGCTCCACTTAGCATTTTTACATTCTGTCACTCGATTGTCAAAAGGCTGATCAACTTACACAAGGCACACTCTACGTGTCACATTTCGAGGCCGATTATATCACTTTTGGAGCAACCGGTGTCACAATCGGTTTCAATTCCAATCACCAATGCTGGCCAACCTCCTCTGACACATCAATGGACATGTCATATTCCATGTTTACGCCTGTTTTCTTTTAACAAATATTTTTGCCACAATGCACCGGAGGTACACGACCGCAGTTCAATTAGATTATAGCACTCCATGTCCTTGCCAGGGGACGCCAACTACAATAGCGCTCTCATGAGGTTGTCCTCTACAATGTCCCACCACTAATTAGCCTTTGCTCTGATAATTACAAGGATCCCCAACAGGCGGCGGCGGAAGCAACAGGTTTTCAGCAACTAGCGCATCAGCCCAAGGCCATCGTGTCGGAATTCCAACCTCCGTCCGCACCCTGGCGTAGACGCCCCTGGGAGGTATCCTTATTGATAATTTGATTATAATTTCCGAGGTGTGTTCGCACTCGTTACGACCGACGCACGCGGCCGCCAACAACCCCGATTGCCGGTGGATATTCATTTTTCAGTGAACACCCCTGGGATGGGTCACACGAAGCCAGTGCGTCAACAGTTTGGCACAAGAACCCGTGTCCGACATTTTCTGTGATAAATCACCAGAATGGGCAGTAATTTCTGACAGTGGGCGGACAGCAGACTCTTTCCGGGCACACACCTCGAATTTGTCAACACACGAAGATTTTGTATTGATTTGGAGTCAGTCGACTGCTGTCCGCAGAGGGGGAGGGGGAGGGCGTGCTGTGTATCCATGACAGAATATCAAAACGGGGCAAACACAAATATCAACATATCATCGCTCTAATTGATGATGAACCATTTCTTCCGCAAACATGACAGAGGACTACGGTGTTTCCGGAGGTGGGGCGTTGGGCGGCAAAGAGGGCATCAAATTATGTCAACCCTTTTCGGGCTTACACTCGTTTAACGATGACAGATAAGGGTTGACAGCACAGAGGACTCGCTGGCTTTTTATTCTCACAAAAAAGTTGACAATTTAACAACAATGGTATGTTTCCACCCCGGGGGGGGGTTGGTGGGCGCAAATGAGTTGTAGCACATTTTTGAACGATGCCAAGACAGATGAGTAAATATTGATCTTGGAGGAGTCTTATTTGAATTCGTGAGTGAATGTCATCAGGTCGAGAGTAGTGAGTGGAGCCGTGGGGGAAATGAGTTGATGTCAAGTTCATCGTTGTTTGCAGAATTTTCATAATGTGCTGACAGATGAGCTGGAATGGAGAGGATAATGGTGCGCGTCAGTGATGTGTGGCTCCATGCAAATTTGGTCAACAGCAAGGGACCACTGGGACCACTGCTGTTTCATTGTGGGCGAATGTTTCGCATGTTTGAGGAAAAGATGATTAAAACAAAATTTTAGCTAAGGCATAAAAACCTCTTATTCTGTCCGTGAAAGCCTTTGGAAAAGCCTTTAGAAGGCTTCGCGGAAACAAACAAACATTGTAACTAAATTCTGAATCAGTCCCCATCTCATTTCTTACTGCTGTGGCTGTAACGGCACGACAAATGCAAAAAATTAGATTAATACTGAAGCGAGGAGCAAATGCATTTGTCGATAAAATTTAAAGTCCTCGAAGCTGGACACTCCTGGTTAGGAAGAGTTCTCATATTCTCGCTGATTGGCTTTTCTTGTTTCGGTCAGAGGCAAATATTGGAACGTAACCACGGTTGTCGCTGCCATACTGTTACAAAATCCTTCGCTTCAGGTTTCAGGCACAAATTGAGTGCTTGCAGGCAGCTGCCATTTTACTTACTCTCTTTCCCCTCAACCTTCACAGCACTCAGACACGAGCGTATATAGACTGGCTCTCTACCACTCTCTGCACATGAGAATAGGTGTTGCTACAAAATCCGGGCATAGCCTTTGCATTCATTCACTAAGAAGAATATTCTTCCCCCTGCCGGCTCACGTTAATCATACTGACCTCCCCATTCATCAGTCGACTACCCTCAATCACTGTGCATAGCTGGATGTTGTTGGCCACTCAACGCGCAATCAAAGAACTCATTCCGCCCACATACAGCCAGTGTGTGTGCTTGTGAATTAAAATGCTCGGATAAGCATTCAATCCGCAAACCGTTGTCGTACTTAATCGAGACCCGTAATGTTTGACGTTGATTCCGTTTGTTGGGTTGACCTTGCACCCAAAGGTGGTTGCCACTTAATTAGGTCTGCCCTCGCACCTCACCTCTTGACACGACAAGCGACGTGGCGGCGAACAGATGCTGGGCTGGAACATTTGCCCTCTGAAGCAAACCACCACGTCTGGCATTTGGCAGAGATGTTGAGTTAAATTGCGTGGAAATGTGTTTGTCAAATCCAGCATTAGATTCACTTGCGTGAGCACAGCGACATGAGTTTGACGTGGGGTGCGGCTGTTTGACAAGTTTCGGCAGCGGCGAATGGTGTGCGAAGTGCGTGTCAATGTGCTTGGGAGATGTGAAAGACTTGGTGAGAGACTTGAAGCAGTTTGATTTGAACTTAGGGTGGCTTATGAAAATTTGGTAACTATGTCGCAACCGAGTAAAATGAGATGCTGTGGGAGGAAAATTCTTTTTGGACAGACATATCCCACATTTCGCTCGCTGAACAACTCAGTTCCAAGTTCTAAATCTGAAGCGAGACGCGACTTTCTTATAGAAAGCTTAGGAGTTAGAAGTTTAATATGAAACGAAATCTTTTGTGTTTTGTTGTGTAGGGGAGTTCCGAAAAAAGGCATTGGCAGCTCCTTCGCAAGATTAAGTAACAGAGGCCGTTTGTTGAAGTAAAAAACTTGCTTTTACAGACGTTCTTATGCGACCTCAGAGTAGAGTTTTCGGTCTCAACAGCCCATAATGTGAAAAGATATTTTAAGAGTGTCAACCTCTAGCCCACACACAAGCCAATGACATGGTTTGCAAGGGGCATACAAGTTATCGACAGTGAATTCAAAATTTAATTGGCCTACAATTGCAACTCGTACTAGTGCTGTGTAAGAATCTAAGACGTCACGACGTGGCCGTCGTAGCATAGCAGGTAGTGTTTGACGCTCACACGCCGAACGTCTAAGTTCGATACCCGGCTGAACACCTCGAATTTTTTCTTTCGAGTTGCTGACAACACTCATAGAGTAACAACTGTCCAAGAAAAAGCTTCTCAAACTTCGCCGTTCGGAGTTCAAGGAGTAGTTGATGAGCAAGCTAGGCCGTGGTCCCTCTGTCGACTGTCGCGCCACCCAATTATTAATTATTATTAAATTTGGAGAAGAAGACACAACGTCCAGCTTTATGGGCGGACGAAGTTGTGCTCCTGGGCCAACGGCTTAAGATATCTAAGGAAGCTACAACATATAGACACCATTACTTTGGCCTCAAAAATAACAGAGGAAGGCCTTGATTGGGATGGCGCACACAAGCAAGGAAGTCTTTTTCTTCTTTATGTGACCCTACAGTCCGGGGTGTACATGGGCCTCAACCAGCATGTTCCTCCAGCCAGCACGATCTTTCGCCAGCTGTCTCCAGTTGCGCACTCCAAGTTGGTTGAGGTCCTACTTCACTTGTGTGCGCCACCTTAGTCTCCGTTGCGTTGTTCCAATTGCACTGATTCAAAAACTTTTCGGGCCGAAGGAGTGGTGCCCATACGCTCTACATGGCCTAGCCATCTTAAGCGTTATATCCGTAGACGCTTGACCAGGCGCACGTCGCTGTAGAGCCCATAGAGATCATCGTTAAATCTTCTCTCCCAGATGCCAGCAACGTAAACAAGACCAAAAATCGCACGCAAAACTAATGACTCCCACATCCGCTTTTGCTAACGTTACAAGCAGGGAAGTATCCAATATTTAACCGGGAGTGAGCAACGGGAGGCAGTAAGCGAGGTATCGTGTCAAATGGAAAGGCATGTTGGCTGAGACTCAGGTCCGCTCCGGACTGCAGCGCTGTTCGAAGAAAAATTGCCATAAGCAGTTGTCGGGCTCTCGATATTTACAAACAATTAAACGTTTTGTAACTTGTTGCAGGCAGAATAAGAAAGTTTTGATGAAAGGCATTTCAAATCAGAGAAAATAAGAACTTCCTTACACAAGGTGGCATCGCTTCTTACTCAATCACTTTGTCTATTCTTTTCAGCTATGCATCTGTGAAATGTGGCATTTGATCAAATGGTGGAATGTGGTGGAATGTGAACGCAGGAGACTACATATAAGCGGAGAATCAGCGCAGATAACCCATGAAAACCGATGCTGCTTCAGGTTGACAAAACAAATCTCACTCAGGATCATGTTTTACAAGAAGACTTACCTTTCAGCCTTATTATGCGGGCGCTGAAACTTGGGCGATAAGCGAAAAGGTTGAGGGGGGTACTGAGGCCTTTGGGGGAAAATTCTGTTTCGACTATACAAATGAGTGAGGAGGATGGCAAGTGAAGGAGAAGTTGCTTCCTAAAATTCTACTTGCTGTGTGAAGATGTGAACAAAGGGAAGAAACACGTGAAATACACTGGCTCGGGCGTATTGATAGAATGGACAACGACGATCCAGTTAAGAGGATTTTTGAATCCGAGCCTCCAAATTCAAGCAAAGAAACTGAACCTCCGGTCTATAACTCAAGTTATCCCGGACTTATGAGCACCTCTGCTCTGGACCGAAAAATCATCGAATCTTAGCCACTGGGACAACGCAAGAGTCGACGGCCTAGGCTAAGGTGGCACGTACCAGTGGAGAAGGACCTGAACCAACTTAAAGTGAGAAAGTAGAGGCAGCTTGTGAAAGATCGTGTTGGCTGGAGAGACATGTTTGTTGAGGCCCAGATTCACCCCGGACTGTAGCGCCAGATGAAGAAGAAAGAAGAAGAAGAAGAAGAAGAAGAAGAAGAAGAAGAAGAAGAAGAAGAAGAAGAAGAAGAAGAAGAAGAAGAAGAAGAAGTAGAAGAAGCAGAAGAAGCAGAAGAAGAAGAAGCAGAAGAAGAAGAAGAAGAAGAAACAGAAGAAGAAAAGGAAGAAGAAGAAGCAGAAGAAGCAGAAGAAGAAGAAGAGGAAAGAGGAAGAAGAAGAAGAAGAAGAAGAAGCAGAGGAAGAAGAAGAAGAAGAAGAAGAAGAAAAAGAAGAAGAAGAAGAAGAAGAAGAAGCAGAAGAAACAGAAGAAGCAGAAGGAGAAAAAGAAGAAGTAGAAGGAGAAGAAGCAGAAGAAGCAGAAGAAGAAGAAGAAGAAACAGAAGAAGCTGAAGAAGAAGAAGAAGAAGAAGAAGAAGATGATGAAGAAGAAGAAGATGAAGAAGAAGAAAAAGATGAAGAAGAAGATGAAGAAAAAGAAGAAGAAACAGAAGAAGAAAAAGAAGAAGAAGAAGAAGAAGAAGAAGAAGAAGAAAAAGATGATGAAGAAGAAGAAGAAGATTCCTGACATAAGGGAACTTCGTTGGAATGACTGCAATGAGTATGGCTTCTAAGATCAATGATTTGAGAGACCACAGCTCAGATTAAATTGCCAGCCTTTTAAAAAAAATAAGGTATCTGGACATTATCAATACCTTCGTTCTAATTTTGAGGTTTCTTGGTTCACTTCTTGGACTGCCGACAGCTGTTTCAATTCTTTAATTAATAAAGTATATCTGTCGCTAGACTAGTCACTATCGTTAAACTGGATGAGGAGGCAGGTATTTCCTACAGATGCCGAATTTCTCTTAAGTTACATCTTATAGCCATTTCTTCAAAAAGCCGTTCTATTTGTCGTTTCAGCGGCTAAACGTAAGCTGCGACTGTCTCATTTGAATTCAGTTCACTCGTCACTGTCACAGAGGTTTCCTGTCTCCCATAGCCGGTAACCCTGAACTCCTTCCTCTGAGATGACAGAACAACAACGCAAGCACATAGTTTCGGCTTTTGTTTTAGAGAAAGGACAAAAGGAAGTGCCCCAGTTCCCCGTATCCTCCTACGGCCACCAGCGTACTTGTCGGAACTTCCTTTTTATTTTGTTTCTATATTGTGTCACGGAATCAACGAAATCAGAGTCATGTGGCCATACGGTTGCGGCCAGTTACTTGCCCCTCGAAACTACAAGCCCCGGAATGATTCACGCATTGTCTCCACCAATACGATTGGCATGTGGATTTCGAAAATTATTGCCACCTAGCTCAAAGCCATCAACACCAACACGCCGATCTGACTCACGCAGTTCCAATCTTTGGTAAATGAAGTCGAAAGCAAACTTCTCGCAAAGCCATCCTTGCAGGAAACACGCCCCACCACATCAATTTTCAACCGAATGTCAAAAAAGACCTTCGCCCAGGTAACTAAACGCCTTCCTTCCACGCAATAAACAATCCATTATTCCGCAAACAATGTCCTCATTAAAGGACTTTCACCCCCTTTAAGCCACAAAACAATTGCTTCCCCGCAACAAGGACACACAGAGTGAATCCCGATGACAAGTGGACTTGCACAGCACGACGGTAAACCCTTCACTGGCAGGATTTAGGGGGTATAATCCGTTGAACTGGAACTGTCAGCAAAAAAGGACCCAAACACCATCTTCACTGAAAATTAGCTCATTTCCGTCAGCCACTGCTGGTGGCAGACAGTGCCTGCCATTGCCACAGCCAGTGCAAAGAGGACACTTGTAATTGGCCGGGATTAACGTCTTATTACACACAATAAGGGAAGGATTAGTGGTCTACCGCTCTCGACAAATGAATGAATTGGTGATTAATTGCCTCCCCGGGTGTAGAGGTGTGGGATGGTCAGCGGATTGGCAGATTTTCATTGACACTTGAAAAGTTTTCAACAGAGCGGGACGATAAAGGAGACGTTGAAAGATTTCTTAATTGGGTGTGGTGGGCAGGCGTGTACGGATAAATCTTGCTTCCATGGGAACTCCGATTGTTTGAGGTTCTGGGGGTGGGGTTTGTAGTTTTGTCTGTTCAATGACTTCCACTACGGGACTTTTCTTTCAAAGTTTCTGGAGAGGATATGTGCTTATGTGTTCTCCACACACAAACACACGAGCTACAATTGCACAATCCTTTGCACATGCAACTCAGCGAGCACACGTCAATGATATGGCATTTTCGAATTAAGTATAAATCGCTTCTACTCTTGTGATTGCGTAGCACGCCGCACACATAGATTGTAATAATTGTAACCTTCCTCGGAGGGGGGATCAATGGGATCACTCAAATTTCAATATCGGTTGCCGGTTGTAATCCCTTTCACAAAGTGGCCTGGTCAGGAATTTAATTAATGCCACTGCAGGCGGCCGTTCGTCCCTTCCATGCGCCGGGTGTGTGCTTGTCCCAATATCGAAGTAATATCAATTAATTATGACATTTGTGATGCTTGCATGGGCAACGGTATTGTTTTCATGCAATTATTCGCTTCAAATGCAAATAATTCGAGATAAGTGGACCGATAACGTAGGGATCGTAAAGTTCAGCAAGAGCCGGAGCTAAGCATAAAAAACGCTGAACTTTACGAACTGAGGGATTTGTTTTAATCGCGTGAGAATCGTTTGTTTGAGCAGGTTGATCCGTGCGTCGAGGTGCAGACACGTGCCATTCGCATGGCTGTTGTAAAAGTGATTAGAGGTAATGGCTGGCGTGTTTGTGGTCACCGATCATTGCCATTCACACATGCTGGAGTGGAGATATGTTTAAAAACGGTGGGAATCCGTTCTTTGATCTCCCCTGTGTCCATTGTGACCCAGAGATGAGAGAAAAACTTCAGTCAGTGATGGAGAAATTTATGACGTAGCTTAAATCTGACACTAACGCATGTCAGTCAAGGACACGATGTTCCAGAAAGGTTTCTCTGCATGTTTGTGCTTTAGTCTCAAAAAAATACTATTTTCTAGGTTGCGGCTAGTTTGCCATAGCTGGACTATGAAAACAGATCCGTTCTACCTTGATGGGAACGAGCGAAGATTTTGAACAAGTAGCGGTCTCCGCTAAATCAGTCTTTCAAAATTTGTAAAGGATACCCAGATTATTAACAGACACAAAGTGTGTTGCGGCAGATACATTCAAGCGGGACAAGTAAATCTTGGAAGAGGTTCATCCTGTTCCAGCCAACAAAGTTTGAAAATGAAGAACCAGAAGCATTACCCAACGAAGATTGTTACCAAACACTGGAGGTGCTTGTAGAATTTTTTGGTGTCACTCAAGGAGCTATTTCAAGGAACTATTTAACAGCAGCTGGATATAATATACGCAAAAAAATTTGGTTTCATCGAAGGAAAGCCGAATTAAGTTATACATTCCATAAGTCCATTGCTTAAAGGTCCGAATCAGCCTGTGTTTTTGTCCCTAAGTTTCAGCACTAATATTCTCAAGTTCTAATGCCAAGATTTGCACCAGCACCACCACAAATTTTCTTCAGTCGTTTCTTGAGTCCATAGTGCATTGGCGTTTGGAGTAAAGTGTAGTTTCGATTGTTTCACTGGTATGTGCTTATTTCATTTGCTTTTTCGTTTCTGTTTCGAACAACGAAGGGTTTGCCTTTTCTTTTGTTCGCTGAATAATCAATATATTCAACAAGCCAACTGTGGGACTGCCCACGAATATATCCAATTGAAATTAATTCCAAGAGCTGTATTCTCCTAATAATCCTGAGCAACAAATTAAAGGAGACATACGTTTGACAACGTTGGCACTCATGTTACCAAGTAAGGTGTACGTAGTATATGTACGCAATGGTCCGGTTTCTGCGCTTGTCTCAGAAAACGATTCTTTAAGATTCGCGCAATAATTAGAGAAAAACAAGAAACGAATTACAACATGTGGTGTATCAAGATTCGACAACAGACATCAAGACGGTCAGTGGCGATACGCCGCATATGACAGTGTGCAGTGCCATGTCTAGTTTTGGCATTCTTACCAAACTCGTCAGGTTGTGAAGGATGACGATGGAGAACTCTCACTGCTCCGTCAAGGTTGGCAACGAACTCACCGAGACTTTCATCGTCAAAAAAGGTTTTAGACAAGGCGACGCACTGTCATGTGACTTCTTTAACATCATCCTCGAGAAGATCGTGCGTAACTCACAAGTCAACACCAGAGGCACGATCTTACAGAAGTCAGTTCAATTGCTAGCATACGCTCATGACATTGACGTAATTGGACGAAAAAGGCGAGCAGACAATAAGGCGTTTGCTGGCATTGATGCTGAAGCGGCTTAAATGGGTCTGGCGGTAAATGAGGGCAAAACTAAGTTTATGCTGCCATCAAGGAAGGACACACAACATCGACGTCTCGGACGGAGTGTCACACTAGGCAGCAAGAACTTCGAGATAGTCAAGGGCTTCGTCTACCTCGGTTCCGTGGTAAATAGGGACAGCAACATCATTACCGAAATCAAACGCAGAATCACTCTTGCCAACCGCTGTTTCTTTGGACTCAAGGGGCAATTGAGTAATAAAGTCCTATCTCGAAGGACTAAGCTCGCTTTAGATAACAGTTTAATCATCCCAGTCGCACTTTATGGCGCAAAAACCTGGACATTACTAAAAGCAAATGAGTAAGGCTTTAGTTTTTTGAGGAAAAAGTCTTCCGTGCGATTTTTGATCCTGTTTGCTTTTATGCCATCTGGAGGAAAAGCTTAAAGAACGAACTATATCTGCTGTACAGCGGCATGCGCCTTGTCAGGCGTCGTCGCATACAACGCTTTAGATCACTAGGCCATGTAGAGCGTAAGGGTACCACTGTTCCGGCTGGTTCGAATCTGAGCCATTGGGACATAGTAATGGTGGACGGCCAAGGCTAAGGTGGTGCACACAAGTGGAGGCGAAGGAGAAGCGAACTGCCATCTTTTTGTACGAGAAAAAGTTGGTTGATACTATAGAAGCTTAATAACGTGGCTCCCAGTAAAAGCAAAAATAAAGGCAGCACCCCTTTCTTTCTCTAACCAAACTCCTCCAAGGCTTCAAAATCCTAAATTTTTGCTTGGTATCCGAAAAATTACTCTACGCTTCCTCAACAGCTAGAATTTACTTTGCTTTGAAAAACCCCAAAAAGGGACCTTACTTGTTCTTAAATTCAAAAAGGAGCACGTTACCATCGTGAGAAGATCTTTTGTATGAATCAATGTATGATGCATGTGTCGTTTCATATTTAACTGGATTATACTGGCTTCAGCGTTGATGCATGACAGCCGAGACGTAGCCAGCAGAAAATTGTAGGTACTTTCTGCTGGAGGGAGAACAATAGTTCACACAAAACGAGTAGATGATGAGCAAGCCAAACACAGGTCCCTCTGTGGACTGTACGTCCAAAATCAGTTGTTGTTCCGGCAACCATTGATGCTTTGCGCCAATTGATATTGCAAGATCGTCATGTGACTTATCGTGAGATTAAGACAATCTTGGGCATTAGCGGGACCATTGTACATTCAATATTGCATGAACGTTGGATCCCAACTAATTTATTAATCGCTCAAACGAAGGTTAGGGTCGGTTGGTCGGAAGAGATGCTCCCCAAATACGATCGCGGTGCTTCGAAACACGTCTATGACATCGTGACAGGTGATGAATCGTGGATTTACGCGTATGAGCCCGAAAGTAAACAGCAGTCGACTGTGTGGGTGTTTCAAATTGAGCCAAATCCAACAAAAGTTCCTTGCGCACAAAGCACTCCCAAGCAAATGGTTACCTGTTTTTAGGGAAAAACTGGACATACCACAACCGTACCACTAGAACAACGCAGAACAGTCAATTCTGAGTGGTATACAACAATTTTTTTGCCAGTTTTCTTCCAAGAAATCAGGAAAACCAACCGCCGAAGACGGATCGCTCTTCACCAAAACAATGCAAGCTCTCACACATCGGCTCAAACAGCTGCATTTTCGAGCACTCAAAATATCGATTTGATGAGTCATCCGCCGTATAGTCCTGACTCGGCACCGAATGACTTCTTTTTATTCCCGTACGTAAAAAATAAAATGAGATGTCAACGTTTTTCGACACCTGAAGAAGCGGTTGATGCGTTCAGAATGCATGCTTTGGAGATACCTCAATCAGAGTGGGAAAAGTGCTTCGACAATTGGCATGCAAAAGTGTATAGATTTTAATGAGGAATATTTTGAAAAACAATAATTGATCGATGATTAATATTTGTTTTTGTTTTCTAATCCCGAAATATAAAGGGCAACCTTTGTGGCAGCATACAATTATTTTAATATTGATTTCAGTATAATTTCAATCACACTGATACTAAATTCATCTCAATTTTCGATCCTTTAAGCAGGTTATCTGCTACCAGTTTGGTTTATTTAGTCAAAATAATGCTTCATCTTATGTGCATGTCATGAAGCATGCTTAATGGGGCATTTGACAGAGCAACGCAAGATTGACAGGGGAATATGTTGCATCGGAGCAGACCAACCACACTCTCTTTTATTATTACTCTTAACTTCATATTTAACAACAATCTCCCACGATCGAATGCTTTGAAAAGGAGAGAGTGACCCTATTTTAGTTTTGATTTGCAAAGGGCTTTTTATCAAAGTACCTTTAATATTTAATTATTAATTTATATTTTTTTAATTATAATATTAACTAGTTACTTAATAATAAATTATTATGATAATTATTAAAAGTGAGTTCAAATTGGGAGGACATAGTTTTCTTGGCTTGAAGTTACTTGAGCGAGGTGGTGTGACGTGATCAACACCACCGAATACCACATTTTCCAATTAATTAATAATAATAATTGTTGGCGCGACAGCCCACAGGGGGACCAGTGCTTAGCTTGCTCATCAACCTACTCGTGTTGTGCGCGCTACGGTTCTCTCAAGAGTAGAAGGGGCCTACAGTTGTTTTCCGACTCCGAACGGCCGAGTTTTAGAAGCTTTCTTGGGCAGTTGAGTGTTGTCAGCACCTCGAAAGAGGTGGTGCCGTGAAAAATTTGAGGTGTTCAGCCGGGAATCGAATCTAGACCCTTCGGCGTGTGAGCGTCGTACTCTTCCCACTACGCCACGGCTGCCACATTTAATTAATGGCAGCATATAATGTGTGGCTTGTGCATCGAAAGCACATTATTGGCCAAACCTAAAATTTTGCAATTGAGACCAAAGATAATCACTTGCCAGGGCTGCTCTTCAAAATAACATGGCGGTTAGCATCACTGTTAGAAATATGATCCGATGAAACCTCCATCTTCCAAAGGTGCTTCTCGAAGCACGTGTGGATTGCTGTCTGCCCAAAAACGCTTCCTGACAGAACCATCCAGCTAGAAATGAGCATCAGCACCATCATTGTGGAACCCATTCGGTTCTCTGATAGACACGCTTATACCATGTCTTTACTTTACTTAATGGTGTCTTTACTAAATGGTAAAGATAAGATCACCAATTAAAGGGGAAGACGCAGACTCAGCATCGGAAGGCGAATTTGAAATGGCTACAACTAGTGGAGAGGGTGCTGCCCATTACCACTGTGCAAAAGGTAACATCAGTAATTTTGACGTGCGACGGCCGAATGTGTTAAAACTGGAGGGTGTTTAACCCTTTGAGTGCCGGGAGCCGATATATCGGCTCCTTCTACACTCGCGAGAAGTGCCAGAGCCGATATATCGGCCCGCGCCTCGTAGCGCTTTACTATTCGCATTGCGGGAGAACTCTATCTCAAAATAAATTTGTAATACGTTATAAATGATCTAATTTCACTATGAGAGAATTAAAAAAAATAGTTTTTCGATTTAACTCTTTGTGGACGACGACCTTTTCCTATCGCTTGGAGGTACCGAAGTCTAACATAAACACCGATGGTCGCAACTCAGGCGATATTCGATCTGCGGCGTAAATCGCTGTGGACTTGGACCCTTATCGGTACTTGTCGACAGTGTTTTATATAACACAAAATAACATCGCATTGCCGCAGCGAAACGTAGGATCAGTTAGTTTCTCCACGATCGCAAACACGTTTTGTACGAGAGAACTCAACTTTTACTTCATTTATAAACATATATACCTTTGTTTTTTCTATAATTCTCAAATGAGTACAAAAACTAGTGACATTGTTTCGTTCTGTATTTCATCTATAATACGCAGCTTTTTGAATCATGTAAATATCGTTTCTCGTTTGGTTTTTATAAGCATTTTCCCGAACCCTTGTAAAACTGTGAAATTCGGCCGGTTTTTCACGCATAGGCACCTCCATTTCGCCCGGCACTAAAAGGGTTAGACAAGATTTTGATATTTTTTCTATAGCGATCAGACTTAATGAAAGAAGTGATCATCAGAAGTTTGGCATTTTTCTAAACGCTTGTGGATCGGAGACCATTGAAATTTTCAACACACTCGGTTTTTCTGAAGTGCACTCGAAAAGTTATGAAATGTGGTGAATGCTATTCAAAACTATTGTACTCCTAGAAAAAATTAAACGTATGAAGCATTTAAATTTAATTCAAGAAAGCAAGAAGAAGGGAAAGAATTTAATTCATATTTGCTGGATTTAAGGAAACTGGTAAGAAACTGGTAAGATTATTGCCTGCAAGAAATTGAAGATTTGAACGGTTTTCTGCATTCAATAAACATGACTGATGAACGCCTTAAAAATTTTCGGAGAGAACTGCAAATGATAATAGATTTTTGTAATTGAAAAATGCTATGCTTAACGGATGGCCAGCTAACAAACAAACACTTTCCGAGGGTCTGAAGTTTTAATGGAAACATCGTCAAGATATATCACCTGAAAACGACATCTTGTTCCGTCGCGACAGAGTTATTGTTCCAGTAAATTTACGAAAGTTGGTTCTAGATCAATTGCATGTTCCGCATCTGGAGATTGAAAATACGAAGAAAACGGCTCGTGGTTTGGTATATTGGTTCAAAGTAGATGAGGATATCGAATGTATTATATAGATTGATAGATAGATATTATTTTATTTCTCTTAAATTACTTATAAAAAAATGTATACAAAAACAAAAAACAAAGTAAAAATGTATGAAAATAGCAAAGTAACATAAGAAAAATCTGGTAACATTCTATATTTTATACAAAATTTTTAAATAGTGTTGAATGCCACTTCAAAACGAACAATACATTAAAATGAAGTGGAGTATGCAATAAATTATAGAATTGTTTTCAGCGATTTTGAATACATTGAAATAATATTTTACAGATTATAACAGATGCAGAAATGATGGTATCAATATTTTGAACAAAGAATAAATAAAACAGTAAGGATTAAAGCAAAATATTAGAAGTAAGAGAGTCTAATCTGTAATAGGCTTGAGAGAGGAGCCATTTTTTTACACACTTTAAGAAACAGTTGGACATATGAACACATCTGGTTTCTTCCGGGAGGACATAACATAAACGATTACTTACAACTGAATAAAAAGTTCTATATGCAGTGGTTCGATAGTTAGGTATTTGTTATATATTAAGCGTATTATTACGTATATTATAGTTTGATAAATTGCGAAAATGTCGGTTACCAGATTTCACGCAAAAAGCTTTTTAAACCTTAAAACAGTATAAATGACGTACTGGAACTATCCCTAATTGACGAAACAAAGGAAAACTAGGATGCCTCCTGTGTTTATGACAAATTTTTCGAATAACGTTCTTTTGTAAGACGAGCAATGGTTGAACTTTGTTTTGATTACCACCTCCCTAGAAATTTATAGCGTACTGAAGCTTAGAATTAAAAATTCCACATTAAATTGTAGTGGTCGCCGTGGTGTAGTGGGTAGAGTGCGACGCTCACACGCCGAAGGGTCTAGGTTCGACTCCCAGCTCAACACCAATTTTTCGAATTTTTCACGGGACCACCTCTTTCGACCAGATGATGTGACTGGATTTATGAATCACATGATTCAAAATCACATCCGTATCACTATTTATAGTGACAACGGAAACACTGATGGAGGAAAGACCATCTGTGGCGGGATGGCGGCTAACAGACCCAGGCTTAGAGGGAACCTGACTGATAGTGACAGCTTAACCAGAGGCTATATTCTGGTGCCACGGGAGGTCAGGGGCCCCTGGAACTTTGGTTCCAGCCTGACCGTGCGCTAGGCCCCCTTGTGGGAGTATCGTGGTGGCTGTGGTTTATCACCTAACATCGCGGGTAGAGTTGAGGATAGTGTACTGTGCTGACTTGTCTAGCCCATTGTTTAAGCAAAACTAGGCAAGTCGGTTAGGGGACTATCCCTTCTCAGTGTGGAGTTGCATTTTCAACCGGGCGCTGCGAACCAAAGAGCGGAAAAGGTTTTAGGAAGGCTTCGCATCAAACCAAGGTGGGGTGATTGCCCCTCAAGCATGATCCCAGTTTGGTACTTGGGCAACTAAGGGGCTTAGTCTTGCGTTACTTACGACTCTTGGGGAAAATGTTCCCCGTGATATAAGCCGTTAAGGCAGGTGATCACGTAAAACCAAATCCCACCACCTCTTTCGAGCTGCTGACAACACTCAAACTGTAATAGCTGTCTAAGAAAGCTTCTCAATTTTCACCGTTCGGAGTCGGAAAAAAACCGTAGGTCCCTTCTACTCGTGAGAGAACAGTAGCGCGCACAACACGGGTAGTTGATGAGCAAGCTAGGTCCTGGGCTCCCTTTGGACTGTAGCGCCAACAATTATTTCATTATTTATAATAAATTGTGGTTAGGAGTTTAATTGAGCAAAAATTTCGTAGAGAATAAAATTGTCAAAGGGTAGAGATAAAATACTTCTTCAATGCAGTAGCGTGAGAAGAAAATTTCATGTTTGCGTCAAGTATAAGTCCTAGATAGACAAACTCTTCAACATTCTCAATTAAAAAACAATCATCACTACAATTTTTACTGGTACAAAATGTTTGATATGACAACCTTGTTACACAATTACACTGATATAAGTTAAATTTTCTACAGTTGGGAGCATGAAAATATATTTCTGGTTTTAGAGGAACGGACAAAGATAAATTAAAACACATATGTTTAGTCTTAGGACTTATTACAAGTTTGCGTTCAGCGAACAATTGTCTCAGAGTATGTACATCGTGATTTATGTCAGAGATAAGATCTAAGGGGCTATTGACGCAATACGATAACCCAACATCATCAGCAAAAGCTGTAGTCAGTGCAGTGTGTGTCAAAAGTATCGCCCATCAAATATTAAAGAGCGCATGATATCACATACAGTTCCAGAATTAGCCTTTTCCAAGTTGGGTATGGAGATTTGTGAGTATGCATCAAAAGCATATCTAGTAGTTTGTGATTATTATTCTCGATACCTAGACATAAAGTTTTGGGATATAGAAAAAACAGCCAATGAATATATCAAGAACCTTAAAGGATGTTTTTCCAACCATGGGCTTTCAACTGAAATCGTACCAGATAATATGCCTTTTAATTCTCGTGAGTTTACAAAATTCTGTCAGGAAATTGGAGTCAAGGTAATAACAACAAGTCCTGGATATTTGCAAGTTAATGGTTTTGCAGAAAAGTCTGTAGGAATTGCAAAAAATTTAATGAAAAAATTAATTGAAAGCAATGGTGATCTTTGGGTAGCTCTTCTAGAATACCGAAATACTCCATTAAAAGAAGTGAACGCCTCACGTGTGGAACTATTAATGAGCAGAAAAACCAGATCACTCCTCCCAGCTACAAAATCACTCTTCAAACCGAATATATTACCGAACATTACACAAGCGATAGAACGAACAAATAAAATATCAAAATACTACTACGATCGGAATTAAGAATTTAGATATCCTTTTGCATTGAGGGAGAAAATTTGGAATCAGCATAAAAATGGATGGATAAAAGGCAGTATTTTAAATATTCAAAATAGTCCTAGATCTTATTGGATACGCTCAGAGGACGGAGCCGTTTTACGCCGAATTTCAAAGTGGTTACGAAAAAAAAATAAATAATATTGTATTTTTAACACAACAGTATTATCAGTTTAATCTTATTCATGGTATTAATTGAATTGAATCTTTTTTTTTCAAAATGAAGTATATAACCTTATTTTTCTCACTTGTTTTGGAACATTAATTTTTGTATGTGCAAATTCTAACTGAATTTATATATTGAGTTCATTTGAACAGATCCAAATTTTATATGAATTAAATAATTTAAAAGTCTTCCACATTCACTGGAATAAAGACAGTCGTGTACTGAACTTACAAGAAGTAACATAAATATATTTACTTGAACAGCTGGAAAAAGAGATCATATGAAGTAATTGTGTGTGCTGTGAAAGTTTCTTAACAACTTCCAGGAAAGTTTGGCCCAAAGTCAGAGACTCTGCTTTAAGAACTTCCGGTTTCCTTCTCAAAGAAGACAGTAGCTGCATACCTCCCAAACATATTCAAGAAACCCACTGTTATTCACTGAAAGAAAAGGCCAACTGTGTCCTTAGGATATGTGGGAGGTGAAGAGTCAGTGACCTTGGCTTTGATGTGCTTGGACTAAACTAAGTCCCCCGCCACTGTTTGAAATTTAAAACAATCACATTCATATGGCTAGGCTGCCAGGTATACCGGTATGAAGTGAGCGTCAATATATAAATTTCTCGATAGGCTACATTTCTTGTATAATAATAATTGTTGGCGCTACAGTCCAAAGGGGGACCAGGGCCTAGCTTGCTCATCAACTACTTGTGTTGTGCGCGCTACTGTTCTCTCACGAGTAGAAGGGACCTACAGTTTTTTGCCGACTCAGAACGGCGAAAATTGAGAAGCCTTCTTAGACAGTTATTACTCTTTGAGTGTTGTCAGCAGCTCGAAAGAAGTGGTGCCGTCAAATATTAGAAAAATTGGTGTTGAACTGGGAGTCGAACCTAGACCCTTCGGCGTGTGAGCGTCGCACTCTACCCACTACGCCACGGCTACCACACTTCTTGTATACGAGCCCTTACTTTTTTTTTTGTTTGTGTGACATCTGGGAAAAATATTTAGTATACGTCTAGTCTATATTTTGTCATCGTGTTAAAAATGTCGAATTTTGTACCAGAAAGTGATGATCTTTTGTTTTCATTTGAAGAAAAGTGCTGCAGAGTCGCATCGAATGCTTGTCGAGGCATATGGTGATCATGCTCTATCAGAAGCAACATGCAAAAGATGGTTTCAACGGTTCAGAAAAAATGATTTTGATGTGAGAAATGAAGAACGTGGAAGACCACCAAAAAAGTTTGAAGACGCCGAATTGCAAACGATATTAAATGGAGATGACACTTTGAGTCAAAAGCAAATGGCAGCAATGTTAAATGTTGCACAACAAACCATTTCTGACCGTTTAAAAGCTATGGGAAAGACCCAAAAGTGTGGTAAATGGGTGCCACATGAATCGAATGAAAGACAGATGGAAAACCGAAAATAAACCCTTGTGAAATTTTACTTCAAAGACACGAAAGAAAATCGGTTTTTCATCGGATTTTTACTGGCGATGAATAATGGATTTATTTTAAGAATCCTAAATGGAAAAAATCATCGGTTAATCTGGGACAACCATCAACATCGACTACAAAACCAGATCGATTCGGCAAGAAGACAATGCTGTGTACCACGAGCTCCTAAAACCTGGTAAAGCCGTTAATACTGATCGCTACCGAAAATAAATGATCACTTTGCACCATGCATTGATCGAAAAACGATCAGAATGGGCCAGAAGACAAGGCAAGGTAATTTTGTTCCATGACAATGCACCTGCACACAAAGCGAAACCGGTTCAGAATATAATCAAAACACTTGTCTGGGAGCAGCTGCCCCACCCACCGTGTTCACCAGACTTGTCTCCTTCCGACTACCATTTGTTTTCATCGATGGGACACGCATTGGCTGAGCAGCACTTTGATTCCTACGAGGAGGTCGAAAATTGGGTGTCTGATAGGTTTGCTTCAGAAGACGAACAATTTTATTGGCGTGGTATTCACAAATTGCCAAAAAGGTGGTCAAAATGTGTAGAAAACAACGGCCAATACTTTGAATAAAATGTTCTTACTTTCCCATTAAGAATTAGTATTTTACCTTAAAAAAAAAAACGCTCATTTCATTCGCTCATACATATACGACACAACAGCAAACTCCATAAATTGTCGCGATAGCAAGGAGAGCGGTCAAAATTCAAAAAACAAATCACAATCACAAACAACAATTTTTTTTCCCCCCAAACAACCCCACTCCAACGTCAACGTTCCTTTCACTACGATACGCTCACGACATACACTGTATCGCAGTCTCATAAATAGATTTGAGGACTGCCTTAATCTCTGCCGCTCAGACCTCCCTTGAAGGCAGCAAAAACAACCCTCAAAGGCCCTCAATCTGTTAAGGTGCTAATTTAATTTTCACGATTTCGACATCAAAGACCACCAATTCTCATTCACACTCCGCTGAGTAATTAGCAAAATCTCGCCCCCACGTCACAAAGGCACGAAAAACAAAAATAGACTCAATTCAATTAGCACAGGTTAGGGAGGCCTACAAGGACTTCTGCTCTCATTCAAACGGATGCTGAAAGATGGAGCGCAAACACACCCCCGGTACCACGTGCAACCCTTCCGTTCAAATCATATCCCAAAGTCAAACACAATTCCCCATATTGACTCAACATATTTCCAATTGAATTTAAGATATCATCGTGTTGTGACAACCACCCCCATGGGGGACCATGCCCGGGGGGAGGGGGCCGAATGAAGACATGTGGCGGAGTGAGAGACAAACAAACGAACGATGAAATGAAATAAAAGGAAACTTGTAAATCCCCATAAACAAGGAGTCAATATCCCCGTATCGCTTTTCCATCACAATAACTCTTAAGGAGCGTGAACCAACGTGCACTGCGCCACTGGGGCTGGGATGAGTGGGGGGACTTCTACCCTATGGGGGTCATTATCGCTTCTGTACTCAAACTTTAACGATGCGAATCTACCCCGACGCTGGCGTTGCTCTCACTCAAGCGGCGTACACCCAGCCCCGCAGAGCGAAGCCCCACACACACACTCGTGTGTATTTGTTTTCATTCTGCTTTCATATCGATAAATTCTCATCACGTTCTGGAAAATGTTTTTCTATAAACGTTCATGATACCCCGGGGTGCCGGGGTCGACACGATGCCCGTATTTAAAAGTTCGACGCTACCCTTAGTCGGCATTTCGCCGTGTGTGGCTGTGTGCTGTGTGTCTGGCATTCGATTCACACCTTAAGTGATGTTGCTTTCTTGAAAGTTTTTGCCTGTCCCTCGTGTGCTTACTTGTGAGAGGATTTCGGGCAATCTGTGAATAAGTTCGCTGAACTGGGGTGGAAGAAGTCATGCGGGCGAAAATTGGTGAAAACGAGATTTTCGGAGACAGAATGTACAGCTGTCCTGGGTGGCGCTCGAGAGAATTCCTTGAGGGGAGGCTCGAGTTTGTAAACCAAATGTGAGGGGTTGGCGGCACTGTCACATCAGAGATAAGTGCCGAACAGAGATGTGGGACTTGGGGATCGTCACGTGCTGGGCTGGTTTCTTTGACGGAAGGGATGGCCTACTGAGGGGGATACTTTCGATTTGGGACCTGCTTTCTAGGTTTCATATGAAAACCAGGCTTATAGGCAGGACTGCACGTGTTGTACTCTAGTCGTACCTTTTACCGTATGCAAAGAATTGTTTAGAAAATGTTGACAAGTTGCCAAGTAAGGTCCAATGCGGTCAAGTCATCTTTCATTTTCAAAGCTTCCGTCTCCAATTCAACTTCCATTTCTACTTAAAAATTTGGATCGGTTGTATTTTCGTATCGACACTCCAAGAGTCGTTGGCGAAACGTCGAAGCGGAAGTGCGATCTGTCAATGTTTTGCAGTAGATTGAAAATAAAAAAATGATGTGGAGACGGAGGTCGGGGTGTTGAAGACAGAAACCTGGAAGCAATACAGTAAAGAGCATTTAAATCAGAACTCGTCGCGGTTTGATTCAACTGCATCACATAGCATTTGAGACATTTTAAATCCGTAGTCACATGCTTGAAGTATATAACAACCGATCATGAATAAGATCGACATCGTTCGTAAGCCTATTTGATTCTTTTTATTGTCCAGTTTTCAACGACTCGGCTTAATATTTTGGTGGATTCGTCTCCAGTGTTCGCTCTGAGATCTTTCAAATTCTTCGATTGGTTCACGTAAATCATTTTGACGTGGCCCCACAGAACATACCTAAACCATGATAAATTACAACAACGAGGCAACCAACCGACTGGTTCGATTCTTGAGATAACACGATCACCATACATACTCTTCCATAAACCGATTGCAGTGTGTGCGATTTGCCTTGTGGCAACATGTTGTTAAAGCCACATGTCGTTCAAGTCCACGTCTTTCGATTCAGGTCATACCGCGGTGACTCTGATCATTCCTAGTAAAGTATCGATCGTTGTCGTCGACTGCACAAATTTGACCAAATAAGGCCTCCGGCATGCTGACAGTACCAAACAATGACCCTTTATGGATGAAGCAGGTAATATAGACGCACATGCACCCCTTCAAGAACGCCGCACTCACCGAGTTAAGTCGCTTTGTCATTGAAAATAATCTTCAGATAAGTTTCTTCAGAGCTCAAACGTGGATTGTTTGATTTCAAACGAGTCAGGATTAAGCTTCTTCAATTCTTGAGTCAGTTTTATTTTACTGATTCCATAATGTGGTTTGAGAGATGATCAATTCTCGAAAACGACGTAGAATAGACCGAATTCGACGCCTGGTCTGCAGCCACATTTGTAACATTCCAACCAACCCGCTGTTCCATTAACAAGGCAACATCTTGCAATGAATATGCAAATTTAAAATTTTGCATTAAGCGTGTTGTCTGTCTTGTAGGGTGAAATTTGCGAAAGAAAAATGGAGTTAACGCTCTCGCAGTTGCGGTCACCGGTTTTGAAATTTCGTAAAAATCTCTACAATTTGCTGAGGTTACTCGTATATGGACTTTAAGCTTACGTTTACTCAATGAATTGGGTTGATAATTAGTGAGTTAGTGCGATCACAAGTAAAGTTTAAAGTTATCAAGTCTTTACTGGTCTTAAGTGGGTAGAATGCGACGCTCACACGCCGAAGGGTCTCGGTTCGACTCCAAGCTCAACACCAATTTTTCGAATTTTTCACGGCACCACCTCTTTCGAGCTGCTGACAACACTCCAAGAGTAATAACTGTCTAAGAAAGCTTCTCAATTTTCACCGTTCGGAGTCGGCAAAAAACTGTAGGTCCCTCCTACTCGTCAGAGAGTTTTTAATTGTACAGGCAGTCGTGCCAACGCAAAGATTGAAATATGTTATTCCGTATTTTTGTGTCCATAGTATTATTATGTAATAACCGTCTAAGGAAGCTTCTCAAACTTCGCCGTTCGGCGTCGGAAAGAAACTGTAGGTCCCTTCTACTCGTGAGAGAACAATAGCGCGCACAACACGAGTAGTTGATGAGAAAGCTAGGCCCGTTGGACTGTAGCGCCAACAATTATTATTATTAAGTCCTTACAAAGACTTTGAACTGCACAATATATACAAGAATATGTTTGCAAACGTTCATTGGGAAAGAATTTCTTTCCTCCCTAGATTAGCGTTTGATCCATCTGTTCTGCAATACTCTATAATGAAGCCCAGGAGAGGGCACAGAAGGCCGGAGTCACAGAGGAAATTAAAGTTCAATTGAGGGAAAATTAGATGTAGATTGACTCTTAGAAACCACATTTGATATTCCCATGCCCAACGAAAGTAAGTCTCCGAAATAAGGTTTTCTGTCTTCTGGTCCAGCGAAAAGGCGGCTTGGAACTTTATACAAGTTTAATGTCATATAAACTTGAGAAGCTTCCTTAGACATTTATTACATAACATTACAATACACAAAAATACGGAATTAAATATTTCAATCTTTGAGTTGGCACAAAATTAGAAATTCTCTCTCTTCTTTTTGCAGGGCTACATTCTGGATTTGACCTTTGCCTACACAGTTAGAGATTGTGGTGTTTAAATATGCTGTGTTTAGGTAACAAGCGCTTGGACCTACAACTTAAAGTGCACTTTTTGTTTCTTGTAATTCTAGAAATTACAATTCTATACAGCAATTCAATACATTTGTGTTCTTCTCTCCTAAAAGATGTTAAAAGAAGTCCGAGAATAAAGACGGGGAATGATCGGAATGACTATCGGTATGATCCAAAGAGCCACACCAGAACTCGATAACTAAAAATACAAATACAGAGCTGCATGATCCCTAATTGAAGTCATTAAAGTCGCAACGATCATCTGAAATCTGTATTGGATGTAAAAATGACCGGAAGGTTTGGTAAGTATTACTCGAGGACAATCCACTCAAACGAGATGAATTTTAAAAGAAGACGAAATTCTGACCTAATTTCTGTGAGCATCAGTAATAATAAGTGTATGGCACGACAATCCACAGGGGACCAGGGCCTAGCTTGCTCTTCAACTACTCGTGTTGTGTGCGATACTGTTCTCCCACGAGTAGAAGTGACCTACAATTTTTTGCCGACTCAAACGGCGAAGATTTCAGTGCTGTCAGCAGAGGTGGTGTCGTAAAAAAATTGAGGTTTTTAGCCGGAAGTGGAACACAGAGCGTCTGCGTGTGAGCATCGCACTCTACCCACTACGCCACGGCATTCACATCAAGCCCATGTCAAAAATTTTGATCAATAACGCCTGTCACAAACCAATGTCATATTTGGAGTTTTTTTCGTTGTGCGCTGCCTTGCGAATTCGTTCGTTCATTTCGTCAAGTTTTCAACAAACATGTGGGATCGGTTCGAAAAAAGGCGGAATTTTTGAACGAAAGTTCTTGGTTCACGCATCTCAATATTCTCTCGTAAGGCGTGATCTCAGAACACATCATTCTCATTTGACGGTATTCGGGTGACTTTTCAACTGCCTTTATTCAAGCGACATCTCCGTAGACATTGCGCAAAAAATATAGTGCAGTAGGAAATCAATTCGAAGAACGAACTAAGGACTACACTTTACCCGTACATAACATTCATCGGAGGTGCAAAACATTTTGTAGAATGGGTAAGCAATCCCTGTATTTTCACCGCAGTAGTAAACTGCTTTATCCGGTGGATAGGTGAAAAATAAGGTAAAAGAGTCTGGTTTGGTAAAAATTTGGCTTTATTGCAAAGATTGGAGGGCCAGGCATGTATAGGGAAGTGGAAATAAACGCAATGATCAGGTAGTCGCATTCTCGCAAAAATTGTGCCCCTTTTTTTAAGATGTCGGGTGGTATTTAGCCGTCTACTCACCACCGACACTAAAGACTAACATCAAGAACTTCTCATGACATTGACCTTCGTTGCTACCAGACAGCAGTGTTTTCATGTCCCCTACGACCAAAATGGCAGTCAAGGCATATTAAAGAACGAAACCTTCAGTTTCTTCTTGGAATTGGTATCGTTTACATTTTTTCCTAAATATGTCAAGATGTCATTTGAATGAAGAGAGTACGCAGAAGTCATTTGTTAGAAACTGGAAAATAATTCCACATACGCCACAGTCACCTGACAGCAAAGAATACGGCTTTCAATTAAATTGGCTGCACATTCTCCTCCACAGCGTGCCTGCCTAAATATCTTTGTGATCTTCAGACACTTAAAACCTTTTAAACTTGAAGCACAAAGTATGAAACGGATGAAGAACTAAGGAACTTAAGGAAGGTGAATATTATTGTAAAATTGTACGCCTTTGTTGTAAATTTTCAAGCAGCGTTTTATTCAATACCACGTGAAGAACTCTTTTACAAGCTTCAAAAAATCCGCGTAGCAAGCAACGTATGAAGAATCCTGAGAGCCTTGTATGAGAATAATACTGAACATGTATGTGATGGAGACTTAATTTCTGAGGAGTTTGAAACTTCACTGGGTGTTAATCAAGGCTGTATTTTAAGTGCACTACTTTTTATATTATACATGATTAATATAACAGATGATGTCAGAGGTGGAATAAGATTCAACGATGTATCCATTCCCGCGCTGATGTATGCTGATGATATCGTTTTTCTGTGTGATACTATCCAAGGTATGCAATTAATGATAAACAGGATTAACGGTTTCTGTAAAAGTTGGAATCTCACTATAAACCTTGGTAAATCAAACATGATGATATTCAGAAACGCACGGGGACGCGTCTCATTTTTGGAAAAGTAGAAGTTGGACGGGGAAGAGATTGAGGTAGTGTCCAGATAAGAATACATAGGTATCCATATAGATAGTATCGTCCTTTTTAAATTTGAAACCACGCTTTGAGGTAATATTAACTGTTGCTAAAAGAGTTTTCTGTTCGATTTGGGAACGTTGCTTCAAAAATAAATATGTATCGAAAAGTGCAAAACAAACTTTATTCCACTCAAACGCAGCTTCCATAATGCTCTACGGAGCTCAGGTATGGGGCTACAAAGGCTATGATGGTGTGGAAAAATTCCTTCGCTACTTTTTGAAGAAGATCTTTCGGTTACCAAAAAATACCCCCAACTATATGCAACGGGAACTCCTCCGGTGCTCTTGTATACTTTCGAAATGCACTCCAACTTTATTTTAAAAATACTACAGATGAACGAATGCAGATTACCAAACGTAGTTTTAAGCAGAATAATTAGAACAAACTGATACATTTGCGAGGAATTGAAAAAACCAGCTTCTGAATGCGGTTTAAATCTGTCTGTTGAGGCGGGCGAGCCTCCTCATCTTTTAAGAAAAAAGTTCAAGTTTTGGAGCATTTCGGTAGACATAATAATAGTTGTTGGCGCTACAGTCCAAAGGGGGACCAGGGCCTAACTTGCTCATCAACTACTCGTGTTGTGCGCGCTACTGTTCTCTCACGAGTAGAAGGGACCTACAGTTTTTTGCCGACTTCGAACGGCGAAATTTGAGAAGCTTTCTTAGACAGTTATTACTCTTTGAGTGTTGTCAGCAGCTCGAAAGAGGTGGTGCCGTGAAATATTAGAAAAACTGGTGTTGAACTGGGAGTCCAACCTAGACCCTTCGGCGTGTGAGCGTTGCACTCTACCCACTACGCCACGGCGACCACTTCGGTAGACATACATATGACAAATATTTCGAAGAAGCTAAATCTTCACTGTCTTGGAACTACTACAGCAAACTAAACGATTTTTCAAATAAAAAACATACCTCCTTGACAGTCACTCAATCGCCAAATAAGCACACTTTTTAAACTTAGAGGGGAACTCGTTCAGTTAAATTTTTCCCCCACAGACCAGATTTACCAATTCTTTGTAAACTATGTAACATGAGGAAGAGAGAAGACATCTTACATTTTATTGGTGTTTGTCTGATTCTAAAAGAATTTCGACAAACAATATTCGAAAAACATGTTTTAGATGAAAATGCGTACATTTCAATTGGAGAAATAGGATGGAAGACTTTATACGATTATTCAGTAGCAGCACTTTGTAATAGAAAACGTAGCATAGATGGAGATTTTTAATCTTGAACTTAATTATGTATTTTGTCAACATGATAGACGGCCATAGGCAAAACCATAAATGACTTACGTTAAACTTTACTTTGTAAAACATTTATTGTAAATAAAGGTCAAAGTAACTAGCTAACCAACTAACTATTTGAGTTCTTTAAGCCGCCGACTTTGAACAGCGAAAATTTGAAAAACTCATTGTTGACTGCTAAATGTCTATTCAAGTTTTGCGAAGTTGTCAGCGATGTCATCTGCAGGTACGGTGCAGACTCTTAAGCGATTGTTTCCAAATCGTTACTCAGGAGACATCGTAAAGCCAACTTCCGAGACACGACCTTTCAAAAGGACATTGAAATAATAGGTCATCTGGATTGTAACGGCGAGTGGTCACTGAAGATTCCGCCGGCATGCAAACAGCAGCGTGCAACGAGAATTTTGCTTAAATCGAGGGTAAGATAGATGGTTTATGCTTATGAAAAGCGCGAACATCAACTTTTAACAAAAATATGCCCAAAGAACAATTTTGTTGTGTCCAATATCCTGTCAGAATTTCTAAGAGCTACCGAAATCGTCAAAGCTGTTTTCTTAGACTAAAAGGGCAATGAATACAATAACTGTTTCCTCGAGAGATTACCTGACTTAAATATGTTATGCCTCTTGCAGCAGTAGCCTAATCTCATCCTATATACCGCTGGATTAAGCCAGAGACAAGATCTACCTGTTATTCCTCATCTTCTGCTTGCGTGGATAAAAAGCAGATGAATTCACAAGCACAATGGTGTTCGCCTAGGGATGGGTCTAAGGACACTACGCTTAGAAAGTTGTAAGTCGCATACGCTTTCATGATCCGTATTGAAAGTTCCAAAGTTAAAAATGACATCGCTTTCAACAGCTTAGGAATGACTTCATCAAAGCGAAAGAGTGAAGGAGTGTCATGTGCTTGACCTCTTTTGTTGAAAGCAACTGATTCTGATCTCAGCAAGAGCATGATGGACTAAAAGGAGTATGGTTGGAAATTTAGTGAAGAGGTGTGAGTCCAGGCAGTTACTGGCACACCAAGTAGCCTTCTTCTCCGCTTCGGTCTTCAATGCCCATTCGCGTTTTCATCTGTAGTTAGTATACTAGATCAGGTCTTTAGAGTGTAATAATGATAAAACTTGGCACGACAGTTCCAGGGGGCCAGGGCCTATCATGCTCATCAACTACTCGTGTTGTCCGCGCTACTGATCTTTCACGAGTAGAAGGGACAGCTTCTTGTTGTGGCGGACTCCGAACGGCGAAGTTTGAGAAGCTTCTTTAAACAGTTATTACTCTTTGAGTGTTATCCGCAGATCAAGAGGGGTGGTGCCGTGAAAAATTCGAATTGTTCAGCTGGAAAGCGAACCCAGACCCTTCTGCATATAAGCATCTCTCTCTATCCAATTCGCTACGGCGGCCAGCCTTTAGAGTATAGTACCTGACATTTCCAAGATAGATAGACAGAAAATGACATTCGAGTAAGAATTTAAGCACTCTATGATTTGAAGTCCCTTCCATTTTGACTCACCCAGCAATCCCAATAGATTTTCCACATCCGAAGGTTTATCATCCATCTTTGCCTGCTAAAGACGCACTCCCATCCACGGCCTCCTAAACAAACCCCCAACTACAAAGCCTATGTGTGAACCACACCAGACTACCGCAAGCACAACCCGTTTCCGTTTCTCGACTCATTACAAGCGATTAACAAACGGTTTCTCTTGAGGCGGGCGAAACCAAAAAAGCACAGGATCTAGTTGTGATAAGCCGACAAGCCTAAGTTAACAAAACTATTTTCCCCGCCCTGCCGTTCGCAGTGCACCCCAGCCCCAAAGGCAAACGAATGCAAATGAAATTATCCAGCTAAAGGGTGTTAATGTGCAAAACTCAGTTAACCGCAAATATTTGCCAAGCGTACACCTAAACAAAATTTAATAGACACGCAAGGATGTAACTCACCATGGATCACACGGCGCAAGTTGCTCCCCAGCCCTAGGTACAGGTCTAATTTATTCCAAATTAAATTTTCCCAAGGGGATACATTCACGTTCGCTTTTTTGTATTCACTCTCTCGTTTCTTTTTTCGGTGTGCTGCCAGTCCCTGCCTGGCTTGTTTGCTGGGTAAACCCACACCTTGGCTGGGCGGTGGGCCGGTGAGTGCTTTAAGGCCCCAAACAGGCGGACCATGTGTTGGAAGTTAACATGGTGTATACGCGCGATTAAAATGTTTTATACGCTGACGATGGGAAAAATCCTGCAGATACGAGGGTGCACTCGGCTCTGGGCTGCAGCGTGGATCCATGGGGGGAGCGGGGAGCGCCGGCAGAAATTTAGTGGATGTATGAGGGCGACTTGGGCTCCGTGCGCTCGATTCGTTTTTATCACCGTGCTTTGCTGTGCTCCAATTGCTTGTCGTGTTGTGACGGATTTAATGAAACTTGAAAGTGGATTTGGAATGTGAAGGCTGGCCCGACTAACGCAGGAAGGGTGTGGGAGTGGCAAAGTGGCCGATTAAATGGAGAGGTAGCGGAGTTTAGTTTTTAAGTAATTTAAGGGTCGGACATAATCACTGTTTCGGGTTAGATGAGGGGATTTACATTCAAAATCCGTCGCAAGGTGGCCGACTGGGGCTGCAATCTGTTCTGTTTGAGTGGGTTCCCTTTGTGGTTGTTGCTAGGTTGTGTTGGTTGGTGCAATGGCTGTGATATTTACGAAGAAGTTATGGAGTTGAACAACCTCTAATGCACATCTCGATTAAGTTAAGTCAACACTCGTATCATGACGTGACTTGTATTACGTTTTTTTAAACCACGCAACCAGTGGCAATACAGAGAGCTGTGCGAAACACTTAAAGTAACAGAGAAAGGCTTGCCAGACGGGCAAATGTACTTCCGTTGATTCGACACAATGATGATCCCCTTGGTATTGATGATTGCGTTATCTTTTAACTTTAAACGAAGCGAACGTGGTCTGATTTGAAAATATTATAAGATTGTATGAAACAGAGTTGTCACGTCTTCACTTTCAGCACAGCATAGCCATCTTACGTGCGGTAGCCCTGAAAGATCGACTATGCCCGAAGATCTCTTCCAATTTCAGTGTTCCTCCTTAACTTTTGTAACTGAAAGAAATCTTAATTTCATTTCAGCGTAGCTATGTCGGTCTCCTCCTCAGCCTCATGGGCTTACAAAATTCCAGAAACCAGAGGTTTCTCAAATTTTATCTAATTGAAATAAGTGCCATACGGGGCTTTCCTGAATTTCTGGTTCTTTAGAAGTGAAGGCAGATTGAAATTTTTAAGAAATTGTCAATTAAGAAATTGTCAGCGGTGCGTAAACTTTGTACTTGTCATTTTTGTTTCTAAATCGTCGTTCTGAGCGCCTGCACTATTCAATTCAAAATGCAGGAAAAGTGTCTCATGTCAAATACATTTTTTGTTGACGATTAAAGGAAAAGAACTAGACAGATCTGGGAATCGACTCATTAAGAAAGCCCATCTCGATATATTCCTGGACGTGCTTTCGGTCAAATGTCAGATGGGACGGGACTGTAGCTCAAAAATTTTTTCGGTGAAACTGGGTTCAGTAACAGATACGAATGGCCATCATATTCTCGGTATCGGGGTGAAGCTGTGGTTATATATATAAAATGACTTATATATCAATCAATACTATTATTTACTACTATACACCCGTGTTATAGACTGAATATAGACGGAAGTTTCTCACAAGGAACAGATATACACAAAAGGCATCGAGAGGCTCTCTTTAGGGCAATAGGCGTGGAGTGTGTGGGGCGAAGCTTTGGTTATATGTACAAATTGACTCATTTATCAAGGAATGCTATTATTTTAGTGCATTCATGTAAAATTTCATATAAATGTGATTATTAATTCGCGTTTTATTTGTACTTAAACAGAATCATAATGGCAACTGAGACGATGATGGTGAAAACTGATCATCGCGCTGTAGTTAAATAAAAAGCAAGAAAACCTATTCATAAAGAGATAGCGCCTGTTAACCAGGGATCTGCACCTTTATTATCAACTGTGCAAAAGTGGTCAAGGGAGTTCAAGAGAGACAGAGAGAGCATTGAAGACAATCCCCGCCCCGGCACCCCGTCTACTTCTTGTACGGGAGAAGCCATAAAAGAAGTCGAAAAGCTTGTTCTTGAGGATGTGCGAATAAAGGTGAAAATGATGGCAGAGATCAACAAGCTTTCAACTGGTATGACTCATACCATTCTTCATGACCATCTTAGTCTTTCAAAGGTCAGTGCAGAGTGGGTGCAACGAATACTCACATCGCCTCAGAAAAAAGTGAGAATTGCATGGAGTAGAGAGCTTTTGGAGATGTGTTGTGAGAATGCGGACTGTGTTATGGATCGAATTGTTACTGGGGACGAAATTTGGGTTCACCACTATGACCCTGAAAGCAAGCAAGAGTCCATTCAGTCGATTATAAAAGGAACAGACCACCCGAAGGAGTTCTAAGTCAGTCCGTCTGCGGGAAAGCCCATGGCCAGGTTTTTGGGACTCAAAGGGAATCTTGCTCATTGAGTACAAAAAAAGGTGAAAACATCAACGCCACATCATACGTTTAGATTTTGCATAATTTGCGGGAGGAAATTAAAAAGAAAAGACGGGGTAAACCTGCAGCGAGTGTGTTGCTTCTTCATGACAACCCTCCTGTCCACACGGAGCGAGTTTCCAAGGCTGCTGGTTAAGATTGTGGTTTCGAAGAAATCCAACACTCACCCTATAAGCCAGACCTTGCCCCCAGTGATTATTTTCTGTTTCCGAACTTGGGAAAAATGTCTTCGTATAAGAAGATTTTCGGATGATGAAGAACTTAAGTCGGCAGTAAATGGGTATTTTGCAGAAAAAGAGGAAATTAATTTTTTTAAGGGGTTTAAAAAAGCTTATCTCAAGATGTAACAAATGGATTGATGTTAGGGGAGATTATATTGAAAAATTAAAACAATTTAAATTGAACTCGCATTTTCCTTATTATCGATATCGAGAATATATTGAACGCCCCTCGTACATTTCTTACGGAAATTATTGAGAAAAGAGCGCCTAGGACCTTGTGATCATTCCTCTTCGCACGGAATTTTAAATATATTCACACAGGTGTACGTCAGAATTCGAAATCACCCATATGTGAGGGAGTACTACAAAATTGACACTCATGTTTCTGCTAACTCATGTTTGTTAATTCATACGTAGGTGCACACGCTGAACAATGTTTGATTTGTGAGACGAACATCATCAGTGGTGACTTGAACCCTCGTTAATGGAACTACAAAGATTTTTCTATGTTCACAAATAAAGTGTAAATGGAAACTTTAAGTCCTTAATTCGCTGAAATGCTTAACTAGAAAACTGCGACTGGCTTTCGACGCGCCTTCCTAAATGACCCGGTGATCATCTTAATCCTCGTCTTCAATATTCAAAGCTAACAGTTGATGGGGATAATTTTGTTGCGCCCACTTTTTACCGAAATGTTGTTCAAAACTCCGGCCTTTGAAAAAAACTGTCCAATGATGCTCATATCGAGTGCCGAAGTGACACTTCCTTTGATGCACTATCGCCTTGGTGGTAACATGATCAGTTTCTGAGACTTAGAATTCATCAAATCGCTTTTATAACGCTTCGGCCAAAGTCAAATCGGTAGTTTTACACAAATTTGTTGCCCAAATTGAATGGTCGAACAATTTCAACCGCGTAGCCAATCGGATATTGTTATCCAGAAAAGTTGTATGCGAATCTGGGTTAAAAAACCAAGTCAACCTGGATTTGCCCAAATCCAAAGTCAGGTATAGGTTTTCAAAATTTATTTCCAACCGATTACGTTAAACCACTGAAATGAAATGAGTGCATTGACATAAACCAGACGAAACTACCAGGTTTGAGTATATGAAGCCGCACCAAAACAAGCCCAAAACAAAAATCAAATTTCACAATTCCAAACTGGTTGGGACACCTGATCTAACATCTTCATCGGGATATGTAAGCATACGCATATTCTAAGTCGACTTTCTCCATGTCCTGGACTGTCTGTAGTCCGACACTGAACCGGGAAAGGAATGTAGTCGGACGGACGACCCGAAGACGACGGAGGGATCAGGAGCTGGGGCCTTCGTGGAAGACGACAACTTCAGGTTTTACACCTCTTTAGGTTATTTCGCGTCTGTCTTCCAGGCGGAAGCGCTCGTGATCTTAATGGTCTCCAACTATATTGTGAAGAAGAGTTGAAAGGGAAGAATTATCTGTGTCTACAGCGGAAGTCAAGCTGTGCTGAAGGCGTTACTCAACCCTTTAGCCACCTTCAAGATAGTCCAAGAATGCAAGTCTTTTCTTAATTTTGTCGGCAGACTGAATGCGCTTAGACTTGTCTGGAACCCGGGACATCACTGGATCATGGGAAATGAGATTGTCACTGAAAACGTTATGCAAGGTTCAAAAAATTCATTTGTAAGGCCCAAACCCACACTGAGACTACCTGCGTACTTGGTTATGGTCTCCGTCAACAGTTGGGTCTCCCTACGGCACAACCAGAGATGGCATGATTCTCCAGGATGCAAGATTACCAATTGCATGCTCTTGAACGTTAGCGGGAAATCCGCGGCTTTTTTGCCATCTCTAGACAGGAATGAGTGCAGACGACTTGTCAGCATACATACACGGACACTTCACTTACGATAAGCCTCCAAGTCGGGTTGGGCTTATTGATGGCACTCTTTGCTATGACTGAGCAGAACGTGAAGACTCTTTAGAGCACTTTCTCTGTCAATGTCCCGTCTTTGCTCATTTCAGGTGGCGGCTGGCGTTGACGTGATGGGAACTGAAAACCTAAGTTCTACATCACAGAAGCGCCTTCTGGTCTTTCTTCGGAAAATCAAGAAATAACATTAAATCAAACTGCCTGGTAGTACAATGAACCAGTATTTGAGTCTCAGCGCTCCAGCGCGGTGTATCCCAACTTCATAAAAAAAATGCATACGGATATTCCCTCCCTTTGCTGTGTGGATTCATTGCAAATAAGTTGCATTGAGACTTCCAAATTACACAGCACTATTTCAAACCTGATGTCTGTCTCCGCTAATCGTGACGTCACTTTGCTTGACAACACAATAGTGTTGGGGTACACTTTTAACATAGAACACGGAGAAAATATAGAATTGGACCATACATCTCGATTTGCCTTTGGATAATCCACAATTTCTTGTGACCGCCTTGGCGTAGTGGGTGGAGTGTGACACTTACACGCAGAAGGTCTGAGTTCGATTCACGGCGGAACATCTAGAATATTTCATGGCACCACCACTTTCGAGGTGTTAATACCAATCAAGGAGTAATAACTGTTTGAGAAAAATTTTCTCCAGAACTTCACCGTTCAGAGTTGGCAAAAAACTGTTGATTCCTTCTACTCGTGCGACAACAGTAGAGCGCACAAAACGACTAGTTGATGAGCAAGGTAGGCTCCGGTCATACAATTTTTATTCCATAGTTTCTTGCTCTAAGTCTCGCCAAATGGTAGCCTAAGTTACAACTGGGTCGGTTTTTAGTATGACTCAGGTTCGCTTTGTTTGTAAAACTTTCGGATCAACACACCAGTGAAGTCTGTTTAACACTGAGCGCAACCCAATATGCTGAGCAAAAATTAATTCTGTTTTCAAAAGATGGCGCCACCTGCAAGTAACTTGGAAGTGATCACCCATTTCATTGGAAAGGTGTGGGATATGTGAAAGTATTTGTGTCCGACGAAAAATTTGTTGAGCATAAGATTCGTACTTTGTCGGGGTAAGGAAATTTGTTCTAAAACAGTGCCAATTGATTGGGCGTCAAACGTTTTGACTCTTTGGTCTAAGGCGCTGTTCGATTGAATTCGATTAAGACAACGAGATCAAGGCTACAGTGAGGAGAAAGATCGCACCCTCCAATTTTTGTTCAGGATCCGCCTACCAAATGGTGCGTAAATCCCTGTGGACCTTTCAGTCTTAGACTGCGCAGTCACAGTGTTTTCTGCATCGTTCTGCGGCAGAATTTAGAAAGTTTTCCAGCAGTCTTACGAACAGTTTTCTCAAAATTTTGCCGAAAACAGTACTGCCTTTTTAAAATTTCGCACTTTTTCATTTTTCGACTACTTCTTTCAGTCTCCTCGTCGGAAGTGGCCATCTTCTTTTCTTTATTTCTTGTCTCTCACAATATTTATAGAAAGATCGCCGGTAGAGGGCGTACGAATCGCATATGATAGCTTAATGAGCCTAGTAACATTTTCCTTAAATTTACTCTTACACCTTATTGTGGACAAGGCTTCTGTTTGAAACACATCCTACATCTGAGTAAGTCTTAACTGAAAATAAATGAAACACTTTGATTTTGGCCGAAAGTGATATAATATTTCAACTTACACAAAGGGGCACTTCATTCGAAAAATATCTTGGTTTATTTTTGTGGTGAAAGCTTGCTTAATTACGTATCAGGCCTTCGACCCATGAAAGGTTGCTCTCCTGCATGGCCGTGTACTCCGTATCTGGCTACTAATGCAGCTGACTCATGCCAATGCCAACACACACTTTCAGATGACGTCGGGTGTTGCAGTGTTCATGTGAAGATAAGAAAAGAAAAAAAAAAGAAAAATTTCACAATTTCGAAAAGCACATTCCAAAGGACTTCAAATGCTTGTTTACGGTGCGTCAACTACGAGGCTCTCACATCGTAGCGCAATTATATGTTGGACACACTTACTTACTTATCAGACCTATGAAGTGTGTGAGCCTGAGCTATAGCTGCCCTCCATTCTTGACGGTCCTGAGCACACTCCTTTTAGTTGTCGAGACCAAGCCCTCTAGCAATTTCCGCAATCACTTGGTCTATGTATCGGAGGTTCGGCCTTACTCTCCTTCTCGAATGCGGAGGCTGGGATTCGAAGACCCTTTTAGCTGGAGCGTTTTCGTCCATTCGCTCGATTTGGCCGAGCCACTGCAGTCGTCGGAATTTTGACTTTCAAACTGCATCCACATCTTCGTACAGCACACAGAGTTAACGTACAGCTCCTCCATTCGCCTTCCTCGCAGATGGGACCATATATCCGTCGCAGAATTTTTCTTTCAACGGAACCAAGAATTCGCTCTGCCGTTTTGATTATCGTCCAGCAATCGGGTCCGTTGCATAGTACGGATACGATAAGCGTCTTGTATAGCACTATCTCAGTCCCTGGAGGCAGGAGTTTTGACCCTAGCTGTTTTGACAAGCCGAAATAACACCGGTTGCCAAGGGTAATTCGGCACCAATCTCCACTAAGGCCTCGTTTGCCGCGTTCACATTCGCCCCGAGGTTGAAAGTTTCCTTAACTACCCAAAGTATTGGCCGAGGTATTGCTCGACGAATCTTCGTCGACAGAATACACTTCGTTTTATGCTCGTTCACTCAGGACCAGTTCGTTTTCCCTGATCTTCAATAACTATGATCGCTTCTACAGCGGCTTGCTGGGATGCACTATTCTCTGCAGCATAATATTGCAGAAGTCACACGACAGCGCATCTCCTTGCCGAAATCCAATGCAGGTTGGGAATGATTCTCCGCAATCTCTAGCGAGCGCCTGTAACCATTGATGTGGAATGATCACTTCTGCAATTCATCCACCGAGTTCACCACGTTGCAGGATATTCTTTTTCTAGTTAATCGAGTGATTGCTACTTCACCACTCCATCGCATTTATCCTTACAACTGATTCCCACAAGTAATCTTCCGTACTGTTCGGAGCCAACTCCCTTCTGCCTCGCATTGTACATCACGACAGCGAGAAAACTTCCCAGAATTCTCACAAAGCTCGGTCTATGGACCGGGCCCTGAGGGAATGAATTTCTTGAAATAAACCCGCAGATGTCCAATATTAGGATTCTCAATCCTGTTCATCCAAGCACCACAAGAATTCATATGCAGCCGACTTTGCCATAAACAAAAACCATCCAAATTCGGAAAAAAAGCAAACAGAACAGACGCCGCGCTGTTCAGCCATTCATCATTGCGTGCAGCCGATATCCCCTGGGTTCACCGAGTAATTGAAACATTAATCAAAACCTAAACACACACGCGTACGGGAAAAAAAACCAGCTCACCAGATGATCCCTAATAATCCTTTAAGCCGCCATCCAATTACGTATGTATGCCCGACCGTCGAAAATGCCGGCTAACCGCACCCAGGTATCCGTCCCCACCGCACACCGGTGGCCGGTCGCCCGGAACATTGTTATCCTGTCGAGTTAGCGAGTCCCCACAACAATCCCGAGTGCATATTTTCGATTGTGTATCTAATTATTGCAACTTTGTGGCCGAATTGTGATGTTAATTGGATTTCGTCAGTCGGGAGGAGATGTGCGAGCGCCGCACCGGAAATCAGTGCCGGCCAGTGCTGTGCTGCTTATTTCGCCCAGAACGCGGCTGCACCGCAAAATTTGTTCCGGTCAGGGGCTCGGACCGCATGTTCATCTGACTGTGAAACTATTTGACAAAACAACTGGAATTAAATTGATAGTCTGGTCCCGACAGGACGACCTCAGGACATCTATCAATCAGCCAATGACACCTAATCGCTTCCACTCCAGCCGGGGGAAATCTGTGCGACTCTGCTTTTTTCTCTTCTCTTTCTTTCTTTTCTCTCACGTGCACAGTTGCGGTGGCAGTCGGTCGCCTTCCCGACCCCCCACCTCTGTCAGTGTCTATTTCGGTTTTCTGCTGCCTTAAATGGATTTGCTGGGGACAGTGGCTTTGGCATTTGCCATGTCGTGGCATGGCATCGATGCTGCTGCCGTCGGCACACCGAGGACGAGTAATTTGTTTTGCCACACCTTGGGGGTGATTTATCATAGTAAGGTGTCATATTCCCAGAGATTAGATCGATATACTTTCACGCCTATTCCCTCGCGTGTGTATGTGCTGGGAGCGTGACTGGCGGCGGCTTGACGTTGGTGAGCATATGCGACAGCCTAGGGGGAATTTGATTTGATGGGTGGTGGTGCGTTCTCGTGCACCAATTTAAAGGAGTTGAGATTGCTGGAATTTAATGTGTCACGGGTACTCCATGATTGACCCCGTGGCCACAAAAGCTTGTTCGACAAGTCCTCACCTCTGAAGGGCGAACAACAAAGTAACAGCCGACCACCTGTAGAACTACAAAACTCCCGGCTATCTCTGCTTTGTCCAACAAAACATTTCTCCCCTCCCCCCCTCGGGTAATTCAACTCAAACTGAGGAAACCATGTCAAAGACATTTAATGACAAACGTCCCTCGCGCAAAACCACGTCCGGAGGCCAACGCCAGGAGCTGCCGCCAATTGCTGGTGTCTCAGTTGGCGTTTTTGTAGTTTTCATGTCCGTGGCCAAACAAGGAGTCACCCCTCCGCTCCGGCAGATAAATGTCAATGAACCACTTGTTCATGAAAACAACACGAAGCGACGAGGAGGAGAACAACATGAATTTCCACTTCGGTTAATAGCTCGTAAAATATGATGCACAGCAGACGAGAGGAGCGCACAAAGAAAACCCAGCAGCGCGGCAACATAAACAAACAACCGTCGAACCATCCCCTCCTCCGCCCGCACCAATGCACTGAAGCAGCACTGGAGCTGCAGTGCTTGGACCGTTCCGTTCTCGGCCGACACAGATGAACAGGAAAAATGTTCATTTGTGTGCGGAATGCACCCGCCCATGTCGTCCCTTCAAAAGCACTTCCAGTGTGTGGTTAACTTTCCCATAAATGGAGTTCTGGCCAAAGGCATACCCCAGAAGGGAATGCTGCTGCTCCGGCTTCCTACGAAAACGTTCCTTAAAATCTTTCAGCGCTTCGCGTGTCCGAGTCCAAAGGATTTCACTGTGTTCCGCTGTTTCCTTTGCATTCCTTTGATTCCCGGCGCTTCTCTCTGAATGCGACTTCTGGCGGACGGCCTGCCCTACTCCAAGGGGACTCATTTCATTTTGGTAAACTTTTCAATAAACTCTTCCTAGACCTCCAACCACAATAACAAAAATTAACACAACACAACAGAGCGTCGGTGACGATGGCGGCATCCCGAGTGAATGAAGTTCCAATTTTTCAATAACTGCCATAAATCAGGAGCGTCCTGAACGACATGGCAGTCGCCGTCCATAAATTACTTCCCCGTTTGCGTGGCCACCACGGTGGCAAGGGTGGGAAGCAGTCACTCGACACTTCAGCAATGAGCGCTGCAGACGGGGGGCCGGTCTGCAAAGAGGACACTTAATTCCGGTTGTCAGGGATGCTTCGCAATGCCACCATTTACAAAAATATCAACAGAGTGAGGGGCACCGGTGGCGCAGTGAGCCAGGAGCAGGACGCAGCTTGCATAAGCCGCGTTCGGATAATGAAATGGAAATTGTTGAAACAATTATTTTTGTATTCAATTTTCGTGTTTTTTCCCCCGGTGGACGGTGGACATATGAGGGGCGCTGGTGAAAACTAAAAGCGGATTACCACGACGATACTCGTTTTTCAATTGAATTTTTTAAGTGCTTGCTCAGATTAGTGGGCGCTGGCCATAGTTTATTCCCGACGAATTAAGGTATTTGTTGGTAATCCTCTCACGGGATAAGTGCGCTGTAAACAATTTGAATGCAGTGGCATTCAGTTGGGGCTGAATATTTATTCCAAAGCAATTTGTGATCACCTGTGCACTTCTTTGCAAAAATGTGCAGCTGTGTGGATGGGTTTGCGGGTGATGTTGGAACTCCCAGATGATATCTTTGCGGATCGGTGTTTGACACCAGAGAGTGCGTGACATGTTTTTAGAGGAGTATACCAGATATACCTCTATAAAGTGAGCGTCAAGATACAAATGTCTCGATAGGAAACATTTGTTGTGAACGAGCAATTATTTTTTTTTTGTTTATTTGCTATCTGTGAAAAATATTTAGTATACATCGCGTCATTGAACATACAACATCATATTTTTTCATCGTGTTAAAAATGTCGAATTTTGTACCAGAAAGTGATGATTTGCGGAAAGCATTAATCTTTCGTTTTCATTTGAAGAAAAGTGCTACAGAGTCGCATCGAATGCTTGTCGAGCCATATGGTGATCATGCTCTTTCAGAAGCCACATGCAAAAGATGGTTTCAACGGTTCAGAAATAATGATTTTGATGTGAGAAATGAAGAACGTGGAAGACCACCAAAAAAGTTTGAAGGCGCCGAATTGCAAACGATATTGAATGGAGATGACACTTTGAGTCAAAAGCAAATGGCAGCAATGTTAAATGTTGCACAACAAACAATTTCTGACCGTTCTAAAGCTATGGGAAAGATCCAAAAGTGTGGAAAATGGGTGCCACATGAATCGAATGAAAGACAGATGGAAAACCGAAAAAAACCCTGTGTGAAATTTTACTTCAAAGGCACGAAAGAAAATCGGTTTTGCATCGGATTGTTACTGGCGATGAAAAATGGATTTATTTTAAGAATCCTAAACGGAAAAAATCATGGGTTAATCTGGGACAACGTGGTCGCCGTGGCGTAGTGGGTAGAGTGCGACGCTCAAACGCCGAAGGGTCTATGTTCGATTCCCAGCACAACACCAATTTTTCGAATTTTTCACGGCACCACCTCTTTCGAGCTGCTGACAACACTCCAAGAGTTATAACTGTCTACGGAAGCTTTTCAAATTTCACCGTTCTGAGTCGGCAAAAAACTGTAGGTCCCTTCTACTCGTGAGAGAACAGTAGCGCGCAACACGGGTAGTTGATGAGCAAGCTTGGCCCTGGTCCCCCATTGGACTGTAACGCCAACAATTATTATTGTTATAATCTGGGACAACTATCAACATCGACTGCAAAGCCAGATCGATTCGGCAAGAAGACAATGCTGTGTGTTTATTGGGACCAGAAAAGTGTGTTGTACCACGAGTTCCTGAAACCTGGTGAAATCGTCAGTACTGATCGCTACACGACAACAAATGATCAATTTGAACCATGCATTGATCGAGAAACGGCCAGAACGGGCCAGAAGACACGTCAAGGTAATTTTGCCCCATGACAATGCACCTGCACACAAAGCAAAACCGGTTCAGGATACAATCAAAGCACTTTCCTAGAAGCAGCTACCCTACCCGCCGTATTCACCAGACTTGGCTCCTTCCGACTGCCATTTGTTTTCATCGATGGGACACGCATTGGCTGAGCAGCACTTTTATTTCTACGAGGGGCTCGAAAATTGTGTGTCTGATTATTTTGCTTTAAAAGACGAACAATTTTATTGGCGTGGTATTCACAAATTGCCAGAAAGGTGGTCAAAATGTGTAGAAAACAATGGCCAATACTTTGAATAAAATGTTTTTACTTTCCCATTAATAATTAGTGTTTTATTTTCAAAAAAACCGTACTCAGGATTCCATGAAGCTAGATACCCAGCTGCTCCACAGTCGATAGGCTAACACACTAAGTTGTTGCCATTTAACAAGGAAGTCGAAGGTAGCGTCGTATGTGCGAACTAGCAGCAAGGCCAACTTTTGAAAGATCGAGCCTCTTCCGCTGCCTTGTGAACCTGTCAAGAATGATGCTTAAAATGTCACTTGATATGGCATCTTGACTTTAAACTTCTACTGGACTGAATGATTTTGGTGAAACAGCGCCAGTTTCGAAGTGTCTGATGGATTTATAGGAGCACAACCATCACGCATGCCACTTTACAGACCCTTCCAGAGTGTCGACTTTTTCTTCATCTCGCACTACTCCAGACTTGTCAAGCACTAGTTGAATTACAAATACTGATCCCGTATTGTCCCAAGTTTGAATTTTTAGAAAATCTTAAAGTCAGCACAAGAATAAAACAATATTTGGCACACAGCGAGTTATTTATTAAAATTAACTTTTGCTCCATACATTCATCTGTTCTCTCTAAAAATACAAATCATGGGATCTTCGTTTTATGGCACCTATTCCACTTTCAGTTGACGCGTCTTCAATCATCCTCTGTAATAGCTGAAATGAAAAATTGAGGATTTGTCATTAGCTTGGCATTCACGGAGTCGGGGGCTAAAGAAGTAAATTTCTAGCAGGAAGGATTACATGCATTTCTATTGCGAGGCATTGGAAGCAAATTTTTTCCGCTGAAATTGATTTTGTGATTAAAGCAGATGCTTGCATGCCTTCAATGGCTGTCTCAGCACGAAGGACTGTTCCAAGTCAAGCGAACAGTTAATTGAGCTGTTGGAAACTACGTTGAGTTGGCCTTAGCTTATTAGGCCTCACACTCCCGGCCACAGCAATGTCTATACTCAGCCATGACTGTTGTCTACTAACTCTGTGGTCTTACACTAACTTTCGCGCGCACAGATGCTTTATCTCGATTAACACTCATTATGTTTGGAAACAACGCCATTTGGCTACAAGGCAACCAGTTTTTTTTTCAAAGGATTTTCTAATACTTGTAAACGCTATGTTTCTATACCGTGATAAAGATTGCCAACAATTAATTTGTTTTAGCCTTTAACTGATAAGGCATAGGGTACTTAAACGACTTGCGGGAAAAGAAGAAATCAGTTTTAACGTTGGGACCATCTCAGAGAAATGCTGTCTCCACCTCGAAGGAGTAAACTGTTGAGATAAAGATATAGATCATATGGGGCTACTGCACTTCAATCTTCAATCCTGGACTGGAACGGGAAACATTCGACGTTTTTGCAGCGGACTTACCCACTTAGGCATATTAACTTTTCAGGCTAACGTTCGTTGTTACTAAACCAAACCCTGAATCCCCGAACACATGTGTTATAGACGGAATATAGACGGAGGTTCCTCACAAGGAACAGATATACACAAAAGACATCAAGAGCCTCTTTAGGGCAACAGGCATGGAGTGTATGGGGTGAAGTTGTGGTTATACTTTTGTTTTGTTTGTTTGCTATGACATTTGTGAAAAATATTTAGTATACATCAAGTCATTGGACAGACAACATCATATTTTGTCATCGTGTTAAAAATGTCGAATTTTGTACCAGAAAGTTATGATTTGCGGAAAGCATTAATCTTTTGTTTTCATTTGAAGAAAAGTGCTGCAGAGTCGCATCGAATGCTTGTCGAGGCATGCTCTATCAGAAGCAACATGCAAAAGATGGTTTCAACGGTTCAGAAATAATGATTTTGATGTGAGAAATGAAGAACAAGGAAGTTTGGAGACGCCTAATTGCAAACGATATTGGATGGAAATGACACTTTGAGTCAAAAGCAAATGGCAGCAATGTTAAATGTTGCACAACAAACAATTTCTGACCGTTTAAAAGCTATGGGAAAGATCCAAAAGTGTGGGAAATGGGTGCCACATGAATTGAATGAAAGACAGATGGAAAACCGAAAAAAAGCCTTGTGAAATTTTACTTCAAAGACACGAAAGAAAATCGGTTTTACATCGGATTGTTACTGGCGATGAAAAATGGATTTATTTTAAGAATCCTAAACGGAAAAAATCATGGGTTAATCTGGGACAACGTGGTCGCCGTGGCGTAGTGGGTAGAGTGCGACGCTCACACGCCGAAGGGTTTCGGTTCGACTCCCAGTACAACACCAATTTTTCGAACTTTTCACGGCGCCACCTCTTTGGAGCTGCTGACAACACTCAAAGAGTAATAATTGTTTAAGAAAGCTTCTCAAATTTCGCCGTTCGGAGTCGGCAAAAAACTGTAGGTCCCTTCTACTCGTGAGAGAACAGTAGCGCGCACAACACGGATAGTTGATGAGCAAGCTAGGCCCTAATCCCCTTTCGGACTGTAGCGCCAGCAATTATTATTGTTATTATCTGGGACAACTATCAACATCGACTGCAAAACCAGATCGAATTGGCAAGAATACAATGCTGTTTGTTGGGACCAGAAAAGTGTGTTGTACTACGAGTTCCTAAAACCTGGTGAAACCGTTAATACTGATCGCTACCGACAACAAATGATCAATTTGAACCATGCATTGATCGAGAAATGACCAGAATGGGTCAGAAGACACGGCAAGGTAATTTTGGCATGGTTCACCTCTATGACACTAAAAGCACACAAGAGTCGATGCAGTGGCAAAAAATCGGAAAAGACCCTCCGAAGGAGTTCAACGTCACTTCGTCTGCCGGGCAGCTGATGGCCATAGTTTTTTAGGTCTCAAAGGCAATCTTGCTTATTGAGTAAAAAAAAAATAGTTGAAACCATTAACGCCACATCCTACTCTTCCACTCTGCATAATTTGCGGAAGGAAATTAAAGAGAAAAGACGAGGTGAGCTCGCAGCGGGTGTGTTGCTTCTTCATGACAACGTTCCTGTTCACACGGCACGAGCTTCCAATACTGATTCGCGAGATTCTGGTTTCGAAGAAATCCAACACCCACCCTGTAGTCCACATCTTGGATTTCGAAGAAATCCAACACCCACCCTGTAGTCCACACCTTGGCCCTAGTGATTATTTCCTGTTACCGGATTTGGAAAAATGTCTTCGTGGAAAAAGATTTTCAAATGATGAAGAACTCCAGTCGGCAATAAATGGGTATTTAAAAAAAGCTTAAAAGCTTAAAAAAGCTTATTTCAAGATGTAACAAATGTATTGATGTTAGAGGAGATTATACCATATTAAAAATAAAAACAATTAATTTTAAATTTGATATGGAGAATATATTGTTCGCCCCTCATAAATGAAACTGTCGCATTTGCTGCTTAACTAACAATCGCGAAGATGTGACAATTCAAGAACTTAAGATTTCAGAAGCACCTAGTTGGACAGATGGAAATGGAGTTAAAGACTGGGGTTTCAGCTTCTGATAAGTCCAGAGGGTTGCGTTGCGTGTGTTTCTTGTCGTGGGTTTACTTCACCACATTGCTATGTGCAGTCTATTTTGGAATCTTTGGCGTTTGTGAGGTAAGTCACTTAGTTGCTTTACTACGCTGGGCATTGGGTACTGACGATCGAAGGTTCGTTAGGACCCTGTTACATAATGACTGTGGTTTTATAAAATATCTCTTGGAGACAAAAGTTTTCACAATCTAGCGATCAGCTCTTAATGCGAAAATCATAAAAAATATCAAGGCGAAAATATTTGAACTATTTTCTCAACCAGAAACGGAGAAATATTGGTCAATGCTTTTATGTTTGCTTCGTAGAAAGGGAAAACATTTTAATTTTATCCGAGGAAAAGCGATCCTTTAAGGAAACTTTAACTCTCCCCATGTGATTCAAAGGGACAAAGGAGAACAAAAGAATAACACATAAAGGATCAGTTAAAGGAGCATTTTAATCATAATTCTTGGCGCTACAGTCTAAAGGGGGACCAGGGCCTAGATTGCTCATCAACCACTCGTGTTGTGCGCGCTACTGTTCTCTCACGAGTAGAAGGGACCTACAGTTTTTTGCGGACTCCAAACGGCAAAAATTGAGAAGCTTTCTTAGACAGTTATTACTCTTCGAGTGTTGTCAGCAGCTCGAAAGAGGTGGTGCCGTGAATTCGAAAAATTGGTATCGAGCTGGGAGTCGAACCTAGACACTTCGGAGTGTGAGCGTCGCATTCTACCCACTACGCCACGGCGACCACGGAAAGGAACATTTTCCAAATGTTTTTTAAAGGCGGCCTTTCCTTCATCTTCTTATGGCGGTGTGGACCTGGGCCAATACGACCTATCGCCAGCTGCCTCCAGTTGTGCACTCCAAGTTGGTTGAGGTCCGTCTCCACTTGTGTGGGCCATCTTAGCCTATTTCTCTGTTGCGTTGTCTTAAAGGTTCAGATTCGAAGTCCAGAGCAGTGGTGTTCATACGCTCTATATGACGTAACCATCTTAAGCGTTGTGTCCGAAGACGCTTGACCTGGCGCATGTCGCTGTACAGCCCAAAGATTCCGTCATAAAATCTTCTCCTTCAGATGCCATCTACGCAAACATGACAAAAAATAGCATGCAAAACCTTTGTCTCGAAAAGACTAAGGGCTTTCTCATCCGCTTTTTGTAACATCGCAAAACAAAATAAAAATAGAAGCAAAAAAAAAGCTTTTGTTTAAGGCGAGCAAGAAATAGCGATTGGTAAGAGTTATTCTGCGTTTGTTTTCGGTACTGAGGTCATTGTCCCTGTTTACCGCGGAGCCGAGGTAGATGAAAACCTTGACTACCCCGAAGTTTCTGCTGCCTAGTGTGACGCTCTATCCAAGGCATCGATGTTGTGTGTCCTTCCTTGATGACAGCATGTACTTTGTTTTGTCCTCATTTACCACCAGACCTATTTTAGCCGCTTAAGCTTCAATGCCAGCAAATGCCTCATGGACGCCTCGCTGTGTTCGTTCAATCTCGTCAATGTCATCAGTGTAAACTAGAATTCGAACTGATTTCTGGAAGATCGTGCGTCTGGTGTTGACTTGTGAGTTACGCACGACCTTCTCGAGAATGATCCTGAAAAAGTCATATGACATGCATCGCCTTGTCTAAAAGCTTTTTTTACATCGAAGGTCTCGGTGAGTTGGTTACCGACCTCGACGGATGAGCGAGAGTTCTCAATCGACATCCTACACAATCTGACGTGTTTGGTAAGAAGGCCAAAACTAGACATGGCACTGTGTAGGTGGTCTCTACGCACACTGTCATATGCGGCCTTTAAATCAACGAATAGGTGGTGAGTCGATTTGGATTCCCCCTTTTCCAGGATCTGCCGTTATGTGAAGATCTGGTCTATTGCGAACTTCCCTGACCTGAAACCAAACCGATAGGGACCAATCGGGTTGTGGACAAAAGGTTTTAGGCAATCACACAATACGGCATATAGTATCCGACGTAAATAAAACGAATACTCGATAATTAGCGCAGTTAAAGGGGTCTCCCTTCTTGTGAACCGGGCAAAAGACGCTGATATTCCAGTCATCAGGGCAACAGACGCTGAGATTCCACATATAGATAAGTTGGTGCATGCGCCCAACCAACTCATCTCCAGCTACTTTATATAGTTCTGATGGCAATCCATCTGCTCCAGCAGCTTTGTTCGACTTCAACTTCGCCATTGCCACCTCGTCTTAGTCGTGGGGACGGAATTCTGGACTATTGTCGTCCAAATTGAGTAAACCATTCTGCCATACAGCGGAATTTGTGCCGTCGTCACCGTTTAAGAGTTTACAGAAATGGCGAAAGCCTTTTAATAATAATGACTGTTGGCGCGACAGTCCACAGGAGGACCAGGGCCTACCTTGCTCATAAGATACTCGTGTTGTGCGCGCTACTGTTCTCTCATAAGTAGAAGGGTCCTACAGTTTTTTGCTGACTCAGAACGGCGAAATTTTGAGAAGCTTTCCTAGAAAGTTAATACTGTGTAAGTGTTGTCAGCAGCTCAAAAGAGGTGGTGACGTGAAAATTTCGAGGTGTTCAGCCGGGAATCGAATGTAGACCCTTCGGCGTGTGCGCGTCACACTCTACGCACTACGCCACGGCGGCCACGAAAGCCTTTTGACACCCCTGAAACCATAATTTCTGAATTTGAGACGTATGGTTCGACTGGAAATCATCATTATGTTTACGTTCTGCTCCTTTTTTTGCACAACAGTTTGATCAGTACACTGGAATCATAAACTGGTCCAACTTCTTCGACAGCTTATTTGACCTAAAAAGCGATATCAGCAAGTACTTCTGTCAGAAGGAGTGTCAAGTTCTCATACCCTCTCATCACTAGGGCGTCGGAAATCTGTTCTCTTCCAGTGGCAGAGGATGTGCCATTAGGTAGCAGGGGCATCATTGCGTAACGACGGAATTTGAGGATGGTGTAGTGATACGTTAGTAAGTCCGTAAGTCAACAAAAATTCAACACATATGTGAGGTGCACTAGGAGGGTCTTGGCACCTTAACATGTAATCTCAAAATATGCAACAATCGCTAAAGGGTACAATCAGGGCCCACATAGTCCAAATATAGTTGCAGGAACTTTTTCGTCTGTATATTTCCTCAGGAGTCATTAGCAATTAAAGTTCACGTTGTCCCTTGGTGATTCTGAGCATAATCACGTTTCATTGAACATAAGGTCCCCATTTAATTCCAACAAGACTACCTCTTCCAGAAATAATAGGTAGAACATCAAGACTTGAGAACGACCTTAAAAGGCAAATGGACGGGTCTTCAGATAAAAATTCGGCGCTGGTAACACACTGGCATAATGGCTGCCCTTTGAAAATGTATGGCATTGGCCTTGAAAGTAAGAAAATCAAGAAGGTCTGTCAGACAGTCTCCAGCAATGTTGCTTAAATTTTCCAGGCAACGATGTCCTGGAATTCCAACTTTCTTGCAGTCGGAATGTGTTTTCACTCACATCTACTGCAAATCATAGCAGGTATTTACGAGTAGGATTTACGAGTCCTAAGTCAAAATGTCGGCAACATATTACAAATAGTGGTCGCCGTGGAGTAGTGGGTAGAGTACGACGCTCACACGCCGAAGGGTGTAGGTTCGATTCCCAGCTCAACACCAATTTTTTCGAATTTTTCACGGCACCACCTCTTACGACCTGCTGACAACACTCAAAGAGTAATAACTGTCTAAGAAAGCTTCTCAAACTTCGCCGTTCAGGGTTTTCAAGTGAACTGTCAGGTTTGGTCCTAAACCATGAGTCGTGACTAATGGATTCATATTGAAAAAACAACAGCTCTCTCCTCAAAGTCATAGTTAGCTTGCAGCCACTCGGTGTATTCAAATTCTTTCTCGAGAAAATGACGAAGAACAGAAGTTTTGGCTTCGACTCCAGGTGAGATTCCCCATTACGTACAATGAACACAGTCAGCTACGTCAACGAGCTTGAATGGTGGGCTCCTGTGCATCAAGAAATCCTCCTCCATCTTCAAAATTGTCTCCTCTATGCCTTTACCTTGCACTACCTTCCGCAAAGATCACATTTTACAGAAAAAAAAGCTTCACCACAAGACGATCCTAATTGTCCTTTGTGTCCACATCCCTCGTTCCACTTTCGCAACCAACCTTATACCCTCTGTCATCAAAACTTCATAAATATGACAACAGGGAAATCATACACAGAACTCCAGAAGTTCTCTCTGTCAGCTATCACTGCTCAAATGGTCAGGCAAAGGCAACCACTCGTATTCGCCGAATACCACATCGCAGATTGCCATCGCCACCACCACTGCTTTTAATAGATTTTCCAAATAATCACGAGGCACGGCAGCCATCCGCCCGCAACAAGGAGATACATTGTGCGCCAGTGAGTGCATCCGACAGTGCATCGCATCAAGCGCCCGTACCAACTGTCAAGTGTAGTAACGTCCATTAATTTCAAACTCAAAACTGGACGTTGGTTTTGTTTCTCTGCGGTCAAGAGTACTGTCTGTCTCACAGCAGATGGGGGTGGGGGACGGAAACCGCACTCACAACCATTCGAAACAGTATTCATTCATGGGTCTTCTGTGCATATCCAACGCAATGACCGTTAATGAAAAAGGATGCCACCAATACGCCTGCACAGTAACGCTGACTAAGCAAATAGAACTGATTTGTCGCCGGGGACCCACCGCGTCGTCCTCATGACGGACCGATTCCATTATGCGGTTGGCCACATACGGATGGAGTTTTTGATTGCTCATGATGTATAAAGTGCATCATTGTGCGCAGCTCGTGCGGCCCGTCATCCGGAGAGGAGGCGGCGGGTTGTCGAATCCCAGGAATGCAACCTGGGCCGACAAGGATGCCAATCAGGCTTAAGATTTCCTGCAATCTAACACTTGGTCACACGTCTGCCACCTCACACTCCCACCCCCGTCATTGTGTTAATTAATTAACTGCACTCCGAGTTGTTGTTGCATTAAGATGTCAATTTATCTTGCCCCCACTGGGGTGTGGAGAGGATTCCAGAAATCTCCCAAGACAAAGCCAGGAATGTGCACAGACCGACGGCCAACAGGTATTCAAATCCCCTGCAAAGTCAGTCGGTCATGAGGCAGATTGAAAATCAAAATTGTGGGGGTCATTGGTGGTCGAACCCTTGGCCGGCCTCAAAGGAGGCCGGCTTAAGCGAGACAATGAAACTTAAATTGACATGACAAGTGATTGGGATTATCTCGGTGAAGAAAACCCCCACTCCGGGCTGTCTGGCTTATGACTGATATATACGCCGACACACACATTTGGTGTAAGCTGTGCGGTAGGTAGGGGCAAATGATTTTCTTGAATTAAACAATGATTCGTTTAAGATGGCTGCTGGCCGCTTGTTGGGCCGAGTGGTCTGGCTGGATGGAAGATGGCTTTTGACAGGCACTATCGGCATCAGTGGAATCACTAGTCCAGTGTCGGAGAAGTGACAACTGCTGTCCGAAAATTGAGAGATTAGCAAAATGTGTTCATAATCACTGAAATCTGGGAAGCCATTATGTGTGGCTGGAGGTTTGTACACCATCATCTTCTCTTATCTTGTTGCAATATGGAAACATGAGGCTGTAGGCAGTCATCAAGTAGAACAAGAAGGATTTGAAGTTTCCCACAAACAAACAACTGGAGGCTTGCAGATGAGGACAGTGTGGAGATTGTGTAATCAATAGGAAGCTGATTGCGAGTTAATCTATGAAGAGGCAAAACAACTTAAAACAGATTTTAGTGACGCCAGGGAAGACATTTCGAAAATAATGAAGCTAATAGAAGAAGACACCTAGGTGGACAGATGGACAGACGGACAGATGGACAGATGGACAGATGGACAGATGGACAGATGGACAGATGGACAGACGGACAGATGGACAGATGGACAGATGGACAGATGGACAGATGGACAGATGGACAGACGGACAGATGGACAGATGGACAGATGGACAGATGGACAGATGGACAGTTGGACAGATGGACAGATGGACAGATGGACAGTTGGACAGATGGACAGATGGACAGTTGGACAGATGGACAGATGGACAGTTAGACAGATGGACAGATGGACAGATGGACAGATGGACAGATGGACAGATGGACAGATGGACAGATGGACAGATGGACAGATGGACAGATGGACAGATGGACAGATGGACAGATGGACAGATGGACAGATGGACAGGTGTACAGGTGGACAGTTGGACAGATGGACAGATGGACAGATGGACAGATGGAAAGATGGACAGATGGACAGATGGACAGATGGACAGATGGACAGCTTGACCGATGGACAGATGGACAGATGGACAGTTGGACAGATGGACAGATGGACAGATGGACAGTTGGACAGATGGACAGATGGACAGATGGACAGATGGACAGCTGGACAGATGGACAGCTGGACAGATGGACAGATGGACAGATGGACAGATGGACAGATGGACAGATGGACAGATGGACAGATGGACAGATGGACAGATGGACAAATGGACAGATGGACAGATGGACAGATGGACAGATGGACAGATGGACAGATGGACAGATGGACAGATGGACAGATGGACAGATGGACAGATGGACAGATGGACAGATGGACAGATGGACAGATGGACAGATGGACAGATGGACAGATGGACAGATGGACAGATGGACAGATGGACAGATGGACAGATGGACAGATGGACAGATGGACAGATGGACAGATGGACAGATGGACAGATGGACAGATGAACAGATGGACAGATGGACAGATGGACAGATGGACAGATGGACAGATGGACAGATGGACAGATGGACAGATTGACAGATGGACAGATGGACAGATGGACAGATGGACAGATGGACAGATGGGCAGATGGACTTCCTGCGTAAATCTAACATGACTATTAGGAGCACCAGAAGCATAAGTTTCCCTTACAATTCACCAAAATCTGGTCAACCATTGAGCCATAATACGTCTTGCAGAAGCAACAAAGCTAGATTTGAAACTAAACCAAGCTTTGTTGTAGCTCTAATTTAAGAGGGAAAAGACACAGAACCGAACTCCGTGCCAGACAATCGAGACAAGCCTCGAGGGAGCAATTCTGCCAATCCCCTTCACCCAAAGCACCATCAATGACAGTTTCTTTTCACAATCCGCTTCACTTCAATTACCGCCTATCGAGTCAGTCGAAATTAATCACTTTCGAAGTGCCTATCAAATCGATGGAACACGATTCTGCTCAACACTCGAACTTCGGAAACCGATGCCACCACCAAAGCCACAGGAGCACACTCCATAAAGCAACAACACAGCCAACATCGCATTGACTATGAACCATGAAACCGAGGCGTCCCCGCCCGACGAACGCAAATAGACCCGCTTATTGACAAAGCTCCGGTTGCTAATGTGAGACTGATAAGTTTCCAAACCTTTGCGCCACTCCACCTCCATTCAGCACCGCACTGTGGCTGCTCTTCAGCGCAGTCATTAATCAAAGCCGATAGTTCATATCAAGTCCCCACACACAGCAAACAAACACGCAAATTAGCCACCCTCACCCTCCCCGCATCAGACTGCAAAGCAGCCAGAAGTATCCACAAAGTACGCATCCACGCCATTGATTGCATTGTAAGTGAGCGCGCACTCATATCTCTCGTGCTTATGCGTTTCGCGGTAATCAAACCCGAAGTGCACAGGATGCACATTAAAATAAATCAAATGCACTGAGCGCGGATTAATCGATATCCACAGCGACGGGGCGGGTTGCGGCGCTCAAATGCAAAGCATCCAGGCAGAGACACCACAGAGGGACAACCTCTCCCCACCGAAGCGGGACGAAATCCAATTGAAGATTGATTGGAGCGCTGGCTTTATGCGCGGTTGAGCCTGGATCCGTGCACGCGCGTAGTGTAAAGGTAGATATTTAATTAATTCCGTGCCGTGCATCCTTCAACCCCGGCCAGGGGCAACCTTCGCAACTCCAACACCAGCCCTGTGCCCGCCGACGCCGCTCCAATTGGCAATACTCTCGTGTTGCGCGAAAAATTCACTTTAACACTTGTGTAGTTGTTGCAAGGGGGGGACCCTTGACACACGCTGCGTGCGTCCGTGTGTGCGCCTGCAATAAAATGGAATTACCTTAACCGCCGACGTACGTCTGTGTATGTATCCAAAACGAAATAAAAACTTCCCTGCTGTTGCCACACCGGCTACTGAACCCGAATACACACATGTGAATCGGGAGAGAGACGGGAAAAAAGAAAAAAGGATTTCAACTGGATTGGACGGAAATCTAATTTCGTTATGGATAAAAGCCCACCGGAGGCAGTTGCGTTCCGAAATATTTTATTAAGCCATAAACTTTTATTACCGCAACTAAATGTTTAAGTGGAGCGAATGTACTGTGAATAACTGCTGGCAATTACACGTCCAAAAAAGTGTTCGCAAATAGTTTTAGGATTGAAATCGCAGACGGAACTGGCCACGCTGGGGCTCGGCCGCTTTGCATGCCAACTGATGGAGGGGGTTTTCGTCCTCGTCCTGGCCTTGGACTGGATTTCGTCTGAATTGGTTTGAGGCATTTGAAAAGCTGAAAGATTGCGACTGACAATGGGTAAGGGGTTTGGTTTGGTTTCATACGTGCAAGCAGGGTCTTTCTAAGAAGTGAATGGTGTGCCTCAAGGTTGTGGGGTTGGAGGAGATTTGTTTTTATCAAAGTGGCACGTGGGTTTGAATATTTGTGATTATGAATTCCAAGATCCAAGAGGGAGTGAAGGACTCCACTGAGGTTGCAATAGCCAAATGCCCGTGGCTTGAGACAGGAACTGACGTAAGGGCGAAAGCGGGGAACTGGACGGATTGCTGTCAAACCCAAATTGTGTAAAAACTTGTGAAGGCGACTATTTTTAAACATAAAATTATTTTTAAGCACCACTGTGTCTAATACACCTACACTTGCAAGGTGTTTCACAAGCTTGGGAAACGAGAGAAAGGGTAAATCATTGGCTTGGGAAATGAAATGGATGAATTGTTAAGAGTAAAGGGACTATGCAGAGTCCCAGAGTTTGATAGTTTAACTTAGGAGAAGTCGAACCTGACTGTTTTTAATGAAGTTTAACCTTTAGATCGGTTGTAGGGCGAACTCAAATTTGTGACCCAACGACTGTAAGAACGACATGCACCAGCAGATCAAATATTCACAGCTGAGGCGAAACGTGGAAAAGATCGACGAGTCAAGGTCTTATACTCCTTTGTAGAAAGGATAGTAATCGCAAGATGCCTTAGGACACGATAGCAAAATTTACGATTTCCAGGAAGTCATTCCGACTGAATTGTGCCATAAACGCGCTTCTGTTCAAGAAACACTGAGAAATTCTCAGTTTGCAATCATGCTCCATTCTATATGGTAGATCCCTGATCCTGTGGTGGAGAAGATAATAAGAACAGGAGTTTTTGAAACAGAAGATATGATCACCAACCGCGGGTTTACACAGAGGATAACGGCAAGATCGGTACTTTCAAGATGGCCATCGCGGAACAAATTGCGGTTATTCAAAAATGGGGGAATGAATTCTACACTTTCCATATTCCTGCAGCCTCTACAGAAGTTGTTTTAAGGGATGCTGAGTCCGTGCGCTAGTGTCCCAATGGCGTAGTGTCCCTTGATGGGACCTATAAAGTTTCGAACACTCATTTTTCCCTGCGTGGGAGAAAGAAAGACTATGTGAAATTACTCTGAGCTAAAAAAAAATGAGGTAAGTGTCAAGTGTCGGTCACTATTCGGTCAGTTTGCATAAACAGGGGAAAAGAAGGTTCACTTTAGCGAATTAAGTAGAAGTTACGTGTCTTGCCTATGGACGAGATCAGGGATTTGTTGCTGAACTTGGTGAACTCATTGGATGTCAGTGTATCCAGGTATTTAAGTCGTGTGTATTTAGCATTGATCTTTAGAGATAGGCGTAACTGGAGAAAAATATTTTAACCTGTTGAGGATGGCGTGTACCACCGGTGGCACATTAATGTTTTATCTGGCGGCATGCCTGACGAATAACCGTACAACCGCAGAAGCACTATATTGATGTGTGCATTTTTGGCAAAATTTGTTGTTTTTCTTCAAAAATTAAAAATTTGTACAACGTGCCCCCAGATAAAGCAAAGTCAAAGTTTTGCTGCCGTTAGATGATGCGAAATACAAAAAACTGCGCCGTAAACAGGTCTGAGATCAGAGAAAGTCCAGACATCACAGCACCAAACTCGAAATAGAGAGAAAAGCCGAAGCTTCGGTGTGTAGATCAAGACCTCCGAAGTGAACGATATGATCCACGTATTTTTCGCCAGAAATCTACAAGGATAAGAACATTGCTCTAGCTCTTGGTTGATCACATAATGAAACAAATAATTAATCACATTAAAAATTTTACAAAGCTTTTACTCATTAAAACGTTGTGTCACCTTTGAGCGATCAGCTGAAACCAAGAAACACACAATTTAATTTGAGACGTTGCCTTGCATTTTTTGACAGGTTTCTTACCACAGGAAACATTTGCACACGATGTCGTTCAAGATTTACTCTAGAACCCACAAAGAGACGTGTGGTACAATCAGACACTAGAACTTTAGAATCCATTTCACAAGTACTGTCCACTTTATAGTTTTACAAAATCCTTCATTTTCATACGCACATCTGTAAAGCACTTTTTTTAGAATTTCTATAGAATTAATGTTCCCGCATAAAATTCCTACATAAACTCGCAACACAATGCAAAACAAAAGCTACTCATGTGGACTTGAGAAATTATTCCATTTGTCAATCGGTCGATAAGAGGGGTGTTAGGGTTATCTTACCAAAACAGAAATCATCCAGATTTACGGCAATTCCCAGTGTGGTCGAGACGACATCGCGAAGGAGCGAAAAGAATTCTTTTGTTATACATGTGAAAGCTAGACGAGTTCGAGGTTGTCGCTTGTTGTGTCTGTGTCACAGCAAAACTCAGACACATGACCAGTAAGGCGATCAAAAGAAACGAACGCGGCGACATTTTCAGCACAACTAAAGCGGCTGCAGTGAGAAAAAATCGAATTGCGATTGCTTCTGGAATTCAATCAGCTAAGCTGATAGCAATTTCAAATGACGCATATAAATTTGAAACACTCTCGAGAAATCAGACGGGCTTTTGCAAACATTTTGACAAGATTATGCCTCCCATGAAAAATCAGGGGAATTAGGAGGATTGAACTCTGGTTTGCATCAAGATGGAGATTAATAGGTTTTCAAAAAACTTCGAGCCTTAAGAGGTTGTGACCAAATTTTTTAGGCAAATGTACTCTTCGTAGTCGCCGTGGGGTAGTGGGTAGAGTGCGACGCTCACACGCCGAAGGGTCTAGATTCGACTCCCAGCTCAACACCAATTTTTCGAACTTTTAACGACACCACCTCTTTCGAGCTGCTGACAACACTCAAAGAGTAAACACTGTCTAAGAAAGCTTCTCAAATCTCGCCGTTCGGAGTCGGCAAAAAACTGTAGGTCCCTTTCTACTCGTGAGAGAACAGTAGCGCGCACAACTCGAGTAGTTGATGAGCAAGCTAGGCCCTGGTCCCCCTTTGGACTGTAGCGCCAACAATTATTATCATAATGCACTTTTCAAATCGAAGTCAGAACATGAAAAGATTATATTAGAGCCTTTCGTTTTGTGAATATGTTGAAAAGTGTACTTTGTAAGCAATGCCGAGAAATTTTCTTCATATTGATCTTGGTTTGAAGTTTTATACCTCTTACAAAATACAGTGTAAATTATTTAGATGAGTATTTTCATCCGATGAGATCATCTGGTGACATAACACTCAATAAGTCCAAGGACTAACGATTAAAAGCACATTTTCTAGACAAAATTCGACTTCCTTGTTGTTGACATTAATTGGACGGCATTTGCTTAAAGCAGAGGCTGTATAAAGTTTGATTCATTCAAGTAAGCAATTCGTGCTGCTGGCTCATTTCTGCAAGAGTTACGTCCTAGACAGTCATGAGAACAGTTCCGCTTTCCACTCATAACAAATTGAAATTCATAAGGTTTATGCCAACTCTCTCACAACTTCTTAACTTTACAGTCCGGCTTCAGCTCCACCTGCTTGAACAGCTTCATTGCACAACTCAAAAAACACATCGTTGCACATTGCTGGATATTGAATTGTCACTGGTTGACAAACCACTGGAAAACCGGTTTCCGAGTACACACGACGACGACGCACTTCATCCGTTAAATAAGAAAAGGAAGTCTCACCATCACATCATCCTGAAGTTGTCCTACAGTTATTTGTATGGTCCAAGGGGCACCTCGTCGGTGAAATAAGAATGCTCTCAAATCGGCTCGTTGTCGTTGTAATCGGCGCCAAAGTCGCTGGGCCCAACGGCTTCCCCAAGCCAAACGTAAGATATAAAACCACAAGACAGACAATACTTAGAACCGAACGGAATAACATTTTGTCACAACTGATTCAAATTCTCGACCGTAATCTACCAAGACCTCAAGAAAACTTAGAGGTTATCAACTTTCTGATTGATTTTATACAGTGCGGATGTTAAAAAACCGCAAATACAGCATCTTCAATTTGTCAAAAGTCGGAGGAAAGGAAATCAGGTTTATGAACGGTTGCAGGGGAAGCACCAATTGAATGTGGTATGCGAGCATAGGGAAAGTGTCAGAAGTTTAAAGGAAACCGGTTGGGAAGAAGTTTGTTGTGACGCATGGATACCGGTTGTGCTTGAGATTATGACAGTCTGGTACTTTTGGGATGAACTTTAATTGAATAAGTGATGACTAAACCAGAATACAGGGTGGAAAAGAATAAGCTTATCCAATGCATATGACCGTCGGAAAAAGTAGAAAATATACTCAATTTTGCTTGATACTAATAAGAAAATATGGTCAGAATAGCCTGAGACTGAGGAAGCTGAATTTCGTGAATAGAAGACTGGTATATATACCAACCTAAAGGCCAACAAAAATTATTAAGCCAATTTTTTGAAAATGGCGAAATTGTGAAAATGTACAGGATGTATATTGGATGCAAATAAAACCAAATCAAAATTGGGCAAGTGGCACTTGCACTGAAACAGAGGAAATCAGATTCCTTGTTTTTGATTCGAAAAGGGAAGAAAGCTTAGGAATTCATCAAACGCGAATTTTCATAGCAGATATCAAAGGAACTGAAGTTAAAGTAGAAATACTGGACCGGTGACTGGAGGAAAGTTTAAAGGCTATGATAGCCCAAAGAAGAAAATATTCAATGTAATGCCTGGGGAACCTGATTCATCATCACCTACATCAATGCCAAGGAGAGAAATATAAATGCTGCCAAGGCCATGCTTTGCATATGGTGGGACTAGATGAATATGGTGTACTATGAGCTTTTTAAACCAGGTGAAACCATTGCCGGGACACGTTATCGATTGAAACTGACCCGTGCATAGCTTGAAAATACCCGAAAGCGACCGAAAGGTATTACAAGGTGGTTTTGCAACATGGTTACGCTCTGTTACAGTATCTGCAAGACTATGAAATGGGAACTCTTATCCCACCCACCTTTAGCTCGAGACTTTGGTCCTGTGGAGTACTGGCTTTTTCGACGGGTACAAATCAACTGAGGGGTCATCTTTTGGGAACGTTTCAAGAAATCAATGATTGGATCGATGCTAGAGAGGACTCCTTTTTGAAAGATGGTATAACTGTCCACTTCCGGAATCGAACTTGAGACCTTCTGATCATTTGAGCGTCGCACCGTACACACTACATCACGGCATAAATTGCGGCGTACATGGGAGAAAAGTTAAAATACACACAAATATTTTACATTATTCTTAACAGCTTATGCTGCAGTATATGCGGGTGTGCTTCCTAAAACCCAGCATACAGCAAGGCTTGCAAAAAAATCAGCATTCGTAATCGCTGAAACATGCACACACCGTACCCTAACCTTTGCAGGAACATGAAGCACTTTAACTTCGTTTTGCAAAATTCATCTGGTAGTTGGAGCTTCCTTTAAGAATGCAACAAGCGAAAAAAGTTCCTCTTCTAATAGCTTCTGTTGTCTTCCAAAAACGACAGTTCAAAAAATAGCTGCAAGGCGTTACAGTCTTACGTTTTTAATTTTTAACAAACAAATGTGAACAGGCCTTCATTGCACCTACAAAAATATAACTGATCAATCTCAGGTTCAGTGTTACTTACTTCGTGTATGTTTGCTATGACTTTTCTTTGTTAAAGGTTTTCGCCTACAATTAGGCAATGTATTCCGAGTGTCAGGAGTCTCGACCATAGGAAGAGACTCTTTGGCACATAAAATTTTCCGAGTGGGAAGTGGCTCAAGTGGATGGAAATCGCCCGTCGAATCGGCGGTTATGGGTTCAACCACGAATATGAGATTCGGAAAAAGGCTTTTCTTTTTTTTTTTTTGTGAAATTGTGGGTTCCCGTGGAACATGTCTTAGTTGGGGGCCAGTTGGTTGGTTGTGTGACATGAAAACAGTGACTGCCTCTCACTGAGGCAAACGAGGAAAGCGACTCTCGCCAATACCCCGTCAGGAGTCTTTCTCTTGTCGACATAGGAAGCAGAACAAAGGAAGATAAGCAGCAGGAGTAAGTAATTGTCGAGGAAAGTGAATTAACTCAAGAAAGTGAAACTGGAAGACAGTGGACATAGACATAAACATCAATGTACATAGAGGGAAAGTGTAGTCTCTAAAACCAAGCCACCAACAGGTGAAGTGCTACTGTTCAATTGTACGTATTCTTATGTATGAGTCTTCTAACAGGGTGATTCCGGTGATTGAGGTTTTTTTTCCCTGTTGGAGGGTATGTCCCTAAACTTTCTAATAGAGCCCGACTTGAATTGCGGTTGGGTGACCAATGTGACCAACAGGACAGGAGACCCGAAAAGGCCTAGACGACCACCTGCTTCGAGGAACACAGCATCCCGTATCTACGGTGTTATCATATAGAGTAAAGAATATCAAAACCCAATACCCTAAAGTGGTCGCCGTGGCGTAGTGGGTAGAGTGCGACGCTCACACGCCGAAGGGTCTAGGTTCGACTCCCAGTTCAACACCAATTTTTCTAATATTTCACGGCACCACCTCTTTCGAGCTGCTGACAACACTCAAAGAGTAATAACTGTCTAAGAAAGCTTCTCAAATTTCGCCGTTCGGAGTCGGCAAAAAAATGTAGGTCCTTTCTACTCGTGAGAGAACAGTAGCGCGCACAACACGAGTAGTTGATGAGCAAGTTAGGCCCTGGTCCCCCTTTGGACTGTAGCGCCAACAATTATTATTAATACCCTAAAGAAGAATACAGAGTTTCCATAAGTGTCGTGTTGGACTCGGATTGCATAAACGGGGACGTAGCTGAATTGTTTGAGCAACCGGTCTGTCGCGAAGTTGAGATCAAGAACCAAGGGAACTCAAGGGATCACCTCCGAGTCGTTTTCGTTTTTTTATTTAATTTGTTTCTTCACTTCTTTCTTTTCTATTACTTTTTTTTTTCTTTTGTCACAATTGGGAGTAAATCAGAAGTCGGCTTATCATAGGGTTGGTCAAGTGACATTTTGAAGTATATAGAGTCACCTAGATATAAGATTAGATTTAAGGGAATATTTTTAGATTAAGATAGTGTTAAATTAGATTAATGAAGGTTGTAAACGTGTATTGTATTCTTTGTCTGCTTAAGTCTAGTCGGATCTAGTAGCGATTTTTGGTCCGGAAGCAAAAAAGAACGGAAGAAGGCATTCGCCTGGCCCAAAAAATTATCCCGTAACCTTTCTCCCAGCTGTTCGGTAAACCCCTTGCCCTCACCAACACTCTTTCCCGAAGTATCTTCGTCGAGAAGAAATGTTACGCGTTCCTAATGACTAAATTTACATTTTATTTTCCCCATAGAAAGAAAAATATAATCCGCTTCAGAAATTAATCATAAATTAAAAGAGTGTTAGACGAACGCGCCGTAAACACAATTACAATCTGCCAATAAAATGGTTTCCATGGAAAGGATGCTGACTGACGCTCACACAATAAAAATGTTTGCCCGAAAAAAGGGAGATGTCCAGGAGAAATTAAAACGCATTAGGCATGACATCTAGAAACTCCTTACGTAGAACTTTGAAAACGTAGGTCATTCTCGATTTCCTTCTCGTTTCTAAGCCGATTATCAAAGAGAGATTCTAGCAATTTGCTTAAATATGGAAATAAATTGAAACGCACTTCAAAAAGCAAGAGGAGCAAAATAAATACGCGGGCAGTCTAGTTATTGGCATTGCCTTCCCAATCATTTAACCTAAACCTGAACAGCAATAAGTCGAAATATTTCTACAGCGAGTAACAAACGGCGATTTGAAGAGAATACTTAGGGCGGAAGCAAATGCCGCATTTTACGAATAAAAGAAAAACGAAATAAAACTGATTTTTATTCAAACCTCATCTATAAGATTATAAATAGTAATAGTTGGCGCAACAGTCCAAAGGGGGACCAGGGCCTGAAGTGCTCATCAAATAATCTTGTTGTGCGCGCTCATGAATGCTCTCACGAGTAGAAGGGATCTACAGTTCTTTTCCCGACTCCGAATGGCGGAATATGAGAAGCTTTCTTAGATAGTTATTACTCTTTGAATATTGCGAGCAGCTCGTAAGAGGTAGTGCCGTAAAAAAAATGCAAGGTATTCAGCCAAGAATCGAAACCTTCGGCGTGTGAGCGTCGCACTCTACCCACTACACCACGGCGGCCACTGCTGCTCAAGTATTGCACCTAATAATGATTCTCAAGTGTGTGTCTCACTTTGAAATCATCCGAAGACTGAAATCATCCGAAAACTCCACGCGAACACGAAAAACGATTCTACACAGAAACAAACAAAAGTCTTCAAAAATTCTAACCTCCATCGGCTTTGACATTTTAGTCGAACAAAAAAATTCCCTACCACATTCCCAATGTGTCCTGGATGTGCCATGATTTAAAAAATATCCTCATTGGCTTAAAAACTGCTCCCGAGACTTTCCTCGGCTCTCGAGATTCATCAACATTCTTGAAAATCAACAGAAATAGCTCGAAAATTCGATCTCCTCAATTGTCCAGAAATAAGCAAGTCAGTCGCAAAGACAAATCAGCTGCAGAAAATGCAAAAATCGCTTCCATTGCTAAGCAACGGAAGAGACATTTATTGTTCGTTGATTCTCTCATTACTCATGACTACCGTTCCAAAGAGAGACTGCAGATCTCTCTTAAATGAGACACAATTTCGAGAGTAATGCATTCAATAATATTTTCTTACCACAAAATAAATTTTCTAAAACAGAGACTTAACCACTCTACATTCCCCCCTGTGGTCCAGTTTGCACTTAGTCGGTGTCCTGAGGATGCTCTGCCGAAACTCCAGTTCAGGTATCGTCGTGTCGTTTAGGTCCACCTGCAGAACAGATGTTTTCGCGATGCACACGGACACGAAAAATATCACTAACAAGCAAATAACTACAACCGACGACCGCACCATTTCGCTGTCACTGATTCCAGTGCGTAACGGAGAACGCCACAAGATCTTTTATCACCTCCAGAGGTTATCGGGGTGCCGGTCATTGATGAACCTATACATAGAACATCTGACTAACGTTCCAATTCAGACGAAGTAACTGAAGTCATTAAGATTCCGCAGACATTATAAATTTCCGACTGAGTGCCCATCACAAACGTGAGGGGGACACGAGATTCAAAATTCATTCATATTCGCTGTTGGATTCTACGGTTTTGCTTGCTGATTCAGCGCTCTGGATTGCAAAGAAGAGACAATGAAGGAAGCGGCATGATAAACGAGTTACGAGTCCTTTCCGGACAGTGTTGTTTCTGGTTGTGTTCAGAATTCCTGGTGAGTAACGAAGCAACTGCCAGACTTTCCGGCACCAATATTTTGTTGAGATCATTTTTAAAATTGTCTGTATGTTAAGAGAGCAAGAAAAACATGAACAAGGATTAAACTGACTGAGGCTTAAGGGCAATTAAAATATTTGGGTGGATGCACTAAATGTAAATTACATCACAAGCTAAGAACCAAGCGGTAAAGAGGATACGTCAATAGGCTGCCTGCAGGAGAAGGGGATCTTAATTTTTCGACAGAAATATGCCTTTGCTAACTTAACATTCACCAGAATCTTTAAATGTAGCCAGACCAATAAAGATGCCCGCTTAAAGTGGGGTTTAAAGTTCAGTTTCAATTATAAATTCTCATTCCATATATTGCAAAGTCGATAAATTACAAAGAGAAAACATGACTGAAAACGTCACCAAACACGTTAAACAAACGAGTATCAAATTTCTTTTACCTTCGCCTGGAGCTTCGTCGTGGGTTCGTACTGAATTTGATTCGGATGCGGAGATGCTTAATTTGTTTGGGGGTCTTTCCATCCAGAGATGAGACCGAAAGACAACAAATCACAAGAAGGAAACAAACTAGAACCGATCGAAACAACATTTTAACGCAACTGAACGTCGGTGGTGAATATTCCCTCGGCATTGAGAAGAGATGCCATCTGCATGGATCAGAGGTTATCTTCCCGTTTCTAAGAAATCAGTGTTTTCTAGTTAAAGTAAACAATGAATGAAGTTAATCTGCATTCTGTGGCAAAACACGACTTTGTGTTGCGCAAATTTTAGCAGATAAGGTCGTCATCTTAAGCATCACGAGGAAGTTTCGCGATCAACTTTTTTGGATTTGGCTCGATTTGGAACACCCATGCAGTCGACTGCTGTTTACTTTCGGGCTCATATGCGTAAATCAACGATTCATCACCTGTCACGATGTCACAGACGTGTTTCGAAGCACCGCGATCGCATTTGCGGAGCACTTTTTTTCGACCAATCGGTACGAGCCTTTTTTTGAGCGATTGACAAATTTTGTGGGATATAACGAAAACAAAATTTTTTGACGGTCAAATGTTCCTGCAATATTGAATGTATGCTGGTCCCACTAATGCCTAAGGTTGTCTCAATCTCACGATAGGTCACATGACGATATTGCAATATCATTTGGCGCACAGCATCAATGCTTTTCGGAACAACAACTGATTGTGGATGACTTCCACGAAATTCGTCTTGGAGTGAACTAAGACTTCGGTCGAATTCACCATACCCTCGAAAAACACTGGTCCTCAATGGAGCTTCATCGCCAAAAATTGATTTGAGTCCATCGATGCACTGTGAGTTAGTCCAAGTTGTTGGAAGTAAAAATCTTCGAAAGTTGTAAAAATAATCGCACGGGCGATTTTGGGCGATATGAATCTTTCAAGTTACTGTAAAAAAACACAAATAGCGCTCGTATGTCAAAACGTTCTGAGTATGTATAACCTCAAAAATGTCAATCTTTAATATAGAGCTGGCAGTTGCCAGATTGCAACACTAGAGTTGACCAATCCCGAAATATAAAAGGCAACCTTCGTATTTGTCATTTGAGTTGTGATGCCTACATATGATCGTGCTGCAAACAAGGTTTTTTAAGCTTACGCAAGTGTAGATAAACAACAGGGAGGCTCAAACATTCTTCCGACTGCAAACGGTTTTTAATTTTTTTTTTTTTCGGCATGCTCATATAGTTGGTCAAACATGTTGAAGCAGTATGCAAAATAAGGATATTTGCTAATTTATCAAATTCATTACCATTCGCGTTCATTCTTTGCGCCTTTGCAATAATTTTTTGACGGCATCATTAAAGTCCGTTGGAATTCTTTATATTTATTTAAATAAAGGAATATTTTGATTTGTCCCTGTTCTTTTGTTTGACGCTCCTAATAGAAATATAATAATAATAATAATTGTTGGCGCTACAGTCCAAATGGGGACCAGGGCCTAGCTTGCTCATCAACTACTCGTGTTGTGCGGGCTACTGTTCTCTCACGAGAAGAAGGGACCTACAGTTTTTTGTTGACTCCGAACGGCGAAGCTTGAGAAGCTTTCTTAGACAGTTATTACTCTTTGAGTGTTGTCAGCAGCTCGAAAGAGGTGGTGCCGTGAAAAATTCGAAAAATTGGTGTTGAGCTGGGAGTCTAACCTAGACACTTCGGCGTGTGAGCGTCGCACTCTACCCACTACGCCACTTCGACCACATATACAGAAATATTCAAAGGATTAAGATACTCCAACCATTAAATTTGTTTTTAACAACTAATTCCATAAACAGACTGAAATCCAGGAAAACTGCGAAGCAATTCCAAGCACTGTGTAGATTAATTCAGCTTTTGCTTCACACAAGAATTTCACAATGTTGCATTCATTTGTTTCCATCTGCTTTTCCTCTGCATCCTACAACATAAATCGATTTCACATTCTCGCTGCACAATGTAAGGATATGCCAACGAGACAGAGAGATGTGGGCAGTCAACAAAATAAAGACGTCGCTGAGGCTTCCGTTCAAATTGAAGCACATAGAGTTCTCACCAATTCGGTGACTCTCTGTCTCAAAGTTGTTACAAGAACTAAGGCTGTTGACCATTTCAGGGGTCTTCAAACCGTCAGTTAGGCTGAACGGCTGAATGCCGCTTTTTATCGAAAAATTATATTCAGAAATGAGGGTCATTCTTAGCTGGACGGGCTTATAAAAAAGAATGAATGCGCATTGGGGCAGGCATCAATTCACACGTACAATACGAGGCATCATTAGATCCCGAAAGAATCACATTTCGTTGGGAACTTTTTACTGGAAAAAGCCTCTTAAGCTCCGCCGTTGGTAGTCGGCAAAAATTGTAGGTCCTTCCTCCACTTGTGAGAGAATACGAAGAAAATTAATAGAAGAACAAGCTAGGCCCGGATCCTTAAGTGCCGGACCACTTACTTACTTACTTACATGCTGGAGATGTCGGTGGACCTTATTTTTTTCTAAATCATGCTAATCTGCACATAAACTTGATGAGTGGATATTCTTTCTCTCAATTGCAAAGTTTGGGCTTGGCCAGTGACGTGACTTCAGCAGAATGGTGCCACATATATTCTTCACTCTTTTCATTAATAATTAAATTAAACGTGAGCGCGTTATTTTAAGAAAATGACCCGTGGCATAATCTGTGTATAAATGTGATCTAAGGTTTTTATTATTTACTTTAGGGATATATGATGCAATTAATAATTGTTGGCGCTACAGTCCAAGGGGGACCAGGGCCTAGCTTGCTCATCAACTACTCGTGTTGTGCGGGCTACTGTTCTCTCACGAGTAGACGGGACCTACAGTTTTTGGCGACTCCGAACGGCGAAATTTGAGAAGCTTTCTTAGACAGTTATTACTCTTTGAGTGTTGTCGGCAGCTCGAAAGAGGTGGTGCCGTGAAATATTAGAAAAATTGGTGTTGAACCGGGAGTCGAATCTAGACCCTTCGGTGTGTGAGCGTCGCACTCTACCCACTACGCCACGGCGACCACATATGATGCAATTGGTCCATACAAATAAACTGGGAACGAAGGATGAGTAAAGAGCTAATATAGAAGTGAAACTGTTGAAATGTTGGACAATTCATGTGAGAAAAAAAGAAAAGAAGAAAAAAAAAATTCAGCAAGTGAACTACTGCAAACGTGTTCTCGATGGCCTCTAAATGTGCTTTAACGCACAATATATTTATTAGAAGGACTTAATCTGTTCAAACTTTAAATGTATAACTCTCACAAAAGATCCCATTTGCTTCGTCGGATTGAGTTCATTACTTCTTTTCTGCTCCATTCCATTGTTAGCGTGGCTACATATTCAGCTTGCATATCTGTTATATTTCATACTATTGGAGGAAGTACTTATGAAAGCTGGCGTGGCGAAGTACTTATGAAAGCCGGCTTGGCGTAATGGGTAGAGTGCGACACTCACACCAGGTTCAATTCGAAGACCACTCTTTTCTTTTCCTTTTGGGAATGAATTATGTTGAACTAAGCTGGACAACCGTGGCCGCCGTGGCATAGTGGTTAGACTGCGACGCTCACACGCCGAAGGGTCTCGGTTCGATTCCCGGCTGAACACCTCGAATTTTTCACGGCACCACATCTTCCGAGCTGCTGACAACACTCAAAGAGTAATAACTGTCTAAAAAAAACTTCTCAAACTTTGCCTTTTGGAGCCGGCAAAAACCTGTAGGTCCCTTCTACTCGTGGGAGAATAGTAGTGGGCACAACACGAGTAATTTATGAGCAAGCCAGGCCCTGGCTCATTGTATACTGTTGCGCCATACAATTATTAAATTATAACTTACGAAAACTTTTGTCGCATTATGTTTGAGAATCGCCACAGTTCAATATCTGCCAGTCCTTTCCAAAATTATAATGATACCTACCATAATATAGACGTTCCTTTAAGGAGCAAGCAAAACTTCCTGCTCGGTGATACACATAATTCAGAACAGTGTGAGCATTTGGCTACGACCCCGCCAAGTGTAAAGTAAATAGAAGAGAAAAATGTTTTCGAAGAGCTGGTTTCGGTGCCAAAAATTACTTCGCACAAAATCTGATCGATAATAAATCCGAAGTCCAACAACACGCCCTGGAGTCCTGCCAGAAAAAAATAACACTCAATCCGAAGAAAGAAGTATTCACACCCCTCACCCAGTCACCCAATTTGCCGATCGTCAGGACCTCCAGCACGCACCAAATTCAGTCACATCTCATGCACTCACGAAAATCTGAAATTACCGATTCACTTTGATTCAGCAAACCTCAAGAATCGTTGCACAAATAATTGAAACCACTCGAGCTGAGGCACACCTCTCGCCACAGACACCGTCGTCTCCGGCGCAGTCTATGGCAATGCCAACTTCTTCAACTGTGCATCAAATTACCAAGAGATGGTTCCAACGAATCAGTTTCATAATTTGAAAACTTTCTCATCGCAATGGGGTGCACTCCCGTCTCCGTCACGTTGGTGAAAAATGAATGAAATTTCACACACTCGCTCAGGCTCAGGCAGCGACGATGAGTGGTGGCAGACAGACGGAGGAACTCATGCAGATTTGATTTTTGGCCGGATTCACGGTTCCGGCTCGTGTCCTGCGGCAGTAATTCCTGCGAACGGAGAACTTCTTATCCGGTGCTCTGTGTGCGGAGATGTGTTTATCACTTTAATTGCTTTTCCCCCGATTGCACTCGAATGGGTGCTGCACCCAAGCAAGGGCTGCTCCGCTGATCGCCAGTCGCACATATCGGCGGCAGTAAGCTTTAGCAGAACACTCACTTCCTCGCAGTTGACTGTGCGGCTGCATTTTGGACCATGATTGAGTGGCAATAGGAATGCCATCGTTTCCGGTTGAAGGTTGTGTGTGACTGGAGGAGTGCTTTTCCCGATGAAGTTTTCCCATATGAATGGACCCCAAGGAACCCTAACTTTTCCATGGTGCACTATGAATCACTGCGGCGAGAGGCAGCATACGGGTGTGTTCTGCTTCATTGAACCGGATGCAGTCTGCACGTTTGTTGATGTTGGTCTTTCCGTGAGTTTTTTGTAGTCCTGTGAGAGCGTAGTCCCATAGGATTGGGAATAACAAGTTGTTTGGCAAGCCATAGGTCAGGAGGGCCGAGGAGCCAAGTGCACTTGGATGACAGTCGGTATTTGAATGGAAAAGAAACGGCCATCGATGGACGACTTATCTTTATGGAAATGTAATTCTAGCCCCTAGCATATCCTATCCGGCATATATTCTCGTCGCAGGATAGCCATTTGGGGTCTACACAGAACAGGCACACACTCGCAGCAACTACCATCGCATTAATCGAAGGAGGTACATATTGCCAAACAGACCTAATCCAAACAGAAGCTCAAAAGCCTGAATGGAAAAGAAACCGCCATCGATGGACGACTTATTTTCATAGAAATGTAATTCTAGCCCCTAGCACATACGCTCCGACATATATTCTGGTCACAGGATAGCCATTTGAGGTCTACAAAGCACAGACACACACTCGCATCGAATGAGGTCCATATTGCTAAACAGACCCAAGCCAAACACAAGCTTAAAAGCCGAATTTAGCACCTGATTTAAGAGAGCTTCACAGGAAACTCTCCGAAGTTTCTATTTAATCCCATTCCCTATCAATGCAAAATTTTCGAAGATAGAATTTTCTAGACGCCAGACCTGTTAAAGCCGCATTTATATCCGAAGACTACACATTCGCTCCACGCGGTGACAAACCGCAAAATGACATTCCACGGAGGAGAAATAAGACCTCTCCAGTCTGACCGCAAGCCGGATGACGAAAGTTTGTCTTCGATCCAATCTTCGATTCACAAGCCAATCGCCCCTATCCGCCCCAAAACATCTTTCCATTCACTTTCAGCTCGTTGCGAGTAGTTCGACGGAAAAGTTGTCGCCTCTGAAGCGTAACGCATGCAAAGTATGCAAAAACAATTTAAAATTTGTTTCAAAAGAATTCACGAGCGTCCCCCGTGTCGCCAACTGAAACCACCAATTTGCTGCTGCAGCCAACAGCAGCGCCCCACCACAGCACCGTCAACAAAAGCCAGCGACAGAGGCAGCCCTGGCAACGCAAATGTCCTGCATATCTTCCGGATGTTTGAAAAGTTTCCCACTGTGAAGCACAATCCTGGCTGGAAGTTTGTAAAATCCCCAACCGCACATGCACACACATGCCGGCGGGGAGTGGGCGTGTATTTAGTGACATTCCGGGAGGATATTGTTCGTGTGTGTCAGGCAGACTTGCAGACAGCTGCCTACTGACTTGGGACAGATATGCGAAATGGTTTCACCTTGCGAGCGCTACAAAGCGCACTGAATGCCAGCTCGAGATGCGCCTTTTAAAGGTGTCGGGAGAAATATTAAATATGTATGCCAGCCGTTTGGGGTGGCTGCTGCCGCCATCGTCGCTGGGAGGGGAATGAAAGGAGCGACAGGAATGCATCTAGAAGGTGCCGCTGCTTGCATTTCCTGAATTGCTAATTTAAATTCCTTTTAAAGTGTAATCGGTTCTTGAGAGTTGCCGTGTTGGAAGGCGTGAGTTTTTTGGGCTAACAGAGCGTGGAGTTGATCTAATGAAACAGTAATCTATGTCGGCAATGTACTCGATATCTATTAGAGCGGAGTATGTGTTCATCTCGTTGCCACAATTAACCACTTTTACAGAGCGGAAAGGGGTAACTTTCTTACTAAAGAATACGTCCTGCAAGCCAGCAGAATATTTTTAAATTCCAATTCCTTAGCGAGGTCGGCTGAGGGTGGATCGGCTGCTCCACGCAAATTAGTAGCAGTAGTATGTTCTATTTCATTTATAAGTTTACAAAGCAGTCCACCGCACAATTCATAGATTTGATATATTTATTCATGTAATATCTTTCTACTGGAAAATAAAAAGAAACAAACATATTAAATAATTGTTCAGTGCGAAGGGAAATAACAACAAAATAAAAAAAATAAAATAAAAGCAAACAAATAAGTAACAAAATATGTTTGTACATGAACTTACAGATAAACAAACAACATTAATAAAAAGCTAAATAGACAAATAAATAAATACATAAATAAATAAATTGCTAAAGAAATAAATTAATAAGTAAATAAATAAATATATAGCAAAATAAATAAATAAATAAATAAATAAATAAATAAATAAATAAATAAATAAATAAATAAACAAATAAATATAAGAATAAATAAATAAATACATAAATAGCGTCTTCAATAAAGAAATAAGTAAGAAAGATTAAAAAATGCAAGGCTCGGACCAATGGCTGCTGGGACCAAAATGGACAACTCGTAGTAGAATCGCAGTCTGTGCTGAGAATCTGGAAGGAACATTTCTGCAGACTCCTAAACGGCGATGACGGCTCAAATCCCACTGATATTCAGAATGTTCCACTCAATTTGGACAAGCATTCCGACCCGCGACTTAGACGAGGTGAAGATAACAATATCGAGGCTGAAGTCGAACAATGCTACTAGAGCGGACGGACTGTCCGCAGAACTATTTAAAGCAGCTGGAGATGACCTGGTTGGGTGCATGCACCAGCTCATCTGTACGATATGGTCGGAGGAATGCATGCCCGATGAGTGGAATCTCAGCGTCGTTTGCCCGGTTAACAAGAAAGGAGACCCCTTTGACTGCGCCAACTACCGAGGGATTAGTCTCCTCAACATTGCATTTAAGCTCCTCTCTGCCGTATTGTGTGAGCGTCTAAAACAGTTTGTCCATGACCTGATAAGTCCCTATCAGTTTGGTTTCAGACCAGGGAAGTCCACAATAGACCAGATCTTCACATTACGGTAGATCCTGGAAAAGACTCAAGAAGTACAATTCGATACTCACCAAATATTCGTCGATTTTAAGGCCGCATATGACAGTGTGCATAAAAACGAGCTATACAGTGCCATGTCTTGTTTTGGCATTCCTACCAAACTCGTCAGATTGTGCAGGATGACGATGGAGAACTCTCTCTGCTCCGTCATGGTCGGTAACGAACTCATAGAGACATTTAATGTCAAAAAAGGTTTAAGACAAGGCGTCGCACTGTCATGTGATTTCTTTAACATCATCCTCGAGAAGATCGTGCGTAACTCACAAGTAAACACCAGAGGCACGATCTCCCAGAAGTCAGTTCAATTGCTAGCATACGCTGATGACATTGACGTGATTGGGCGAACACAGCGAGCCGACAATGAGGCGGTTGATGGCATTGAAGCCGAAGCGTCTAAAATGGGTCTGGCGATAAATGAGAGCAAAACTAAGTGCATGCTTTCATCAAGAAAGGACACACAACATCTACGTCTCGGACAGAGCGTCACACTAGGGAGCATAAACTTCGAGGTAGTCAAGCACTTCGTCTACCTCTGTTCGCGGTAAACAGGAAGAACAACACCAGTACCGAAATGAAATGCAGAATTACTCTTGCCAATCGTAACAGAGGACGACCTAGACTAAGGTGGCGCACACAAGTGGAGAAAGACCTCAACCAGCTTGGAGTGCGCAACTGGAAACAGCTGGGGAAAGATCGTGCTGGCTCGATAGGCATGTAGGTTGAGGCCCAGGTCCAACCGGGACTGTAGCGCCGCAAGAAAAAGAAGAAGAAGATAAAAACTAGATTAAATAAAGGTATATAGTGATAAAAAAAAGGTAGGTAACAGCCAGCGAGCTATATGTATAACTAAGAAGTAATATAAAATCTTTTTACGTGGGACTTAGCGCAGTCACCCCATACTTGAGAGGCGAACAACAAAATGGCCTGCAAAATAACTTTATGCAAAAGTATTTTCTTGTAATGGAATAAAAATACAAAATACTTTACTTTACTTTACAACTTTATTTCCACTGGCAGACGTCTTACCTCTCTGACTGTTCACAAACGAATGCATTCTTCTATATTATTCTTATCCGGTAGTTCCTTTACATTTTCGCTGGTGTTATTTTTCTGAAAAAAGCGTTTAAATCCAGAGCATGTTACGATTGATATTTGAAATACTAACAGTTGAATTTCAGGGCCTACTACATTATTGTCATTTGAGAGTAAGGATTTTCTTTTTATAAAATGATATAGCATTTTAATTGCACTACCCGTCTTATAAAGCGTATTTGTAATCTGCTCATTAAAGGTACGTTTTTCTATTCAGATAAACACCCAGGAACTTCACTAACGGCTCCCACTTTATGTGTTGTTTGTTCACTATTAACTGGTCATGTTAAAGATAATATGACCTTCTTTTTCTTGTGAAAACGATAGCTTTTATCTTATCCTCTTTAACTTTAGTTTTCTATTTGCTAAGGTACGAAATAACTGTTTACGCCGCATTTTTCAAATTAGTCTCAATATTGAGACCAAATTTATGAGACGATAGAAAATATAGGAAAATCATCAGCGTACAGGGCGAAATCACATTTCGGTGAATCAGGGTCATCAGACAGGCACAAGTTAAACAAGATCGGTGCAAGAACTGACCCCTAAGGCACACCTGCATCTTCATTGCACAGACAAAAAGTACTCCTATTGGCATGAACTTTGTAACGTCAATTTAACCCTCACGCAAATAAACTCAATGGAGCTCAACCTATGACCCTAGAGGCGTAAATTTGATTAGGCCACTACTTCCACGAGCGACTGAGATATAATTGAGTAATGATTGCCTGTGGCGTATGTGGAATATCATCACTTACATTTACTATTCAGTGTTGTCAACACGAAGCCTATATCTGAAAAATTGTCGTGCAATTAAAGTCGTTTGTTCGTACGTACGGTCTTCGTTCGTCTTGCAAGAAACGCAACTTCTACGGCACAAGAATAGCTTTTGCAAAAGGTAACCCGTTCTAGAACATTCTTAGCGAGTCAAAGCTTCTCAATGTTTGGAAATTTCGTAGAATGTTTCTTTTATCAAAGGAGTTTCACTTTTTTTAATGTAGCAAAACGAAATTGTGTGCTTCAAAGAATTTATTATGAGATCGAGATTTGCGGCAACTTTTTCCTTCGAAAGCCCACCACCAGCAAAGTTCTGCAGTTTAATCGTTGGCGTTGTCGACATTCCAGTTTTATTTTTTTTACTTTAAAACCTGGCCCCAATCTAATAATTCATTAGGCTGGTAATCAATATGGTAATTGGTAATAATGGTAATTGGTGCTGACCAATGAAAGTAATCTAAAGAAGTTACATAACATGAACCAGTAGGCTGTGCGATATGTCCATTTCCTAAATTAACGTGCTCGCCAAACTTGATCTTAAATAAAGAGAGTTTGTGACATGCCAAACATGCGCGGTTTCGTTGAAAATAATAACTGGTCAAGCTCACACCTTGCAATCGTGGGTAAAAATATTCAGACTTGTAACTTATATGGCTATTAGCATCAGTAAGAAAGAAAAAGGGTCCAGCGACACCTGCAGAATGTAAGTTAGCAAGTTGGTGGCGCGAAACATGGGGACCAGAGCCTAGCTTATTGTCTTGGTGCAATTTTTGTCGACTTCGAGCAGCGGAGGTTGAGAAGCTATTTCTCGCAAAACTTCAAAACCCAAGTGTGACTCCTTCGGGATGTACTAATGCGTCGTGTAGTGCGAAAAATTGATATCCGTACCTAAACACATTTCTTTTTTTCATAAACCCATCCACCTAAGAATGAACCCCATTTCTGAAGATGAGTTTTCGACAAAAATCGGCGCACAACTACTGAGGGTAAACGACGGGTTGTAGCTGCGTCCAACAGAATAAGTTTTTGCTACAACTTAGAGACTGTGGTCGCCATGGCGTAGTGGGTAGAGTGCGACGCTCACACGCCGAAGGGTCTAGGTTCGACTCCCAGTTCAACACCAATTTTTCTAATATTTCACGGCACCACCACTTTCGAGCTGCTGACAACACTCAAAGTGTAAAAAGTGTCTAAGAAATCTTCTCAAATTTCGCCGTTCGGAGTCGGCAAAAAACTGTAGGTCCCTTCTACTCGTGAGAGAACAATAGCGCGCACAACACGAGTAGTTGATGAGCAAGCTAGGCCCTGGTCCCCTTTGGACTGTAGCGCCAACAATTATTATTATTATTATTACAACTTAGAGACAGAGAGTCGCCGAAAAGTTGAAAACTGCATCTGCGTATGTGATTTGATTCCCCATGAACGGAAACCTGTGAGAAGCCTTTATTTTGTTGACTGCCCACATCTCTCTGTCTCGTTGCCATGTCCTTACATTGTGCAGCGAACATGTGGAATCCAATTATGCTGTAGGATGCACAGGAAAAACAGACAGAAATACATGACTGCAACATTGCGAAATTCTTGTGTGAAGCAAAAGCCTAATTGGTCTACACAATACTTGGAATTGATTCGCAGGTTTCCTGGACTGAATTCCGGCTTCAGAAGAAGTTTTTCCAAGTAAATGTAATGGTTTATGTTCCTGAATGTCTTGTATTTTTCTGTTAATTCTTGTCGTGTGACGCAAAGCGTTAGGAGTATCAAATAAAAGAATACGAACAAATAAGGATGTTCTTTTATTATAATATATTAATAGAATTGAAACAGACTCAAACGATGCCGTCAAAAAATGGATTCAAAGGCGCGAAGAGTGAACGCGAACATGTCACACTAGGCTGCAGAAACTTCGAGGTAGTTAAGGACTTCGTCTATCTCGACTCCGCGGTAAACAGGGGCAATAATATCAGTACCGAAATCAAACGCAGAATCAGTTCTCTCTCGAAGGACTAAGCTCGCTTAATATAACAGCTTGATCATCCCTGTCCTACTATATGGCGCAGAATCTTGGACGTTACCAAAGGCGGATGAGGAAGCCCTTAGTCTTTTCGAGAGAAAAGTTTTGCGTGCGATTTTTGGTCCTGTTTGCGTTGGTGGCATCTGGAGGAGAAGATTTAACGACGAACTCTAAAGGCTGTAGAGAGACATGCGCCTGGTCAAGCGTCTACGGATACAACTCTTAAGATGGCTAGGCTATGTAGAGCGTATGGACACCACTGCTCCGGCCCGAAAAGTCTTCGAACCAGAGCCATTGGGATAACGCAACAGAGGACGACCTAGACTAAAGTGGCGCACATAAGTGGAGAAGGACCTTAACCAACTTGGAGTGCGCAACTGGAGACAGCTGGCGAAAGATCGTGCTGGCTGGAAAGGCATGTTGGTTGAGGCCCAGGTCCACCCCGGACTGTAGCGCCACAAGAAGAAGAAGAATTGGCAAACATCCTAAATGTGCATACTGCTTCAACACGTTTGGCCAACTGTTTGAGCATGTCCAAAAGTAATTTAAGAAAATACGTTGCTCTCACCTTTGCTGTCGAAAGAGAGATTGAGAGTCCCTGTTGTTTGCTTACGCTGTGGCGTCATCTTCAAAACTCTTGTCTGTTTCACGAGCATATTAGAGCATCACAACTCATTTGACAATTCTCCTCGATGCCAAGAGTTTCCTAGGCGGAAACCGCATCTCTTTTATGTCATATGGAAGTGGTCCCACTTTGTTTTTATTCAAATTTGGATTGATTTTTAAAAGTGAGTTTTTGTTTTAATTTCTTGTCAGTGATTTGGGTCATGACATATTGCAGAAGATCACAACACAAAGGGATTTGAAATATTTTGTGAACTTGCTGAGTACTTGGAGCGTCGCAATGTGTCTATGTTAGAATATAACACATCAGTAAATAAGTAATGGAATATACAGGAGGCGCAACTTACAAAAAAAATAATTTAAAATTAATTATTTTTGTAAGTGCCGCCCTCTATGTGTCGCGGAACTTATAGAGTGATCTGTTATGATTTGAGAAAGAATTTCCCTCTGATCTGTATTTCAATGCATCACATAGAAGTGTTCAATGCGACCTGCGACATTCCTTAAACTTAACTGTTATTTGGGGGCTGGGATTGTGGAACTATCGGACGAGTACACTTAAGACGTAGGACTTCTCCTTTGGACTGGACTGAAGGTGTCAGTGAAAAAAACCAATACATGATGGCGTTTCAGTCCAGAAAGGACCAGGTCCTATCTTCATCAGCCGATTCTCTATCTAAGCGTGCTTTTGTTCCTCCACGAAGGAAGCTAGAATTTGTCGCTTAATCTGAACGGAGAAGTTCGATAACCATTTTTGTAGACAGTAGATATTTCTTGAGTGCTACCAGCAACTCGAAGAGTTTAGTGACATAAAATATATGCGAATGGTTCAGTCCAGTAGTCGAAACTGGGACTTTTGGCGTGTGATTGTCGCACTCTGTCCACTACATCGCGATGGCATCTAAGCTACATGCGAATATCAATGTCAAAAAAGTACGTGTCGTATGGTGTTCCTGTTCTTAGCGAAAGAAAGCTCGAAACTCCCTATTGATAAAGATTTTTCAAGACTGCTGTCTAGGAAACAAAATAATTGTCTTGCCCATTTGCACCATCTTGGACACTGTTTCGTAGTGGATAGAGGGCGACGCTCACACATCGAAGTGTCTAGGTTCGCTTCCCGACTGAAAGCATCTCACATTTTTCACTGTACCACCCCTTTCTAGCTGCTGAAAACACCCGAAGGGTAATGACTGTCTAAGAAAGCTTCTCAAACTTCGCCGTTCGGAGTATGCAAAAATCTGTAGGTCCCTTCTACTCATGAGAGAACAGTAGGGCGAACAACACGAGAAGTTTATGAACAAGCTGGGCCCTGGTCCCCCTGTTATTATATTTGCACCATCCTCTACTTATTTTTGGCTGTCATGGAAGTTTTTCCAATATTTTGAAACATTTATATCCTGAAGCCTTTTCCATTTTTCTCTGCTCGAATGAACGTTCAAAACTCATTCGCACACATTGCACCAAAGCTAAGACAATTTATGCGACTAACGAGGCCGTTTAAGCCTGCCAAACACTGACTTGATGTATAATGCACACTCCACGGAAAACCCATTCCGTGAAAAAAAAAACCGACTCATTTCGTGCTCCAAGACCATCCTTGACTTGCCCAAGCCTTAAAATAAAAGCAAAGCGTGTAAGCATTCAACCACAGAACGGATGTCACAACAAACCAGCGTCCAAATCTTTTCCAACATCATTGCGGCTTAGGGCACACATCTCGTTTGTGCCCGCCACAGTGCAAATTAAAGTTGTAAAACGCTAAAGGATCTTCGGCAAATCTCGGTGGTGTCACTTTAATTGGATTCCATTGTAAGCCTTAAATTTGCGTGTAAACAACAAACATACAACAACACAGAAAACTGCCCCCCTTCTCCCCAGTGATGCGAAGGACTTTATTCTCTGTTTACGCTGTTAGCGGTCTGATGACGGCCAGGGTGGGAGACGCTGTGTGAAAGGAGCACCTTCATTATGAGGAAATGCTTTGCAAACTTTTTCCTCTTCCATCGCTGGGTTTTTTGTTTCGCTTTTGTCGGTTTTATTTTTCCTTCATTATTCCATTAAGACAGCTCCGGTGTTTTAACACCTGTGAAAGATGAACAATGATTGACAGGCGCGGCGAGAGCCGCGGGGCGGCCGGCGCAAATCTTTCTGAACAAAAAAATCTTCACAAAAAACGCGAAATATGTAAATATGTCCCCGGAATTCACGCCTGTGTCCACTTTCCAACGACTCTCCCACACCGCCTAGCCACTCACCGCTTTGCGGGAGCCTGTAAGGTAAACAATGACAAGTTTTTTTTTTGGCGCCATGGACCATGGCCCTAATTTGGAACCGGGAGCAACACAAGTTAGCCTCAGCAGGAAAGTTTTCGTCCGACACAGGGGTGGTGTTGGGCTGAATTTACATGAAATTGGTTCGAAGTTTCATTGAAAGTCGCCGCAAAGTTTTTGTTTGGTTCACATTGGCGGGTGATTGGATTTAATGTGATAACAACTGATTACTTGTGTGACGTGACTGAGCGGCTGGTGGCCAGTCAGGTGTTGACAGTGACAACACGTTGACGGGAAGTTTGAGGGCGGAATTTATGGAGGTGTTTAACGAAGGATGGAGACGTGTCAAAAATGCATTAAAAAGTGGGGTAGGCCAGACATTTTTTTTCAGGTTTCTCTGCTGCTGCAAATAATTGTCTAAACCGTATCGAGAGGCTAGCATTGACTGTACAATTACTGTCGTACTTAAAAAAGGGAAGGCAATTCGCTCAAAAGTCAAGACTACGGACTTATCTGACTTTTGACTCTCAATTAACACAACTTTGACATATCGTGAATCATATCATGCATAAAACGTGTTACAGTGATCGCATATAGTTCAAATATGCGCCGTTTTGTTCGATGATCTGTTTCCATCTAGACGACAACATCGTAATACCCACCTCGTAGAAGCCTCCCTCCTTATTTCCGAAGAACTCGGACAGCCACTTTTCCCAAGCCTCTTTCGATTTCAATTTCACACCACCAAGGGCGTTCGTCATGGACAGGAATAGGTGGTAATCACTTGACGCTATGTCCGGGCTATATGTTGGATGTAATAATACCTCTCATCCAAGCTCCCGTAGCTTCTGCCGAGTCATAAACGAAGTGGGATTTGGTTTTACGTGATCACCTGCCTGTACGGCTTATATCACGTGGAACCTTTTTCGCAAGAGTCGTAAGTAACGCAAGACGCCTTAGTTACCCAAGTACCAAACTGAGATCATGAGAGGCAATCATCTCACCTTGGTTTGATGCGAAGCCTTTCTAAAACCTCTTCCGCTCTCTGGGTCGCAGCGCCCGGTTGAGAATGCAACTCCACACTGAGAAGGGATAGTCCCCTAACCGCCTTGCCTAGTTCTGCCTAAACAATGGGCTAGACAAGTCAGCACATTACACTATCCTCGATTCTACCCGCGGTGTTAGCTGGTAAGCCACAGCCACCACGAAACATCCACAAGGGGGCCCACCGCACGGTCAGGCTAGAACCGAAGTTAAAGGGGCCCCTGACCTCCCATGGCACCAGAATATAGCCTCTGGTTAAGCTGTCACTACCAGTCAGGTTCCCTCAAAGCCTGGGTCTGTTAGCCGCCATCCCGCCACAAATTGTCTTTTCTCCATCAGTGATTCCGTTGACACTATAAATAGTGATACGGATGTGATTTTAAATCATGTGATTCATAAATCCAGTCACATCATCTAGTCATAAACGAAACGTTGAAGAACGTGGCGTTGTCCTGGTGGAAAACTACACTCTTCCTCCTGGCCAGTTTTGAACGCTTCTGGTCGATCGCCTGCTTCAAGTGGTCCAGTTATTTGCAGTAGATGGTAGAGTTAAGCGTAGAGTTAAGCGTAGAGTTAAGCGTCTGACCATATGGGGGCAGCTCATAGTGGATGATTCGCTTCCAATCCCACCAAACACACAGCAAAACCTTTCAGGCCGTCAATCCCGGCTTGGCCACTGTTTGAGACGATTCACCGATACCTTTCAAATGTAGTAGGGTACTGCCAGATGCGGGCTCTGTAGCGCTTTGTGCATAGCCGGAAAATTGAAAAGACAAAAAGGCGTGCGGGAGATATTTGACAACCACATATCGTGTAACACATCGATTGTCAATTAAGATGGCCAAAATTTCGATAAACTTCGTCTTCAAGGACATCGTCTACTTTAGCTCCAATAACCAATTAATTCCAATATTTTTAAAAATTATTCACGCTCCTCAAAGAAGGTCGAGATGATGTTAAAGATAAATCTCGTCCTGGACATCCGAGCACATCAACAACCGACAAAAATTTTGAGAAAGTGAAGGAAATTGTTGTGTAAAATCGTCCAGTCACTAGAGGAAATGTTGCTGAAGATGTCCGCATTTTGATTGGCTCACACCATGCAGTATGTTTTTTTTTTTAATTTAAATAAGGATCGTTGAATGACATTGTGTCCGCCGTGGTGTTGTGGGTAGAGTGCGACGCTCACACACCGAAGGGTCTCGGTTCGATTCCCGGCTGAACACTTCGAATTTTTCAGGGCACCACCTCTTTCGAGTTGCTGACAACACTCAAAGAGTAATAACTGTCTAAGAAAATTTCTCAAACTTCGCCAATCGGAGTCGGCAAGAAACTGTAGGTCCCTTCTACTCGTCAGAGAACAGTAGCGCGCACAACATGAGTAGTTGATGACCAAGCTAAGCCCTGGTCCCACTGTGGACTGTCGCGCCAAAAATTATTATTATTATTTTTATTATTAGAATGACATTAACGGTGATGCAGATTTGCTTAAAAGGTGACTGGTACCTGATGGCGAATCATGGGCACATGACATCGAAAGACCCTTGGAAGGACAGCGTTTTGCGTCGAATGAAGAGATGCAAACAGAATAGTTGAAAGGGCTTTAGGGCAAATGCAAAAGTGCATTTCAGAACTGCTCCGAGTATTGGAAAAAGAAAACGCTAAAACAAGTTATAATGTCTGTGGGTATTATGAATAAATGTATTTTTCTGAAAAAATTAAAATTCACCTTATATTAAGAACTGAAAGCCTTACTTTCTAGGTTAAATATACAAGTGAAAAAAGGACCCCTTACATACTATTTAGCTGACGAGGGAAGTTGTTTGAGTTTTCTTCTTCGGACTGAAGTGTCATACAAAAAATAAGGGAAAAAGCAAAAGTTAATGATTCTAATTTCGAAGACGGCATCCCTTTCATCATTTCCAGTTTGGAATACCAATCAAATAAGAAGATGCTGTGCACCTTTTTTTTGTTTTTTTTTTTGTGTTTTGGTTTATATATAAAACCTAAGACGAAACCTAACTAAAAAACTAACTTGTAACTACTTAAAACTAAAGCTAAAAAGCTGACCACAGACTGCCCAGCTGACCAATATCCGTACACATAAAAAACAGAAAAACTCTTAAGGAACCCTTAACGGCGGCAGGGGTCGACCTTAACACAGCCACCACTACAGTTGACGTTCTTTCCCAGACTCCCTCCTGTCTCGGGCGTAGATCGTTCTACTGAACCGAAGCAGATCCTCGCGATTGCGAGCGACGTTCGGTTCATAAAGGAGCCGCCGGTCCACTGTTCGGCCTGCATTATGGGGAACACGATGACCAATAGCACCCATTCTGCATGCAATTTTCGAATGGAATCCTCCCATTGGGATAGAAGCACAAAATCCAACACCCCGAAATGTTGCTTTCACAGTTGAATGGGTAGCACAGTAGAAAAGAGCATAAGGAACCAAGGCCCAGCTCCACCAGTGAGAACTTATGTGGTACGAGCTGTTGATTTCTAACGGCTACGAACAACTTTGAGTGCAGAGATGTGCGAAGCATTTCAAAGATTCACCAACCTTAACAGAAAGGATCCTAAGAATGTATGCAAAGCGATTGTTAAGTCCATCATTCGAACCTTGGAACTGAGGCATACAGAGCTCATTTATAGTTCTTTCAGGCAGAAAGACCAGATCATCTTCTGAAAACTTGAAACTTGGTCCACCCGTTTCAGTTCTTGTGGTACATATTCCTCTAGGCCGAAAACTTCTTATAGTTTTGATGTGTAGACAAGTGCAATATAAGACAAGTGGGCGAAAAGAGCTGTAAGAACTTAAATGTGGTCAATTTGCCGAAGTTTTAAGTGATATTTTCTGTCGACATTAACTAGGGAATTAAGTAGCTTTTGCGCTAAGTAAGCTCATCTGTTCAACCACGAAGGAATCACACAATGTATTCCCCTTTAGATTCAGATTCGCAGTTTAGAATTTCTTCAACAAGCTCAATTCTTTCAGAATGCCAGACTTCAACGCAGTTCTTTGATTGGCAAATTACGGGACTTTATCTTGTAAGGCATAATACACGCTCGATATTTCTTACTGCGCTGTCCTTTGTAGACACTCCAGATGTAGAAGAAAGAAACAAGTGAATTATACGAAACCATTCGTTGAGCCGTGACGTATTGGGTAGAGTGCGACGCTCACACGGCGAAGGGTCTAGGTTCGATTGCGAGCACAACACCAATTTTTCGAATTTTTTACGGCATCACCAGACACCTGACAGCACTCAAAGAGTTATAACTGTCTAAGAAAGCTTCTCGAATCCCGCCGTTCGGGGTCGGCAATAAGCTGTAGCTTCTTTATACTCGTGAGAGAACAGTAGCACGCACAATACAAGTAGTTGATGAGCAAGCTAGAACTTGGTCCCGCTTGGGACGCTAGCGCCAACAATTATTATTATAATTTAGTGAGCTCACTATCAGGCGGTACGGCTTTAAAGCCTTGTCGGCGCCCTCCTCAATATCAAATGCCATGTCCCTTGAAAGCTCTTTGTGGCCAGCTGTGACGCACCACGCTAACACATACGCGACGCCCAGTGCAATTCGGTTCAAAAACCTCTGAACCTGCACCAAATTTGGAACCTGCACCAAATTTGGAACCTGCACCAAATTTGAAACCTGCACCGAATTTCGATAAGGAGGTGCGTTGTGATGTGATTTCTTTAATTTGGTACTGGAGAAGATAGTGCGGTGGGCAAAAGTCAACACGGAAAGCAGTATCTTCTACAAGTCAGTCCAGCTGTTTGGATACGCCGATGACATCGACATTATTGCGCGGTCTCAACATGCCGTCGAAGCTTTCACGGTAATTGAGGAACGGGCGAAAGGAAATGTTCGATTGGTCAACGAGGACAAAACCAAATATGTATGCTGTCGAACAAGCAACGATCTGCCGCACATAACCTTGGCCGAAACGTTTCAATCGACAGCTACAATTTCGAGGTAGTAAGGGGGTTTGCATGGGCCTATGCACGCGAGGTAACGTCTTTGATTGCGCTCAACATGGCGAGCTGCCAAGGCAATCCTCGTTAGTGCACAGGTCAAGTTGACATACAGCCTCCAAGTGGCGCCCCCTGGATAGCCATCACAACACCCGTTGTATGGTGAACTAATGTATGCAGCGACCCCCTCTGCCCGAGGATTTAAATAATGGGCCTGGCCTACCAGTCCGTGGGTTGTGCGTGAGGGTAACTTCCTCACCACGTAAAAAAATGGAAGTTCAGAGACAACAACATGCCTCGGATAAGGACGGATCAACTGTTGACGACCCCAGCAAACGTTTTAAGGACAAAGATTTTCGGTTTTGCACATGGAATGTGAGGTCCCTTAACAGGCCACGTGCAGCCGAACAACTTGCGGAGGCCCTTGACAGCTACAAAGCTGACATAACCGCCATCCAGGAAGTGCGATGGGATGGGCCTGGCATAAAAGCGATGAAGAACTGCGATATCTACTACAGCAATTGCTATAGAGAGAGAAGGCAGCGCTTATTCGGATGCGGATTTGTTGTTAGAGGCAGACTTAGGCAAAAAGTCTTGAGCTACGACCCAGTCAGCGAACGCCTCATGACAATCCGCATCAAGGCTAAATTCGGGAACATCAGCCTAAAATGCGCTCACGCCCCTACAGAGGAGAAGGATGACAACATCAAGGATGACTTCTATGATCTCCTAGAAAGAACATACGATCGATGCCCCAGCTATGACACCAAGATCGTTCTAGGAGATTTCAACGCTCAGCTGGGAAAGGAGGACATCTTTGCTGGAGTCATCGGTAAACACAGCCTGCACGACAACACATCCGGAAACGGACTCAGGCTGTTGGACTTCGCCTCGGGGCGAAACCTCTCTGTGGCTAGCACGCGGTTCCCACACCTGAACATTCACAAAGGGACCTGGCGATCTCCTGATCAATCAACCGTCAACCAGATTGATCACGTTGCGATCGACGTCAGACACTCCTCCAGTTTTCTCGATGTCCGAACCTTCCGAGGTGCAAACATTGACTCGGATCATCACCTTGTTGTAGCCAAGGTAAGAACCCGGATATCGAGAGAGCAACGGAGTCGAGAAAGGCCAAAACGGTTTGACGTCGAAAAGCTACAATCGCAGCTGATTGCTGGGAACTTTGCCGACCGAGTCTCCCGGAAACTCGCCCAGAGTTCGACGCTTCCTGCACTAAGCATAGAAGAAGAATGGAAACGTTGTCAAGAAGCCATCAAAGAAGCTGCCACTGATGTGCTGGGTTTCACGTCACCACCCAGAAGGAACCCATGGTTTGACGACGAGTGCAGGCAAGCGCACGCAGCTAAACAAGACGCCTATAAAGCGACGCTGCATCGAACAACGCGAGCTGTTCGTGAACTCTACGAACAGAGAAGAAGGGAAGAGCACCGGCTTCTCAGAAGGAAGAAGACGGAGCATGAGAAGCGCGCGGTCGAGGAAATGGAAAGGTGCTTTATCAGGAATGAAGTCCGAAAGTTTTACCGAAAGGTAAAACAACTATCCGGAGGATACAAGGTTCGGACCAAGGCCTGCCGGGACCAAAATGGACAACTAGTAGTAGAGTCGCAGTCTGTGCTGAGAATCTGGAAGGATCATTTCTGCAGACTCCTAAACGGCGATGACGACCCAAATCCCGCTGTTAGGCAGAATGTTCCACTCAATTTGGACGATGATAGACAACCATTCCGTCCCCCCGACTTAGACGAGGTGAGGATAGCAATATCCAAGCTAAAGTCGAACAAAGCTGCTGGAGCGGACGGACTGTCCGCAGAACTATTTAAAGCAGCTGGAGATGACCTGGCTGGGCGCATGCACCAGCTCATCTGTAAGGTATGGTCGGAGGAAAGCATGCCCGATGAGTGGAATCTCAGCGTCGTTTGCCCGGTCCACAAGAAAGGAGACCCCTTTGACTGCGCCAACTACAGAGGGATTAGTCTCCTGAACATCGCATACAAGATCCTCTCTGCCGTATTGTGTGAGCGTCTGAAACCATTTGTCCATGACCTGATAGGTCCCTATCAGTGTGGTTTCAGACCAGGGAAGTCCACAATAGACCAGATCTTCACATTACGGCAGATCCTGGAAAAGACCCAAGAAATGCAAATTGACACTCACCACCTATTCGTCGATTTCAAGGCTGCATATGACAGTGTGCATAGAGACGAGCTATACAGTGCCATGTCTAGTTTTGGCATTCCTACCAAACTCGTCAGATTGTGTAGGATGACGATGGAGAACTTTCGCTGCTCCATCAAGGTCGGCAACCAACTCACCGAGACCTTCGATGTCAAAAAAGGTTTTAGACAAGGCGACGCACTGTCATGTGACTTCTTTAACATCATCCTCGAGAAGATCGTGCGTAACTCACAAGTCAACACCAGAGGCACGATCTTCCAGAAGTCAGTTCAACTGTTAGCTTACGCTGATGACATTGACGTGATTGGACGAACACAGCGAGCCGTCAATGAGGCGTTTGCTGGCATTGAAGCGGAAACGGCTAAAATGGGTCTTGCGGTAAATGAGGGCAAAACGAAGTACATGCTGTCATCAAGGAAGGACACACAACATCGACGTCTCGGACGGAGCGTCACACTAGGCAGCAGAAACTTCGAGGTAGTTAAGGACTTCGTCTACCTCGGCTCCGCGGTAAATAGGGACAACAACATCAGTACCGAAATCAAACGCAGAATCACTCTTGCCAACCGCTGTTTCTTTGGGCTCAAGAGGCAATTGAGTAATAAAGCCCTCTCTAGAAGGACTAAACTAGCTTTATATAACAGCTTGATCATCCCCGTCCTACTATATGGCGCAGAATCTTGGACGTTAGCAAAGGCGGATGAGGAAGCCCTTAGTCTCTTCGAGAGAAAAGTTTTGCGTGCGATTTTTGGTCCTGTTTGCGTTGATGGCATCTGGAGGAGAAGATTTAATGACGAACTCTATAGGCTGTACAGCGACATGCGCCTGGTTAAGCGTCTACGGATACAACGCTTAAGATGGCTAGGCCATGTAGAGCGTATGGACACCACTGCTCCGGCCCGAAAAGTCTTTGAATCCGAGCCATTGGGACAACGCAACAGAGGACGACCTAGACTGAAGTGGCGCACACAAGTGGAGAAGGACCTCAACCAACTTGGAGTGCGCAACTGGAGACAGCTGGCGAAAGATCGTGCTGGCTGGAGAGGCATGTTGGTTGAGGCCCAGGTCCACCCCGGACTGTAGCGCCACAAGAAGAAGAAGAAGAAGGGGGTTTGCCTTCCTCGTGGTAAACGTAAACTCCACGAATAGCATCGTAGTGGCCATCCAACGTAGAATCAGCCTTGGCAACCGATGCTACTCCACTCTGTCAAAACAACTGGGCTCGAAACTCCTGACTCGAAGGACCAAGGACATTCTCCACAATCCTCTTATTCTGCCAATCCTGCTTTATGGAGCCGAAAGATAGATGTAAAGAAAGGCTGCAGAGCTGATTCTGGTACCTTTGAAAGAGAAATCCCGCGTCGGATATATACCATAGTTCCGTCTGCGAGGAAGGCGAATGGAGGAGAAGACACAACCCCGAACTCAACGAGCTTTACAAGTATGTGAATGGAGTCTGGAAGGCAAAATTCCGATGACTACACTGGCTTGGCTACATCGATCGAATGGACAACAACGCTCTAGTAACGAGGGTCTTTCGAATCCGAGCCTCCTGGTTCGTGAAGGAGAGGAAGACCGAACCATCGGTACAGAGACCAAGTCATCGCGGATGTAAGACAGCTTGGCCTTGAGGACTGGAAGCAGCGTGCCAAGGACCGTCACCGATGGAAGGCAGCAATTCCTCAGGTTCAAACCCTTCATGCTTCGTCTGCCTGATAACTAAGTAAGTTAGTTGCCGTTTCGGCACATTTATGATGAGATGTCTGGAGTTGGGGACGGGAACATAACCGGACAATCCGCCAACACCTGCTCTAATCTTATAATCGGTAGAAACTTGTTAACCAAATATTCCACATACGCCCTGTCAACTGGGTCTCCAGTCAGATTGGACATGTAAAGATACATTTAAATTAACGTAGGCTCTCCTTAATGCTCTTATAGCACACTGAGTGCGCCTCTGTAGACCTTCTCATACGTCCTTGGGGGCTTTAAAGTTTGCCTTGAAATCATATTCACTGACAATACTGTCTCATATATGTAGGATCGAGAGCCAAACGAACTGACCTTACCCTACAATGACATACAAATCACGCGACACAACAACAGCTAGGATCAGGCGACCAAACTTTAAGACGAACGACGAATCATACGAACGCATATAAGTTAATGACACGTTTACAAATATTTCAAAGATGTTTGCACACGTCAGTCATCCAGCATCGTAGTGCACGCGCGACACCCGATCATCCGGTCACTCGAAGACTTGCAGACATCGGCACCGTGATCAAAGCAAACAACAATTGCAGCCGCATGAAATATCGTCTGCAGTTTGGATTCCTCCACCGCGATATGACACCTCCCAGCCCCAAACCTTCCAACACCACAATCTTTTTCCATGCCGCATTAGATTGTAAGTATTCCCTTGTTAGTTTTAAGTTCAGTTGTCGTTTGACATCAAGAGTAAAAAAGTTTATTTTTTTAAATAAAAATCTGAAAATAGATTTTTAACTTGTACAGAAGACGGATAAACAGTCGGTGAACACGGAAGATCAGACCTTCACACACATACCCTTAGCAAACGGACACCCTACCAAGACAAAAGGAAGAATAAGAAAAAGAGAATGAGAAGTAGTAGTTGAGCCATCGAAGACGTCAGTCACACAACTAAATAATTTCTGTAAATCGAAGTATTAAAAGTGAGTTTCATTGCCCGAATCCCACATACATGTCCTTCAGACTGGTTGAACATTATAGGTCTGTGACAGATTTGTGGAATTAACGCAATTATAAGCCGACAAAATTTCTAGGCTTTATCTCAACTCACGCAATCACAACCAATTTCGTGGCCATTTAATGGAAACCAAATATTCCACGTCGCACGGACGGAGGCCTTCTCGTAATTGCTCCCTTTTGCGGGTTTCGCATTCTGTCTGTTGCTAGAACATCATGTTTTCTTAACTAGAATCATGTAGTCAAAACCCTGATACGGTCGTTGACTGGTTGCTCCAACACACGCATAAAAACCACAAGTGCTCAGACAATCAAATGAAAACCACAAAAATACAGAAACAAAACAAATTAGAATCATACAGACTCTCCTTCACACAGATTCCACTTAATAGACGCAACGGCATTGACACCCTTTCACAAAATTCGCATCATCTTCCATCACATGACACGTTTCACATCCACCCAGCGCCCCCGAAACTTCGAGTGTGTTTCGTCACACACGCACACACCAGCCGCCCGTCGACGAATCCAATTAGCACCCACCCCTTCAGCACAAACGCATTCGAATTAGTACAGCATCATCGTCCTAATTGGCCTGGCGTCGTTCCACCGCCCCCTTCACTCGCAGTCTCGTGCAACGTGCAAAACAAAAGAAAATCATTCCGACGGGCGCGCAACATGATCCTTTAATTCCAGATAAAGTGATAAAAACCACCCGACGATTTTCCCACAATATCTGCGGCCGTAGCTGCTACACCCTGCCCACCCTCTTCGCCCACCACCAGATCCTTGCGACCGCCAGACAAATGAAAAATCCCACAACAAGCCTGTAAAATTCACATAATTTATTTTAATGAGGAGGATTTATCCCACCTCGTCGTGGCTGGTGTTTCGTGTGAGTGCACGTTACACAGACACAGACACAGATGCCGACAACGACACCAGGCGGAGGGTAAGTTTATCTGCAGCGCCCCATAATCAAGCATCAGCCGCTCTGAGCAAACGATTGTTTTAGATGCCTTCGCTGTATGTGCGTGTGTATGCGTTGCTTTCTGTGGAAACCTGAGAAATAGCGTCCTTTCCGTGGAAGAAGGATTTTGCGTTTGCTCGCTGCTTAGTGATCTTTTCGCATCGGAGGTCGTATGTCAGTTGCTGGTAAATTGAATGAAAGCACTTCCGTGACAGATTGTGGTCAAGGATATTAGGGAATGGCCATCAGGATTCGGAGAAAATTGCTGTTTGATGACCTGCATCCTTTGCTGATCCCGTTGGCATTGTGAAGAGGTTTCGAACCAATTTCGCCACTTTGATCCGATTCGTGGTTAAAGGCTTGATTGGAAATTGAAAACTGGGACGGACCGATTTTCCTTTGCCAACAGTTGAGACAGTTTCAGGAAAGTATACTTCAATTGGCCAGCCATGGGCATGTGTCCACTCTCTCCATTCGCTCCACAATGGTATGCGCAGTCTATGTGCAATTCCTCGGCCACGTAAAAAATGTAAAATATTCCACATACGCTCCGTAGTCCTTGCACACGTTGCATAAAAAATGCTGCAATTTACTGTCCTCCACAATGAGATCTTGCACCACTTTCGCCGAATGGGGAAGGCATCATGCCTGCTCCAACCCCAATCGACTGAGATCTCTTTGGGGTGGCACTGTATGCACTCCTCAGAAGCACCTATACTCCCGTTCGTCGACTTGAGAAGCTAGCTGCCAAAAGTCATTTGTCCCACTTACGTGCCTGTGGCATATCAACCACAAGACTAACCATCAATTTCCTGAAGAAACTATTTAAAAAAAATTCCCCACCAGACTCTCAGCTCGGCACATGCCCTCCCCATCCCGACACATTCATTGGATGGGCGGTAATTTATGTCCCAAAACTAAAACAATGTCGGTGAGAGAAAAATTGCTGGCACCACTGCCTGGAGACCCCACCCCCTCCCTCCTTAAGCGTTTTATAATGTCCCCGTGTGTGCTTCAATTTTATTAACCCACACGAAACCAGGAAGGCAGCATATTGCTGCCGCATGCATGAATATCAAGTACGAGCCAAAGGCCAGCCGTTTGGTGTGGGCTGTGCTGTACGTCCTGGGCAGGAGCCAGTACTCCGACGGCAGCTGCCTCTACAAGACAAGAACAACACACTTACACACACTCACACAGGCCCAGTAACAGGAGTGAGTGAAAAAAAAAATTAAATATGTGGCGTCATTATCCTGGTCTAATGGTGTTCGAAAAATGCAAAAAGAATCACAATAGACGCCTGCCTCGTCCAGCACATACCAGCCGGGGATGGCAGCAGAACAGCCACTCCCGCAAATATTTTCGATGGCAACAAACCGCCGTCAGAAACGACTGTACAACTCCTAGGTATCCCAGTTACGTTCGTTGCCATTGTCTCGCATAATAATGTCGCAGAGGTTGTCATAAATATTCGGAGCACGCTGCAGTAAAGTTTTTCCGCGTATTGTTCATTTGTTCGGTGGGTTATCTCGTCGCTTTGTTGGTCGTTGGGTGCAGCGACGGCAGCGGTGCAACGGTCCCAGCATAAATGCAATTCCTGCGTGCGGTGCACCAGTTTGGTTTGAATTCACGTAATGAAGAGTTTATTGCACTCGATGTTAACAGGGGGACACAGGACTTTGGAGATAATTCAAACTGTAGGCTGGCGCGGATGGTGTTTCTATTTGTGGCCGCTCTGTGAATTGTCTGCCTGAGAAGTGTGCTTTAAAATGGTGCAAGTGGATGGGGTGTGTGATTTATGGACTCCCAGCATCTTTTTGTCTTTGTTCATGTTTTTGCCTACTACGAATGAAAATTCTGTGTGAGGAACACATATTTCTGTTGAATGAGAGGAAACCCTGCCAGTGAAAATAGGTTAAGGCGATTGATGCAGCTGGCATCAACATTCCATTGGGTAAGATTCTTGCCACTGTTGCGAACGTTTCAAAGGCACACTCAGTCCCCTGGAAGGTCCATCATGTGTCACCAGGACTGGAGAAAATGTTTTCCCAGGACCATTCAAGTCCTTTTAGTTCTATATGGATGAGTGAGTTTGATTCCCTGAGCTTCTGTTTATAAACCCTCTGATAGTTTTCTTTCAAACAGGATCAAGAGATGTTCAGTTTCCGAGCTTTTGCAGCATCGATTCTTTCTTTTCCTTGCAGAAGTCGATGTGGAGGATCCAGAAACTTCATGCATGCTAAAATGGACTTTAGTTGGACGCAAGTCACTTCTGCCAAACCTTATATGTTTCTGATCCTAGAGCAGAGTGCGATACTCATACGCCGATGGTCCAGGTTCGATTCCCGGCTGATCACCTCGGACTCCTCGCGACATCACCTCCTTCGAGCGAGAACACTTAAAGAGCAATATGAAAAGCTTCTCAAACTTCGCCTTTTGGAGTCAGCGATTTGGAGGACGCTGAGACCTCATGTTTGAAGTATACTATAGTTGGACGTTGATCACTTTTTCGAAACCTGGTTGTTATCTGATCCTAGAGCAGAGTACGACACTCATATGCCGAAGGTTCAGAAATGATTCCCGGCTGAACACCTCGAATTCTTCGCGGCACCACGTCCTTCGAGCTGCTGTCGACACTTAAAAAGCACTTAAAAAGCCGTTTGCCGTTTGGAGTCGGCCAGTCCTGTACGTTTCTTCTACTCGTGAGGGAACAATCGCGTGCATAACACGAGTAGTGGGCTCTTGTAGACTGTTGTACCATCCATTTATGAGTGGCGTTCAATATATTCTCGGTATCGATGGAAAAGAATAATACGAATTCAAGTTAAATTTTCTTGATTTTTCAATATAATCTCCCCTTTCAATATTGCATTTGTTACATTTTGAGATAAGCTTTTTTAAAGCCTCAAAAAAAAAAAAAATAATAATTGTTGACGCGGCAGGCCACAGGGGGACCAGGGCCGAGCTTGCTCATCAACTATTCGTGTTGTTTTTTTTCACTTTACAATTCGTTAACTTAGTTGCTAGAAAAAATTCTTAAAACTAGCTTAAATATTTAATCTGAAATATTAATCTTATATCTAACTTACTGACTCTAAACAAGTACTCTAAGCTAATCTGTGTTAGTTTCTTCTGCATTTCGACATCTTTTGTATTTTTATTAAATCTTAAGTCTAGTGGTTTTGTTTTTGTTGCAAAAGAAAATTAAAAAAAACTTGGACGTTCCTTAGTCAATGTTTTTAACTTACTTGCTAACTTAACTTACTTATCAAATCAAACTTAAACATATTTACAGATATCGTACAATTATATCCGTAATCAGTACGGCCGCCTGCACCAGGGAGTATATGCTCTTTATATGCTTGACATATATATCGAATACTCCGTGGTGCACCTTTTTTCTTTTCTTTTTTTTTTTTTCTCCTAATCTACCTTATCTACCTCAAACTATGTAAGGTGGCCCTTATGAGTCAACTATCCTGGTCCTATGTGAGAAGTTGGCGGCATCGAAGGCTGATTCTGATGCAGCCACCAGAAGAAAAGCCGTCCTTTGTAAGAGACTGCTCTATCGCGGGCAGAGATCGCTCTACTGAACCGTAAGAGGCCTTCGTGGCTGCGAGCGACGTCTGGCTCGTATTGAAGTCGCCTTTCCACTGTTCGGCGTGCGACATGGAAGATGATAGGGCGGCCTTCCCTATCTTGTATCAGGCCTTTCGTGTCCAAATAGAGGAACGCCTCAGGTGGGATAATGTCGTTAAGACAAACCTTCTCATGGTACATTTCATTAGGGTAGTAAGCCCCAGAGATCAGACTGTTGGTTGAGGTCATGGCTCGAGCTATGAGACCCCGAATCAATTTAATAATAAAATTATCTATTCTGATCAGGTTTGCCTCATTGTACAAAACCTCGTTGGGATAGAATTTTTTGTACTGGGATTCGGGTGTACGATATATACGGAGACATTCCCGCAGACACTGTCTCTCGAACACCAACATCGTGTCGTGCGCGCTACTGTCTTCTCACAAGTAGAAGGGACCTACAGTTTATTGCCGACTTCGAACGGGGAAGTTTGAGAAGCTTTCATGTACAGGTATTACTCTTTGAGTGTTGTCAGCAGCTCGAAAGAGGTGGTGCCGTAAACAATTCGAGGTGTTGAACCGGGAATCGAACCTAGACACTTTGACGTGTGAGCATCAGACCCTACCCACTACGTCAAAGCTATCACCCTCAAAAAAAATAAATTTGAAAAATACTCATTTATTGTCGACTCGAGTTCTTCATCATCCGAAAACCTTTTGGCACGAAGACATTTTTTCAAATCCGGAGATAGGAAGTAATCACTAGGGGCAAGACCTGGACTATAGGGAGGGTATTGGATTCCTCCGAAACCACTATCTCGAGCAGCAGCCTTGGTAACTCGCGCCGTGTGAACAGGAGCGTTGTCATGAAGAAATAACACACCCGTTGAGAATTTAATCCGTCTTTTCTTTTTAATTTCCTTCCGCAAATTATGCAAATATGAGGTGTAGGATGTGACGTTGATGCTTTCAACCTTTTTTTTGTACTCAATGAGCCAGGTTCCCCTGGTCCCAAAAAACTCTGGTCATGAGCTTCCTGGCATACGGAGTGACTTTAAACTTCTTCGGGGGGGGGTCTGTTCCATTTTGATGTCACTGCATTGTCCCTTGTTTGCTTTCAGGGTCTCAGTGGTGAACCAATATTTCGTTCCCAGTAACAATTCAATCCATAACACTGTCCGCGTTCTTACCACACATCTCCGAAAGCTCTCTACAGCATGCGATTCTCACTTTTTTCTGAGGCGCTGTGAGCATTCGTGGCACCCACTTTGCACTGACCTTTTAAAAGTGAAGATGGTCATAAAAAATCTTGAGAATGGTACCAGTTGAAGGCTTGGTGGTCTCTGCCATCATTTTCACCTTTTTTCGGGCATCCTCAGGAGCAAGTTTTTCGACTTTTTTGATGCTTTCACCCGTACAAGCAGTAGCCGGGCGCCAGAGCGGCAGTCGCCTTCAATGTTCTCTCTGCACCTTTTAAACTCACTTGACCACTTTTGCACAGTTGATAACGAAGGTGCGGAATCTTGGTAAGTAGCCAATTCATGAATAATTTGTTGACTTTTTCTTTGCTTAGTGACAAATTTAATTTTGATACATTAATGACATATAGGGCAGTTTTTTCTATATTAGAGGACGTCCATTGTTTCGTCTTTCATTTGGTTTGTATATAAGAGAACATGTTTCATAGGATATTTTGGACGGTCGAGAGTCTCGTACGAGTCCGACTTAGAGGCTTCAGACACCTCCGAAGAGCGATCTCACTGTCCCCAACTGGAGTGGGTAAGCCAATCCTACATCATCCACATCATGAGATGCACAATCAAGGCCATCTCTCAACTACAAAGGAATGTTCTTTGGTTCAACTCGCACTGGAACTATGATGACCTCGCTCACCACGTCTCCTAAAACACTTGCCCCGTGGACATGCTGTTTAATGCGAGGTCACCAATGATACAGTTGTGTCGCTTATACAAATTCGACTTTCCTCGGGTGCTGGACTGGCTCTGGCCAGAAACTGAACCGGAAAGGCAATGTAGTCTGATTTTCACAGACGGCTAAACGACGATGGAAGATCTGCGGCCAGCGTGGGCCTTCGTGGATTACGACAACATCGCACTTCACATGTTCTTTGGTAATTTCGCGCCGGTCTATCGGGAGGAAACGTTCGTTCTCCTAATGGCCACCATGAAGAATGGATGGAAGGTAAGAATTATCTGTGCCTGTGACTACAGTCAAGCTGTGCTAAGAGCCTCACTCAACCCTTTAACTGCATCCAAGATAGTCTAAGAATGTTAGTCTTCCCTAAGTTTGGTCGGTAGGCTGAATTCGCAAAGCCTAGTCTCGGTCTCGGGGATCATAGGAAACCAGACTGCCGATGAACTAGTTAGGCAAGGTTCAAAAGAGTCATTCGGAGGGCCCGAACCCTCCTGGGGACTACATCCTGGGTTAGACCCTCTGTCGTGATGGCTAGGGCTCCCAACAGCACAAACAGAGATGGCGTGACTCTGCAGGATGCAGAATTACCAAGTGCATGCATTACCAAGTGCATGCTCCCGAATTAAGAAATCCGCGGCTTGCTGCTATCTTTAAACAAAAATGAGTCCAGGCGACTTGTCGGCGTACTAAAGGGACACTTCGCCTTCGCTAAGTACCTAAATCGGCTTGGGCTTAGTGATGGCACTCTTTGCGACGCCTGTGGAGAAGGCAAGGACAATTCACACCACTTTCTGTGTCAGTGTAACGCCTTTGCTTGCATCAGGTGGCGGCTGTTTGGCGCTGATGTGGTGGGAACTGAAAACCTTAATTCTTCACCACGGACGCGCCTTTTGACCTTTCTTTGGAAAATCAGGAAAATACATTAAATGAAGGTTACTTTCGGGTGGTACAATGGACCAGTAGTTGACTCTGAGTGCTCAAGTGCAACAAAAATTAACAAATAAAAAACAATCGCACAAACAGCTCAATCTGAAATGCAGTGTTTGACTTCTGTGGAGTCTTTTGTCACAGCTCACTCAACGAACTTCCCGACGTGACGAAAATTCAATTCTGAGCGTCCTAGCACCTTTCCTCTTCCAACAATGTCCACTCATCAACATTCCTCTCCCATTCAGCTCCGTTTTACTTAATTTCCTGTCAATTCACCTCAAAATCGTCCCAAAACGTCTAATCGTTTGAAGCACAACGAAGAGGGTAATATTTCCGTTTTGCATTACGCCGCATCAAAATCACCTTTCGCAGGGCTTACGCAAGGCGCATCAATTTCAATTAACTGCGCCCAGGAAGCATCTCGACCGAATGGCTGAGTGTGTCTTCAACCATTTCCGTAGCGCGTAGAATCGCCTGCCGCCGGTCACGAATAGCTTCTGATTTGTACCACCCCAACGACGCCGTGAAAAACAACGTCAATAGCGTTGACTTCTTCAGCCCGACAAGGATATCCGGTGATTTAGTCATTTCCTATTCCGATTCCTTGCCATCTCCTATCACCGGCTTCTCCACTACAAGAGGAGAGATTTTACCGTCAGCGATGAGTGGGTGTGGCGAGGGAGGAAAAAAGAAAAAGGACACGAAATCCATTTTCTCCTCGACCGGTAGCGTTGGTGGCGCGATGGGATCCCAATGGGATGTCGCGCTACAAGAGACCGACGAGAAAGCGCCTCATTGACAGGAAATGAGATTTGCGGGAACAATGGGGTCATGTCGCCTCGGCTGATGTCGCTGGGGACGCACTCTCAATGTGTCGCAATGGAGATTTTCTCCAATGCTGTGGAACGGTGAATAGGTGAATGGGGACTCACAGAAAAGATTAACCTGGCGGTCCCCGATCGCTGTGCTCCGCAATCAAGGAGTCGTGATGGAAAGGTGTTAAGAGTCAACGTCGGTTGTAAGGATGCCGTGGCGCTACTAAGCTCCCCATCGCTTATATTCCTTTTTTTTTGAGTTTGCTGAAGGCGAACAAATTTTCAAATTCCAGGTTATTGTAGAGGTGTCCAGGTATCTTGTCCAAATCTGTCTCAGCGTCAGCAGTTCTTGGCACCCTGTCATCGTCTAGGTGCCACCTGGCTTCGATGCAACACGTCGTGACATCGCCTACGGCACACAACTGCACACAAAATACTCGCCCTAAGTCATCTCGAATCGAACGGAGGCCGAAAGAAGTCGTAAATCGTTTAACCCTATGCGACACGACTCATAAATTCTCATTATCGACAAAAATATACTGCAGCTCTAATTTCCCTGAAGGACCATAAAAGGCATTCATAACGCTCACCGGCAACCCCAGACAGTTCGAGGAGGGGGCGTGGTGTCGCAAGCGGTGCATGGAGTTGTAGGTGTGCTTAAAAACTGGCCGCATTCGATTTCACCTTCGGCTTACTCCACTTGTGCAGTGGATTCTGCTGGCCTGAGCGTGTACCTTCTACCACCTTTTCAAAAAAAACATCCCTCAAACGATAGGCCCCCAGTTCGTCTGGATCCAGAGACCCCCTTCAACTGGGCCTAGTCCTTTATTCGAAAATGACCTTTAATCACAGAAATTAGTGTTTTCTCATGGCGGGCGCTGAATAAATGAAAAGCCAGCCACCAGTCTGGCAGCAAGCCCCCCAGCCCCACAGCCACAACCCCAGGAGTCTATTTAGTCCTCCACGACGGAGCCCAGACGGAAGGCAACCACATTGTTTGCCACTTCGAGCCGTGAGGACAATAAATCGATGAACCAAAATCAACCGAAATGGAGTCCATCCAGAGGCAATTTATCGACCACAGCCAAGGCTGCAGATGCACGAAAGGGAAACCCGCCCCGTCCACCGGCTGGCGTTTCATTAAATCAATTCCACTCGCTCGTGACAGTTAAATTGTTCATCAAATGCGTTGTGGGGCTCGACTTCAATCCATTCGGCGTGTCTGCGTGTACGTGTGTGCGGCGCTTACATAGACACAGCCCGATTATAAAACTATTCTTGACCAAGTTTTATTGCGCCGATTGTGGCAATAGATTAATGTCCGATTTGCGGGTGATAAATGGCTGTCTCGAGACCGGGGGTGAAGTGGAATTCAAATTAAAAGTGGAGACTCAGGGCGGAAGCAGCGTCGCAGAACTTTCGTTTGTGGTCTGTGCTTTCTATTTTTTTCTGAATGGTATGCTCCATGCACCACCAGCGAGATACTCGTCGCCAAACTTGAAATTGCGCGAACGTGAGCCACAAAGTTTTGCCGGGGGAATCTGAAGAAGTTTTTAATTCGCAATTATGCCCTTGGGGGCTCTCCCTGAGACTGTCTATGAAAGTGTTGTGGCTGCGGCTGCGGCTGCGACTGAGGCGTTTTTAGTGGCGCCGCGCTGCGGTGCGCAATGGGTGGTGAATAGTTTTAAATTAAATACCGTAAGTGGGTGTTTAGGCGAACAGTGTGAGGAAATGGGGGAAAGGCGAGAAGAAGCGATCTAGAGAGAGCTGTGGGGACTTGCGGCAGCACACCGGGCTTCGGACGGGGACGATAGTGAGCACTGAACTTAAGGTGAGCGAATTTCGAGGACTTTCCTCTTGAAGACGAGACAAAATGTGATTATAACGAATCTTCTTCTCCCCTTTTTGGGCTACTTTTTGAATTGTTTGAAGACGTCAAGCGTGAAGGAGTATTTCTCAGAGCTTGGAGACTTTGGCAAAGTCTTTTAGAGTACAGATGATTGTGATGATTTTCGGCCACTTTAAGGTTGGGTGTACAATTGAGCACTTCATCCGCATAAGCGGACAGAACGGAATGAAGATAAATTGACACATAAACAGGGAGGATAACATACAGGTTGTGTAATGGGTTAACCTGAACTGATGTAAGGACTTAGACTCGAGGCTTACTTAACTACAAGTGGCTTCGGAATCAAAGTTGTTGAAAGAAAAACACTAAGAGGGTGTAAGGGATTTAAGAAATTTCATGTAAGGAATCAACTAGAAATGAATGTTGACAGAAAATCGCTCCACATTCCTACATCCGGACACAGAGCACACGCAGACGAAGGCAGAATGTGTAGCTTTTATTAGGGACTGCAATGAGGATGAAGGCAAAGAATTAGGCTACAACATGGACATGCAATTAAACGAGACCCTTTATAATAAGCTGTAAGGGGAATAGAAAATTAATTTGAACTTAAACGAGGAGGTTTTTCACTTGTTCAAATTTTGATCTTCGAATCTGAGTCGGGTACCCTCGATTTCAAAACACGTTGGGCTCCGTGAACTCACACACATCATTTTTCGACACTTTCCGTTCTTGTGTTGGCATTCCTGAATAACTCATCAGATTGTAGAGGATGACGATGGAGAACTCTCGCTGCTCCGTCAAGGTTGGTAGTGAACTCTCCGAGACCTTAATTGTCAAAAAGGCGTCTTAGCTGAGGGCACGCACTCTCATATGACTTTTCTTTCATTATTCGTGAGAATCGCGAGATCGTGCGTTGCTACCAATCAACACAAGTAGCACAATCTTCCAAGAATCAGCTCAATTGTTAACTCATGTGGAAGAAATTGAAGAAATTGACATGACGAACACAAAGAGCCGTCTATCAGGCATTTGCTGGCATTGAAGAGGAAACTGAACAAAATTGTCTGGAGCTAAATAAATTGATGTATATGCTGTCATCAAGAAGGGACACACAACATCGACAACACAGACAGAGCGTCACGCTGGGCTGCATAAATTTCGAGGTAGTCAAGGACCTTCTCTACCTCGGCTCCCCGGTAAATAGGGACAACAACATCAGTACCGAAATCAAACGCAGAATCACTCTTGCCAACTGTGTCTTTAGGCTCAACTGAGTAAAAGCCCTTGAAAGACTATGCTTGCTTTGTAAAACAGCTTGAAACCCGGTCGGCACTACGGATGAGGAATCTTTTCGAGAGAGTTCTGCGTTCTGTTCTTAATCCTGTTTGCATTAATGGCGTTTGGAGGGGAAAATTCAACGACAAACTATGGGCTATTGGACAGCATGTAGCTGGTCAAGTGTCTTCACATTGAACGCTAATGACGGATAGGACTTGCAGAACGTCTTCGATTCGGAGCGATCGGGACAATGAAACATAGGACGACATAAACCGAAGAACCGCAACCGAACTGGCCAAATCTCTTAGCATTCAACGCTAATGATGAATGGATAGGACTTGCAGAACATCTTCGATTTCGAGCCATCGGGACGACATAAGCCGAAGAACCGCAACCGAACTGGCCAAGTGTCTTTGCATTCAACGCGTATGATGGATGGATAGGACTTGCAGAACTCGATTTTGAGCCATCGGGACAATGGAATAGAGGACAACATAAGCCGAAGGACCGCAACCGAACTGGCCAAGTGTCTTTGCATTCAACGCGTATGATGGATGGATAGAACTTGCAGAACATCTTCGATTCCGAGCCATCGGGACGACATAAGCCGAAGAACCGTAACCGAACTGACCAAGTGTCTTTGCATTCAACGCGTATGATGGATGGATAGGACTTGCAGAACTCGATTTTGAGCCATCGGGACAATGTAATAGAGGATGACATAAGCCGACAAATTGTGGCAGGTGCTAAGTTGAGAGGCATATTGGTAATGGCCTATATTCTCCACGAATTGTAGTGCCAATCAAAGAAGAAGAAGACACTCAGAAGCAAATTATCCTGGCCACATAAACTACGCGGCTCCATGGAAGACATTGCCTAATTCTAGCGAAAACCTTTAACAAAGAAACTTTTTGAGCTTGATGGTCACGACAAATTACTGCGATGATTACTTGCTCAACAGGAGTCTGGCAAACAAATGTAGTGTGCGGTTGTCACTTTTTTTTTTCTTACGTAGATACTCCGGGAAAGACGGGGGTTTTGCTGACCACCTTGGAGAAAGGTCGCGGGATTTGGGTGCCAGGAGATTACTCTTTTCCCTTCTTATTGGTTTCCGGACCAAAAATCGCAACTAGATCCGTTCACGGAGACCTTAGTAAAGCGAGAATACAATACGCGTTTACAAAACTCCCTTTATTAACTAAATTACTCGTATTTAACAACTATCTTAATCTAACAGTATTCCCTTAAATCTGGTCTTATATCTAGGTGACTTGATATAATTCCAAATTTTTCACTTAACCTGCCCAATGCTAACTCAAGAAAAGGTAACATTTTGATCGTCCTAACTAAGTATTTTCATCTGAGATACCTGGTTTCTGTGTTGCTCGTTGCAAGTTATCGTCTGCGCCTTTCTGGGTCCTCCTATTCGGTTGAGTCCAATGGACAATGTACGGCAGGTGGACGATAACAGAAATTCCATAAACCCTGTATTACAAAGGAAAAAGAAAACCTTAATATATCTTACCAACCTGTTAAAAGATTATACCATAAAAAAAAATATTATTCAAAGAACTCAGGGCACTTTTGATGTTTGGTGGTTTAGTCTCAGTGACAACAAATGCACTCTGCACTTTCCCTTTCTTGTGTACTGATTTCTTTTTCAATAATTTATAATTTCACTATTTTTCTATTATTTTTTTCCCTTCAATGAAGAGAAACTTCACGCACTCACTCCTATTGTCTACCCTTTTTTGTTCTCCTTGCTATTTCGACAAGCGATAGAACCCTGACTGGGTATTCGCAAGACTCGCTTTCCCCGTTGGTCTAAGTGAGAGACGGTTACAGTTTTCCCGTCACTTAGCCCACCAACCGGCCCCACAACTAAGACATGTTCCAAGGAAACCCACAATTTCTCAAAAAAAAGAAAAGTATTTTTTTCGAATCCATATGGGGGGTTGAACCCATAACCGATTCGACGGCCGATCTCCATCCACCTGAGCCACCTCCTCACTCGGAAAATTCTTTGTGTGAAGGAGCCTCTTCCTATGGTCGCGACTCTACGGAAGACATTGCCTAATTCTAGCGAAAACCTTTAACAAGGAAACTTCATCATTCATAATAAGGTTTTGCGTGTTTGTCTTGTCTGTTCTGTTTCGTTCCGTCGTTTGTTAAGTCAGCACGGCATGAATAGCAACGACCTGCAGTATTACGATCCACTAGCCTTGACCGTGGATTGCACTGGTTAAGTGTGAGAATGCGTTCCAGCGAAACTTCCGACGGTACCGAGCACCCAAGCCACCCGAAGAAAGATGATCCACCAGGGGATTGCATCAGCCAACGGAACGCCTGCGCCAGCATGCGACTGGGAAAGATGGAAGGCGATGAGGTAAAGCTAAGCAGGCTGTGCAGGCAGTCTGTCGCCAATGATACTCGAAAGAGGAAATAAATTTATTAAAATAGATATTCGGTTTTCTTATTTTTGTTAGTCGAACAGTTGGGCCAGCCTGAGGGCTGGCGGTCGCGTTTTTTTTTTGGAATCCCCTTCAAGGAATCCTTAAACTTGCATGTTGTGCGTTGTGTGTGTGTTATCCGTTGTTCACGTGATCTTTACATCGTTGGTGTGTGTGGTTGTTAGGTACTTCCTTATTTTGCGTTTGTATGTATTGTTCTGTTATCCCGTGGCGTACGTGATCGTCATCTGCTTGTCCCCTGGTTGCTTGTTTGCTAGGGCGGTGTGCTGGTGTTCGGCCTTCAATCCCACATCTATGGCTGTGGCCGCCTTGGCATAGTGAGTAGAGTGCGGAGCTCACATGGCGAAGGTTCAAGTCTGTTCGCCGGCCGAACAACTTGGACTTTTCACGGCACCACCTCTTGCGAGCTGCTGACAACACTCAAAGAGTAACTTCTGTCTAAGGAAAAGCTTCGGAAGCGTCCCTTGTGAGTAGTGTTTAACAGGAGTAGTTGATGAGCAACCTAGGCACTAGTCCCTCTGTGGACTGTTGCGGAATACAATTATACCACGTATACAGGTGTAGGAGAGTAAATAGAAAAAAAAAACGCTTGACAAAAACAACTAAGTTTAGATGATTGACTGACAGTTTATTAATTTCGTGTGCTGACTATTTATACATATTGCTGACAAAGGAGTGTAGACTTTGGGTCATTCACCCAACCAGATGACCGGCACCTTGCGGCTTATAAGCCGTAACACAGTGGGGTGTGCAGCTGCATTGTTGATTTGATCACGCAAGAGAAACTTCACAAACAGTTTGAGAGCAACGGGAAGTAAATATTGAGGCACGCATTCATTTGGTTTGAAGCATGGATGGCTGAGAATCATTTTAACCAAACTTTTGCCCCACATGCGGACTTACATATGATTTGGTGATTGTGAAAATTCACTTTTTAATATCCCTCAGAAAGCTCAAACTTTATTCTAGACAAAACTGAGTTTTTTTCTGTTTTGATTGAAGTCACGTTCACTGAAGTCACGTTAGTTGAACTCACATTCACTGAAAAATGGACGCTGGTATGCGAACATACTGGGTGATGCTTACAAAGAACAAGACATTCAGACACTTTGTACATCGGTCAGGCAGTCTGTCTCCTCCTTAAGTGATTCCCTTTTTCACGGGTCTTGAGCTGATGCTCCTGTTTTCATGCCACTTCGGATAGAGATACACCTGACCTAAAGGCGACTGCTTCCAGAGTCTCTCTTGCGAAACAAGTTGTATTTCACAGAAACGATATTTATTCGAAGTTATTTTTGTCAAAAGCACACAGCTGGATCCAACGGAAACTATTCCCATCGACAAGGTTCCTTAATGAAAACAAAATCTTAGTTTTCTTATTTATATTTGTAGATAAGAACAGTACATTGAATATTTGATTCGACTTAAAGCTACACGCACCGCCAACAACAAATTGCGCATCCAATCAATTTCGCCACCGTCTAAAAAATAAACAGACTCACGTAAATGACTATACACGGTAAATAAATATTCCACACTCACCGTTTCGGTGGTCTGCAGAGGCCTCTGTGATCTTTGAGGCACCGCTGAGGCGTACTCAGGAGAAACCGCGACTCAATCTCAAGATCACTGTTGTCCCCCATTCGCGACGTGTGCACAACACCATTAATAATGCGCGGATCAGCTTTCCAAATGGGGCGGGGATCTTCGTTCTTGCCGTAAAACAATGGGAGGTCGTTCGCCGACATGAGCACCACACCAAAAACTATAAAAATTAAGAAACCGAAACTAAACAGTTCAAACGACATCTTCTTGGTGGAAGAATCGCTCTTCAACTGAGCAAAGAGTCAGTGTTCACATTATAATCTCATTTTGAGACAATGAGTGATTGCTAAGTGATAGCGCGGAGCAGATCGGGAATGAAAAGCCTTTGTTTATTGGGGATACCAACGGAGTATATGAATCAGTGATAAGCACACAGACAAAGTACAATAAGCTGTGTTTCAGTCTCTGAGAGAATTGGCGTCTGAATAGACTTATATATGAGCTTCAAACTGATTTAACGTGTGCGTATACTTCACTATACAATCAGCGCGTTTGATGTTTCAAAACATTGATAATTTGAGTAAACAACATTTTCCCATTTGCAATTCTCAATCAGCCATTTCTACGTTTCAGTCAGTCTCTTCAAAGTTTTAGCCAGCCTCTTCAGAGGCAATCATAAGACCGAAAGCGCTCTCTTTCTAAATTGAAAAAATTGATTTGTAAGCGGTGCTGTTGGGTTTTAAGATAACCGAGTCTAAGTCTTAGTTTGAAGGTTTACTGTCTTTACTGCTGTCACATTCTCACTGCTTGGCAAAATTCGCAACAAGGGATCTTCTTTCGGGTACTTTGCTTTCGTTATTTAAACGAGTTGTGAATTGATTTCCAGTTGAAACAGTATACAGTTTAGAGGAACAACTTACCTGGTAAATACAAATGTTCATGAATCAATTGCGCAAGTAGATCAAGTTCAGTGAGGAATGATTCACGTTTGATCTACAGGCCATAAGAAGCCTCCTTCGCTCCACGTCTTCGAAAATGTATCACCAGGACATTATTTTTACAAATTTGCTTCTTTCGGGATCAGGATGTAAAAAGTTCGTAATCTAATTTCACTGAGATCCGTTTGTCTGAGCAACGCTTAAGTTGAAACTCCAATTAAAGTAAGACCAATGCCGCCAATTGCGTTGTGAAGTCTTTGAAATACCTTGCTTGTTGATTTCTGAGTATTTTTGTATTTTATCTCTTCTGCCAATGCACTTGACGTACTGCCAGTTTCACATTAAGGCTCCATTCATACGAACTCGGATTAAAAAATATCTTAGAATATGTCTCTCCGTCTACCAAATAGTGATTTGATTGAAATTTTAAGAGGCGGCACAATATTTTTGTGTGCAATGGGTGATGTGCCAGTGAGGTGGACAAGAACCACCCCGTCCGACGCGTAGCAGAGCAACCACAAGCGTGCTCCCATCCTGTTTCTCTTCATCAAAGTTGCCCCTATGGGTAGACACCCCCAAATGCAACAGGTGCACTCACCAAACGATCAAACTTTAAGTGACAGCCTTGATTCAAAATCGTTAATACATTTCAGTCAAGGACCAACTACATATAGCAGCGCACTAGAAGATTTCAGGCTTCTCAGTATTTGCCATCGCTTCATGTAAGGTATGGTCTTCTCGATATTGTCTATCATAGAGCATGCTAAAACAGTATCTTTCAGTCAGCTTTTCGTCTATCATGCGAACCAGGTATCCCGCCAACGGAATTCTTTCAAGCTATGTTTTTTTAACCACATCAACGTGGAGTGTGGCACATCTGGAATCTGTCTCCGCTAAACTTACTTAAAAAATGTGCCGTGTATTTAGCACCCATGAACTGGTGAAATCAACGTCTTTACTAAACCTTCAGCACTTTATGTTATGGTGTCTTCAAAAGCCTTAAAAGACTTTAGTCTTTTTTTCTTTTTGAACAGGTCCCCGGGTGTTTCCTCTTTCATACTGTAATCAGTGGTCAATTCTGCCTCAAGTAAGCTAGAGTGTTGAACTAATTTATATTCCTGCTCCACTACTTCAATCTGTCGACCAACTGCTTAGTATGCTCTTAAAAGAAGAACGAAACCTTCAAAGTATGAGAATCACTCGCATTTACCATTGTTTGTAAATTCAAACAAAAAGCTGTTAGAACTCAGCTTCGAAGGAAAAATTGAAGTCGGCAGCACAGCAGAGAAATAAAAGGTCAAGAAAATCTTGGACGAAGTCATCGTGCAATGGACCCTCAAGTCTTGTTACAAATAAAGTATTTCATCCTGGTTAGGTTTAAAACTAATAATTGGATGACGCAACAGTCCGCAAGGGGACCAGGGCCCAGGTTGCCCATCCACTACTCGTGTTGTGCGCGTTACTGTTCTCTCACGAGTAGAAGGGACCTACAGTTTTCTGCCGACTACGAACGACGAAGTTTGAGAAGCTTTTTCTTGGACAGTTATTACTCTTTGTATGTTGTCAACAGCTCGAAAGAAATGGTGCCGTGAATAATGCGATGTGTTCAGTCGGGAATCGAATCTGGACCTTTGGCGTGTGAGTGCCGCATTCTACTCACACTACTCCCCTGATAAGGTTTGCGTCGTTGTAAAAGACCTATTTGGAATAGAATTTTTTGTTATCAGATCGGAGGCCAGCCCGCAGAGATCGCTCCCCACGCATTTTCAATCTGGGAAGGACTTAATTTGAGCCACTCTGGACAACCGTTCGCTATGGCTGATTAGCTTCACCATAGAATGTTGAAAAACAACAAAATTTCCGCAGCAAAGACATGCTTTGCCCTTTACAGAGGTGTAGCTGGTCCAATCAAACGCAAATATTTTTAGCGACTGGCTCTGCGGGCCAACATACGTCAAGTTTTTATCGTGATACTTGTGGCCCTGGATAGCGGGGTTCTAAAGAGAATATTTTTACACGACTTTCACTTGCTGGATTTTGTCAAAGTCACGCTGCTTCATGCTGTTGGGTTACTTTAACTTCCAGGCCTTCTTATTACTTTGTAAAATCAACGACGTGCGCAATTAAGTGTACCATGGAACCAACACTGGTAAACATGGCCAGCGGTATCGGGGAAACCGCGTAGGCACCTTCTCATAACTCATTTCTTGTGAACTACTGAGCTAGTTGTTACATTACCATTTTCATAACAAACTTCTTACCTGGAGCCTCATCACACATCACATACAGCAGTGTTTTATTTATGTCGAGTCTTACCAGCTTGAGGAAAGGTCTTCAAACCAAACGTTGTCTAATGCCTTCTATTTTGTCTATGTCTATTAGGCAAGCAGCCTTACACTGGGTCTCTTTCTTGTTCCGTTGAATGTCAAAGTTCAAAGATCGGCCTTAAAGCGAAATTCATTTTCGACATAAATGGTTTTCTTAGATCCATTCACTTAAGGATCTAACGGCAACCTTCTCAGAAACCTTCTTAATGCACTGTAGAAGACTTCCATTTTCGTTTTCTTAAACTAGGGTCGAATCAGATCAGACGTGACTCCTGTTAAATCATATTCACCAGACGCAGCATTCTGCAGGTTATGGACACAAAAACACAATCCTTTTATGATTTTGTTTCTACTTCTTTAAAAAACCCGGTGTTTAATTAACATTTTGGCTTGAAAGGCAATGTTATCTTTCCCTTTCAAGCAGTTGTCAGATAACAACCAGAACGCCTCCTTAATGCTTAATGGGTTTCTATTCCTTGATTATTTAAAACTACGCCAGGGACTCCATTTTCTTTATTCCTTTCCTTTTCATCCCCCTTTTACTTTTCATTTTCTTATTTTTCTCCTGATTTCTTCTTTTCTTTTTAAGTTTGGTATTCGTATGATTCTATGTATATCCCAGTGAAGTGCCTGGACTTCAACCACTTCAACCGGTATATCTCACCAGCTAGAACGATTCTTAGTCGGTTGTATTAAGTTTCGCATCCCAACTTGGCTTATGTCTTTGTTGCATGAAATTTTTGTGTCCCTTGCTAAAGTGAACACAGCAAAACCGATGAATACTGACACAGGTGCCCTTCACCAACAAACCTAGAAAAATTGATACTGCTTGCCATAATTTCTCACGCAGCTGTAGAGTCTGAGAAGAGTTAAAAGTCAATCTGCAACGAAAACCCTTGATGAATAATCAACTCTCATTCCGCTCCCCTCCATTTAATTTTCCATTCACAGCACATCAGCTTACAAAATTCTATCAGCATTAGCACAAATTTTGCATACCCCAAAGTAGAAACCAATTCTGCCATTTTTAATGCGCTGAATATGCTTACACTGATGTAAGCATCGAAAGCAACCAGCTGAATGGCTTTTTGAGAGTGAACACTTTCGAAAATTCTGCTTTCCGCTTATGCACTTCTATTTTTCCTCCATGGCATCTCCACTATGGAGGAATAAATCGCATTTAATCATCTTAAACATTCCCACAGCCATTAGTGGGATGAAAATGCTTGTACAGATAACGACTTCATCTCAATCCCCTAACCCGGCTCCGCGCAGCGCCAATTCCATCAAACACAAAATGGACATTCGATAATCAAAAGGGACTCAGATGCATCCACCAGTCCAATGATGCAAATCCGATTTTTGCATCTATCTGTGGCTTCCACCCGGCCCCACCTCCCACCAGCCAGACAGTCCCTCAACCAGTCTGCTAGTCGTGAATGAAAATTAATTTCTCCTTTCGGTTCGGATTCAATGCACGACAACAACGGAGAAACAAACTCCAAAATCGACCGAACCCATCCATTGATTAGTCAACACAAAATCTCAATCTGCTGCGGGAAAGACGAGACGGGAAAAAAGAGTGTATCTCCAGCTATAATTACACTTGAAAGCGGATCCTTAAACGATAAGTTTTCAGCATTCATGGCATGCAACGACACACACCGCTCACACACGCTCAGCACGACAGGACAGTGTGAATGGGGGCCAGCTCTCGTGTCCATTAGAGGACTAGCCCGGCATCATGTCGTACATTGCTCCGAGAGGGTATCTGTGCGCTCTTGGCACAGCAGCAGCACAGCAGAGATTGCTATCAGGTCTCTTCCATAACAAGTTGTCAACATAAAATAATGGGTTAAGTGCATCTCAACGGCGTGCACACAAACCGGACGACAGGTTACACACTCTCTCACATACACACACACTCAGAAGACTGGGCCAGGGATCACGGTTTGAGGGCACTGTGAGGACGTGTGAAGCACAATAGGTGATGGTATCTGATTCCGGATGGTGATGATGATGTCGGTGGTCGTCGGTGATCCAGGAAGGCGATGTGATGCTGGGGGTGGGGGAGGTCTTCCGGAGATCCAGGGTTGAGATTAAGTGACAAGCGGCTAAGTGTGGAGTGGCCGTGCGACTGGTTGCATGGTGCAGCAAGCGATTTAAGATCAAATCAAAGTTAACTCGACTGGGGGACTGACTTGTAGGCGCCTCTTTCGATGACTCTACACTTCATCGGCCAACGTCGCAACGGATGGAAGTGGACGGCTATGAGGAAGTAGATTGTTGCTTGTTGTGCTAAGCAGCTTTTCTCTCTTCTACTCTCTTTTCAACAGATTAGCAAATACAGCAGATATAGACCGTGTGATCGATTTCACTCCATAAATTTCGAAACAAACTACAGTCAGTGGCTCACATCTTGCTTAAGGCTTATCAGCGAGAGGTTATCGGCATTTCTGTGAATAAGTGCACGGTGCCGGAAGGCGCTGGGTAAGTCCAGTCATTTGCAATCAACTCATTTGCACAATTGAAAATGAAGCCGACAGCGCTTGTACTTGGCTTTCTCTTTGCTTTTCTTCTCTGCGCCACTGGAGTTTCAACGCAACTTCATTCTGGTACAGATGACAGTCGTGTTAGATATCGTATTTTGATAACTCCAACTAGGTGCAAATTGGATCACTTGAGGAAGTGCAGACCAGTTTCTCACTAGGTAAGTTTTAAGCTATTAAGACGGCTTCAACTGACTTTCCTAACCTTAGATCAACCAACGTGTTGTAGTTGCGGTGAGCACATTTGTGTGGTGGTAAAATAAAAACCTGTAATGTAAACGTTTGCCTTGTGTTTTCAATTCAGAGTGAAGTGTAACATGGATGGATTTTGGATTTGAATTTAGTGGTGTAGCGGGGGCAAAAAAACTCTCCAGTGCGTCGCAATTTTGGCTTCCAAAAAACAAACTTTCCAACCAAATAACACACTCCCTTAAGCAATCAGTGGACATGATAAAAGCTGAAGGACAATGAAGGCTACGCCATAAATAATGCATGTGGGTTCATAAGTGGGGCATTAAATAACAAGCAATTTGAAGTGGACCTTATGGGGGCACTCTTATAGACCAACGATTAAGCTTTTGGTCTTTTCGACACATTTCCAGCATGCCGTCGATGTGGTAAAGGACGTCACATAAAATGTTTTCCAACCTGCACAAGCACGCGAAGCATAGAAACTAATGCTTTGAATTTGAAAGGAGCCAGTGACTTAGTGAGTGACTTATTTGTCTCATTTAGAAGCTAACAATATTAACATGTGGCACAAACAAGAAATTAGTTTGTTCTCAAAAGATGGCGCCCCAAGCATTGACAAATCTTGGAAGCGAGCATTGACTAATCTTGGAAGCGAGCATTGACTAATCTTGGAAGCGATTACCCAATTCATTGGAAAGGTTTGACATTTGTTAGCAGTAGTTAGTGTGCATATCTGTTGTGTCTGTTGTCTGTTGTTAGACCACTCCTCTTTTTTACACTACAACACTTAAATAACCTGAATTTTTGGGGAAGTTCTGATTGTGTTTTTAGTTGAAAGAAAAGCACAGCTGGGGTTCATTGAATGCTTGAAGAAGTTTTAAGGAATCAGAATCAACCGGTAAATCATCCAGATTGTGGTTTTAAAGGGATTCCATGAGGAGACAAAAAGTGTCTTGGCCAGCAGAAAATGTTAGAGGCATTTGTGTCAGTAGCGTGCTTAAGACCTTTCTTCACCCCCTACCCACTTTGAAGACAGGACAGTGACGCAAGTTTTACCTTAATTTGATAGGATGACTCAATCCGCTGATCTTGTCTGGATCCCTGGACACTACAATATCATAGGGAATGACATTGCCGGTGAACTTGCAGTGCGACGGTTGGGTCACCCGACAACACCGCCACACACGACATGACTCTCTGGGATGCGATATAAGTTGAATTGGAGCGACATCAGAAGGCAGTCATCTCGGAACTGTTTCTCAAAAGACATCAAAAGAAGGGATTCATACACTGGATGATGCCTGGAGCGAAAATACTGTGACAGCCCCAAGTATGCAAATTCTGAGACACCCGCCCCATCATCGTCTGCATCGACAACAAAGAAAGAAACATATACCCTGCAAAAGTCATGCCTTACATATGAAGGGAACAGACTGGTATGGTAGACTATGAGCTGCTAAAACTAAGCATCCCTATTGACTACAACTAATGCGTTTGAGCCTTAAATTGCATGTACACTGGCCAGAAATGACCGATAGGCATGACAAGGTGAATTTGCAGCATGATAGTGCTCCCTACCTTGCTGTAGCGGCCTGGGAACACTCGAATTGGAGGCTTCACTCCACTCGCCATGTTCTCCAGGCTTTGCTTCTTCCGAATACCGGCTCTTTCGACAGATTCAAAACGATTTGGAGGGTCGCCTTTTCGAATCTGTTGATGAAGTCGAAGAATGGTTCAATGATTTCGTCAAAAGTTTAAAATGTGTCATACCCAAATGCTAAACAATGATGTGCTTCGCATTGACTAAAAAATGCCTGCCTAATATATTTAGGGATTGGTCAACCTTAGTGTTGCTATCTGGCAAACTGCCAGCTCTATCGTAAAGTTTAACATTTTTGAGGTTATACGTACTCAGAACGTTTTGACATACGAGCGCTATTTGTGTTGTTTACAGTAACTTAAAAGATTCATCTCGCCCAAAAACCTGGAATTAATTCGCGAAAATTTTCGTGCGATTATTTTGTACAACTTTCGACGTGGACTAACTCAACAACAGCGCATCGATGAAATTAATTCAATTTTCGTTGATGAAGCTCCATAAAGGACCAGTGCTTATCGGTGGTATGGTGAATTCAACCGAGGTCGTTGTTCACTCCAAGACGAATTTTGTGAAGGTCGACCGAAATCAGTTGTTGTTCCGGAAACCATTGATGCTGTGCGTCAACTGATATTGCAAGATCCTTATGTGACCTATCGTTAGACTGGGACAACCATAGGCATTAGTGGAACGAGCATACATTCAACATTGCATGAACATTTGACCATCAAAAAAATTTGCTCGCGTTGGATCCCACACAATTTGTCAATCGCTCAGAAAAAGCTTTGTCGATTGGTCGAAAGAAATGCTCCAAAAATACGATCGATACTTTGAAACACTTCTATGACATCGTGACAGGTGACGTATCGTGGATTTATGCTTATGAGCCCAGAAGTAAACAGCTGTCAACTGTATGAGTGTTTAAAACTGAGCACAATCCAATAAAGGTTGCTCGCGCACGAAGAACTTCCAAGCAAATAGTCGCCTGTTTTTTCGGATAAACTGGACATGTCACAACCGTAACACTACAACATTACAGAACTGTCAATTCTGAGGGATACACAACCATTTGTTTGCCAGTTGTCAACCAAGAGATCAGTAAAACCAACCGCCGAAGAGGAATCACTCTTCACCACGACAATGCGAGCTCTCACACATCGGCTCAAACAACTGCATTTTTGAGCACCCAAAACATCGATTTGATAAATCATCTGCCGTATAGTCCTGACTTGGCACCGAATGACTTCTTTTTATTCCCGTACGTATAAAATAAAGAGAGAGGTCAACATTTTTCGACACCTGAAGAAGCGGTTGATGCGTTCAGAATGCATGTTTTGGAGATATCTCAATCAAGGTGGCAAAAAAGCTTCGACAATTGGTTCAAACACATGCAAAAGTATATAGATCTTAACGGGGAATATTTTGAAATACAATAAAGCTAATTTTGGTGATTAATATTTGTTTTTATTCCCTTATCCCAAAATATTCAAAAGCAACCTTCGTACTATACCAGAACTCTAGCACCAAAATGCTTAAATTACTTTTGTACAACAAAAAATCGTTTTAAAGCCAGCGCACCCTAGTGGATTATTTTGATATAAATGAGTGCATGAGACTTTGACATTTTCAGCAGTAGAAAGGACATCCATGCAAGAAAATTATTGGAGATGAATCCGAATAGAAGGAATATTCTTCATTGTGGAGTCCCTATCTGTGGCCCAATTCCCGAATTCAACAGAAACTGCAAGCTGGACTTTGGTTTGGTTTCGTGAACATGCCAATAAATTCGCATGTGTGTCGGCAATGGTAGGTTGACTTTATCTAGGATAACAAAATAAAAATTAATATTATATTACCTCAAATGACATCAAATGGCGCCATAAAGAATTTGCTGTTAATTAAAAGAGAGAAGAAAATATTTGGCTTGTTTATAAAATCTGTACATATGGAATATTTATAAAACGGTTTGTTTACATATTATAAAACATTCTTATGAGCAGAATACATCCTCGGACAATTACTTTTTCCCAGGTATATATTTGGATTTGGAAACTTATTTTTTTTAAATTTACTTCGTTTTTAAATTTGAACTTCCTGTACAAAATATTATATTCCCGCTCGTGAACTGTCAAAAGGTCTTGTGCCCAGTTTAGCCTGAACCAAATCTGCCAAAGAAATCCTGCATTCGGTAGAATAGGTGTAAGAACATATATCTAGAGCATATTTAGAGCAAGAAAACCGAAGTAGATTTAGGAATGGATGGCTATATGTAGTTTAGTAAACACTGGAAGTTGTCTATTGTTGCTGGAATAATCATCCTTTGTGCAAACAAAACAAAGTTTCTAAGAAATCGCCATCGTTTGGAAGACAGTCATGATGTACACTCAATTCTCTTTTTATGCGGTAGATACGTTCCAAAACTAACCGCACAAAAAAATCGCAAAAAAAATACACTAATATAGTGTAAATTAAGGAATGTGTTCCATTATTTTCAAAAACGCATAAAACCAAAGTATCATATAAAAATAGACATTAATTACATTATATTATTAGGGTTACGTTCCAAAATTTTTTAAAAGTTCATAGGCCCAAAAAATCGAAAAGAAAAGTCGATATCAACTAATAAAAAATGAGGATACCTAAGAATTTTTTAGCAGAGTATAAAGTTTTCGTAAATTCAAATCAAATACATAACATTGCTTTATTTTTAATAAAATATATTTATTTCACATTACTTTAATTAATAGTTTTATACAAATTTTATATTTAGTTATTTTCTTCACCTTCTGATATCACCCGCAACCTTTTGTGAACTGGCGCGAAATCATTATCATCACTGGAATAGACAGAATATATTTAAAAAGGGGAATCCCATACAAAATACTATAGAAAAACAACGCATAACTTCAAAATCTTGTACAATAAAATCAGAATTAGATTCCCAGGAAAAATCGCATAACTTCAAAACCGCATAAAAAAGATTCATATAAGAAGAGAATTGAGTGCATAAATTTAATTTTCTTAGAAGATTTGAGCGCTGCAGCGGCAGATTGATTGTGTGGACTATAACGTTCTGGTCAGCATCGTTTTTAAAGAAGTGCGGGTCGATTATTTTGCCTCTCCATAAAGTAGATCAAACAGTCAGTTCTGCACAACCATCTGTTTGCTAGTTGGCTCTCAAGAAATCAGGAAAACCAACCGCCGAAGATGGATCTTCACCAATCCAATGCGAGCTCTCACACTTTTGCTCAAACAACTGAATTTTTGAGCACTTAGAACATCGATTTTATGAGTCATCCGCCGTATAGTCTTGACTTGGCACCGAATGACTTGTTTTTATTCCCGTACGTAAAAAAAATAAGAGGTCAACTTGAAGAAGCGGTTGTTGCGTTCAGAATGCATATTTTGGAGATAGCTCAATCAGACTGGCAAAACTGCTTCGACGATTGGTTGAAACGCATGCAAAAGTGTATAGATCTTAATGGGAAATATTTTGAAAAACAATAAAGCTATTCTCAATTGGAAGTTTTTTCGATAGTTTTACTCCAAATGCTATTTTAATCGTTGATTTAAAAATTATTACATAAAACACAACTGTTTCTTCAGTAGTAAGGTATTATTAACCATGTCTCTGAGCAAGATAGAGCACGAAGAATATTGTCAAAACACTGTTTTACTATGCAAGAAATAAAATTATCTCTCTATGGAGCTATTTTTGATGATTAATATTTGTTGTAGTTCTCTAATCCCAAAATATGAAAAGCGACCTTCGTATTCTCCAGCATGCAATGCACCAGTGATCGATATCGCTGGATTGTTGCACTGCTGTGTACTGGGTGGTCGTCTGTTTATTGCCAAATTGACTAAGCTAGTTGTTGCCACTTTTCAGCTACTGTTCTGTTCACACATAAAGATCTCCTACCGCCGATGTCCTTTGCTCATGTTCCACTATTGTTGAGTAATGATTGTTTTCGGTGTTGTGTGATGTGCATTGATAGATCGTCATTAAACTTGTCGGTCAAAGGAATGATTCAAACAGTGTTCAAATAACAAATTCTGATGAAAGTATGAGATATCATCAAATTATATATAATATGGTATGTAAGGATTTATTTTGAATGTCAAAGAAGCGTAATGTCGACTTCAATATGCGATTAATCTCATGTAGAGACCTGTCTGATCCGGGAACTTGAACAGCCTGAAGTCGTCCTGCTTATCTTAAGTCGTCCTTATAACTTAAAAATTTGCAACAACAACAGACGGGCAGGGCCCGAACCCACCTCTGAAAAGGCCGCGTCTTTGGTTAGAGATTAACCTGACGGTTAATCGCAATCTCTTTCTATCATTCTTGGGTTCAGCGCGTGTATCCAGCGCAATGCAACTTGATTTCAGTCATCGGTACCGTGGGAACATGCTCGCGGCTGCCCAATTCAAAGGTGTTGGCTCAGCGAATATTTAGTCATGTAAGAGTGCTGTGCGTCGTGTTAGCTTTACATATCTGACGCTATTTGTTTCAATTTTCAATCTTTATTGAACCAAAATATTTACATTTTCAAAATTGTAAAGATTAAGACTGTTTGAATACGTAAAAGTGTCGGCTCAACAACAGGGGCCCGACCGATAAACCATTATCTTACACAGTTCTTGAAGGTGAAGACGAGAATTATTTACAATTTAACGATGTCCTTAACATCGGGGTGTTCAGGTCCGTGTGTCGATTGTATTTCTCTGTATGGGGAGGAGTAGTATTCCAGTTCAACCCCGATGTTAGGTTCTATCCCTACTGGAGAAAAAGTTAAACGGCTCACATTCAGCAGATTTCGGGGGAAAAATCTCTTCGCTTAGAATGTTGTGTGCCTTGAGAAATATTTGTCCAGAAACTGACCTTCGTATGTTCCTGGCGATTGGGTTTGGATGGTCTCCAGTTTCTCCTAACTGCTTCTTGAATATCTAACGCACATACACATCAACAGTCCGTCCGATTCGGACAACTTAGCAAATGTGAATTCTATGCCCAAATGTAGAGTGAGCAGTGCCACGCAATTGAAGCCCATTCAAACGAAATCTTAACGCCTTAATTTATGCAATTCTTGTTGACACAGAGTCGGCCTGATCGGTCTTTTCCCATTAATTCCATTGGAAATGTGAATTTAGAAGTCATTTCGTTGCGCCACATGCTCTTTGTATCATAGGTCAGACGTGTGGTTAAACAACAGTCTGTTCGTGTAAGTAAACTGCTCCTTTCGTAATACATTTTCTGCAGCCAGTGTTGTCATAAAATATATAATGTGTTAAATGGGTAACTTCCACTCAGGTGCCGATTCCAAAGCTAACAAAACTATCTTGCAAACTAGAAATTTAAACTGAGTGAAATTAAAATTCAAAATATTTCGACGATAGATCTCAGTTATCCGACAAAAGAATTTCAGTACATGCTCCCCCACATCAGCAATATGTCCGCGGCTTTTCTTCTATGTCGAAGTAAGTAAGACTGCAGACGTCTTTTTGGCATACAAACAATGCACTTCATCTTCGCATTAATGCGTGCTTGGGCTTATTGACCGTACCCGATGCGACTCACAGTGTGGCAGAAATAGAGGTTTTCCGTGATACATTGTTTTGGAAAGTGTAAACAGCCTTTGTGTTTTAAAGCCTTGCATGAGAATGAAAATAAGATCAAATTTAACATCTACTGAGTTAGACGTCTAGGACAGAGCGTCGCATTAGGCAGCGGAAACTTTGAGGAAGTCATGGATTTCGTCTAACTCGGCTCCGTGGTAAATAGAGACAACAGAAACAGTTCCGAAATCAAACATAGAATAACTCTTGCCAATCGCTGTCTCTTTGGGCTCAAGAGCCAATTGAGTAATTACGTCCTCTACCGAAGGATTAAGTTTGCTTTATATAACAGCCTAGTTATCATAATAATAATAAATAATAATTGTTGGCGCTACAGTCCAAAGGGGGACCAGGGCCTAGCTTGCTCATCAACTACTCGTGTTGTGCGCGCTACTGTTCTCTCACGAGTAGAAGGGACCTACAGTTTTTTGCCGACTCCGAACGGCGAAATTTGAGAAGCTTTCTTAGACAGTTATTACTCTTTGAGTGTTGTCAGCAGCTCGAAAGAGGTGGTGGCGTGAAATATTTGAAAAATTGGTGTTGAACTGGGTGTCGAACCTAGACCTTTCGGCGCGTGAGCGTCGCACTCTACCCACTACGCCACGGCGACCACAGCCTAGTTATCATAGTTCTACTTAATGGCGCTGAAACCTAGGCGTTACTAAAAGCCGATGATGAAGCCTTTTCGAGAAAAAGTTTTGCGCTGAAGGTACCCACAAGTGGCCGGGATTAAGTCACAGCACGAAACAAAGTCATACAGAGGGAGAGAAAAATGCTATACCTCTGCACATTGGTTTTATATAACTGTGGATGTGGATGAGGGGCCAAAGTTGGTCTGGCAAGAGTATTCCATATTCGCGTGGTGTGGCTGAAGAACGGGCCTATATTGTCAGCTGTACGTCCGAATAAGGGCTTAAGGGTAAACGTGTGGGCATTCTTAGTAAGTCGAGCGTAAGTAAGTAAGAGTAAGACGAGCGGGAAAAGATTGGAAGTGTGTAGCTGGTTAAATCGTTAGAGCATTTAATGTTAAAGTAGCTAAAGATGCTTAAGATGGTGGCAGCCGTGGCGTGGTGGATAGATTACGACGCTTACACGCAGAAGGGTCTAGGTTCGTTTTCCGGCTGAACACCACGAATTTATCACGGCACCACCTCTTTAGAGCTGCTGACAACACTCAAAGAGTAATAATTGTCTAAGAAAGCCTCCCAAACTTCGCCGTTCGGAGACGGCAAAAAACTGTAAGTCCCTTCTACTCGTGAGAGAACAGTAGCGCGCACAACATGAGCAGTTGCTGAACAAGGTAGGCCCTGGTGCCCTTGTGGACTGTCGTGCCACCAATTATTATTGTTATTACAGCTGTGCTGTGCAGCAGATGAAAAAAAACTTTTTAAGGGAAATTAATCCGTTGAGCCATTTTACCTCCGAGGCAAGGAATATTTTTTTGTACGTTTCCACTTGGCATGCAGCTGGTGATTGAAATTGTTTAAGCCTTCTCGGAGACAGAGTAGATGAATTTCGCTGTGTAACGTGTTACGATGAAGGAAATTCTTAATTTCCAAAAATATTGCATCAGAAACAATTTTTGCGCACTGATCACTATGAAGCTTCCTCACTGTGCGACGTCTGTAGGTGAAGACACTAGCGAACACGTTAGAAAAAGTAAGCTCTTAGTCTCACGCAGCTGTAGGTAATATCCAATGATCGAATGGATAACTTGAAGTTTTTGTTATCACAGGAAAGCGCATGAAACTTCCAAGATTTTTGAGACAAAAAATGTCATTCCTGTGCAGTCTATTTTGGAAGCAAGCGAAAAAGAGTTTGACTCCCAGTGTATGGAACTTGAAAGACGACTTGCAAGTCAAGATCAAGAAAGAATTACTGGAGCTACATATTCTCTGACAAATGCAGTCTCACAGACGTAGAACATGAGGTTTATTATTTTTTTCGTGTGACTAATTAGTCAACGTTCTTTCCAACTTCATAAGGACACTTGTTGCTCGCAAATCAGACCGAGCAGAGCAAGGGGTATCACTATCCCAAGCCAAATACTGATTCGTCCTCTGCCTACACTTTGACTCTGTCTGTAGAGAAGCTAAAGACACCGTGGAGTACTTCCTCTTTCATTGTCCCGCCTTCGCTCAGATTAGATGGCGGCTGTTTGGTGCCATTGTAGATGATGAGTTGAGAAATTTATCTCCTTCACAGAAGTGAGAATAATAATCTCACAGGCGTTATCTCCACTAATGGACCCATTTCCGATTCGAATACGTACACGAGCCGAATGTGGAGGAGGCTCTGGATATTTTTAATATGCGAGAATTGAATATCAACATGTGTACACTTCAATGTGACCTCATTTTCTAGCAGTTGAAGGATATTTTCGCGGTCACTGGGACCTCAAGCGGTCAACCAATCTGCACCTACGTTCCCACATCCCAACCTTCTTTGAGCACGTCGTTGTGCAAAACCTCATTCAACTGCGTCTCTAAAGCACACACATCACTCTGCCTGACCTCTCATTCGAAAACCACAAAAACTGCAGAAAGTGTCATTTCCGAAGTGCACTGCACCTTCAACCACACTGCAGTCCCTCACAACAGAGTCAATGGATACTCATCGTCCTTTACAAAGGAAACCGCAGATAAACCCTTCATTCTTCCGCCAGCCCCAGGATAGCCATCCCCTCTCCCCACCCTAATGGCGAAAGCCCTTGCAGTCTCTTCGAAAATAACAATCCATTTAAACCCACAAAGCAGTGCCATTAAAGCACATAACCCACTCAAATGGACTGACTGAATAATGCATCACCCACTCGACTTTAAGCTCCGATTTCACGGAAATCTCCCCACAGACCCTTCCTTCAGGAAACTTCAACCAACGGAACCTGTAGAATGCCAACCGTCGCAGCCCTGTTTGTTGTCGCAGTCGTTAGCGAATCGGCCCCGGCTACATGCACACTCGCAAATTAATGTATTCACGTCACTGCAGGGCTTCTGCCTGTGTCAGCAACCTATACGCACAGTTTCGATGTGCCACTTGCCATGCCGCTCGATTTATGACTCCAAAGTATTTCACAGAAATGAATCCTCTGGAGGAGCTCGCAAAAGAATCAAAAGGCAAGAGCCCAGCCAGCAACAATGGGAGCCCTGAAAAGCGAAATTGTGGAACGTACGAAAGGACACACAAGGATTTGCGTTCTTAATATTTTCCGCTCCCCCTGCGAATCCTCATCGGAGCTGTTGATATCCTCTGTGCTTTTTGTGTTCGGATTTTATTAGCTAGCGGCGAGCGACAGTAGGCACGCAATCGTAAATGTTTTATGTGAATCGACGACTTTGGCGCACACAGCAGCGGGGCTTTCACATTTTCTCCTTGATGACGACGCCGGAAATTGTCCTTTTCCTTAATTCATCCTTCGTTTCGAATCGTTTTGACATTTGGATATGTCAATAGGGGTGACGGGGAAGAAACCTCTAGACTTTCTGGGCTTCGGGATATAACTGACCTGACCTCAGACGCCACCACATGAGATGCACTCCTTCAGTGAGCGTTATGAATGAATTTTGCTCTGCGCAGGACTGTACTCTCATTGGTAGGTGGTGGTGAATTTCGTTGTCGGATTCCCCAGGTTCACGGTTGGTGGATGAATTTGTACTAAAATCACTGGGCAATGAGGGAGAAACTGCGACAAGAATGAACTTTAACGAGTTGGTGTTCATTTAGGAATTCACGCATTTTTCAAATAAGTAGGTGTGGTGAAAGTTTGAATTTATTTTGTTAACGTACCATTTTCCTACCATCCAACTGTCACAGTGACTTCATTCGGTAGGCTCAACACTTTCACGAAGAAGCAACATCTTCAGATTATAAATACTTAGCTTGATTAAAGAAACAAAAGAAGTATTCAAGCTGTTGAAAAACTCTTTACGTGCTTGTTGGATTCCGGGATAAACCTTTGTCTTTTGTCCCGCGTAGAGTAGCTAAAGTCCTTTCGGTCGGTTCAAAAAATTTGATCATTCCTGCAGCTTCATTAATTTTTTTCCACGAACAAAATGCTGGCCTGCAACAATGCGCTGCAGAATCTCCTCGAACCAGTGGTCACTTTTTTCTAAGCAGTCAACACCATAGGCGGCTCAAAATTTGGCGTCTCCTCGAAACAAAAGTGAAACACTCATCCACTCCCTCGTTGGGAAGCGCTAAGCGCTTGTTGAGAATGCAAAAAAAAACGAAACGTAAAATAATAGGTTTTTTATTTTCGAACAACAATTCTCCAATCCAGTCTTCAATGCGGTCACCTTTTATTGGTTCAGCTGAAGTCATTGTTTGCTATACACGAAAATGAACATAAGCCAAGGCTCATTCATTGTTGTTGCTTACCTACACTGTCCTGTCCCTTCCGCGGCAGTTGCCGGCGTGGTCCGCTCTACATCTGACTGGTGATATCATAATCACATCAAGAAGGAGTTTCTTATTTTCAAATTGATTTGAATCCCACGGGTTCGTCTGGGAGATTGCCGCGGATGCGCATATGATAAGGAACACTGATATAAGGACGACTGTCTGAGGATTCATTTTGTCTGAGTGAAACCTGCAAAAGAACTGAACTTTTCAAGACTCGCAACTCGCAGAGCATTTCTGTTATCACATCGAAATTGTTTATACGTTTTAGATTGAGACCAGGTTTTGCCCACAACTGACTGACCGCAGTTATCAGGGAGAGGTCACTTTGTAATGACATGACTAGTTTGATCAACTTTCTGATTACTACGTTTTTACGTCTAAAAAAGCAGTTGAGGAATCTGTACCAAAGAGCACTGTGCTCTTTACTTCTGTTCATTAAGAAGCTTTAAGTTAAGAACGAATAAAAGAGAAACCACGAGTGTTGCTTTACGAGAGCAGAACTCTGTGTTCATTTGCACAGTGATCAAGTTCTTTTATTTCTCGTCGGCACAATAAATTTCTGCTGCTAGGTGTCACAGTATTGCATTAACGAGAAGCTTGATAAAATCTTTATCGCAGACCCTAACAAATAGCCAACGTTTGACATTATGGAGTTTTCCAGCTACCCAGGGAAGTGAGAAGGGTCATAAAGAGTAATGCCCGATATAATTGATTGGAAATCATTTTAAAAGAAATCATTTTTTTCAAATATTTAGATACGACTCAATTTCAGAATTTATCTGGTATCTGCGTATTCTAATCCGAATTCCTTCAAGATGGAATGATATGGAAATAAATGGACTGAAATGGAATGAAATGGAATAAAATGGTATGAAATGGAGTGAAATGGAATGAAATGGAATGAAATGGAATGAAATGAAATGGAATGGAATGAAATGAAATGAAATGAAATGAAATGAAATAAAATGAATTGGAATGGATTGGAATGGAATGGAATGGAATGGAATGGAATGGAATGGAATGGAATGGAATGGAATGAAATGACATAAAATGGACTAAAATGCATTAGAATGGACTGGAATAAAATGGAGTGACATGGAATGGAATGGAATATAATGGAATGGAATGGAATTAAATAGAATGAAATGGAATAAAATGGAATGAAATGGAATGAAATGGAATGAAATGGAATGAAATGGAATGAAATGGAATGAAATGGAATGAAATGGAATGAAATGGAATGAAATGGAATGAAATGGAATGAAATGGAATGAAATGGAATGAAATGGAATGAAATGGAATGAAATGGAAGGAAATGGAATGAAATGTAATGAAATGGAATGAAATGGAATGAAATGGAATGAAATGGAATGAAATGGAATGAAATGGAATGAAATGGATTGAAATGAAATGGAATGAAATGGAATGAAATGAAATGGAATAAAATGGATGAAATGGAATGAAATGGAATGAAATGGAATGAAATGGAATGAAATGGAATGAAATGGAATGAAATGGAATGAAATGAAATGGAATGAAATGGAATGAAATGGAATGAAATGAAATGGAATGGAATGGAATTGAATGGTATGGTATGGAATTGAGTTGAATTTAATGGGATGGAATGGGATTGAATGAAAAGAGATGAAATGAAATTAACTGAAATGAAATGAAATAGTGTGAAATGCAATGAAATGGAATGAAATGGAGCGGAATGGAATGGAACAGTATACGAGATGGACTCTATTTAAAATCTTCATTCACATTCAAACATACTTCGCTCCACCGGATATAATACACTTATGAAAGCGTCTATTATCTCCTTAATCGTCACCAAACGACCTCCTTTCATGGATCTTTCGATTTCATAATCATATGCCCATAATTCGTCACCATTTACGACACTTTTAAATAAATCCGGATCGCCATTGACGTCATTTAACAATTCCTAAGAGAAGCTCATACAACATTTGCTTAATCTTAATTAACTGCCGCACGCTTCATGCCTTAGATTTCCAAAAAAATTGCATGGTATGAACCAAACTCAAAGTACACTCACTGACTGGCATTGTAAACATTTTAAGTTTTTTCGACAGTAAGAAAGTCGGCGAATATGCAAAGCAGGTCTAAATTGTAGGCATCTACGTATTGCGTCACAGTCCACAGGGGACCAGCACCAAGCGTGTTCATCATCCTCTGGTGTTGTGCGTACTACTGTTTTCTCATGAATAGAAGGGACCCAACAGTTTTTTGACGACTTCGTTCGGCGAAGTGTGAGAAGCTTTTCCTAAGGGAGTGTTGCTCGAAAGATGTGCTGCTGTGAAGATTCTAGGTGTTCAACCGTTACCAACAACTTACCATTTATAATATCTTTCAGATAAAATAAATTAAATTTTGTATGTGAACGTACCAACAACAAGAACAAGAATTCTTTAAGAATTCTCTTTCAATACATACTGTGACACTGCACATTTCACAGCACCATTTCGATCTTAGATGACATTGACGACACATGAGTTGCTGTGGTACGTTTTTTAGAAAGTGATGCTCGAGATTCTCCGGGTATGTGATATTGACGACACATAAGTTGCTGTGGTTAGTTTTTTTGGAAAGTGATACGAGGGATTCTCCGCAATGCTGAGAAAAACAGCCAGTTTAGGATATCCTTTGGTATGTAGTGTTACCGCTTGACGACGATAAATTGTCTTACATCGTCTTCAAACAATTTTTCTATAACATAAACTCATAAACTCTATCTAATACCTAATCTTTTTATTTCTTCTGGTGATGCTATTACTCTTTTCCAAAGTGGTGGTGCTAGAAACTTCTTTAACTGAGACAATTGAATGTCATCTTCACTGTCAAATTCATTGAAGTCTGGGTACCCCACGCATTTTCATATTACCATCTTCAATATCTTTTTCATCTGTAACAGAAACCAATTATCACCTAGAATGGAACAGAAGACTTTACAGTATACGCGGATAAATGAGGAAATATGAATCTTGGTTTAAAAGTGTCTCCCCAAGCAACATTGTTTTCGGCTTTCCATACTTTCACCTGCATATCACTTGTTACTAGCTCAGTGTATTAACTTCTTTACGGATTACATTTCAAAATCCAGAGATGCTTAATCCGTCCTTATCCGAGGGATGTTGATGTCTCTGAACTATTCAGCGTCGTTTGCCCGGTTCACAAGAAAGGAGACCCCTTTGACTGCGCCAGTTATCGAGGGATTAGTCTTCTTAACATCGCCTACAAGATCCTCTCCGCCGTATTGTGTGAGCGGCTGAAACCATTTGCCCAGGACATGATAGGCAGGTAGAGAAGTGCGGTTTCAGGCCAGGGTTTTCGACCAGATCTTCACATTACGGCAGATCCTGAAAAAAAACCCAAAAAAAGCAAATTCACACTCACCACCTATTCGTCGATTTGAGAGCCGCATACGACAGTGTGCATACAGATGAGCTATGCAGTGCCATGTCTAGTTTTGGCATTCCTACCAAACTCGTCAGATTGTGTAGGATGACGATGGAAACTCTCGCTGCTCCGTCGAGGTCGCCAACCAACTCACCGAGACCTTCAATGTCAAAAAAGGTTTTAGAAAAGGCGACGCACTGTCATGTGATTTCTTTAACATTATCCTCGAGAAGATCGTGCGTACCTCACAAGTCAACATCAGAGGCACGATCTTCCAAAGGTCTGTTCAATTGCTAGCTTACTTGGTTAACATTGACGTGATTGGACGAACGTTTACTGGCACTCCAGCGGAAGCGGCTAAAATGGGTCTGGCGGTAAACGAGAGCAAGATGATGTACACGCTGTCATCAAGGAAGGACACACAACATGGACATATCGGACAGAGCGTCCCACTACGCAGCAGAAACTTCGAGGTAGGCAAGGACTTTGTCTACGTCGGCTCCCCGGTAAATAGTGACAACAACATCAGTACCGAAATCAAACACAGAATCACTCTTGCCAATCGCTGTTTTTAGGCTCAACAGAGAATTGAGTAATACAGCCTGTTGAACCGAAAGAAATAAAAAAGACGACCGACTCCTGGGAAGTTTCTAATATGACAAACCTTATTCTTACATGTAAGTAGTAGTTCATGTAATTTCCTGTGAGAAACAGTGTTGCCAAGCTGAGTTGATCAAAAACCAATTCAATTTTTCCAAAAGAGAAATAAAACTATTTAACTAATTGACTAAGCTCGCCTTATATAACAGCTTCCAGTCCTCCTTTATGGCGCGGAAACCTGGACGTTACCAAGCGCGGATGTGAGAAAACCGAAACTTTCCATGCTATTTTTGATCCTGTTCGCGTTGATGGTATCTTGAGAAGAAGGTTTAACAACGAGTTCTATGGGCTGTGCAGCGACATGCGCCTGGTCAAGGGTCTACGGATACAACGCTTAAGATGGCTAAGCCATGTATAGCGTATGACACCACTAGTCCAACCCGAAATGTCTTTGAATCCGTGCTATTGGGACAACGCATCAGAGGACGGCCTAGACTAAGGTGGCGCACACAAGTGCAGAAGGACTTCAAACAACTTGAAATGCGCAACTGGAGACAGCTAGGAAAAGATTGCGCTACATGAAGAAGAAGAAGATATGTTTGCTTCACCCGAGGGCGTAGCACTTACTAAGACAGTTAGACATAGTTTTATATTAAATTGTCAGCGACGCTGCTCTAACATTCTGATAAAAAATAAAATATATGCTCCACAAACGTTACTTTCCCCTAAGAGCTATTCAAGTTCAAAAAAGTTCAAAATGTTCCACATACGCCCCATGCAGTATGTCGCACACTCTGTACGAACAAACGTGGCACCTCGAGAATCATTAAATATTGTACTTCATCATTTTCCAACTACTACTCTCATCCACAGCATAAAATTCTGAATATTCCGAAAAGTTGCAAACCCCATAGAGGTTGAGAATAATGCTATGAAATACAACACTCAGCGTCTGCTAAGCACATTACACACAAGGAACTTCGTTTAATAGATCAAGAGGTCTGATCAGCCTCTTCACTTCTTCTGCTGGCCTACATGTAGAGGCAGGAAGCTCAAGGGGCTTTAGGTCTGTCGGCAGACTTATTGCAGTAAAGCACTCAGTTAGTGGTTGTTTCCTTCGTATGTCAGTACAGAATTGTAAGCTTTGTCGGTTACAACCACAACACTCACTGACCGACCAACCTCCAGCCACTCAATCCACCTAAACGTCCACTCATCGCATCCTGTTCGACTCTCCTTGAAAAACAAATGATGACGAATTAAAGCTCTATTAAGTTCTTCCACTTCTTGAAAGGAAAACCAAAACTAGCCACGTTTCATGCATCCGAAGGCCTCCATGCCCTCTCGATCTTAAGAGTCGACCTAACCGGCACGTGCTCCCTTCACATGTTCCGTGAGCAAAAAGTATGCCTTCTGCCTCCTCATTGCCACTCAAGGCCGGTCTCCTCCAGACCCCGCCTCAACCCAATCGACCTGCTCGAGAACAAAGGATTATCTATCCACATCCCCCGACTGGCATACGTGGGTAAATCACCATCCATGTGTGAGCGCTCTCCCCGACACTTAATCCCTCCTCAAGGCAACAAAGCAATTCCTTCTCAGGAGCAAACCACCCCCCATCCTGCAAAGGAAGCAAAAAAATCATATCCTCGTAATGTTATTACAAACAACTTTCAGGATAATGACATTACAAGGAATCTATTTATGGAATTTGTTCCGCCTCATTGGCCGCCTATGATACTCCTCAGCCATCCAATCGGAACTGTAGTTACCAGCAGCTCTCTGCCGAGTGCGATACAATTTTCGATTTAATCTACCGGAAGGGCATTCTGTTGAGCGATTGTATCGCCGTCGTCGTCGCCTGAACACAGGCCGGCTGGTGCTTCCGTTCCATCAGACAGGCTATGAGGCCTAAGGAGCTGCGTAGGCTGCCAAATTTGTTGCCCGAAATGTGTGAAGAAACTTCTTCGCATCAAATGACGTGAGTCGTCCGAGGTGAAAGGATAATCTCACAACTACCGAGTGCAGGCTGGAGAATTAATTTCACGCAGGGGAGAGGCTGAAGGGGACCCAGCGAAGGTGAGTTGTTCATTGAAAATTACTAGGCGAAATAAGGATTATTTGTAGCCAAGTGCTTTTAACGGTTGAAGGACCTCCCCGTTAGCTGGATGCGGGCGTCCGCAGGAGTGCTTGAGAAAAATTAAAAATGCTTTCTCTTCCATGCCGAGGGCTCCTCCCGCCTCAAGCGGCCGGAAACTAAGGAGGCCATAATGAGATCCTTGATAAATATGAGCTGCGGCCTGATGTTTCCACCAAATTACTTTCGGATGAATTTTTCTCAGCATGGTTGGCATCAGCTAGCAGAGTCCCACCGTAGTGGTCTTCGCCTCTTGGCTGCAAGCCGGGCTAATTGGATGGAAGGAAAGGGGAGGAATTTGCTTGCCGCCTTCTGTAGTTAGGGCAACAGGTAATGAGTGGAAAGTGGAAGCATGGCATGGTGTTGATCTTATGACATAGAACATGCACTGATTTGGCAGCCATTTCAAATCGAACTCACTTCAACTCACATTAAAGCTGCAGCGACCTGCTCCCACCTGCGTGTAGTCCTGCAGCAAGCAGTCACAGCTGCACATCCCCACAACATCCAATTAATTCAATTAATTAGACCGGCCCACGTACCCGAGTCATAAGTCCGTTTGTCTAATGAGATTTATGAGAGGACGCCACCGGTCGTCGGTCCACCGTGCGGTGCAGTGCTCCCCAACGATTTGATTAATAAATCGGTCCTGCCTCTGCATATACGTGATTCGAAAAATTTAATAAGGACATGATTAAGTACAGTTACATGGTGGCGTGTATCGAAGTCAAATACAACGCGCCCCCATCCCTCATCCAAGGAACTCCATTAAACGAAATGACAAACATGATTGAGGGCGGTGCTGTGCGCTCTCGATGCTGCCTGCCGTCCATCACACACCACTCCGCTCGCTCGTCGTCCCTGCTCAATTTCACGCTTTCTCAGTTTTCGAGGAAGAATACAGAAGCAGAAGAATTTCCATTCCGAGGCATCCTTTTTGCGTTGGACGGTGCGCGGCATGCGACCGGGCAGGAGGCGCAAAGTTTTTATGTATGCATTACAGGCACTCCCTTGTCCAGTTTGTTCTCCTCGAGACACGAGATAACATTTGCCGGACGTCCTTTTGTGCCCCGATGACAGAGAAGGAGGGCTATTTATGATTACAACAGGATAAAGTTAGGGTTTTATCACTTTTGACATTGGCCATGGAACGCATACATGCGTTACCTCCCCGAGAGCTAAGCATGTCGTATGCCCGGATGGCGGAGGCCCACTTCATGAGAGCCTGCCTGGGTGACTGGTAATGAAGAGGCGTAATGTCCTGGCAACAGGACAACGGACTGAATAGTTGCGCAAGGCAAGTTATATGTTTTTATATGAAAATTCCTGAGCTGTGATCATGTTTAACTAAGTTATTTGTCCCCTCTCTGAGCCGGCTGCCCTTCTGCTGATTTCTTTTCTTTGTGCCGCTCGAGTGAACGGGGAGGGGGCGGATTTATGAAATTGGTTCCCCTGAATGGTTGAGTAAATGAATTTATGAATCGTAAAATAGGGAATGTCAATTTTATAAAATAGTACGCACTGCCGGGCTTCGGGTAAATTAAATGACACAAAGTTTGAAAAGGACGAAATGAAATGATTGGGAGAATATATGAGGGATCGGAGCGTGGCCAGAGTCTATGCGAGGTATGGCACGTGGAGATGTTTGTCTTGGATTGGAGAAGGATATTTGAGTTATGCACTGACGTACAGTATAGGTGGCTTTGACAATCTTTAAGAAGGAGTCCACGTTGGGTCTCTACTTGCTGATTTTTTCTGAAATCAACGGGAGGCTGAGGTTGGGTGACTAGTGCCTTTTACTCTCTCCAGCTCAGCTGTTTTCAACATTAAGCTGTTTTGGTTGAATAGGCATTCTTCTCTTATGAGATTGCCAAGATAGCATCGATGTGAGAGGATGATCGTTTCTACTCAGCTGTAGATGTATACTTCAAGTCCAAAAACAGGTTTCATACTCTTCGACCATTTGCGAGTGCAAGAAAATATTCGTCTCGTGTTCCAATTTTGTAGCGTTTTTACTGTTACCTACCTATCATTTGAAGGGCAACGATATTTCTCGAATGTTTGTCACTTAGGATAACCGAACCGTAAGCAATCGATAAATGCGATGGATTTTCCAAAATCTTCTACAAAATTTGTGACTCAATGGTGGCCACATTGCGCCATTATTGTGTTTGTCATAATCAAACAATCCTTTAAATTGCAAACAAATTCGAGGAGGGAGAGAGAGAGAAGACAGTTGTCGTCGTTGTCCGACATGTACATCATCAAAAGGTACTGGAGAAAGTAGTGGTGTGTCAACCCGACCATATAATCCAAGTTAGGCCAAGAGTAACTCACACCAAATCACTTTTTTTAACACCAATTTTTCGAATTTTTCACGGCACCACCTCTTTCGAGCTGACAACACTCAAAGAGTAATAACTGTCTAAGAAAGCTTCTCAAATTTCGCCGTTAGGAGTCGGCAAAAAACTATAGGTCCCTTCCAATCGTGAGAAAACAATAGCGCGCACAACACGAGTAGTTGATAAGCAATCTAGGCTCTGGTCCCCCTTTGGACTACAGCGCCAACAATTATTATTAAATCACTTCCTTCAAACCAAAAAAACAGGAATGATGAAACGTGCGTTCATCCTCTTTGACTATCACATCAGTCGGAGTCGGAGCTGGGACTCCATCAACTCGTCTCTCAAGCGGACACAATCTTTCTCCAGCTGCCTCCAGTTGCGCACTTCATATTCATTGAGGTCCTTTTCTACTTGAATACGAAATCTCAGCCTAGGCTATCCTCTGTTACGATGTCCCACAGGATCGAATTCGATGACTTTTCACACTGGAGCAGTAATATCCATACCCACCACATGGCCTTGCAATTTTAAGCGTTGAATCCAAAGACCGGGAGCATACGTACCGGGAGCATCCGCACCGAGAGCATCCGTACCGGGAACATCCGTACAGGGAGCAGCCATACAGCGCATAAAGTCGTTGAATCCCCGAAACGCCATTAAGGCAAATAAAGCATCATGTCAATGTCATCAGTGCAAGCTTGCCGTTGAGCTAACTCTTAAAATATCATGCCTCTTGTGTGGACTTGTAAATTACACACTATCCTTAAATGTTGCAGATGTCACATGACATCTGTAACCAATGGTTTCCAGTTCTTTTCCGATTGACGAAATAGCAAAAGTTTCTTTCCAGATTTTGGCACAAATGTCAAAACCTGACATTTCACTAAATAGCACGTCTCTATGCACACTGCCTCATTCCACCTTAAAATCGACAAATAGGTGATAAGACTCGATCTGTACACCTTGCGTTCTTTCCAGCATCATCATTCAAGAAAAAATCTGGTCTAATGTGGACTTCCCTGACCTGAAACCACACTAGTGAGAGGATGGAGGTGATGGACAAACAGTTTCAGACGCTCACTCAATACGGCAGAGAGGATCTTGTAGGCGATGTTGAAGACTTTGATCCCCTATAACCGGCACAGTCAAAGTGATCTCCTATATAAAATGCGCTGAGATTCCACTCATCGGACATGCATTCCTCCGACCATATCTTACAGATGAGCTGGTGCATGCGCCCAACCAACTCATTTCCAGCTGTTTTAAATGGCTCTGCAGACAGTCCATCCGCTCTAGCAGCTTTGTTCGACTTCAGATTGAATATTGCTATCTTCACCTCGTCTTAGTCGGTGGGACGGAATTCTTGTCTATCATCGTCCAAATTGAGTGGTACATTCTGCCTAACAGCGGGATTTGGGTCGTCAACCCTGTTAAGTAGTCTGCAGAGTTGATCCTTCCAGATTTTCAGCACAGACTGCGACTCTACAACGAGTTGTTCGTTTTGATCCCGGCAGGCCTTAGTCCAAGCCTTGTATCCTCCGGATAGTTGTTTTAACTTTCGGCAAAACTTTCGGACTTCATTCCTGTCATAACGCCTTTCAGTTTCCTCGATGGTTCGCTTCTCATGCTCCTTCGTTTTCCTTCTGAGAAGCCGGTGCTCTTCCCTCTTTTTCTGCTCGCAGAACTCACAAACAGCCGGTGTCCTTCCCTTCTTCTCTGTTCGTTGAACTCACGAACAGCCGGTGTCCTTCCTTTTTTCTCTATTCGTAGACCTCACGAATAGCCCTCGTTGTTCGAAGCAGCGTCGCCTTATAGGCGATTTGTTTGGCTACATGCGCTTGCCAGCACTCGTTGTCAACTCATGGGTTCCTTCTGGGTGGTGACGTGAAACCCAGCACGTCAGTGGCAGCTTCTTTGATGGCTTCTTGATAACGCTTCCATTCTTCTTTTATGCTTAATGCAGGAAGCGTCGAACTCTGAGTGAGTTTCAAGGAGACTCGGTCGGCAAAGTTCCCAGCGATCAGCTGCAATTGTAGCTTTCCGACGTCAGACTGTTTTGGCCTGTCTCGACTCCGTTGATCTCTCGATATCCCGTTCTTACCCTGGCTACAAAAAGGTAATGATCCGAGTCGATGTTTGCGCCTCAGAAGGTTCGGACATCGAGAAAGCTGGAGGAGTGTCTGACGTCGATCGCAACGTGATCAATCTGGTTGACGGCTAATTGATCAGGAAATTGGCAGGTCCCTTTGTGGATGTTCAGGTGTGGGAACCGCGTGCTAGCTACGGAGAGGTTCCGCTCCGAGGCGAAGTCCAACAGCCTGAGTCCGTTTCCAGATGTGTCGTCGTGCAGGCTGTGTTTATTAATGACTCTAGCAAAGATGTCCTCCTTTCCCAACTGAGCGTTGAAATCTCGTAGAACGATCTCGGTGTCGTAGCTAGGCCATCGATCGTATGTTCTTTCTAGGAGATCATAGAAGTCATCCTTGGTGTTGTCATCCTTTTCCTCTGTCGGGGCGTGAGCGCATATTATTTCTTAAAAAGCGTTTCCTAGAAAAACCAGCTGTTAAGGAACATATTGGCTTTTTGTTGTACTTTTCTTTAGAAAATTGTGCTGCGTTTGTTTAAATAGGCTTCGGAAAGGAGCACAGTTGCTTGATGTGGAGTCACTGGTTTCCACTCCTTACTCCTCTATATCAAAGTTTAATAGACTACGTTCAACTTGAATGAAATTCTAGCTGTCTCAATAGCCAGCCACAATACAGATCCAGCCAGATCTGAAACTGGCGCAGAACATTGAAACAGTTTTAACGAGTGTACAATGGCTCGATTCTAGCTCTTATTTTCGTCAACTCGGGGTTCTCGTTCTTTTTCGATAAAAGCCGTCCATCAGAACAGGAGTAAAGTAATTATTATATATTCAAAGTTAGCCAACCACTGTAAGCATTTTGACCGTTCATCAATGTGTGTCCAACCCATTTTTGTGAATACTTTGGGTTCAACAGAGTAAGATCCTCTTCTTCTTCTTGTTCTTCTTGTTGTGGCGCTACAGTCCGGCGTTGACCTGGGTCTCCACCAACATGCCTCTCCAGCCAGCACGATCTTTCCCTAAATGCCTTCTTCTTCTTCTTCGGATGACACTACAGTCCGGAGTGGACCTGGTCCTCAACCAACATTCTTCTCTAGCCAGCACGACCTTTCCATAGCTACCTATTAGAGTTTATTAAACAGAGCGGCTTCCAAAATCGGAAACCGTCATTTCAAACTTAAGGTATTGTTGCTGTCTGTTCCCCCACAGACACTTGATAAACACAAGTGCCTCTTGAAATGACGAAATTCAGACTTGAATATTGTACAAGTCAGCAATATGGTGAAACGTATAATTTGTGGCTGCCGCTCTTACAACCTCTTGGCACTTTGTACTTGTGAATGTCTTTCTGTTTCAGAACTGGAAGCCAAAGTTGGTTATCCACTCTTGAAGGTCCTCTTCTGCTTGGTAGGGAATTTCTCCCGTGCTATAGAGCTGAAGGCAGAAGTCAGAATTAAGAAGAAAGCAGAGGATTCTGAACGGTTCATTTAAAGTCTCTGGCCCATGGAGAATACAAATTCGAGTCCACCCACAAGGGCAATGATGCACGACTCCCTTGGAAGGACAACTTTAATTTGTCAAATGGTTCAAACAAGTCCTCCCACAAATGTGATTTAGAATTCCCATTGGCTCAAAGACGAAGTAACCAAAAAGTAAAATGCGAGTAGGTTCACTTCCAGGAGTGTGTTGTTACTCCCCACAGAATTTCCGACTTCAAGCATCAGCAACGATGAATTTGAGCACTATCAACAAAGCACCACACACTCTTTGTGCTCTGTCATGAAAGCATTCGCTTCTCCCCCGGAACGAGATAACAATCGAAAAACTTTCCCATATCAGCGAATCACAAATCATAAGGTTGACCAACCAAACCCCATCGGGAACTCCTCAAATCCCGCAGACCGCCAGCTTAGACCACTGAGAAATGGGCTCACACAGGAAGGGTCACATTAAGCAGTTCGTCCATCATTATCTTGCTCAGATTAACTCCCATCACCGCCCAGTGCCGAGATAAAGTATCTTTCGAAAGCACTTTTCACAACTTAGGTAAACCTTTGCCGCCCTTATGGCGCTCTCATATAGTAAATGACCGCCGGATGGAAAATTAATGCGTTTCAAGACACACCACACCTCCCAGTGCGCAAGAACTTTTGTGCACCCCTCAAAAGCAGGAGATACACGAGGATATCCCTGAAATAGGTTCCAATGAAAAAGAAATTTGTATCTCTCCACATGGTGATTTGTTGACGGGATAAATGCCCTGACATTAAACTTGATGAAAACAAGGAAACTTTTATTTTTCCCCCAAGATGCTCTCCCCACTAAGGGCTGCGGACACTGGTGGGCTCGTTTGATACGGGCCCACCCTGTTCGCTGCCATTGCCATCAGCCGCTGTCGGCGGCTTTCTCCGGAGTGCGAATGAGTGCGGAGGAGGGCGTCCATTTGAAGCACCGGCTAATAAACATTGAGAGGCTTTCTTTCTTCTCCGACCGGCGGTTCTTATTTATTTTTTCCTATCCAGCTCCAACCTCCCCGCAGGGATGTGGTGAAGATTTTGAGGGGCAAAGCCACAATACTCTGAGCGGGGGTTGGCTGGTGGCGTCGTCAGTTCGTGAAAAGTTTTCCTCGTGACCCTTAACTGAAGTGTAAACGGACTTATCTAACAGGAAGAGTACAAATTAATGGTTGTGCTTCGTCCTTGTTAGTGCTGGCGCGATTCAGTGGGGCTCGGGGGCAGTTGCCGTAAGGGGCGATTTTGATGTGGATGGTTTTTGGACAGGCAGAGGTGTTGTAGAAGGTATACATTAGGCAAAACAATGGGGCAGATCACAAGATAAAGACGTGGGCCGGAGGCGGATAGGTTGGCTGCTAAGGGCTCCGCAGATGGCTGGTCATTTTACACCTCCTTCGGATGCCCATCATCGTTAACATCATCATTAGAGTGCCAGATGGAAGGTGTTTGAAGGAGAATATTCATTGAACTTTATGTAAGGTCGCGCTATTGGGTGTCCTTCGGCTTTGAAAGAGGAACTTTCTTCTGTAGGAAGGACTGTTGTCTTCTATTAGCAAATCATCAAATCATCGGTAAATAGCCATCAATTATCAGTCATCAGTCATCAGTCATCAGTCATCAGTCATCAGTCATCAGTCATCAGTCATCAGTCATCAGTCATCAGTCATCAGTCATCAGTCATCAGTCATCAGTCATCAGTCATCAGTCATCAGTCATCAGTCATCAGTCATCAGTCATCAGTCATCAGTCATCAGTCATCAGTCATCAGTCATCAGTCATCAGTCATCAGTCATCAGTCATCAGTCATCAGTCATCAGTCATCAGTCATCAGTCATCAGTCATCAGTCATCGGTCATCAGTCATCGGTCATCAGTCATCAGTCATCAGTCATCAGTCATCAGTCATCAGTCATCAGTCATCAGTCATCAGTCATCAGCCATCAGCCATCAGTCATCAGTCATCAGTCATCAGTCATCAGTCATCAGTCATCAGTCATCAGTCATCAGTCATCAGTCATCAGTCATCAGTCATCAGTCATCAGTCATCAGTCATCAGTCATCAGTCATCAGTCATCAGTCATCAGTCATCAGTCATCAGTCATCAGTCATCAGTCATCAGTCATCAGTCATCAGTCATCAGTCATCAGTCATCAGTTACAGTCATCAGTTACAGTCATCAGTCATCAGTCATCAGTCATCAGTCATCAGTCATCAGTCATCAGTCATCAGTCATCAGCCATCAGTCATCAGTCATCAGTCATCAGTCATCAGTCATCAGTCATCATTCATCAGTCATCAGTCATCAGTCATCAGTCATCAGTCATCGGTCATCAGTCATCAGCCAATCATGGTTATTGAATTCATTTTTTCTGGATGTCCTCTCAAACAGTAAATTTTTCATATGATTCAACTTCAATTAAATCTTCGTCTTGCTTGTGGCAGACATCGCATTTCGTCGCATGTAAGCGCTGGATTTAATTTGTTAATTTCATTGAAGATCTCTTCGAATCATCTTCCGAACTCAATCCCACTTCCTCACGCCTCCTCTTCTCCAACAGTGATACTCCCTAAACGGCCCTTATCAGATTATCACACCGAATGAAAAGTGATTCCCCATCAAGTCCTTAACTGTAAATAGAAGAGGCAGACAGCAGCACAAAAGGTGGAATAACATCAGGGAATTGCACGGCACTGGGTGGTGTGCGGCTGTGTGCCGGGAGCAAGAAGTTGACAAACAATGAAGTAGAGACTTCTCGACTTGGATGAGTATCTCCTTTTCGTCGCCGCCGTCACCACTGCCACCGCAGCGCCGTCGACTCAGATGCGTGCAAGGCCTGTGTGTGCCTGCCACAGACACCACGATATCGCGACTAGCCCATGGGTCCCATGAACGCTTATAGGAAAACATTTTCACAAACGTGCTGGGAATTCATCGATGGAAATGTGTAATTTCCTTCTCCTCGACTCAACTCGAGCGAGTTGATGGAAAATAAAACGTCCGCACTACCGACGCCGAGCGGTGTTTGGCACATCTCGGCGAATAATGATCCCCGACGGAGGCGCAAGGCACTGCCAGCATGGTGCGGCCCACTCCGGCCGGAGGCGGCGACGAACGATACGACCCACTGATGCGATACAAGGCTATTGTCAGGACTGTGTTTCACCAGCTTCATCTTAGGATATCTGATTGGAGGCGACTATTTCGGTTTTCATCGACACTCGGCTCCGAGCCGGGAGGCTTTCGAAACGCTATTCGACTTGTTTGGTTCACTCTTAGGGTAATGAGATGAATGACAATAAGATAGAGTGGCGCATTCACTGCGACTGAATGAGAGGAGGGGGATGTCAGTGTCGAATTCACAGCCGCGCAGGAATGACGAGCGATATTTGATTTCCCGGGAGTGACCGAGCGACGAATTCCACCGATACCAGAGATGCAGCAACTTTCCGTGCTTAAAGCCTTTAAAGTGCTGACACGGTGGGCGACATTCATTCTCGAAATTCCGAAGAAGAACGAGCGAATTTCGGTGCAAAAAGGAACGCAAACAAGGATAACATGCTGACGATGGTAGTTGCGCTGACGGCGATGGCATTGCGTGGTTGGGTGTTGTGGGTAACTTGCAAAATCCCCTGTCATCACACTTGTACGACTTTAAGGAATTTAATGTGATTATTTGTGGTGTGAGTGCGTTGGTGTAGGCTTTGCGACTGCTGTTACAGAGTTGTATTAAATTCTGACCAGAGGAGGGTTGTTCATTGTTCATAAATTTATCAATGAGTGCTATTTTCAGTCGAAGCGGACTGGAGTGAACGGAACTAGATGAGGAATGGTAAGTATTCACCAAGACTTCAGTCCTGTCTTAATACATTTATTTTTCCATTGGGGACGAAGGAAAACCACGATGAGACTCGAAAGAGAACTGCACTGCACTGTGATACTCAAACTAAAAACCGCCTTATCCCCTTACTCTGGACACTTTTGCTTCTACCTGGACCTCAGAGAGAGTTGTAAGTTAGTATACCCGCTAATCAGATGCTTGTCAGATGACCTCATAATTGGTGAGATCATATGTTCTGGAACTTTTTGTGACGATTTCTGTGAGCTATGCGAAACAAATCCTTTTAAATCTGCTCGTTATCATTTAAGTCGTAAATTTCTTCGAGCTTCTAAAGTTGGGTATATTTTTTGAGTTCTCGCAGTGTTCAATAAAAATTAAAAAATTAAATTTCTTGGAATTCTAAATTATTGTGTTTATTTTGCCGATCCGCTCCCACAAATTTTCAAATACATTCTCAGAATAATGTATTTCCAAATCCAGAAGTATTCATGTTTTCCACCGTTATCACATGTTATAGTTTGCTTCAAAAGAAAAAAAAACGAAACCCTCCATGAGTGGTTGAAACTCGCAATCGATTTGTTGGTCTTATTATCACTAATAGTCAACAAACTATCTATTATAACGATATTCTCTGCATTTCCTAGGCAGTAAAAGTCAAATCGTAATTTTTCTTCCTCAAGCCAATAAACCACCCCTTTTGAAACCCTGACAACCCTGCTGCGCTCGAAAAGCAAAACAAGTTCAGCAACTCCTTTCTCCCCCACACAAAATGCCTGACGAATTGTTTAGCGAATCGTGTTGACACAGCTCTTCGAAACTACGCAATTTAACCTGTACACGTCCACAAATGAATTATTTAAGTTCAATTTGACGTGTTTACCTTCAAACTTTTGCGGCAAAAACTCATTTCATGTAATTTTGATGTGCAATTTGGAAAATGCATTGTTTGTGGTGGATTCACATCCCACAGTGAAACCGACAAGTGTTTGTGTTCCCCAAACACACTGAGTGCAGGTAATCGTTGTAAAGGATTCAAAAGGGCAAATTGAAATGCCATGCGGTGGTAGAGAAAATAGTTTGTGATGCCAGGGACTACAAATTATCAAATGGTTCTTGAAACAATGGTGAAGGAGCTCTGCTGTGGGTTTAGTAGACAGGTGAATCCTGGGAAGCGAAGTTCGCACATTTTGGGTCGAGGGGTATATTTCTGAAGGACAACAGGTACTGTGAACTTCAATTAATTTCAATTCAAGGGCACGGAAGAAGGAGTGGTTTAGTTGGACCCTTGCAATGAGTCCATTATGTACAAGCCCAAGAAGCACCACGTATAAATTTTAAACAAATCAAGGACAAAAAAATAATTTTATAAGAATTTCTTTTATATCTTGAATTGAAAACACAATTAACAGTTATCCACCGTTGTGTTATATTTGATTTTAAATCTGAAGTCCGTCTGCCGCTCGGCAAAACATGTCATGACCTCTTCTCATGTCTTTCTCTAAGAGCAGTCAAGGGAAACGATTTTGCAAGGGTTTGTCTAGATGCTGTGTTAACCGAAGAGCATCAAGGTCCTGTCCAAGAAGGATACACTGTTATGGTTAATATTGTTAAAATGTGTTAGTCTAGATATAGATTACTGATATATTATGGAAGATGGGCGTATGCATGATGTGGCTATGTTATCTAGAAGTGTCAAGTTCAATGGATAGCTTAGTGAATTGGACGTTGGGCTCCCGTCATCAGCAGTGTCCGCACGTCTCCTGGTTTAGGGCACCTGGGTTTAAATGTTTGGTTTTTTTTTCTTTGCTTGTCTTTTCCTGTTGTCCTTTTTCTTATGTGGATAGCGAGTGACGCGATGGAGCAATACCTTGTATATGTAAAGGTGATCAATCGGAAATGCGACCGTCCAGCAAAGTAGACAAAACGACGATCACCCGATGAGAATTGGATGAGATATTGCGAGCAGCTGCAAGATCGATGAAAAATAAATGAGCTGATCGAGCTTGGTTTCGGTTTCCTTCGTCCGAATGGTTGGCCGCCGAGGAAATAGTAAAGTACCTAATCTTAAGTATGAAAGAAAAGGTAATTCGAAAATAAAATTAAAAACTGGACAATAACAACAAATTATAGCAATAACAACAGCGGATAAAGGATTTTAGTGCATGTCAATCAGAAAAACAACACTTGCCAGGCAGCAAAATGCCATAAACCTCTTAACAGTTTATTGAGGCTGTAAAGACGTACAGAAGTGCATGAGGTAATTTATCTTAATGAGAAAATGTAGTCTCGTATAAGCAAATTTTTATAGCTAACTAAACAAAATTTAAAAATCCAGCACCGATAGTGAGAAAGGAGAAAAATATATTAAGCTACCCAAGAATCAATTATCAGTGATAGATACAAAAGAAGGCCGAAAAAAGGCTATAAGTAAATAATAATAACAATTGTTGGCGTGAGAATCCACAGGAGGACCAGGGCCTAGCTTGCTCATCAACTACTCGTGTTGTGCGCACTACTGTTCTCTCACGAGTAGAAGGGACCTATCGTTTTTTGCCGACTCCGAACGGCGAAGTTTAAGAAGCTTTCTTAGACAGTTATTACTCCTTGAGTGTTGCCAGCAGCTTGAAGGAGGTGGTGCCGTGAAAAATTCGAGGTGTTCAGCCGGAAATCGAGCCTAGACCCTTCGGCGTGTGAGTGTCGCACTCCACCCACTACTCCACGGTGGCCACATAAGTAAATAGTGGTCTTAATAAATATTGTACTGTGGACATAAAATAATTGGTGGCACTACAGAATCGTCGAATCACTATTAGAGATATTGCTGGAGATGTCAGCAGATCCGTTGGCTTATGTCATGGAACACTGCGTGTGGCAGCGAATTTTAACCAAAATAAATGTCGCATAAACATCGCTCAAGAATTGTTTAACGATGCCACCGGTGGTCTCAATTCACTTAAGGAGTTTAAACTGGTCACGAATCATGGGTATTTGCTAACGACGTCGAAACCAAAGTCCAATCGTCCCAATAAAAGAACCCAGGAGAACCAAAGTCAAAAAGCACGCCAACTTATTTCAAATGTGAAGCTTTTGCTCACTGTTCTTGCCACATAATAAACAATAAAATAAGTCAATAAATATTATATAAGGTTGACTTCCCCTTCCCTTCCCTTCCGCTTTTTTGTCCTTCATTCAATGCTTCATAAAAAGTGTTACAGTGATGGGATTTAGTTCAAATATACATCGTTTTGTTCGATAATCTGTTTCCATCTTGACGGTACATTCATAATACCCCCTCGTAGAAGCCCCTCTCCTTATTTGCGAAGAACTCGGACAGCCACTTTTCACAAGCCTCTTTTGAGTTCAACTTCACGTGGACAGGAACAAGTGGTAATCATTTGGCGTTATGTCCGGGCTATATGGTGGATGCGATAAGACCTCCCATCCGAGCTCCCGTAGCTTCTGACGAATCATCAACGAAGTGTGTGGTCTGGTGTTGTACTGGTTGAACACTACAACCTTCCTGTTGCCAATTCTGGACGCTTCTGGTCGATCGCCTGCTTCAAGAGGTCCAGTTGTTCGCAGTAGATGCTAGAATTAAGCGTCTGGCCATATGAAAGCAGCTCATAGTGTGTGATTCCTCTTATATATGGGAACAGCTCATGTTGGATGGTTCCCTTCCAATCCCACCAAACACACAGCCGTCAATCCCGGCTTGACCACTGTTTGGGACGATTCACCGGCCTTCAGTCACGACCGTTTTCACTCTATATTGTCGTATGTGATCCATCTTTCGTCGCCATCCACCATCCGCTTCAAAAATGGGTCAAGTTCGTTCCGTTTCAGCAGCATATCGCAGGCGTTGATTCGGTGCATAAGGTTTTCTTGCGACAAATCATGCGGCATCCAAACAACAACTTTTTTCATCACTATGATACAATAATTATAAAAAAGCATTTTTTAAAAACTTAAGAAAAGTATTTCAAAACAAAACATTTGAAATTCAGGAAAATGCATGAAATCTTTTTTTGAATCGATAGTACGTTCCATATAACTGAATGTTTGAAGATTATTTCCAGCATATGTTGACCTTGACTGCGCCTTAAATGGTCCATCCGCTTAGTCCAATTTTGGCATACTCTTGCCAACAATGCTTCAATGTTGTCTTCCAATGCATCAGTTGAAGTGGGCTTGTCTGAATAAATATGAGCTTCAACATAATAATTGTTGGCGCTACAGTCCAAAGGGGGACCAGGGCCTAGCTTGCTCATCAACTACTCGTGTTGTGCGCGCTACTGTTTTCTCACGAGTAAAAGCGACCTAAAATTTTAGCTTTTTAAGACAGTTATTACTCTTTGAGTGTTGTCAGCAGCTCGTGAAAAATTCGAAAAATTGGTGTTGAGCTGGGAATCGAATCAAGCTCCTTCGGCGTGTGAGCGTCGCACTCTACCCACTACGCCACGACGACCATACATCAGAAGAAATATAGGAAAGTGACATGGGACTTGTAGGGGGTACCACTAACAAAAATTATTAATTTAATATTAATTTTTATTTCGCGACTTATTGAGTGAAGTGGAAATGCAACCGAATTTAAATTCTGCAAAATAAAAGCACATCTCTCATTCTGAAGAGCGTTTTCAAAGTGTACGCCAGTGTTCTGAACTTTTTTGGCATTAAACTTTATCTACACACACAATTGCAGTCACAAACAGGTAATATTTCAAAAGTGTAGCGTTGTTTGCAAAACAGAATGGGTCCCGGTGTGCATTGAACTCCCGAGAAAAGAGCTTTAATAAAAAAATTGCTTTCTGAGGCTAAAACTTACAAATTTATAAGTGAAATTATAATTTTTTCAAATCAAATTAAAGCAAATTCCAAAAAATATGAAAAAAGAAAAACAAAATAGGAATTATCCCGCGGCGATGAACAAGAAATAGTAAAATTATGAATACTAGGAGAATAAAAGAGGGGTTAAATTTACCCGTGACAGGCTGGTAAAAGAGAATTTACCTGCAGGCATTCCCAGAAAAGTTCCATTTCTGTCAAAAATCAGAATACTTAAATGAAGCGAACTTTTGTAGGAACACCTGAACTGGGAACCTCCTGGCGCCAAATATTATAGAAGTTAAAGGATTCCCTGAAGGGGATTCAAAACAAAAAGAACGCCTGCCCTCAGGCTTGCCCAACTGTTCGACTTGTAAAAATAAAAAAACCGAAAATCAATTTTGACAAATTTATTGCCTACTTCAAGGGTTACCGCTAATAGATTGCCTGCACTACCTGCTTAGCTTTTCCTCATCGCCTTCCACTGTTCCCAGTCTCATGCTGAAACAGGTGTTTCGTTGGTTAATGCAATCCCCCGGTGGATCATCTTTCTTCACGTGGCTTGCTTGCTCGGCAACGCATGAAATTTCACTGGAACGCGTTCTCACACTTTACCTGTGCAATTCGCGGCCAAGGCTAGTGGATCGTATTACTGCAAGTCGCTGTTACTCATGCTGTGCTAACTTCAATCCAAAATAGTTTTGGTTGGTACTCCTTGGACCGGGACATTTGTTCGCAGATGAAAAAAATCAAGAGTTTCAACCAGAGTGTACTATCAAGACTGTAAATCACGGCGGAGCAAAAGTTACCGCTCGGAGATGTTTTTTCTATATGGTATTGGCCGCATGTTTTCGATAAACCGACAGCCGGACTTTATGTCAGCATAAGGAGGGAAACAATGGTAAAGTATCATGGTATCTCTCATTATGCTGATATAAAGTCAGTGTGGAATATGCCGCTTAGATTGAGTCTACAGCAATACAATACCCTAAACATACGAGCAAACTGACCAAAAAAGTTTCCAAAATAATGAACTTCAAGTTATGGAGTGGCAACCTCAGTCTCCGGACCTACCTGTGGGCAGACGTAAAGAAACATGTATTTTAAGCAAAACCCGGAAATACAAAAAAGCAATGGGATATTGTGCAGGTTGGGTGGAAGAATATACCTGTTCAGCCATGTCAGGCCTTAATCGACTCCATGCCATGACTTTATTGCGCTGTACTTAAATGTGAAGGACCAAGTACTAATCCAATAACAAAAACAAAAGCAAATAGGTTCACTATTCCATTGTCTTTACTTCATTTTTATGAATTTTAACACTTGGTGTTATTATTTTGAACAATCCCAAATTGGGTCTTATTCCGGATGGCGGACCTTTTCTGAGCTCAGAATGCACATTTTACTTATCTAGCTAGGTTTTATTACTGATGGATGGTTGTGCAGTAAATATGAAGAGTTTGCATAACGATGCGAAAAAGGTATTAGCAAAATAGTGACGAAATTGTGATAAGGTCGAACATGGTGTTATTTTTTGTACAGCACTGTATAGATGGATGTGTTTCAAGAAAATGGTCTTAAGTAGAGAGAGAGATAGAGAGAGAGAGAGAGGTAATGATAGCGATGTCGTAGAGAGGCGTGACTCCGTAGGGTAAAAGTTTTATTTTATGGCAATTTTTTTTATTTTTTTTTTTTTTATTTTCTTTTATTAAACTATTTTTGCTTATAAATTTTTCATATATTCTAATCACCGTTCGTATACATATTCTTATTGAACACTATGAATTTCAGTCTTTGGCGCTTGTACGTTGATTTTAGACAAAGCGACGCACCATCATGTGACTTCTGCAACATCATCTTCGAGAAGATCGTGCGTAATTCATAAGTCAACACCAGAGGCACCATCTTCCACAAGTCACTTCAATTGCTAGCTTACGCTAATTGACATTGACGTGATTGGACGAACGCAGCGAGACGCCAATGAATCGTTTGCTGGCATTGAAGTATAAGCGGCTTAAATGGGTTCGGCGGGAAATGAGGTCAAAACGAAGTACATTCTGTCATCAAGGAAGTACACGAAACATCGACGTTTTGGACAGATCGCTACACTAGGCAGTAAAATCGTCGAGGTAGTCAAGGACTTCGTCTATCTAGGCTCTGCGGTAAATAGGGACAACAACACCAGTACCCAAATCAAGCCCAGAATCACTCTTGCCAATCGCTGTTTCTTTGGACTCAAGAGGCAATTGAGTAATAAAGCCCTCTTTCGACGGACTAAGCTCGTTTTATATAACAGCTTCATCATCTCAGTCCTACTTTCTGGCACGGAAATCTGGATGTTACCAAAGGCGAACGAGAAAGCCTTTAGTTTTTTCGAGAGAAAAGTTTTGCGTGCGATTTATGGCAATATGTGCCTTGATGGCATCTGGAGGGGAAGCGCCTTCGGATACAATGCTAAAAATGACTAGGTTATGTCTGAGCCATTGGGTCAGGGCAACAGAGGAAGGCCCAGGCTAAGGTGGTGCAGACGAGTGAAGAAGGACCTCAACCAACTCGGGGTGCACAACTGGAAGCAGCTGGCGAAAGATGATGTTGACTGGAGAGCCATGTTGGTTGTGGACCAGGTACACCCGGACCGTAGCGTCACAATAAGAAGAATAAGAAGGCTTACCCTGTATCGGGACATTTATTTCGATTTCCTCGCCACTCTTTTTTTCCAAATTCAATTCGTTCTTCAGTTCAAGTTATCGCTGCCACCCAGGTCGCAGTTTGTTCGCTTATCTTAGTTCGCGGTAAGTGGGTTTCAATACTGCGGGTAGCTACTTTTTCATGTTCGCACTTTTTTGGATAAATTGGTGATTATTCTCTTGTCCCAGTTCTAGGATTGACAGATGTAGTGAGTGGAGAAGCACCTGCATAGTGCCCTATTTAACATCTCTCTCACGGCCATCCTGGTGCTCTTCCGTTTACTACCAATTCGGTTTCCCGGAATTTGATGGAAACCCTACCTTTATACTTTAAAGGAGTCGGCAGAAGTGATAACGTAAATCTAATCAAGCACCCTGACTCCAGTTGAAATTTATGACAAAATTTTGTTTTTCCATTCGTTTTGAAATATAAGAATTTTCTCTCTAAAATCTAAGTTCTTACAATGAAAAGACGCCATGGAGCAGACCCATCATCTCAACCCAATGCAGAAATGCTTTGCTATTAAAAACCGAGTCTGAGGGACTTCTGCTTAAGTGACCAGCCTTGTATTCTTTTCATTGCTCTTCTGAAGCGACTTATTTCATTCTGCGCAGAAAAACATGCATCCCGAGAAAAATTCCATAATTGCCATGTTTTGATGCTAAGCTTAGATTAGGTTTTTAATCAACACAGCTATACGGCTAAGACACAGAAAATAATCAAACAGAAACCCCATGAACAAAATCACCTGCCACTTGAAGTCGCCCCCATCATGTCCAATTCATCTAAAAGCCGTCACTCTATCTAACCGTCCATAGAACGACATTTGATAATTGCCATTTATCCGTAATCCAATTGATCCCTCAAAGCAGCACCGTCGCGGAACGGAATTCGCCGCACTTCAATGCAATAATAATCGACACTAATCCCACAGAGAATATCTTCCCTTAACTCTCCCACACCCTAAGTGAATCAGTGGACTCCTTCAAAGACAATATATATCCTCTAAAATCACACGGCGCACGTCTATCCCTCTACCCCTCTTCCAGAACCATTTCCCTGCTGACAAGACGTAACACCTTCAAAGGAACCGCAGCGTAATCCACATCGTTCCGGTGCCTAATTAAAGACGTAATGAACACGTTTACCTCGTGTGTTGCGGATTCAAACGTATGTATTTGCCTCTCCAGGCACCTCCGCCTGCCGCCAGTCAATCCTTTCACCAGCCGTCGACAACGGCGACGACAAACGCCAGGCAGCGAACGGCAAACGGCAAACGGCGAAAGGATTTCACCCAAATCGTACAGAATATATTGCCTGCGAGTAGCTTACATGGCGTATATGCGATTAAAATTATATTCCTGCTGACGTCAGGTAATTACCCACCGCTCACACCAAACCCCAAAGCCCGACCCAGTTCAATCCGTTGGCAATGGGACAGGGGGTGAGAGACGACAGGACGAATACGAATACGAATGCGAATGCGAATGCGAGCTATGCAGTTGGTTAAGCGGAATGAACGGTCGCGCGGGTGGCACAAGGAGGTCGCGGGAGGGAGTTTTCCAGTCGATGTCGTTACTCGATTCTTGCCGGCGACTTTTTGTTACAATTATTTTCGCTTTTGTAACGACGCCGCGGGCTTAATGAAAGCCGTAAACTCATTTGGAAATGGTTAAATGGGATTTTTCCGGTTTAATTGCAAGAAATGTTGCGCCCGATTTTCGCTAGCCGGGCAACTTTATCCGCGATTATTGGAAAGGGATGCAAACGGTGGCCGACTGTTGCCTGATAGATTGTTGAATACTTACGTGCAGTGGAAATAAAGTTGCGGTTTGCAAACGATCAAAGAGTTGATGACGCTGGCAGGCCAATTAGCGCCAAACAGCTCAGCCACTACTGACTTGTTTGCTTGTCGAATACAGACAGCATTGTGTCAGTCTGGGATGAGTCAGGCGGACATTTCTGACACCACCCGAAGGCACCTCAAATCACTTTTGAAACTTCAGTTGCACACTCCAACTCTCTTAGAAATAGCTGCCCGCGTCAAAGACCGTCACTCAAGCCCCAATCCATCTCTCGTCTCCCCACGTCTAGCTGCTGAGGATGGCCTTTTCCTGCGAACTCGTCCTGAAGTTCGCGTGCAATTATTCAACATCGTCGAAGGCCAACATCAAAACGGCTTCCCCTGGTAATCAATTGTATCCTCCGGCCGTCAGTTGAGGCCAACTGAGAGCTAAGGACACACAAAAAAAACAGAAATGTGTGTATCGGTGGGAGAGAAAGGAGCGGAACTTTTAGTTTCTCCTGTTAGAAACTTTAATGAGTTTTCCATTTGCCCCCCACCCTCCCCATTGGGGTGGAACTTGTGTAACAGTTAGTCGAGACCACAATGCAATTAATAATTTCCAATGGCGCAGAGGAATCGTTTTGTCGAGGACTGAGTTCAGAGTTTCAATCGATCCTTGAGATTGGAAATTGGCAGCGAATTTTCGGGAGGCCTGCAGTATGCTTGAAAATGCTCAAGGACCGATTTTTCAAATAAATTGCAACCAAGTGAACTCAGTCAAATGGAATGGGAGTGCAGGATACATTTGACTTGGCTCTGGGGTTACATGGCTGGGTCCTTCGGCTTTATAGCGAAGTTGGGTCAAAAGAGGGGGGGGGGGGGTGGGGGAAGGTAAAATTGAGAATTTCTTCTTGAAAGTGTTCTGAAATAGGAGACCATGTATACCTTTGAACGAATTAAAGACTGACGTTCAATGCCCATTTATCCTCTTAGGGACTCCACAATATTGCGTTTTCTCCATTCAAACTTTCAGAAGGCAACTTCTTAAATACTCACTGTGCAGTTTATAAAATACACACTAGTCCTTGGAAACGCTAAGTCTTGAGGGCTTTCCTACATCAGGGCGCATCTATACTTATTTGGCTCAGGACATTATCCGCCCCGTGACAAATAAATGTCGCGAGCCTGAGTTACTGATGACCCTAGCTCCATTCTTTCTAAAGTCACTGCAGTCATGTAGTTTCAATTGTTTTAACCTTCAAATTATGCCTCCAAAGGCTTATTGTCCATGGGTGGGAACAAGAAAAACATTGCTTAGAAGACTAGACTCATCTGATGGACTAACTAGTAGGATTCGCCACCTGGTCTTCTCTCGTTTAAAGTCCTCTTACAAGTTGCCCTTCCTCCTACAGACAGCAGTCCTTGGTTAAGGATCCGAATCAGAGATTTGTCAGTTATCGTCATTGTATTCACACGGCTAACTTGGGATTTCTTCACGGAGATACTTTCTATAACGCAAGATAGAGCGGACCATGTGCAAGTTTCTCGTCGCCCAAAGTAAAAACACTTGTTCTCCCACGTATGATTTATTTCCATCAATTGTGGAATCCAAGATGGCATTCCAGTAGTGCATCTTGAATTTGTTGGGTTCAGTCCAAAGGCATGATAAAAGCAATGATTGCTTTCGGATTCTTTTATAAAGACGTTCCTTTCTGCTTTCCCAAAACAAAAGTACTATGAGATCATGTCGCATCTACGAGGAGGAAGATTGACCAATTTCTTGCGTCTCATAATGCAATGAAGCAATTTTTCCGAAAAGATGGATTGCATTAAGAGCTGCGTGTGATCTTAAATCTCCTGAATACTCAAGTGTATGCCTTCTATACCTTTGAAAGGGAAACGTCCATTAATATAGTCTTTCGTAAGCTTGAACATTGATGCCGCCACTGTAAATTCTTCCCAAAATATCGCCATTTGTGTGTTAACGCAGCCTCCCAGATTTATACCAACCTGAAAGTCGTTCAACGTTGAAAGTCATCAATAAAATTTGTTGTCCATCTCGAACTACCCTACGAACACATCGGGGAAGCGATAAGAAAGGATGACGACGAGGGACAAGCAAGCGAACAATCGAAGATCAGACAGAGCTAGGCACATTCTTCTCGCCACAGCGGTGGTGGTTTGATGTTCATGAATTGAATTTCACACTCTTGAGCCGAGCAGCCCTAATTTCATATCGACGTAGCGTATGACAACAAAGACTATGAGTAGTGGATAGAGCAGGCGTGATGAGTGCTTAGCTTCTGACGAAATTTTCCTTTCCTTCCTTTCGAACAACGGGGCTACAATTCGGACTAAACTAGGGCCTCAAGCAACATGCCTCTTTGTCTAGCACGATGTCTTGCCAGCTGCCTCCAGTTCAGGTCTTTCACCATTTGCCATTTTAACCTAGGACCGGGGGGCTTTTGAGCCGAAACAGTGGCCTCCGTAAACTCTATGTGGCCTTGCCAATTTAAGTGTTTACAACTCCTAATCGTTGAATCTTCTCCGCTAAATATCATCAACGCAAAGGGGAACAAAAATCGCACGCAGGAAAGCCGCGTTCTTCTTTTGACTGGTACTACAGTTGGGAGTAGTGCTGGCCCTCACGCAATCCATCTCACACGATTTGTCTCAAGCTGCGCTCACACTATAAAAATTGCAAGGCGCAATAGTCCACTGCCTAGCTTCTTCAGGAACTACTCGTGTTGTGTGTGTGCTATTGTTTGATCGTTAGTAGAAGAGACTCTGAATGGCTAAGTTGGAGGAGCATTTTTTTAGACAGTCAGTAGTCGTTAAACGCCATCAGCTCGAAAGGGGTGATCTCGTGAATCAGTCTAGGAATCGAGCCTGGGTCTGGGTGAGTATCGCACTTCACCCAATGCACCACGGTAAGCATAGAACTCACATTAGGGACAGGTTTTTAATATTCTTCATGGTTGCTTAAGGTGATTCGTTCTGAAATGTCTCCCTACAGCACTTGGTAATATGACAGCTTGTTTCTCAGATTTTGCCAGCCTTACAGGCGAACAAATGCTAGGTCTATTCAAGCAATCTATTACTGCCTCTGCTTGCCCAACTTCTTCTAATGCAGCTGATAACTCAGCAATATGGTTTGATGGATTGTGCAGTAAACTTAGAAGTAAGTCTTTTGCACTGTTAAACTTATTTAGAAAAACTAAAGCTGATGTGCTTAGGTTGCTTTACGTTGAAGCGAATAAAGCATACAAGAAAGTTTGCAAGGTCAAACAGGGAGAGTATTATAAACAACTTGCTTATAAAATGGAAAAGTGTAACGACACGAAGTCGTTCTGGAAAACGGTCAGAATGCTAACTGGAAGTGGATCAGTGGTTACTTGCGCCATAAGCTCTGAAGTACTGGCAAACTATTTTAGACAATTACTAAGCCCCGCGGATGGTCAAGTGAACTTTTAGTACGCCCTCCCTAACGTCTCGGACCCTGTGCTAGACGCCCCAATCTCGATGATGGAGTTAATTGGAACTCTAAGTAAAATGAAAAAAAAATAAAGCTCCCGGGTTGGATGGTATTCCAGTCGAGTTTTTACAAAATCTCACCCTTGATTATCTGGAATGGTTACTGCTGTTTTACAATCAGTTATTAGAGTCCGAAATAATGCCGGAAGTGTTTCTTAAGTCAGTAATCTATGGTGTATTTAAAAAGGGGGATACTAACGTACCGGAAAATTATAATGGTATTTCCCTTCTGTCGGCGTTCAGAAAAGTCTTCACCCAAATATTATACCATAGGTTGACTATTTGGGTGGAGACCAACGAGCGTCTTAGTACTTTCCAGGCAGGATTCCGGTCTGGGCTGTCAACTGTTGATCAAATTTTTGCATTAACAGTGACGGCTCGAAGATTTAAAGAGCGAGGAAGAAAGCTTTACGAGGCAGAACATCAACGTCTCGGACAGAGCGTCACTATGGGCAGCAGACACTTCGAGGTAGTGAAGGACTTCGTCTATCTCGGCTCCACGGTGAATAGGGACAACAACATCAGTACCGAAATCAAACGCAGAATCACTCTTGCCAATCGCTGTTTCTTTGGGATCAAGAGGCAATTGAGTAATAAAGCCCTCTCCCGAACGACCAAAGTGACTTTGTACAACACCTTGATCATCCCAGTCCTGCTTTACGGCGCAGAAACCTGGACGCTACTAAAAGCGGATGAGGAAGCCATTGGTCTCTTCGAGAGAAAAGTTCTGCGTGCGACTTTTGGTCCTGTTTCCTTTTCGTAGACTTTAAAGCCGCCTTCGATACAGTCAATAGGAACTCGCTGTTGTAGAAACTTTCGTCCCTGGGACTTTCAACAAATTTCATAAGAGTTTATAAAGCACTTATCACACAAGACTCTGCTGCTGTGTGGAATGGTATTAGCTTGTCAAACTTCTTCAATGTCAAAACAGGGGTTCCCTAAGGTTTCGTGTTCAGCCCACTTTTGTTTGCGCTGTACGTAGATGATATAACTACATTCTTACCGGGAGGAGTTACAGTTGGCGATGTACAGGTTAAAGTTTTGCTGTATGCTGACGATTTAGTTATTTTGGCTGAAGATCCACAGGGTCTTCAACTGCAAATAAATATATTGAAAAGCTACTGCGATCTTTGGGACTTAAGGATAAACACCTCTAAATCAAAAATTATGGTTTTTGGCACTGGTCGAGGTAACAGGACGGCGCATGAAAATTGGACTTTGGAGGGTGAGCCGATCGAAGTTGTCAAAGAGTTCAACTACCTGGGTTTTGTTTTAAAATCGAATCTTAATATGAGCGCACATGTCCATAAGAGAACGGTAGCGGCAAAGACAGCAATTAATCTGATGTGGAAAACTATCTTTGGTAACCAACGCAACGGTATCGCGTCAAAGTTCAAGGTGTTCAATGCTACGGTGAATGCATGTCTCTGTTATGCAAACCAAATATTTGGCTTTAAGTTCTTTGAAGAGTATGAAATTGTCCAGTGATTTTTCTTCAAGCGAATTTTTAAACTTCCCCCAACAACTCCCTCATACGCTATCTACGTGGAATCTGGTCTGCCGCAGATTTACAATCAACATTTGAAGGCAAAGGCGGACTATTTAATTAAAGTTATGCGTAGGCCGAACAGTAACCTCTCAAAGAGGCTTATGAAGATGGCGCTTCGATATAATTTATCTCCTTTTAAAGAATGGCATGAACTTGCAACCACACATGGCATTGTACTTAGACTTACTGAGGCAAACTCAGATGAATGGGAGGATAAACTGTACGAATGTATAAGAAAAGACGATGAAAAGATGTATCTACATTGCTTAGATCGAGCTCGTACTTCCTCGTCCAGATCTATGTACAAGCTTCTTAACCATACACTAGGACCCAGTAACTACTTTAAAACAGAACTCTCAAAAAGACAAATTAGCACTATTTTTAGGGCTAGAACTGAACTGCTGAGTCTAAACTACATACCGCACCGGCAAGATGTTAATGCTACCTGCACACTTTGCAATCGCAATGAAGTTGAAAATAAATACCATTTTATCGCGGTATGTCCTATATTACTAGAACTACGTTTATTTTATTTCTCAAAAGTATCTCTTACACTTGAAGAAATGAAGAATATACTGAACGGCGCGGAGGGGTGGAACCTGTTCTATCGTTTTTGTACTCATGCCTTGAATTACCGTGATAGCTTCATCTAACAGTAAGGTATATCATTTGTATAACTTAAAGTATATTAATTTGGCTCATTGTATTACAAGTATCTTAGATAATGTCAATCTCCGACAGACGGCGTTTTGCCATGTTGACTAACATTTCTTTTTCTATTACTAATTGTTAAAATGAAGACCAATAAAGAATGTTTATAATATATAATAATACAGCACAATGCATAATAAAAGCATTCGACTTTGTCAATATTTTGTCACTATTTTGCTAATAACTTTTTCCCATCGTTATGAAAACACGTCAGTTTTACTGCACAACCATCCATCAGTATTAAAACCTATAAACTAGATAAGTAAAAAGGGCATTCTGAACTTAGAAGAGATCCGTCATCCGGAATAGGTAACAGTCAATTTCGGATTATTCAAAATAATAACACCAAGTGCTAAAATTCATAAATATGAAGTAAAAGACAATGGAATGCTGAAGTTTTTTGTTTAATTTTTGTTATTGGATAAGTATTTGGTCGTATAACCTTTACTTTTAAGTAGAGCGTCACAACGTCGTGGCATAAAGTCGATTAAGGCCTGACATGGCTGAACAAGGATATTCTTCCACGCAACCTGCGCAACATTCCATTGCTTTTTTGTATTTATGGGTTTTGCTTTATATACGGCTTTCTTTGCATCTGCTCAAAGGTTTTCAATGGGATACACGTCCGGAGACTGAGGTAACTTGAACATAACCTGAACTTCATGGCTTTGGAAACTCTTTGAATATTGTCAGCAGCTCAAAAGAGGTGGTGCCGTGAAAAATTCGAGATGTTCAGCGGGGAATCGAACCTAGAACTGCTGCGTGGGACCGTCGCACTCTACCCACTATGCCACGGCGGCCAGGAAAAAATCGACTTCCACTTAAAAAAAAACATTATATATGTAGGATCCCAAGACTTCGACACTGGACAAACGGACGAAATACATTCGACGACAACACTGGTACGAGGCGAAAGAGAGATGACAAAGAAAACGCAAAGGAGTCCGTCATTGAACTCACCCCTTAGAAGTAAGTTCAGATTGTGCGCGGATCGTTTGTTTCCTCAGGCTTGTTTTCCTGTGACTCAACCAAATAAAATTAAAATTCTAGAAGTGTTATTTTGCTATATAATTTAATCAATCGTTTATAAAGCTAACCAAGTGTTTCATTTGCATTTTTCCACTAACCCGAACTTGTGGAAAAAGAATCCCGGTCCCAAACAGTGGCCAGGCCGGGATTAACGGCCAGGAAGGTTTTGCTGTGTGTTTGGTGGGATTGGAAGGGAATCATCCACTATGAGCTGCTCCCATATGGCCAGACGCTTAATTCTACCATCTACTGCGAACAACTGGACCGTTTGAAGCAGGTGATCGACCAAAAGCGTCTAGAATTGGCCAGCAGAAAGAGTGTAGTGTTCCACGAGTACAACGCCATACCACACACTTCGTTGGTGACTCGTCAGAGGCTGCGGGAGCTCGGATGAAAGGTTTTATTGTTACCACCATATAGCCCGGACATAGTGCCAAGTGATTACCACCTATTTCTGTCCCTGCCGAACGCCCTTGATGTTGTGAAGTTGAACTCAAAAGAGGCTTGTGAAAAGTGGCTGTCCCAGTTCTTCGCAAATAAAGAGGGGGGCTTCTACGAGAGGACAATTATGAAGTTGTCTTCTAGATGGAAACAGTTTATATACATATACAGATTATATATAGCAAACCGGCGCATATTTAATTAAATCCGATCACTGGTACACTTTTTATGAAGCATTGAGTGAAGGGCAAAAAAGTTGGAAGGGAGATATTTGGCATCCTTATATATTCGATTCCTGGACTGCACATTTGTCCGGACACCCCCTCTTTGGAGTTGATGACATCATTCAACGTCACCGGAGTTCGCGACTCGTAGGAGATCAGTAGCACACACAACGAGAAACTGAGGAGGAAGCTATACCGCGGTCTTTTGTGAATAGCCGTGCCATCTAATATGTTCTTACAGAGGGTCTTCATTTCAGGAGAAGAAATTCAATAATCCTTCAGACTGATGAATCCGTGCATTGTCAGGTTTGGCAGGAAGGAGGGGCAGCATAATTATTTTTTGTCATGCCTTGTGAACGGCTTCTCCAGTTGTTCGTGACCTTGTTTCCCTCAAAGTAAGTTTACTGCCAAATCAGCCAGAGTAGCTTGCAACCAATGTCAACAGAAGGCAGAGACCCGTCAGAAACTCATACGTGCCAAACCTTATCACAGTTTTCTTTAGCTTGGGGTACATCGGTGCTGCTGCATTTTTTCATAATTCTTCATGTCGTCTTTATGTCGCCAGCTGTCGTGTGGAAAACTGACAATTGTCTACCTCTTGTGCAGGAACATGAAAGCAGGATGTGTAGAGGTAAAGCAGGATCTGATGTAACCGACTGGGACGTTCTGATCATTGTCAGGATCATGAATGCAGATGGCGGGGCATATAAAAGAGTTACTCTGTCCTGGTATCCAAAAACTGAGTCGACGCGTTTTCATACCACACATTAAAGAATCTTCGGAACCAGGATCCCTGTACTCTTAAACTGAACTCATTTGAGTGGCGCCTCGTTAGACTGTAGGTATCCTGCTCCAAATATGAATAAAAGCGAAGTTTAGGAAACTTGCCACAAGCAGCTAAAGTACACAAACCCCTGCACACCGAGCCCTTGCCCACCTCGTTATGGTTCCCAACTGATTTCCTAACCAAAACCATTCCTCAATTTTCCCGGAAAATATCGGAATCCAATTGAAGATTGATCGGCATGCGATGCCAGGGTAGCCCCCACAGTTGTCTGCTTAATTAAAACCGACCCCCATCACCGCCCCCTCCTGGTGGCTGAACGTTGTATCCTCAAAAGCTCATGTCTATTGCCACCCGAACGGACAAATAGTTTCATGCCGCGGATAATTTTACAATGCTCGAGCTCGCAATTAAATAAAATTAGCTTCTCACCCGTTGGCCACATTAAATGAAATTTTCGCTGTCCTGCCTTTCACGTCGCCTGCCACCCGTTGGCTTCCCCTGCACCGCCAGTCTGTGCAATGCGTTAGTTAGGAGAGGTTTTCGCCAGCAAGCGATATCCAACTTCGTTATGGATATGGTCGGGCATTAGACAGCAGGATGTGGGGAGGCTCCCTGAGTGCGCGTCCGTAGCTCTGTGGATTTTATGAAGCCATTCGGTTTTATTGCATTCACCAGTGGCTGGCAGCCGCTGAGTGCAATTGAACTCTGCCGTGGGAAGCATTCAAATGGCCAACTAGGTATCTGCTGCTTGGAATAATTACAATTTCATTACGAAATTATAAACAAATTGAGGTGGTGGCTGTGCTCTGGGGCTGATTAATATTTGCAATTTTCATGAGGCAAGCGCACGCAGAGCACGACCAGCGACGGTCAACAATTCGCTGGTTGATGCCCTCAGTCTGCATGTGGAGCAAAAAATGTTTGGGGAAACAATCAACGCTGCTCGCCACGCCTAGCCGTGCGTTCATTGCGGGGAAAATATAATTTTTGGCAGTAGTTTCCTACAATCGATCAACAGTGAGGGATGCACGCTCGGGCATTGGCTGCTGTTTGCAAGGGGCGATGTGATCACTTGATGGTGCTGATGCAGTGGTGTGGACTGCATCAGCACAGGCTCTCACCAAGTGCATTCAACTTTGTACTCAAAGTTGTTTGAAGTCCCTTGGCACGTGTGTGCACCATGTGCGGATGATGTCGTCCTCTGTCGTGTTGCCCTAATGGCTTTGGATTAAAAGTCTCTTCTGGCTCTGAGCTAGCTATATATAGAAGCTCAACTAGGTTTTGCGTTTACAGTTCGTCGCAGAGTCTTTTCCTCGAGATCCCCTCAACACAAACAGGACCAAAGGTAGGTAGGTAGGTAGGTTAAGGTGGCTGATGAATACACTTAGTCCCATACAGGACCGTTGTGCTACCACACCATGTGGGAAGAACCTAAAACCAACTGGAGCCGATGATAAAGTTTAAAATGTCGGCGGAAGGGGTTCTATTGAGGTCATGTAGACCGCTGAGGAAATTGCTTCCAAAGTGTTCCAGGTGTAGGAGAGTTTCTGGTTCTTCCTCATCCCTGCAGCTTCTGCAAAAATCGTTTCAGGGAGCCCCTAGCCAGCAAGCATGCTCGCCGATTAGACAGTGCCCGGTTATGGCTCCCATGACCAGGCTTATGTCTGATCTTTTGAGCGATAGTAGCAGTCTGGAGCGTTTGGGTTCAAGAGAGGGCCACACCTCCTTGGAGACGCGACAGAGGTTATGGTTAGACCATCTTTGATAAGTCTGATGAATCGCATTCAAATGCAGTACTAACTTGCATGTGGCGAGAGGAATACCGATGTGTTTGTGTTCCTGAAGTAGTGGTTGCGTTGTGGAAAGCCTGGCCAATTTATCTGCTTGACAGTTGCCCGAAATGTCTCTGTCACCTGGTATCCAGCACAGGCTAATGTGAACTGGACAAAAAGTCGCACACACAGCTTTTCTCTGGAGAAGACTAGAGGCCTTCTCATCCGCGGTTAAAATCATGCAAGTTTCTGCGCTAAGAGTTGGACTGGTATAATGTGCGAATGACGAGAGTATTTTTTTTTTTTTTTTTGAGGCTGTGATATATTGCACGGAGTGCTCAGACCCTAAAACTGGTCTATTGCACTACCAGGCAATAATCTTCATTTAATGGGTTTGCTTAATATTAATAATTGTTGGCGCTACAGTCCAAAGGGGGACCAGGGCCTAGCTTTCTTATCAACTACTCGTGTTGTGCGCGCTACTGTTCTCTCACGAGTAGAAGGGACCTACAGTTTTTTGCCGACTCCGAACGGCGAAGTTTGAGAAGCTTTCTTAGACAGTTATTACTCTTTGAGTGTTGTCAGCAGCTCGAAAGAGGTGGTGCCGTGAAATAATAGAAAAATTGGTGTTGAACTGGGAGTCGAACCTAGACCCTTCGGCGTGTGAGCGTCGCACTCTACCCACTACGCCACGGCGACCACAATGGGTTTGCTTAGTTTTCTGAAAAAGGAAACAAACAGCAGCCACCTGATACGAGCAAAGGCTGGAAATTGACGGGAAATCGCTCTGAAGTGTCTTCACCTTCTCCGTAAGCGTCGCCAAGAGTACCATCACTAAGCCCAAGCCCACTTAGATGCTTAGCGAAGGTGAATTGACTCGTTTGTATGCCAAGTCGCCTGCACTCATTTTTTTGTCTAAAGATAGCAGAAAAGCCGCAGATTTCTTGCTAACATGCGGGAGCATGCACGTGGTCATGCTGCATCCTGGACAATAATGCCAACTCTGGTTGTGCTGTTGGGAGACCCAGCCGTCCACGAAGGCCCTAACCAAGGATGCAGGTAGTCCCAAGGTAGGTTCGAGACCTACAAATGCCTCTTTTCGAGCTAGTTCATCGGCAATCACGTTTCCCACGATCCTGTTATGTCCCGGGACCCAGACAAGTCTAGACGAATTCAGTCTGTCGACCAATTTAACGGTAGACTTGCATTCTCAGATTATCTTGAAAGTGGTTAAAGCTTTAAGTGAAGCCCTTAGCACAGCTTGCCTGTCGGTACAGAGACAGATACTTCGCCCCTTCCATTTACTGTCCACAATGTAGTTAGTGGCCATTAGGATCGCAAACACTTGAAGTACGCCTTGGTTTCCTTCAACGACAGAGGACTGAGAAAGAATCAAGCACAGAATGTCCATTTCCCAGACAACGCACTTCCGACAAGTGGCATCACATCTGCCGGCTCAGCTGCCACCGTGCGACGTGCCCCATAATCAATGTCATCATCATCATCCATTTATTGCTTCCCGCAAACACCAGTGTCCCTCCCCCTCCCCGTCACAAAAGAAACGATTCAATTCAATCTCGTTTTTGTTGAAAGTTAATTGCAAAACGGTCATTAGCATCATTACACTCTGGCCAAGCCGCACCGCCCTTCACGGCGCGACGACGCGACCGAAGGGCTCATCCACTGCCAACAGCGCCGGAGGATGTTTGCATCTCGGAAGCCCATTGTCCTCAAAGTGAACAAAAATGAACGTTCGCCGTCTGAATACAGTCGACGTCCTTTATCCGATTATTTGAGCACTGGAAATGAATACCAATGAGGCTTGGCGCTTCCGCCGTCATACCACTGCCACCACTGCCACCACCGCCCGCCGCCGGGATGTACGTGTCTTTTGATTGGAGGATTCCAAATGCAAATCACTGGCACAACGACTCTTGCTTTGTGGCGGTGGTAGCCGACGGTGGCGGTGACGGCGACGGCGACAGCGGCGGCTGCGGTAGAAGTGGTTGTGGTGGTTGTGGTGGTGCCGATCGGTGTCGTGAAAATGCAAATTAATCGTCGAAGAAGCGTGCTTGCGGCAGTAGATCTTGGCCCCTCTCTCACTGTGATTACAGCACAGAAAGGGTTCCATCGACATGGTTTGACGGGAACGAGTGTCATGCAGATCAACTCCGGGGCGGGACTGAAAACTTTTGGGCATCTTGGAGGCAACTCAAAAAATCCTACCGACCTTTAGTTAATTATTCAAACCGATGCTCGGTCAGTAATCGTTTCAAACTTTCTGTTGGAACAAGCTCCAACCACCCCCGGCCGCGGCACCCCATTAAAGTGACCATCGAGTAATTCTGCCCGAAAACAAAGGAACCAAGAGACAAACATACAGCCGTTGCGTTCTGTTTGAGTTGCCCGCCGGCGGTGGGCAGTGGCAACTTTAAGTAAACACAGGTGAGCCTAGGACGAAAGCACAGCAATCTCGCGTCTTTTAATTAAGAATGCAAAATCAGAACTTAAAGCAAATAACTTTGGACGGATTTGCGGCGGCGGAGTGCGGTGGGGGCGGATGCAAAAGATTATTTGCTTGGAGACCACAAGTAGCTGCATAACAACAGGATGATGCCAGCGGTTCGAGACTCAGCACCAACGAAGGGAAGTTTTTGCTTTGTGCAGCTCTGCTGCCGACAAAGTCTAATTCGAAAAGTTTTCATTTGCAGGAAGGCGAAATAAAAGAACCTGCGGTGGGGAGGAGCACACTTTGACAAGGAAGTTTGCAACCACTTTACTTTGAGCTCCGTGTGAGTTGTGTAATTTATTGTGGCGGACGATTGAGTTTTTAAGGCCCAGATCCACCTCGGACTGTAGCGCCACAAAAAGAAGAAGAAGATTGTGCTTTGAGTGGGCGAAAACTATGATACAAGTGACATTCACTGCAGACATTTTACAGTATTCGCAGAAAACATGACAATTTTTCGAAGTAATTGGGGGTTGAAGCGATGTCCAGTTGGGAAGTGTGTTCTCCACACTAACTCTGGTGAAGCGATGTTCAAACTTTTGGTCTTTTTTTTTCTTAATTTACAAGCATAATATTGGTACCGTAGAATGAAAGACATTTCTGATCGCGAAGCTGCGACGCACTGTCGCGTGCTTTTGCCAACATCATTTTAAAGAAGATCGTGCGAAACTTAAAAGTCATCAGAACCACCATTTTCCAAAAGTGAACTCAGTTGCTGCTTTACGTGGATAGTGTTGGTGCAATTAAACGAACGCAGAAGATCATCTTTGAGGCGTTGTCCTCTTTTAAGAAAAACATATAAACAGCAGCAACTGTCCACAATGGGTCCAGGGTTAAGGTTCTTCAGAAACCTCTTGTGTTGCACCGATTGCCGACTCCGAAGGCCAAGTTTTAAGAAACTTCTTCACGGCGAGAAAGCGAAGGCAAATCCAAAGAGGTGGCTCCACGAAGAAGTGCAAAGAACTCAGTTTAGAGATTTAATCTGGGACGACCTGTAAATGTCGCACCTTTACCACTGCGCCACGGCAATCGCCCTGAATTTTAAACCGAAGATGTTTATAGTACGACTTAGGACCACAACTCGAGCAACACGTTACGTCCCAAACAGTCGAAAGTCGTTGAGGACGAGCCGCAACAACCGCTTCACACTTTGAAACAGGGTGGGCTAAAAACATGTTCGCTGTCGGTCAGAAATGATCATCACTTGTGTTTCAAATAACGCCGAAAATGCGAAATTTGAATTGAACTGTGTGAAACAATGCTTTCGGTGAGGCAAACCATAACCTACCAGCGAAGACGAAGAGTATTGGAACATTCCTGCGACACAAACCAGCGTTATGACGGGAGCTCTCATTCATTATCTGGCCTAATACCAATATGAAATGAGTTTTTATGTATTTTTTATTTAATAAAAACGCTCATTTCAATGGAAAAGTAAAAACATTTTATTCAAAGTATTGACCATTGTTTTCTACTTATTTTGACCACCTTTCTGGCAATTTCTGAATACCACGCCAATAAAATTGTTCGCAAACCAATTAGACACCCAATTTTCGAGCTCCTCGTAGGAATCAAAGTGCTGCTCAGCCAATGCGTGCCCCATTGATGAAAACAAATGGTAGTCGGAAGGAGCCAAGTCTGGTGAATACAGCGAGTGGGGTAGCTGCTTCCAGTCAAGTGTTTTGATTCTTTCCTGAACCGGTTTTGCTTTGTATGCGGATGCATTGTTATGGAGCGAAATTACCTTGCCGTGTCTTCTGGCCCATTCTAGTCGTTTCTCGATCAATGCATGGTTCAAATTGATCACTTGTTGTCGGTAGCGATCAGTATTATCGGTTTCACCTGGTTTTAGGAGCTCGTGGTACAGCACACCTTTTCTGGTCCCACCAAACACACAGCATTGTCTTCTTGCCGAGTCGATCTGGTTTTGCAGTCGATGTTGATGGTTGTCCCAGATTAACCCATGATTTTTCCGTTTGGGATTCTTAAAATAAATCGAATTTTCATCGCCAGTAACAATCCGATAATAATAATAATAATTGTTGGCGCTACAGTCCAAAGGGGGACCAGGGCCTAGCTTGCTCATCAACTACTCGTGTTGTGCGCGCTACTGTTCTCTCACGAGTAGAAGGGAACTACAGTTTTTTGCCGACTCCGAACGGCGAAATTTGAGAAGCTTTCTTAGACAGTTATTACTCTTTGAGTGTTGTCAGCAGCTCGAAAGAGGTGGTGCCGTGAAATATTAGAAAAATTGGTGTTGAACTGGGAGTCGAACCTAGACCCTTCGGCGTGTGAGCGTCGTACTCTACCCACTACGCCACGGCGACCACAGTAACAATCCGATGCAAAACCGATTTTCTTTCGTGTCTTTGCAACAAAATTTCACAAGTGTTTTTTCGGTTTTCCATCTGTCTTTCACTCAATTCCTGTGGCACCCATTTTCCACACTTTTGGATCGTTCCCATAGCTTTTTAACGGTCAGAAATTGTTTGTTGTGCAACATTTAACATTGCTGCCATTTGCTTTTGACTCAAAGTGTCATCTCCATTTAATATCGTTTGCAATTCGGCGTCTTCAAACTTTTTTGGTGGTCTTCCACGTTCTTCATTGCTTACATCAAAATCATTATTCCTGAACCGTTGAAAACATCTTTAAATCGCTATCTTAACAAAAAAAAATGTTAAAGGAATTAGCTAGCTGCATTCATCCCCTTCAAGAATTCATCCGCAATATCCTCCTCGCTAGAAATGCACGCCCGTCCACTCTTAAGCCAGCCCACCTTCGGGCGTACAGGTAAGTTTAGAGACTCATTTTTTAGCCGCACCACTCTAATATGGAAAAATCTTTCCAACCCAAAATGTTCCCCCTCATAACGATATAATAATAATAATTGCTGGCGCGACAGTCCACAGTGGGGCCAGGGCCTAGCTTGCTCATCAAATACTCGTGTTGTGCGCGCTACTATTCTCTCACGAGTAGAAGGGACCTACAGTTTTTTGCCGACTCCGAACGTCGAAGTTTGAGAAGCCTTCTTAGACAGAAAGCTCGAAAGAGGTGGTGCTGTGAAAAATTCGAGATGTTCAGCCGGGAATTAAACCTAGACTCTTCGACGTTTGAGCGTCGCACTCTATCCACAACGCCACGGTGACCACCCTCATAACAATATATCTTCCTCTGGCCCGTGCTGTGACTTGATTCCGGTCAATTAAATTTTAAAAGCAGCCCTCTTAGCTCGAGTCGGTTTTTAGATATTCAATTCAGAATCGTTTGGTAGACTCTCATAGAAGGCTACTGGCAAATAGACTCGCGTCAGGATTGAAGTCAGCGGATTTGAATTAGAATAATGAGAAATAATAAAGAAGTTTTACTTTTTTTTAAAGAAACCGCACTGCAGCCATTTTGAATCTATTAAAAACTATAGTCAAAAATCATCATTTTTGCAAGTTGCACTTAAGGGCTCGCAAAAGTGATGCAGGCTCGACCGCCTCCAGGCGGCTCGATCCACCGCCATTTACCCTTACTCATTAGGAGCAACCAAGCGAGTGCATGTATTTAAGCCAATCACATTGTCCCGGGTATGCCGAGACGTCGCTGACCTGATGGAATTAAGCCTAAGCCACATTTCGATAATCGTGATAAAGGTGACATCCGTACCATGTGGGTAAACCAATTAAATAAAGCCCTTTCCGTCTGAAGTCAAAAATGCTCATCAAAAAGCTGACAGCCGATTGAAGAAGCACCACAAGTCTGAAACAGCAGCCATTTCATATGGGACGTGATTCAAGATTAGATAAAAAAAAATTGCATGCAGGAGAAGGCTGTGTGTCTGACTGTTGATGATGCTCTTTTCGCGCAACTCAAAGAAGCTTCCAGAAACCGAATCCGTTCATATATACCAAAGAATCAGGTTCAGTCAAAACGTCGGCTCCAGTTCTACAGAGGGTCGAAGACTTGTTTATTTTCTAAAGATAACAATGGTCACACAAGATTTGTTTGAATCTGCATTAAAGAATTTTAGAACCAAAAGACCGCCAAGAGAGAGACCGCCAACTTTGAGAAGCATTTCGTAGGCAAATAATTTTCATTAAGTTTTGTCAGCTTTTCTTTAAGTTTGTCAGCTTGTCAAATTTCACCATTTGGAGTCGACAAAAAGCTGAAGGTCCCTTCTACGCGTGAGGGAACAGTAGCGCGCACAACACGAGTAGTGAATGAGCAAGCTAGGCCCTGGTCTCCCTGTGGAGTGTCGCGCCAACAATTATTATTAATACTATTTAAAATCGAAAAAGGAGGCGTCATAAACAAATGCGATGAGTCCAGTACAGGAAACGAACCATATGAGTGTCGCACTTTATCCAGAACGCAAACTAACGTAAGACAATGCTTTAAAGAATCATGGGTTTGTAGCAGAAACGTAAGGCAAAGAATGTGCAGTGAGCTCTTACAATATAGCAGTGCACTGTGGTGTCAATCAGTGCCGTTGACACAGTCAAATCGATTATTTCGGCAACGAACTAATGGGCCAAGCACCATATTTTTATGAATTGCATTCCATTCCACTTTTTCTTGATTTTCAAAACTCACAACCCTTTAAGCCAGAAATTCCACGGGACGATGATGGAAACTTTTTAAAAATTTAATATTTCAATACAATCCTGTCTAAAGTAATACCTTGCGAAGACATCAGACCACGATTCATTGCCAAAATTCATCGTCATGTTTGCTTGACCAGTTTATTACTTATACTCTCTCATTGAAGCATCCTCGACAGTTGTAATTGGTTTCATAGAAAACCCCGTAGACCATGTTTGTTCAATTACAAGCCGAAACGCAACACTTGGCTTGGGTTCTTTTTACTGCATTGCGTCCGAAATATCAACCCCTACGGACATACTCAATTTGTGCTTCTGCCTCAATTGAAAACTGATATCGAAGCTCACATCTCGGTGTATTTATTTAACTTGTTGGCGCACCAACTGCTTCTCAAAGCTTATGGCCAAAGGCCATCGTTGATATGAAATATTTACAAGGATGCACACACTCTTGCACTAAATGCCATCCACATCTGATTGATTCCGGAGAAACCTGAACCCCACAGAAACATTTCGCAAAACGCACACAAGTCACATGTAGCTGCAGCTACCGACAAATGTCCCATTAAGCAGACACTTCCCGGGAATCTGGGTCGATAAAGCGTACGCCTAACGTACGACAGCAGACAACGACGGTCCAGTCCTCCCTTTGGTCAAGCACACATCCATTAGATTATCCGTCTGGTAATTTGCTATTAATTAAGAGCCATCTCGGCTCATCTTGCTCCCAAGCTGAAACCCTGTTTCGGTCGAGTTCTGCCGCACACTCCAGGCGAACAATTATTTCGAGCATAACTCAATATAACCAAGTGCCCACGACGACAATCAGGATGACAGTCGCAAATTGACGGAAGCATCCGAAGGCACTTCATTGCCGTTCCCCGCTCCAAGATGTCAGGCCGACCCCGACCACACTCCGTGTCAGAGTCAGATGAATCTATTTATGTTTTGACATGAATTCAAATTTGCTGCCGTACGCTTTGGCAGTTGACAAGAACATCCGCCACTCCGAGAGGACTCCGATTGAATCAAAAGCCAACGACGGGGATGATTAAATGAGCCGACTCCGATGAAATTCCTCGGAAGCGGCGCCCATCGCTCTTCTGCAGAGGAACCACCGCCCGCGCCGCTCAGCACTGCGAAATAAGATTCTTAATACCCGATTACAATCGTAATTGGTATCTCATTAGCACGAGGTTTTGTTTGCCAAATTAATCTGTTTTCTCTGGTTGAGCCTTCAAAGGACCTCAGCTTTCAACCGCACGGCAGCGGGTGCCTGCCGACAGGAGCAGCCGCCACAGCCGGCGCTACAGACACCGCTGCCTCGTAACGATTTAATTGATTCAACGAATTCCGTCTGAGCCCCCGCCTCCGACCCCACAGCCTTCACCCACGACGGCGGTTAACCGGGGGCTGAAGAGGTTGCCCGGAATGAGAGACTAGCGACTGGGAATGCTATCCCGCCATGAAAGGCGATATTATGATAACGGGGAAAGTAATTAATGGGGGGAATCAGTTTTCGGGTAGTTTCCCCTAGTTGGTTGTTAATCAAATTAGTGAGACGCCAGTCAGGGTTTACCTTGCACTGAGTGGGCGGAGAGGAATGAATAAGACAAGCAGCTGTAGGCCACTGCCGCAATCAAGGGTGCAATGCTCTCTGCGGAGTTGGACAGGCAAAGGAGTCGGAAGTAACTTGAAACATGAGAATTTTTAAATTATAGAAAAAGGAGTGCTACACAAAACAGAACACAGAAGACAAATACAGAAGCAGAAGACAGAAGACAGAAAAGAGAAGAGAAAACAGAACACAGAAGACAAATACAGAAACAGAAGACAGAAGACAGAAAAGAGAAGACAGAAGAAGACAGAAGACAGAAGACAGAAGACAGAAGACAGAACACAGAAGATAGAAGACAGAACACAGAAGACAGAAGACAGAAGACAGAAGACAGAAGACAGAAGACAGAAGACAGAAGACAGAAGATAGAAGACAGAACACAGAAGACAGAAGACAGAAGACAGAAGACAGAAGACAGAAGACAGAAGACAGAAGACAGACGACAGAAGACAGAATTCAGAAGACACAAGACAGAAGACAGAAGACAGAAGACAGAAGACAGAAGACAGAAGACAAAAGACAGAAGACAGAAGACAGAAGACAGAAGACAGAAGACAGAAGACAGAAGACAGAAGACAGAAGACAGAAGACAGAAGACAGAAGGCTAAAGACAGAAGACAGAAGACAGAAGACAGAAGAAAGAAGACAGAAGACAAGAGGCAGAACATATAAATGCATGCATCTCTGAATGTTTTCCATAGAAAACCATCTGTTTGCAACCACTAAACATAAACCAATTTAATAGCAGGAGAACAACGAATATATCACAACTTTCCCAATAAAGTTCGGTGGCATCAATCGTCCCGAGAAAGAAGCACAAAGATCAGTTCCAAATCGCACAGCCCCCACATCCGTAGGGATGGAAGCTCTATTTGCTTATCGACGGCACTTGACTTCTAGCAGTTGCTCGTTTTACTCGTCATGCCCTTGAGCCGATTGCGAGATTATGCCAAATTTCTTGGAATCCTCTTTCGCATATCTGGGTGCTCGGCGGAACCGTGTGTCAATGGGGAAGCCGCAAATTATGCACGACAAGGATGTAACTCGTAGATTAATGCCACCGAAAGGTGGATTTGGAGGCAGCCAGCTACCGACGTTATCTTGCTTCCTCAAGCAAGTGGCATCTGACTCATAGGTAGGCGGAGGCGGCGTCTACCTAATTGCACACTACATGTGAGCCTTTAAACGGATTAAACGATTATTGCGGGGGCTGCTGACGAAATGAAGTAATAACCATTTCTTAGAGATGAATGTGCAGTGATACGGTTTATCAGGGAGTGCTTGGAAAAGTCTTTTGATTGCTTTTGAGGAGAAGCGAAATTAAGAAGTGTTAAGAATGGTAAAGTGCTACAAAAATCTATTGCGATGGTAATGGCGATGGCGATGGCGATGGCGATGGCGATGGCGATGGCGATGGCGATGGCGATGGCGATGGCGATGGCGATGGCAATGGCGATGGCGATGGCGATGGCGATGGCGATGGCGATGGCAATGGCGATGGCGATGGCGATGGCGATGGCGATGGCGATGGCGATGGCGATGGCGATGGCGATGGCGATGGCGATGGCGATGGCGATGGCGATGGCGATGGCGATGGCGATGGCGATGGCGATGGCGATGGCGATGGCGATGGCGATGGCGATGGCGATGGCGATGGCGATGGCGATGGCGATGGCGATGGCGATGGCGATGGCGATGGCGATGGCGATGGCGATGGCGATGGCGATGGCGATGGCGATGGCGATGGCGATGGCGATGGCGATGGCGATGGCGATGGCGATGGCGATGGCGATGGCGATGGCGATGGCGATGGCGATGGCGATGGCGATGGCGATGGCGATGGCGATGGCGATGGCGATGGCGATGGCGATGGCGATGGCGATGGCGATGGCGATGGCGATGGCGATGGCGATGGCGATGGCGATGGCGATGGCGATGGCGATGGCGATGGCGATGGCGATGGCGATGGCGATGGCGATGGCGATGGCGATGGCGATGGCGATGGCGATGGCGATGGCGATGGCGATGGCGATGGCGATGGCGATGGCGATGGCGATGGCGATGGCGATGGCGATGGCGATGGCGATGGCGATGGCGACGGCGATGGCGATGGCGATGGCGATGGCGATGGCGATGGCGATGGCGATGGCGATGGCGATGGCGATGGCGATGGCGATGGCGATGGCGATGGCGATGGCGATGGCGATGGCGATGGCGATGGCGATGGCGATGGCGATGGCGATGGCGATGGCGATGGCGATGGCGATGGCGATGGCGATGGCGATGGCGATGGCGATGGCGATGGCGATGGCGATGGCGATGGCGATGGCGATGGCGATGGCGATGGCGATGGCGATGGCGATGGCGATGGCGATGGCGATGGCGATGGCGATGGCGATGGCGATGGCGATGGCGATGGCGATGGCGATGGCGATGGCGATGGCGATGGCGATGGCGATGGCGATGGCGATGGCGATGGCGATGGCGATGGCGATGGCGATGGCGATGGCGATGGCGATGGCGATGGCGATGGCGATGGCGATGGCGATGGCGATGGCGATGGCGATGGCGGTGGCGATGGCGATGGACGACTTCTCTCTCTTCAATTTCACTCATGAAACTATTTATGCGTAGCATCCTTTCGCTGGTCCCGATTTCATTTACAAACGAAAAGTATTCTCAAACTGGTTCCCATTTAAACATTTTTCAGATTCCCGCGTCTCTCCTTCGCGGTGGGTAAATACTTTTAAAATTATTGCAGTCGTCCGCAGTTCAGACTTTCAGCCAGTGATGCTTCTGGTGGCCCATTCACAGTTGAAAGTTATATCCACGTGAACAAACAACACTCTCAGCAACGAGGTTGGGGCTTGGTCAAGGACCAGCTCGCCCAAAAGTGAATATTTCGATGGGTGCCCAGAGTTTTGGCCCCTCAAGTTTCAAGTGTTTACACTCGTCTCTCCCCTTTTCTCTCGGGATGAATCTAATGCCAGAGGAATCCACACACGTGCGCGTCAATGTGCCCGCCTGCTCACACACAGAAATTCGCAGAAACAAAATTGTTGTTTGAGTTCATATGAATTTTCCTAATTAATTGCAGGGTTTGTTTGCGAAGTACTTGAGCAGTCATTTTGACCACATGACGATGGGCGCTGGAAAAGAGTTTCATATGAGACGACGCAGAGTTGTCTGGGAACTTGAAACTGTTGTATGTTGAGCATGTTGGTCGGCTCACTGTGTGCCGGATGGTCTCTTAAAGCAAACATTTTATGGTTAAATTACATTACCCATAGGTCCATTCGTCGAAGTTATCCAGAGATATATTTTTCCCTTTGGGGTTATTTTAGGTTCACCATCTCTACTCTCTTTTTCTCTCTCAAACTCCCAGAATGGTGTCAAATGTTTGCAAAAGGGTTCACATCTTTGCTAACGAGTGCGCTTACCTGTATCGCCTCACTCTGTTGATGTCTCCGCTCCCTTGGTTTTTGAGGAACATTCCATCACCACTCCATCGACCACTGAATCAGAGTGGGAATGCAAAGAATTCAAATTACCACGCCATACCACACCTCACCGAAGTACGACTCGTCAAAATGAATCCAAGCATTCCTCCGCTCCACTGGCCACAGAGATATTTCAATTAAATCTCGCCGCAGTCGTTTGGTAGTGGCTTGCGCCCGAAAACTTATAAACGGCATTCTCCGAAACACACCGCAAACAACTGAAACTAAAAACGTTTAGAGTTCCACAGCGTATTCATTAGATTTCTGGCATTCAAAATGGGTCTCAAAGACGGCTGGCAGTCATAATTTTTCAATAACCCTTCTAAGACCTGCCCACCCCGAGCTGGGACATCTGCCACCACCGACCATCACAATACATTCCGACAAGCCTTCAAACGGCATTCATTTGCACATTGCTGGTAGGAACCCAGTCATTCTACCAACAGAAAAACAACAAAAACATAAAACAGTTATCTGTGAGCAGGCTAAATTCAGAGAGAAACATCCTGTCGACCGATGGCGCGTCGGGCGTTGCTCGATGTGAGGTGAAACTAGTCGACAATTAATTAGCCCGTCGAATGAAACCACCGCCGGATGTGACGGCGAAGCGTCGGAATGCATCCGGTTTTGCTTGGAAATGAAATTTAATAGAACATTTGGTTTTGAAATAAAAAACACAATCGCAGCAGCAAAACGGATGATGCGATGTGGTTACGGTTGAGATGTCGCTTTGACAGAAACTCCGGGCTGCGGACCGGACGGCAGGATATTGAATTGGCCCCGCGGAATTGTTTTCGTTAGCGGGCTGATTGCGTGACCTTAAAATTCTTTCACTGAACCGTGCACAGTGTGCGATTTAAATGCGTTTCGAAAATGGATGCAATGGAGTTTTAGGAATTTAAATGAGGGACTATGTCGGATTTAGTATATCTAGTGGAACGATGCACTCCTTAATGAAAAAGTTCAGATATGGGGGGTGGGGTTTTGGATAAATTGATTGTTTTGAACATTTTGAAGAGATTGCCAAACGAAGCTTGTACTTAATCCAATCACCATGAATTACCTTCTTCCAGTGGAGAATTATTGTAAGGGTACTTAAAACAGTATATATTGGTCATGGTTTCACTGAATGATTGTCAAGCTGTCATTAGCAATTACATGGAAACTGCAGACAGTACATAGTCCTTTTCAGTCACCTCTGAAAAAGTTTTCCACCACGTTGTTGACCTTCATTAAGTAGTGGCATGTTTTCTGCAGCTGTCTTCTTGCGAACACAGTTTATTGAGGGCCACTACATTATGCTTATAGGAACCAACTCAGCCAACATTGCACTCATTCAATTTTACGACTTTTTAGTTTGGAATTGAAGTTCCAATGCTTTGTGCATAGACTTGCCTTAAATGCCTTTTCTGCAGACACCTTTTTAAAGTCTTCAACGGAGACTAAACCAGAGCTCGGACGCTAAGCTATTCCTTCCATGAACGTCAAAGTCTCAAGCATCTGCTAAAGGGACAGCTACATATATTCAGTTGGCCACTATGGCAGAGCAGATTGTCACAAGAAACATTTCTTTTTGATTCACCGCAGATTTTGTGTCCTAATGAACATACATACGTAGGTTGCCTTATATATTTCGGGATTGGGCAGCCTTAGTGTTGCAATCTGGCAACTGCCAGCTATATCGTTAAGTTTGTCATTTTTAAGGTTTTACGAACTCAGAACCTTTCGACATACGAATGCTATTTGTGTTGTCAACAGTAACTTAAAAGATTCATCTCGCCCAAAAAAAGGAATTAAATGGTGAACATTTTCGTGCATTTATTTTTTACAACTTTTGACGTGGACTACCTCAACAGCGATGAAAACAATTCAATTTTGGGTGATGAAGCTCCATCAAGGACCAGTGCTTATCGATGGTATGGTGAATTCAACCGAGGTCGCAGTTCACCCCAAGACGAATTTCGTGAAGTTCGCCCAAAATCAGTTGTTGTTCCGGAAACCATTGATGCCGTGGGCCAACTGATATTGCAAGATCGTCATGTGACCTATCGTGAGACTGAGACAACTTTCGGCATTAGTGGGACTAGCATACATTACGTTCCCCCGACTTAGACGAGGTGAAGATAGCAATATCCAAGCTGAAGTCGAACGAAGCTGCTGGAGCGGACGAACTGTCCGCAGAACTATATAAATGAGCTGCAGATGACCTGGTTGGTTGCATGCACCAGCTCATCTGTAATTTGTGGTCGGAGGAAATCATGCCTGATGAGTGGAATCTCAGCGTCGTTTGCCCAGTTCACAAAAAAGGAGACCTCTCTGACTCCGCCAACTACAGAGGGATAAGTCTGCTGAACATCGCATACAAGATCCTATCTGCCGTATTGTGTGAGCGTCTGAAACCATTTGTCCATGACCCGATAGGTCCCTATCAGTGTGGTTTTAGGCCAGGGAAGTCCACAATAGACCAGATCTTCACATTACGGCAGATCCTGGAAAAGACAAAAGAAATGCAAATTGACACTCACCACCTATTCGTCGATTTCAAGGCAGTATATGACAGTGTGCATAGAGACGAGCTACACAGTGCCATGTCAAGTTTTGGCATTCCTACCAAATTCGTCAGATTGTGTAGGATGACTATGGAGAACTCTCGCTGCTCCGTCAAGGTCGGTACCGAACTCACCGAGACCTTCAATTTCAAAAAAGGATTTAGACAAGGCGACGCACTGTCATGTGACTTCTTTAACATCATCCTCGAGAAGATCGTGCGTAACGATCATGCGTCTGGTCAAGCGTCTACGGATACAACGCTTAAGATGGCTAGGCCATGTAGAGCGTATGGACACAACTGCTCCGGCCCGAAAAGTCTTTGAATCCGAGCCATTGGGACAACGCAACAGAGGACGGCCTAGACTAAAGTGGCGCACACAAGTGGAGAAGGACCTCAACCAACTTGGAGTGCGCAACTGGAGACAGCTGGCGAAAGATCGCGCTGGCTGGAGAGGCATGTTGGTTGAGGCCCAGGTCTACCGCGGACTATAGCGCCACAAAAAGAAGAAGAAAAAGCATACATTGAATATTGCATGAACATTTGACCGTCAAACTTAACAACTTCTATAGGAGTTTTGACTGGTCACTATGATTCCTCGATAGTGACTTGGATGCCGCTACTGATGCGAACACAAACATTATTTCTCTGGTATGAGGTCGTTATTCCTAACAGAGTGAAGAGCATGAAGCCTAAGGTAAACGCGTGGTACGAATTATAAAGCCAACCCTTCTGAGGAAGCCCGGAAAAAGGTGAAACAGATCCGAAATGACTGTAATATATTAATAAGACGTGTTAAATTCTCCTTTGACTAAAAGTTGAGGTAAAAAGTCCTACAATGTCCTAAGCATAGCAGAAGCTTATGGTCTTTTGTTAAAAATATAAGGAATTCAGCCTCGTCTTCGATCACAACACTCATTTGCAATAACATTCCAGCTGTCAGCTCCTTGGACAAATTTAATCTGGCTGCACACTTTGCAGCTAGCTCAACGCTGCCAGATAGCACTTTGTCTCCGCCTGTACTTGAGAGCGTAAATTTCTCCATTTTCAAATCCACTTTCGCACTCGTACAGTAGCAAGAGTACTTAAAGATGGTATACCTGGCGCGGATGGTATACCGCCTGTTCTTCTGAAGAGGTGTCATCCACGGTGGCAAAACCACTGCGTAAGCTTTTTCTTCTGTCCTACTCTTCAGGGCTCTTTCCGAGTAAGTGGAAAACTGCATTTGTCCAGCCGTCCCTAAAAAGGGCGAATCTTCGTCACCCACCTCCTACCGGCCCGTGGCACTAACGTCCCTTCTCTCCAAGGTCATGGAAACGCTGATAAACCGTCAGCTTATGAAATATCTTGAGTTCCGGAAGCTTCTTAATGACCGGCAGTACGGCTTCCGAAGCAACCGTTCCACTGGTGATCTGATGGCATATCTCACTGAAAAGTGGAACCAATCTTTGCACTATGTAGAAAAAAGCAAGATTGTTGCGCTTGATATTTCAAAGGCATTTGACAGGGTCTGGCATCAGGCTCTCTTGTCGAAAATGCGTGCTTTTGGGATCGATGAGTCTCTTCTTCAATGGATTGGAAATTACCTTTCGAATCGTTCAATACAAGTCGTTTTGGATGGATTTAAGTCTGATATTCACCATATTAATGCTGGTGTTCCCCAGGGCTGTGTTTTGTCTCCGACACTCTTCCTCATTTTTATAAATGATCTTTTGTCTGCTACTTCTAATCCTATTCATTCCTTCGCTGAAGACAGTACACTCAGCTTTTCATATTCGTTCCTTGGCTCACGTCCCTCCACTTCGGCCATAGACTCGGAACGGCAGCGTATGTTAAGCACATTAAATTCCGAACTTGGCAGCATAATCGATTGGGGAAATAAGAAAAGAGTGGAAATTAATGCTTCCAAAACCCAGTGCTGTCTACTGTTGTTAAAGCGATCACAAAATAATCAGCCTTTATCCATGAAAGGCACTTGTGTTGTTGAAACCGAAAGACTTTCCATCCTCGGTGTGTGTATCAACCCAACAATTAGTTGGATCGATCACATATTTGAGGTCGCCAAAAATGCTGCGAACTGTCTAGGCTTCCATAAACGATGCAAGAAGTACCTTACCCCCGCTGATTTTGGCTACAATATACAATGTCTTCATACGCCCAAAACTTGAGTATAACGCTCCTATTTGGTCAGGTGCTTCTAAGGCCTCCCTGTACCTACTGGATAGAATTCAAAAGCGAGCAATAAAACTAATAGGTGAGAGTAATATTGCGAAGTCGATTGACTCGTTAGAACATCGACGTAATGTCGTGTCGTTGTCACTCTTTTTTCGCTATTTTAACAAGAAATGCTCAGATGAATTAGCCAGTTGCATTTCTCCTCTTCAAGAATTCACCCGCAATACACGCCTCGCTAGGAATGCCCATGAATTCACCCTCAAGCCCTCTTTCGGACGTACAGTACAAATTCAGAGACTCGTTCTTTAGCAGCACTACACGAATCTGCTCAGGTGGTCGCCGTGGCGTAGTGGGTGAGTGCGACGCTCACACGCCGAAGGGTCTAGGTTCGACTCCCAGTTCAACACCAATTTTTCCAATATTTCACGGCACCACCTCTTTCGAGATGCTGACAACACTCAACTGTCTAAGAAAGCTTCTCAAATTTCGCCGTTCGGAGTCGGCAAAAAACTGTACGTCCCTTCTGCTCGTGAGAGAACAGTAGCGCGCACAACACGAGTAGTTGATGAGCAAGCTAGGCCCTGGTCCCCCTCTGGACTGTAGCGCCAACAATTATTATAATTATTATTATTACACGAATCTGGAATGCTCTTCTCCGCTCGATTTTGCCTCCTCATTACAATCCACAGGCATTTGAAACCTATGTGCATCGGTACCTCCTCTCCCTCTCTTCCTCTATACCTTCGGCCCGTGCTGTGACTTGATTTGGTCACTTAAGGGTACTCGCAACCCCTCTTACACGCGTCAATTATAAAAAAAAAGAACATCGTGGACTTACGCGTATGAGCCTGAAAGTAAACAGCAGTCGACTGTGTTTCAAATTGAGCCAAATCTTACGAAAATTGCTCACACACAAAGCACTTCCAAGCAAATGGTCGCCTGTTTTATTCGGAAAAACTGGACATTTCGCAACCGTACCACTAGAGCAACGCAGAACACTCAATTCTGAGTGGTACGCAACCACTTGTTTGCCAGTTGTCTTCCAAGAAACCAGGAAAACCAACCGCCGAAGACGGATCACTCTTCACCACGACAATGCGAGCTCCCACATATCGACTTAAACAACTGCATTTTTGAGCACTCAAAACATCAATTTGATGAATCATCCGACATACAGTCTTAACTTGGCACCGAATAACTTCTTTTTATTCCCGTACGTAAAAAATAAAATGAGAGGTCAACGTTTTTTGACACCTGAAGAAGCGGTTGATGCGTTCAGAATGCATGTTTTGGAGATACCTCAATCAGAGTGGCTAAAGTGCTTCGACAATTGGTTCAAACGCATGCAAAAGTGTATACATCTTAATGGGGAATATTTTGAAAAACAGTAAAGCTATTTTCGATGATTAATATTTGTTTTTGTTCTTTAATCCCGAAATATAAAGGAAACCCTTGTACCTTCCAACCCACTCGGTTTCTGTCACAAGAGATCAGAATCTTTCCTTGATTAAGCGGTGTACTGTGATCCATCACTCCAACAAACTCGGTCTTGATTGGACCTGCAGTCCTGTCTAAAGTGTCACTGAAGTTTCTTGTATTGAATTGAGTAGCTCTTTACGGAGTGCTTTGCTATGCGAAGGCTAGGGTAAGCCAATCCAAACTATATTAAAGGCCACCCATTGCTTTCATATAACCAAATCTTCGGCATGCGGCCAACAAAATAACCTCCGACTGCATTCAAGGGTCTTGCAAGTAATTTGTCATTTCATGCAGCTTCGGTCGACGTCATTTTAAACGCCTCCCCCGACCTACGCTGTCTTGCAGTCCGTTAGCATCTTTTTATTTAATATAACCATTGAATAGCGTGCAGAGATCCTATCCCACTGACCTCAGCACATCTGTTTACATGTTCCGCAAACTTATCTTCAAGCACCTTTCTCCCTCCACAACCCAAATCCCATCAAAGCCCATTGTTCTTCTAATCACCGACGCGGGCAATGAAATGAACAACGACAACAGTCAAAACAAGAATGCATTCCCCTCAGTTGCGGCCGCAACGCAAAACAGCCCATCGCATGACAATCACCCGATTAGGATCTGAAACCGAGACACCGCACCACTCCTGCGTTAACCGCCTCAATAAGCTTATCGCTTTCGTATCTCAATTGGAGCATCTGTCTCGCGACGAAATCACTGTCAACTGACTTGTTAACGAGGTGCGAATCAAAGGCGGGCAAAACAAACCCCGGCCAGCGCCGCAGAACATGCAACCTTGCCTCAAGCAGCCACACAATTGGGTGTGGTCACGCACGGCTCACTACAACAAGAGACTGCCGACCCACTCGTTGTGGAGAATATTCAAAATGCTTGGCACTAAGTATACTAAATCACTGGAATTGGAATCTAAGAGATGCAGGCAGCCTCAAACCTTAGAAAAAACAAACAGGACGCCCTGCCTTGTTTTGTGTCGTCACCGTCGTCGTTGGACGCGCTCACAGCACCGACGGCGGAGGACACAAATTCCACTTTCCTACGAGTCCAGGCAGGTGTTTGTGTCACCTATTGCCGAGGTGTTTCCTGTGCAGAATAACTCCTGATACATCCCTTCACCTGTTGTCTGGGAATTTCCCCGGCTCTTGAAAATAAATTGCTTAGCCGGTGTCCGCAAGGGAGGACACTTGTTCTGCTGCAACTACTCGTAAGATTGCTTGTGTGTGACGACGACGACGACGACGGCGAGGTGGCGGGCCTGGATGGAATTTTATGCAGAAAATATTTTGCAATGAACGCCACGACAAGTGGCGGCTTATGATTGACGACGGGCTTTTGGCCGCTTGCTTCGTACTCTCAGGACTGCACTCAGTGGGCGGAAAATTCCCATTCCCTCGCACTTTGCTTGCCACCAACCGCTCACCGCCGATTCACCTCGAAGGCAATTTTGTGTCCGTAACAAAGCCCGTAAATCCCTCAAACGTTTAACTTTGATAGCATTTGGCGAAAGAGCGCAAATTTTAATCATTTCCCGCATCCCTACCGCCGCCCTCGTAAAACCCCACCACACCCTCGGTAGCCGTCGTTAATGCGGCTCAAGTTACAGCAGCGTCCTTCCCCTAATTTCCACGCCCGGCTGACAGGATATTACAATACCAACGCACATCCTTTTGAGCGCATCCGCCCCGCTTTTCGTGCTGAGTGTGCTTCCTTGAATATTTTAATAGTTTCTAAGCCCTGTGGTGAGGCACGCCCACCCGGGGATGTTCGAAATTTGAAAGATGCTAAGCCTCACCGACGTGCATCAATCCGTAGCTGAAGAAAGATGGATCTCCTGTCGCTGGAGACACTCTCTGACCGGGTTACCGAGCGGGTATAGCCGTACCGATGTCCAACTCATTTGCTAAATGCACACGTGCCCCAATTCGTGGCGCAATTCCCAAACGAATGCGTCCGTCAAGGATGCGCGCCGACAAAGTTTGTGCAAAAACTGGGGCACGACCAGTTTTTAATTCCGCTAAGTTCGAAGTGAGGCGGAATGCAATTTCGAACCTCAAGTAATTAAAACGCTCTGGCCTCTGAGTGCAGCGGTGGAAATTAAATTTTTACATCCACAGGACACGAGAGAGCACGACCGTCTATGTGGGTCGTGGGTGTGTGGCTTAGGCTCTCTAATCGAAAGCCAATATCCTTTGGATCTGAAAAAATGTCCCGATTGGCTTTGAATCTATTGAACAGCCCTTCCATCGGAGTGGAGGACAAGCTGAATGGAAGGAACTGTAACCGCGGCTCGACCGAGACAATCACTCACGGCAATGTTTTAATCATGAGCGCGAGCTGATGATTTGCCGTGGTTGGCGTCCACTGAGAGGTTGAATGACGGCGGGAAGCATTTCATTCCCCACTGCACGACCGACATATTGAGATGGGAAAGCCAAAAGGCACGAAGGACGAGGAATTAATTGGAATGCTGGGAGAAATTACAAAAAAGCCAATTTCACCATTCAGCTTTGACTTGAAGTCGAATAGCAGGATGAGGGGCGTTGATTGGTTCGGCAAGTACCAGGTAAATGCAGTTTTAACAATTTCTTTGTTTCTTGTTCTCTTTCTTCTGTCTTCTGTCTTCTGTCTTCTGTCTTCTGTCTTCTGTCTTTTGTCTTCTGTCTTCTGTCTTCTGTCTTCTGTCTTCTGTCTTCTGTCTTCTGTCTTCTGTCTTCTGTCTTCTGTCTTCTGTCTTCTGTCTTCTGTCTTCTGTCTTCTGTCTTCTGTCTTCTGTCTTCTGTCTTCTGTCTTCTCTCTTCTGTCTTCTGTCCTCTGTCTTCTGTCTTCTGTCCTCTGTCTTCTGTCTTCTGTCTTCTGTCTTCTGTCTTCTGTCTTCTGTCTTCTGTCTTCTGTCTTCTGTCTTCTGTCTTCTGTCTTCTGTCTTCTGTCTTCTGTCTTCTGTCTTCTGTCTTCTGTCTTCTGTCTTCTGTCTTCTGTCTTCTGTCTTCTGTCTTCTGTCTTCTGTCTTCTGTCTTCTGTCTTCTGTCTTCTGTCTTCTGTCTTCTGTCTTCTGTCTTCTGTCTTCTGTCTTCTGTCTTCTGTCTTTTGTCTTCTGTCTTCTGTCTTCTGTCTTCTGTCTTCTGTCTTCTGTCTTCTGTCTTCTGTCTTCTGTCTTCTGTCTTCTGTCTTCTGTCTTCTGTCTTCTTTCTTCTGTCTTCTGTCTTCTGTCTTCTGTCTTCTGTCTCTGTCTTCTGTCTTCTGTCTTCTGTCTTCTGTCTTCTGTCTTCTGTCTTCTGTCTTCTGTCTTCTGTCTTCTGTCTTCTGTCTTCTGTCTTCTGTCTTCTGTCTTCTGTCTTCTGTCTTCTGTCTTCTGTCTTCTGTCTTCTGTCTTCTGTCTTCTGTCTTCTGTCTTCTGTATTCTGTCTTCTGTCTTCTGTCTTCTGTCCTCTGTCTTCAGTCTTCTGTCTTCTGTCTTCTGTCTTCTTTCTTCTGTCTTCTGTCTTCTGTCTTCTGTCTTCTGTCTTCTGTCTTCTATCTTCTGTCTTCTGTCTTCTGTCTTCTGTCTTCTGTCTTCTGTCTTCTGTCTTCTGTCTTCTGTCTTCTGTCTTCTGTCTTCTGTCTTCTGTCTTCTGTCTTCTGTCTTCTGTCTTCTGTCTTCTGTCTTCTGTCTTCTGTCTTCTGTCTTCTGTCTTCTGTCTTCTGTCTTCTGTCTTCTGTCTTCTGTCTTCTGTTTTCTGTCTACTGTCTTCTGTCTTCTGTCTTGTGTCTTCTGTCTTCTGTCTTCTGTCTTCTGTCTTCTGTCTTCTGTCTTCTGTCTTCTGTCTTCTGTCTTCTGTCTTCTGTCTTCTGTCTTCTGTCTTCTGTCTTCTGTCTTCTGTCTTCTGTCTTCTGTCTTCTGTCTTCTGTCTTCTGTCTTCTGTCTTCTGTCTTCTGTCTTCTGTCTTCTGTCTTCTGTCTTCTGTCTTCTGTCTTCTGTCTTCTGTCTTCTGTCTTCTGTCTTCTGTCTTCTGTCTTCTGTCTTCTGTCTTTTGTCTTCTGTCTTCTGTCTTCTGTCTTCTGTCTTCTGTCTTCTGTCTTCTGTCTTCTGTCTTCTGTCTTCTGTCTTCTGTCTTCTGTCTTCTCTCTTCTGTCTTCTGTCTTCTGTCTTCTATCTTCTGTCTTCTGTCTTCTGTCTTCTGTCTTCTGTCTTCTGTCTTCTGTCTTCTGTCTTCTGTCTTCTGTCTTCTGTCTTCTGTCTTCTGTCTTCTATCTTCTGGCTTCTGTCTTCTGTCTTCTGTTTTCTGTCTTCTGTCTTCTATCTTCTGGCTTCTGTCTTCTGTCTTCTGTTTTCTGTCTTCTGTCTTCTGTCTTCTGTCTTCTGGTTTCTGTCTTCTGGTTTCTGTTTTCTGTCTTCTGTCTTCTGTCTTCTGGTTTCTGTTTTCTGTTTTCTGTCTTCTGTTTCCCCTTCCACAGGATATCCGTGTGCTCAAGAACTTCGCTCAATGCCTGCCCCCATCAATTTCCTTTCAAAACTAACCACTAGCGACCGCTTTCCCTGAGCCAGGAGCGCATCATTGATGGCATCACAAGGAGATCTTCTTTGGGATCTTCCGTCGGTCACTGTCGACTTGCCATTGCCATTCCTATTCTTTGTCCTCCCATCGCCAACGCTGCGCCCATTACCAGTATAATGCACCATGACATCGAATCCCTTTTATTATTGCATCTGGGACCAAACAGAAGCAAATTCTTCCCTGAAATCGGCACTGGGACGCCCAGCAGGACTGCGATGCTGGCAGTGGCACAGTGGCTGCCGGGAGAACAGCTCCAACGTAGACATCTGTTCGACAAGGATTTATGAAAGTAAACTTATCCATTTATTTGGCTGCCAGGAGAGGAGAGTGTCCTTCCTGCCTGTGCTTTTCATAATGCACTTGCATGCCTTCGACCACATAGTTTAGATTTCAGGCTTTCATTATTCCAGCTCCACCGGAAGGAGGAAGTGAGAGAGCCTGCTGACTACGAAGAACGGCGACAGCCTCCCGACCCGAGTACGGTTGGCAGTGTGTCGACCCTTCGTGTGTCGCTCCCCATTTCAATGTTATTACTACCAATTCGAGAACTGCAGCTTTCGGGGGAACGCCGTGGTACTATTCAAAGGACGGCTTCTCCGCTGATGGCACTTGTTTGTGGTCGGCGGCGCCGGGGTAGCTGGTGTGCTCATCATTGCTGTTGTTGCAACCATAACATAGCCATCTCGAGGATAGAAGGGAGACATTACAGCGGCAGCAGCAGTCTCGCTTCGAAAACTTTTGCCAAATGGACCACTTAAAAGTTGTTGCACAATTACGACTGTGCGCCTTACACGGCGATGAAACTGCCGCATGGGGACATAAATTCAAACGACGACGACGATAAGGACGGACTCGGAATTCGATTTTGAGTGCAACAAAAGGGGAATTAGAGAATCGATCAACTCCGATAATGGAATTCACTCAGCTGGACACTTGCCCTTGTGCAGACCAAGTGAATATGATTCCAATTAATGTTTCCCTGACAGGGAATAGACTGGCATGCAGACCCCGAAAGCTGGGAACTACAAGTTTTTAATCCTTCCTGCCAATGAAACTCTAGGTCGGTGGTGTGTGGGCGCACGTCAGTCCAGGGAACATTTTAATCGCTTCGCACGCCATGTATAACGCTGACACTGCGGCTTTCTACTGGATGGGAGGAGAGTTTTGTTTTTTTTGGTTCGAAACTCTGGTTTATGCGATCCACATTGATGTGCAAGGTTCGTGTGCAGGATGGACAGACTCCACGACACGATTAAATGCTGCTATGGCCACACGAAAAGTTAATGTTCTGTTTCCGGAAGTGTGTGATTTCAGGATGCGGTTGGGAATTCAGTTTAATGGCTTCCATTAAAGCCGGCAGCGACCATGTATCAGTTATGATTGAAAATAATTCTCGATGCCTCCCCCAGGACTCGCATTCACTCCGCTCGCGGTGACAGTCAGAGGAAAAAAATTGGGAATTTATCGATCGTTGCGGTAAAAAGGTCGGCAGTAAACTCATTGAAATGTAAATTTCTAATGGAACGGCATTCCGGGCAACCTCCGGAATTCATCGATTTGTTCTGCAGTCACCGTGTCAAGTGGCCGTGAGAAGGATTTCGTTTATGTTTGCAGCCAATTTCCCAGCCGCTAATAAACGGGCAGTAAAAAGTTTATGCAACGAATTAAAGACGCCCCGGTGGGGGGGGGTGTTCTGTTAAAAATGAATCAATGTATCTCCTGGCGGTTGGATAGATTATTTTCTGAATCTATTTCCCAGCGATATGAATGAAATTTGATACCAAATATGAGTGGCATGTGGGGATGTCCTTTGTTAAGTTTTTGAAATCATTCGCTTTCTTGCGTTTGACAGCATCATTTTGAAATAATATAATGCACGTACGAACGAAATATATTAACATTTTTCCAACAGAATCGGAAAAAAACTGAGAGGAAAGAATACAGACAATGCTGGACGGAGAAAGTGCATATTTAGGAAGTAAATAATTCTGAGTGAATTCTTAGGGCCTTTAGAAATGTTCGCCAATGGCGTCGATTATGCTTTTGAACAAGTCACGGCTAAAATTCGACAAAAATAATCTTTGCTTGAATTTGAATTAGCATCAGATCGTTTTAAACAAGAGTCGGAAGGGAGGGATTTCTTCGAACAGCTTGCAGAATGTTCGCGGTATAATTTGGGAGCCAGACGATTATATTCTTTCATTTGGCTTGATGAAAACTACAGGGCGCGATGTTCTTTCTAACCCCTTTATTTTGCTTTTCAACCTAAAAAAGTTTCCAGATCTTCACTTTACTACACAATCTGAAAAATTCGATGACATTTCAAACAAGTAAGCTTCTAGCTTATTCCGACGACATTGCCGTGATTGATCAAACACAGCGAGACGATAATGAGGCGTTTGCTGTCGTTGACGTAACAGTGACTAAATTTGGTCTGGCTGCAAATAATGACAAAACAAAACAAGACACACAATATAGACGTCTCGGACAGTGCATCACACTAGGCAACAGAAAATTCGTAGCAAAGGACTTTGTCTGAGACAGCCGTGGCGTAGACGGTCGAGTGAAACACTCACACACCGAAGGCCAAGGTTCGATTCCCGGCTGAGCATCTCACATTTTTCACGACAACACTTGTTCGAACTTCTGGCAACACTCAAGTGTCAATTACTGTCAATGAAAAAGCTTCTCAAACTTCGCCGTTCGGAGCTGTAATTAAAAAAAAACAAACAAAAACAACATTTACTAGTTATACCAGTATGAAGTGAGCGTCAAGATACAAATATCTCGATAGAGAACACTTGTTGTGAACGAGCCCTTATTTTTTTCTTGTTTGTTTGCTACATCTATGACTTCTTGCTTACATCTGTGAATGATATTTAGTATACATCAAGTCATTGAACAGGTAACATCGTATTTTTTCATCGTGTTAAGTGATGACAGAAAGTGATGATTTGCGGAAAGCAATAATTTTTGTTTTCATTTGAAGAAAAGTGCTGCAGAGTCGCATCGAATGCTTGTCAAGGCATATGGTGATCATGCTCTACCAGAACCAACGTGCAAGAGATGGTTTCAACGGTTCAGAAATGATGATTTTGATGTGAGAAATGAAGAACGTGGAAAACCACCAAAAAAAGGTTGAAGACGCCGAATTGCAAACGATATTAAATGGAGATGACACTTTGATTCAAAAGCAAATGGCAGTTAAATGTTGCACAACAAATAATTTCTGACCGTTTAAAAGCTATGGGAAAGATCCAAAAGTGTGGAAAATGGGTGCCACATGAATTGAATGAAAGACAGATGGAAAACCGATAAAACACTTGTGAAATTTTGCTTCAAAGACACGAAAGAAAATCGATTTTGCATCGGGTTATTACTGGCGATGAAAAATGGATTTATTTTAAGAATCCTAAACGAAAAAGATCATGGGTTAATCTGGGACAACCATCAACATCGACTGCAAAACCAGATCGACTCGGCAAGAAGACAATGCTGTGTGTTTGGTGGGACCAGAAAGGTATGCTGTACCACGAACTCTTAAAACCTAGTGAAACCATTAATACTGATCGCTACCGACAACAAATGATCAATTTCGATCTAGAAACGACCAGAATGGGCCAGAAGACACGGCAAAGTAATTTTTCTTCATGACAATGCACCTGCACACAAAGCAAAACCGGTTCAGGATACAATCAAAACACTTGGCTGGGAGCAGCTGCCCCACCCGCCATATTCACCACACTTGGCTCCTTCCGACTTCCATTTGTTTTCATCGTTGGGACACGCATTGGCTGAGCAGCACTTTGATTCCTACGAGGAACCCGAAAATTGGGTGTCTGATTGGTTTGCTTCAAAAGACGAGCAATTTTATTGGCTTGGTATTCACAAATTGCCAGAAAGGTGGGCAAAATGTGTAAAACACAATGGCCAATACTTTGAATAAAATGTTTTTACTTTCTTATTTATAATTAGAGTCTTATTTTCGACAAAAAAAAAACACATTATCAGCCGGGAATCGAACCTAGGCCTTCGGCTTGTTAGCATCGCATTTTACCTACTACGCCACGGCGGCGAACATACGCTCCTAACTTAAAAAAAATAGCTGACTTTAACTAATCTCGATCCTTAGCCTTTTATATATTGGAATTAGAGAACAAAAACAAATAGTATACATTGAAAATAGCTTTATTGTTTTTCAAAATATTCCCCATTAATACACTTTTGCATGCGTTTGAACCAATTGTCGAAGCACTTTTGCCACTTTTTAGGTATTTCCAAAACATGCATTCAGAACGCATCAACCGCTTCTTCAGGTGTCGAAAAACTTTGACCTCTCATTTAATTTTTTACCATACGTACGGGAATAAAAAGAAGTCATTCGGTGCCAAGTCAGGATTTTACTGCGGATGACTCATCAAATCGATGTTTTTAGTGCTCAAAAATGCAGTTGTTTGAGCCGATATGTGGGAGCTCGTATTGTCATCATAAAGAGGGATCCGTCTTCGGCGGCTGGTTTTCCTGATTTCTTGGAAGACAACTGGCAAAAAAATAGTTGTGTACCACTCAGAAGTGATTGTTTTGCGTTGTTCTTGTGGTAGGATTGCTTTCAGAAAAAACAGGCAACCATTTGCTTGGAAGTGCTTCGTGCGCGAGCAACTTTTGTTGGATTTGGCTCAAATGAAATCAACCCATACAGTCGACTGCTTTTTACCTTCGGGCTCATACGCGTAAATCCACGATTTATCGCCTGTCACGATGTCACAGACGTGTTTCAAAGCATCACGATCGTATTTTTGGAGCATTTCTTTCGACCAAACGACGCGAGCCTTTTTTTGAGCGATTGACAAATTGTGTAGAGTCCAATGCAAACAAATTTTTTTAACGGTCAAATGTGCATGAAGTATTGAATGTATGCTGGTCCCACTAATGCCTAAGGTTGTATCAATTTCGCGATAGGTCACATGACGATCTTGCAATATCAGTTGACCCACAGCATCAATGGTTTCCGCAACAACAACTGATTTTGGACGACCTTCACGAAATTCGTTTTAGAGTCAATACAACCTCGCTTGAATTGACCATACCATCGATAAGCACTGGTCTTTGATGGAGCTTCATCGCCAAAAATTAAATTAAGTTCATCGATCCACTGTTGTTGTGTTAATCCACGTCGAAAGTTGTAAAAAATAATCGCACGAACATTTTCACCATTTAATTCCATTTTTTGAGCGAGATGAATCTTTTAAGTTACAGTAAACAATACAAATAGCGCTCGTATGTCAAAACGTTCTGAGTACGTATAACCTCAAAAATGTTAAATTTTACGATAAAACTTGCATTTTCTAGATTGCAACATTAGGGCTGCCAAATCCCCAAACAAAAAGGTTGGAATTTTTTCCTCAACGAAGTGCTGCGAGAGGGTGAAATAAGTATTTGGTAGCAAAAACTTGCTACCTCAAAAACTCAATAAGGTACAACAAAGTGCTGAGGTCTGCTTTCACAACTTTTTTGTGTTAAACGTACGAGGGGCGTTCAATTTGTTCTCATTATGGATATAGAGGAAAATGGGAATTCAATTTAAATTGTTTTGATTTGTCAATATAATCTCTCCTTACATCAATGCATTTGTTACATCTTGAGATAAGTATTTTCCAACCCTCAAAAAAATAAATTTCTTTTTCTCTGCAAAATACCCATTTATTGTCGACTTGAGTTCTACATCATCCGAAAATCTTTTTCCACGAAGACATTTTTTCAAATCTGCAAACTGGAAATAATCACTAGTGGCAAGGTATGGACTATAGGATCGGTGGTGGATTTCTTCAAAACCACAATCTCCCGCAGCAGCCGTGTAAAGAGGAGCGTTGTCATGAAGAAGCAACACACCCGCTGCGAGTTTACCCCATCTTGTTTTTTTTAATTTCCTCCCGCAATGTGGAACCGTAGGATGTGGCGTTGATGGTTTCACCTTTTTTTGTCTTTAATGAGCAAGATTCCCTTTGAATCCCAAGAAGCTGTAGCCATGAGCTCCCCGGCTGACGCTCCCCGGCTGACGAAGTGACTTTGAACTTCTTCGCGGGGTCCGTTCGTTTTATATGCCAACGGATGGCCTCTTGTTTGCTTTCAGGGTCATAGTGGTGAAACCATGTTTGGCCCCAGTAACAATTCGATCCATAATACCGTCCGCGTTCTCACTACACATCTCCAAAAGCTCTCTACAGCATGCAGTTCTCACTTTTTCTGAGGCCCTGCGAGCACTCGTGGCAGCCACCTTGCACTAGCCTGTGAAAGGTTAAGATGGTTATGAAGGTGCCACTTATCTTGCATTGACCTTTGAGAGGTTAAGATGGTCACCAAAAATGGTGTGAATTGAATCCGCCATCATTTTCACCTTTGTTCGGAACAAGTATTTCGACTTCTTTGATGCTTTCTCCCGTACAAGCAGTAGCCGGCTCGCCGGAGCGGGAGTCGTCTTTAATGCTCTCTCTGCCTCTCTTGAACTCACTTGACCACTTTCGCACCGTTGATAATGAAGGCGGGAAGACCTGGTAAACAGCCACCATCTCTTCATGAGAATTTTTTTGACTCTATCTTTGCTTAGTGAGAAATCTAATTACATCATCGTGCTCAATTTTCACCATCATCGTCTCAGTTGCCATTATGATTCTGTTTAACTAGAAATAAAACGCGAATTAATTATCATATTTATATCAAATTACATGAATGCATTAAAATAATAGTATCACTTGATATATAAGTCAATTCATATATATAACCACAGCTTCACCCCGATACCAAGAGTATATTGAACACCCCTCGTACCTACATTGCTGTAGAAGGTTAATATTATCAAAAAACTTTTTCTGAATTGGCCCTTTCTCGCTTCACAATAATCGTTTTTCGACTGAACCGTAATTTCAACCAATTAAAATACCAAACGCAGGGATTAAATGTCAGCTTTTCCCTATTCATACGCAAACCATGTCGCCACCTCGAGTGCATCAATACACCCCCAAAATTTCATTAAAGTCCATAAGCTCCACAGGCCAAGGAGATTATTAAGTATGATAAACAACCGCTCTTTGGAAACGTAATTTTAAAAAACAAAAAAAAATTTGTTGGGTCTACCTACAAAAGAACTCGTGCCTCAAGAGGAAAAGATTCCGATCAATGGTCATCATATCTAGAGCTGCCCTGACTGGGACCTCAGTGCAGTAAATTCCAACGCTGGACTTCTAAGTTAAGTCGCACAGCACACTCTGGCAAGCAATTAAGTAATACTGCCCCGATACGAGTCGTACTGAACTTTTCCACTGTCATGACATGCCCGAGTGACAACAGACGTGATGGAAAACCTTTTCGGTGGCAAATTTTCAGTGAAGACGCATAACGACGAATGTGGTGTCTTGAATCGTAGCAAAACAAAAACACAGTCAATGAAGATTCGATTGAGCAGAGGGTGACCGCCTCCGTCACCTATCTCGAGGTAGATTTGGTGTTCAAGGCAGAGAATAATAATTGTTGGCGCTACAGTCCAAAGGGTGACCAGGTGACCATCAACTACTCGTGTTGTGCGCGCTACTGTTCTCTCACGAGTAGAAGGGACCTACAGTTTTTTGCCGACTCCGAACGGCGAAATTTGAGAAGCTTTCTTAGACAGTTATTACTCCTTGATTGTTGTCAGCAGCTCGAAAGAGGTGGTGCCGTGAAAAATTAGAAAAATTGGTGTTGAGGTGGGAGTCGAACCTACACCCTTCGGCGTGTGAGCGTCGCACTCTATCCACTACGCCACGGCGGACAAGGCAAAGAGGTGAACTAAATTTACAAAAGAAAAGAAAAACTTTGAGACCAATGAGCACAAATTCTTTAGATTTTCCAAAGTAAAGTCACTCGGGTGAAACGGTTTGCTTTTTAGATATTAACATGCAAAAACGACGACCGCTTTCAATGCAGAGTTCAGTAAGGAAACAATATCCGACCTGTACGAGTGGCTTGTATACATTCTAAAGCAGTCGTTGAGATTTAAAGGACTAACGAGCATCGCCATCAAATGTAACTAAGAACTCAATACCACACAAACCATGGTATTTCTGTGAAATGTGATTATCAAACATAAGACCATTATGGAGTCCCCGCAAATCTCGCAAACATTCCTCCCAGTGCGTCATTGCATAAGCCCCACAACAAATGCATTGTCTAACCTCTCATCTCATTGCTACTGGCACCGGTAACAAAAAACCTTTGCAGACGCTCGATCCCTAACGAGGATAATCCGACACCACCGCACCTACCACAGCTTCGCCGACGGTCCAACGGACCCCGACATATCGCAAAATGACTGTCCACACTGCGATTTGCAGATTTCGAAATCAAATGTCACATCGAACCTCGAAACAAATCGAAAAACCCACGACAAGCATACGCTGCCACACACAGGGTAGAAGTTCGTTCCATGCCACACCCTGTGGCTGCTCCTGCCCACCGTCAAATCAAGCGAAGACCGAGCCACCCACTCGCACCGCCCGCGTACAGTTTTTCCTTCACGGCCCATTAAATCCGGTTCATGATGTAATTTCCGTACCGTTCCGTGGCTTATATGGAGGACCGCGAGCAAAATACGCTCCTACGACGAAATTGACATCGTCGGATACCAATTGAGCCGCTACAGGGGAGATAAGTCTGTTATGAAACCCGGCGAGCGAGCAGGCGAGTGAGCGAGTAAGCGAGCATTCGGTTCTATTTTTGGTGGCCCTCTAAGCCGGGATATATGGCATTTATCTGCGCCATCACTTTGGCAAGTGGCTGGTAGCGGGAGGTGAACATGCGAGCCATGCACACACACAGACCCCATCGTAAAGCTGAGTGCTGCAATGTGGGATGGGCGGAGAGGGAAAGAATGTTCGTTTTAATGTTGTAGCCGATTGAGCAGGGTGGTGGTGGAGGCCTGCGCTAGCTATAAACTGTAAAGTCGGATTGGTTTTACGGCCGGGGATAGTTGCACGTTTATTGGAATATTAAGGAGCGGTCCCAGGACCGCTGTTTTGAGGTTTTAAACAGAATCTGTGGAATAAGCTGATGAGGATATTATGAGCTCGGTTGGCAAGATTCCGGTCTTTGTTTTAAAAGCGGGCGGTTGAGGGCGTTTGGGTTGAATCGGGAGATTCTAATCTGACCACAAAATGTGTGTGACTTGTGTACAAAAGTGGAATGCGTTGCTTGCGGAGAACCAACGTTTCAAACTGTCTTAAGGAATCTGAGACTGAGGAATGCTAGCCTCAATTGAGTGAAGCAGATATTATGGACATATTTTAAAAGCTTAGGACTTAGCTGCTTTATTCATGGAGAGGGATTGCATGAAGGAATACCTTGAAAAGCGAAATAATCAAAAGATTGCCACGGGGAATATATATAACACGCTGTCGAGAACAGTTGCCATTCTGCATATTAAAGAACTGCGATTGAAAATATTCATGTCGTGGCTGTTGTAGCGTAGTGGGTAGAGTGCGACGCTCACACCCCGAAGGGTCTAAGTTCGATTTCCAGCTCAACACCAATTTTTCGAATTTTTCACTTTTGAGCTGTAGACAACACTCAAAGAGTAATAACCGTCTAAAAAAACTTCTCAAACTTCAATGTTCGGAGTCGGCAACAAATTGTAGGTCTCTTCTACTCGTGAGATAACAGTAGCGCGCAAACCATGAGTAGTTGATAGGAAAGCTTATTATGAATTTTCCTTATTAAAGGTTTTCGCCTACAATTAGGCAATGTATTCCGAGTGTCAGGAGTCGCGACCATAGGAAGAGACTCCTTGACACAAAAAATTTTCCGAGTGAACGGGTGTCTCAGGTGGATGGAGATCGCCCGTTGAATCGGCGGTTATGGGTTCAACCCGCCATATGGGATTCGGGAAAAGAAGTTCCTTTTTTTCCTTTTTTTTTTTGTGAAATTGTGTTCCTTGGAACATATTTTAGTTGTGGGGCCAGATGGTTGGTTGAGTGACATGACAACAGTAACTGCTTCTCACTGAGGCCAACGGGGAAAACGAGTCTCACCAATACCCAGTCAGGGGTCTTTCTCTTGTCGACATAGGAACCAGAACAAAGGAAGACAACCAGTAGAAGTGAGTGGTTGTAGGGAAAAGTGCATAAAAGTAAAGTGAAACAAGAAAATAGTGAAAGTCATTAAGTCATTAACATTATAGTGTAAATAGAGAGGAAGTGTTGTCCCTAAGCCCAAACCACCAACAGGTGAAGTGCCCTTAGTTTTGTTTAATTGTACGTACCCTTATATACTACTCTTCTGACAGGTTGATTTTGTGGATTGAGGTTTTTTTTCTTGTTGGAGCGTATGTCCCTGAAGTCTCTGACGGAGCCCGATTTCATATGCGGTTGGTTGAACATTGAACCAATAGGACAGAAGACCCGGAAAGGCGTAGACGACCACCTGCATTGAGCAACATAGCTACCAGGTATCTCAAATGTTAAGAATTAGTGTTACAAACATCATAATCCGATATCAGTGAAAAAGGATTAGAGAGTTCCCATATGTGTCGTGTTGGACTCAGTTTGCGTAATTGGGGTCGTAGCCGAATTGATTGAGTTAACGGTCTATCGCGAAGTTGAGATTAAGAGCGAGGGTCCAAATACCGGACGGGGATCATCTTCGAGTCGTATTCGTTTTTTTTTTCTTTCTTTAATTTCATTATTTTTTTTATTATTATTATTCTTTTTGTTTTTTTTTTGTCATGCTACTAATGGGGAGTAAGTCAGGAGTCGGTTCAGCATAGGGTAGGTTAAGTGACATTTTGAATTATATAGAGTCTCCTAGATATAATTTAAATATAAGGGATTATTGTTAGATTAAGAAAGTTGTTAAATTGGATTAAGTTAGCTAATAAATGAAATATTGTGAATCGCGTATTGCATTCTTCGTCTGCTATGGTCTCCGTGAACGGATCTAGTCGCGATTTTAGATCCGGAAAACACTAAGAAGGGACGAGGCTTATCGCGTGGCGCCCAAAATTATCCTGCGACCCCTTTTCTCCCAGCTGGTCGGCAAACCCCCCCCCCCCCATCTTTCGCGGATCATTTTCGAAAAAAAAGGTAACAAGCTAGGCCTTCGTTGTTTTATGGATCGTCGTGCCAGAGAATTATCATTGTTATTTTGATGTCAAGCAGCGACAAACTGAAGAAGAGACCAAAATGCACAAATTTAATAATGAAAAGCACGAATCCAGGAAACAGTTCAGTCTTACCTTATCCAACAATCCATCCAATTATGGGGACCATTGATCTGATGATGACGCTGCACTGCCCTCGTACGAACCTCCTTTCAATTGTGTCAAAAAAATGTATGAAAGCGTTCTCAACAACAGAAGCGGTTTTCCTAACCGACCGGCAATTGGAGCTGGCGAAAAGAGTTCTCATTAAAGGTTCTTCGTATTTTAATAAAATAAAAAAATACAAACATATTTTGTGTTCAAGAGCATTTAGAGGCAATCATTTAAGTAATTTATTTAATTCGATTTTGAAGAATGCAAGAAGTACAGTCATTGACCCAATTTTCTTCAACTTTTTCACAAACATGAACCGAAATTCCAACGTTTCAAGTTACAGTTCAAGTTATCTCTGATCTAATCTTTCGTTGCCAAGTTCTTTGTGTACCCCAATGATTTGATTTAGTCTCAACGAAAAGAGTTTAAAGCGTTAAATCAATTGAGCGATGGGTCCCTTTCCTGAAATAACTCATGAGCCAAATCTACTCCTGACTCAATCCAATGTGGGCTTGTTGCACTGTTCCCTTGAACCACATGTTAGCCAAGTGAATAATTTGCGATGGAGGCCAAAAATGATGACACATCTTGGTCGCATAGACATTTTCGTTCACAAGTATGTGGCAATGAGCATCGTTAACCAAATAAAATGTATGGTTCATTGACAACGGCTTTAGTTCATGTGTCATCTTGATCTTGTGCGAAAGAAGATATTTTCGCAAAACTCGCTACTACGTTGCAGTAGTGACACGCAATTATGTACGTCTTACCTTTGAAAATCTCATTCTTTGGCAACAAGAATCTAGTTAAGGCATACACCTGCATACTTCCTATACCATCCCTTTGACGACTTTGGTTTCAGCTCCTTTATAGACACATGTCGTCACATCGACTCACACGTTCCTAAGACAACACCAAACTTGTCAGCAACAAAATAACCTAAATTGAGTGAAAAATAAATGTATTGTCTTCATTCATATGCTGATCGCCAATTTTAACACCTCTCTATTCAATACACACTTTTATATGGAAGACAACAACCCGATTTTATTCGGCTTATTTTTTGGTGAATTTGTGTAGTATACCTGGTATACCCGTATGAAGTGAGCGTAATGATACAAATGCCTCGATAGTTAGTTTTTTTTTTTAGTTTAAAATGCATTTTTATTTTTTTTTTTCAACTTATGATAACTTAACGCTAGGAACAAAATGCTTAACCTAGGTACATCTAATATGAAATCTTATATCTACTTACTGGCCCTATGCGGGCGCTCTAAGCTAAACTAATTATTTATTTATTTATTTGCCTTTCGGCATCAGTACTTTTTTTTCTTTTTAATTTATTAATACTAATGTTTATTTATTTACAACTAAGAAAATATTTGAAAAAACTTAATTGTCTAAATTTTTTTAAAAAAACTTAATATTACTTAATATAACCTATTCTAACTTAAAGATACTAAGACTGACATTTTTTTTACATTTTTTACATTTTTTGATTTTTTTTTTGGGTTTTTGTGTTTTTTGTTGTTTTTTGTTGTTTTTATTTTTTACACTATTTTAGTTTAATCTTAATTATTAACTTATCCTAACTTATACCAGATGTGAGTTGGCCTTGGGGGGGCCAATCTTAACCTAATTAGGCTGACGACAGCTGGGGCTCTTGGTGTGGCTCTAACCACCAATATCCTATCGCGGATGGAGACGGATGTGCTGAACCGGAGAGCATCTCGACTAACATTTGCAACGTTGGCGTCGTACATCAGTCGCCTGTCCACTGTCCTTCTCATCACGTGGTAAATAAGTGGACATGCATCCGCATCTTGAATCAGTCCAATGCGGTCAAGATATAAGAACGCTTCCGGCGGAATGAAACCCCTTCGGCGAGCGCTCTCGTGGTACTCGTCATTTGAGTAGTAGGCCCCAAATATGAGATCGTTCTCAGAGGTCATGGCTCATGCAACATGCCTCCGAATAAGCTTAATAATAAAATTATCAACCCTGTTCACGTTTGCTTCGTTATACAAGACCTCATTAGGATAGAACTTCTTGTAATCAGATTCCGGGGTTCTGTACTTCTTGAGACATGCGCGAAGGCATTGTCTCTCGAAGACCCTCATCTTTTCCATTTGGGAAGGACTCACATTGAACCACACCGGGCAGCCATATACCATGATTGGCCAGATGAGGGCCGTATAGCAGATTCGCTTCACTTTGGCGTCAAGTTGGCTGCTGTAAAACAACCCCCTTGCCATAGCGAAGCCTTTTTTAGCTTTCGTCAAAGCTGCATCTACATGGATACCACCATACAGATACTGGTCCAACATAATGCCAAGATATCTCACTACACTCTTTACGGCTAGTGGCTGACCCTGTGGGTCCAATATTTCGAACTTGCGCCAATTCTTCTTCGTATCCCTTGTATGCCTCGATAGGGAACATTTGTTGTGAACGAGCGCTTATTTTTTTTCTTGTTTTTTTGCTACATCTATGACTTCTTGCTTACATCTGTGAAAAATATTTAGTAAACATCAAGTCAATGAACAGACAACATCATATTTTTTCATCGTGTTCAAAATCTCGAATTTTGTACCAGAAAGTGACGATTTGCGGAAAACATTAGTTTTTTGTTTTGATTTGAAGAAAAGTACTGCAGAGTCGCATCGAATGCTTGTCAAGGCATATGGTGATCATGCTCTACCAGAACCAACATGCAAGAGATGGTTTCAACGGTTTAGAAATGATGATTTTGATGAGAGAAATGAAGAACGTGGAAAACCACCAAAAAAGTTTGAAGACGCCGAATTGCAAACGATATTGAATGGAGATGACACTGTGAGTTAAAGCAAATGGCAGCAATGTTAAATGTTGCACAACAAACAATTTCTGACCGTTTAAAAGCTATGGAAAAGATCCAAAAGTGTGGAAAATGCGTGCCACATGAATTGAATGAAAGACAGATGGGAAACACTTGTGAAATTTTGCTTCAAAGACACGAAAGAAAATCAGTTTTGCATCGGATTGTTACTGGCGATGAAAAATGGATTTATTTTAAGAATCCTAAATGGAAAAAATCATGGGTTAATCTGGGACAACCATCAACATCGACTGCAAAACCAGATCGACTCGGCAAGAAGACAATGCTGTGTTTGGTGGGACCAAAAAGTTGTGCTGTACCATGAGCTCCTAAAACCTGGTGAAATCGTTAATACTGATCGCTACCGACAACAAATGATCAATTTGAACCATGCATTGATCGAGAAACGGCCAGAATGGGCCAGAAGACACGGCAAGGTAATTTTGCTCCACGACAATTCACCTGCACACAAAGCAAAACCGGTTCAGGATACAATCAAAACACTTGGCTGGGAGCAGCTACCCCACCCGCCGTATTTAACAGATTTGGCTTCTTCTGACTACCATTTGTTTTAATCGATGGGCAACGCATTGGCTGAGCAGCACTTTGATTCCTACGAGGAGGACGAAAATTGGCGTTTGAAAAATACTCGGTTTACTCTACGATAAAGCGGCATTTGTGGAATATTCTACGAAAACGCGGCGTTTGTGGAATATTTTGCGACAACGCGCCGCTTGTGGAATATTCTGCGACATCGCAACGTTTGTGGAATATTCTGCGACAACGCGGCGTGTGTGAAATATTCTGCGACAACGCAGAGTTTGTGGAATATTCTGCGACAACGGGGCGATTGTGGAAAATTCTGCGACAACGCAGCGTTTGTGGAATATTCTGCGACATCGCAGCGTTTGTGGTCGAAAATTGGGTGTCTAATTGGTTTGCTTTAAAAGACGAACAATTTTATTAGCGTGGTATCCACAAATTGCCTGGAAGGTGGTCAAAATGTGTAGAAAATAATGGCCAGTACTTTGAACAAAATGTTTTTACTTTCCCATTAATAACTGGTGTTTTATTTTCAAAAAAGTTTCATTTCATACCGGTATGTGCGAAGGCGAAACTGCATCAGACCATCTGCTTTATTATGTGGAGCCTTACTTAAGATGCAGTTTTTACATTCCTCAATCCATTCATGGTTTATTCTCCCTCATGTGAAGACACTAAGCAACAGCAACGTATTCTGGGGATAAGGGGAAAGATGCATCTCAAACTCGCGTAATTATTTTAGAACACGAGGTGTTTGTGGAAATTTCGAAGACAGCTCGTTGGCCTGGTTCTTCATTTGAGTTCAAAATGTTTTTTGACTGATCGTTTAAATTGCTTTGACTAGACCTGACATGCAGAGGCACCCTTTGCATTGAAATACCCTTCAAGCTTGCCTAGATTACGTATATGCCCTTGAATTTTAATGCAGGGACATCCTTAAGCAATTGAATTTACATTTGAACGTAGTTTGATAAAGTGACTTACGAGAGCAATTTCCTTAGAAATTGCTTATCATATGGAAGGCGAGATTCGAGAAACTAACTCTTGAAGCGTACACAGGACATTTTAAATATTCTGCAAGAAAGGCACGATTGTACCTACTGCTACAATTTATATAAAATGTGATTCTCCCCCTCAAGCCCTGCTAGAACCCAATGCAAGCAATATCCGGTTATTGCACAGAACCTCTCTGCAAAACTTCTTGCTCCGCACTACAGAAAAACACATGCTGCCCCACAAAAGTAAAACTTCTCGCATTTCGCAAACAGCACTCAACATTGGTCGTGGGCCTCCTAATGTCTCTGAGGCTTTAGTTTAATGTCCCCATTCAAACAAAGAGCGCACACGCCGATTTGTACAGCCATTGCCATTTGCTCGACTATCTGCGAGCCCCTCCATACATGCAACGAAAATTCCAATTATCTCCCGAGAAATATGAACACAAGTTCCTCAATCGAGCGAAGACGAATAATAATTCCCGAGCCAGCGAGGCAATGTCTTGCGCGTCATCTGCGCTTTATCTAGCACATTCCGCCGCGCGTCCTTATTTCTGGGATTTAATCTCGCATTAAGCTTAACTCATATCATAACCGTCATACACTTTACGGCCAGCAATGCGAGGCATCTGCCGCCACCGCCGCCAAAGGTAATCCTCCAGGATAAGCCCGCACAGAGATGGGACTTATCAAAAACAAAGCGGAACGGGGCAAAAAAAAATTATATCCTACGAGTCTCTGTCGGTTTTATAGTTTGCTCGGAATACGAGGATAGTCAACGGCACAGAAATTTGTGATATTTCATAGCGCAAGCCATCATATTCCTCCTCGGGACCTAAAATAATATTCGACAATGTCAATTCCAGGCCATGGACAATTTGCTCCTCCACCGGCCACCAGCCACCGTGCATGTCGCCCTCCCGAGCAATGAGTCTCCCCAGTCGTTGGTGGTCAATGGTCGTAGCCGTTGTCGTCCTTGTTGAACCAAAATTGCATTGGCCTCGGACGAAGGAATTAATGGGCCGTGCTGGGAGAGTGAGGAAAAGCGACGGGAAAAAACTACCAAACAAATGTGTGTTCTCGGACCACTGTTGAATTAACGGAACTGAGACGCCTTCTGGGAGAAGTCCTGCAACTGCCGGACTCTGCTGGATCCATGCACCACCCGCGCCTTCACCGCTCATTGCAAATACTAATATTTTTTTGGGTTTGCTGCTCTCAAATGAAGTTGACAGTAAATTGGCTTTGAAATTGCAGCGTTCCGAACGCTATACGTGTCCTGAACTATAAACACAACCAAAAATCGAGCGAGAAGGACACCGCGCACCGGAGAGGGAAAAATAACACAAACTCGAGCTAATATCCGATGTCATCGGTTGGCTTTCGATTTTCCAAACGGATATAGCTCCGCAAGTCAATTGCATTGCAGTCTGAAGTTTATTGTTTCTTCGCAGACACGGGAACCCACTGAGTTTCGATGTGGGTCTGAGAGTAATTTACTGAGATTGTATCAATTTGGGAGTTCTTGCCGCCGCGTGCAGTACCTTCAGGACGTGGAGGAGTAGACTCCCTCAGTGAACAGGAAATATCGTGGAAATTGCTGGAAATATTTATCTGCGATGAATTTCTGTTGCGGTGACCTGTGAATTTTGTTTAATTTGATGGGAAGTTCTTCTTCATCTTTGGCCTTCTTCTTCTGGAATGTTCTTCTTCCTCTAGTGGATTCTGTCTCGAATATGTTAATTTTTCAATTGTAACAGAAACAGGATCGGGCAATACTCGGCTTACTCTACGACAAAGCGGCGTTTGTGGAATATTCTGCTACAACGCAGCGTTTGTGGAATATTGTGCGACAACTCGGCAATTGTGGAATATTCTGCGACAACGCGGCAATTGTGGAATACTCTGCGACATCGCATTGTTTGTGGAATATTCTGCTACAACGCAGCGTTTGTGGAATATTCTGCGACAACGCGGCGTTTGTGGAATATTCTGCGACAAAGCGGCGTTTGTGCAATATTCTGCGACAAAGCGGCGTTTGTGGAATATTCTGCGACAACGCGGCAATTGTGGAATATTCTGCGACAACGCGGTGTTTGTGGAATACTCTGCGACATCGCATTGTTTGTGGAATATTCTGCGACAACGCGGCAATTGTGGAATACTCTGCGACATCGCATTGTTTGTGGAATATTCTGCTACAACGCAGCGTTTGTGGAATATTCTGCGACAACGCGGCGTTTGTGGAATATTCTGCGACAAAGCGGCGTTTGTGCAATATTCTGCGACAAAGCGGCGTTTGTGGAATATTCTGCGACAACGCGGCAATTGTGGAATATTCTGCGACAACGCGGTGTTTGTGGAATACTCTGCGACATCGCATTGTTTGTGGAATATTCTGCGACAACGCGGCAATTGTGGAATATTCTGCAACAACGCGGCTTTTGTGGAATATTGTGCGACAGCGCACCGTTTGTTGAATATTCTGCCACAACGCGGCGTTTGTAAAATATTCTGCGACAACGCGACGTTTGTGGAATATTTTGCGACAACGCGACGTTTGTGGAATATTCTGCGACAACGCGGCAATTGTGGAATACTCTGCGACATCGCATTGTTTGTGGAATATTCTGCGACAACGCAGCGTTTGTGGAATATTCTGCGACAACGCGGCGTTTGTGGAATATTCTGCGACAACGCGGCTTTTGTGGAATGTTGTGCGATAAAGCGGCGATTGTAGAATATTCTGTGACGACGCAGGGCTTGTGGAATATTCTGCGACAACGCGGCGTTTGTGGAATATTCTGCCAGAACGCGGCGATTGTAGAATATTCTGTGACGACGCAGGGTTTGTGGAATATTCTGCGACAACGCGGCGTTTATGGAATATTCTGCGACAACGCGGCAATTGTGGAATACTCTGCGACATCGCATTGTTTGTGGAATATTCTGCGACAACGCGGCGTTTGTGGAATATTCTGCGACAACGCGGCTTTTGTGGAATGTTGTGCGATAAAGCGGCGATTGTAGAATATTCTGTGACGACGCAGGGCTTGTGGAATATTCTGCGACAACGCGGCGTTTGTGGAATATTCTGCCAGAACGCGGCGATTGTAGAATATTCTGTGACGACGCAGGGCTTGTGGAATATTCTGCGACAGCGCACCGTTTGTTGAATATTCTGCCACAACGCGGCGTTTGTAAAATATTCTGCGACAACGCGACGTTTGTGGAATATTTTGCGACAACGCGACGTTTGTGGAATATTCTGCGACAACGCGGCAATTGTGGAATACTCTGCGACATCGCATTGTTTGTGGAATATTCTGCGACAACGCAGCGTTTGTGGAATATTCTGCGACAACGCGGCGTTTGTGGAATATTCTGCGATAAAGCGGCGGTTGTGGAATATTCTGCGACAACGCGGCGTTTGTGGAATATTCTGCGACAACGCGGCTTTTGTGGAATGTTGTGCGATAAAGCGGCGATTGTAGAATATTCTGTGACGACGCAGGGCTTGTGGAATATTCTGCGACAACGCGGCGTTTGTGGAATATTCTGCCAGAACGCGGCGATTGTAGAATATTCTGTGACGACGCAGGGTTTGTGGAATATTCTGCGACAACGCGGCGTTTATGGAATATTCTGCGACAAAGCGGCGTTTGTGGAATATTGTGCGACAACGCGCCGTTTGTGGAATTTTCTGCTACAACGCGGCGTTTATGGAATATTCTGCGACAAAGCGGCGTTTGTGGAATTTTGTGAGACAACGCGCCGTTTGTGGAATACACAACGCGGCGATTGTAGAATGTTCTGTGACGACGCAGGGTTTGTGGAATATTTTGCAGCAAAATGGCGTTTGTCCAACATTCTGCCGTGACTTGGGGTTTTTCGATGATTACGTAATTTATTTCGAATATTTTGGTAATAGAATAGTTTTCGGCAACCTCATATGAAGCAGTGTGTGTACAGAATGAACATTTTAAATTATGTGCTGCTTCAGAAATGGTGAAAATCTAGGTAAATCCGCATGTCCCTTAATACAGTTTAAAGTTGCAAAATATGAACACAATCTCTAGCAGCAACTTTAAAGACCACACTTGCCCAGAGCATCCGTTCTCCGTTCTCCATTCCCACTTCACACCTTCATAAAAACACCAAACTCCACTTATCCACAAAGGATCATATTCCGTGATTTCACTCATCATCGCTCACATCCACACCAACTTTTAAATCAAGTCATAAAATCCCCACCCAGTATGACTTCCTCCACAAAATTAATCATGATGTTGTTGCAACCAAACTACTGTTTTATTCAGCCCCCAAACGCTTAACTTCTCGGGGCGGAAAACTTTCCGAAAAACGCGCGCGTGCATGTGCTTAAATGTATTTTGCTCCGTGGAGTGCACCAACGCTCGATGGCGGCAGCACATCTCCTTCGTGTAATCAACGGTAACAAAAAATAAAACAAAACTTCTACTGCAACATATTTGAGGTGATTATCCTTGCGTTGAGGGTATTCCGCCGTGCCGGTAGTTCCTCGCCAGAGAGAGGTAGCAACACATTTAGCGATGATTTTTTTTTCGCTTTGTTTGCGGACAACCCAGGTGGGATGTTCTTACGCCTCTGATGGACAGTAGTTGAAAGTTTTTACAGTTCGTTGAAAAGGGCGTGATCGGGTGCTTCTGCAACAAACCGCTGCGCATAATTTTATTGCTGACAAGTTTTTGTTTTTTTTGTTTTTGTCACACCACTGGAAGTGGACTTTGACAGGAAGTTAACCGTTTTATTTAAATGGAATGGAATGAAACAAATTTCACATGACATTTCTTGTAAGCTCTCTTAAATTGAGGAGATTTGCGCTGCCTAACAACTCCATTCTTTTGTCTCACACTGTTCTTGTATGTGAATGGTTTTTAGAAACTTCGTGTAAGATTCATAAATTCAACTCGAATGACCTAAACAGATTCACAATATTCAGGCTGCACTGGTTTGACTTTGAAGCAATTTTTGTTTAGAGTGTGTGCCCGCGAGGTAACGTCGTTGATAGCGCTCAACATGGCGAGCTACCAAAGTTATCCTCGTTAGTGCACAGGGCAAGTTGACATACAGCCTCCACGTGGCGCCCCCTAGGTAGCCATCACAACACCCGTTGTATGGTGAACCTATGTATGCAGCGAGCCTCTCTTTCAGGATTTAATTAATGGGCCTGGCCTAATAGCCTGTGGGTTATGCATAAGGTTAACTTCCTCACCACGTAAAAATAATATAGTTCAGAAAACTCGATATGCCTCGGATAAGGACGGATCAACTGTTGACGACCCCAGCAAACGTTTTAAGGACAACGATTTTCGGTTTTGCACGTGGAATGTGAGGTCCCTTAGCAGACCACGTGCAGCCGAACAACTTGCGGAGGATCTTGATTGTGACAAGGCATATATTACCGCCATACAGGAAGTGCGATGGGATGGGCCTGGAATAAAAAAGATGAAGAACTGTGATATTTGCTTCAACAATTGTTATAGAGAGTAAAGGAGGATGTGGATTTTTTGTTCGTTGTAGACTTATGCAAAAAGTCTTGAGCTACGACCCCGTCAGCGAACGCCTCATCACAATCCACATGAAGGCTAAATTCGGGAATATCAGCCTAATATGAGCTCACGCCCCGACAGGGGAGAAAGATGACAACACCAAGGATAACTTCTACGATCTCCTAGAAAGAACATACGATTGATGCCCCAGCTATGACACCATAATCGTTCTAGGAGATTTCAACGTTCAGCTGGGAAAGGAGGACTTCTTTGCTGGAGTCATCGGTAAACACAGCCTGCACGACAGCAGATCGGGAAACGGACTCAGGCTGTTGGACTTCGCCTCGGGGTGGAACCTCTCTGTGGCTAGCACGCGGTTCCCACACTTGGACATTCACAAAGTGAACTGACGATCTCCTGATCAATCAAACGTCAATCAGATTGATCACTTTGCGATCGACGTCAGACACTCCTCCAGTATTCCGAACCTTCCGAGGTGCAAACATCGACTCGGACCATGGCCTTGTTGTAGCCAAGGTAATAACCGGATATTGAGAAAGCAACGGAGTCAAGACAGGCCAAAACGATTTGACGTCGAAAAGTTATAATCGCAGTCTATTTCTGGCTGGCTGGCTTTGCCGACCGAGTCTCCATGAAACTCGCTCAGAGTTCGACGCTGCCTCCACTAAGCATAGAACAAGACTGGAAACGTTATTAAGAAGCCGTCAAAGAATATGCCGCTGATGTGCTAAGTTTCACGTCACCACCCAGAAGGAACCCAAGGTTTGACGACAAGTTCAGGCAAGCGCACGCAGCTAAACAAGACGCCGCATCGAACAACGAGGGCTGCTTGCGAGCTCTGTGAAAAAAGAAGGGAAGAGCACCGGTTTCTCAGAAAAGAAAATAGAAGGAGCATGAGAAGCGCGCGGTCAAGGAAATGGAAAGATGTTACGGGCGGAAATATGTCCGAACGTTTTGTCGAAAGGTAAAACAACTATCCGGAGGATACAAGGCTCGGACTTAAGGCTGCCGGGACCAAAACGGACAACTCGTAATAGAGTCGCAGTCTGTGCTGAGAATCTGGAAAGATCATTTCTGCAGACTCCTTAACGGCGATGACGATTCCCGCTGTTAGGTAGAATGTTCTACCCAATTTGGACGATTATAGATAAGTATTCCGTCCCCCCGACTTAGACGAGGTGAAGATAGCAATATCCAAGCTGAAGTCGAACAAAGCTGCTGGAACGGACGGACTATCCGCAAAACTATTTAAAGCATCTGGGGATGAATGGGGTGGTCGCATGCACCAGCTCATCTGTACCCGATGAGTGGAATCTGGCCGTTGTTTGCTCTGTTCATAAGAAAGGAGACCCGTTTGATTGCGCCAATTTCCGAGGGATTAGCCACCTCAGCATTGAATACAAGATCCTCTCTGCCGTATTGTGTGAGAGCCTGAAACCTTTTGTCCACGATCTGATAGGTCCCTATCAGTGTGGTTTCAGGCCTGGAAAGTCTATGATAGCCCAGATCTTCACATTACGGCAGATCCTGGAAAAGACCCAAGAAGTAAAAATAGAAACCCACCACCTATTCGTCACAGTTCGCATAGAGACGAGCTATACAGTGCCATGTCTAATTTTGGCATTCCTACCAAACTCGTCATTTTGTATAGGACGACGATGGAGAACTCTCGCTACTCCGTCAAGGTCGGTAACGAACTCACCGAGACCTTCAATGTCAAAAAAGGTTTTAGACAAGGCAGCGCACTATCATGCGACTTCTTTAACATCATCCTCGAGAAGATCGTGCGTAACTCAGAAGTCAACACAAAAGGCACGATCTTCCAAAAGTCAGTTCTATTGCTAGCTTACGCTGATGACATTGACGTGATTGGACGAACACAGCGTGACGTCAATGAGGCGTTTGCTGGCATTGAAAAGGAAGCGGCTAAAATGGGTCTGGCAGTAAACGAGGACAAAGCGATGTACATGCTGTCATCAAGGAAGGACGCACAATATTAACGTCTCGCACAGAGCGAAACACTAGGCAGCAGAAACTTCGAGGTAGTCAGGGACGTCTTCTACCTCGGCTACGCGGTAAATAGGGACAACAACATCAGTACCGAAATCAAACGCAGAATCACTCTTGCCAATCGCTGTTTCTTTGGACTCAAGAGGGAATTGAGTAATAAGGCCCTCTCTCGATGGACTAAACTGGCTTTATATATCAGCTTAATCACCTAGTCTTACTTTAGGGCGTTAAACCTGGATGCTACCAAAAGCGGATGAGGAAGCTCTGATTCTTTTCGAGAGAAAAGTTTTGCGTGTGATTTTTGGTCCTATTTACGTTTATGGCATCTGGAGGAGAAGACTCAACGACGAGCTCTTTGGGCTGAACAGCGACATGATCAAGCGTGTTCGGATACAACGCTTAAGATTGCTAACTTATGTAGAGCGTAGGGACATTACTGCTACGGCCTGAATCCGAGCCATTAGGATGAAACAACAGAGGATGGTCTAAGCTGATGTGAGACACAAAAGTTAAGAAGGACCTCAACCAACTTGGAGTGTGTTTTTGAAGCCAGCTGGAGGGGGATCGTATTGGCTGAAGTGGTATGATGATTCCGCCACTTTCGTGTCAGGCAAAGAGTAAAAACAAGGAGAAGGAGAAGAAGAGTTGTTGAGCGACTTATGGTCGCTTTATCTTACTGACAGGACAAGATTCTTTTCTAGCTTTCTAAACAATGCTTAGCGTCGCTGTGTCATGTGGATCGATCTTGAAACTGAAAATTTTGAGAAAGACGTCGCAAATTCTTCACATCCTTGAATTTTCTTTTCGCAGTTCCCTACAACCCGAATGTCCACACAAATGTCCTCTGAGTTTAATATTCCTAAATTTGAAATGACAAATTCTAAACATCCTTTCAGGTGTTGACATTCAGCATTGAATTGCGAAAGTTGCACTTCCAATTTATACACCATCACCCGTCTACTCAAGAGACAACCTCGGTCTCTCCACACAACAGTAGAAAAAAGGAAAACAATACAAACGGTACTCAAACTCTGAATAAATCACCAGGACATGTCATATAAATTCATGTGGACTCTCATAAAAGCCAAATCTAAAGCGGATACATATTCATTAGCGTGGAGACCGGACACCAGGACAACGGTTGATTTTAAAAAGAATTTTCGCTTTCGAAAAATGTATTCATTTCACTGACGTAATAGACTTATTCGTTTGTGCACACACACACTCCTTCTGGCTGCAGCAGACCTTACATTGTGTGCGAGTGGGCATAAATCTCCAGCCAAGGCAATACTAGGCAAGTGGAAGACGAATTACCCATTCTTTTGCGGTTGAGGGGGAAATTTATTCGTGTGCGGAGGTTGTGGCGTCCAATATTCGCAGTGAGAAAAGAGAATCTGAATGCGAGGGGAAATTGGTTAGCTCCACAGACTTGAGATTTTGTCATTGTCGAAATTGCCCTTCGACCATGGCTTAGTGCATTCCGTCAAAGATTCACATAGCTCCACTTTATCCCCTCTACGGTTGTCAGGATCCCTTACAAAGCTGAGGGCTTATTGCAAATCAATTACGTCACTCCGATTCAGTCACAACCAATCATCAAAGGACACCTCAACGGGATTAACCTCCACACACGGTCGGCGTTTCATAATTCAGCAGCCAATTTGCGTGAATTTAATTATTCCACTTGACAAGCACCGACTTCGGACGTCACTTGGCGCTTAATTCCATTTGTCGCCCATTAATTACCAATTATGGACCATAAACCTGTCCCGGTGGATAATGAATACGCTCTCTGTCTGAGCGCCACGGCCGGTTGCCGGGCGCCTTGGTTCTGTGCGGACTGATAAACAAACAGAAAAAAACGGAAACTTTCTCATACATTCGCACCGTCAGGATTTTAATAATTATTTTTATGACAATGCTCGGCCATAGATTACGAGCGTATCTATTGGCAGCGAGCGAGAAATGTGCGATTTAAAATTCAGCAGCCGACACGCCGAACACCTGCGTTGCGGGGTGCCTCCGTGTGCGTACGTAGGTGCCACCTAACGACACAAAATTGAAATCACTTTAGCATAATTCGCCAATAAAAATTCATGGGATTCAATAGCGCACCGCCGAGACGTTGCCTGACTCCCACTCCAGAGACAGGCAGCCTCCGGACATTCCTTGCGAATCAGCCGCACTTGCCGGATCCAATAACACGATAGCGTGTCCTTTATGACATCGATTGTCGCCAGGTCGATTGGGGGGCGGCCGACTGGCTGATAGGGTGGGAAATGCAAAACAACGTAAAGGTGGCTTCGATATTCATACAGTCACCCCCAGCCACGTACGTTCGTGCGGTGTGCACCTTGGCGAATCGGTATCGATTTCCGAGACAAATAGAAATCCGATTTGTGATAAATGGCGATACGCGCCACTGCTACTGCCGCGCACAAGAATATCGATGACATCTGCTTGGGAGCTTATGGAAATGGTTTCGCTGTGAGCACGGTGCATGTTGTTGTTGCCTTTGCCGCAATCAAATCGACTTTCGTGCTGCGAAGCAGAGCCAGAAGAGGAGTACGTGGTATGCTGATGGACATGGTGAAGGGAGCCACATTCAGTCAGGATGTCTTGAGATTCATGGAATTGTCTTAAATTGTGGTGTGAGGTCTCTTGAAGAGCTGCGGCTGAAGGTGCCGTTTTATTCGTTCGTCGTTTACAAAGTGCTGTGTCGAGTGAATTTGTAAAGATCTCCAAGTGGAAGAATGAAATTGATTGCCTTTCAGTTCACTTTCCTTTTTTTTGTTTTTGTTGGAGCTTGGAAAACATTGCAGTAGAGCGCTTAGGCGGTTTATTGTACTGGTTAATTATACTTTCACGCAGTAACCCACTTTTGATTCCAACGGCCTAGTATTTTAGTTCCAAACACATCAGCACGGAACACCCTTCGAAAAAAGCGAAAGATTGAAGAAGAAGTGCCTTCATCACCTTCTCTATAAGCATTGCATTGGATTTCACTAAGTTCAAGCACACGCCAACAAGCCGTCTTCAAACTTTCCCGTCTAGAGATTACACATATGGCTTGCACTTTTTACTGACGTTTGAGGCCACTTGGTTGGTCTGTGTTCTGAAGACGCATCCCATCTCTGGTTGTGCCGCCGAGAGACCAACTGCCGATGGAAGCCCTGGGTCAGGACAGTCCCAAGGTGGATCCGGTACCCATTAGTGTCTCTTTTGGTCCTTCAGTTGTAACATCATCGGCAATCTTGTTTCTCATGGTTTCGCAGATCACCCTGTCGCTTCAATCAGGGTGTGTGTTTTTGTTTGAACGAAAAACCGAGCCCACCGCGGGTGCTGAACTCAAGCAAAAATTTCGTATGCTTGTGGACAACACTGTAGACAATGTAGTACGATGACCATTAGTGTGTTACACAATTCACTAACTTCAGCTCGCCGTCGTTATCAACAGGTCAACATTTCACCACTAGACTTAGGTGAATTTTGCACAAAGATGCTCGATTATTCCCTTAGAAGATCTAACTGAATCAGACAAGGCGCCAGTCTGTTCGCGCTTGTTCCTTTTTCAAACGAAAAATATATTTTCTGGCTACATGGGCAAACAAATTTGTTCCATCTTGGATTAGTCAAGCTCCCACGCTGCTATAGCTAAGAAAAACATCCACTGAGAGTGACAGTCGAGTGTGGATTGTGGAGTGGTAGAATCACAGAGCTACTTTTGTACTCAAATGAGAGTGGGGTCAAGGTTTGCGTCCGGGGTGGATGTTGCAGAGACATGTAAACTGATACCATGGATTTGAAAAGCAATACAGGCAGACTCGCGACGGTATAGCTTCTTTGCACACTAAGTGCATAAATCATTACAACAACCCCAACTCGCACTGTAGTTCTGATGTCCTCGAGAACAGTATCTCCTACGACATTAAGAGGTCATACCGTCTGATACGATAACATGATTGAGCTGCTCCGTTTATACAAAGCCGACTTTCCCAGGATTTCTCCAGGATTTCCTGTCCAGGACTGGCTTGGGCTAGAAAATAAGCCAGAAAGGGAAAATATTCGCATTTCACAAACAGCTCCCAGACGATGAAAATACCAAAAGCGGGACATTCTGGGAAAACGACAACATAGGACTTTGCGTCGATTGTCACAGCGGAAACTTTTGCTATCGCAGTGACAATCCATGAAGTGAAGAACGAAGGAAAGGGGCAAAGTATTTGTGTCTATGGCGAGAGCCAAGCTGTGGCTGTAATCAACCCTCATACAACTTCTAAAGTGGTACAGAAATTCAAATAGTTCGTAAATTCAGGAGACTAAATTCGTTAAGACTTGTCTGGGTAGCGAAATACCACCGAATCTATCTAGATATGAACTTACTAGGCATGGCAAGAGACATACACAACATAGTAACCAATCTTGGAACTGCCTTGATCCCTGGTCAGGTTCAAACACATCAGCATCGAACAGCCTGACCAAGGACGCTGGGAGTCTCAAGATGGTGTCTGGTCCTGTAAAAGTGATCCTTGCCTAAGAAACTCACCGGCAATTCCATTTCTCGTACTCCCGAGTTATACTGGGACTCAGACATTTTCCTTTCGTTTTTCACTTTCTATCAGTCACTTCTCTTCCTCTCATACTCCTTCACTTTCGAATGTACTTTCCAGACTGTCATCCGCTAACTTTATAATTCTTTCTTAACATTCACTTACCTCTCGATTGCTTCTAAATCAATCCCAGCCTCTTCCACGGTGACTTTAACTCATTTTGCATTAACTTGTGAATCGCTAGCTATTTGTTCCCTTACTCTCGTCAGTTTTTCGTTCACTATATGATCGCGACCCAAGAATGATAGAAAAAGAGATTGCTCAATAGAGTGTTCAATTTTGTTTCGTTCTGCGCAGCTTACGTCATGCGAGACTTCTGGTTTGACAGCTTCTTGTTTTTGTTTAATATCTTCATACAAATTGAAGCAGGAAAAGTTATTTGTTAATTTTTTTTCTAATATTATTCACCCTTTAAGAACTTTTTAACATTAAATAAGTTTTAAGTGTATATCCAATTGAGTTAATTTGACTATCCAATTACTTTCCGAGCCAAGCATTTTGCATGCAGAGTGGAAAAAAACTTGCACAGAGTTTCGTAAAGCAATAATTATAATTGTGTAAAGTTTTAGAATTGCCATTGATAAATCAATTTAACTAAATTTTATTATTGCATGTCTTATTTCCAAAAGAGTAATGTAACAACCATGTTATTGAAATAAAAGACGAGATTTAAATTTTGAACTAGTGGACAATTTTATTATATTTTCTTTTTTCTGAATTGAAACTCTGTAATTTCTTTGTTTAGTTTCCTTATCCTAAAATACATTCGTGCTCTAAAATAATGTTTTTTTTTTATTTTCTCCAAATGTGTTATTTTATTCCAAATGTGTCTTAAGATATTCGGGAGAAATAAAGAGGTCATCCCCATTCATACTTAAGAAAATTTCTTCGAGTTGCTTCAAGTGTTATTTTATTCCAAATTTGGGTTTATCCAGGCCTTCTTCGTTGAGATGGTTAACCCACGTAAAAGTTGTGTCCTTATTTTGAAGAACACGTATGTCGGGAATTTCATCCCCCAACTTATGGCAAATGTACCCAGCCAAGTTTTCAAGCCCATCGTGAGCTAAAGATTCCAATTCATTGTCCACCTGGCTGTAGACATCAGTGCTCGGAGGATTTATAGTTATACTCATAACATATTTAATATATTTATATATTTTGATATGTATGTAGATAAAACATTACTTGTGAGAGTACATTCGAAAACAAAATCAGGCATGTCATTCGAAGCAACTGTTTGGTCACCTAAATGACCTAAGCTGGCGGCTCTTGTTATTGTCTGAGCTATAGTGTGAGAAAAAAGTTTTGTAGCCATTTTAACTTTCTGTCTTTCAGCTCCAATAACGTTTAAATTTCCTGCCGATATCTTATGGGTGATTGCCAATTCAGACGCTGTGCACGTTAGAAGCGTAAGAATTGTTTTTTTTTTTACTTCCTTTCCATTTATTTTAAACCCTTGGTCAATAAAATGATTCCGAAGGAGTTTAGTCAAATGTCAATGCCACTAGTTTCTCCACTAGTAGCTCTGCAATCATTTCATGTATTGCCTTTGATTGCATTCTGATATCGCGGGATGAAGGAGGGATTATTGCTCTCGGTTGGATTGTTGGAATTGTTCCCGCCTTCAACTTATATTCATTTTTTTGCAAAGGCCAATTGTGACTTAATATGTAAGTAAATAAACAAATCATCTTACGCATTTCAACTGTAAGTTTCTTTCAAAACTATCCGCAGTGAAATGTGCTGTTATCCTTTCTCCTGCATAAGTGAATCCACTGCTTCCATAGGATGTTGTGTTTTGGAACCGAATAAAACCGTACGTTCGGTTATCCTTGTTGTTGTTTGCATTGCAGCCAAACACAGCACATCTCATTTTCAAAAATTTCTCTTTATTTAATTGTTAATAAATTATAAAATATTTTTCTTTTAATTTTTTTTCGAATAAACGCGCGGAAATCGCAGTCAAACCTGACATCCGTATATAAAAAGTAAACATCCGTTGTCTCAGCCTACGTTATCAAAAACTGACAGAAGGTGACAGACACGCGCAATGCGTAATCTGTATTTTTATCATTTGTTAATCGCGACCCGTTAACCACTCTTTCACCGCTATTTCACCACTCTTTCATCACTCGTTTACCATTCGTGCACCACTCGACTACCATTCGTTTACCACTCGTTCACCACTCGTTCACCATTAACTTATCAAACGCTTCAAATTCGCCTTCCATCCACCTGAAGTTGACTTTCTTTCGCCTTCATTTGCTTGCCATTCGATTGCTTCTCCTTAACTTCCGTTAGATAAATGTTTCACAAAATCCTGTGTACATTAAAGAAGTATACCCCCTTTGCTAACCCCTTCACCACCATGATGGTGCGCCAATTAACCGAATGAAAAACCACACACGTCGAAATATTCCCAGTAGTTCCATCAGAAAACAATGCTGATAAGTAAATATTGCAACTGGCGCTGTGGGGCATACTGCCTTCAGTTGACACAGCGCAGCAGGGGGAGGTGACATCGAATTGACTTTGCAACTTCGCCAACTAGTCTGGCAGCGGTGAACCAGCAAAAATAATGCATCCCTATGCATGGACATCCTGGATCAGTTTGTACATGTCCCGAGGAGCCGGAGGATGCTTTTTATTTCAATCTCATTCCACAGCCGGATCTGTGTTGGAAAAACAAATACAAACATGATTTCGAGATGTGTGCGGTCTCATTGCAGGGTGACCTGAATCAACAGTATCGGTGACGGAATATGATGGAGGCCAGTGCTGGGACACATCAAAAGATCGAATCGATTCTTTGCACACCACATTGTATCATCAAGTCGACAGTTGGAAGTGAGTTCTTGAATGGAAATTGAGCAATTTGGGGGTCATCTTTGGGAGGTCTGATGATCCAAGGTTGGGTGAGGCTAAATCTTAAATTAGTTTCTTAGAAAACACCGAAAGAATGGTGGAGAAGAAGGAAGTGGAGAGTACTTGGACTAGAAAATGGAGGACGACTTGAACAATGAATTGACTAAAATATAGGACACAGACTTCAACGACGACGATTCTGAGAAAAAACTGGGATAATGACATTGGTCAAATGAAAGGAACTGCCCAAGAGCCTAAATACAAATAACAACACGAGCAGGAAATTGAACTAGAAATTGAACTGCAGATCGGACAAAGGCTTGGAATAAAGACTTGGATGAGAAGTTTGTCAAAGAAGTTGTCAGAGAAGTTCGCGACAGTTTTGAAGGAACCGGCCTATGAATTATACAAAGACCTTACAGAGGAGCTTGGATGAGAAGTTTGGCAAAGACTTAGAAGAAGAATGATAAATTTACAAAAACTTCGAAAAGGGAATTGGACACTGGACTAGACAAGGACTTGGAATAAGGAATCGGATGAGAAAATTGACAAAGACTTTGAAGAAGGACTTAAACCAGGAACTAAGCAAGGACTTGGAATAAGGACTTGGCCAAGGACTAGACAAGGACTTGAAATAAAGACTTTGATGAAAAGTTTGACAAAAATTTTGAATAAGACTTGGATGAGAAGTTTAACAAGGACTTGGAAAAAATATGAGAAGTTTGTCAAAGGCTTGGAAGAAGGAATTGTACAAGGAACTAGACAAGTAATTAGAATGATGAAAGAGATTGATGAGAAGATTGACAAAGATTTGAGAAAGGAATCGGACGAGAAAATTGGCAAAGACTTTTAAGACGAACATGGACTAGGAACTGGACAAGGACTTTGTATAAGGGTTTAGATGAGAAGTTAGACAAAGAAATGAATAAGGAATCAGATGAGAAGATTGACAAGGACCTGGAAGAATGACTTGGACTAGGAACTAGACAAGGACTTGGAATAAGGACTTGGGCACAGGACTAGACAAATACTTGAAATAAAGACTTTGATGAGAAGTCTGACAAAAACTTGAACTAGACTTGGATGAGAAGTTCGATAAAGACTTTGAAGAAGGATGAAAAGTTTGTCAAAGGCTTGGAAGAAGGAATTGGACAAGGAACTAGGAAAGTAATAAGAATGATGGATGGAATGGATGAGAAGTTTAACAAAGATTTGAGAAAGGGATCGGATGAGAAGATTGACAAGGACTTGGATGAGAAGTTAAACAAAGAATTGAATAAGGAATCAGATAAGAAATTTGACAAGGGCTTACAAGAAGAAGTTGGATGAGAAGTTCATCAAGGACTTGGAAGAAAGAATTGGACAAGAAACTAGAGAAAGTTTTTGAATAAGGAATTGCGTGAGAAGTTTGACAAAGTTCTAAAAAGAATCGGACAATGAACTTGGCAAAGAATTGGAAGGACTTGAAAAAAATGTTTGACAAGGATTTGTAAGAACAACTTAAAAAAGAAATTTTTTGGTTAAACCTGGAAAAATTGGAAAAGAGATCTGACATTAACAGAATAAATACTACACAGGGATTTCAGAAAAAATTTAGCCAATTGCAAGGGCAGCTGATTGAAAAAATACACTTTCAAAAATTTTCCAAATATCAAACAACATTCCCAGGCCCCTCTTAAACATCCCGAAAACTTTTGATATCATATCAGAGCTGAGGTCTAACTTTGAATGCCTTAAAACTCAAATTCTCCTTAACCCTCAGTACTATGAATGACTGACTCAATTCAACATTTCTTATGGGGAGCTGCACGGTCTCTCTGTAGACTTTTTTCCACTTATGGCTTATGCCTCTATCGTAGGACGCGACAACTTTAATTTAGACAAGTTTCAAGACATTTCCTTGGTTTCTACAAAAAAAAGTTCATCCGCAAATGTCTTCTTCTTCCCGTCACCTTGCTTCCCTCCTAAGCTCTCACCTTTCTTCAGTTTCTCATCGCGTCCGCAATTGAAATCTCATTGCCCTCAAGTCAAGTGACTGTGGAGCGATAGCCTCAATCCAATCCCCATCCACAACCTGACCGGAATCTCGAATTCCTTCAACTCCAAGTGTCAAACCTCATCACTCTCACTCCAATCCTGGCAAATTGTTTTTGTCAAATTCCGTTGTTTATCTAAACTCTCCCCCGCCCGCATTCCCGTTCCCTACCCCTGCACACCTCATAACAAGATGGTTGGTTTGGTGTTTTAGGTTTTTTTTTTTTTGGTGGAAAACAAACGGAATCAATAAACTCTCCCGCTCCGCGCGCACCTTTCACCCCTTGTCACAGCCATCATCTCCATTAAGGGTATAAACTTTGTCTCCCCAGCCATTGGCAGACAGATCAGAGATGTGAGGGCCCCGCGCCCCCATCCATTCCCGCCGCCGTCAGAGAGAAGTCAAAACAAAGCCAGAAGAAATTCTCAAGTTTTATATCTCAATTGTGTGCCGACATTTATATCCCTTTTCATTGCAGGATGGAGAGTTGCGTCCCCCATCGGATACATTCCTTCATTCCTTCTTCCCCGTCGTCGCGCTGATCGGTGTCATGGTGTCTCCTAATTTTTTTCCTTTTTTCTTTATCGTCGCCTTCGTCTCGACATTTGTCGCTTTATGTCTTCAGCGTCTGCTGTTGGATTCGACTCAGATACCCTCCCACCGGTCCCGCTCAAAATTGGTTTCAATTGTGAATACACAAACCGAAGAAACTTGCTCGACAAACAAGTCCAGGATGTGTGTGAGTGGAGGGGGTGTGGGGCGATGCCGAATCCTGCCAATTGTTTGTTGGTTTGTTTATTTATTGTTTCAAGTGCTCGTTGAACAGATAAACAACTCAGAAGGACCATCGCCCTGGATGTGCGGAGGCAGGTCGGCACCATGAGGGCGTAAAGGATAAAACAAAGCGAGGTAACGTTTATCTGTGGGACTCATCGCTGCAAACGACCTGCAGCTATTGATTTTCGATTTGTGCGAGGGCAAACTATGGAAGTGAGTTCTGCGAGTGCAACTATCATGGGCAGAGGGCTGGAGAGGGTTTCTTTTTTACGGTTGATAGCTGATTCCAAAACAAACACATATCCGGGGTGCTCCTGAGTGGAGGAGTGATCTAAATTGAGATTGATTGTGATTAAGGGTGTGGAGAGCGTCCAGACTATTAGAAGCTACTTACCGCTGATGGCACTGCGAAGGTGCAGGGGTTGCTGCCTCCCCAACGCATCCCAGGATAACCCACGTGATGACTTCATTTCGAGACTCTGCCGCCAGCGGCGCCAAATCAAGCGACACGGAACGAAACTCGAAACTCCTTCGGGTGTGGAATTGATTTTCAAACCGTGACTCGAGGGGGGCGCACAACAGTACGAGAGCTGCAGGCGGATGCGGTTGGGGTTTTAGTGGATTTTCACTGGATTTCCAGCGGATTTTCGGTGGCTGTATGCAGCTTTGTCGGTATCCTGGGTGCCTGGGGATGGAACTATTTTGAAAACTTTTCCCGGATGTGCACTCTGGTATCGATTCCGGGACTTCACGGAGTCAAGGGGCATAATTGAGTTGACTATCGACCAAGGATGCAGTCTGTGTGTAGCTATAATGGAATTTGTGGTTCGATTGCACTCGGCAGAGTGGTAGCACTGATCATGATCTCATTCAAAATTCAGGGATGTCAAGGGCTTGTTGAACTTATATCTGCGGAATTGAGTTCTTTGAACACGGGTTATGCCCGACAGGCCTTAACATTGACTGGACGTGGGTATACCACTTTTCACTCAGTCATAACCTATATCCCGCCTACTCACTAACGAGACCCTTCAACTCCCTCCTTGTCATGAGGTATCTCCCACACCTATCACTGCCACCAGCAACAGGACAACCTCTCTTCCCAATTCACTCTGCACCACCCCCCTGTCGAAAAAAGAACCCATTTGGTCCTTCGAGCCGAATCAATGGACCCTTAAATCTCCACTTGAACGATTTACAATCCACTCCGATTGTGCGATTGTAAATTGTTCGCCCACTACGAAGTCAACTGCAAGCACACGCCACCTCCAACGATCCACACTCCATCATTGTAACGGCGGTGGCGAGGTCATAACCGAAGAAATATATTTTTCGGCATCGCGCTCGCCGCCCCTCCAAAGCAGAAAGCAATTAACATTTCGAGCTCTTTCCGCTTCTAACTTAGTGCCGAGCATGCAACAACTTTCGGACATTAATTTCCTGCGCCCTGTATCCTGGACTGTAGTGCACGTACCGGTGGAAACAACAGCAACGCCGGTCGTTGCCAAAACATTAACTACCGCGTCTCGTGGGGAAGAGCCCCGCTGGGTTCCAGCAAGCGCATCAGTGTAGTAGAGCAGCACTCCCACATGAAGGTGCCGCCTCCCTTTGGTGCATTAGCCTTGCCGTTGTTCCACCTGTGCACACTTTGACTTTCAAAATGAGGGTCGGGCTGGATCAAGGATACCTTAAAGTCGCTCGTATTTATTGAGATTGCCTTGCTCCACGTCTGTGTCCTCAGCAGCGACGGCATCGCTGTCAGTGTTCGCTGTCTTGTCTTGCTCTCTGGTGGCGCCGCCTCCTCCGTCGTCTCTCGGCTCACTGGAAATTTCTGTCGCGGGATATTCCTTATTAGGGGAGGGATTGGAGCGATTATTTATTTAAAGACCAAAGGAATCTTATACTTTAAGAAAACGTTGCAGTACTTCGAGAGTCGGCACCTGCGACTGCGAAAGGGTTGAGGCAGCCTTCGGGGTGCTCGATGTCTGTCATGCTGCTACGAGTTATGAATATTCTTCGCCGATTTAAGGGTGTTTGAGTGTTTGGCTCACAATGGTTCCTAATGGGGATTAAGTGCGCACTTCTTATCCAGAGGTTTGGATTGCCATGAGCATGCCTTCGGTTCATCATGTTTTCATGAGAAGTTGTTGGACTGACGTGCCACTGTGTGTCAGGAGTCAGACAGAAGTGGTGTGTGTGCCCTTAAAAGCGTCTCAGAGTTGGATTCAGGTTGAAGGACATTTTTGATGTAAGTTTAAGTGACGAAAAATGTGGACCTCAAACTTAAAATTAGTTCAGTGAACGTAGTGAATATTCCACAGTTCTTTGTTGGGCGCCAATTCTTTTTTTTTTTTTTTGTTTTGTGTGGCCGCCATGGCATAGTGGGCAGAGTGCGACGCTATAGATTAAGGAAAAGTAACTGATGAATAAAAAATACATTTTTTATCTTAAACTATAGTGCGAAGCTCACAGGCCGAAAGGTCTAGGTTCGATTTCCAGCTCAACACCAATTTTTCGAATTTTTCACGGCACCACCTCACTCGAGCTGCTGACAACACTCAAAGAGTAATAACTGTCTAAGAAAGCTTCTCAATTTTCGCCGTTCGGAGTTGGCACAAAACTGTGGGTCCATTTTACTCGTGAGAGAACAGTATCGCACACAACACGAGTAGTTGATGAGCAAGCTAGGCCCTGGTCCCCCTGTGGACTGTCGCTCCAACAATTATTATTTTGTTTTGTATTTGCCGTTTTTGTTTACCTCTCTGTCTTGATGACAGTTAGAGAAAAAGGTAGTGACATACCAGCTTACCTAAAATGGGATTTAAAGCCGCTGATGGTTGGCATTAACTTTCTTTCCCACAAGTAACCACAAGCTCCCTTAGTCCCTCGACATCTTAATAAACCTCTTTTTCATTTGAAATCCATGCGCCATTATTTTCCCTTCAAGTAAAATCCTTCAAATCGCTCAAAATCAAATCAATTGAAATGCCAAAGGACCCGCACCTGCCCTTCCACAACCTTTGACATATTTCTGTCTTCGTCTCAAACAGGGCAGATCAAAAACCGAAATTTTCAAATCACCACCATCGATTACCAACATGACAGATTAAGCACACTCCAGGCATAAATCCTCAAACAACAAACACTCCTCGAGAAGGACACGTGCGTAGGCGGCACATTAACTGGCAGTCAAGAGAGGGAATTAAGTGGAAACCGACTTTGAATGTGCGCTCCTTTAAGGACGATTAACCACTTGGCAATCCAGTATGGCACCTTTTAAGGTAACAAGACGGAGAAACATTTCACGCTCGATTGAGTCGGTCGAAGAGCGGGCAACACACACCGACACACATTCAAAGGACTACCACATGAAGGAAAGGATGTGTATTTTCGTCTTTGCCGTCGCCGTTGCCGTCATCGTCAGGAAGGAAAGGCATTCGAATTGAATTTCCTCACTCGAATGACTGTGTTGTCAGGAAGTGAGGGCGTTTCAAAAGCACACAGGAACACAAAAGCGATTGTTATTGCTTATCCATTTGTATGCGAGAATGATTGTTCGGTGACGAATGGGCGGGTGGTTGGGTGGGTAACTGCTGGGGAAGACTTTTGACAGTTTTATCGCCTTAGAATGCAAATGGAAGGGGGCGTGAGTGGGGAATGACTGCGAAAATTCAGACTTCAGAAGATTTTTCGTTGGCGACGCAGTTCTTGGAGTGGGTTAATGACTACTCAGTTATAATTCACGATAAAAATGATTTTCTTCAAAAATATTTAGCTCATGGCGTGGTGGTACTTTCCAACATTTTGAGATGTAGATTGTCGTTCGGCATGAAGGCGCAATGCGTTATTCAATTAAAAATTGTGAAATTTGACAAAGATCGAAAGTTCAGAAATGTTCGAAATTCCAAAATATAATGCACTCTATAAAAAAAATTCAGAAAGGGGCGATGCCAAATACCAGCTTCAAAGACGAGAATCCCGTTGGTTGATTTTACGAATTTCACTATGCAGAAATATCCAAAAATGTCAAAACGGACGATAAGCCCAATATCTCTAAATGTTCAAGCAACTCCAATAACAAAAATGGCAACATCTCCTTTGTAAGTTTTAAAATAGAACCAATTTAGAAAAAGCCGATGGATATAGCACCAAGTTAAAAATCATGCAATTACCTTAATCAGGAAATAACCAAAATAAGAAGAGCCATAAATTCTAAGCAAATCACAATCTAAAAATTTCAAAGTATTTTCCAAGCTATAGCTAAAATACAAAACCTAAATAATTCCAAATTTCCGAAAATTTTTAAAATCCTGATTAGACCAATGCACAGAAATGCAAACATCAACAAATTTTTCAAAAAATTCGGAAGCCCGATGGCATAACCCAAAACTCAGAATCGCTTAGGTACTGATATGCCCAAAATATTGAAATTCTAAAAATCCTGAAATGCCCAAAATGTCTAAATTCCTATTAAAGCAAACATTCCGAAAAGCCCAAATTTCCATTTCGCAATTTGTGGTCGCCGTGGCGTAGTGGGTAGAGTGCGACGCTCACGAAGGGTCCAGGTTCGACTCCCACCTCAACACCAATTTTTCTAATTTTTCACGGCACCACCTCTTTCGAGCTGCTGACAACACTCAAGGAGTAATAACTGTCTAAGAAAGCTTCTCAAATTTCGCCGTTCGGAGTCGGCAAAAAACTGTAGGTCCCTTCTTCTCGTGAGAGAACAGTAGCGCGCACAACACGAGTAGTTGATGAGCAAGCTAGGCCCTGGTCCCCCTTTGGACTGTAGCGCCAACAATTATTATTAATTATTATAATAATAAAGAAATTAATAATCCAGAAATCGTTAAAAAAAGAGCTCCAAAATGCCACAATCTGGAAAAATCGAAAATCACAAAACAGCCTAAGTCCAGAAGTGCCAACAAATTAAAAATTCAGGAAAAAGCCAATTTTCGCAGTGCCTGAACTGCCTGAATTCGATGAACTACCCAAAATTCCGCTGATCGTAATCACAAAATTCAAGAACTGTGCTTAGTTTAATATAGAAATCTCCGAAATTCAGAATAACCTACTATCCCAAAATAATCTAGATTTTGAATATCCAAAGTTCCAAGAAACAAGTTCCAAAGTCGGAATTCTAACCTTTGTTCCGTAACCACACAATTTCAATTTCTTAAAAGTTCAGAAGATACCGAAATGCCCAAAATGTTTACATTTCTTGAATATCGCAATACTCACAAACCAAAAATTCAAAAAGCCCGAAGCCTCTTCTAACGCCTGAAATGATAAAACTAGTGTTGTGTCCAAAATTTCAATAGGGCTTAACACCTCGTTGGACACCGTTCGAAACCTGAAATACACGGAATCATTTGGGTGTGAACTGAATCCCGCTATTTCAAAAATCACAAAATCGTGTGAAATCCAAACTCCATTAATTCAGGATGTTCCGAAAACAAGCAGCTAATAGTAGTTTTTCAATCGTCCTCTATATTTCTGTCCACGAATGACATCGATATTGTGCAGCTATCGAGGCTTCCACTTCATTCGGGTTTCGAATTAATAAAAAAATTAATGCACATCCCATCGCATTATGTCCAACCCAGTGGAGAAACGAAATTGACTTGCACCACAAGTGTCACTCAATCTGCAACTGAGAACCCCTGGTGTGCGGATTTCCATTGAAATGACGAACCCTCTCGACGTTTGACTTTCGATAATCGATTTGGGAGTGGAACATGTATCGCCGAGTGTCAAAAATGATTGAAGTGCAGGTATGGAAACGTCAAGATATCATTTTGCTGTTAATTTTGAAAAATGTTCGGCCTAATAGCCCTTTTAAAGTTAAATAATCAAAGTCAGATCAAATCCAGAGTGAAAACTTACACGGTACACAAGGGAATGCAATTAAGAACACGCATGTGGAATTTTGAAACTGAAGAACTGTTGTACTAAAGTGCTAAATTTTTAAGTCTTCAGTCTCATTTAATTAATAAGAACTTAACCGAAAGTTCGCGGCCGCCGTGGCGTAGTGGTTAGAATGCAACACTTACACGCCGAAGGGTCTAGGTTCGATTCCCAGCTGAACACCTCGCATTTTTTCACGGCACCACCTTTTTCGAGATGCTGACAACACTCAAAGGGTAATAACTGTCTAAGACAGTTTCTCAAACTTCGCCGTTCGGAGGCGGCAAAACACTGTAGGTCTTTTCTACTCGTTTAGGTCCCTTCAACTTGTGTAGGTCCCTTCTACTCTTTCTATAAATAAAGGTTCAAATGTAAATTTCCGCAATATTCCTCCATACAGCATCTTCTTTGTAAACTATACGAATATAAGGTTATCAATTATCTCCCGTCCGCCTTTTTGCTCTTCATTCAATGCTTCATAAAAAATGTCACAGTGATCGAATTTAATTCAAATATGCTCCGTGTTGTTCGATAATCTGTTTCCATCTAGACGGTAACTTCATAATACCCCGTTCGAAGACGCTTCCTCACAAGCCCCTTTTGAGTTCAACTTCACACAAGGGCGTTCGCCATGGACAGGGACAGGTGTTAATCAGTTGGCGCTATGTCCGGGATATATGGCGGATGGGATAAAACTTCCCATAAGAGCTCCCGTAGCTTCTGAAGAGTCATCAGCGAAGTGTGTGGTCTTGCATTGTCCTGGTAAAACATTGCACCCATCCTGTTGGCCAATTCCGGACGCTTCTGGTCGATCGCCTGCTTCAAGCGGTCCAGTTGTTCGCAATAGAAGGTAGAATTAAGCGTCTGGCCATATGGAAGCAGCTCATAGTGGATGATTCCCTTCCAATCCCACCAAACACACAGCAAAACCTTCCAGGCCGTCAATCCCGGCTTGGCCACTGTTTGGAACGATTCACCGGCCTTCAACCACGACCGTTTTCTCTAGATATTGCCGTCTGGCCATATAAAAGCAGCTCATAGTGGATGATTCCCTTCCAATCCCACCAAACACACAGCAAAACCTTCCAGGCCGTCAATCCCGGCTTGGCCACTGTTTGGAACGTTTCACCGGCCTTCAACCACGCCCGTTTTCTCTAGATATTGCCGTATGTGATCCCTTTTTGGTCGCCAGTCACCATTCACTTCTAAAATGGGTCGAGTTCTTTCCGTTTCAACAGCAAATCGCAGGCGTTGATTCGGTCCAGATGGTTTTTTTGCGTCAAATCATGTGGCACCCAAACATCAAGCTTTTTTATGTATCCAGCCTTCTGCAGATGGTTGACTAACTCCCATCTCCTGGGCGATGTGACAAGGCGCCACTTGCCGGTCTAACTCGATGAGTTCCATGATTCGGTCGGTCGTCGTCACAGGTCTTCCGCCGGCTGGCTTATTTATGGTGTCTTTTTCACCGGCTCTGAATTGCCGAAACCTTTTCTTCGCGGTTCGAAGTGATAGAGTACCATCCCCCAAAACACCATAACTCTCACGGAACGTTTTTCAAGCAAATTTGCCTTAAACGAAGGAAAGCTTAATAGCGCGAATTTCACGTTAGTGAACTCCATTTTTACACGTCTACAACTGTTAAACGCCATATCCAAAGTAATCATGCATAGCGTCGTTTTGCAGGTTATGTCAAGCTCTTTCAAATGATGTACAGCAATGCCTGATACTAGCTCTGTAGCGCTTTGTACATAGCCGGAAAATTCAAAAGACAAAAAAGGCGGAAGGGAGATATTTTCAAGCCTTATACCAATTATACCGGTATGAAATGAATGAAAATAAAACACTAATTATTAATGGGAAAGTAAAAACATTTTATTCAAAGTATTGGCCATTGTTTTCTACACATTTTGACCACCTTTCTGGCAATTTGTGAATAACACGCCAATAAAATTGTTCGTCTTTTAAAGCAAACCAATCAGAAACACAATTTTCGACCTCCTCGTAGGAATCAAAGTGCTGCTCAGCCAATGCGTGTCCCATCGATGAAAACAAATGGTAGTCGGAGGGAGCCAAGTCTGGTGAATACGGCGGGTGGGGCAGCTGCTCCCAGCCAAATGTTTTGATTGTATCCTGAACCGGTTTTGCTTTGTGTGCAGGTGCATTGTACCTTACCTTGCCGTGTCTTCTGGCCCATTCTGGTCGTTTCTCGATCAATGCATGGTTCAAATTGATCACTTGTTGTAGGTAGCGATCAGTATTAACGGTTTCACCAGGTTTTAGGAGCTCGTGATACAGCACACCTTTCTGGTCCCACCAAACACACAGCATTGTCTTCTCGCCGAATCGATCTGGTTTTGCAGTCGATGTTGTTGGTTGTCCTAGATTAACCCATGATTTTTTCCATTTAGGATTCTTAAAATAAATCCATTTTCATTGCCAGTAACAATCCGAAGCAAAACCGAGTTTTTTCCGGGTCTTTGAACAAAATTTCACAAGTGTTTTTTCGGTTTTCCATCTGTCTTTCATTCAATTCATGTGGCACCCATTTTCCACACTTTTGGATCTTTCCCATAGTTTTTAAACGGTTGGAAATTGTTTGTTGTGCAACATTTAACATTGCTGCCATTTGCTTTTGAATCAAAGTGTCATCTCCCTCCAATATCGTTTGCAATTCAGCGTCTTAAAACTTTTTTCGTGGTCTTCCACGTTCTTCATTTCTCACATCAAAATCATTATTTCTGAACCGTTGAAACCATCTTTTGCATGTTGCTTCTGATAGAGCATGATCACCATATGTCTCGACAAGCACTCGATGCGACTCTGCAGCACTTTTCTTCAAATGAAAACAAAAAATTAATGCCTTTCGCAAATCATTACTTTCTGGTACAAAATTCGACTTTTTTAAAACGATGAAAAAATATGATGTAGTCTGTTCAGTGACTTGATGTATACTAAATATTTTTCACAGCTGTCATAGCAAGCAAACGAAAAAAAATAAGGGCTCGTTCACAAGAAATGTTCCCTATCGAGACATTTGTATCTTGATGCTCACTTAATACGGGTATACCTGGTATATTAAGCAGTCTGCGACGCTTTTTCTTCATCTTTGTGCGGCCCTACGGTCCGGAGGGGTTATGGGTTTCAACCGACATACCTCTCCAGCCCCCGCAATCACTCTCCTGCTGCCATTAGTTCCGATTCCAAAAGGCCGATTTTGGAAACGATTACGTACTTCGTTGGAAAGGTCTGACAGAAATAATTGATGTGCACCAGCATCATTGGTTTTAGACTTTTCGAAAATATCGGGCGGGACAAGACTACATTTGCAAAGGGCATACTGGCGATCCCAAATAATTTGTAGACCATGAATTGGAGACGTTACTGTATCAGGATCCGTACCAAATACAAAGTGAACTGGCAGAGTCGTTGGGAATGAGACAGCAAACACTTTCCGTTGGGTTAGAAAATTTGGATTTATTCAAAAGCAAGGAAATTCTGTGTGGTGTACGAGTTGAAATCGAGAGATGCCGAAAGCAGAATTTGAACTTCGGAATTGTTTCTTAAAAGACATCAAAGGAAGAGCTTCTTGTGCCGGATGGTGACTGAATGTGAGAAGTAGAAAAACTATAACCCCAAAAGGAAATAAACTATGAAAAGCTTGGTCAACTTGCTTCGTCTACATCGATGTCACATCGAGAAACACATGCGCTTCAAGAGTCACGCTATGCATATGCTGGGAATAGAATTATGATGTGCACTATGAGCTGCTAAAACCAGTGTTAGGATACGTTATCGACTACAAAAAATGCGTTTGAACCTTGTATTGACTAAAAAACAGCCACAAATGATCAACAGGCATAACAAGGTGATTTTGCAACATGAGCACCTTCCGCCTAAGGTAGCTGTAGCGGTCAAAACCTACCTGGAGTGGAATGTCGAACACCACCTGCTGCATTCTCCATACCTTGCATTTACCGATTACAGGGTTTTACGACGGATACATAACTATCTGGTGGTTCACCGGTTCGAGTATTTGGAAAAATTCGAAGAATGGCTCTAAGATTGGATCGATCTCAAGAAGAACTCAGCTTTTAGAGATGACATTCGAAAATTATAAAGAACTGGAAAATGTAATCACTCGAGGCCAAGAATTTGAAAATTAATATACTCTTAATTTTTTTTATTTTAAACATAAAAAACGAATTGATTTGTACCTTGGAAAAATTAAAGGACAACAAACAGAAAGAAATCCCCAATTATAAAAAGAGTTTGTTAGTGAAAACGAAACCATAAAATAAACAAAATGTATTCTTTCCACAGTTGTATTGCCAGTGAAGAGTCAGACAGAGTTCAATGCCAACAACGACGAAGAAAATGTTACCCAATGTCCAAAAAAATTTGCTAAACTATGCTCCACAAGCCACTCTCATTAGTCTTTGCAACATTACAAATTAAACGCGGTTCAATCAAATGATAACACAAATAAAAAGAAAGAACTCAATTTTATTTCCAGTCAATGGGCCAAAGACAAACCGTGATTGCCACTCAAACCACAGGCACTCTCTTCGAACTAACACCCACTTGAAAGCGATTTCCATACCCTCCCATGTGGCTAACGAGACTACAGGCCCTTCCAACGCCCCCGGCAAAAAAACTGAAAAACTCCCCCACATCACCGCATCACGAAATTGGATTCCCCCATTAAGACTAATTCGAGCGAATCTATATCACACCTTCGCCCACCTCGGGGGGGGTGGCAGCAAAAAAATGCGATCCGATCATCCGCACAGGGTGTGGAACACCCACACTGACTGCGCTGACGCCGCCCGCCTTCCGAATCAACCGATGCGAGTAATTTAAAGTGCAATTGGTTTTTATGGTAATTTGCTGACTTTCGGAGGCATTCTGACTGTTGTTGGCGGCGCGGCGGGGTGCCAACGACCGCCACAGCATACGTGTAGTTGGTTTTTTAATCCCAACTAAATTTCCCAGCGCACGAAACTATTCCAAATTGCATAATTGATAGGTATGGCCAGCAACGGGTGATGGTTGCCAGCAATCGCCGCCGCTGCAGCTGCCACTGTGCGTCGCCGCCACCACCACCGCCACTTGTGCCCGGCCCTGTCCACTTCTGACCGAATGCAATTCCTGGGAAATTAATTAAATACCTCGGCCGCCGTGAGTAGGATTAAATTTCAATCAATATCGAAATGGATTTACATACGAGCATCAGGAACGCATTGTGTGTTCGGGAGAGGGAGTTGTGAAATTTTTTCTTTGCTCCCCGCCGGGGATGTTCGCCGCGGGGAAGTTATGAAGCACGAAGCCGAGATAATTTAGCTGATTGCGGCAGGTGAAGCTGTCGACAGCAGCCTTATAATCCTTTGAGCGCATTACTGGCCGCAATGACAGGTGCCCGGCGTGCTTCTGTAAACGAACCACGTTCCATGTGTGAACCCGGCCGTCTCTCCTGCCGCACGGGCAGAAAGTTTAATTAAACCGACTCTCAGGGCCGAATAGACTTCATTTCGACGTCAGCCTACCCAGACAAGGCGTCTCATGGCAACAATTTATTTACAACTTGGTCCACAACCCAACAGCGTCTGATCCAATTGCCTGGAGTCGAACTGGGAGACTCAGAAACTTGCAGGAGCTATCTTTTTAATTGCTTTTCGTCATCGGTCGTTAAGAACACCGCCGACTGTCTGCCTGTGCCTTGTAGTGAACACCAGGCTTGTCGTAGTCGCTGTCGTTGTCATCGTCATCATCAGTTGTCCATCTACCTCTCTTCATACGCCATTGAACCACAGATGGAGTTAACGCCAAGCAATCAAAACTTTTTCCATATAAAAAAGTTGGACATCCGCAAAAGAATGGAGGATCTGCAGAAGGACATAGCCTGACCGATACCAGGCGGGGAGGAACTTGAAAAGAAATCAAATCGTCTGACGGGCAGAAAATAAACAAAATAAGCAACGATGCCTAGCGGCACACCACTGGTCTCATCGCCAGACATTTCCTCCATCCTTAATCACTTTCGCGCTGTATCGCCATTTGCAGCGGCGGCGGCAGCGATGGTAGAAAGTTTCCCTTCTGCGCTTTTTCTGGCCCACATAAATAATTGAGGAGGTGGCGCACTGAGGGCGTCAACAGCAGCGGCAGTGGGTGACTGCCCTGGCGGTTCATCCGGAGTCACGGAACTCACGTTTTTCACAGTCGATATAACCGCTCATTAATTACGCATCGCCCAAGAAGAATTTTGAAAAACAAAAAACGAAAAGTGAGACCAGAATCGAAAGGCGCCAGTAAGTGGTGTGCCAGACAACAGGTTACTGTGTGAAAGGTAATTAGCTGATGAACGAGGTTCACTCTCTTGAAGAGAGAAATGAGAATGAGAGGGAGAGGCTGTGAGAGCAGCATTTCCACGAAAGGATTACCCCACTATGGTGAATTTTGTGTTCACTCCTTTCGAGGAGTGATTTCTCCTTTCCGGTGGTAGTTTGTTGTTCATTTTTTTTTTGAAGCAGTTGAAAATGCTGCAGCAGTCTCTGGCGAACTGTTGGTAGTTAAGGATGTCGTTGGTGGCAAGCGGAAAGTTGTGAAGGGTTTATGATTCTGATTTTGTTTCGACTGAAATATGCAGTCTGCGTCAACTAAAACATAAGAAGACGTGGCTTGGTGGTTCGGGGGTGACAATTTTCTTTTCGTCCAATGAATAGCCAAATGTTAGGCCTTAGGTATTTTTAAGCGGCCATAACTTTATAACAAATGGTAGTCGGAAGGAGCCAAGTCTGGTGAATACGGCGGGTGGGGTAGCTGCTCCCAGTCAAGTGTTTTGATTGTATCCTGAACTGGTTTTGCTTTGCGTGTCATCTGGCCCATTCTGATCGTTTCCCGATCAATGTATGGTTCAAATTGATCATTTGTTGTCGGTAGCGACCAGTATTAACGGTTTCACCAGGTTTTAGGAGCTCGTGGTACAGCACACCTTTCTGGTCCCACCAAGCACACAGCATTGTCTTCTTGCCGAATCGATCTGGTTTTGCAGTCGATGTTGATGATTGTCCCAGATTAACCCATGATTTTTTCCATTTAGGACTCTTAAAATAAATCCATTTTTCATCGCCAGTAACAATCCGATGCAAAACCGATTTTCTTTCGCGTCTTTGAAGCAAAATTTCACAAGTGTTTTTTCGGTTTTCCATCTGTCTTTCATTCAATTTATGTGGCACCCATTTTCCACACTTTTGGATCTTTTCTATAGCTTCTAAACGGTCAGAAATTGTTTGTTGTGCAACACTTAACATTGCTGCTATTCGCTTTTGAATCAAAGTGTCATCTCTATTTAATATCGATTGCAATTCGGTGTCTTCAAACTTTTTTGGTGATGTTCCACGTTCTTCATTTCTCACATCAAAATCATTATTTCTGAACCGTTGAAAACTTCTTTTGTATGTTGCTTCTGATAGAGCATGATCAACATATGCCTCGACAAGCACTCGATGCGACTCTGCAGCACTTTTCTTCAAATGAAAACAAAAAATTAATGCTTTCCGCAAATCATCACTTTCTGGTACAAAATTCGAAATTTTTCACACGATGAAAAAATATGATGTTGTCTGTTCAATGACTTAATATTTTTCACAGATGTCATAGCAAACAAACAAACAAAATAAGGGCTCGTTCACAACAAATGTTCCATATCGAGACATATCTTGACGCTCACTTCATACGGGTATACATGATAAATGGCTGTCCAGGCGCTTGACCATTGCAACAATTTTCGATTTTGGAAAGTAAATCTGAACGACAACAAGAATTTATGTAGTAGTAAGTTGTTCACATCTCCGACACAGCACATCATTTGCTTCTGAAGGGATGAAACTCTTTTCATTCAAATGAAGACACGGAACCATAAACCAGATGCTTAGTGTTGGGCGCTCTATTACTCCTCCATGAGTGTAGAAGACCTACAGTTTATTGCTGACCTTGATACTTGTGAAACTATTCATGACAATTGACACTTTCTGAGTGTTGTCAGGAACTTAAAAGACGTGGTGCAGTATTTTAACATTTTTCTTGATGTAGTCGATGCTACGTCGAGGAGGCCAAATCGGTCAAATAGCTCTCCTAGCTCAACCATTGTCCCAACTGGATCCCCAATCACCAAAATAATCCTGATTTGACATGAAAATTGTGGTGCCACAACATACCAGCCTATCAGCATTCAAGTTCAGTATGAGAGCAAATTTCTGAACTAGATCTTGGCATGAGCCTGCTCTGTGTTGCCACACTGAAAAAGTTTTCTCATCGGTCAGAGATGCGAATCGTATGAAGGAGCTATCGACCCCACGAAGAACATTTTGCTACTTTTCCGGACTGGTTACAGAACTCAGAACTTCGTTAAGTAAAGTTAACATTGGCAAAAAGTAACTTCGTACAGGCAGTAAGTGCTAATAATCATAATTGTTGGCGCTACAGTAAAAAGGGGAACCAGGGCCTAGCTTGCTCATCAACTACTCGTGTTGTGCGTGCTACTGTTCTCTCACGAGTAGAAGCGACCTACAGTTTTTTGCCGACTCCGAACGGCGAAATTTGAGAAGCTTTCTTAGACGCTTATTAATCTTCGAGTGCTGTCAGCAGCTCAAAAGAGTTGGTGCCGTGAAATATTAGAAAAATTGGTGTTGAACTGGGAGTCGAACCTAGACCCTTCGGCGTATGAGCGTCGCACTCTACCCACTACGCCACGGCGACCACGGCAGTAAGTATTATTTCCCAAAATAGTCCCTTCTTTTTGTTGCCAAAGTTCTGTGTTCGGCCGCCATGGCGTAGTGGGTAGAGTGCGACGCTCACACGCCGAAGGGTCTAGGTTCGATTCCCGGCTGAACATCTCGAATTTATCACGGTACCAAAGCATTTCATTTCATTTCATATTTATTTAAGTAGCATAAACAATAGGACATACAGTTTGTAGAACAATATTTTTTAGAGGTTTAGGACAAAGTCCTTTACAGCTATGAAATATATTTAGCAAGATTACATAATGTATTTTTATATATATTGTATGTAAGATAATTCAAGGGAAAGCTACAAGGTAAAACCCTTTTTCAATTCTTAAGACTAACATTCCCCATTCAAATAAATTTTATGTTTACTGTGGAGAGTATTGTAGACATTTAATTAGCTCATTATCAGAGAAATCGCATTGAATATAAAGTCGTAAAGTCAATTGATCAATTAGAGTTTGTATGAAGGTGATGTTGCTTTGCTCATGGAGCCTACGGGTTGAATAGTTTCGTGGTGAATTTAGCATAATTTTCATAATTTTATTTTGGCTTCTTTGGAGTTTCATTATATGAGTCTTAGCACAGTAGTACCAAACAGGACAACCGTAAAGTAACGTAGTTTGAAAAACAGACTTATACAAAATGATCTAATTTTCAATACATATTTTTGGTTTTCTGTTTATGATAGGATACAGAATTTTAATGTTACACAGGGGACCAGAGCCTAGCTTGCTCATCAACTGCTCGTGTTGTGCGCGCTACTGTTCTCTCACAAGTAGAAGGGACCTACCGTTTTTTGGCGACTCCGAACGGCAAAGATTGAGAAGAATTTTCTTAGACGATTATTACTCTTCGAGTGCTGTCAGCAGCTCAAAAGAGGTGGTGCCGTGATAAATTCGGAGTGCTGCCCGGCATAGCACCTAGACCTTCGGCGTGTGCGCGTCGTACTCTACCCACTACTCCACGCCGGCCAATCATCATCCGCAGTTACACATAAATGAAAACAATGCGTGTAACACAAAATAAATTCTTATTCTTTGGGTGGAGTTACAACCCATGTTGGAGTTCAGGCCTAACCAATATGCTTCTTCAGGCAATCTTTCTCCACCTGCCCCAGTTAGGCTCTACAAGTTGCTTAAAGATTGATCTTCTTTTGTGCGCCATCTTTGCCTAGGTCGTCTTCTGTCACAAAAGCTGGGCTTCGAAGTTTTAGGTTCGGAGCAATGGTGTTCATATGCTCTTCATGCTTAGCCCTCTTTAACGTTGCAGCCAAAGGGACTTGAACTAGCGCATGGTGCCGTACAGTCCATAAAGTCCGTCGTTGAATCTTCCAAATGCTTTCAACATAACCATAACCAAACATTTTCTCTCGAAAAGGACTTTCTTATCCGCTTTCAGTAACGTCCAAGTTTTCACGTCGTAAAGCTGAACTGGAATGACCAAGCTAATATACAAAGCCAGGATAGTCTTTCTAGAGAAGGCTCTTTTACTCAATTGCCCCCTGAGTCTAAGGAAACGCGATTAGCAGGAGGTTTGATTTCTGCACCGATGTGGTTGTCCCTATTTACCGCGGAACCAAGCCAGGTGAAGTTCTAGACTACCCCAAAGTTTCTGCTGCTCAATGTGAGGCTCTGTAAGAGGCATCGATGTTGTGCCCCCTGAGTCTAAGGAAACGCGATTAGCAGGAGGTTTGATATCGGCACTAATGTGGTTGTCCCTATTTACCGCGGAACCGAGCCAGACGAAGTTCTAGACTACCCCAAAATTTCTGCTGCTCAATATGACGCTCTGTACAAGGCGTCGATGTTGTGCCCCCTGAGTCTAAGGAAACGCGATTAGCAGGAGGTTTGATATCGGCACTAATGTGGTTGTCCCTATTTACCGCGGAACCGAGCCAGACGAAGTTCTAGACTACCCCAAAATTTCTGCTGCTCAATATGACGCTCTGTACGAGGCGTCGATGTTGTGTGTACTTCCTTGTTGACAGCAAGTACTTCACTTTGCCCATATTAACGGCCAGATCCCTTTTAACCGCTTCCGTTTCAAAGCCAGCAAACGTCTCATTGACAGCTCACTGTGTTCATCCAATCACATCAATGTAGTCTGCTTAAGCCAGCAATTGAGCTGAGTTTAGGGAGATCATGTCTTTGGTGTTGACTTGCGATTTTCGCACGATCTTCTCAAAAATTTGTCCAAAGTCTGCTAAAGCGCGTAGGCTTGTCTAAAACCTTGTTTGACATTGAAGGTTTTTTTTATTGCAAATTTGTTTTAATTAACATTCAAGGCTATACTTATATACTAGACAAATTTTCTTAATACTAGCTTAGCAAATTCTTTTCTTACATCTTTCTTACTGGCATATGCGGATGCTCTAAGTTTATTAAACATAATAGATATTACTGCCTTTCGGCATCTTGTTTTTTTTTACTTTTAAATCTTAATCTAAACTTAAATTATGCTAAGAAAACTGTTTAAAACTTTGCATTTCGCTTTTTTTTTACATACTAATACTCAATATGCTTAAGTTAATGATGCTATACATTAACTATGTCCGTTGTAAGGACGCGTGCACCAGAGCGAATGAGTAAAAAAACGCTTGACAAAAACAACTGAGTTTAGATGATTGACTGACCGTTTATTAATCTCGTGTGCTGACTATTTATACATATTGCTGACAAAGGAGTGTAGACTTTGGGTCATTCACCCAACCAGATGACCGGCACTTTGCGGCTAATAAGCCGTAATACAGTGGGGTGTGAAAATTTTCTCCTCGTAAGTTTTTTTTTCTTCCACATTTTATTACTAACATATATAGTCTATACGCCGTGGTGCAACTTTTTTTATGGGTTTTGTATTATATATATAAAACCTAAACCTAAACTTAACTTCAAAACTAACTACTATCTACTTAAAACTAAAGTTAAGAAACTGACCACAGACTGTCCAGCTGACAATATACGTCCACATAAAATAACTCATAAAGACCAGTTAACGGCGGCAGGGATCGACTTTAGCACAGCCACCAGTACAGGTGACGTTCTTTCCCAGACTCCCTCCTGTCTCGGGCGGAGATCGCTCTACGGAACCGAAGCAGATCCTCGCGGCTGCGAGCGACGTTCGGTTTATAAAGGAGTCGCCGGTCCACTGTTCGGCGTGCGACATGGAAGATTATAGGGCATCCCTCCCTGTCCTGAACTAGACCCATCATATCTAAATAAAGGAATACCTCTGGTTAAATAAAGCCATTTTGCCATACCTTCTCGAAATACAAAATGATGGGGTAGTAAGCCCCGAAGATCAGGCTGTTGGTAGAAGTCAACGACTGTACAACGTGCCGTCGAATCAATTTTATTATGAAATTATCAATCCTTATCAGGTTTGCCTCGTTGTACAAAGTCTCGTTGGGATAAAATTTCTTGTACGCAGATTCGGGAGTTCGATACAACCTGAGACAGGTTCTGAGACACTGCCTCTCCAACAACCTCATGTTTTCCATCTGGGAAGAACTCACGTTGAACCACACAGAACAAGCGTATGCCATCATTGGCCGGATGAGTGTCATACAGCATATTACCTTCACCCTGGAATCAAGTTGGCTGCTGTAAGACAACCTTCGACCCACTGCAAAGGCTTTCCTGGCTTTCGTCAGAGCAGCATCTACATGTTTGTCAAAGTATAAATACTGGTCCAAACAAACGCCTAAGTACCACAACAAGCCCTTCACAGCTAACGGTTCTCCCCGTGGACCAACAATGCGGAACTTACGCCACTTTAACTTCGTGTCCCCTGAGGCCCTGGACAGCGGGGTCCTGGAATGGATAGTCTCGCATTTATTGAAATTAATTTTTGATTTTCCAGCTATCACAATATTTCTGAATCTTTTTGAAGTCATGATGCAGCAGGTTGTTAATAACTTCGACCTTTGGCGCTGATCTGTACGCTACCAAATCATCGGCGAACGCTATAATGTGCGGCATGGAGTACAAAAGGTTGCTCGTAAATATAGCGAACATGATTGGCGAACAGACATTGAAGGTCTCAGTGGGTTGACGGAGCAACGAGAGTCTTACATCGTCATCCTACACCATTTGATGAGTTTTTATTTGTGTTCATTGTCTCCTAGTGCCATTTTGATCCGAAATGGACTTGGTCCTTGCCAAAAATGTACGGTCTCTCGCTAGACGCTTATGCCATTGATGTCCTTCTTCATTTGTGTGCGTCACCTCAAACAAATTGTCATTGTTTTCTTGTTCCTGTCCTGTTAGCTCGGACTAAATGCATGTCCAGGCGGGAATCTTAACTTCTGTGCCCGCCCTACATGACGGAGGAATATAAGGCTAAGGGGTACATCACCGCCAAATTCTTAAACAGAAAATAGGACTTCTTTTGATGGAATCTTGCGAAGAAGACTCATCTCTGAATATTCTCCGAAAATTGCACCAATTTGACACTAGATATGTCGCCTACTCATTGTAATGTCCCTGCTGCTTTGCCAATGAGCACGACGGGAATGATCAAGTAACTGTACAATGCCAGATTAGTCCTTCACAAGGAGTCTTGAGTGCAATGAAGCAGTCTTTTCTGAAAGCGCTTGTTAAAGGTGCAACATTTAATTGGTTTGAATTTGTTATGGTGCTCCGAAGTGCAATCTTAGAATAACTGAATGTCGTTTATTTCGTAGATATGGAACTTGAACTTTGCAAAACTAATCTGGCATTTGTTCCGTCAATTGTCAAGTGATTTGTTTTGAAACACAGATGGCATAAAAGCTCTGATATCTACACAACACTTCCAAACTGTGGAATGATTGCTTTTGAAAATCACGGTTTTGTTCGACATACATATCACGCTACACATAATTATGCTCACTTCCGGTTGAATGGATACCCTTCCCCCTCCTCCCACCGCATACAAATGAACCTCTCACTTCCAAAGAAGTTTTCCTGACTACACAATTCCATCATCTTAAGGTGCTTTTTTCCTTAAAAGGACTGCGATTTCCAGACATTTACTATCCTCCAAACCATATTCCTCAAAAAAAACAAACCCACGTCCACAGTCACTTGCCTATGCCGTCAGTAATTGAATCCATGTTAGATACACAACGTCAAACATCTTGTTGAAAAATATGATCCTTCGAGCCGTATAACCAAGAAAAGCCTCTCCATTATTCTTCTGTGAAAATTTCAAAACAAGAGCATTCTCATTCCATAGTTCCATTCAGAAAACACATCAAAGGAACCCCTTCATGAGCAACACGGTCACACACATAAAGGCGGCAGCACAAGTTGTTTATTAAAATGATACTAATTGCCTCCATCCAAACCGAAGGGTTGTTTTCTAAATGGGACGCTATTCAACAGAGTTGGGCATGGCGTAGGCAGAAGACAGACGAGGCAAAGCCACCGGCTTAGGATGTATTCCACAAACAAGAAAAACTTTTCAAATGATCTCAAATTAGTAAAACTTTATCCCCAGAAATCGGGCGTTGGGTGTGCGTGGGCGTTGATGGGCTCAAGTGCGGTGTACACCCTGTGTGTGCATCTTCGAAGGTAATATGAGCATGATGCATGCAAATTAGTGCCGCTGTCACTAATCCAGACGGTGATGATGACGAAGAAGAACGATCGAGGATGTTGACGGTGACGGCGATGATGACGCCAACTGTATACGCCTTGGAAACTTTATCCTGTTTGTTCTTCTCAGAAAGAATGAATTTAATTATGAACGGATACGTGAAGTTTCCAGATGAAGGAAATCTGCGACGAGGAAAACAACAGCAAAAATGAGCACGGAAGGTGATTGGAGGAGACGGAAATATGGCGAATAAATTTATCTCGCGGTTTGATACTAAGTCTAGCAACTGCTTGAAATGATTGGATGCAGTTGTTGCAAGTAATCCTGTTTCAAGAAATTCATGCCATGAGAATAAAATTCATCTTTTTCGTTCCAAGTAAAGTCAAGACAAGGACGAAGAAAGACTATGAGTAGGCTGGGGTTAATTAGAACCGCGGTTTCAATAGCAGCAATTCCAACTGAAGGCCACACAAATATGTTGAGATGCAACCCGTAAAATAACGATTAGGTTTGATAGCTGTATTGTATCCAAATATATCGTGTCCCTTGATATAAAACTTCACTCAATAAGTCCAGGGACTGACAGGCGCGAGTCTTAACTTCTGCGCTCGCTCTACATGAAGGAAGAATATAAAGCGAACATACGACGTTCAATATCTTCTCGGTATCGATATGAAGGAAAATGCGAATTCCATTGCAATTGTTTTTATTTTTCAATATAATCTCCCCTAAAATTAATACTTTTTTTACATCTTGAGATAAGGTTTCTTAAACCTTCAAAAAAATAAATTTCCTCTTTCTCTGCAAAATACCCATCTATTGCGGACTTGAGTTCTTCATCATCCGAAAACCTTTTTCCACGAAGACATTTTTTCAAATGTTTAAACAGGAAATAAACCCTGGGGGCAAGGTATGGACTATAGGGTGGGTGGTGGATTTCTTCAAAACCACAATCTTGTGCAGCAGGTTTGGAAACTCGCACCGTGTGAACGGGAGCGTTGTCATGAAGAAGCAATACACCCGCTGCGAGTTTACCCCATCTTTTCTTTTTAATTTCCTCGCGCAAATTATGCAATGTGGAAGCGTAAGATGTGGCGTTGATGGTTTCACCTTTTTTTGTACTCAATGGACTAACTTGAAGGTGGCTAAAAAGTTGAGTAACGCCTTCAGCACAGCTTGACTTCCGCTATAGACACAGATAATTCTTCCCTTCCAACTCTTCTTCACAATATAGGAGATGATTAGATGATGATTATCGCGACCGCTTCCGCCTGGAAGACAGACGTGAAATAACCTAAAGAGGTGTAAAACCTGAAGTTGTCGTCTTCCATGAAGGCCCCAGCTCCTGATCTCTCCGTGGTCTTCGGGTCGTCCGTGAAAATCCGACTACATTCCTTTCCCGGTTCAGATTCTGAATACACACAGTCCAGGACATGGGGAAAGTCGACTTAGAATGTTCGCATTCTTACATATTCCGACGAAGATGTTAGATCAGGTGTCCCAACTAGTTTGGAATTGCGAAATTTGTTTTTTGTTTTTGGGTTGGTTTTGGTGCGGCTTCATATACTCAAACCTGGTAGTTTCGTCTGGTTTATGTCAATGCATTCATAACATTTCAGTGGTTTAACGTAATCGGTTGCAAATAAATTTTGAAAACCTATACCTGACTTTGGATTTGGGCAAATCCAGGTTGACTCGGTTTTTAACCCAGATTGGAATACAACTTTTCTGGATAACAATATTCGATTGGCTACGCGATTGAAATTGTTCGACCATTCAATTTGGGCAACAAATTTGTGTAAAACTACCGATCTGACTTTGGCCGAAGCGTTATAAAAGCGATTTGATGAATTCTAAGTCTCAGAAATTGATCATGTTACCACCAAGGCGATAGTGCATCAAAGAAAGTGTCACTTCGGCACTAGATATGAGCATCATTGGACAATTTTTCTTCAAGGGCCGGAGTTTTGAATAACATTTCGGTAAAAAGTGGGCGCAACAAAATTATCCCCATTTAGCTTTTATCCCCCATTGGCTTTGAATATTGAAGACGAGGATTAAGATGATCACCGGGTCATTTAGGAACGCGCGTCGAAAGCCAGTCGCAAGTTGCTAGTCAAGCATTTCAGCGAACTAAAGACTTAAAGTTTCCATTTGCACTTTATTTGTGAACATCGAAAAATCTTTGTAGTTCCATAAACGAGGGTTCTAGTCACCACTGATGATGTTCGTCTTACAAATCAAACATTGTTCAACTTGTGCACCTATGTATGAATTAACAAATGTACGATAAAGCAGAAGCATGAGTGTCAATTTTGAAGTACTACCTCACATATGGGTGATTTGGAATTCTGACGTACACCTGTGTGAATTTATTTAAAATTCCGTGCGAAGAGGAATGATCACAAGGTCCTAGGCGCTCTTTCCCCAATAACTTTAGTAAAGAATGGGCATTCCATATATTCTCGATATCGATATGAAGGAAAATGCGAGTTCAATTTAAATTGTTTTTATTTTTCAATATAATCTCCCATAACATCAATGCATTTGCGACATCTTGAGATAAGCTTTTTTAAACCCCTTAAAAAAATAAATGTCCTCTTTCTCTGCAAAATACCCATTTATTGCCGACTTGAGTTCGTCATCATCCGAAAATCTTCTTCCACGAAGACATTTTTTTTCAAATCTGGTAACAGGAAATAATTACTAGGGGCAAAGTCTGGATTTTAGGGTGGGTGTTGGATTTCTTCGAAACCACAATCTCGCGCAGCAACCTCGGAAACTCGCGCCGTGTGAACAGGAGCGTTGTCGTGAAGAAGCAATACACCCGCTGCGATCTTATCCCGTTGATGCTTTCACCTTTTTTTGTACTCAATGAGCAAGATTCCCCTTGAGTCCCAAAAACTGTGGCCATGAGCTTCCCGGCAGACGGAGTGACTTTACACTTCTTTCGGGGGATCTGTTAATTTTTGAGGCGACTGCATGGACTCTTGTTTGCTTTTAGGGTTATAGTTGTGCACCTGTGGTGTTTCCTTTTAACAAAAGTGAAATTACTATGAACTTTTAATCGCCGTTTTAGAATAGACGATTTGAATGTTAACAGTAAAGTAGGTCTTATTTCAAAATCTTAAAAAACTTTGACATTTTAAAATGAGTGCAGATGAATGAATTCGGGTCGATACAAACCCATGTTTCGTCCCCAGTAACAATTCGATCCATAACACCATTCACATTCTTTCTACACATCTCCAAAAGCTCTCTAAAGCATGCGATTCTCACTTTTTTCTGAGGCACTGTGAGCATTCGTGGCACCCACCTTGCCTTTAAAACGTTTAGATGGTCATGAAGAGTGATGCGAATAGTACCGGTTGAAAACTTGGTGATCTCTGCCATCATTTTCACCATTTATTCGGGCATCGTCAAGAACAAGTTTTTCGACTTCTTTGATGGTTTCTCCCGTACAAGCAGCAGCCGGGGTGCCGAAGCAGGGGTCGTCTTCAATGCTCTTTCTGCCTCACTCACTTGACCACTTTTGCACAGTTGATAATGAAGGTGCGGAACCCTGATAAACAGCCATCATCTCTTCATGAATAGTTTTTTGCCCTTTTCCTTACTTAGTGAGAAATTTTTAATTACAGCGCGATGCTCAATTTTCACCATCATCGTCTCAATTGCCATTATGATTGTGTTTAACAAGAGATCAAACGCGAATTAATAATCTCATTTATAGGTACAATAAATGGTACAACATTTGAAAGGGGTAGATATAACCTATAAAACGACGCTATGCATGGCTAGTTTGAATATTGCGTTCAACAGCTATAGACGTGTAAACCTGGAGTTCACTAACGTCGACATTCTCGCTATTTTAAAGTTTTCCTTCATTAAGTGCAAATCCGCTAGAGACACGTTCTATGAGAATAAGATTGTTTAAAGGGGATGATACTCTATCACTTCGAACCGCGGAGGAATGGTTTCGACGATTCAGAGCCGGTGAAAACGTCACCATGGATAAGCCAGCCGGCGGAAGACCTGTGACGACGAATACCAATCGAATTATGGAAATCATCGAGTTAGATCGGCATGTGGCATCTCGTGACATCGCCCAGGAGATGGAAGTTTGTCACCAACCCATTTTAAACCATCTGCAGAAGGCTGGATACAAAAAAAAACTTGATGTTTGGGTGCCGCATAATTTGACGCAAAAACCCCTTCTTGACCGAATCAACGCCTGCGATATGCTGCTGAAACCAACCGAATTCGACCCATTTCTGAAGCGGATGGTGACTGGCGACGAAAAATGAATCACATACGACAATATCAAGCGAAACGGTCGTTTTTGAAGGCCGGTGAATAGTAACTGGGGACGAAAAATCGATTACATACGAAAATATAAAAAGAAAACGATCGTGGCTGAAGGCGGTGAATCGGCCCAAACAGTGGCCAAGCCGGGATCGACGGCGAGGAAGGTTTTGCTGTGTGTTTGGAGGGATTGGAAGGGAATCATCCACTATGAGCTGCTTCCACATGGCCAGACGCCTACTTCTACCATCTGCTGCGAACAACTGAACCGCCTGAAACAGGCGGTCGACCAGAAGCGTCCAGAATCGGCCAAGAGAAAGGGTGTAGTGTTCCACCAGGACAACGCCAGGCCACACTCTTCATTGATAACTCGTCAGAAGCTACGAGAGCTTGGATGGGAGGTTTTATCGCATCCACCGTATAGCCCGGACATAGCGCCAAGTGATTACCACCTGCTCCTGTCCATGGTGAACGCCCTTGTGTGAAGTTGAACTCAAAAGGGGCTTGTGAAAGGGGCTTCTACGAACGGAGTATTATGAAGTTGCCGTCTAGATGGAAACAGATTATCAAACAAAACGGAGTATATTTGAACGCAGTCCGATCACTGTTTTTAAAGCATTGAATAGAGAGCAAAAAAGCAGAAGGGGGATATTTGACAACTTTTTATAATCACAGCATCACCCCGATACCGAGAATATATTAAAGGCGCGCCACTAACAAAAAATCTTTATTATTTTCAGGAAGTAGAAATATTCAAATGATTCCTGTCAAATTTTGTGACATTCTGATTAATAGGTTACACAGTTACAGTGCTTCAAGTTACACAATTACAGTGCTCCAACTTCCGTTGTTGATCAAACACTCCCGTTTGATGGGAAAAAATGCCGTGCAAGCTCAGCAAAGGCTTGAAAAAATGTTACAGGGATTATGCTCCATCAAAAACAACTATTTTTCGGTAGTATCCTGAGGTTAAACGTGGCTGTAACCAAAGTTATCTGACACCAAAGTTGCTAAACGCTCTGGAAGGCCAATTGAAGTGGTTACACCTGAAAACGTAAAAAAAGTACACAAAATCGTTTTGGAAAACCGAAAAGTGAAATTGCGTTAATTAGCTGAAACCTTCAACTCATCAGATAGCAGTGTGTACATAATTTTGCATGAACATTTGCCAATGAGAGAGCTGTTTTTGAAATGGTTGCGGCGTTTGCTCACCGTTTATCAAAAATAACAACACATCACATATTCTGAGAGCTGTTTGGAGTTGTTTAGCCTGAATAATGGGACTTTTTGCGTCGGTATGTCAGAAAAGATGAAACATCGATCCACCGCTACACTCCAGGGTCATATCGAGAGCCAGCGGGGTGGACAGCAGCCGTAATTTCATTCATCGACTATCTTGGAAAAGGCAAAGGGACAGCGAATACTACATTGCATTTATGGTGCATTTGAAGGAAGAAATTTCAAAAAACGGGCCAATATAAAAATATGGCTGCCGTGGCGTAGTGGGGAGTGTGCGATACTCACACGCTGAAAGTCCAGATTCGATTCTCACCTGAACACGTTAATTTTTTTTCCGCATAACCGCTTACGAGTTGCTGACAACACTCAAAGATTATTGATTGTCTAAGACACAGCTTCTCGAACTTCGCCGTTCGGAGTCGGAAAAAAAACTGTAGGTCCCTTCTATTCGTAAGAGGACAGTGGTGCGTACAACAGGAGTAGTTGATGAGCAAGCTAGGCACTGGTCTCCCTGTGGATTGTCGCGCCATACAATTATTATTATTACTTGCTTGAGTGCCCGAGTTCAATTAAAGAACGTCATGCCCCGCTTCGAGTTGACAGCAACCTCCAAGTAATACTAATAGTAAATGGAAATGGAAATGGTAAATGGAATGAAAAGAAACTTCTTCTTTTGTTTGACGCTACAGCCCGGCATGGGCCAGAGCTTCAACCACATGGTTCTCCAGTTAGCACCATCTCCTCCTAGCTGCCTTTAGTTGCGCACTCGGAGTTGGTTGAGGTCCTTCTTCAGTTCTGCCATCTCAAGCCGGGTAGTAGTAACTCAGCAAGCCCAAGTGTTATCCCAATGGCTCGAATTCAAAGACTTTTCTTGCCGAAGCAGTTGTATCCATGCCATATTTATAACCCAGACACCGTAGGCTACTAATTCGTACACGATTCGCCAGGAAAATGAAGTGTTTTTCGTTGAAATTTATGAAGACGCGATTAACACAAATAGGGTCAAAGCCTGTTCATGCAGATCTTTTTTCTGGAGAAGACTAAGAGCTTCTTTATTCGCTCCTAATAATGTCCAAAATTGTCTCCAAAAAAACATTCAAATTTTTGCCGTTGGAAGTTAACATTAAACCGCAGGTCTCTTCCACTCTGAAGCGCACAGCAGCATACACAAAACGAGCAGCTTTTAAAGATACTTGCTACTATCTGTATTATATCTGGATACTTTAAAATTCTAAAATAAAACTTGTAAGAGAATATTCTGCACAAGCTAGTACCTCGTAAGTGTTGCAAGTGGGGGCCATGCAATGAATTTATTTACGAGCTCCGTTTTCTTCTTCGAATAACCTGCCCTTTTGGATATCGGATAGACCTGATAATTTCGCGTAGAAGAGCATTAAAATTATACTATATTAGGATTTGACAGCTATAAACGGATGGCTTGGATCGGCGATTAAGTGATGGGACACGAGGCCATGTCTCGTATCTGGATTGGCGAATTTTGTAATTGCACAAATTAAAATAAATTACTGAAGCTTGTTTGCAGTAGACAACGCTGCTGCGCCCCGATTTCTATCACCTTTACAACACACTGTCTGTCAGTGAATCCATATTTCGTCAGTGAAACCATATTTCTTCAATGGTCCATAAAAAGTTCCATAAACTGTCTCTAGAAAACTGTCTATTGAAGGGGTGAGTGAGTAAGCAATCACTTAGAGGACAGCGTTCTGTCTGAACAGACGAATATCTGACAAAAAGCACACCGCCGTCACATTTCAACGGCCTAGCTTATGGGAATTCGCTTCTGTGCCCCTTTTACACGCCTTCAATCATCTAGAGACGTATTAATTTCTTTGTAAAAAGTTAAATTTAGGGTCGACGTGCCGGCTCTCAAGCAGTCTCAGCTGCCAATCAAACTCCTCACCGCCGCTGATTCCCAAAATAACCACCTTGTGCTTCCAGAAAATTGCGATTTTCGTTGGAAAAGTGAAATTAAATAAACCACACGCAGCTAATCCAGTCAATACCTGAAGCCAATCGACTGGTCATAGGCTCCATGCCTCCATCGCACTCTGAAGCGTGACCAGAATCAACAATCCATTCCCCAGCACACCATAACACGAGTCTTCTATCGATTGCAACTTCGCAGAAAGTCGAAAGAACCAAGCATTTGCCAGATGAAAACTGTCACCCATCCCTCCGTCGGTCCCATCTGTCCGTCCAACGAAACACTGCCGTTGGCAACCGCAAAGAAATCCAATTTGCTGGCCAAGATAACAAATCTGTGCACGAATGAAACGATTAGCCGCCAAAGAAACTCCTCTGTGGGGGCCAATGAATTCCTAATGGCAAGCAATTTGCCCTCAGCCCCACACCCCCATACCTTCTGCACTCGCGCCTAATTGCCTAATTTAACCCGTAATTAATTAAATAGGAAAATCGAAAAGGTCAATGGGCTCAAATAGTAATGAGGCATCGATCGATATTCAATTCTCACCACCCGGCGGGAGTGGTGTACACTTCGGAGAATTTTGAAATACCGTCTAGCCCGGGCGGTGACGACCGTCGGAAAGATTCGTGTTGACTTTGAAGACGGAGCACGCCCTCAGAGAGAATGGGAGATCAAAAGACATCGAAGGGGGTTAGATCAAAGTTCAAAACCACCCCGAGTTTGCTTATGACATGGAGACTGTGGGACAAGCAAATTGATATAATTAAGCGGTTAAACTTCCGTTATCCTGAGTAGCATGCAATGACAGATATCATGTGACACCAACGCTAGGACGTAGGTATAACGCACGGGTTTCTGAGAAGAGAGGCAGTACATAAGATGGAGTTCGTAGTCAGAGCCGAAATGTTTACAATTTCGATGCAAATAAGGAAATGAAAGTTGAGGTTTTGCGTTGGGTGATCGAAAGGAAATTACAAAAGTCCTGAGAGACTGAGAATGGGGCTAGTGGCTGGGGCAACGGAACATGATGAAGTGGTTGGTATTCACAAATGCAGGTGTATCTGATTGGATTTTGAAATTCTGGGAGAAATTCTTTGTGCAGGGGAAGAGATACATAACAAAAATTGGCGCCCAACAGTAGATTTCGAGGTAATGTACCAGAGAATTTATTTGAACTCGCTGGTGGATATTTGTTAAGGATATCGGCCAGGAATGGAATCGCCCCAGAAGGGTGAAACCAAGCAAAGGAAATAAATATGTGAATTGGGAAGGTACTATAAGGTTCTCATGTATCCTAAATTCAAATTTGAACAGTTTCCTAATTTTCTGTTTCAAGCCGTCAGCTTGAATCTCCATTCCACGGCACGCATGAAAATGACAAGTTAACCGCAAAACAACACAAAACCGTCCCGCATTTCACTCAAACCTTGCCTGCCATCGCACAAATCCTGCGGGAAAGCATCGCTTTACACTGAATCTGACAACTACCACCCCCAAACCCCAACCAACCCACGTGTCATCCAAAAATTTGCTTCATCATAAATTTAGCTGAATCATATGGTGACCACAAAGTGGTTCCTGCTCCCGCTCGTAACCATAGACATTCACCTCTCTTATTGCATACTTTATGGCACTCCTAAATTGCGAAACCTTCGCGATATTGGACTGCCGTTGCGTAAAGTCCAACGAAAAAATATGCTCCTCTCGACGACGTTGCGCCCCGCACAACCATGTTGAAGCAGCTGTCACATCCACTCGCTCAACCTTAGCCTAGTCCGCACAGCTCCAGTGAGAATTTCCAATTTTCTATTTTAGTTCAATGTCATTGTGGTGCGCTTCGCGTAACGCTTTTACAACCTCGTCCGCAATTTGTATGCGCACGCAATCTTCCAGCCGCGGAAACTTTATCTTATGAATCTCTCTCGCTCATGTTTTATGCTCAGCGATTTTCCGCTCAAGCTGGCCGGGATACGAAACAAATTGCTTTCCAGCTCTCGAGGTCATAATTTTTTTCAATTTATCGTGTAACGCGGATCGGAGGGCGGCGCCGCTGCCGAGCAACAGGTGTTCGAACACTGAAGTTGGCATGCAAATCTAGTCGAGAAGTGGGCGTGGGGGTCGGCATACATTTGCACAGTTACGCAATGGAGGACCTCGTGCCAAAATCGAATGAAGACTCTTCCAATCGTGAATCTGTGGCCATCCCTGAACCATGAAATAGTAAGCCTCAGAGCGGCGCAATGAAATGTCGGTCAACTTGTCTGCAAGGATGCACCGCCACTCGATTCATTGAAATGCAGACACGAAAACGGGCGCCAAGTAGCACAAGGACATCTAACAGGCGATTAGCTACAGAAACAGAGCGAATTTAAATTTCATTCTCCGTCACAGATCGTCTTCATTTCAGCGGTCGCTTGGGACAGAGAGACGGTCTACAGAAATATCCAAATCCTTCAGCATAGCGCGTCTCATCCACAGGCACACGAGCCCACCAGAGCGCATTTACGTAAGCTGCCAAAGGTGGCCCGTGCCAACCACTTGTGTACTCAGCCGAGGCCCTTTGCGAGGGCCTCATAATTGTGGAACATAACGCATAACTGCGCTGCTCTGTGTGTGTGTGTGTGTGAAGACGATTAAGGGATAATATTTATTGGCACAATATGTGTGAGTGAAGCAAATGGCAAACATTACACTCGCCCGCCTCTACAACAACAGTGGCGACGGACACCATCGTCCCCGCACACAGTTCACAGGCAAACAGCACACAAATTAATTGTCCTGCAAATTGCCTCGATTTGCTGGGGTTGTGTGCCGAGCATAATGAAAGGCACACACAGCGCGCCCCTTCGCCCCGTCCCCACTGTGGAGTCGTAGTCGTTTGTTCTTTCACTGCTCAGTCAGTGTAAGTCCTTTCAAAAATCTACCCACAGCCGGGCAGTGGCCTGAGTGCGATGGGTGCGATTAGGAAATCGATTGCACTTGAACTGTTCCGGAATGGACAACAATTAGATGCATACACGAGTGGATGTTGCTGCCGATGCTATCGACTTGAAGCATTGAGGGGCTACTGGCCATCGAGCTGGGGAACGGTATCGAGAGGGGCTCCTGCTCAAAGGCTGTGTGCGATCGATGATAGGGTTACCCGAAAGACGATTACTTCTGTTGGATCGGTTCTCTTTGCCGTGGGAATAGGCAAACAGAGGCTGAACTACGTGCTGACAGCTTGGTTGCATGATGAAAGTTCTTTGAATGCAGTGGAAATTCAAACTTACTTGGGTGCACTTTTATGTCGCTTTCTTCGATTCCATGAGACGTGTTGGGAAAACCAGTTTCTGTGACATTAAAGGGGCTTGCTTTGGGTATGAAAGGAGTGCTTTTATCACAACACAACTGCACACTTCCATGAGAGTGCTTGTTTTCTATGTCGAGCCTTGCCAATGAACCGATTTGAATTCGATTAATGAAGTCGTAAGTGTGAGCTTTTTGGGTTCGAACAATATTCGCTTTTAGCTTGATATAGCACATTGAGACAAATTCGGTGAGGTTTTCGATGCTTTTTTGAGATGCCTTTCTTTTCACTGTCTGATGCGATTTCGAAATTATTTTTCTTTTAACCTGATTCTTTAAAAACGCATTATGCAGTACGGGATGCAGTTTTTAACGCTGTTTTCGACGCACATTTTGACTCTGATTTTGACAACATTTTTGGCACAATCTTCGACGCACATTTCGCGGTTTTTGAAGCAGTTTCTAACACAGTTTTAAACTCTGGTCTGAACTCAGTTTTGGACAGATTTTTTTAATGCCGTTTCTGATTCAGTTTTTGACATAGTTGTTGGCGAAGTTTTTGCAACAGTTTTGGACGCAGCTTTTGACTCGGTTTCAAACACAGTTTTTGACTCCCGACAGTTTCAGAAATAACTTTTGTTGCTGTTTGTAACAAAATTCCTTCCGCAGTTTTTGGCACAATGCGTAACCTTGTTTTTGTTACAGATTCTGACGCAGCTTCTGACTCAGTTTTTGTCGCAGTTTCTGACTCAGTTTCTGACTCAGTGTGTGACGCACCTTCTGACTCAGTTTCTGACATTGTTTTTGATGCAGTTGTTGAATCGTTTTTGACCCGATTTATGCGCAGTTCTTGATGCATTTCTAGACGCAGTCCTCGACGCAGTTTTCTACGCGCACTTTGATGGAGTTTTCGAAGCAGTTTTTAACACAATTTTTACTCAGTTCTTGAGGCAGTCTTTGACTCCGCTTATGATGCAATTGCGGACGGAGTTTTTGGCGCAGTGTCTGAAGCAATTTTAGAAGCAGTTCTTTTGTTTTATTGTCGACACGGTTTTAAACGCAGTTTGTGACGTAGTTTCTGACGCTGTTTTCGACTCATGTCTTAACACAACTTTCTTCACATCGTTAGGCGCCTTTTTGGAAGCTTTTTTTAAATCAGCTTTAAACACGACGCTGTTTTCGACGAAGTTTCTGTCACAGTTGTTTGCACAGTCTTTGAAGTAGTTTAAGGAGCAGTTATTTATCTGTTAATATGGACACAACTTTTGGCGCAGAGTCTGACGTAGTTAGTGATGTAGTTATGACAATTTTTGAGGCAATTTCTGCAACAGTTTTTGACTCAATTTTGCCGTAAATTTTGCCAGAGCCTCCAACACAGCTTTCGACGCTGGTTTTGACGCACATTTTGAGGCGGTTTTCGATGCGACTTTTGACATAGCTTTTGACGTCGTTTTTGACGCATTTTTTAATTTAGTTTTGACCCAACTTTTGCCAGAGCCGTCGACACAGTTTTTGAGGCTGGTTTTTATGCGCATTTTGACGAAGTTTTTGATGCAGCTTTTGACATAGCTTTTGACGTGGTTATTGACGCAGTTTTTGACTAAGTTTTAATGCAATTTTTGCCAGAGCCTGTGGACGCTGCTTTTGACGCTTATTTTGATGCAGCTTTTGATAGAACTTTTGACATCGCTTTTAAAGCAGTTTTTGAATCAGTTTTGATGCAGCCTCTGACACTGTTTTTGACGCTGGTTTCGACTCGTATTCTGATGCAGTTTTTGACATAGCTTTTGACGCGGTTATTAACGCAGTTTTTAACTCAGTTTCGACGCAATTTTTGCCGGAGCGATCGACACAGTTTCTGACGCTGGTTGTTTTGCGCATTCTGACACGGTTTTGGACGGAGTTTTTGACATAGTTTTTGATGTCGTTTTTAACGCAGTTTTTGACTCAGTTTTGTCGCAACTTTTACCAGAGCCTTCAACACATTTTTGACGTTTGTTTTGACAAACATTTTGGCACAGTTTTTGATACAGCTCTTGACATAGGTTTTGACGCGGTTCTTAAAGCAGTTTTCGACTCAGTTTTGACGCAACTTTTACCAGAGCCTTCAACACATTTTTGACGCTGGTTTTGACAAACATTTTGGCACAGTTTTTGATACAGCCTTTGACATAGCCTTTGACGTGGTTTTTAAAGCAGTTTTTGACACAGTAGTTGACGCAGTTTTGACACCGTTTCTCGATGCAGTTTCTGATGCACTTGTTGACGGAGATTTTGAAGCAATTTTGGATGCAGTTTTTGGAGCAGTTGTTATCGCAATTCTTGACGCACGTTACGAGGCAGTTTCTGACGCAGTTTCTGACGCAGTTTTTTTACAAGATTTGATGAAGTTCTTGACACATCTTGTGTTTCAAAACGATTTTCTTAAGATCTCATGAACCAATGCTTGATGCAGCCTTTAACTCCATTTTATATCAAATTTCTCTTTCGGAGTTTGACGTGATTATTGAGGTTGCTCTCAACAAGGCTCGTGAGCAGGTTCCTGCTGCGGTATTTGGAGTGCTTGATGTAGCGGATTTCGAATCGTCTTTTTTAAAAATTTCTTGATGTTTTCTAGAGAACGTTTTCGATATTGCTTTATTCTAGACTTGGCGTCACGGAGAATTGTTCTTTCATTAACATATTCTTTAATCTTTATGTTGTGTGTTCTAACGCAACTCTGCTTGCTTTAAGCACAGAACGTAGCGCAGTTGTGGTACCTGGTTTTAAAGTTTTTCAAGGTAATAAACTCTGCTTGGCATAAAGCTGCCTCCAACTTGGTACTTAAATTTACCTCAGTATCGCTATAGTCCACAATTAATTTTACGATGATGTTGATTCTGTGGCCGTAACTGTTTCCTAACTTCTGGGAGCCAATTTTGACACAAGCATCTTTAAAGCGCGCTTTTGTTTAGGAGTAAATCAAGCATCATCAAAATCACAGAATCACAGGAGTCTGCTGAATTCTATTTCATACAACAATCTTATTGAAAAACCTTTCTCACTGATCTCACGAACATTGCATTCTCAACAGTGTTCTGCCCAGGTTGGAGTGAAAACAGAGTGACCACCACCGGGTCATAAAAGTCCGGAACTAAATCAATCAAATCAATTGGTTTATGAGGCGGACTGTAACAATGCCTTGATTCTTCAACCAGACTTCCAAGTTTCCAGTAGCTTTTTGAGCCTCCACACATAGTGTGTACGTGTTGTGTGGGTTGTCATTTATTTTAAGTCCTCTATTGAGCTCGGAACGCATATACTCGTCAAACTCGCATATACGCAATTCGAGGGTTGTTGCATCCAATGCGTCATTGGTAGACTTTAATTGTTTCCTTCTCTTCCTCTATTCAAGCTATTTTAACGTTCTTTCGCCGACATTAACAAATACCGTACTTAAAGCAAATTGTGGACGTTCCTGAACGAAGAGCCCGACACAGAACTTCTATGCTGAGAACTGAGTAAAACTGAATACGCAAATCAAAGACAGTTTATAAAATTATTTCAATAGTAAATCTGTTTTTTCACGGACCGAAACCCCACAGAAATTGAGATTTCATAGGCAAAACAGTAGTTTCTTGGAATTACATGATCCATGGGAATCATCCAGCAAATCACGATCCATTCAGTCACAAACACAATGACTTGACTCGACCTCCATCTTCCTCGCTGCCATCGCCACCAGCCACCAACCACCAGCCACCAGACCAAAGAGGGCGGAATTGATTTACACTTGCGACCAATTACTTTCCTCCGAGGGATGCCTGTCAGTCAAAGTAGTTGTTCCATAAATCAAAACCATTTCTCATTTCTATTTCATTTATCTCTGCGTGTTTGCCCCGGCCAATGCTGGCGGCATGGAGGCCAACTCCTGGATGAGGGATGGATGCGAAGCCGAAGAAAACGAGAACGTCATCATGAATTTATTACGGGATGCGTTCGCAGATTGAATTCTAGTCAGAAGCATTCGTCAATAAATCATGTTGGTTCAATTGAAAATGATTTTCTCGAAAAGGATACGATTGGCGTTAAGTGGTCCTCTTTTTCTGCGCTTTCCGCCGCCCGTCCGCTCTCATCTCTCGGCGTTTTTACTTTCTGACAATTGACTTGAGGACTAGGTTTCGTGTCTAAATACGAAATGAATGATTTGCTGGAGCGGAGTGATGATGCTGCAGATTCTCTAACCACTTGCAATCTCTGCACTGGACTTAAATTGATGACTTCCGCTAAACAGGTGGCTGAATTGAATGCGAAATTCTGGTAGTACCCCGCATTAAGACAGCATTTTGTGATGCTCCACTTTAACAGATTCCTTGTTGCCGGAAGACCACCTCGGTTGCCCACCCGGATGATATTTAATTCCAGAATTTGTAACTCCCCGAAACAAAGGATTACGACTGGAAAACAAAATGCACACAACAAGTTGACACACATCCCGTTAAAAACTGGACTCAGCACCAGTGCCCCCGGCACTCTGTTTGCAGTTAATCCCGCTGCTTTCACAGAACACAATGAGGTCGCCATTGTCAGCACCCCGCATTCGAATAATTCAGCATGCGAATAAATAAAATCGTGGGAATGCAGGCAAAAAATGTGAAAATATTTTAAATTGAAATCCCACCGCCCTGGGGCTTCCGTCGACGACAGACCGATGAGCACTGGTGTGTACTTGAAATTGAATTCCGGGCGGTTTGTATGCGAATGACGATGGAAGTACGACACGATGTTGATTTTTGGCCGGCAAATCTAGTGGGGCTTGATCTGCGGGAAACTGCCGCGAAGACTTGGAAGGACAGTCGCCAGTTGGATTGAGGAAATGAATTGAAATTGGCTATGGACAGCTTCTAGAAGATCAGTATGGGAACGTTTGGAGGGTTTCAAGTTTGAAAATGTTTGAAAGTAGCTTAAAATAATGAGTATCCTAGTGATGAAAACCTTAAACTGCCGGATTGAGAGAAGAGAACTGCCCTTGTCTTTTCCTACTTTGCCCGGAAACGAGACCAAAATCTTGGAAAATCGAGGCCCAAATTAAACATATTTGCTGGTACTTATTATACATTTTCTTGAAATCCACCAATCGAGCCTCAAAATTTAGGTTTTTCTAAGAAATGAAGTTGCAGGTGGTCACACTTAAAAGTTCAGATAATTTGTGCGTCGACGACAATTGACTTGAGCCTTGTCCTCGTAAGAGACATCTGTTTTTTCAAATCGACAACGAGTCGACTTAACGATTCCTCGAAGTTAAGCCCATTGTCTCTCTCTAAGCTTAAATCAAAGAAAACTTTAGCACGTACCTTTCCAGCCTTCAGAAAGATACTGGAAATAGTCCCTTGACGCAAGCTTTATTTGTGCCAGCGACTCTATATTTCCTCAACGATAACGAAGCAATGTGGAATCTCTTAAGAACTGGACTAAAACAGCGTTATTCCTCTATGGTGGTCAACAACAACAGTTGTGTGTGCGAGTAACCGCGACATCTCTGGCGCAAGCAACTTTGTCACGTCCTATGATTCATACACGAGATGAGGCGGACTTATTTCTAGATCTCTTCTGTCTGTGCTTTCATCCTAGGTTTCAACCGACGGTCTGTCTATCACATTATTCTCCATCGAAGGCGAAACCAAGCGACGTTTCACATCATTGGAACAAGTTGAACTGCCGCCATGGAAAGAGAGATTACTTCTTTTGATTCGCAAGAACTTAAAACAAAAGTACACTCCGTCCCTTATCCTGACAACACACTTATGCTTCTTCAGGCGTCACCTTGTGGTGAAGCGGTTAACCACATCATGGCATTGAGAAAAAAGGTAATACACCAACACAGAGTAGTCGTTGGTGTTTCAAAAAAAAATGTCTGTCATTTGCCGCTTCTGCTCCTCACACTACATGTCTTCTCCACAGTTCATCGACCGAGCGAATGATGTTGCATATTCCACGACCTATTCCATCTCGAATTACATGTGTTTCAAGAACTATATCGAAAGCTACTCTACCGTTCAACTCATACCAGCGCCTCACAATATTATATTAAAATTGCACGATTTGGCTTTTAATTGCAAATACAAACATTGCCGGGGAAAGAAATCCAACGGCAGTGGGGCATTATATCACTCTGAAGTGGCACAAGCCACAGTCCACCGTCCGACTGGCAGCTGACGAACCTAACGAAATTCAATGAAAATTCAATTCACACACGAAACCGAAGCGCAAGCCGAGCCGAGCTAAATCCGTTGCGGCTTCAATGGAATCGCCACAGCCAAAGAGCGGGTGGCGGCGGACCTGTGACAGGTTCATTAAAATGTTCGACCTTAACCGAATACAAATTTTTCAACTTTTCATTTTCATTTTCCATCGCCGGACGCCCGCTGCCATTAGCATAGTCAATAAGAGGGAGCAGCGTGCGAGTGCAGGTCTTCCGAAGAAGCGTTTTCCAACCGGCAGACGTGCTTGCTCCTGGTTTGCTCTGCGAGCACTGTGAAAGAGAAATTTCGCGTTCACTTGAAGCGGTACGCGTTATGCGAATGTGTACATCCTTGTTATGCGACAGTAATAAAGTCGTCAACTTATTTGGTGCTGATGTGGTGGGAACTGAAAACCTAAGTTCCATATCACAGAAGCGCATCTTGGTTTTTCTTCGGAAAACCAAGAAATTACATTAAATGGAGGTTACTGCCTGGTAGTACAATGGACCAGTATTTGAGTCTGAGTGTTTCAGTGTAGTTGATCCCAACCTCCAACAAAAAAACAAAAGTCATCACTCATCGATGGTGGTCACCGTTCTTCCGAGGTATGAGATTGCAAACACTGCTGACGACGATGGGGAAGAAACCTCGAAGACAAGATCATTGACGGACTAAGGGCGAATCGCTTAATCGATAATTTCGCTGTGACGAAATGCAAATCCTAATGGACACGAGGATTCCGCTCGTTGCCGCCGTGTCCGGTGTGTGATTTGCCAAATTGGTCATAATTTGCCTCACTTTTGACCGGAATTTCATGGGGATTTCCCTGAACACTTTGCCAGGTGTGTTCATCAGACAAGTGGTTTGTGCAAAATCTAAACATATTTGCGTCGTGAATATTATTTTCAGCACAGTTGGAAAAAAAATTAAATATCCCAACCCATCCGCGGCACTTGTTTCTTGGCTAGTCAACAAAACTTCAATATTTCCCAAGTAAACAAGGCCTTCATGGTCTTCAGGGAAACAAGGCCCCCAAGAAAACAATGCCCTCAAGGAAACAAGGCCCAAAGAAAACAGGAACCAAAGAAAACAGGGTTTCCAAGGAAACAACGCTTCCACGAAAACACAGCCCCCAATGGAACAAGGCACTTAAAGGAAGCAGCCCAACCAATTAAAGAAGGCTTCTAAGGAAACAAGGCCTCTAACAAATATGGGCGAAAGAGAAACATGGCCCCTAATATAACGAGGCCCACCAACTAAACAAGACCCCCAAAGAAGCAATGTCCTCATGGAAACAAAGCCCCCAAGAAAACAATGCTCTCAAGGAAGCAAAGCCCAAAAAACCAGGCACCAAAGGAAACAGGGCCTCCAAGGTAACAACGCTTCCACGAAAACACAGCCCCCAATGGAACAGCACTTAAAGGAAGCAGCCCAACCAATAAAAGAAGGCTTCTATGGAAACAAGGCCTCTAACAAATACGGGCAAAAGAGAAACAAGGCCCCAAATATAACGAGGCCCACCAACTAAACTAGTCAACAAAACTTCCATATTTCCCAAGTAATCAAGGCCTTCATGGTCTTCAAGGAAACAAAGCCCCCAAGAAAACAATGCTCTCTAGGAAGCAAAGCCCAAAAACACCAGGCACCAAAGGAAACAGGGCCTTTAAGGTAACAACGCCTCCAGGAAAACAAAGCCCCCAAGGAACCGAAGCACCCAAAGAACCCAGTCCTCCCATTTAAACCCAAATTTAAAAGAAAATAGGTTCCCAAGGAAACAAGGTCCTCTAGGAAACAAGACCTCCAAGAAAACAACGCCCTCAAGGAAACAAGGCCCAAATAAACCAAGCACCAAAGGAAACAGGGCCTCCAAGGTAACATCACCTCTAGGAAAACAAAGTCCCCAAGGAACCAAAGCACACAAGGAACCCAGTCCTCCCATTTAAACAAGGTCCCTTAAGAAAAAAGGTGCCCATAGACGCAAGGTCCTCAAGGAAGCAAGGCCCAATGACAACAAGGCACTTAAGGGAAGTAGCCCAACCAATTAAAGAAGGCCCCTGAGGAAAATAGTTGCCCAAGGAAACAAGGTCTCCAATAAATGGGAGCGCCAAAGAAACAAGGGCCCTAATGTAACGAGGCCCTCCAACAAAACAATACCCCCAAAGAAGCAAGGTCCTCAAGGACACAAGGCTCCCAAGAAAACAATTCCCTCAAGGAAACAAGGCCCAAAGAAAAATGGCACCAAAGGAAACAGGGCCTCCAAGGTAACGACGCCTCCGAAAAAAAACGCGTCCAGGGAACCAAAGCAACCAAGGAACCAAAGCACCCAAGGAACCAAGTCCTCCCATTTAAACAAGGTCCCTTAAGAAAATAGAAACAACGTCCTCAAGGAAACAAGACCCTCAAGAAAACAACGCCTCAAGGAACAAGGCCCTCAAGGAAACAAGGCCCAAAGAAATCAAGCACCAAAGGAAGAGCCTCCAAGGAAACAACGCCTCTAGGAAAACACAGCCTCCAAGGGAACAAGACCCAAAGGAAACCAGTCCAACCAATTCAACAAGCCCCCTAAGAAAAATAGTTTGACAAAGAAACAAGGCCCCCCAATTAAACAAGGCCTCCAAGGGCACAAGGCCTCAAAAAAACAAAGCCTCCGAGGAAACAAGGCTCCCAAGGCAAGAAAGCCCCAAGGAAACGAGGCCCCCAGAAAACAAAGCGCCAAAGGAAACAGAACCCCCAAACATCCGGTTTCCAGAATAGTGGAAACCAAAAGAAAAACAACCAAACGTCCGTAGACCAGCGAATGGGTGTATAATCAATACAAACGGCTCTCATCGATGAATCCCGTTGAGTATGCCTTTGGGTCACAGAAATTCTCCGCAAACTCACAAGTCAACGTTTGCTTCGATTTCTGCAGCAGAAAAGCAGAGCCCCACTGCCCGCTCGAGAAGTGCTCGTTACTGCCAAATTAATTTATGGCTTTCCCCAACGCCGCCGTCCCAACTCACCCACCGAACACAACGAGGTCAAGCTCAGATTTATGCACTCTTCCATGCACTCAACAAATTGGTTCGTTGACTTCGAGAGCGCGTGTACCCCCGCCCTGCTGCTGTCGCAAGCCCTATTTATTGCAATGACCGAGACAATGCAACAAACAAAGACCCCCCAAACAAAAACCGTCCAAATGACCATCCGCTCGTCCTGCCCAGCCCGTCGCCAGCCACCGAGTACTAAGAAAACCAATTTTATTTATATTCTGCCCAATTTCCCCGTCATTTTCCAGCTCTCCAGCCCTCCAGGCAACCGGGAAAATGCATAAAAATGATGATCATGACTGCAAGGCGCACGGCACAAAAAAAATCTAATTCCCCTCGAGCGACTCCCACTTTCATTTGATGAGGAAAAAAGAACTAAACTTTTCAGGAAGTTGTTCAAAACTGCAAAACAACAGCGCGCCCAGGAAAAACTACGCGAGGGAGCGCAAGAAGCAAAGGACCCCGCCACGACTCCCGGGTCGGGAGGAAGGAAAAACAGGAAAATTATGCGAAAAGTTCGGTGTAGCAGTGTGCATTGAATTCGTAAAAAAGTAACCTGCGCCCGCGACATTATTATGCAAAAACGCTGCAGCATATCTTGCATCTATTACGGGACCACCTCTGGCCCATATTCGGTAAACCGCCCTCACCTGGCACCCAGGACTCCGTGCCCGGGATGCACGCCCGATGTTGTCGAATGCATCTGTATTCACGTGAGGCGATGCACTTGCGACTGTGACGATCGCGGGAGGCTGAGGCCGGGGACGTGCGCAAAGAGGATTTATTAAATTTAATTATAAACCTTTCATTCAGTCGCTTGAACGACAGGCGCGTTCTCCGTGACGCGCGACCCATGAATGGGCCGTGAATTAAAAATATCGTTCCGTCGAGTAAACATCCTGAATGCAGGCGGGCGCGGCAGGGCGAGCCGCTGCCACAGCGTTGCCTGGAAACGGAATGTAATTGCTCAGCTTTTCGCAATTACACTTGTGAGTGGTCTGGGCGAGGCGACAATCAATGGCTGGTGACAAGGACGAAAGCGGCGACGGTGGCGGAACCGACAGCTGGTTGGCACAATTTACAAGTGATGGAGTGATGACAGGACATATGTTCTGTGACGATGAATGGGCTTAAACATCTCATCTCTGGGAATTGGGGCAAGTACAACGGGGTCAGTTGTTTCATCCGTCAGAGTGAGACGGCGACGGCGGGCGAGAAATGTATCAGAGGCAGTTTTCTTTTGAATGAAGATGGCGCCCTGCCAGGGTCCTAATCGCGGATTGGTCTCCATTTAGAGTGCCGCTTATGACATCAATTCATCCATTCATTCGACAGCCCGGAAGACACCATAATTCCGTTGCATTCAGCCGCCTCCATCTCTCCCTCGACCCATTACCAACCGAACGCAGTAAAACTCGATTAAAATTCAGTTCGTCCCTGCGAAGCATCAATCGGCACTGACATTTCCGAGCGGATGGCCGGAGACGAAGCGTCGTCCCCCGAGGAGCTGGTAACGAGCATCGCATGCTCAAAATTTACAAAAACAACCCCTCATCCAGAACGGAGCACCAGTCATAATGAAAACGCTCATCCGCTGCCCCTGCTGCAGGCTGCAGCATCGCTCGTTGGTGAGTGCAACGCAAACAGGATTTCACATTTGATCCCACCACCGCCACCGCCGCCGTCACCCAAGTGACTCCGTTGTGTCAACCGATGTGTGTTCACCTGGCTTAAGCCCGAGTGGCCACCTGCGGCCCTGCTTGTTTTTTCCGTGATTATTTGGCTGCCCAGCGTCATGGCCACCTGCATGCACCACTCCGTGAACCAACTCTAATCGAATCGAAGTCCCAGAGGGATGACGGCCCCCTCCGACGGACATCGTACCGCCACACACCCCACCCATAGGAAATTGAAATAAGTTCAAGTTTGTTTTGTGTTTATGGAAATTTATGCTTTGTTTGGCGGGGCCACGTGTGTGGCTGGGTGTGTGTGTGTTTGTGTGTGCAGCTACGGAGAGTTTGTTTGTGGTCAGATGATTTACGATCGGAGATTTTCAGTTAGTCTGGCCCAAAGGGTGGCGGTTTGCTGGCTTGAATGTTTGTCTGTGATTTATTGTCCATAAATTCAAGTGAACGACACAGCGGCTCGAGGAAATTACGAAGAGGAGCTCCGAGGATACGTATCGACCCGGCAGATTCTAATCACGCAACCCCCTCTCACTGTGCCTGCAGCGTGTTTTTGTCTGGTGGCTGGCCTGCATAAATCATCTTCAGAGGCTGATTGAAAAAGAAAAGGTGTCTGCCGGAAGCCCCTCAGCACCCACGCAGGGGGCCATTAAAACTTCCTTCAGCATCACGTAAGCTCTTATGCGCTAAGTGGTCGCAGGATTACATGATGAACTACGAGAGGAGATCACGCATCCGCCGCTTTATGAGGTACGTCAAAATACAGTGGCTCTCGGGAGCACATCCCCGGGGGAACACTACACGCACAATGGGACTCCCGCAGCTCAAATGACACACGGATTCGTCTCACCTGACCGAAGGGAGGGAAAGTTTATTGTCAAATAAAAGGTCAACTGGGAAATCCGTTTTGTCGTTTAACGGCGACGGTCCTTGCGGACGGAGAATAATCAAGCGTTTCGGCAGTAAAAAGAAATCTTCGGGTGACAATGACAATTTCATCACGTGAACTTTATGCGGAGGCCCCGGGCCTTTGTTGGAGCGGTGAGCCCTGCCGGAACGGCAGCCCCGGATTAGGTTAATCGTCTGCCGGTGTTTATGGTGTCAATTAAGTGTAAGTTACTGGATTAGGATGGATGGCAAATGTCAGATATGTTGGCTGAGACTTAAGGCGGGGAAATGGTATCTTCAATCTGTGGCCGGCTATCGGGGCTGGGCGTGGGACTGGAAGTTTATGTCTGTTTTATTTGAAGGGCTGATATGCTCGGCGCGGTTCTTTAGTTTTGATGGAGCCCAATTTTAATTGCCTTCCATTAGGAAGTGTGCGTAACTTTTGACATACTCGTATTCTGTTTGTTTTCGGGACGGCACGTTTTTTGGACGAATGGAATTTGTGGAAATAATACTAAACGGACAGGACGCTTGCAGGGCATTTGGTTTCCTCTCAATGACTCAATGAATGGAGTCGCTAAGCTGAAAGGAAGTTGATGTACAATTTGGATTTATTTTTGGTTTTCCTGATTTCTGGGAAGGCAACTGGCAAACAAATTGTTGTGAATCACTCAGAATTGACTGTTCTGCGTTGTTCTAGTGGTACGCTTGCAACATGTCCAGTTTTTCCGAAAAAACAGCCGACCATTTGCCTGGAAGTGCTTCGGTCGCGAGCAACCTTTCTTGGATTTGGCTCAAATTAAAGTCAACCCATACAATGGACTGCTGTCTATTTTCGGGTTTATACACGTAAATCCACGATTTATCACCTGTTACGATGTCAGAGACGTGTTTCAAAGCACCGCTATCGTGTTTTTGGAGGATTTCTTTTGACCAATCGACACGAGCCTTTTTTTCGAAAGATTGACAAATTGTGTGGGATCCAACGCGAAAACCATTTTTTAACGGTCAAATTTTCATGCAATCATGAATCATATGCTGGTCCCACTAATGCCTAAGTTTGTCTCGATATCGCGATATGTCACATGACGATCTTGCAATATCAGTTGGCGAATAGCATCAATGGTTTCCGGAACAACGACAGATTTTGGACGACCTTCACGAAATTCATCTTGGAGTGAACTACGACCTCGGTTGAATTGATCATACCATCGATAAACACTGGTCCTTGATGGGGCTTCATCGCCGAAAATATATTTAAGTTCATCGATGCACTGTTGTTGAGTTTATCCAAGTCGAAAGTTGTACCAAAAAGTCGCACGAAAATGTTCACGATTTAATTCCAATTTTGGGGCGAGATGAATCTTTTGAGTTACTGTTAATAACACAAACGGCGCTCGTATGCCAACGTATAACTTGAAAAATGTCAAACTTTACGATAGAGCTGGCAGTTGCCAAATTGCAACACTAGGGTTGCCCGATCCGAAAGGTAACCTTCATACCATCAGTACGACGGCTAAACTAAGGCCAACAAGTTGTAGCAAGATTCAGGAACGCACTTGGTTACTTTCTCTTCAGCTTTTGTGTTGCAAGAAGGTGTAGAAAGAGTCATAGGATTCAAAAAAATGCTAGAAGTTTCTGAAAATGCTGCAAGTGAAACACAAACTACAGCTGACTCGTTGTCGACGTTTAGAAGGCTTGTTAATAAACAATAAAAAGTTAAGAGGGCACGGCACATATAAGTTCTAGAAAGAAGGCATTCATAGCCAAGTGGCTATGACAACTATTCGGAAAAATCAATACACAGTGAACCAAAAAAACTGGGAAACATATACATATACATTAATACGAAGAATCCGAAGAGTATCAGAAAAATGAAATCCGTAAATTAGCTCAGAGTAGAGAGTCAGAAACGTAGTCGCCGTGGCGTAGTGGGTAGAGTGCGACGCTCACACGCCGAAGGGTTAGGTTCGACTAACAGTTGAACACCAATTTTTCTAATATTTCACGACACCACCTCTTTCGAGCTGCTGACAATACTCGAAGAGTAATAACTGTCTAAGAAAGCTTCTAAAATTTCGGCGTTCAGAGTCGGCAAAAAACTGTAGGTCCCTTCTACTCGTGAGAGAACAGTAGCGTGCACAACACGAGTAGCTAATGAGCAAGCTAGGCCCTGGTCCCCCTTTGGACTGTAGCGCCAACAATTATTATTATTATTATTAGAGAGTCAGAAAGTTAGAATAATGATCATTAGATTTCATTGGTAAGCCAGTTTAAAGTATTTTCCTGTCTAGCATGGAAGACATTGAATTTGAAAAAGAAAAATAAAAAGGAATTAAAAAAAACATATATACATTAATAAATATATTAAAACGAAATAAATTGCATATGAAACTCCGGGTCCAGTAATCAAAACACAGTGTCCCAGTTTTAGTTTTGCCGATAAATTTGCACTATTTTTAATTTAGACCTTTAGTTGCTAAAATTAAAAAGTTAAAAACAAACGTCTTTGGATTACTGAAAACGTATTAAACTGCAGTTTAATGCACCTTATATTAATATATTTAAAATTGGGTGAGATATTTCAAGCTGAATTTGAAGGTAATAAGGGTCCCAGTTTTTTTTTTTTTTTTGTGCGTTGCGCGTTGGCAGCTGTTGTTCTTTGTTTGATGTATACTTCTGTTGATTTAAAAATTGTTGACTCAAGAATTTATTTTTTATTTGCAGATCCGTTCAGATTGCAAAAAAATAATTACTGAATGTTTATCCTTTTATTTTGATGGTCTTACACCAAGGTAATGCATTTTGACACGAGTTGACATACCAGGGTCGCCTTTTATATTTCGGGATTAAAGAACAAAAACAAATATTAATCATCGAACATAGTTTTATTGTTTTTGAAAATATTCCCCATTAAGATTTACACACTTTTGCATGCGTTTGAACCAATTGTCGAAGCACTTTTGCCACTCTGATTGAGGTACCTCCAAAACGTGCATTCTGAACGCATCAACCACTTCTTCAGGTGTCAAAAAACGTTGACCTCTCATTTTATTTTTTACGTACGGGACTAAAAAGAAGTCATTCGGTGCCAAGTCAGGACTATACGGCGGATGACTCATCAAATCGATGTTTTGAGTGCTCAAAAATGCAGTTGTATGGGCCGATGTGTGGGAGCTCGCATTGTCGTGGTGAAGAGCGATCCGTTTTCGGCGGTTGGTTTTTCTGATTTCTTAGAAGACAACTGGCAAACAAATGGTTGTTTATCACTCCGAATTGACTGTTCTGCGTTGCTCTAGTGGTACGGTTGCGACATGTACAGTTTTTCCTTAAAAATAGGCGACCACTTGCTTGGAAGTGCTTCGTGCGCGAGCAACTTTTGTTGGACTTGGCTCAAATCAAAATCAACCCATGCAGTCGACTGCTGTTTTCTTTCGGGCTTATACACGTAAATCCACGATTTATCACTTGTTACGATGTCATAGACGTGTTTCGAAGCACCGCGATGGTATTTTTGGAGCGTTTCTTTCGACCAATCGAGACGAGCCTTTTTCTGAGCGAATGACAAATTGTTTGACATCCAACGCGAACAAATTTTTTTGACGGTCAAATGTTCATGCTATCATGAATGTATGCTGGTCCCACTAATGCCTAAGTTTGTCTCGATATCGCGATATGTCACATGACGATCTTGCAATATCAGTTGGCGCCCAGCATCAATGGTTTCCGGAACAACAACTGATTTTGGACGTCCTTCACGAAATTCTTCTTGGAGTGAACTACGACCTCGGTTGAATTGACCATACCATCGATAAACACTGGTCCTTGATGGAGCTTCATCGCCAAAAATTGACTTGAGTTCATCGATGCATTGTTGTTTAGTTAATCCACATCGAAATTTGTAAAAATTAGTCGCACAAAATATTTCACGTTTTAATTCCATTTTTTGGGCGAGATGAATCGTTTGAGTTCCTTTGAACAACACAAAAAAGCGCTCGTATGTCGAAACGTTCTGAGAACGTATAACCTCAAAATTGTCAAACTTTACAATAGAGCTGGCAATTGCCAAATTGCAACACTAGGGCTGCCCAATCCCGAAATATAAAAGGCAACCTTCGTAGTAGACACAATACACGCCTTGAAATCTAATGTTGCTAACGCCGATGATTAACAAGAAATATGCAAAAAGGCCGTTTTAAATTTATTTCAATAAAGAACCGTGTGTTGAAAACTTTCCCTAGACACCTCGCTGTCTCTCACACTCAATTCCGAAATTCAGACTCCATGCGCTATCGCATCACACTCTTAGCTGGCGCATTAAAGCCGGCTAATTACAGCATCCCATATGGAAAACCTTGCAAATAACTCAATAAGTGTTCCATTCGCTTAAATCCCCGCCCACTTTGCAGCACTTGTTCGGCCGTGTGCATTTTCCTTAATCCCAATATTTTTTTTTGTAATTTTTCCTCATTGTTTCTGCTTCATGTTAATTAAAAGTCATGTCGATGATGGAGCGCTGCATTGTGCAGGATGTGCCTGTGCATAATTCACAGGCAACAATTTAAAGTATGTTAATTGCGTGTATAGGGAGCAATATCCTGTCTCGCTGCTGGTTGGCAGTGTTGTTTGCGGGCGCGGAAGCAGCTCGATGACTGTGCGTGCATTGGCGGCTTACGCTCGTAGTTCACATATCCATTTAAGCTCTTAATGCTCACTTAATTTTAATGTACTCCAGCGACGGCAGCCGTAGGTCGATGATATTTTATAATTTTTCCATCGAAATGGGCTTAAAATTTTGCTTCTGCAATTAAGGATGAAGTTGCCATTTAATTTGAGTTGGAGGTGAAACGGGCCAGGGACAGAGTAAAGGCAGATCCCAAATCAAAGCTCGAGCTCAGGAGCAGAGCTAAAGAAACAGCCTCCATTCGGAAGACAATTCCACACCCTCGAACATAAATCCTTTCCAATTGAAATGTGAAAAGTCATTGCCTGAGTAGATTAGTGGATACCCGAAGCCGGGCTAAGCCGAAGAACAGCAGCAGCAAACGCATAAGCGCCTTTATGCCACTAATGAAGAGGAATCGCCAAGAATGACTGGTATTTCCCATAACGCTCCACGGAATCCTGATCCTCTTCACAATTCATTTAGTTTTCTTTTTCAGTCCACATTCCTCTTAAGAAAACATTTCACACACACGGTATGTGCGCCCTCCTCTCCTCTCCGCACCATCAAGAATGGAAAAATATTTTCCAGAGAACAGAAAAAAAACCGAAAGAGAAGCAAATGAAAATTAATCCTTAAAGTCGAAGGATCTCTTGTGACAACCGATGCAAGTGGAATTCTCGCTTTTGTAAACTATTTCCGCTCGTATTTCATGCGACGACATGCGATACAATGGGCATTCTCTGGCGGTTACACTCCATTCATCTCTTTCCCGCCCTGCAGCACTCCACCACCACATCATCCTTTCGGTCTTCTGCTCGGTTGGAGAACACTCAAGGATTGTGTTACCACTCGTAGATAAGTGTCTTTGAAGGTTAAGAAGGATTTCATTGTGTCCTTAAATGTGGGCTGATTTTTGTTGAATCGCATTGCCCTCTTGTAGTGCTATCGTAAGTGGGGAGGATTGCGGTTTTAAACCTTTTTTGAATGCAGTTGATAAAGAGAAGCTTGACACCTCCAAAAAAGAAATTTATTTCAGCCTGTGGATGCAGAATCTCAACTCCAACAATAAGACGCACCCACTTCTTCACGTCCCCATCCTGTCATTAAATGCGTGCTTAAATACCGTTTATGTGCGCCGAACAACAGCCTGTCAATACCCAAAAGAGCTTCAAATAAAGAAGACTGTCAACATAATGAGCCGTAAAATAAAATGTACTCCGATAGTGGATATCCTGAGAGTGTCACCAAACGGTTTTGTCTAAACGAATCACGTACACAGCCGAGGGAGTGTTGTTGTTGGCGCCCTCATCCCCAGCGGGATGTGTGCGTTAATGCGTACAGAGTGGCTTATCCAAGTTCATTGTCCTATTATCGTAAACACTTCCATTTCGCCGTTGAAATGCCATCGAGGGGATGAAGGGCGGATGTCAGCCGGGATGAGGGGTTGTGTTTCGTTGCTACCTGATCTACGGAGAACGCAGTGGGAATTGCAGGCTCAGTTTATGGCAGATGTCTCAGCGAAGATCGATACTTCCTATAAGTTCGCAAGAACAACCATTTCACATGGTCAAGAGACGGTTTTTATTTTAAATCACAATCACGTCTGTTCAATTTTAATCCCTAAATGGGGTCAATAAGTTCCGCGCAGAAACAAAGGAAAAAACTACACGAAGGAGAAACAAAACGAGAAGCGAAACATTTTCAAGCGAGTTCATGATTTATATCACGCCACCTCCTTCGAAACTTTCCCGTTTGTCTACTGAACGAATGGTGCACTGCCCCCCGTCTCCAATCCACCCAACCCGGTTTTGTTGCTTAACTTCATAAGGAATGATGGCAAACAATTATAAACAAGCGAAAACGTGCTTTGATAACTTTTCCTTCCACACATAAGGGACGACGTGTAGCTTTCCCATGGAAGTGTGAAAACGTGAAGGCCATACCTTTCGAGGGGGCTGATTTGATGGAAGGATACATATATCGAAATGTTCCAACTCATAAAATAATAAATAACGTCCCAACTCGACGGGGGTGAACTTATCGAGTACGTTTGCTTTCTCAGGTTTGTTTGCTTTCGGAGGATCCGGAGGGGTGTGCTGAATAATGAATTTTGACTAGAAAAACGTTTTTCGGGACGAACTTGCTTTTGTTTGGCTCATCACAAATGCAATGATCGTAGCCCTTGGGTTCGAAAATGAGGAATTTGTGGAGTTAAAAAGGACTTTCTTAAATTCCCTTTTTAGAAAACTACGAATTCTAAAGCAAAACGCTCAGGCAAACGCATCTTCACTAAATACCACTGCCTTTCGCAGCCGAAAAAAAGGCCATTCGGGCTATTTTTTTTGTAAATATTTTAACATGTGTGTCAATATCGTAAAAGAGAACTAAGAGAGTGCAATCGAAACATGCCACATTCGCACATTGAAAGTTTCAACTTCGATTCCATGACTTTCCACCTCACAACCTCTTTCAAGCTACACTACCAATATGCTTGTTCGATGTCTGTTCATAAATTTACACGAACTTTCTTTTTGTTCAAAACATATCCAATTATTCATCAATTACAATTTGTCCGTCTTAAAGTAGTCCACCTTTAAATTAATACACTTGTGCTAGCGTTTTTTTCCAATCCTCGAAAAATTCACTTTTTGGTATGCCCTTTAGCTCGATCAGCGATTCGGTTATCTTCGGTATATCCTCAATCGGCGCAAAACGCCGTCCTTTCATGACTCTCTTCAGTTTTGGGAACTGAAGCAAGTACCGACTCTGTTGAATACAACAGCTGAGTCATGAAAATGCTGTTGTTTTGGGTTACAAATTCACGAACACGCAATGAGTGAGCAGGTGCATTATATGATACAAAAGCCAAGAAATTTTTTCTACAATTTCGAGCATTTTCATCGTATTGCTTTTCGCAAGCGGCTCTTACTTATTTATCAGGCAGACGAATCAAGAAGGGTCTGAGCCTGAGCAATTGCTGCCTTCCATCGGTGACAGTACTGAGCACGCTGCTTGCAGTCATCAATGCCAAGCTGTCTTCCATTCACGATGACTTGGTCCTTGTACCGGAGGTTCGGTCTTCCTCTCCTTCTCGAACCAGGAAGATCGGATTCGAAGACCCTCTTTGCTGGAGCGTTGTTGTCCATTCGCTCGTTGTGGCCGAGCCAGTGTAGTCGACGGATTTTTGTCTTCCGGACTACATCCACATCCTTGCACAGCTCGTAGAGTTCGCGGTTGTGTCTTCGCCTTCCTCACAGATGGAACCATATGTCCGTCGTAGAATTTTTCTTTCGAATTTACCAAGAATCAGCTCGGCAGCCTTACTTAATGTCCAGCTTTCGGCTCCATAAAGTAAAACTGGCAGAATAAGGATTTTGTAGAGCATGACTGTGGTCCTAAGAGTCAGAAGTTTCGAGCCCAGTTATTTTGACAGACCGAAATAGCATCGGTTACCAAGGACAATTCTACGTCGGATCTCCACTACGATGTCATTTGTGGAGTTTACGTTAGCCCCGAAGTAGACTTCTTTACTGCCTCGAAATTGTTGCTATCGATTGTACCGCATTGGCTTAGGTGGTGTGCGGCGGATCGTGTTTTCCTCGACAGCATAAATGTATTTGGATTTTTCTTCGTTGACCGTTAGACCAGCTCGTTTCTCCTGTTCTTCAATTGCAGTGAAAGGTTCTACCACGGCGCGTTGGGACCGCGCGATAATGTCGCTATCAGCGTATCCCAACAGCTGGACTGACTTGTAGAGGATAGTGCCTTCCGTGCTGACCTTGGCCCACCGCACTATCTTCTCCAGTACCAAGTTGAAGAAATCACACGACAGCGCATCTCCTTGCCGAAATCCGGTGCAGGTCTCGAACGGTTCAGAGGTTTTTGATAAGAACTGCACGGTGCAACACGTATGTGTTAGCATGGTGCAACACAACCGGATCAATTTCCCCGGGATCCCGAATTCGGATCGCTCGCTGAATACCTCCGTGCGATGAATGCTGTCGTATTCGGCTTTAAAATCGATGAAAAGATGCTGAGTATCGATTTGAAACTCGATGGTCTCCTCTAGGATCAGCCTTAGTGTGAAGATTTGATCTTTAGTCGATTTGCTGGGCCGGAATTCGCACTAGTACGTGCCAATAAGTGCGGTACAGAACGGCTTTAGACGTTCACACGGTAAACCGAATATGTTCTTGTAGGCGACGTTGAGCGGGGATATACCTCTTTAATTCTTGCAGGAGGTAGGGTCGCCTTTTTTGTGGATGGGGCTTTAGAGAGCTGCTTATAGTAATTAATTGTATGGTGCGACAGTCCACGCGGGGGCCTACCAGGACCTAACTTGCTCATTAACTACTCGTGCTATGCGCGCTCCTGTACTCTCACGAGTAGGGGGGATCTACAGGTTTTTACCGATTCCGGACGGCGAAGTTTGAGAAGCTTTTTCTTAGAAAGTTATTGCTCTTTGAGTGTTGCCAGCAGCTCTAATCATCTGTCATGTCCACCCAATATCGTTTGCAATTCGGCGTCTTCAAACATTTTTGGTGGTCTTCCACCGGTTCAATATTTCTGAACCACTGAAACCATCTTTCACATGTTGCTTCTGATAGAGCATGAGCACCATATGCCTCGACAAGCATTCGATGCGACTCTGCAGCACTTTTCTTCAAGTGAAAAAAAAAATTAATGCTTTCCGTAAATCATCACTTTCTGCTACAAAATTCGGCATTTTTAAAACGATGAATAAATATGATGTTGTCTGTTCAATGACTTGATGTATACTTAATATTTGTCACAGATGTCATAGCAAACAAACAAAAAAAATAAGGACTCGTTCACAACAAATGTTCCATATCGAGACATTTGTATCTTGACGCCCACTTCATACCGGTATACCTGGTAGGATGTTCCACAAACAAAATTTATTAATTCCATATTAATTCGTTAGTGGCGCCCCCTATATATCCAGGGACTTAGGGAGTGATCTGTTCTATCGATTTGTGGAATCCATTATCTTAGGCCTCAGAGAGCTTCGCACTCTCGTACTTATATGCCAAATTATGGCAGTTACTAATTCTCGACCGTTATTTCCAATTTCAGAAGAGCTCGATGTTCTAACACCAGCTCTTTTCTTAGTTGGCGGTCTGCAAATTATATTTACAGAGCCTGATGTGACGCACTTTAACTTCAATAGCTGGCAACACGTGTCGTAATTGAAGCAAATCTTTTGGTTGATAGGAGTGCCTACATAAGTCTTCTTCAAGAGTATACAAAGTGACGCACTCCGACACCTGGTGTGGCTCTCAACGACACAGTTCTTCTTAAAGACGAGAATTCACATCCTTCGAAGTGGCCACTGGCAAAAGGGACCGAATTGACCGGCAGACCCGACTGCGTAACGCGTGTGGCAATTCTCAAAACGACTACTGCGGTGAACACACGAGCGATCAACAAGCTGTGCCTGCCTCCACATAAGGACTCTGTTGAATCCAAATCGTTCAACGGAGGGGGTATGTTCTGTCCAGCAGTCGACAATGCAAATTAAATTCTGGTTCACTTGGAGCTTCCCGCATAACAGAGACAGGGAAATCAAACTTATCTCTGCCGCATAACTAATCATTTTCACATCTGTAGCGGTTCCCGCATTATCAATCACTTGCACATCTATAGCAATCATCATTTATTCGCATTTGCTCTCTCTCTCTCTCTCTCTCTCTCTCACTCTCTCTCTCTCACTCTCTTTTCTTCTCAGCGCGTTTCGTACCAGTTTTCCTTTGTCATTCTATTCGTTGGATTGCATTTGCGCCATTTCGACATACAAAATTGTTCAAACAAATCTAAGCAATAAAGACAATTAAAATGATAAATTCGAAAAACCCATTTATTAGTAGGTATCAAGTGCTACTAAAATTTATTGGATCAAGCATTTGATTGACATAAGCGAACAGAGCAAACAGATATGCCAACATCTTCAACAACTTCTCTAATTTTTTGTCTACGATCCTCCGTAACAACGCTCTTCACTTTCTCAACATTTTCATCGGTTGTTGATGGCCGTCCAGGGCGAGCGTCTTCATTTACATTTTCTAAGCCTTCTTTGAAACGGTATTACTGTATTTATAATAATAATTGTTGGCGCTACAGTCCAAAGGGGGACCAGGGTCTAGCTTGCTCATCAACTACTCGTGTTGTGCGCGCTACTGTTCTCTTACGAGTAGAAGGAACCTACAGTTTTTGCCGACTCCGAACTGAGAAATTTGAGAAGCTTTCTTAGACAGTTATTACTCCTTGAGTGTTGTCAGTAGCTAGAAAGAGGTGGTGCCGTGAATAATTCGAAAAATTGGTGTTGAGCTGGGAGTCGAACCTAGACCCTTCGGCGTGTGAGCGTCGCACTCTACCCACTACGCCACGGCGACCACCATTACCATTGACAAACATTTTTTGACTCAGAGTACGCTCACCGTATACCACTGTCTACATTTCAACTACTTTAGAGCACTTAATTCAAATTTTTCACACAAAATTGAATGCAAAGTCTTTGCTCCATTTTTTTCCACAGCTGAAAATAGCCGAACACACAAAACACGTCTAAATTTTTTGCCTCTCGCAAACAAAATAGATGTGCTATGTATGCCCGGGACAAGTGTGCCAACAATACAAAATAAAAAATTCCATAATCAAAGCCCACAGTATTTGAATTTTTTTGAGCAGACCTCGCATGTATCAGGGGAGTTGTTAATCTCCTCCATTTGTCGAAATTCTAGTGAATTGAATTAAAACGAAGTGTGGACAGCTTCATTCCCCACTTCCACAAGCTGCACCACATCTCACAAGCCGTTAATCGGTGATTCCATTAATCGCCAACCAGCCATTGAAAAGTGATCGTGTATCGATTTCCCATTGCACACCCCAGGAGACGGGCAAAAGAAATTCAAGAGCACTGCAAATGTGAGCAAAAAAAAAAAGCCGTTAAATACATAGAAGACCATAACACTTCGTGAACACGACACATCCTCAAACGACGACATCGGATGTTCTCAACTGCATAAGCATAAAGAAGTCCATTGAGATGGCATTCGAAATCGCTTTAATCAAACTTCACACAGAAGAATCCCATTCAAAACCACTCGAATGTGATGCCTGCCCCACGCCAGTGCCAGCAGCAGCCGACCAAACTTCTTGGCAGGAACTCCAAACCAAAGGGAAACGACTTAACGACTTCAACTAAAAGTTTTGTTTCGGCCATAAAACGAAATTCAAAAGTATGCGCAGCACCATAAAAAACTATTACGCCCGACTCCAGGCTGACTCCGAATGACGTCCATTCGAATTGTGTAACCACTCTGCCACTCAATTCACTTGCCACACTATTCCCCAGGCCGGCGCGGGGTGGGAAAGCTCCTGCGGTCGGGCAATGGGTGGTGTTCGGGAGGACTGCATTGAATGTCAGTTGAATTTCATTTTAATCGGTTCACGTGGAGGCGGAGTCCATTGTTGATGGCTCCATTCACAGAAGCAGCTCCCTTTGCAGGAGGACGGCGAGGATAAGAGTCATCTAAATCAACCCATTTTAGGGCTACTCCCGAGGCTGGCAATGAGTCCACAGATGGAGAGCACATTTCTGTGCAACACACTCGCACCTTGGTGGCGCATAACTGATGCAAGGATAATTCTTAATATCATTAACGTCAACAGGCTACGTCCTGTGCCGGCGTGGCTGCATAAAGTTTTCGAAGAAATTACACTTGCACCCAGAATAGGAATGCGATTTGAGTTCAGTTATGTCCTGGTTTCCTTCCGTCTCTCTCTCTCTCTCTCTCTCTCTCTCTCTCTCTCTCTCTCTCTCTCACCCACCCATCCCTTCAGGCTAGGGGCCACAAGCGAGACATGTGGTGTTGCAGTGTCGTGCTGCAATATAAAACGACTCTCATTGTGGTTATGGAACGGGGCATAAACGGTCGCACGGGCTTGTCGCATGAAGTGAGTTTCTGCTCTCATGCACAAACACTCGAGAGGGGTGCGCATTGTGAGTCGTTACGCTCATTGCAAACGATTGGAGTTCTTTGAGCTAGTTCCACGAATCGGTACACACTCAAGTGATGGTGGTTCCCAATGAGGGGATGTGCTGTTCCCTCACTTTCGTGTTTCCACGTCTCAGCCACGCCGCACAATCTGATTGCGTGGGGAAAATAATTAAGCGCCGCTCGAGGCGTCGTTTCTGCTTGTAAAAGGACATTTTCCACCAGCTACAGTTGAAAAAAGAAAATTGAACAATATTCTATCACTCCAAAGGACGATGCCATCGAGCAGAGAGTTTTAATATGGCACCCAGCTCCGCACAGCTGAAACTGATGCTGTGCACCTTTGAAAATGCAATTTCCCACTCGTCCGCATATGACATCCTGCAGCACAAATTTCGCCATTCTGTCCACCACGTCTATCCCGTCCATCGCAAGGAATTAGGTTTCGAGACCGGCCCAAGCTCGGACGTTCCTGCCTGGCCACAGCAGACCGCACGATGGGGCTCCGGAGAGCGCCTAGTCGAGTCCGTGAAAGCAATTTCGTCCTTCTTTCATTTTCTGTTTGACTCTGGTCAAAGTAATGATTGAGTAAACTTTACTTTCGGGTTGAATAGTTTATTCATGGGGCATCATTTTATGTGATTTAACTTGAGACGGGATACATAACTAATGGACATCCGTCAGTGAGTCGGTGGCGGTGGTGGTGGGCGGCTACGTGACTCTCGGAGCCAGCCAGCACATGATGGTGATTTCGGGGAACTTTGAACTTGAAATGTCGCCGGCAGAGAGGGGAGGCGATGCAATGGAATCGAGGAACTGGAATGACTTAACTGATTTGGTTTGAATCTGGTTTGTGGGCGGCGGCGGGCGCTGGTTGATAACGACTCGACGACTCGGTCGATAGATGGATGGCCCTCCGCTCAGATGGACGTGCAGTGCTTCGGGGAATGTCAAACTGAAAGTGGAGCGTGTGGGGGGGAATACTAAGTATGCAGAGTAATGTGGATAAATTGCTTTGACGGACGAACGAAACAAAAACAAAATTGAGTTCAGTGTCACGGATGGGGAACCGAGAGGAGGCACGATATGTGAACTCAATTGGACGTCCTCGGAAAATAGATGATACACTCTTGAATGCGAATTGAGATGGGGCGTGAGGGTATCAAGTTTTTTTTAGCCAGATGTGACTGAAGAACGTTTGGAGATTTTTTCAAGGGCGTCCCAGGGGATTTCGAGCTCGCAAATTATTTCCCTCGTAGTGAAGTAAAGTGGCGAGCGAGGTTATGAGGAATAAGACAGTTGGAGAAATTGCAAAGAACTCCCTCAAATCGAAGGCTCTTTTGGATTTGTGATTGCGTTGAGCCTAGGAGAAATCTATGTGGGTCGAAATTCAGAATGAATTCCACTTACTATCCCTGGTTTCATGGGGAAATGCATTGATGGCTGAATGCACGGCGGCCACGGTGTCTCCTGCAACTCTTTCGCATGCACTCCATATAACACTTAAAACTGTTGTTCTTTCTAGGGGAATAAAACCTTAAGTTGGCAGCTTTATTTTAACTGGCAGCCAGTTTTTCTATTTTTTCATTTTTTTGTATCAGTTTGATTTGGCATTTCAACATGACTAGATTAACGACTAAATGTGTGCAGGCCTGGATCTGGCCAGAAACTGAGCCGGGAAGGAAATGTACTTGGATGTACTTGGATATCCACGGACGGCTCCAAGGCGATGGAGGGCTCTGGACCTGACGCCTACGTGAAAAACGACAACATCAGACTTCACACCTCTTCAGGGAATTTTATTCGGTCTTCTATATGCGATCCTTATAACGAAGACCTGTATTGTGAAGAATAGGTGGCAGGAGTGATGTTTCGCGTCTGTAGTGATAGTCAAGCTATGTGTAAGATCTACCTCAATCCTCTTACCACTTCGAATGTAGCAGAGGAATGCAAGTCTACCCTTAATTTGGTCGACAGGACAAATTTAGAGAAGATTATCTCAGACTTGTCTGGACATTGAAGGATCATGCGAAATGAGATTGCCGATGAGCTTACTAAGCCAAGCTCAAAAGAAGCATTCACAGTAACCGAACCCACAACGGGTCTGCCCGCGTTCTTCTGTTGACGGTTGGCTGCTCTAACAGCACAACCAGGGATGGCATGACTCTTCAAGATGTAGGCTGACCAATTGCATGTTCGCGAACGTCAGCAAGAAATGCGTTTTTTTTTATTTCTAAATAGGAAAGACTGTGGACGCCGTAGTGGGTAGAGTGCAACGCTCACACGCCGAAGGGTGTAGGTTCGATTCCCAGCTCAACACCAATTTTTCGAATTTTTCAAGGCATCACCTCTTTAGAGCTGCTGACAACACTCAAAGAGTAATAACTGTCTAAGAAAGCTTCTCAAACTTCGCCATTCGGAGTCGGCAAAAAACTGTAGGTCCCTTTTACTCGTGAGAGAACAGTAGCGCGCACAGCACGAGTAGTTGATAAGCAAGCTAGGCCCTGGTCCTCTTTGGAGTGTAGCGCCAACAATTATTATTATTATTTTTAAATAGAAAAGACTGCAGACGACTAATTACATTCACTACACTGATAAACGGATCAAAAACTGTGCCAATTTATGGTATTTTAAAAATTCTGATTCTGTTAGAAATACGTACCGCGCACTACATCCACTCTGATGAAGCTCTCTATGGGTTGAATGAGTCCGCCAATAAACGAATTTGGTGTGCTTAGAGGTATGGCAGTCCTCAAATGTATGTTGAGACACCGTTATGTCCACAAAAACTGACTGTTTGATCTACTTTATGGACTGGTGAAATAATCGATCCGCACTTCTTTAAAAACGATGCTGGCCAGAACGTAATAGTCAACGCTTTAGAGCCATGATCACTTAATATTTCCTTTATCTATTTCTGTTTCTGCAAGTGCACGCATCATGCAACACAGCTGGTACTAAAATTCTTCAAATAAGACTTCTGCCTCCCAAAGCGGTGTTGCGCAAGGATTTTTGGCATCAAGGTAACAATATCTGTAGTTTACAAAATTAGTTTGAAGAGATATGGTTAATGTACTTCCTTTTTCTTCTTGTGGCGCTACAGTCCGGGGTGGACCTGGGCCTTAATCAATATGCCACTCCAGCCAGCACGGTTTTTCGCCAGCTGCCTCCAGTTGCGCACTCCAAGTTGGTTGAGGGCCTTCTCCACTTGTGTGCCCCATCTTAGCCTAGGCCGCCCTTTGTTCCGTTGTCCCAATGGCTGGGGTTCAAAGACTTTTCGGGCTGGAGCAGTGGTGTCCATACGCTCTACATGGCCTAGCCATCTTAAACGTTGAATTCGTAGACGCTTGACCAGGCGTATGTCGCTGTACAGCCCATAACGTTCGTCGTTAATTCTACTCCTCCAGATGCCATCAACACAAACAGGATCAAAAATCGCACGCAAAACTTTTCTTTCGAAAAGACTAAGAGCTTCCTCATCCGCTTTTGCTAACAACCAGGTTTCCGCGCCACAAAGTAGAACTGGGATGATCAAGCTGTTATATAAAGCGAGCCTAGTCCTTCGAGAGAGGGCTTTGTTAATCAATTGCCTCTTGAGCCCAAACAAACAGCGATTGGCAAGAGTGATTCTGCGTTTGATTTCGGTACTGATGTTGTTGTCCCTGTTTACCGCGGAGCCGAGGTAGACGAAGTTCTTGACTACCACGAAGTTTCTGCTGCCTAATATGATGTTCTGTCCGAGACGTCGCTTCCTTGATGACAGCATGTACTTTGTTTTGACCTCACTTACCGCCACACCCACTTTAGCAGCTTCCGCTTCAATGCCAGTAAACACATCATTGAGAGCTCGCTGTGTTCGTCCAATCACGTCGATATCGGCAGCGAAGGCTATTAGTTGAGCTTATGACTTGGACTTGTGAGTTACGCACGAGCTTCTCGAGGATGATGTTATAGAAGTCACATGACAGCGTGCACCTGTGTCTCAACCTTGTATGACATTGAAGGTCTTGGTGAGTTCGTTACCGAGCCTGGCGAAGCAGCGGGAGTTCTCCATCGCCATCCTACACAATCTGACGAACTTGATAGGAGAGACAACTCTAGACGTGGCACTGTATAGCTCGTCTCTCTACACACTGTCTCATGCACCTTAAAATCAACGAACAGGTGGTGAGTGTCGATTCATACTTCTTGTGTACTTTTCAGGATCTGCCGTAAATTGAAGATCTGGTTTATCGTGGGCTACTCAGGCCTGAAACTCCACAATTTAGATCTTATCAGATTGTGGACGAACGGGTTAAGACGCTTCCACAATACGGCTGAGAGGCTGATTCGTCGATATTTGGCGCAGTCAAAGGGTCTCCTTTCTCGTGGACCAGACAATCGTTGCTGAAGTTTCACTTATCGAGCAAGCTTTCCTCCGACCATATCCTATAGATGGGCTAATGCATATAATTTCCAGCTGCTTTTAATAGCTCTCCGGACAGTGTGTCCGCTTCAAATAATTGTTCGATTTCAGCGGCAATATTGCGATATTGACTTCGTTTAAGTCAAGGGACCGAAATTCTTGTCTATTATCTTCCAAATTGAGTAGAACTTCATCGCCGTTAAGGTGCTTGCAGAGGTGATACTTCAAGATTTTTGCCCCAGATTGAGACACTACTATCCGTACCTTGTGTCCATAGACAGAATGGACAGTACGGAGCTGATCATTTCAATTTCATTCCTTACTTGTGGTGAATACCTGATATAACAGGGATCCTAAATTTTGAGAGGTCATGATGCTTCGTTTCCTAATGTGTCACAATTTTTGGGATCAAACGAACTTCGTCCTCTATGAAACAACTGCAGCCAGTCATGTCTACATTCCCCAAGGTTTAATTGTGAAGCTGGACGGGACGAGAGAAAATTAATGTGTACCTGCTTTTTCTGCGAATACTTTCCTTCCTCTCCAGCATCTCAAATGAAGTTCAAATTGCCTCTTCCAATGTAATCCCCCTAGCTACCGCTTGCCATACGAAGACACGTTTGTTCCGCATTCCCCGCACAGGCCGGCTTACCTACCCTATTCCATTTGATTGCAGCTCAAATTTGTAAATTCCAATTCTGCCCACGATGCAAATAGCACAACGATCGCCGCCGACAAAAACACTCCCGCTACATGGAAAGCAAATTCCTATTTGTGCAAAGGATTTCGCAGCGCCCACTACATCGGCGCCCATCAGCAGTCACCGGCTTCGAATGAAATAAATCCTGAAACACTTTATTCACCCCGATTTCCATTCATTCCGCTCTCGGCTGCCGGGCTTTGTCTTTCTCCAAATCAGCTCCGCACCCACAAGCGCTCCTCCCGCCGTTCGTCCACCGAGCAGATAAATAACACACTTTATGTCCTTTCTACGCCGACAATACCTCTTGTCCGTGAGGTTTCTCTGAATGGCCGGCTAATAAATATTGCCGAGGGGATTGCCGGCAGGAGTTTCCAGATTTGAGCGCGCACCTTCGGTCTGCTGCGGCCGGGGGTGTGTGAGTGTTTAAGGCCGGGATTTGGTCCATTCCGAGTGAATGAGGGTTAATCTTGGTGCAAGTTGAGGTGAATAAACCGTATCCATCCCAGAATTTCTAATTTTTCGGCGCCCTGGCCGGCGTTGTTGGCCGTGTCTTTGTTTTCTTTCGTCGTCTCCGGGAACGTATTTGATTTCGGGACGTAACGGACAAATTTATCTTTGCTTGGCGGGCGACGTTCGATGGGCACGGGATGGGGACTCAGTTGAGGCGTGAACCCTCATTAAAATAAATTACACGAATTCCCTCTCGGAGGCTTGTTTTCTTGGGGAGAATTTACGTTCTCTCCTCGGAGTGAGTTCTTTAGCTCTCTGGAATTATTGTGGGAATTCTGTCGGCTGGGGCTGTTATCACTTCATCTCGAATTAAGCGGTGATCTTCTGCTTTTCTCGTCTTTCTTCGCCTTCGCTTCGGCTTTTCCTCCCGCGGTCGGTGTGCTTTCGAAGCTGTTTGTCTGTGGCTTCCTTTGTGCCTCGGCTGGGGTGGGTGAGGTCTCCGCTGAGCTGAGGTGGCTGGAAACACCTTGTTTTCATTTAGTTGATTTAAATCGGTGATTTGTGGTGATATCTTAGTTATGCATCGGCTGGCAGGATTTGGTCGGCGGTTGGCTGGATGGGTGTATGGGTGGATGGTGGTCTGGCGGCTGCTGTGTGGCATTTATCAATGTGGTTGCAGGGGATTACAGTTTCGTGCAGTTTACGGCGTAAATGGGAACGCAGATGGATGCGAATCTGACAAGATTCATTGTTAATGCATGATGCCCCGAGACGGATTGAGCGGTTTGTGGCACCACAACCGTTGCATGGGTTGGTGGCTCAGCGAGAAATAAGGAAGGTAGGAAGGATGAAAAGTCGTAACTGCCTAATGCAGTGGCAAAGTGAATACAAACCAACGGGTTTCATCTTAAGACGAATTGGATCCGAGTTGTGGTTGCATTTGAACATTGTAGAATGTGGAAAAACCGTAAATGAGAAGCAATTCTTGAATTGTTGACAAATGGGTAGCGATCTGCAAACGTCCGATGTTTCGCCAGAGAGTGCAGGATAATTCATTTGTACGCCCACATTCCAAATGGACGTTTGTGCGACGTTAAGTTGCGTCGAATCTGGTCTTACAGGGGCAATAAGTGGCCGTTAAGTTGCGTCGAATCTGGTCTTACAGGGGCAATAAGCCCCATAGGTGGCCGTATACTTGTTCAGATTTATTTCAGAAACTTCATTCGGTCAGAAATTTAGACCAACGGAACAATAGCACACTGTTTGATTGACTGAAGACTAATACAAAGCACTTCTGCACAGGTTTGAGAAGGAAAGAAGAACCGCAAAACTATACCCCGCATTCTGTGCACTAGCTCTGCCCACCACGCCTTCGAGGATAATTTGTTAATCCCTTCCACGTTCTCTTCGGTTTCAGAGTTTTTAAAATTTCCTCTTGACGGCTTTCAATCTCGATAGGAAGCTATACGCAGCACTATGGGCCTGACTGGTGTGAAGTGCACCCACCAGGTGTCTGAGTGCGCCACTTCGTACGCTCTTGCCGATGAGCTTGCTAAGCCAAGCTCAAAAGAAGCGTTCACAGCAATCGAACCCACAACGGGTCTGCCCGCGTTCTTAGTTCTTCTGTGCTCTAACAGCACAACAAGGGATGGCATGACTCTTCAAGATGTTGCATGTTCGCGAACGTCAGCAAGAAATGCGTTTTTTTTTATTTCTAAATAGGAAAGACTGTGGTCGCCGTGGCGTAGTGGGTATGGTGCGACGCTCACATGCCGAAGAATCTAGGTTCGATTCCCAGCTCGACACCAATTTTTCGAATTTTTCACGAGCTGCTGACAACACTCAAAGAGTAATAACTGTCTAAGAAAGCTTCTCAAATCTCGCCGTTCGGAGCCGGCAAAAAACTGTAGGTCCCTTCTACTCGTGAGAGAACAGTAGTGCGCACAACACGAGTAGTTGATGAGCAAGCTAGGCCCTGGTCCCGCTTTGGACTGTAGCGTCAACAATTATTATTATTTATCTCTAGTTAAACAGAATCATAATGGCAACTGAGACGATGATGGTAAAAATTGAGCATCGCGCTGTAATTAAATTTCTCACTAAGCAAGGAAAAAGTCAAAAAGGTATTCATGAAGAGATGGTGGCTGTTTACCAGGGTTTCGCACCTTCATTATCAACTGTGCAAAACTGGTCAAATGAGTGTCAAGGTCAAGAGCATTGAAGACGACCCCTGCTTCGGCGCCCCGGCTACTGATTGTACGGGAGAAAGTATCAAAGAAGTCGAAAAACCTGTTCTTGAGGATGCCCGAATAAAGGTGAAAGTGATGGCAGAGATCACCAAGCTTTCAACTGGTACCCTTCACACCATTCTTCATGACCATCTTAACCTTTCACAGGTCAGTGCAAGGTGGGTGCCACGAATGCTCACAGCGCCTCAGAAAAAAGTGAGAATCGCATGCTTTAGAGAGTTTTTGGAGATGTGTAGTAAGAATGTGAACGGTGTTATGGATCGAATTGTTACTGGGGACGAAACATGCGTCTGTATCGACCCGAATTCATTCATCTGCACTCATTTTAAAATGTCGAAGTTTTTTACGATTTTGAAATAAGGTTTACTTCACTGTTAACCTTCAAATCGACCGCGTCTATTCTAAAACGGCGATTTAAAGTTCATAGTAATTTCAGTTTTTTTTAAAAGGAAACACCACAGGTGCACAGCTATAGCCCTAAAAGCAAACAGGAGTCCATGCAGTGGCATCAAAAATGAACAGACCCCCGAAGAAGTTCAAAGTCACTTCGTCTGCCGGGAAGCTCATGGCCACAGTTTGGGACTCAAAGAGAATCTTGCTCATTGAATACGAAAAAAACGGTGAAACTATCAACGCCACATCCTACGCTTCCACATTGCATAATTTGCAAGAGGAAATTAAAAAGAATAGACGGACTAAGCTCGCAGGGGGTGTGTTGTTTCTTCATGACAACGCTACTGTTCACACGGCGCGAGTTTTCAAGGCTGCTGCGCGAGATTGTGGTTTGGAAGAAAACCAACACCCACCCTATAGTCCAGACCTTGCTCCTAGTGATTATTGCCTGTTTCCGGATTTAAATAAATGTCTTCGTGGAAAAAGATTTTCGGATGACGAAGAACTCAGGTCGGCAATAAATAGGTATTTTGCAGATAAAGAGGAAATTTATTTTTTGGAGGGTTTAAAAAAGCTGATCTCAAGATGTAACATATGAATTGAAGTTAGGGGAGATTATATTGAAAAATAAAAACAATTTAAATTGAATTCACATTTTCCTTTATATCGATACAGAGAATAATATTGAAAGCCCTTCGTAGGTACGAAGGTTGCCTTTTATATTTCGGGATTGGCAACACTAGTACTGCAATCTGGCAACTGCCGGCTCTATCGTAAAGTTTGACATCTTTGAGGTTATACGTACTTAGAACGTTTTGACATACCAGCGCAATTTGTGTTGTTTACGGTAACTTAAAAGATTCATCTTGCCCAAAAAATGGATTTAAACTGGATTTTACAACTTCCGACGTGGATTAACTCAGCAACAGTGCATCGATGAGATTAATTCAATTTTTTACGATGAAACTCCATCAAGGACCAGTGTTTATCGATGGTATGGTCAATTCAATGGAGGTCGTAGTTCACTCCAAGACGAATTTGGTGAAGGTCGTCCAAAATCAGTTGTTGTTCCGGAAACCATTGATGCTGTGCACCAACTGATATTGAAAGATCGTCGATCGATGACCTATCGTGAGATTGAGACAATTTTAGGCATTAGTGGGACCAGCTTACGTTCAATACTTCATGAACATTTGACCGTCAAACAAATATGTTCGGGTTGGATCCCACACAATTTGTCAATCGCTCAAATAATGTCTCGTGTCGATTAGTCGAAAAAAATGCTCCAAAAATACGATCGCGGTGTTTCGAAACACGTCTATGACATCGTGACAGGTGATGAATCGTGGATTTACATGTATGAGCCCGAAAGTAAACAGCAGTCGACTGTATGTGTGTTTCAAATTGACCCAAATCCAACAAAAGTTGCTAGTGCACGAAGCACTTCCAAGCAAATGTTCGCCTATTTTTTCGGAAAAACTGAACATGTTGCAACCGTACTACTAGAACAACGCAGAACAGCCAATTCTGAGTGGTACACAACCATTTGTTTGCCAGTTTTCTTCCAAGAAATCAGGAAAACCAACCGCCGAAGACAGACCACCCTTCACCAGGACAATGCGAGCTCCCACTCCTCGGCTCAAACAACTGCATTTTCGAGCACTCAAAACATCGATTTGATGAGTCATCCGCCGTATAGTCCTGACTTAACACCAAATGACTTCCTTTTATTCCCGTACGTACAAAATGAAATGAGAGGTCAACGTTTTTCGACACCTGAAGAAGCGGTTGATGCGTTCAGAATGCATGTTTTGGAGATACCTCAATCAAAGTGGCTTCGACAATTGGTTCAAACGCATGCAAAAGTGTATTGATATTAATGGGGAATATTTTGAAAAACAATAAAGCTATTTTCGATGATTAATATTTATACTTGTTCTCTAATCCCGAAATATAAAAGTCAACCCTCGTATATGGTATATGGTTACGACATCGATACCAAAGTCCAGTCGTAACACTAGAGGAACCCATGAGAGCCAAGGCCAGTGTAGCACGAAAAGTTCAATCAAATGTCAATCGTGAAGATTTTGCTGTCAGTTTTTTCTTTTTCGACTACCGAGGATTATTGCATCAAGAGTTGTTGCCACATGATCGTACGGTCAATAAGTTGTACAACGAGAGGCAATTTGAAGAAAATGTCCGAAATTGTCATCCATTTTCGCTTGCCCTTTGTTCGTTACGTGGCTCGATCTGTTCTGTTGCTGTGTCTGGCCTTCAAAATTGCACCCTCTTCAGTCTGAAGCTCAACGTCGTCTAGATCCCGGACTGCATTCATATCATTTTACGGCATGAAGATAACGCAGCCTCCATTTACATTTTCTTAAGACAGATCTGTTTACTAGAAACAATTGATTGGAATTCCCCCTTCTGCCAACGTCCAGAAGTCGATTGCATTCCACTGAACTTTTAAGTAGTTTCAAGCGAAATTAGATATGTTAGTGAATGGGACACAGGCAATTCCTTGCCGAAATACGCCTTGCTTGCCTAAGACAGCAGAACATCGAGCCGCACTAGGCAAACGTGGAGCGAAACAGAAATCAAGCAGTCAATTCAACTGCGTTGCGGAAACTCACTGGGAAAGCACACGCGTATACTCGTACCCCCTCTGCCGACGTCGAGAAGTCGATTTCATTTCAGAGAACTGTTAAGCAGTTCTAAACGAAATGAAATGTGTTAGTGAAGGGACAACGATAAACAACTCCTTGTCGGAAGAAGCAATGCTTACCTTAGGCGGCCAAATAGCGAGCAGCACTAGGCAAACGTGGAGCAAAACAGAAATCAAGCAGTCAATTCAACTGAGTTGCGGAAACCCGCTGTGGAAGCACATGCGTATATCCCTTCGAGGTTAAGTGACCTAAGTGCTTACCCCATCAGATAGCAATAAAAAGAGGCTGTTAAAGTATGAAGGACAATCGTGGAAGCATGACGTGAAATCAGCATCTTCTCATCCTTTCCTTCTGCAATCGAAAATCTTTAGGGCGAGTTTGGATTTTGGTGACGTCTATGAACAGCGTATGCGATGTTTAAAAATGATCACTATTGACAAGCAAGCAATGCAAATTCTTCATAAACAAGCGAAAGAGGTAAAGAAGGGAAGAAGATACGTCATCACAAAACTTGTTGCCACGTTCGATGCACAAAAAGATTTCAAATCAGGAATGGATGGTAGACATCGTCCTCCATGCACATCATCTTTCCTAGCATCTGCTGCACCGTGAACGCCTTAACTGCTTACGATGTCTCTAGCATAAAAAGACACGAATAAGATTAAATGTGTGAATGTCTAGGCTTGATCCACGCACTTGGATAATGTGTTTGAATTTACGGTCTTAACCAAGAGCGGTTCCCTTTAAGAGTGTTTCTGGAGAAAGAAATCTGTAGCTGCCATGTCTTAGCTGTAAACAGCACTTTAAAGAACCCAAAATGTCAGAAGGGTATCTTCAATTGTGAGAAACCTTCCTTCTCCACCTCTGGCCTAGCACCACATTCCACCTCCTAACTCCCTGCCGAGTGCTAAAAAAAATGAAAATAAATCCGAGAACAAAAACACTTTTAATGCGATTTTATAGTCAAAATCAATTTCCCCTAAACGGCACCTTTTACGTCTTAATTCAACCTCTGATCTCCTGAGCTGGGCGTGCCCCCGCACACTCCCACAACACACACACAGCAAAGGAATACAATTAACTTCCCGGCTTGACACTGCCAAATGAACACCGTCATCATCCACCCTCCTGCGCTGCGCCTCGCCAAGACACAAACATCTCCTTGAGAGGACTCACGATGGTAGCGGCAAGGAAATCGCCAATTAATTTGCATTTCATGCCCGCGGCGGTGAAAAGCCATGATTCTCATTATTTGCATCCAACAATGGTGGCGGGCCCAAAAAAAGAGCGAAATCTTCACTCCATCGCGACGTCTCATTGTTATTCATTCACTTGGGGGCCTCACATAATCGGATGAAGGACGCCTGCGGAATAACAGTCATTTTTAGATCCTATCACTGGTCCTTTCATAGACGCGTGATGGAGTGTGAATTGTGGGCTTGAGGCCGCGGAAATGCCCGCCCAGATCGCCGAGAATGAGAGCGATGGATTTTCATCACGCGGGTCAGGAGCGGCCCACCGAACTGTGATGGCGCTAATGACAACTTTGCAATTAACTTCGAAGGGACATTGAATTGAACGTGGTGGGAGGGAGGGGCGGACATTCTTTTTCGGGCAACCAGGGGTGTGAGTTCTTGGGAACCTTCCAGGTGCTGCGGACCTTGTGGTACTTTGCATACTCATTTGAATCGAAATGCGATGGGCCCGCAATCAGGGGGTGGAGCCGAGTGAATGCTTTTGAGATTTCCAGGTGACGGGATGTCTAAGGAAATAATTTCATGCAGAGCCAGATGAAGGCCTTTCTTTTTTTTTTGTTTGATTGGGACTTGGGCGCTATACGTTCAAATCACAAACAAGCGGGCCGTCCCTGAATGAAGTCGATTACTGTGTCTAGTCAAGTGACATGCTAGTAAGCTTTCTCCCTCAGCAGCATACTTAAGCAAACCCTATTATTTTCCATTAAGCCACTTTTCCACCCCACGCCTCCACACTCAAGACGCTCCACCACGGCTCTTCGTGGAGATGCTCATCTCCCGCAGAGAAAAGCAATCAATTCCGTTGATGAGACGAGCAAATTCCGGATCGATTTCACATCCCTCGCATCAGTGACCTCATTTACCACTTAACCCGCGCCGCTGCGGTAGCGAGTAATTATTTCCAATTATTTATGACTTCCACTCAATTTTGACGTTCGCCACTCTCCTGCTGCACCCGGGCACCAAAGTTGCAGACCGTGGCTGCCGACGGACGCTCATAAACGTATAAAGTTACACTCGAACGCCGCCTTAATGAGAACCACCGGTGCCGGCGCACCACCCAACCTACCAGGGTGGGTTTAAAATCAATTTTTAAAGTTTATCATTTGCCAGGCAGGAGCAGGTCAGATGCCCCGCGCGCCAGCATTGGCTGGGCAATTTCACAAAATTTAATCGCACCAAGGACAAAGCCGTAAAATAACAATAATTTGCATGAATTTGACCCCTCCCCCTCCCCCTGCTCCGACTGCAGCTAACAATTTGATATTCATGAGCAGCCTGTCGGACCAATGCATATTCGGACGGGAGCGCGCGTATTTTTTACGATTTATGCATCCCGCACGTCATCAGCAAAATATTTTCTAACAAAGCCGAATGGTTTGAAGTATAAAACAGCTCTGCAGTGTCCGTTCCGGTTATAAATCCTGTCGCCGATACAAGCAGCCGTCCGATTCCCGGTTTTCCTTTTTTTTTTCGTTTTCGGTATCTACCTCTCTCTTTCGGCTGCTATCCCCGTACAATTGTGCTCGCACAGATTTATGGTTTGCACAAGTCTGACATTCCCTTCACGAACTGCCCGGATGGAGGAGGGGGTTTTAATAAAGAATCGGTTGCTCTCGCTCGTGACACATCGACCAACAATGGCTGCCACGAATGAGAGGAACTTTTGGTCAGATTCAATTGGCAGCTTGATTTGTTGGTCAGCGTAATTCGATGCAATGGTCTGTGATGACATGAATAGACGCGATGGAGTGATCGGTGATTCCCTTAAGCGAACAATGATGCATTTTTGGATGTAGTCGTCTGGCGTTGATTTGTTCCCTCGGTTGCCCTTCAACTTCAAGATTAGTTTTCAAATGCAAATTAGAAATGCAGATGGAATGGAAATTTTATTTTTTTCATGACAACTGTTTAAGAAGTTTTAGTTAAAGTGGACAATTGTCTTGAAGACGCATTTTTTGGCGCCCGACGGTTACTTTGTCGCCCGACATGGACTTTGGCACCTGACGGTAACTTTGGCACTCGAAGGTGATTTGGCGCCCAACGGCGGCTACATTCTTCGAGGGATCAATTTTGCTTGAGAACTCATTAAGACTGTTAAAGTAATGAGAAACTAAAGTGAAAGAAAGCTGCTGGACAGGGCCGACTGTTCGCGGAAATACGAAGGTTGTCTTTTATATTTCGGGATTGGGCAATCCTAATGTCGCAATCTGGCAACTGCCAGCTCTATCGTAAAGTTTGACTTTTTGAGGTTATACGTACTCAGAATTTTTTGACATACGAGCTCTATTTCTGTTATTAAGCTTAATTCAATTTTTTACGATGAAACTCCATCAAGGACCAGTGCTTATCGATGGTATGGTCAATTCAACCGAGGTCGTAGTTCACTCCAAGAAGAATTTCGTGAAGGTCGTCCAAAATCAGTTGTTGTTCCGGAAACCATTGATGCTGTTCGCCAACTGATATTGCAAGATCGTCAGGTGACCTATCGTGAGATTGAGACAACCTTAGGCATTAGTGGGACCAGCATACCTTCATGATTGCATGAACATTTGACCGTCAAAAAAATTAGTTCGCGTTGGATGTCAAACAATTTGTCAATCGCTCAAAATAAGGCTCGTGTCGATTGGTCGAAAGAAAAGCTTCAAAAATACGTTCGCGGTGCTTCGAAACATGTCTATGACATCGTAACAGGTGATGAATCGTGGATTTACATGTATGAGCCCGAAAGTAAACAGCAGTCGACTGTATGGGTTGATTTCAATTCGAGCCAAATCCATCAAAAGTTGCTCGCGCGCGAAGCACTTCCAAGCAAATGGTTGCCTGTTTTTTCGGAAAAACTGGACATGTCGCAGCCGTACCACTAGAGCAACGCAGAACACTCAATTCTGAGTGATACACAACCATTTGTTTGCCAGTTGTCTTCCAAGAAATCAGAAAAACCAACCACCGAAGACGGATCACTCTTCACCACGACAATGCGAGCTCACACACATCGGCTCAAACAACTGCATTTTCGAGCACTCAAAACATCGGTTTGATGAGTCATCCGTCGTATAGTCCTGACTTGGCACCGAATGACTACTTTTTATCCCCGTACGAATAAAATAAAATGAGACGTCAACGTTTTTCGACACCTGAAGAAGCGGTTGATGCGTTCAGAATGCACGTTTTGGAGGTACCTCAAAAGTGGCAAAAGGGCTTCGACAATTGGTTCAAACGCATGCAGAAGTGTATAGATCTTAATGGGGAATATTTTGAAAAACAATAAAGCTATTTTCGATGATTAATATTTGTGTTTGTTCTCTAATCCCGAAATATAAAAGGCAAACCTATTTATTTAAGGCAGACGGAGATGCATGCACAATACAATATACAGTATAAGATATGATCGGAGGAAAGCTTGTCCAATGAGTGGAATCTCAGCGTCATATGCCCGGTCCATAAAAACGGAGACCCCTTTACTGCACCAACAACCGAGGGATCAACCTCCTCAACATCGCCTACAAGATCCTCTCTGCCATATTGTGTGAGCTTCTGAAACCGTTTATCCATAGGTCCCCATTACTGTAGTTTCAGGGGAGGGTCCACGATAGACCAGATCTTCATTTCACGGCTGACCCTAGAAAAGACCCAAGCAGTACAAATCGACACTCACCACCTATTCGTCGTTCGATTTTGAGGACCCATATAACAGTGTGTATAGGGACGAGCTATAAGTGTCATGTCTATGTTTGTTATTCCTATCAAGTTCGTCAGAAGATGGTGATAGGATGATGAAGGTGGGTAACAAATTCTCCGAGACTTGAAGTGTCAAACAGGTTTTCACTGTCATCTGACAGCGTGCATAGAAATGGGTTTTTAAAAGCCATGTCTAGTTTGACATTCCTACCAAACTAGTCAGATTGTGTAGGATGACGATGGAGAACTCTTTCTGGTCCGTCAAGATAAGTAACGAACTTATCGACACCTACAGTGTACAAAAAGGATTTAGACAAGCCGACGCACTGTCATGTGACTTCTTTAATATCATCTTCGAGAAGGTCGTCCGTAACTCACAAGTCAACAACGAAGACACGAACTTCCGGAACTCAATTTAAAACCAGGCTTACTTCTTCTTCTTCGGATGGCACTACAGTCCAGGGTGGACCTGGGCCTCAACCAACATGCCTCTCCAGCTAGCACGATCTCTTGCCAGCTGCCTCTAATTGCGCACTTCAAGTTGGTTGAGGTCCTTTTCCACTTGTGTGCGCCACTTTAGTCTGGGTCGTCCTCTGTTGCGTTGTCCCAATGGCTCGGATTCAGAGGCTTTTCGGGCCTGAGCAGTGGTGTCCATACGCTGTACATGGCCTGGCCATCTTAAGCGTTGTATCCGTAGACGCTTGACCAGGCACATGTCGCTGTACAGCCCATAGAGTTCGTCATTAAATCTCCTCCTCCAGATCACATCAACGCAAACAGGACCAAAAATCGCACGCAGAACTTTTCTCTCGAAGAGACCAATGGCTTCCTCATCCGCTTGTAGTAGCGTCCAGGTTTCTGCGCCGTAAAGCAGGACTGGGATGATCAAGGTGTTGTACAAAGTCACTTTGGTCGTTCGGGAGAGGACTTTATTACTCAATTGCCTCTTGAGCCCAAACAAACAGCGATTGGCAAGAGTGATTCTGCGTTTGATTTCGGTACTGATGTTGTTGTCCCTGTTTACCGCGGAGCCGAGGTAGACGAAGTTCCTTGACTACCTCAAAATTTCTGCTGCCTAGTGTGACGCTCCGTCCGAGACGTCGATGTTGTGTGTCCTTCCTTGATGACAGCATGTACTTTGTTTTGCCCTCATTTACCGCCAGACCCATTTAAGCCGCTTCCATTTCAGTGCCAGCAAACGCCTCATTGACGGCTCGCTGTGTTCGTCCAATCACGTCAATGTCATCAGCGTAGGCTAGCAATTGAACTGACTTCTGGAAGATCGTGCCTCTGGTGTTGACTTGTGAGTTACGCACGCTCTTCTCGAGGATGATGTTAAAGAAGTCCCATGACAGTGCGTTGGCTTGTCTAAATCCTTTTTGTACACTGTAGGTGTCGATAAGTTCGTTACCTACCTTGACGGACCAGCGATAGTTCTCCATCGTCATCCTACACAATCTGACGAGTTTGGTAAGGATGCCAAAACTAGACATGGCACTGTATAGCTCGTCTCTATGCACGCTGTCTTGAAATCGGCCTTGAAATCGACGAATAGATGGTAGGTGTCGATTTGTACTTCTTGGGACTTCTCCAAGATCTGCCGCAGTGTGAAGATCTGGTCGATTGTGGATTTCCCTGGCCTGAAACCACACTGATAAGGACCTATCAGGTTGTTGACGAGCGGTTTCAGATGCGATCACAGTACGGCAGAGAAAATCTTATATGCAATGTTAAGGACACTGATCCCTCGGTAGTTGGCGCAGTCGAAGGGGTCTCCTTTCTTGTGGACCGGACAGACGATGCTGAGATTCCACTCGTCGGGCATGCTTTCCTCCGGCCATATCTCACAGATGAGCTGGTGCATGCGCCCAACCAACTCATCCCCAGCCGCTTAGAACAGCTCTGCGAATAGTCCGTCCGCGCCAGCAGCTTTGTTCGACTTCAGTCTCGATATTGCTATCTTGACCTCGTCGAAGTCGGGGGGACGAAATTCTTGTCCATCGTCGTCCAAATTGAGCGGGACATTCTGACTAACAGCAGGATTTGCGTCGTCATCGCCGTTTAGGAGTCTGCAGAAATGATCCTTCTAGATTCTTCTTCATTCAAATCAGGCTTACGCGGACGACATTAACGTGATTGGACAAACACAGCGTGCCGTCAATGAGGAGTTTGCTAGCATATGAGCGGACGCGGCCAAAATATATCTGGCGGTGAACAAGGTCAAAACAAAGAACATGCTATCATCAAGGAAGCAACGTCTCTGCCAGAACGTCACATTAGGCAGCAACAACTTCGAGGTAGTAAAGGATTTTGTCTACCTCAGCTCCACGGTTTATAGAGACAACGACATCAGTACCGAAATCAAACGCAGATTGACTATTACCATTCGTTGCTACTTTGGGCTCAACAGACAATGTGGTAACCTCTCCGAGGACTAAACTTACTTTATATGAGAGCTTGATCATCCCACTCCTACTTTATGCCACGGAAACCTCGACATTACTAAAAGCGGATTAGGAAGCCCTTAGTCTTTTTGAGAGAAAAGTTTTGAGTGCGATTTTTGGCCTTGTTTGCGTTGATGGCATCTAGAAAAAAAAATTTAACAACGAACTCCATGGGCTTTACAGCTGCAATAGTCTGTCAAGCGTCTTCAGATACAGCGCTTAAGATGGCTAGGTGAAGTAGAGCGTACGAACACTAGTGCTCTTTTTGGAACAGTCTTCGAAATTAATCCATTGAGACAATGCAACAGAGGACGACGTGCGCTGAAATGGCGGACACCAGTCGAGAAGGACCTAGACCAACTTGGAGTGCGAATCTGGATGCGCTTGAAGTCATGCTGGCTGGAGAGGCATGTCCAGGTTCAGGTCCACGCGGATTGTAGCGCCACAAGAAGAAGAAGAATCTAATTGACATTAGATTGATCAGGAGATCGCCAGGTTCCTTTGTGAATGTTCAGGCGTAGGAACCGCCGGCATCGTCTGCCGAAAACCCCGAAAATCATGAAATTTTCAATTTCAATAAGGAGTACTCCGCGGTATCCGAAAACATGCAGAAAAGTGTCTAAAGTTCATTCTGACGTCCAAGAGGCCACCAGTGATTCCGGCATCGTCTGCCGAAAACCCCGAAAATCATGAAATTTTCAATTTCGATAAAAAAAAAGTGACTGGATGTACTCCGCGGTATCCGAAAACATGCAAAAAAGTGTCTAAAGTTCATTCTGACGTCCAGGAGGCCACCAGTGGTGGAAGCAGGAATTCAGGCTAGAAACGGCCAATTTTCCTTATGCCGGCATCGTCTGCCGAAAACCCCGAAAATCATGAAATTTTCAATTTCGATAAAAAGTGTCGGCTGTGCTGTCGTTCAGGCTGCGTTTTCCGATGACTCCAGCAAAGATGTCCTCCTTTCCCAGGTGAGCGTTGAAGTCTCCTAGAACGATCTTGGTGTCGTAGCTGGAGCATCGATCTTATTTTCTTTGTAGGAGATCACAGAAGTTGTCCTTCTAGTGTTGTCCCTTTCCTCTGTCGAGGTGTGAGCGCAATTCAGGTTCCCGAATTTAGCCTTGATACGGATTGTCATGAGGCGTTCGCTGACGGGGTGGAAGTTCAAAACTTTTTGCCTAAGTCTGCAACGAACAACAAATCCGTATAAGGAACAACAAATGCAATAAGCGTTTGTTCTCTCTCTATAACAATCGCTGTAGTAGCTGTCGCAGTTCTTCATCTGGATGTTTCCTCCACCCATTACCCATCCCATCGCACTTCGTAGATGGCGGCAATGTCTGCTTAGTATCCGGTAAGGGCCTCCGCAAGTTGTTCGGCTGCGCGTGGTCTGTTAAGGGACCTCATATTCCACGTGCAGAACCGAAAATAATTGTCCTTAAAACGTTTGCTGGGGGTCGTCAACAGTTGGTCCTAAATTATCCGAGGCATTTCGACATTTCTGAGCTATATATTATCTTTAAGTGGTAAGGAAGTTAACCTCACTCACAACCCACAGACCGGTAGACCAGGCCCGTTAATTAAACTCGCGGGCAGAGGGGTTCGCTGCATACATTGGTTCATCATACGACGGGTGTTGTAATGGCTATCCAGGGGACGCCGCATGGAGGCTGTATGTCAACTTGACCTGTGCACTAACGAGGATAGCCTTGGCAGCTCATCTTGTTGAGCGCGATCAACAACGTTACCTCGTATGAACAGGCCCATGCCTCCCAGAAACCACAAATTAATACGCGAAAAATTTAGTAATCATGGCTCCCTAGCTGTCACCATTCATTGCAACGTTCTGCCCACCGTCGTTTTGAGGCAAACACGACCAATTATTCCACCAGCCCATAAAGTAGATCGAACGGTGTCTCAACTTAAACTTGAGGACTACCATAACTCTAAACACGACAGATTTGTTAATTGTCGCAAAATAGTCATATGACTCGACACGTATTTCGAACAGAAACACCATTTTCAAAATAAATTTGCAGAATTTGTGAGCGTTATTCAGGCGTCAGTCTATTCACGTTGGAATGCCGAATTAAACTTTAAATAAATCCCTTGACAGCTGACAAAAAGGCCGTCAGTTAAAAACGCGTTGACAATAAATGATTCTAGACCTCTTAAAAAATCCTTTATTTTGAAAATATTACACTTAACATGAAACACAGAAACCAGACCTACCTTTTCCCCCTCCCCCCTCGCACGCCTTTTGAAATCACGACAAAAACCCCTTACTCCCTTGGCACAATAAAGCGTCCTCCCCTGATATCTCTGAGGCGACACGCTGTGATTTCAAAATTTGATCATCTTTCACTCACAGTCCCTCATTAGTTGAAAATTAAGATACCAATGGAAAGAATCAAGTAGAAGCAGGGACAACCAAACACACACTAGTCACCCGGTAAGAAGGTTGACTTTTAATCTATCTCTTCATTAAGACAACAAATTAATTGCAAGAAGCAATCAAAGTTTCACCTGCGAGAGAAAATGTCGAAACTTCTTCGTGTGGCAGGACACTCACGGTTGCCCCGAGAATGCCTCACGCCCACCACCTCTGCCAGCATCCAGACAAACAGCGTCAAATTCTTAACAGACGCACATCCGCCACTCGGATGTCGTCCTCATCAAAGTTTTTCTATTATTATTTCTCCTTTTTTGAGGATGGAAGGGTGAACGGGTTTGAAAACGAAGCCAAAACACCGAACCAAGGAGTGCGACAAAGGAGATACATTTGAACTGAAATTAGATAGTTTCTGAGGATTTTGGGAGAGGGTGGGAGGAACATCCCGAAACACTCGTAATTACCCAGAGGAGTGTGATTCTGAGAAATGTTCAATTAATATCTGCCTCACAATCTGTTGCCATCTGTTGGCATCTGACTGACTGGGTAGGCGGGGCACGGTGACTCGAGTTGTCATCACAAAATCCCTCATTGAAGTCTAAGAAGATAATAGCTTCTGACATTACACAAGTATTCCAATTTAGACTTGTTCACGTGAAGCCGTCTCTCCGTAGTGTACATTTAATTGTGGAGAAAATCAGCTCACTCATCATGTATAGAAGGCGGGGGCAAGGACTTGAGTCGGTATTCAGAGGTGTTTGTACTTTTGTATGCCCTGGCGTTGGAGGATGTTTGAGTGTGTCGTGATTTGATTTTGTTCAGTCTTTTCATGTTAAGTCTAATGTGAATGTTCAGTCTTGGGATGTTTATGGGGTTATAGAGACGTATTTCTAACGAAAGACAAATTCATTCTACCTATTCACAATCATCATTAGCGTGTCAACCGGTAAAGTACCTTCAATTCCAACAACAGGGGTCACTCCATCCCTTTGACACACCGATGACTTCTTGGGGATCACCCCAAACCTTCGAACTGACTGGTCTGCTCTCAACCAAAGGCATGGTCTTCTATTTTGTCTTCTTCTTCTTATTATTATTATTCTTCTTCTTATTCTTATTCTTCTTCTTCTTTTTCTTCTTCTTCTTCTTCTTCTTCTTCTTCTTCTTATTCTTATTCTTATTCTTCTTCTTCTTCTTCTTCTTCTTCTTATTCTTCTTCTTCTTCTTCTTCTTTTTCTTCTTCTTCTTCTTCTTCTTCTTCTTTTTCTTCTTCTTTTTCTTTTTCTTCTTCTTATTATTCTTCTTCTTCTTTTTCTTATGGCACTACAGTCCGGGGTGGAGCTAGGCCTCAACCAACATGCCTCTCCAACCTGCACGATTTTTAGTTCCGCAGTTCCGCACTCCAAATTGGTTGAGGTCCTTCTCCACTTGTGTGCGCCACCTTACCCTTGGCCGTCCTCTCTTGCGTTGTCCCAACGGCACAGATTCGAAGACTTTTCGGGGTGGAGCAGTAATGTTCATACGCTCTACATGGCCTTACCTTAAGGGTCATATCCGTAGGCGCTTGACCGGGTGCATGACTCTGTACAGCCTATAGAGTTCGTCGTTAAATCTTCTCCTCCAAATGCCATCAACGCAAACAGGACCAAAAATCACACACAAAACTTTTCTGCTTCCATCCTGTCGTCTACTATAAAACGAGCTGGCTTTAAGAGACGGTTCCTTTTCACTAATGTAAACTAGGTGGTCTACACACTGAACTTTACCAACGTTCATCAGCTTCGTGGTAGGTCACATAGAGTTCGTGATTGTTGCGTCTCCAACACCGTCCTTCCCTACAAACAAGTCCAACTATTCTCCGTAAAACTTTTCCCTCGAACGGTGACGAATCAAATTTTCCTTTTCTAAGCACCCAAGTTTCGAACCCGTATGTGGAAACAGTGAGACCCTAGTTTTTTGCAGCAGCTTCGACATTATGGTGAGAGTTCTTGACTTGGTAGTAGCTGAAGTTCTTCACGACTTTTTAAGTGCCTTAGGTGACACTTCGTTCGGCTTATAGATGTTGTGCGTTGTTTTTCGATAACAGCTTGATTCGTTGTCATACTCCATAAGATAGAAGCACGGATCATAGAATAGCAAATGGAGAAGCTCTTCTTCTACTTCCAGAAGTAGAGCGATTGGATCGACAACAGGAAATCGGTCCTCGTGTGCTTGCGGAGACCAAGACGACGTGCCAGAAAATGGCGAAGCATCGGAATAGAGCTGCCCAACGGGACGACGCCAGAAACAAAGGACTAAGCGAAGTATGTTGAAGACAATTTCACCGAGAGATTCAAATTTAATCCTTTCTCCAAAAGGTCAGCTACTTGTTCCATGTCATCTATCCGTTGATGCGATGTGAGAACGCTCAGGTCGAGAAGTCGAAATCGCTACTATATAAGCAGTTAATACGACCCATAATAGCAAATGGCTTTCCTGCATCTCCGAAACTAGCACAGAGAAATTAGAGATCTTTGAAAAGAAACTACATCGCACCTACATCGGTCTCACCATCATAAAGAACTAAATGATACACATACAACAACAAAATGGTCTACGAAACAGCACTCATCACCCTTCCCGCAACAGTAATTGGTACAACTGTTCAAAAAGCAGCTATGCGAAACTGGAAGCCAATTATCAGAAACATGACGAATTCAGTACTTAGACAACGATGTCTCAATGCATACAACGAAATTTTTCCCCCGACATCTACAGAATGCCGTGGCGTAGCGGGTAGAGTGCGACGCTCATACGCCGAAGGGACAAGGTTGGATTCCTGGCTGAACACGTCGAATTTTTTCATTGCACCACCTCTTTCGAGTTGCTGACAACACTCAAGGAGTAATAACTATCTAAGAAAGCTTAGCTAGACAGTAGCGTGCACAACACGAGTAGCTAATGAGTAAGCTAGGCCCTGTGGACTGTTGCGCCAACAATTATTATTATTATTAAAACATCGATTTGATGAGTCGTCCACCGTAAAATCCTGACTTGACACCGAATGACTTATTTTTACTCCCGTACGTAAAAAGTAAAATGAGAGGTCAAAGTTTTTCGACACCTGAAGAAGCGGTTGATGCGTTCAAAATGCATGTTTTGGAGGTACACTCAATTCTCTTTTTATGCGAATCTTTTTTCTGCGGTTTTGAAGTTAAGCGATTTTTCCTGAGAATCTAATTCTGATCTTTTGTACAAGATTTTGAAGTTATGCGTGTGTTTTTCTATAGTATTTTGTATGGGATTCCCCTTTTTAAATATATTCTGTCTATTTCAGTGATGATAATGATTTCGCGCCAGTTCACAAAAGGTTGCGGGTGTTATCAGAAAGTGAAGAAAATGACTAAATATAAAATTTGTATAAAACTACTAATTAAAGTAATGTGAAATAAATATATTTAATTAAAAATAAAGTAATGTTATGTATTTGATTTGAATTTACCAAAACTTTATACTCTGCTCAAAAATTCTCAGGTATCCTCATTTTTTATTACTTGATATCGACTTTTCTTTGCGATTTTTTGGTCCTATGAACTTTTAAAAAATTTTGGAACGTAACCCTTATTATATATTGTAATTAATGTCTTTTTTTATATGATTTTTTTGGTTTTATGATTTTTTGAAAATAATTAAAATAAAATAAACATTCCTTCTTTTACACTACATTAGTGTATTTTTTTTATGCGATTTTTTTTTGTGCGGTTAGTTTTGGAACGTATCTACCGCATAAAAAGAGAATTGAGTGTACCTCAATCAGAGTGGCAAAAGGGCTTCGACAATTGGTGTGTAGATCTAAATGGGGAATATTTTGAAAAACCACAAGGATATTTTTGATGATTAATATTTATTTTTGTTCTCTACTCCCGAAATATAAAAGGCAACCCTCGTACGGACACGTGCCCCAGAGCGTATGTGTTATTTATATGCTTCACATATACTTATACCTAATGCGCCGTGGTGCAACTATTTTTAATTTTTTGTTTGTTTTCATCATTTTGTCGTATTTTTTCATTTATTTTTATTATTTTTTATTAATTTTTTGTTTTATGTTTTATTTTTTATTTTATTTATTTTAACCTTTAATCAGTCTTAACCTATGTGAGTTGGTTATAGTCATTCAACTACCCTGTCTATGCTTTAAGATGTTAGCGGCACCGAAAGCTGATTCTGGGGCAACCACCAGTAGAAATACCGTTCCTTGTCCGAAACTGCTCTGTCGCCGGTGGAAATCGCTCTTCTGAACCGTAGGAGATTCTCATGGTTGCGAGCGAAGTCCGGCTCGTATTGGAGTTGCTTTTCTACTGTTCGGCGTGCGATGTGGGAGATGATAGGGCTGCCTTTCATATCTTAAATCAGACCTTTAGTGTCCACGTCCAGGAAACTGCTCTGTTTTGGGTGGAAACCGCTCCACTGAACCGTAGGAGATTCTCATGGTTACGAGTGACGTCGGGCTCGTATTTTAGTTGAATTTCTACTGTTCGGCGTGCGACGTGGAAGATGACAGGGCAGCCTTCCATATCTTAAATCAGGCCTTTAGTGTCCACTTACCCTTCTATGGTAGAGCAAAGGCTATTTAGGTAGTAAGCCCCAAAGATCAGACTGTTGATTGAGGCCATGGCACGAGCAGTGCGACTACGAATCAACCTAATAATAAAATTATCTATCCTTATAGTGGTTGCCTCGTTGTACATGACCTTGCTGAGATAGAATTTCCTGTATTCACATTCTGTTGTTCGATATAATCGAACAACAGAATGTGAATACAGAGGCACCGCCTCTCACGTTGAACCACAGGACAACCATAAACCATGATTGGCCGGATAAGAGCCATGTAGCAGATTGCCTTCACTCTTGTGTCAAGTTGACTGCTGTAAAACAGCCCTCCTACCATAGCAAAGACATTCTTAGCCCTGGTCAGAGCTATGTCTACATATAGAAACTGGTCCAACCAGATGCCTACATATCTGTGGAATCGGGAGCCAGACAAACTATACAAACCCTACAGACAGTGTGCAAACCACGCGACGAAATAACCGTTTACGATCGGACGACTAAACAGTAAGGCAAATCATACGAACGGATACACACGTAATAAAACAGAACAAGCAGTAACACAGAAAACACATGTACATACGAACGCACACATAAAGGGCACACGACAAGCAGGCAGACGACGAACAGACGTATACACACGCATAACCCTAACGAACGCATACGTAGAGAACACATGCACTACGAACGGGACGAGACAGATCAGGGAAACTGAACACGACATTCATTCTTTTGCCAGCCTCCCGTCGAGAAGTTCAGTGTGGCCATTAAGCCCAAAATATCGTTTGAATAAAAATTGAAATTAATAATTAAAGCGGAGAATTTTATTTCCTACACATCTTATTACATTTTTCACGATCAACGGCCGTCCCAGTCGCTCAACTATGCCGAACTTGTGCCAGTTCATTTTCATATCCCTTGAGGCTCTGAACAGCGGAGTTCGGAGAAGGATAGTTTCACACTTCTGGCAGTTGATTTTCAAATAACTCTGCAACAAACCGTTGGTTTCTTCTACCTTCGAACCTGATCTGTACGGGGTTGGACCATCGACAAAGGATTTTATGTTAGGCATACAACCTTTAAGATCACTGGTGAAGATAGTGAACAAGATCGGTGAACCCACATTTTGCAACCCATGTTTTATATGGAAGACAGTAACTTAAATTTCGTTGCCGTTTTTCGCAACAAACTTTCTGCCTATAACCATGGCATAGATCTTATATAGCAACGTTTCATTAATGCCGAGCCAGACTAACTTTAAGAAGAGACCTTCTAGCCATACGGTGTCAAAATCTTTTTCCATGTCAATCAGCAAGCTATATAGTAGATTGCCTAATTACCTTCTGCTCCAAACTCTGTACAATTGGTAGAAATGGTACAATTGGACAATTCATAGAAGATTGCCTTCTGCTCCAGTAGTGACAAAACCTACCACCGAGGTTGAACTGACAAATATCACCCCATACCGCCGAGGAGCACCATCAAGACTCGGATCTGATGACATCTGACAGACTTATTTGATCTGACACCCTGATGGTAAGACAGGACATCCCTTAATTGTACGTTCTTCACTTCGTTGTTTCCTCGTCTTTGTTTATCCGTCGGGCTCCTTTATATGAAACTTTGTACAACTTAAGACTACAGTGAATGTCTTAAGTTGTGAAAATGTGTCCTTTGCTACCAATTGTACAGAGTTTTGGACGATCTTGTCTCTTATTTTCGTATCGGAAAAAAGCTACCTTGTCTCAACTATTTTTCTACATTAGTTAGTTTGTTAGGTCGGTACCGACCTTGATGAGGCAGCCAGAGCTCTCCGTCGTGCATATCTAATAAGAAGTGATTGCCAGAACTCCATCCCGGCACCATGTCTCTTGACATTATTTCTATTAAACCGCCCACCTGTCTGGTAGTTCCCTTTGAACCATGCCCTGTCCAGGATCGATATCAGTTTTCAGAATGTCCTGCACCCGAGATTGACCTGCCGACAACTGTACCTTGCCAAAATCACGCATTCCATAAATGCAAAATGCACCCAATCCATGACGTACTACCCGACCACCATCCGTTAGCCGCCCAGCATGTTAACAATCCCAACATCGCACTCCATCTGTCTCGACGCTGTGCACGCAACAATTTACTCGTGACGGCACTTGCGACATATTTTTGCGGCGCAAAATTTCTGCTTACATGAAACATGTAATTAACCTTCCGGAAATGTATCCGAATTGTGTATGCGCCCGTCCCCATCATCACAAGCGCGAAAAACGCACCACATGAGCGTGCAGGACATGACGGCACACCGCCATTGTCGGCCGCCCAGTGCTTGTGTGTCTATAATGCAACCGCCGAGCATTATTGAGTGGGACTGTGCGGTTAACATTTTAATATTCCCATGTAATTGCAAATTGTTATGCTAATTGCATGCGGCAGAAGCAAATCCTGAAACAAAAGCAAACGATAATCGTCATCCTGCTTGCGGCAGCGGTACTCAGGGGAAACGGTAGCGTCCGACATCTCCACCTCGATGGATTTTAATGGAAATTTAATTAGCTTTAACCTGGTATTAAACAGTTTGTCATTGTTTAGCGGACAAAGCTGCGATGACACTTTATGGTATAACTGCTCAATGAACTGCTGGCTGAAGAGCAACAAGCAACATAAAGCCACCGCATAAAGTGAATGAATGAGTGAATGACGGGAATGTAGCGGGCACAGAACACTTGTGCGGCGGTTGATATTAATGCAGTGCATACGCGTGTGAAATTCTGTGCAGTATTTATGAGCTCATCCACTGGACGCTTAATGAATGCACTGAGCGGTGCTGATCTGCTTTAATTTGATGGAAACGAAATGCGCTCTGGTTTGTGGGTAATCGGAGGGGGGCTCTACAGTGAGTTGGGCAGATGCGTATGGATGAGTGCAGCTGATTGAATGGAAGAAACTTGCTGTGCATGCCCGATGAGCGGTAGATATCAGTTCACCAGAATGACCGATTAAAATAAGTTGCCTAAAAGTATGCTATTTTGTGATGCAATAGATCGCATCCCATTTCCTCAACTCTGTCTCAGACACAAACCGGAATGTTGAACAAAAGCATCTAAACAGAGCACAAGTCACCGGCAGCTCCGTGTGCAACCAATCAATTTGCCATTGCCGCCCCATCTTGTCCCCAGGTGGCATCTCATCTTAATCCACTTCTCAGAAATTGATGAATCTCAATATGACAAATCTGTATCCAGGGACTGATAAATGTTGCGTCGATACAGGAGGGAAAATATATCGACGGCATCTGGCATCGGTAGTTTTCAGGAGAATCCCGGCAACCACCAAGTCAATCTGGTATTGAATGTCACCTAACCCCAATCCAGGATATTATGCTTATCAATCACGACTATGTACTCTGGGATTGGATTCACCACCCACTGTAGCAGCCAAGGACTCCTTAAAGGATAAACGATAAACTGTCTCTTTTTTTGACACAAGTGAGTCGTCAGTCATACGATCCGCAACGGATGTGTGTTACTGCCAGCATTACCATAACCATCACCATAACCGGCGCCCGTCACCCCTGCCGCTGCCAACGTCAACAGTTGGGTTTGACACACCTTGGGTGTCATTTGTCATGACACGGCGCTAGTGGATGGTAGTGGAAGCCACGTGAAAAGAGAAAATCCTCCTGAGACGCATAAGAATTCATTCAGGAGACATTCATGCGTCTTTTGGGCAATCATTGAAGGGCGTCCCACAGACGGCCATTACTGCCGAGGGGTCCTTTAAAATCCCATAACTTTTCGCTTACGTTTACTGCCGAAAGCGAACACACATGATCCGGAAAAGATGAGCACTCGTGTTCGCAAAAGCCCCTCCTCCAACACTCTCACGATATGTCCTGGCATCGGGTTATTGCCACCCTCAAGGAGTCCGCATGTAGGTACATAATTTAATATCTTCCCGAGGCATCCATGCAACACGGATGCTGTTCACTTTTTTTTTTTCTCTCTTCGGCGCCTGCCTCGGATCCAAATGTGTCCTCCTGCGCTGCCAGGAAGAGAATGCGAGGCAGAGCAGAGGTGGAGATGCGAAAAAATTGTTCAATATGAGACCGTGTAGCAGCCGGGATACTGCCAAACTATGACATTATAAGATTATTATGAAGTGGAGCGCGCTGTAACAACAGTTGACGGTGATGATGAGAATTTTTTTCCCGTTCACCCTTGTCGGTTGTGTTTTTCATAATCTGGAGAATATTATGCACCACGGGAGATTGTTACGAACAGCCTGGCATCGTCGCTGCTACATGCGTGTTATTTTTAATTAAACCACTTTTTGAAACTGTTCCAAGGAGGAGTTGTGATGAAGGAAATGGGCACTAAATCACGTTGCTCTTCAGAAATGCATGCGGAAGTGCTGTGGTTTCTTGAAGTCAAAACTATAAATAGCTTCATTAATATTTTAATGGAATTTATAGAAGCTTTGAACCTGGAACTCTGGAGCCCTGGAACCCCAACTCACTTTTCCGCTTTAATCAGGGTGGTCTTCACGATTTTACAGATTCCTTTCCGCCAAAAATATCTTATTTTGACTTATCTGTGCAGAGAAGAACGATTTCGTACTCCTTTGCGCTACATTCTACACAACAGAACGTAACAGCATCTGAAGACGCAAAATAACTCGCACAAAGATTTTAGTAGATGTGGGATTTGGTTTTACGTAACCACCTGCCTTAACGGCTTAGACGCCTTAATTACCCAAGTACCAAACTGGGATCATGCTTGAGGGGCAATCACCCGACCTTGGTTTGATGCGAAGCCTTTCTAAAACCTCTTCCGCTCTCTGGGTCGCAGTACCCGGTTGCAAATGCAACTCCACACTGAGAAGGGATAGTCTCCTAACCGTCTTGCCTAGTTGTGGGTGAACAATCAACAAGTCAGCACAGTACACTATCCTCGACTCTACCCGCGATGTTAGGTGGTAAACCACAGCCACCACGCTACTCCCACAAGGGGGCCTACCGCACGGTCAGGCAGGAAACGAAGTTCCAGGGGCCCCTGACCTTCTGTGGCACCAGAATATAGCCTCTGGTCAAGCTGTCACTACCAGTCAGGTTCCCTCAAAGCCTGGGTCTTTTAGCCGCCATCCGTAGATTGTCTTTTCTCCATCAGTGACTCCGTTGACACTATAAATAGTGATACGGATGTGATTTTGAATCATGTGATTCAAGATTTTAGTAGGGTGCGCATTTATTTAGGTAACATTCTCTATTTCTCTATTTAGAGGCAGCTAGGTTGGTATTCTTAACCCTTTTAGTGCCGGGCGAAATGGAGGTGCCTATGCGAGAAAAACCGGCCGAATTTCACAGTTTTACAAGGGTTCGGGAAAATGCTTATAAAAACCAAACGAGAAACGATATTTACATGATTCAAAAAGCTGCGTATTATAGATGAAATACAGAACGAAACAATGACACTAGTTTTTTTGTACTCATTTGAGAATTATAGAAAAAACAAAGGTATATATGTTTATAAATGAAGTAAAAGTTGAGTTCTCTCGTACAAAACGTGTTTGCGATCGTGGAGAAACTAACTGATCCTACGTTTCGCTGCGGCAATGCGATGTTATTTTGTGTTATATAAAACACTGTCGACAAGTACCGATAAGGGTCCAAATCCACAGCGATTTACGCCGCAGATCGAATATCGCCTGAGTGGCGACCATCGGTGTTTATGTTAGACTTCGGTACCTCCAAGCGATAGGAAAAGGTCGTCGTCCACAAAGAGTTAAAACGAAAAACTATTTTTTTAATTCTCTCATAGTGAAATTAGATCATTTATAACGTATTACAAATTTATTTTGAGATAGAGTTCTCCCGCAATGCGAATAGTAAAGCGCTACGAGGCGCGGGCCGATATATCGGCTCTGGCACTTCTCGCGAGTGTAGAAGGAGCCGATATATCGGCTCCCGGCACTCAAAGGGTTAATGGAAGCCACTTTTAAATCTTTTTCATTGTTCTTGCTAAAGTCGGCGTCCAAATATTTAATTTCTGCATGAATGTAAATATTTTCACATTGGCTTACTATTTTCCTTGCATCAAGTTCTCAAATGCGATTTTCTAACTGACTTTAATTTAATTTGCTACGACATCTGTGAAAAATATTTAGTATACATCAAGTCATTGAACCGACAACATCATACTTTTTCGAAAGTGATGATTTGCGGAAAGCATAAATTTCTTGTTTTCATTTGAAGAAAAGTGCTGCAGAGTCGCATCGAATGCTTGTCGAGGCATATAGTGATCATGCTCTGTCAGAAGCAACATGCAAAAGATGGTTTCAACGATTCAGAAATAATGATTTTGATGGGAGAAATGAATAACGTGGAAGACCACCAAAAAAGTTTGAAGATTCTGAATGGCAAACGATATGATACTTCGATGGAGATGACACTTTGAGTCAAAAGCAAATGGCAACAATGCTAAATGTTCCACAACAAACAATTTCTGACCGTTTAAAAGCTATGGGAAAGATCCAAAAGTGTGGAAAATGGGTGCTACATGAATTGAATTTAAGACAGATGGAAAACCGAAAAAACACTTGTGAAATTTTGCTTCAAAGACGCGAAAGAAAATCGGTTTTGCATCGGATTGTTACTGGCGATGAAAAATTGAATTATTTTAAGAATCCTTAATGGAAAAAATCATGGGTTAATCTGGGACAACCATCAACATCGACTGCAAAACCAGATCGATTCGGCAAAAGTACAATGCTGTGTGTTTGGTGGGACCAGAAAGGTGTGCTGTAGCACAAGCTCCTAAAACCTAGTGAAACCGTTAACACTGATCGCTACCGACAACAAATGATCAATTTGAAGCGTGCATTGATCGAGAAACGACCAGAATGGGCCAGAAGACACGGCAAGGTAATTTTGCTCCATGACAATGCACCTGCACACAAAGCAAAACCGGTTCAGGATCAAAACACTTGGCTGGGAGCAACTACCCCACCCGCCGTATTCACCAGACTTGGCTCCTTCCGACTACCATTTGTTTTTATCGATGGAACACGCATTGGATGAGCAGGAGGTCGAAAATTGGTTCTCTGATTGGCTTGCTTTAAAAGACGAACAATTTTATTGGCGTGGTATTCACAAATTGCCAGAAAGGTGGTCAAAATGTGTAGAAAACAATGGCCAATACTTTGAATAAAATGCTTTTACTTTCGCATTAATAATTAGTGTTTTATTAATGGTGTACCTGGTAAATGTACTCATCCTCCGCCCATTTGGGTACAATAATAATAATAATAATTGTTGGCGCGTCAGTCCACAGTGGCACCAGGGCACTCGTGTTATGCGCGCTACTGTTCTCTCACGAGTAGAATGCACCTACAGGTTTCTACCGACCCCGAACGGGGAAGTTTGAGAAGCTGTCATAGCCGTTTATTACTCAAAAAGCGTTTTCTTAGAAAGTTATTACTCTTTGAGTGTTGTCAGCAGCTCGAAAGAGGTAGTGCCGTGAAAAATTCGAGGTGTTCAGCCTGGAATCGAACCTAGATCTCTCGGCGTATCAGCGTCGCACTCTACCCACTACGCCACGTCGGCCACGTTTGGGGTATAATATTGAAAAAATATGTCGCAAGAATATCGCTCAGGAATTCTTGAATGACGTCAACGGCGATCCAGATCTAAGTAGAAGAGTCACAACTACTGACGAATCATGGGTATATGGTCATGACATCGAAACCGAAGTCCAATCCTAACACTAGAAGAACTCATGAGAGGCAAGGCCAAAAAGTCAATAAAAGTTCGATCAAATGACAAATGTGAATGTTTTGCTGTCAGTTTTTTTCCCACTACGAAGACGTAGTGCAACAGGAGTTCTTACAACAGGGAATATTATCTTGAGGGTATGCAGCCCCCGTAGCGTAGTGCGTAGACTGCGATACTCAGAAGCTGAAGGTTTACGTACGATTCCCAACTGACATCGATTTTTTCAAGGTATCACCTCTTTAAAACTGTTGACAACACTCAAAGAGCAAAAACTTTCTAAGAAAAAGCTTCTCAAACTTCGCCGTCCGGAGTCGGTAGAAACCTGTAGATCGCCCTACTCGTGAGAGTATAGGAGCGCGCATAATACGAGTAGTTGATGAGCAAGCTAAGTTCTGGTAGGTCCCTCTGTGGACTGTAGCACCATACAATTAATTACTATAAGCCGCTCGCGAAAGCCCCATCCACAAAAAGGCGACCCTACCTCCTGCAAGTATTATAGAGGTATATCCCTGCTCAACGTCGCCTACAAGAACATATCCGGTTTACTGTGTGAACGTCTAAAGCCGTTCTGTACCGCACTTATTGGCACGTGCTAGTGCGACTTCCGGCCCAGCAAATCGACTAAAGACCAAATCTTCACACTAAGGCAGATCCTAGAGGGGACCAGCGAGTTTCAAATCGATACTCAGCATCTTTTCATCGATTTTAAAGCCGCTTACGACAGCATTCATCTCACGGAGGTATTCAGCGAGCGATCCGAATTCAGGATCCCGGGGAAATTGATCCGGTTGTGTTGCACCACGCTAACACATGCGTGTTGCACCCTGCAGTTCGGTTCAAAAACCTCTGAACCGTTCGAGACCTGCACCGGATTTCGGCAAGGAGATGCGCTGGCGTGTGATTTCTTCAACTTGGTACTGGAGAAGATAGTGCGGCGGGCCAAAGTCACCACGGAAGGCACTATGTCAGTCCAGGTGTTGGGATACGCTGATGATATCGACATTATCGCGCGGTCCCAACGCGCCGTAGTGGATGCTTTCACGAGAATTGAAGAACAGGCGAAAGGAGCTGGTCTAACGGTCGACGAAGAAAAATCCAAATATATTTATGCTGTCGAGGAAAACACGATCCGTCGCAAACCACCTAAGCCAATGCGTTACAATCGACAGCAACAATTTCGAGGTAGTAAAGGAGTTTGTCTACCACGGGGCAAACGTTAACTCCACGAATGACAGCGTAGTGGAGATCCGACGTAGAATCCCCTTGGCAACCGATGCTATTTCGGTCTGTCAAAACAACTGGGCTAGAAACTCCTGGCTCGAAGGACCAAAGTCATGCTCTACAAAACCCTTATGCTGCCAGTCCTGCTTTATGGAGCCAAAAGCTGGACATTAAGTAAGGACGCAGAGCTGATTCTTGGTGCCTTCGAAAGAAAAATTCTACGTCGGATATATGGTCTTTTCTGTGATGAAGGCGAATGGAGGAGAAGACACAACCACGAGCTGTACAAGGATTTGGATGCAGCCCAGAAAGCAAAAATCCTTCGATTACACTGGCTCGACCACATCGAGCGGATGGACAACAACGCTCCAGCAAAGAGGGTCTTCAAATCTGAGCCTAATGGTTCAAAAGGAAGGCTGAACCCTTCTGTACACAGAGCACGTCATCGCGGATGTAAGACAGCTTGGCATTGATGACTGGAAGCAGCGTGCCCAGGACCGTCACCGATGGAAGGCAGCAATTGCTCAGGCTCAGACCCTTTATGGTTCGTCTGTCAGATAAGTAAGTAAGAACACGGGCATGTGATTGAAGACGACATTTATCCACCTCTGCAGTTACCACGAATTGTAAAAGTAGCAAGCTGTATGACATTGCATAAAATTCAGTTGTAGGTTTTTCAAAGCCGATAGTTATACTTCCTAGGTTCAAATGTGATCGTCAAGGTCGATACTTAGCGGAGCTTTCTACTCTCTTTGCATCGTTGCCAACAAGTTTTGCGATTTTCAGAAGCATTTCTTTGGTTTCTGTGTATTCATTGGTGTACTTGGTGTAAAAGGTTTAAATTCCCCAGCTCTCGACAAACGCTCTCGCCTCAAATAAAGCATCCTCGTCGTTCGGTAAAATTTATTCCAAACTCAGCTTGGCCCTTTGACGTTGATCTGAATGTGTAGAGTGATACCTCCTTGAGAAGCATTTCAAAATATAAAATTGTTGCACAGACTGATAGTCTATTCATTCTTGAAAGAAATTCACTACACTAAATCCATTTTCCAAGAGACGACTGAATCCAAATTTGAATTCAAACTGCGGACGGTAGTATCGGCCACACCTTAAAACTCAGTCCCCTCTCTGAATAGAGACGTTTTCAGTCAAATTTGTCCGACAAACGGGCTGTTCCGCCATAAATTCTGAACTTTCCTGAGTCCATATCGACTCGCAATTGTCGAAATATGTTACCCCCTCATTCATCAACCAAAGGTCCTCTCTGCTGACCTCTCACATGTTATAAATAACCCAAACAACCTCTTTAACTGACTTCATTTATCTAATCCGATTTGCCTTCTCTCCTGAATGGTGTCTAGGATCGTCCAACGGGAAACCAAAACAATGACCCTCCTCCAACGTCCATCATCCCCCCGTGTCGGGTTCGATTGAGCTCGGTGTTATGTCCTTCCACTTCATCAATCCCAATGAATCGAGTTAACAGGACGACAATATGTGTTCGTGTGCCACCCGGCCGGATGTTGTTGTCGGCAAGGAAGGGTGGTTGGAGAAATTGAAAAAGGAGATCACCCCTTTTTTTGTTCTCCTCCAGGCAAAAACCCCCCGCACGGGGAATAGACAAAGAGTGCTCATAATGACCATCCGGGACCGGGGCACAACAACGGTGACCGGCGAACGGGGATAAAGTGAGAAGACTGTGCTGGGAGTGTGTCGGCAGTGTGTCTCTCCGGTTATGGCGCAGATGACGTTGCTTACCTTTCGATTTGGAATTGTGTTGTCGTCCACGTTTGACAGGGAAAGTGGCCCACAGGGATGGACTCTCATTTTGAAAGACGAGCAAATATTTGGCCAAACTCCAAAAATACGTGGACACCGGCGGACTCTGGCTTTCGACACAAAAACATTTTAATTAATTTCGCATTCTTCGACAGTCCGCTCAGTCCTCTCAGTCCTTTTCAGCCCTTTGCAGCTGTCCTGGTGCGGATTAGGGAGAAGGAATTTTCATTTGAACTTAAGTCATTTGACTAGCCCAACCCCCGTCCTCAGTCGTTCCCCTCTCTATCACGTCCAACCACATTCGTAACAGCAACCGACCGATCGGGTGGTTGTTGTTTACCCGGGGAGATGGTCTACATCCACACCCCTACACTCCACCCCACCCCCTGGAAACTTTTCCCATTCTTGATGAGATATGGTCGGTTGTCGAAGTTAACCCTTTCTGGGGATAAATCTCCAAATGACGGTCTTGGTCGACAAAAACGAGATTCAATGGAGAAATGTGTGAATTTTTTTAGTGGGCGGCAGCGGCGAGCGGGGCGGGAACTTGGTCGTGGGCGGTGGCGTTACCACCACTTGGGTCGGTTGGAGGGTTATTAATTTTCACGAAGAATGAGATGCTTTCAACTTCAACGTCGGGGATTAGACAGACCGGATCTTGTGTTGGGGTGGATTGTAATAATGAGGATATCATATTTGCACCGCAAACTGTGGCGTGCGGTGGAATGGGCGGTGCCACATGGGCATTCTGTGGCCTCATCCTTGAGAGAGAATTAATTAAAAAGAGAGTCTGGAGGCCTGCCGAAAGAAGGTGAAACAAAACTATTCCAAAACAGATTCCTGTGGCCTGTGTTGCTGGCTATGAGGTTGGCCATGTGACGAAATTCTCTGCAAAGGCGCCCCTTGTGTAAGCTGCTGCTGAGCGGGTGTATTGAGGGAAGATGAAGCGGAAAATTATTTTCATATGGAATTTGGAAAGTTTTCGCAATTGAATGCGAGGATTATTATGAATACATAACCGCAGCTGATTTAATGAAAATTGATTTAGTGGGTGGATGGAGGATTGTGTGCGCCTTGTGTTTGTGTTAGTGGAAAGCTGGATTTGTGATTCGATTGTAGGGCCGAGTTTTGTAAAATTGGATGTTTTGAGAAAGTTTTCGCAGCGAACTCATGGTTGCAGTCTAGGGTTTATCATCTACTGAGTATAAGGGAATTTTCAAATGTCGAACGTCAAGAAGGACCCTATAAATTTTGCTGTGAGTAATCGGTAGAGAGTCACTTGAAAGTATTCAGTAAGAAGAACTTAAGAAAACGGAACCTTGTCCCCACATAGACTTTGTGGCGGAGTTTGACTTCAACATTCCACTGACCTTGGAGAGGACCATGAGCAATTCTAATTGTCTGTTGATTGCAATTTCAATTGCTTCCTTCCTGAACGCTGTGGCGTATTATAGGTGCGTTGACTTACACGTCGAAGGCGCTGGATTAAATCCAGGATTGTCGAGCGTTCTGCAGCACAACAAAAAAATATCAAATGCAGCAAGTGATATAACAAACTTCAACTCACAGCAACCCTTAAAGTCCCGAAGCACCAAGGTCCAAGGCAACATCCTTTAAATCAACAACCCTTCATACGTGCCCATGAAGGCCGCTTTGGCACACTGAGTCCATTGTGCCTTAAAGCGACATCATTTAAAAACATATTGCCGACTATTTGCAGCTCCGACGCACGTACGCAATGTCTATAAACATAAATCTCAGCCGATGCCTGTGTCTGCGAACACGTCCACGAACCAGAAGGCCATCTCTCTCGAGCCAAAGATTATCCATCGGGCGACTTAACATGATTTATGAGGCCAACGTGTCATCGTTCTCAATGAGATTTAATTATTTGCGACAACTTCCACCACAACCAGAAGCGGGTGAGTGGACAGCCCCTCAACCGCACGCAGCGTCAATATCGATGTATAAGATGAGAAAAATTAGAAGGACACTCACTCCTGGCAGTTCAGTTAATTGCTGGGTCAATTGTCTGCGTGGCATTGTGCCCGATCGGACGTTAGAGGCAGACGTCGTCGTGGGCGGTGCCTGGGAAAGATGGCGGTTATCAAGTGCAGCAGCCGTCGTACAAACTTCCCACACTCGAAGTGCTTCTTTGCAGTCGTAAAACCTTGAAATCTCCTTTTTGGATGTCACTGTGTACTTGCGGGTCATGCATTTAATGCGCGACTTCAAGGAGGTAAGTGCTCTTAGTGGCAGTAAAAAGTATCCATCTCATCCACTGCATAGCGAAGGCAGACAAACCTCCGTCCTTTAGGTAAATGAAGTGACAGGATAAACGGCAATGGACCATGAATCATGAAAGTCCATCTTGGCGCAGCCCTAACTCCTGTCATATGATTCCATTTAAGGACCGAACACTCCACCAGAACTCACTTCCAGCAATTTGACTACACAAACACTAAACCACTCATGTTAACGAGAACCCCCACTTTCGCCAAGGCATCAGTTTCACCTGAAGCAAGCGCCATCACCCCCAATGCCGGCGGGGTTGGGTTCGAAAGAGCGGAAGTCACTTACTAAAGGGCTTTTTTAGAATGCAATTTCCCTTCGAGTGCAACATCGACGGACGGCGAAACGTTAAGCCGGTCAAAGTACAATGTTTAGTTTTCCAACTGCCACCGCCCGCACACCATTCGATCCAGCGACGGCAGCAGCGCACCCTTGAGATATCCTTCATTCTCGTGCGCCTTGGCGGTAATTCGCTTGTTGGCCAAGAATGGTTATGCAGGATAGAGAGAAGTGTGCTCTTAGGATCTTTTGTTCTTCGACTACAATGAGGAATGAGAAAAGTTGTTTTCCTCGAGCTGTCTGAGGAGAGTGCTACTGCTGCTGCTGCTGCTGCTGGGAGAGTGCGGAAGCCGTAAGAGGTATTGCGTTGCAAGTGTTCTTGCAGCAAATTAATAGCCACCTAGTTCTTAATGCCGACAAGTGTGGGTGGCCGGCCGGCTCGGGGAAGCATCGGCGGTGCGCACACAAAAGGGAAAACCAGTTTTTCACGATTTTTTATTATTATTTCGTTTTTTCTACGTTCATTTTCCTGTTCGTTTTCTTTGGAGTGAGTGTGGGCTTCGGCCTTTATTTGTGCCGCATACAGCCTTAGGGTGATTATGCAAGCGCAAGGGAGTCCTCGTTCGGCGCTTGTTTTGTTTTTTTTACTTCTCTTCCTTTCGTGGTTTTAATTACATGTCTGAGAAGGAGTCATTAACATTCGCGCTGCCATAAATTTAATAATTGGTTGCAGTTACTTGTTACATAATAGGGGATGTGCTCTGAAATTTGCCAGCGGGCGGCGATTGTGGTGATGGTGGGTGTGGTGGCAGAAAAGGTCTGGGCAATTAGCAGGACTCAATGGGTATCGAAAATTATGGGCGAATATTTTATGCTTAGTGTCTTGCAAAAATGCGGTGTCATAATTAATTTCAGGATTCTGAAAAAAGAACGCCTTCAGATAAAACTGCGAAGAAAGCGGTGTCCCACTATAATCCCTGACGTGCCTCGGAACAATGTCAAAACATCGTAAACTCCTTTCTGCGTTGTACACCAGAGTATGACCACCAGTTAAGACCCTTGGCAATTTGCGTGCAGTTCCTTTCATAATTATATTTTAGTTTTCCATCAGAGCGCCTAAGAAAGCAATATTCATTTATTCAGCAAAGGTGGCTATGGTTTCCCAGTGCGTTTTCTTTCACAAACAAGAGTCGAGTTCCCTGTCAGTTTTGCTTTTCTTTAAATCATGATTTGGGGTGAGTCTACGAGTGCATCGGAACACATTTTTCCTATTTTTCTGCATAACCTAGTTTCTAGAATACTTACAGGTCATAAAGTTTATTTTTCATGCAACTCTTTGAAACAAGTTTTAAGTTTCCTTCTGACCTAATGATGACCGTGCATAATGCAGGGTAATTGACTTTGCTTTTACTGATCCTTCTTTAGATAAGTTATCCTCTCTTAAATTGCAATTTGTTCCATGTGGACAAAGTTAAGCTTTCAACTAAGGTTAACCGCGTGCCCAAAAAGGCATGTTTTGAATTCTGTCCCATCAACTCAACGACTCTCAAGGGTACTTGTTTGTCGCAAAAAACCGTTACGTTAATACAGTTCAATAATAAAAGTGCAGTCCTAGTTTACCCTTTTTCCAAATAGATCTCAGAAGACGCTAGACTTTGTTGTCACGTAAATGTTCAAGCCATCGGTAAACGAGATACGAAGGTTGCCTCTTATATTTCGGGATTGGGCAACCCTAGTATTGCAATCTGGCAACTGCCAACTCTATCGTACAGTTTGACATTTTTGAGGTTATACGTACTCAGAACGTTTTGACATCCGAGCGCTATTTATGTTGTTTACGATAACTTAAAAGATTCATCTCTCCCAAAATAATAATAATTATTGTTGGGACTACAGTCCAAAGGGAGACCAGGGCCTAGCTTGCTCATCAACTACCCGTGTTGTGCACACTACTGTTCTCTCACGAGTAGAAGGGACCTACAGTTTTTTGCAGACTCGACTGCGAAATTTGAGAAGCTTTCTTAGACAGTTATTACTCTTTGAGTGTTGTCAGTAGCTCGAAAGAGGTAGTGCCGTGAAAAATTTGAAAAATTGGTGTTGAGCTGAGAATCGAACCCCCAGTGTGAGCGTCGCACTCTACTCACTACTCCACGGCGATCACAAATGGAATCTCCCAAAAAATGGAATTATATCGTGAACATTTTCGTGCGATTATTTTTTTACAACTTTCGACGTGAATTAACTCAACAACAGTGCATCGATGAGATTAATTCAATTTTCGCCATACCATCGATAAACACTGGTCCTTGATGGAGCTTCCTCGGTGAATTCAACCGAGGTCGTAGTTCACTCCAAGACGAATTTCGTGAAGGTCGTCCAAAATCAGTTGTTGTTCCGGAAACCATTGATCCTGTGCGCCAACTGATATGGCAAGATCGTCGATCGATGACCTATCGTGTGATTGATACAACCTTAGGCAATAGTAGGACCACCATACATTCAATACTAAATGAACATTTGGCCGTCAAAAAAATTTGTTTGCATTGGACTCTACACAATTTGTCAATCGCTCAAAAAAAGGCTTGCGTCGATTGGTCAAAAGAAATATTCCAAAAATACGATCGTGGTGCTTTGAAATACGTCTATAACTTCGTGACAGGTGATGAATCGAGGACTTACGCGTATGAGTTCGAAAGTAAACAACAGTCGACTGTATTTCAAATTGAGCCAAATCCAACCAAAAGTTGCTCGCGTACAAAGCACTTCCAAGCAAATGGTCGCCTGTTTTTTCGGATAAACTAGACATGTCGCAACCATACCACAAGAACAACGCAGAACAGTCAATTCTGAGTGGTACACAACCATTTGTTTGCCAGTTGTCTTCCAAGAAACCAGGAAAACCAACCGCCGAAGACGGATCACTCTTCACCACGACAATGCGAGCTCTCACACATCGGCTCAAACAACTGCATTTTCGAGCACTCAAAACATCGGTGTGATGAGTCATCCGCCGTATAGTCCTGACTTGGCACCGAATGACTACTTTTTATCCCCGTACGTATAAAATAAAATGAGAGGTCAACGTTTTTCGACACCTGAAGAAGCGGTTGATGCGTTCAGAATGCATGTTTTGGAGATACCTCAAAAGTGGTAAAAGTGCTTCGACAATTGGTTCAAACGCATGCAAAAGTGTGTAAATCTTAATGGGGAATATTTTTAAAAACAAGAGAGCTATTTTCGATGATTAATATTTGTTTTTGTTCTCTAATCTCGAAATATAAAAGGCGACCCTCGTACCTTCCTTGCCTTCTTAATTCTAAATGTTTCTGTCAAGTCAGGTGCCTCTGTCATTCTTTGATTCGTCTAACAAAAGCAGATTTCAAATCTCAAAAGCCAAATTCATTGATGACCTTGCTGCTACAGAAATACGTAAATCAACCTCTACCGAAGCCGTTGATGTCAATTCAGCCAGTTTTAAAAGGCTAAGCGATGCTGCCGCGCTGGCGTAGTGGGTAGAGTGCGACACTCACACGCCGAAGTTCCAGGTTCGATTCCCGGCTGAACACTTCTGTGGACTTGCGCCCCTTTGTTTGTGAAATGTAATCACAATACTAACGAATGGGACCACCGAGAGACGAGAAGTACTTCAGTGGAACCACCGAAGAAGTGTGTACCATGTAGGCAAAATTCGTTTTTGCTGTCGCATACCGCGGTCACGGCATGTGGATACATAACACCAGGCCATTAACTGAGGAAGTGCTCTGCAGTGTATTAACCTTCTCTATAGGCATCGCAGAGGGTTTCATTACTAGGCCCAAACACACTAAAGCCTTTATCGAACATAAATTAAACTTAGTAAGCCACACAGTCTATAGTCTACCCAGTCTGCAAATAACAGAAATGCCGCGGATTTCCTGCTGACGTTTGAAAGGCACACTTGGTCGATCTGCATCCTGCAAAATCATCCTTCTCTGGTGACAATGGTCACATTTCAATAATAATTATTATAGGATGGCGCGACAGTCCACAGGAGGACCAGTGCCTAGCTTGCTCATCAACTACTCGTCTTGTGCGAGCTACTGTTCTCTCACGAGTGCAAGGGACCTACAGTTTTTGCCGACTCCGAATGACGAAATTTAAGAAGCTTTCTTAGACATTTATTACTCTTTGAGTATTGTCAGCAGTTCGAAAGAGGTGGTGCCGTAAAAAATTCGAAAAATTTGTGTTGAGCTGGGAATCGAACCTACACCCTTTGGCGTGTGAGCGTCGCACTCTACCCACTACGCCACGGCGGCCACTTTTTAATTTCCTCCCGAAAATTATGCAAAGTGAAAGCGTACGATATGGCGTTGATGGTTTCACCTTTTTCTTTATACTCAATGAGCAAGACGGAGTATCTTTGAACTTCTTCGGGGAGTCTGTTCCTTTTCTATGGTACTGCATAGACTCTTGTTTGCTTTCAGGGTCATAGTGGTGAACCCATGTTTCATCCCCAGTAACATTCGATCCACAACACCGTCCGCGTTCTCACTACACATCTCCAAAAGGTCTCTACAGCATGCGATTCTCAATTTTTTCTCAGGCGCTGTGAGCATTTGTGGCACCCACCTTGCACTGACCTTTGAAAGGTTAAGATGGTCATGAAGAATGGTGTGAAGGGTACCAGTTGAAAGCTTGGTGATTTCTGCCATCATTTTCACCTTTATTCGGGCATCCTCAAGAACAAGTTTTTTGACTTCATTCATGCTTTCTCCCGTACAAGCAGTGGCCGGGGCGACGGAGCGGGGATCGTCTTCAAGGCTCTTTCTGCCTCTCTTGAACTCACTTCACCACTTTTGCAAAGTTGATAATGAAGGTGCGGAATCCTGGTAAACAGCCACCATCTCTTCATGAATACCTTTTTGACATTTTCCTTGCTTAGTGAGAAAATTAATAACAGCGCGATGCTCAATTTTCACCACCATCGTCTCAGTTGCCATTATGATTCTGTTTAACTAGAGATAGAACGCGAATTTTTTGATCACATTTGAAATAAAATTTACATAAATGCACTAAAATAATATAACCACAGCTTCACCCCGATACCGAGAGTACACTGAACGCCCCTCGTATCTATGTAAGCATTCTAGCTAATTTAACAGAAAACCAGCAATCTACGCACAAAAATTTCTTGGGAGGGGAAATATTTCTCTCCCTCGAAAGAGCGCTCATTTGACAAAGAATATATTTTACTATCGTACGGGAACAGACTTAGGGTTTATTTGCGTTGCTTTGAACAGTTTTATGTCGTTTGTTTCGACTCCAGAAATAGGTGTCAGTTCATGGTGTCAGTAAATGACAGCCGCACTATGTGATTTAGTTCATTCACTTTTTAAAAAATCTTCACATGTTTCAAAATCAAGTTTTATAAGAATTCCTCATACATCAGGTTCTTCCTAAATATTTAAAGGAAAAGAGAATTCAATTGAACATTGAAATCATTTACATTTAGTTTGAGTTGATTTACTGAATTATAAAGAATTTCGAATTGAGCAGAGGTTTTATGATACTGAAACTTATTGTGAGCCTTACTCTTTCTCAAACACGTTTAGATATGTTTTCAGATTTTTCAGGCATGAACATATACCTGGAGACCATTCACAAGAAACGCGCTTCTTGCTTTACGCCTGCTCTTATTCATCTACGTACTGTATTTCTAAAGTAAATAAAACGCCGTTTATTTGGTTCTTACATTCTTGAACCCTGATCGAGATATTTTCCCGGTTATATTTCCCGATTTCCCGATATTTAAGATCGTGCAACACACATTGCCGTGCTTAACAAAATGGAAAACGCACAAAGTGAAGTCTTTGTTTCTTTCTGTCATCTTTTACACACCACACTGTCATCGTTTTTTCTTATGGTGTAATTTTATGAATTTCTTGTATTTATGTATATTGCACCCATCGTTCTCTTTGTAGGTAAGTGTGGTAGTTGGAGAAAATTTAAAATAAATTTAAACTGTTACAGTTGAAACGTTCTTTATTGAAAATCATCGCTGCCAGAGAAGGTCAACCTATTTATATGAAAATTGCATTTGACTTTGGAGACTTCGGGTCGTTCAACTGATTAGCCGGCTTGCAATTGTCTAAGCCAGAACGAGATAGCATTATTTATGTCATGATGGCACAGTGTGTGGTGCAAGATTTCCTTTATTTACTTTTTTTTTCTTCTACAATGTCTAATTTAGGCAATCCTTCAGTACTTGCAACAATTTCCGTTCGTTTTCAAAAGATGGCGCCACCTTCAAGTTGTGTGTAGCTCGTTGCCACAAGTATGTCCTACTTGGAGTTAATTAAAAGGCGAGGAGTCGATTTATGTATACAATATTTTATTTAGATAAGTTATCATCGGCGATTTCAATGTAAGTATTGATCAGTGTCACTATCCCACTGCTAGTTATGATCCGTGTGACTTTCTAATTGCGAGTGTCTTTTGTGTGACCCAACCCATTCCTTTTATTGCTCCGTAGGCACATGCCCACGTTGCATCCCTCGGCGTTGGTGGGATGCGAAGGATATCCTCTTGTGCGTCGCGGGCACCGTTGGGTTCGTTGGGTTGTTTACCGAACGACGTACGGACCGCGATCGCAGATGTTATTTTGCGTGGAAGGATATCCTTCTTTTCTTCTTTTCAATTCATTTTTATTCAGTAATTCATATCAAACTTACATACTAGACAAAAATGTTTAAAACTAGTTGCATCCCATAAGGGGATCTGGACTACACTTTCTACCCTTTTTACAGCGGGTCTAAAGGGTTCGACGCTAGAGTTCTCTCGCTACCCAGCCACCAGAATTTTCGTTGCTGCATTGCAACATCCCGAATATCCCGCCTTGATACCGCCGTACTGAAACGGAGGAGACCTTCCTCAACTCGTTGTGCGACGGAACGGTCGTGGTTGAGTCGCCCATCCATAGTTGATCGGGCGATGTGGAAGAGGAAGAGGAGCGGCACCGCATTTATGTCTTGTATCAGACCGTGCTTATCGAAATAGAGAAAAGCTTCTGGTGGGACGAAGCCACTGTCACGTACCTTTTCGTGGTATTGTGGATTGGGGTAGTAGGCCCCAGAGATCAAGTTATTGACCGAGTTCATCGCTCTGGCAATATGACCTCGAATCAATTTCAACAGGAAATTGTCCACTCTTATCAGGTCCGCCCTGTTGTATAGGAACTCATTGGAATAGAATTTTTTGTACTGGGACTCTGGTGTTCTGAAAAGGCGAAGGCAAGCCCTAAGACAGGCCCTCTCAAACAACCGAATCTTTTCCATCAAGCTTGCACTCACGTTGAACCACACGGGACAACCATAGGTGAGCATTGGCCGGATGAGGGCCATGTAGCAGATTACCTTCACCCTCGCATCGAGTTGGCTGTTGTAAAACAGTCTCTTTGTAAGAGCGAAAGCTCCTCGGGCTCGGGCCGGAGCAGCATCTACATGTTTATTAAAATATAGATATTGGTCTAGCCAGATCCCCAGGTATCTGACTACAGTCCTTTGAGCCAGTGGTTGTCCGTGTCGCCCAACAATTGAGAACTTTCGCCAATTCTTTTTGGTATCCGCTGAAGCCTTATACAACGGAGTCCTGAACAGTATGGTTTCCGACTTCTGAAAGTTGATATTCAACTTCCAATCATCGCAACTTCTCATGAATGAGTCGAAGTCACTCTGCACTAGCGTAGTGATGTCCCCGATCCTTTTGCTTGATCTGTACACGATCAAGTCGTCGGCATACGCAATTACATGAGGAAGAGAGCTTATCAGATCGCTCAAGAAAATGTTAAGCAGGATCGGCGAATTGACGGCACCCTGTTGGAGACCATTTTTTACTTCAAATATACCTGAAGAGGTCACGTTGCCATTCTTCACGACGAACCTCCTACCGGTAAGCATGTTACACAGTAGGTACAGTAGTGGTTTACTAATGCCTAGCCCATTGAGCTTGTAAAAAAGTCCTTCTAACCATACGGTGTCGAAGGCCTTCTCCAGGTCAATCAGGCACGCAGCCGTATATTGTTTCTGGCTCTTGTTCCATTGGATATCCGACACCAGTTTCGACGCGGCATGAATAGTGTCATGCCCCGCTTTGAAACCGAATTGGAAGGATATCCTCGCGTGAGTTATGTGCCGTTGGGTTAGTTCACGTACTGCGATGTGCTGCTGAGTGTGCCGTTGCGTAGTCCGTTCAGTATGCTCAGCTGCACTGGTTGGCCGGACCGTTGGTGTGGATGTCTGCCACATGTGTGTGGCAACGACTTCACCACACTAGCGCTTCTATATTTCAATTGGTAAAACTATTCTCAGAACAAAACCCGTCTTCAATTTGTATCTGTAGAATTTTTCCAAATTCCTCTGTCAGACGCCGTAGCTACATTTTCAGTGCCTCCTTTGTCTTGTGTAAAATTTAAAACAGAAAAGTAAATTTGAATTTATAGTGTGCTTGCCTGGTGTTTTATTGTGCGCTGTAAGTAGCCACATGTGGCTGATCTTGGAAGCGATTGCCTACTTCATTGGAAAGGTGTGACACTTGTCAGCAATAATTAGCGTTTTACTTTCTTGGTTTTACATGCACACATCTTGGTTGGCGTACACCCACAGTAAAGTACAATGAAGGATTTTCCAACAATCTAGGAGACAGGGGAAAGTGGTACATCTTGAAATTTATTTGTTGTGCCATTTTATTGCAACTTTGCTGTAACCGGTTTTTCTTTGGGTGTATATAATCCATCATGCTGTTGAGGCATCTGCGGCACAGTTTCAGCTAACGGCTCCTATTGATTCTTACGAATAAACCAATTTCAAAGAAGTATAACCCCAAAGTGCAGCCTGATCAGACTTTGCTGTGCTTTCTCTCCATATTTGACCATCTTGCCACTCGAATGAATGACCTTCTTCAGGCGTAAGCCTAGCCGTATCAATAGTTCCTTGTCACAGTTCTCAAAATAGGCTAATTCAAGTGTTAATTAGAATTAACCTAGAATTAATTGTAACCTTCGAATTAATTGTAACAACTGTTTGAATGAATTCGCTCGAAGTGACAAGGTTACACCTGCGCTTGTCTGTAGCACGTACACATTAAAATCTCAATGTCGCGCTTTTACAATATGCTTCACGGCACGCTGAACATGTTTTCACACACATAACGGCTTAGTCACTCATCACTCAGAAAAGATCTCCCAGTTTCCTCTTGGAAATATAAATGGACTTCGTGAATGTGACCGCTTGACTATCCAAATCTTTTTTTTTTCGATATCCAAAGCAATGCTTGCAAGCCAAAGTCACAAGTTAAGATGTCAAACAATTTGCAAAGCCAACAATTGCAGTTTTCGTGTACCACTGTGAATGAAACAACCAACTGTGTTGAAGCCACAAGCTTGGTGCACGCGAATTTATTACCAACTCCCCGAGCAAAATTTCATCAGAAAGTTCTCCAGCCATCAATTCAAAATTCTGCCCCGCCTCACACTCCTTCAGTTCCCGCAACTTGAAAATTCAGTTTGATGCCCTTTAAGATTGCTCCGAAATCTCCCAGAGAGGCATCTCCAAAGCTTACGCACACACCGCCCCACTATAATTCCAATATCTGCCCGACCACTCCAGAAAGCCCATCTCATTATGAGCACAATTGCTGAGTACTTGAGCGGCTCATAGCGTGCACAGCCTAGCATGCCACAACCCCCACTCAAAATGATTGAAATGGCGGCCCATCGCACATCGTGTTTTCTAAACAAGCCCCACTCCACTCTTGTGATCGCAAGCCTGCTATATGGTCATGAAATTATTTCCAAAACCCAACCACCACCTTGACTTCGATTCAGTGTTTGAATTAAGTAACACCCCACATGCACCGCAATTCCCCACCCGGTCGTGGTGCTGTTCCACCATGTGTGCAAACAGACTAACACTCGCTGCAGGCCGATCCGCTGCACTCCCAATCCGGGCGCACACCCGCTTGGCTCACAGACGAGTTAAGTTGAGATGATAGAACGGTTCATGCTGCCGCTGCTAGTGCTGTTCCTGGCCCCTTCCGTACAATCAGCATCCCGGAATCGTGACTGGGCACGAACCGTCCGCATCTTTCGCTACTTACAAGCAACTGTTCTTGACGGCCGCCTCAACAGGGCGGCCCTTCACAACGACATCCTGTTCCATTGCAGGGCAGTGTATGGTGAAGTTGTTAATGCTCAACAACTCAATTTATACTCCTCTTCCAGCAGTAGCGGCTCCGCCATATTCACCATCCGTCCCCGGGACGTTGCCGGATTCAGAGGGTTCAATGCCGGGCACAGGCTGGGGTTCTTCATCCACGGCTGGGAGGTTCGAAACCGCAACAACATCTGGATGCTGGATGTATTGAAAAGTGAGTGATATTTTGACAGCTAATCTAATTTTCTCACGCTAACCCCCGCAGCCTGGGCCAGATACGAGGACATCAACCTCTGCGTTGTAGACTGGACAGCCCTCGCGCAGAGGGACTACGTGAACGCCGCCATGCACATATTTGACGTCGGCTTTACTGTGGCGTCAGTAATCGAATCGCTGGAAAAGGCTGCACTCATCCACCGCAGCAGCGTCACTCTCGCAGGGTACAGCCTGGGCGCCCATGCGGCCGGCTTCGCCGGTCAGCGGCTGAGGGGTGAAGTTGACCATATAATTGGATTGGATCCGGCCGGTCCCATGTTTACCGTGCCCGCTGACGTTGGTCCGAGGTACCGACTCGATCCCAGCGATGCCAAGTTTGTTCAGGTCATTCATACGTCGGGCGGGGTGCTGGGGGTCTTTGGCAAATCCGGGCATGCAGACTTCTACCCAAACGGCGGGGTGTCACCGCAAACTAATTGTGCTTCTCCTTTCTGGAAATCGACTTCAAGTGAGTATTCGGAATGATGGATGTGCACAGGGGAGCCGATTGGACCTGAACGTGTGTCTGTGCGTCCGTTTGCAGGTCGGATTGTCTGCAGTCACTCGACGGCAGTCAAATACTTTACGTACTCCATGGACAGGGAGTATCCGTACGTGGGCTATCACTGCAGCGGCTATGCTATGTTCCTGTTCGGGTTTTGCCGCACCAACGCCAAGGGACGCTTCGGAATACACACGAATCGGGTTGCGGGCAGTTTCTACCTCATCACCACAGCGTCGGATCCATTCGTCGAAAAGCAACCGGTTGATGGATGACGCTATTCGCGAACCATGACTGTGCCTGTGTCTGTGTGTGGTGTGAGAATATAAAATTTGCATGGAAAATGGTGTTTGTTTTGGTTGCTGGGTGATACCCGATCCGCCCTCCGAATTTGTGGCCACTCCAATAAAGTGCTCCCAAAACGGAGAAATTCTGCCCGATGGGCACTCTATTCGAGTCGAAAATGGTGAAACGCAAGTGTGATGTGGAAGTGGCTGCATTTAACTTCTCAAAAAACTGACAAGTGGCCCAACATACTGCACAGGCAAGACATTCTTCCTTGAACTGGGCACCCAATCATAAAAGATTTTTTATTCCTTCACATGCAGTCCCACTCATTTTTTGTATCATTCAAGTCGTTTCCCCGAGTGAAGTAAGCGCCTAAAGGATCCAACTTTTCGTCAAAAGAAAATCGCCAGCAGTTAACAACTTGTACAACAAGCCGCCGCCGTTGCCGCAAGGAGTTGCCTGTCGTGTTGAAACCCCGAACTGGTGCAAACAAAAACCGCCAGCAAGCAAATAACTAAAAAGCATTCAATCATTTGATGACGACGCCGCCGTTGTAAGCAACTTCCAGTATCGATCCCATTCCGAAGGCAAAAGTCGAACGGGCTGAACACCCGGCTATCACTCGAACTGGAAGTGCGCACGATGCTGGCTGCCGAAGAGGGGGAAAGGGAACAGGAAGTCTTTTTGGAAAGTTTCCAAACTCATATTTCAACTTTCCGGGTTGTTCCCCTCTTCACTGTCCTCATCCTCGAACTCGTCCCACTGCTCTGCGAGATGTGGCCCCCTTTGACCAATTGAGGCAAGAAGGCGGCCAACACAAGGTTGCCTAGGCAAATTGAAAAGTCTCTGGCAGCGCAAAAAAAAAAAAGAAAAAAATTAACAAACGTTCAACAAGCAAGGAGCTGCACAATTAGTTGAAGCAACTTGCGAGTTTGCAAAGTATTCCTGCTCCTTACTACAACGTCCTCAGTCCAGTAGGACACGACCACAACTAGTGTTGAACTATGCCTTTGGCCATCATCGGCTTTTTTTTTGCGTCAAACAAAATTGAAAAAAAGCCAACAAAAGCAAAAAACTGAATTTTCAAGTGCGAACGACTGTGTTCAACAACACTATGACGCAGACGACGACGGCTACGAGGACGACGTACCAACAGCTAACGGTGTGCGAGGAGGCATCAACAGAAGCGCCGACGCTGTTGTTGTTTGTAATCACTTTTCACCGGAAATTTACGGTAAATTTATTGTTTTCGCTGCAAAATTGTTTCCTTTCTCGTTGCACGCAATTTATGGTTGGCAAACGAACTAACGAAATGTGGTCTTTTGGAGTTGCCTTTGTGTGTTGTGGCACGTGGGACAGGCATTTTGTTTTGATGTGCAGGAGACAGTTGGGTTTGGACTTGTCATTCTGGTGATGAGGTCACACGCACTCAGGGAGACAAAGTCTATCAAATTCTTCAAGAATGTCAAATTTGTCAAAGATATCTCAACCACTAGACAACAGTCAACTTTCGTTGTTCTGGAATCGTTGCATTACTTCTTAAGGTTTTTTTCTATCGCTTCGTGCATGTTTTTCAAAACGGAGGAATATTAATTGAATGGTGTGACAGTTCACAGGGGGACCAGGGCCTAGCTTGCTCATCAACTACTCGTGTTGTGCGCGCTACTGTTCTCTCACGAGTAGAAGGGACCTGCAGTTTTTTGCCAACTTCGAACGGCGAAGTTTGAGAAACTTTTTCTTAATTAGTTATTACTTTTGAATCTTGTCAGCAACTCGAAAGGCGTGGTGCCGTGAAAAATTCGAGGTGTTCAGCCGGGAATCGAACCTGGACCTCCGGCGTGTGGCTGTCGCACTCTATCCGCTACACCATGGTGGCCACCAAAACGGCGAAAACTGTTGTGAATTAGCGACCGCCGTAGGTTTTAAAAATTCATCAATTTTATGATTTCTTTTATCGAACAATGGAACAAAGAAATCAATAAACGTTAAAACTTTAAAAAGTTGAACAACTGGGGACATTTAAAGGATTTTCTGAAGAGGTTTCAAGGTGGTAGGGATACGTTTGTACAATAATTTATTATTTGCAAGGTTCTGCTTTACCAGAACACTAACATCAAAATGCTTTCGTCTCTTTTGTACAATAAAGAAAAAGCTTTCTCTCAAAATCAATTTCAATGGAGACAAAATATTCAGTATTTCTGGGCACGATTAATTGTTTCTTCTTCTTCTTCTTGTGGCGCTACAGTCCGGGGTGGACTTGGCCCTCAACCAACATGCCTCTCCAGCCAGCACGATCATTCGCCAGCTGTCGCCAGTTGCGCACTCCAAGTTGGTTGAGGTCCCTCTCCACTTGTGTGCGCCACTTTAGTCTAGGTCGTGCTCTGTTGCGTTGTCCCAATGGTACCGATTCAAAGACTTTCTTAATTCCATGGACGTAAAATCAAATAAATGACTTCTAGCTCACGTTCGTTTGTTAATTAATGTCGAAAATGACAGAATTAACGGGTTTCCTAGAAACATGTGTACATTTCAAGTTTCATCCGTTTCAATGCAATTGTTATTTCTATTAATTAATTTTCTTACATGCTAGACAAAAATAAAGCTTACCAAAAAAATCAACTGATTTAAATTCTTACTTGCTAACTCTTCACAAGTACTCTATCTAATTTCTATTCCTTATGCCTTTTGGTTTCTTATACTTTTTAATTCAGTGCTTAAATCTATATACATTTTTTTTTTCAATTTCCTCCAAGAAAATTATTAGGGTAGGCGAACTTTGGAAGGACAATAAGTAAAGGCTTCGGCACATAGAATACGTTACTTGCGTAGCGGCAAAATATCCGTTGAAGTTGAAGTACGTGACGGAAGGGGGTGACACAATGAATACTTCAACGCACAGCTGATTTCATTTGACAGTAGCTTTAAATTCAATTTGTTTCGGATATAGTGTAGAGCAGTTTGATATATTTTTTTTGGAAAAATTCCTCCAGACGAGTTACTGGATTAAATTAACATAATTAAAACACAATTTAATTTTTGTATTTTATTTAAGTTTTGCAATTACAAACCTTAATTATGTCCTGCAAAAAATTTTGTTCCCACTCAATTTATGATTTTCTTTCTATTTTTTCTTCCGTCCTATGATAATATCTTTAATAAGCTAATTTTATTGTTATTATTAAAACTTGCAAATACAAACCTTTGTTATTTTTCTGTGTGACTTCGACGAGAACTAACCTCAAACTCAACATGTAAACTTAAAATTCCAAAAAATTCTCTTGAAATGTCACAATGTTCGATTGTCAACGCTGACGGAGAGAGAAGAGTTAAAAGTTGAGCTACTACATCCGTCGCGTGAGCGGCAGCGTTGGTCTATGGACCACTCACCATAATAATACACGTATTTCTATGTATCTGTCAAAGTATAGCTGACGCTGACGCTAGGGACCTTAAACAACAAGTACTTAGTGACGTGACAGTTTATTGCAAAAAGAGAGCGTGCACATGAGTTGTGGGCGGTATATATACCATCGCCTAACCAAAAGATAATGTTAACGGGAGGATCAGCCGATCATGAGACTCGTTCTTCGAGTTAATTGTAGTTATCTTTTACATGAATGTTAATAATTAGAACTCGAAGCATGTAATAAAAGTGTGATGACACTGTTTCTCAAACTTTTGGAATATTCTCCTACAAATCGGCCATCCTAAAATTTTAAGGAAATTAACGATAAACTAAGTATTTAAACGGCAATAAATTCGCACAAACTAACAAACAATATTAATAATAATAATAATTGTTGGCGCTACAGTCCAAAGGGGGACCAGGGCCTAGCTTGCCCATCAACTACTCGTGTTGTGCGCTACTACTGTTCTCTCACGAGTAGAAGGGACCTACAGTTTTTTGCCGACTCCGAACGGCGAAATTTGAGAAGCTTTCTTAAACAGTTATTACTCTTTGAGTGTTGTCAGCAGCTCGAAAGAGGTGGTGCCGTGAAATATTAGAAAAATTGGTGTTGAACTGGGAGTCGAACCTAGATCCTTCGGCGTGTGAGCGTCGCACTCTACCCACTACGCCACGGTGACCACAAACAATATTATAGCAATAAAATACGAACTATCAAAGTTTTCGATAAAACAATATTCTTTTAAAATTGTATCTCATGCAAATTAACATAATTGTATAATGAAAGCACAATATCATTAGAAGATGAACAAAAATTGAATGTTATATATTTTCAAGTTAAATTTCCAGTCTTTTTTTACAAATCAAGGAAGAAATATATTGCCAACATTAGAAGGGTCATCGAAGTCAATAGTTAAATAATATGGATCAATTTACTTGTCGCGTTCTGCGTCGTCATCCAAGTTCTCATCATCATCATTCCTCAACCTTGAATCCGGCATAACATATAACCGCATGTTGCTTGGAGAACTAGCACCCTTATAAGGTAACCGCGTCATTTGAAAGCCATCGATGTCTCCTATCGCGTATCTATCGTTCGGTAAAACTGCTTTTATTTGATAGGGTCGCCCGATACTTGGCTTATAGTTCTTTGTTGATTCCTGGTGTTGCGATAATGTTTTTGATCATAACGTAGTTGCCTACTTTATATTTAGTTGGAAATATGTGATGATTGTCGTAAGAAATTTTACTTAGCATTTGTTCCTTCTCAATTTTATCTCCAGCCTTATTTCTGATATCTCCTATATCTATTTCTTCAGGGTTCGCATTATTGTTAAGATAATCTTTAATTCTATCGCAAAATCAGCCATTTTGATGTCTACCAAATAAAACGGTGCTAGGACTAAAACATGTACTACGATTAACGCTGTTGTTAATAGCAAATTCGACTCTATCTAAATATTTTTCGCAATTTTTAGTAGTTTGTGCCTCACATTCTTTTGCTGGCATGGGTGTTATAATACGGTTTAACCGCTCTACCTGATCATTCGATTGTGGAGTATGAGTTGCAACTTTAATATGTTGAATATTATTATCGTTAAGAAACTCAGCAGGTAAAGCACGTTCCACGATCAGATATGATTCGGTTAGGTCTTGAAAAGTTCGCGAAATACGTTTCCAAACAACATATGCCTTGTGTGCTTTTCACTGCATAAAACTTGACGAATTTTGTAAATCCATCTTATATATAAACTTTGACCGATCATCTAATTTCAGAATTTCAGCGTATTCATTGAAATGATCAATCCAAAGATCTATTGCGAAGTTATCATCCCCACTAAACGGTTGCAACATGTCCTCAATGTCTCTAAAATTGTGCGTAACTTGCGGCCTTTGACTGTAGTTTGTGTCCTCTATTTGCATCTCCTTCAATCTGCATAAGATGATTTCTTCTTTTTGATTACATGCTTCCCGAAGTGAGTTGAGCTCCTCATCAAGATCATTTCCTTGTATCACGGGTGAATTATCCTCCAACTCGGATTCGTTGTCGTCTGATGATGCTGCAGTATTCCTCATTTCTTCGGGCAAAACACTGAATGATGTTTTCAAGAAGTCGTTAACTGCATTCTCCAACCGCAGTTTTAGGTCTGCCTTAGTTCCTTTAGTCCTCAACTTTAATGACTGCAAAATGTTCTTTAACATGGCAACATTTGCCTTTTCCACGAACTGGTTAAATACTTGGGACAGAATTGTTTTTTAAGAATTCCAAATTTACGAAAAAGAAAAATCACACTTTACAAAAATAACACGTCGACAATAGCAAACAGAAACTAGCGGACGATTCAATCCCACTTCTGAAAACTGTGGGGGAAGGGTAGGCGAACTTTGGACGGACAATAAGTAAACAACAAGTACTTAGTGACGTGACAGTTTATTTCAAAAAGAGAGCGTACATATGAGTTATGGGCGGTATATATACCATCGCCTAACCTAAAGATTATGTTAACGGGAGGATCAGCCGATCATGAGACTCGTTCTTCAAGTTAATATTAATTATCTTTTACATGAATGTTAATTATTAGAACTCGAAGCGTGTAATAGAAGTGTGTGACACTGTTTCTCAAACTTTTCGAATATTCTTCTACATATAAAGCCTTGGATGTCCGATTTGTTCTTGTTCTTGATCTAACTTACATAACTATGTAAACTAAATACAGCAACTAAAAATTAAACTTAAACTTATAACTGTGTGCAACTAATAAACCTTAAATTAACTCTCTTTAACTATTTACATCAAGCTTAACTATGCCCGTAAAGCAATACGAATGCGTCCACCAGGGCGTATATATTATTTATATGATTAACATGTTTGTTTTCGTTTTTTATTGTTTTTTTTTTTTTTGTATTTTTTGTTTTTGTATTTTTTTGTGTTTTTGTGTTTTGTAAAATGTCTTAAAAACTTTCTTAATCTATGTGAGTTGACCCTAGTGACTCAAATATTTTGTCCTTCGCTTTAAGAAGTTAGCTGCTGATTCTGGTGTAACCTCCAGTAAAAATGTCATTCCCTTGCAGATATTGCTCTTTTGCGGGCAGAAGTCGCTCTACTGAACCGTGGCTGAAATCAACGTCCAACTCCTATTGAAGTCGCCTTTCTACTGTTCGGCGTACGACATGGAAGATGATAGAGCAGCCTTCCCTATCTGGAATCAGGTCTATAGTGCCCAAATAGAGGAAAACTTCATTCGAAATAAAGCTTTTAAGACGTACCCTATCCTGGTAGAGCAAAGGCAGTGTAGGTAGTAAGCCCCAAAGATCAGACTGTTGGTTGAAGCCATGGCTCGAGCAGAGCGAGTACGAATCAACTTAATAATAAAACTTATGTATCCTTATAAGGTTTGCCTCGTTGTACAGGACCTCGTTGGGATAGAATTTCTTGTAATCAGATTTTGGTGTTCGATATAATGGAAGACAGGCCCGAAGGCACCGCCTCTCACGTTAAATCACAGGACAACCATATGGTATCCCATGATTGGCCGGATGAGGGCCATGTAGCAGATACACTTTACTCTGGTGGCACGTTGACTGCTGTAAAACAGCCCACATGCCATAGCGAAGGCATTCCTAGCTCTGGATAGAGCGGTGTCTACATAAATACCACCATACACTAGGGGCGTTCAAAATATTCTCGGTATCGGGGTGAAGCTGTGGTTTTATGTGAGCGTCAAAATGCAAATGTCTCGACAGGGAACATTTGTTAAGAACGAACCCTAATTTTTTTTTTTTTTTTTGCTTGCTATGACATCTATGAAAAATATTGAGTATACATCAAGTCATTGAACAGACAACATCATACTTTTTCGTCGTGTTAAAAATGTCGAATTTTGTACCAGAAAGTGATGATTTGCGGAAAGCATTCATTTTTTGTTTTCATTTGAAGAAAAGTGCTGCAGAGTCGCATCGAATGCTTGTCAAGGCACATGGTGATCATGCTCTGTCAGAAGCAACATGCAAAAGATGGTTTCAACGGTTCAGAAATAATGAGTTTGATGTGAGAAATGAAGAACGTGGAAAACCACCAAAAAAGTTTGAAGACGTCGAATTGCAAACGATATTGAATGGAGATGACATTTTGAGTCAAAAGCAAATGGCAGCAATGTTAAATGTTGCACAACAAACAATTTCTGACCGTTTAAAAGCTATGGGAAAGATCCAAAAGTGTGGAAAATGGGTGCCACATGAATTGAATGAAAGACAGATGGAAAACCGAAAAAACCACTTGTGAAGTTTTGCTTCAAAGACACGAAAGAAAATCAGTTTTGCATCGGATAGTTACTGGCGATGAAAAATGGATTTATTTTAAGAATCCTAAACGGAAAAATCATGTGATAATCTGGGACAACCATCAACATCGACTGCAAAACCAGATCGATTCGGCAAGAAGACAATTCTGTGTCTTTGGTGGGACCAGAAAAGTGTACTGTACCACGAGCTCCTAAAACCTGGTGAAACCGTTAACACTGATCGCTACCGACAACAAATGATCAATTTGAACCATTGATCGAAAAACGACCAGAATGGGCCAGAAGACACGGCAGGGTAATTTTGCTTCATGACAATGTACCTGCACACAAAGCAAAACCGATTTAGGATACAATCACAACACTTGGCTGGGAACAGCTACCCCACCCGCCGTATTTACCAGACTTGGCTCCTTTCAACTACCATTTGTTTTCATCGACGGGACACGCATTGGCTGAGCAGCACTTTGATTCCTACGAGGAGGTCGAAAATTGAATGTCTGATTGGCTTGGTTTGAAAGACGAACAAATTTATTGGCTTGGTATTCACAAATTTCCAGAAAAGTGGTCAAAATGTGTAGAAAACAATGGCCAATACTCTGAATAAAATCTTTTTACTTTCCCATTGATAATTAGGGTTTTATTTTCAAAAAATTAATTTCCAAGAATCCATGTAGTGGCATAAATAAGGAATAGGCCTCCCGAAGGAGTTCAAAGTCACTCCGTCTGCCGGGAAGCTCATGGCCACAGGTTTTTGGGACTCAAAGGGAGTCTTGCTCAGTGAGTACAAAACAAAAGGTGAAACCATCAACGCACCCTACGCTTCCATTTTGCATAATTTGCGGGAGGAAATTAAAGAGAAAAGACGGGCTAAACTCGCAGCGGGTGTGTTGCTTCTTCATGACAACGCTCCTGCTCACACGGCGCGAGTCTCCAAGGCTGCTGCGGGAGATTGTGGTTTCGAAGAAATCCAACACCCACCCTATATTCCAGACTTTGTCCCTAGTGATTATTTCCTGTTTCCGCATTTGAATAAATGTCTTCGTTGAGAAAGATTTTCGGATGACGAAGAACTCAAGTCGGCAATAAATGGATATTTTGCAAAGAAGGAGGAAATTTATTTTTTTGGGGGTTTAAAAGAGCTTACCTCAGGATGTAACAAATGCATTCATTTTAGGGGAGACTATTTTGAAAAATAGAAACGAATTCGCATTTTCTTTCATATTCGTACCGAGAATATATTGAACGCCCCTCGTAGAAACTGGTCCAACCAGATGCCTACATATCTTACTACATTTATTACAGTTCGTCCCGCCGTCCCAGAGGGTCAACTATGCCGAACTTGCGCCAGTTCATTTTCATGTCCCTTAAGGCTCTGGACAGCGGGGTTCGGAAAAGGATAGCTTCACACTTTTGGCAGTTGGTTTTCATCGAAGTCGCTCTGCAACAAACCTTTCGTTTCTTCTACCTTCGGACCTGATCTGTACGCGATTAGATCATCGGCAAAGGCTATTATGTAAGGCATATAACCTATACGATCGCTAGTGAACATAGTGAACAAGATCGACGAACCCAGCGTCCCTTGTTGCAACCCATTTGTTATATGGAACTTAGTTGTGAAAATTTCGGTGTCATTTTTAACAACGAACCTGTTACCACGTCGTAGATCTTATAGCATCGTTTTGTGCATGCCCAGGCTGATCAACTTTAGGAAGAGACCTTCTAACCATACTGTGTCGAATGTCTTTTCCATGTCAATCAAGCAAGCTCCTGTGTTCTGTGTCTTATTTCAATTCCACTGAATGTCGGAAACCAATCTTGACGTGGCAAAATGGTGTCGTGTTCCGGCTTCAATCCAAACTGAATTCCGGTATAATTTGTTTTTCCTCAACCCATTCTTATAGAACTTTAATGACTATCTTCTCAAATACCTTGCTTGTTAAGGAAGAAGACATACAGATCGGAGATTGGTTGGGATGGAGGTGTATTTGCCCCGTTTCGGGATAGACTGTCAGACAGCTTTTGTCCAATATTCTGTTAAACAGAGTTGTAAACATCCACCGCCTCAGAGGGCAGATGGCGCAAAACAATATTTGGTATCCCATCTATTCTAACTGATTCTTCTTCTTCAGTGAGTTGAAAATACCTTGAAAATTTTTAAATATATTTCGTATTAAAATTTGAACTTCTTGTACAAAGTATTATCTTCCCGCTCGTGAACTGTCTAAAGGTCGTGTGCCCAGTTTAGCCTCAACCAAATCTGTCAAAGAAATCCTGCATCCGATCGAATGGGTGTAGGCGATAGGAACACATATCCAAAGCATATCTAGAAGCACGAAAACCGAAGTAGATTTGGGAATGGATGGCTATGCACAGGGGCGATAGCCCTGAAATTAAGTTTAGTAAAAACTGGAAGTTGTCTATTGTTGCCGGAATAATCATCACTTTGTGCAAACAAAACAAAGTTTCTTGGAAATCGCCATCATTTGGAAGACAGTCCTGATGAATTGAGCGCTGCAGCGACAGATTGATTGGGTGGAACAAACCACAGATTTAAATCCTACGAAAGCCCTTGTTACGTTTTAGGCTCCTTTGTTTTGACACTTTAACCACTTAATATGCAGCTTATGTAAGAATTTATAAAAACCGACAACAAGTAGCAATTGACTAAATATTCGTTCCGTATATGAACTGATTTTCCTTTAAGACATTCATAACTTTGAGGCCTGCTGTTAATCTGGAAATCATCGTATGCACCGTTTACAAAATAAAGTTTCATCGGTACAAAATGTTAGAAATCATCATTGAAAAGGCTCCAATTTGATGAAAATCCTTAAAAGCAGCACAGACGGATCTGCGCCTATTCTCGTGCAGCCGCTTACAAGCCAAAAAATCCATGCAACTCCAAAAAAGTCACAAGAAAAACTAAAAATCCGATGGGAAAAATATAAATATTAAACAATTTTGAAAAATTAAGAGTCGTCCAATCGGGTCTTCCGAGGGTATATAAGGCCGCCTAGGCGCGGGAGCGAGTTTAGTCTGTCGCGGGTCGTCGTAGGGTGCACGTCGTGGGCTTCCGTCGTCTACTTATTTTTTCTCCTGCTCCCGCGTACTCGTGTACTCCGGATGGTGTTGCTGTGGTTACTGGTCGCTGGGTGCTGGATGCTGGATGCTGGATGCTGGTTGCTGGTTGCTGGTTGCTGGTTGCTGGTTGCTGGTTGCTGGTTGCTGGTTGCTGGTTGCTGGTTGCTGGTTGCTGGTTGCTGGTTGATGGTTGCTGGTTGCTGGATGCATTGATGCGGGCTGCTGGCAGCCGTTGCCTGTGCCTGTGCCGCGCTTGTCTCTTATTGAAATGCATACCGCCCGGTACAATTGCACCCTTGGGTTCTTAAATCGTTTTTTTTTTCTCAATCCATCTATTCAATAACCATCCATCGATCGATATGTCTGTTTAATTTTGTTTTTTATGTTTTATGGTAAGCATGGTTAAGAATCGTCGACACTTCAGGATCATGCAACGGTTACAAGCATGCGGTTCGGTACATGCTTACCTTCGAGGACTTCCGGTGAAGTCATGCATCTTCACGAAGCGATTGGGCCTCCACTGCCTTTTGGATTACGGGCGGGTCGGTTCGGTATTCAGGTTTCAAGCATTTCATCAATTCGTTCAATCAGAGGGCGAGTCGCCTCCAATAGTAGCATTTACTTCTGTACTTTGTATGTAGTCTTGCATTTATTTGATTTTAGTTTGTTGACGCCTTGAGCTATTCGTGTGAAGTAACCCTGAAGTTACTGAATGGAGCCGGACATACTGTACGGCACTTCCCATCTTAGTTGTTATTTGAAGGCCCCTCATCAAGCTTGTCCAGCCAGGGTTGTAGGACGCTTTCCTTTTAGATGTAGAGTAGACAACGAACAAATGAATGCTTCACATTGTGATTGCCAACATCCTTTCTGTTTGTAGTAGTCAGAGAGCTCCTCATCAAGCTGGTCAAGCCAGGGTTGAAGTGCGCTTTCCTCTTAGTAGTAGATTAGAAATCGAACGGATGATATGCATCAAATTATGATAGACAACATCCTGTTCGTTTGTAGTAGTCGGAAAGCCTCTCATCAAGCTTGACTGGCCAGGGTTGCAGGGCTCTTTTAGATGTAGAGTAGATTACGAACGGATGAATGCTTCACTTTGTGCCAACATTCTGTTCGTTTGTAGTAGTTGGAAAGCCTCTCATCAAGCTAGACAAGCCGGGGTTGCAGGGCGCTTTCTTTAGATTAGAGTAGACAACGAACGGATGGTTTGCTTCGCATTAAGATAGACAACATCCTGTTCGTTCATAGTATTGGGAAATCCTGTCAAGTTTGTCCAAGCCTTCACTTCAGTTCGGGGGTACAATCACCGCAATTGCTCATAGCCGCAAACAGGCTAAAAGTAGACAGCGAACTGGTGATGTGATCTTCGATTTAAGAAGAACTGTCATCTAGTTCACTTTTGATTAGTTAGCGCGACGTGCTTTCAGAACTAAAGAATTCAGTCATGGGAGTTCGAAAGCACTCGCTGCTTTGTGGGAATGTAGTTGGAAGAGGACTCACATTTCTGTGAGCGCGACCGACTTCCAAAACTATTAATTTATTTTATGGCAGTTCGAAGACGCTCGTCGTTTCTCGGAAATGTTTGCTTTCCTCTCTGTAGTTAGTAGGTGGCGACTCGCCGCTGTGGTTAGTGGTTATAGTCGGAAGTTCTTTCCTATCTAACATATGAATGGGGACTGAGCCCAGCATCCAGCATCCAGCTTGAGATCCTATCTCTTGTGTTAGGTGTATCAGTGGATGTGTGCAAGCCAGATTCAAGCAGAACGCAAGAAGGCAGAGTATGAAAGCCAGTAAGTCCATTCCTATCAATTTTATTATTTTTTTCAATTTTACATGCTTACAAAAAAAAATGGAAAAATTCTGTGATCGGGCATGCATGTCATAATATACATTAAACTTCTTGCGGAAATATTTTTTCTTATAACCCCCTCAAAGCAGCAAACAGCTGCCTCTGAGGCTAGGTAGGGGACCCCTCAGGACCCGAACAGGTGTCCTGAGGCTAGGTAGGATTCTGCTCTTTTATTTTCAGGCTTTGTTTATTTCGTTTTAGGAAAGGCGCGTCGCGATCGGCCATTTAATTAATCACTTAAATGAACTACTTGACGAATCATTCTAGGAGTCAAGTGATTTAATAACTTCTCAAGTTGTCTTTTAGGCACGGGAGCGAGTTATGCACCCCTTCGGGCAGGGGTAAGAATATGCCCGAGGTAGGCATGCCTGTCGTAAGAGGCGACTAAAATCCACTCTCCATTCCGTTCGTCGACGACGGGTAAGTTCATGGCGGCTCTTTTTTGGACGTTTTCAAAAATCGGTAGCTCATCGCGAAATTTATTTTGTCGATTGACGCCGGCCGGTGCACTAAACGATTTTAAATACATGCACATGACGAACACGGATTATTTCGGTCATGCAAGCTTACAGCAGGTGTCTTGAGAATAGGTAGGTTTTTTCTACCCTGACACTACTTCCGCTTTTGTCTTTCCGAGCGTGGTGGCGAATGTTTAAGCTCTCCAATCTCGTTTACTAACTGAGCTCCTCGTGTGGGGTTACACCGAAGTTGCTTAGCAACAAAAGGCAAACTGGGGTTGAAGAGTGCTTTCCAAGTAGATATAGAGTAGGCAGCGGACGGATGGCGCAAGTAACATTGCGACGGACATCATTCCTTTCGGTCGTAGTAGTTGGAAGGCTCGTCCTCCAAGCCTGTCAGCGACAACAGCACTTCTTCTGGAGTTGCTGAATGGAGTCAGACTGGCCGGACCCGACGGGCACTACCCCTTAGGTTAAGTTTAGACAACGGACGGATGGAATGCATCACATTAAGATGTTGAACATCCCGTCCGTTCGTAGTCGGAAGTCCTCTCCTACGAGCTAGTCAGCGCCAACAGCGCTTCGTTTGAAGTTGCTGAATGGAGTCAGACTAGCCGCACTCGACGGGCACTTCCCCTTAGGTTAAGTTTAGATAACGGATGGGTGGAATGCATCACATTAAGATGTTGAACATCCCGTCCGTTCGTAGTCGGAAGTCCTCTCCTACGAGCTAGTCAGCGCCAACAGCACTTCGTTTGAAGTTGCTGAATGGAGTCAGACTAGCCGGACTCGAGGAGCACTTCCCCCTAGGATAAGTTTAGACAACGGACGGGTGGAATGCATCACATTAAGATGTTGAACATCCCGTCCGTTCGTAGTCGGAAGTCCTCTCCTACGAGCTAGTCAGCGCCAACAGCGCTTCGTTTGAAGTTGCTGAATGGAGTCAGACTAGCCGCACTCGACGGGCACTTCCCCTTAGGTTAAGTTTAGATAACGGATGGGTGGAATGCATCACATTAAGATGTTGAACATCCCGTCCGTTCGTAGTCGGAAGTCCTCTCCTACGAGCTAGTCAGCGCCAACAGCACTTCGTTTGAAGTTGCTGAATGGAGTCAGACTAGCCGGACTCGACGGGCACTTCCTCATAGGATAAGATTAGACGATCAATGGATGATGTCCGTCGCAATGTTATTCACGACACCCTGTTCACTCGTAGTAGGTAGAAGATCTTTCATCAAGCCTGTCAAGCCAGGGTTGAAAGGTTTTCCTCTTAGAAGCGTTTTGTTCGCTCTTGTAATAAGATGGCCCTTCATCGAGCTTACCGAGCCAGGGTTGAAAGTCTTTCCTCTTGACAGCGCTTTGTTTGCTTACAGTAGTTGAAAGGTCTTTCATCAAGCTTGGAAAGCCAGGATTGAAAGGCTTTCTTTTTAGAGGCGCTTTGATCGTTTATACGTAGTAGTTGGAAAACCTTTCATCAAGTTTGACCAGCCGGGGTTGAAAGTCTTTCCTCTAAGAAGCGCTTTGTTCGCTTGAAAAGTCTCTCATCAAGCACGACAAGCCAGGGTTGAGAGGCTTTTCTCTTAGAAGCGCTTTGTTCGCTTGCAGTAGCTGGAAGGTCCCTCATCAAGCTTGACAAGCCGGGGTTGAAAGGCTTTTGTCTTAGAAGCGCATTTTTCGCTTTCATTAAGTTGAAGATCTTTCATCAAGCTTGTTAAGGATTGAAGGGCTTTCCTATTTGGAGCTCATGGTAGTCGAAAAGCCTCTCATCAAGCATGTCCAGCCGGGGTTGCAGAGACCTTTTACAGTAGAGTAGGCAACGGATAGATGGTGTGTGTCGCATTAAGATAGACAACATCCTGGCCGTTGATTGTAGTCGGAAGGCCTCTCATCAAGCTTGACAAGCCGGGGTTGAATGGTGCTTTTCTTTTAGAAGTAGAATAGAAAACGAATGGATGATATGCATCAAATTATGATAGACAACATCCTGTTCGTTTGTAGTAGTCGGAAAGGCTCCCATCAAGCTTGTCAAGCCAGGGTTGCAGAGCACCTTCCTCTTTAAGTAGAGTAGACAACGGACGGATGACTTACATCACGTTTAGTTGAACAACATCCTGTCCTTTCGTAGTAGTCGAAGGTCCTTTCCTCCAGTTTGCTTATGCTTTCCGTTCTTTGGTTAAAGTAACATTCGCAGAGGTTGCTCAGGATTGCGAACGACATGGGGCTGCTTACATTTAAATTGTTCGGTATATGATAGACAAACAAGCTTGTCCGTATTTCCATACCACAGATTTCGTTTCGGTGCTGTACCCTATTAGAACGTTCGTCGTCGCATACTATACTTTATGGTTCTATACAATTAATCGATCAACAAGTCCTTCTTTAATGCGATGTTATGCGTATACATGGTTTAAATTATCGGCACTTCAGGATACAACAAGCATGCGGTTCGGTACATGCTTACATTCGTGAACTTCCGATGAAGTCATGCATCTTCGCGAAGCGTTAAGGCCTCCACTGCCTTTTGGATTACGGGCGGGTCGGTTCGGTATTCAGGTTTCAAGCATTTCATCAATTCGTACAATCAGCGGGCAAGTCGCCTCAAATAGCAGCATTTACTTCTGTACTTTGCATGTAGTCTTGCATCAATTTGATTTTAGTTTGTTGACGCCTTGAGCTATTCGTGCGAAGTAACCCTGAAGTTACTGAATGGAGCCGGACATTCTGTAGGGCACTTCCCATCTTAGTTGTTATTTGAAGGCCCCTCATCAAGCTTGTCAAGCCAGGGTTGTAGGACGCTTTCCTTTTAGATGTAGAGTAGTCAACGAACAAATGAAGGCTTCACTTTGTGATTGCCAACATCCTTTTCGTTTGTAGTAGTCAGAGAGCTCCTCATCAAGCTGGTCAAGCCAGGGTTGAAGTGCGCTTTCCTCTTAGTAGTAGATTAGAAATCGAACGGATGATATGCATCAAATTATGATAGACAACATCCTGTTCGTTTGTAGTAGTCGGAAAGCCTCTCATCAAGCTTGACTGGCCAGGGTTGCAGAGCTCTTTTAGATGTAGAGTAGATTACGAACGGATGAATGCTTCACATTGTGCCAACATTCTGTTCGTTTGTAGTAGTTGGAAAGCCTCTCATCAAGCTAGACAAGCCGGGGTTGCAGGGCGCTTTCTTTAGATTAGAGTAGACAACGAACAGATGGTTTGCTTCGCATTAAGATAGACAACATCCTGTTCGTTCATAGTATTGGGAAATCATGTCAAGTTTGTCCAAGCCTTCACTTCAGTTCGGGGGTACATTCACCGCAATTGCTCATAGCCGCAAACAGGCTAAAAGTAGACAGCGGACTGATGATGTGATCTTCGACTTAAGAAGAACTGTCATCTAGTTCACTTTTGATTAGTTAGTGCGACGTGCTTTCAGAACTAAAGAGTTCACCCATGGGAGTTCGAGAGCCCTCGCTGCTTTGTGGGAATGTAGTTGGTAGAGGACTCACATTTCTGTGAGCGCGACCGACTTCCAAAACTATTAATTTATTTTATGGCAGTTCGAAGACGCTCGTCGTTTCTCGGAAATGTTTGCTTTCCTCTCTGTAGTTAGTAGGTGGCGACTCGCCGCTGTGGTTAGTGGTTATAGTCGGAAGTTCTTTCCTATCTAACATATGAATGGGGACTGAGCCCAGCATCCAGCTTAAGATCCTGTATGTTGTGTCAGGTGTATCAGTGGATGTGTGCAAGCCAGATTCAAGCAGAATGCAAGAAGGCGGAGCAAGAAACGACGAAAAAAGCCAGTAAGTCCATTCCTATCAATTTTGTTATTTTTTCCAATTTTACATCCTTACAAAAAAAATAGAAAAAATTCCGTGATCGGACATGCATGTCATAATATACATTAAACTTCTTGCGGAAATATTTTTTCTTATAACCCCCTCAAAGCAGCAAACAGCTGCCTCTGAGGCTAGGTAGGGGACCCCTCAGGACCCGAACAGGTGTCCTGAGGCTAGGTAGGATTCTGCTCTTTTCTTTTCAGAGTTTTTTCTTACTTTTCAGGGCAGGCGCGTCGCGATCGGCCATTTGTTTTATTACTTAAATGGTCCTTTTTAGGATTCAGGTGATTTAATAACTTCCCAAATTTACTTTATAGGAACAAATTTGCCGGCATTTGTAACATTAATTTTCCTTACAAAATTGAAATAACTAGTAGCTAATCCTTTAGCCGTGTATGATTCTTCCGCAAATCTTTTAAATTTAAAATGTTATGTAATTTGTATTCCTTTAGGCGGGTTCGCATTCGATAACGAAATTCCCATCGGAATGGGTGGCGAAAAAACATCGCAACGCGCCGGAATATGTCCTTTTCAGGACATTAACTGCAACTGAAGCAGGATATTGAAATTGCAATTCCCAGATGTCACTTGTTTATCCTCTCAACAGGTGAAGAAAAGAATTGCAGACAAATGCTACTTCAAGCAGTGCTTAAAATTTTTTCTGTTCTAAGCTTAAGTTTGAAGCAGGTTGTTTGTTGTCCTGCGTTCTTTTAAAGTATAGTTGTTTTTTACTGTACGTGCTGACGTCAAGAATTGCGATATTACAAATGCTTAGCATATTTTGAGAAGTGACATGGCAATAGTCGAAAATGAATCTCACCTTAATTCGCCCAAAATGTTTTGTCATTAACAATGAAACATGAAAACTAACGCCCCTGAGGGCATGTTTTCTAAATCACTTGTGCAATATACGACTTTGACATTCAAGCGAAAGAGACTTGTATGTAAATGCGATTTGTCGAAAATTTTATTTAATTAAAGTCTAAATAATTGAAGTTGAAACAAATATTTATAAATAGAAATGGCGAAACTATAAGTGGAATTGAAATAGAATCAATTTAAATGGACATGAATTCAATACGATTTGCCATGTCACACCCAACATTTTTATTTATTGCAGAATTAAGGTCATTAACAAAAATTTCGAATAATCGAGATTAAATTACATGATTTCTTATATTCAATTATTATGTTATTATTTTGTTCCTCATTACCTAATATGTACCTCAACTTTTCATCGAAACCTTTATTTTAATAAATTCGAAAATTACAAACTCCCCTATATATTTTGTTTCAAATTGTTAACTTGAAATTGCTTTAAATAATTAAAATAAACGACGAAGTCTTTGCATGTCAACCAAAATATGTGGAACTCCAACTCCACCACTCTAACTTTTGACTCAATGAAATCCGATAACTACACAAAATTTAGTAAACGGATGAAAAATGTACGAACCTTACAGCAAAATGAAGATCACAGTGATTCAGTAATGGTAGATTGCGCGCTACTGTTCTCTCACTAGTAGAAAGGACCTACAGTTTTTTGCCGACTCCGAACGGCGAAGTTTGAGAAGCTTTCTTAGACAGTTATTACTCTTTGAGTGTTGTCAGCAGCTTGAAAGAGGTGGTGCCGTGAAAAATTCAAAAAATTGGAGTTGAGCTGGGAGTCGAACCTACACCCTTCGGCGTGTAAGCGTCGCACGGCGACCAGTGGTTTGTTTACAGCTTTTAAACTCCTCGTATCAGCAAAATACAGCCTCCAATGATATGACAGCAATTTTATTATTCCTTTTCAAGAGACACTGATATCAATTGCAAATGCTGGCGTTGATTAACAATTTCATTTATTTAATTTACTTTGTATCTGATTTCGAACTTCCCATTCGTGAACTGTCAAAATTGTGTGTACTTGTCGAAGTTCCAAAAAATTCCGCTATGAAAATCTTACATTAGATCAATATGCACATGCGTTGGAAAGCTACTGTAATTGTACGTCATTTCATTTGAAGAGTAAACAGCAATATTTTTTCACTCAAATTTGTCAAAACTTGCCTGAAAAAGTGTATTTGCGGGAGTTCTTCTTCATTACTTTCATATGAAGAAAACTGCTTCCGGAAGTCATCGTATTTTGGTGAAAGTGTATGGAGAACATGGGCAAGCTGAGCGAACGTGTCGAAAGAGTTTTGCACGATATAAAAATTGTGATTTTCGTTTGGAAGAGGATGAACGTCCTGGACAGTCAAAAATGTTTGAAGATGAACTGGAAACATTACTCTATGAAGATTGTTGCCAAACACAAAGAGAACTGGCGGAATCTTTGTATGTCACTTAGGCAGCCATTTCAAAACGTTTGAAGACAGCTGAATGTATTCAAAAGCAAGGAAATTTGGTTCCACATGAAAAAAAAAACTTCTTGAGACTTGAAACTTTGTATCAACATTTGATTTCTATTAATGTGCAACATAATCAGGTCATAAAGTCACGCTTAGTATATGTGACTTTGGGGCGATAACCAAAAAGCTTCAGAACTCTGTTGGTGTATAACTTCTGTTGTTTGTAAGCAAAAATGTTGCTCTATAGCTCTTCTCCCAGCTAATTGTTATTGCTATAATTGTTAAAAGTTTTTCGTAAGGACCAAAACAAAGGGCAAACAGGAACTGCATCCGGTCCGGCTTATACGGTGTGTGCACCGAAATTCCTTACCAGATGAAGATGTATGTGCCCTTGGAATGAACTCTCTTTCTGTGGTCCAGCCCCGCTATCTCAATTCGATTCTTAATTTATTCAAAAAGTCGAATTATGAATTATTAATTCATTTAAAAAGTCGAAATATGCAGAAAGTTGAATTAAAAGTTTCCGTTTTTGCCACGGACCCAGGTCTTAAAGACGTGAAATTTCGTTTTCGGTCACTAACCTCGGATCATGATGGCTAGTGTTTAACCCATTTTTATCGCCATAATGAAACGCTTTTGTTGCAGCTGTGGCGAAGGGCGAGTGCTACGCTCACACGCAGGTCTAGGTTCGATTCCCGGCTGAACATCTCGCATTTTTCACAGTACCACCTCTTTCGAGCTGCTGACAACACTCAAATAACTGTCTAAAAAAAAAGCATTTTAAACTTCGCTGTTCAGAGTCGGCAAAAAACACTGTAGATCCCTTCTACTCGTGAAAGACCAGTAGCGCGCACAACACGAGTAGTTGATGACCAATCTAGACCCTGGTCCCCCTGTGGACTGTCGCGCTATACAATTATTAATGAAACGCTTTTATTTTTATTTCGTTAAAAAAATTCATTTAAGGCTACAGGAAAATATAATTCTTCTTAAGTAGTATGCACATTTTGGGAGAATTCGTACTGACGTACGATTTTCAATATCCTCTGACGGCTTTCGAGTCGTTCTTACTCCATCAGTTTTAAGCTCTCCTCTAATCTTTCTTCCCACGGTTTGATCTGTGTGAGGAGCATTGTTTTCGTCGAATGTTTTGGAAGCGGAATTGACTATAACACCGGTTGATCTGGCATCTGCTTCACACAACATTTATACCGTTAAATGCAAAATGTTTTTGTTTTCTTCTTCATTGGGCTTAAAAAGCATCACACAGCATATCTCTCTTCAAGAAATTAACTTAATTTCCCAGCTGCTAAGAAATTAGACAACTAACTTGATTGAAAAAATAAATGGTTTCAAATATTAAACAGATTCACACTTAAATTGACTTCGGTTAAAAAACAGGACACAGCAACTTGAACTTTTTTACCAAACTTTAATATAATTATACAAATGCAATCTTTTTAACTTTCGGACTGCTCCTTAGTGATTGTCGTTATTGGAAACAATAGCTTTTCATATGTACCCGTAAAAATTAGCAAGCTCCGCTGAACCACTAAAATAAACAACGGCACCATGGAACACCTACCAAATTCTCAAGGAAAAAATAACGCTAGACTATTCCAATATTGGAAAACAACACCGTTCCGATCCTCCCTGGAGCTGAAAGCTGGTTCCGAGTCAAAAGTTAACCTAATTACAGTCCACTGTGCTCCCCACAGGCTTAAGCTTTGGTAAATCGACTACTAGGATTGCCTTTTATATTTCCGGATTAGAGAACAAAAACAAATATTAATCATCGAAAATAGCTCTCTTGTTTTTCAAAATATTCCCCATTAAGATCTATACACTTTTGCATGTGTTTGAACCAATTGTGGAAGCACTTTTGCCACTTTTGAGGTATCTCCAAAACATGCATTCTGAACGCATCAACCGTTTCTTCAGGTGTAGAAAAACGTTGACCTCTCATTTTATTTTTTACCATACGTACGGGAAGTCATTCGGTGCCTGCCAAATCAGGACTATACGGCGGATGACTCATCAAATCGATGTTTTGAGTGCTCAAAAATGCAGTTGTTTGAGCCGATGTGTGAGAGCTCTCATTGTCGTGGTGAAGAGTGATCCGTCTTCGACGGTTGGTTTTCCTGATTTCTTGGAAGACAAGTGGCAAACAAATGGTACCACTCAGAATTGACTGTTCTGCGTTGTTCTAGTGGTAAGCTTGCAACATGTCCAGTTTTTCCAAAAAAAACAGGCGACCATTTGCTTGGAAGTGCTTCGTACTCGAGCAACTTTTGTTGGATTTGGCTTAATTTGAAATACCCATACAGTCGACTGCTGTTTACTTTCGGGTTCATACGTGTAAATCCACGATTCATCACCTGTCACGATGTCATAGACGTGTTTCGAAACACCGCGGTCATATTTTTGGAGCATTTCTTTCGACCAATGGACACTAGCTTTTTTTGAGCGATTGACAAATTGTGTGCGATCCAACGCGAACAAATTTTTTTGACGGTCAAATGTTCATGAAGTATTGAATGTATGCTGGTCCGACTAATGCCTAAGGTTTTAATCTTAATCTCACGATAGGTCATTGATCGACGATCTTGCAATATCAGTTGGCGCACAGCATCAATGGTTTCCGAAACAACAACTGATTTTGGACGACCTTCACGAAATTCGTCTTGGAGTGAACTACGACCTCCGTTGAATTCACTATACCATCGATAAACACTGATCCTTGATGGAGCTTCATCGCCAAAAATTGAATTAGGTTCATCGATGCATAGTTGTTGAGTCAATCCACGTCGAAAATTGTAAATTAATTGCACGAAATTTTTAAGATTTTAATGGATTTGGGCAAGATGAATCTTTTGAGTTACTGTTAAGAACACAAATAGCGCTCGTATGTCAAAACTTTCTGAGTACGTATAATCTCAGAAATGTCAAACTTTATAACAGAGCTGGCAGTTGCTAGATTGCAACACTAGGGTTGTCCATTCCCGAGATATAAAAGGCAACCTTCGTATCTCCCTTTCAAAATTTAATTTAACTCCCCATCTCTTGAGAGAATAGTTGGACTTGCTTGTTTGACCAGATAAATGATTTCAGATATTGAACAGATCCACACTTAAATTGTCTTCGGATGAAAGACAGCATACAGTGATTTCAATAAGATCTATTTTACCGAGCTTGAGTATAATTATAAAAAGAGATTCTCTTCAGCTTTCGAACTACTCCTTTGAGATTGTTAGTATTGGAAACAATCAAACATGACCAAAAAGCTTAGCAGATGTGTGTGTTTTAGAAAATGGGCTTCATTCAGTAAAATAAGAAACACCACCTTGAACTATTCCAATTTTGGAAAAGGACATCCTTCCAATCAATACAAACCAATGTGCTCTCTACACGTCTAAGCTTTGGCAAAGCAAATAAATGGAAGAATACTCTGTCACTAGAACACGTGGGACATAACGAATCTTGTACCAGATGCTGTACCATGCACCAAAACGAAGAAAATAACTCTGGAACGGGCAAATAAACATATTCTTATTTTCGGAAAGGTTTAATTGGTCAGACCTCTTGCTTTATTTGAAGAACTACCCTGCCAAGCATACAATTAAAGAACCAACGCAATAAAAGTGAAACTTTTCAAATTCTTTAAATTCTCTAAAGTATCCCATCTATTGAGAGAAAAGAAACACTCTCAAACGAAACGAAAGTTTCCGCTAAATTCCGAGTTTAATTTAATTAATTCTGTTAAATACCTCAACTCAAGAATTTCCACTGAAAACAATCCTGCACAACAGGCAGCCCCCACGCCCATGTCATCATGCGATAGAATATCCTCCTGCCCACAAACAACCTCTTATTTGTCTATAAATTATTTCATTTTCAATCGAAACGTCCTTTTAAACGTTGATTTTGAAGGCTCTTTCTCGTCCTTGCCCATCTCCCGACAGTCTTCTAAACGTCAGAGGTTACTCATTCCAAGTCATCGTTCCCTATCGTCGTCATCCAAATGGCAGACAGTAATTAAATTGAAACATCCCTTCCCACCAGCAACGCCCAGTACCTGGAGGGAATCTCCTAGAAACGACATGCATTAGCGGCTACAACGCCAACCGGAATGACGCTGTACCTAGGTGAGTGTGGGTGTGTGTATGTGTGTGTATGTGTGTGTGTCTGCATCGTCTACACCGCGTGCAATTCATCGGGGACGGTTTTAAGAGGGATTCATGCACATAATCGAATTCCCCCCGCCATTTGTCGTTCTCGTCCGCCGTGAACGGTCCGTTCATATAACTAGGTCGATAGACGTCAGACCCAGTGGAGGCTTTGCTGCCTGGCAATGTTATTGATGACTTCCACTTAAATGTAATGGCATCCTTTCTCCTGCCAACTAACAGGATATTCATAATGCCATTTGACTTGAAATAGAAAATCAGTCTGCGCCGGAGCTCAAGCTACCGTGTGGTGGCCTGCCGTAATCCGCTCTGCAAGTGCACTCCAAAAAACTGCCCAATTAACTCCGAAGCAGCCACATGCACATGAACGTAGGGGGCCTGTGTGTGGCTTACAGTTAAATTTTATGGGATTAAATGTTTGGAAATAAACACAAGAACTCTCAAACGCAAGACGCAGGATGATACACATGCAAATATTTATTTAAGAGCATGTATGCTGGGAGATATGGTGATGGGACGTCTTTTGCTATGCCAAGCTGTTTGCTTTGTGAAGCCAGTTAACTTATGAGAATTGGAGAGGGAGCGTTTTCATGGCGGGCTCTGGTGCGGACTTGTCGACTATCTGCTTGACAACTTCCCAAAGAGATTTTGTGCATTTTTTATACTTGTGGAAAGATTTCCTTGGTGTTGGCCGTGAGGATGTGCGTTCTGGCCCTAATTAAATGATACGGGGTCTCTGTAAAGAATTCACTCCTCTGTGTGTTTTTAAGTAAATGAAGACGTCTCCATGGAAACACTAAGCAAACCGAGTTGCCTGCATGAAAGAGGATAACTTCATCGTCTTATAGTTACGGTTTCGAATGGAAAATGTTTTAGTACTCTTTAGGCGTGTCCTCGCAAAGTTGGCAATTAGGAGATAATCTAATTAATGCGTGAGTCAGTTTTAAGAAAATATACCAGGCATGCAGTTGTTATATGGACTCACTTTGACAGATGTTATGCTTTTCAGAAGTGGCACAATTTCATCAGCCTTTTAGGCGCCCACTTTGTGCCGGTGGATGGAGTAATGACCGATGGTCCTTTCACCTGCATTGTGGCTTAAAAAACTGCTTTCGCGGCAAGGAACTTTAACACTCTCTATGACGGTTTTCTAGAATCCATTCCTTTCACCCTTGGGTCCGTTAAAGCAAAGTGAAACCATTATCGCTATCGAATGTCACAATACATACTGGCAATGTCCATTGAAACTTAAATGATATTATCCAGACCCTTCTCCGCAACTGAATAGGTCCCTACATTACCCAATGTGACTAGAACTTTAAGCAAAATTCACTGATTTCAAATGGATTCCCTACAAAAGATTTCACAGCAACCAATTCTACCTTTGATTTTCTTCTATCTTCATCTGAATGGCATTCCCTTAGTCACAGCACATTTCGAAATCAATCGTCTCCGGATTGCAATCTCCAGACGATCTAACAATCTACCTTGCCGACACAAAGAGTGTATCCATTGACGCAGCCATCTCGACAGATGCCTGATGATAATCCTTCAATTTAACGGCACGGGACAAAGGCACATCTCCATCGTCTGCGAAAGATTGGTATTTAAGAAATCCCCAGCTTTAAGGCATTTCCGTCAAGGCGCCGTTACCTTCAAGAAGCTCACAAAAAAATGCGAATCCCCCTCAAACACCACCACGAAGATAGATAATAATAAGAAGAACCGGACGGGGGAAAAACCCGGGAAGCAGAGCCTCCCAATGCCTCAGCAGGAATTCATAATGAGAAAAATGCATTTTTAGCACATTCTCCTTGAAGGGACATTCCTTTCATTCTCGGTGCATTCTCCTTACGGCGGCCAAACTATGCTGAGATATTCAATTTTTCTTATTCGTGCCGTTGTCGTTAGCCGTCCCCCATTGTTTCCCTGCGGGGCGTTCCACAAACAGCTATTACGCTTCCATTATAAAGTCATTTGTTACGTAAATTTTGTTACTAACAGGATGGATTTGCCTCTCGTCCTGCACACTTCCGCTCCGACATGCCAGCCAGGAGAAGCCGGTCGCCATGTGCATGTGGTCATATGCAGCTGAATGAATGTCTTAGAACTCCTGGGTAGCGTTAAGTCCATTAAATGGATACACGAGAGTTTGGATGGATGTGGCCGTGTTGGACGGTAGTTGATTGCATCGTGTGTTGGCAAAAGTGTTACCCAGATGATGGCTATTGTGCTGGATCAAGACAAGGATAAATGAAAGGCACCTTGATATACTTAAGTTAACTCACATTCTTCTTGGTGAACGAGCCCGTATTGGGTGTGTTGATGCTGCAGCATAGTTTTGAAATGAATCCCAAAAGTTATGGAGCTCTTTTGGGAAAGTAAACAATCTCATTCGTGTAATGGGGATTGAAGAGATTGAGAATTCGGTTGCTTGCAGGATACACACAAGACAAGCTTACTCCGAAAATGATGACCCATATCAGTAACTTCAATAAATGGACATTATTTTGCCTTTGGAACGAGACTTTCGAAACTTCGTAACTTCACTGTAGATTGGTCTATAACAATGTGGCAAAGTTTGTTCTTTTAATTAAGTCCAAGGGATCGTTTAGGATAATTGAAGTGAAAATTTTTATCAAAATGTATAGGTTTGTATTTTTTTCTCTTTTTTTTGTTCTGAAAACTGACATTTTGTAGCCCTTAATCTGAAGTCATGTATTTAAAAGTTTACCATAAATACCTACTACGGCTTATTGGCTTTTGAAATGCCTTTTGGGAGAGAAACAACCAAAGCACCGTGGGATCGATGTGAGAATGAACACCACTTTTTGTTTAAGAAACAATAGATCTGTTCCAATTGATTTGTGTACAGAAACTCGTAGTTGAGTGGTTTGGGTAAAAATCGTAACTCTACCGAAAATTGTGAAAAGACTTTTCGTAGAAATTTATAAACAGCTATCAGACATATGAAATGTCAAAGGTTTTTTTATTTTCGATTTGACAGCCATCTGCTGCAGTGCGGCTGCCCACAGTCTTATCTTCGGCAGAAATTCGTAGGGAGGGAAAATATTTTACTCTCTCATGAGCTTTCTCTTCTACGAAAAAATCAGCTAATGGGACCCTTTTTCGTAGTTTTTCGGACAAATTCGTAGACATTCGTAGCATTTCAGAGCACTTGGAAAGGACCTAATAAGAAGAAGAGAATGGAGCAGCAGTTCAGGAACTAGTTCTTTTCAACACCTCGTGCTGTGCAAGTAAATGCGATGTTATGAGTTGAAGGGGGCAACCATTTTGCCGATTCCGAATGGTGAAATTGGAATTTTGTAAATTTTTTTTTTTTACTGCTTGGGTGTTGTAGGCAACTCAGAAGAGTTTGTGCCGTGAAAAAATGTGCTGGTTGCAGTCTTAAAATTGAGTCCGGCGCTCTTGGCATGTGAGAGTCAAGTGCGATACAAAAGGTGTGTTCCCGTACCCAAAACAAATAGCACAAAACAGTAGAAAACGACAGAAACCAAAATTATGTCACATTCCCGCATTTCCCGTCATTTTAAGATAATTTTTTTTTGTTTTGTTTGTCGGAGGTTGGGATAAACTGCACTATAGCGCTCAGACTCAAATACTGGTCCATTGTACTACCAGGCAGTAACCTTCATTTAATGTAATTTCTTGGTTTTCCGAAGAAAAAGATGCGCTTCTGTGATATAAAACTTAAGTCCTGTGGTATAGAACTTAAGTCCTTTGATATAGAACTTAAGTCTTCGGCTCCCACCACATCAGCGCCAAATAGCCGCCACCTGATACGAGCGAAAGCGAGACACTGACAGAGAAGGTGCTCTGAAGTGTTTTCACCTTCTCCACAGGCGTCGCAGAGTGTGACATCACTAAGCCTAAGCCTACTCAGGTGCATAGCGAAGGTAATGTGCCCCGTTAGTACGCCGACAAGTCGTCTGCACTCGTTTCTGTCTAGAGATAGCAGAAAAGGCGCGGATTTCTTGCTGACGTTTGAGAGCGTTTTGCCCGGTTCACAAGAAAGGAGACCCCTTTGACTGCGCCAACTACCGAGGGATTAGTCTCCTGAACATTGCATACAAGATCCCCTCTGCCGTATTGTGTGAGCGTCTGAAACCATTTGTCCATGACCTGATAGGTCGCTATCAGTGTGGTTTTAGGCCAGGGAAGTCCACAATAGACCAGATCTTCACATTACGGCAGATCCTGGAAAAGCCCCAAGAAATGCAAATCGACACTCACCACCTATTCGTCGACTTTAAGGCCGGATATGATAAAGTGCATAGAGATGAGCTATACAGTGCCATGTCTAGTTTTGGCATTCCTACCAAACTCGTCAGATTGTGTAGGATGACGATGGACTCTCGCTGCTCCGTCAATGTCAGTACCGAACTCACCGAGACCTTCAATGTCAAAAAAGGTTTTAGACAAGGCGACGCACTGTCATGTGACTTCTTGAACATCATCCTCGAGAAGATCGTGCGTAACTCACAAGTCAACACCAGAGGCACGATCTTCCAGAAGTCAGTTCAACTGCTAGCCTACGCTGATGACATTGACGTGAATGGACAGACACAGCGAGCCGTCAATGAGGCGTTTGCTGACATTGAAGCGGAAGCGGCTACAATGGGTCTGGCGGTAAATGAGGCCAAAACAAAGTACATGCTGTCATCAAAGAAGGACACACAACATCGACGTCTCGGACGGAGCGTCACACTAGGCAGCAGAAATTTTGAGGTAGTCAAGGACTTCGTCTACCTCGGCTCCATGGTAAACAGGGACAACAACATCAGTAGTCTTGCCAATCGCTTTTTTTTGGGCTCAAGAGGCAATTGAGTAATAAAGCCCTCGCTCGCTTTATATAACAGCTTGATCATCCCCGTCCTACTATATGGCGCGGAATCGTGGAAGTTAGCAAAGGCGGATGAGGAAGCCCTTAGTCGAGAAAAAAGTTTTGCGTGCGATTTTTGGTCCTGTTTGCGTTGATGGCTTCTGGAGGAGAGGATTTAATGGCGAGCTCTATGGGCTGTACAGTGACATGCACCTGGTCAAGCGTCTACGGATACAACGCTTAATATGGCTAGGCCATGTAGAGCGTGTGGACACCACTGCTCCGGCCCGAAAAGCCTTTGAATCCGAGCTATTGGGACAACGCAACAGAGGACGACCTAGACTAAAGTGGCGCACACAATTGGAGAAGGACCTCAACCAACTTGGAGTGCGGAACTGGAGACAGCTGGCGAAAGATCGTGCTGGCTGGAGAGGCATGTTGGTTGAGGCCCAGGTCCACCCCGGACTGTAGCGCCACAAGAAGAAGAAGAAGAAGAAGAAGTTTGGGTGCATACTCTTGATCACCCTGCATCCTGTAGAGTCACACCATCCCTGGTTGTGCTGTAGGGTGACCCAACCATCGACGGAGGCCCTAACCAACGACGCGGGTAGTCCCAGGGTGGGTTCGGTCCTTACGAATGCCTCTGCTGAACCTAGCCTAGCTATTTCATCGACAGTCTCATTTCCCAGGATCCCATGATTACCCGGGACCTAGAAAAGTCTTAGCGAATTCTGCGTGCCGACCAAATTACGGGTAGAACTATCTTGAAAGTGGTAAAGGGTTGAGTAAGGCCTTGAGCACAGCTTGACTGTCGCTGCAGATGCAGGTACTCCTTCCCTTCCACCTATTCTTCACAATATAGTTGGTGGCCATTAGGTCCGCGAAGGCTTCTGCCTGGAAGACCGACGCGAAATTACCTTAGGAGGAGTAAAGTCTGATGTTGTCGTTTTCCACGAAAGCCCCAGCTCCAGAACCCTCCGTCGTCTTGGAGCCGTCCGTGAAGATTGGACTACATACCCTTCCCGGTTCAGTTTCTGGAAAGAGCCAGTCCAGGACGCGGTGGAAGTCGACTTTTTATAAGCATCGCAATTGTATTATTGTCGACCTCACCTCAGACGACATGTCCATGAGAGTAGTATCATAGGAGATGCGGTGTGCGAGCTCATCAAAGCTACAGTGCGAGTGTAACCAAAGACCATTCCTTTTAAATCCAGAGATGGCCTTGAGTGTACATCCCATGATGTAGAGATCAATGGGGGAGAGGAGATTAATCAGAGCAGCAAGAGCAGAGCCAGGCGTGATGGGAAAAGCCCCAGTGAAGCCGAGACAAACTGTTCTTTGAAGCTTGGTGAAAGCAGCAGTCGCGTATTTGCGCTAAAGCTTGTTCCACCAAACGACTGATGCATATGAGAGAAGTGGTCTTATCATTGATGTGTAGATCCAAACGGATCTTTTGGGTGATAGACCCCAGGTTTTGCCAAAAACTCTGACAGCGCCCTGGAGCTTTTTGTCTCAATGTGCCTTTTCCAGAGAATTTTACTTTCCAGAATAACACCTAGATATTTGGCTTCGTTGGAAAGTGGGATATTGACGCCTTTAAGTACCAGTTGAGTCAAACCAGTCATATTCCTCCTCCTCGTAAAGAAAACAACCTCAGTTTTAAGAGAGTTGACTGAAAGCCCATTCCTAGTACACCAGTTATCGATCATCATCAAGAGCCACCTGCCCACACAGCACAGACGGCCGCAAGGCATGTACGGTACATCATCTGCATAAGCCTGGGCGTAGGTGATGGAACTATTCAAAGCGGAAAGCAACGAATTGACCAGCATGCTCCACAGGAAGGGAGACAGGACGCCGCCTTGAGGGCAGCCCCTTTTAACCCCCGACATTACAAACTTGTCACACTCCGCCTCCGCGATTATAGTCCTGTTCATTAGCATTGCCCTTATCCATAGCACCAATGATTTCTCTACGCCATGTTCCCTGGCCGCGCATGCCATTGAAAGTCGCATTGTCGAAAGCACCCTGTATGATGACGATTGTTTCCTGTCAAGTGCACTTTCAATTCTACCGACGAAATTTTGAAGTGCAGTCTCGCAAGATCTTCCGCGCTGGTAGGCATGTTGCATCTGAGATAGAGGGTGTGATCCCAAAGCGTTTTTGCGCAGATCAAATTAATTGGTGTGCGTAAAGAGATAAGTGAGCATTGACCCATTATCTCTGTGTATGTGTCTCACATTTAGTTGTTTTTGTTTTTTGTATCGAAAAAATGTATTTAACATTTCTTAATGATATACTTTACACATTTGGATTAGATGCGTTCCCGTACTTTTATCATAGTCTTTCTGAGAAAGATTTAACCCCACTCCTTAACAAGAATTTGGTACAGAAATTACTGGAACACACCTGAATATCCCTTAGATGTCTTTTCAGCTTTCACAAACAATTCTAAAGAGTTCTTTAATTCCAGACCGTCAAACTTGAGAAAGCCCTAAGGAGTGGTATTTAATTTCTTCTCTCCTTCTGTTTAATACGCAATTTGATTGTACCGTGTTCTCATCAGTTTCAATATAAGGCATAGAATCACTCTTGCCAATTGTTGTTTCTTTAGGCTAAAGAGGATATTGAGTTTTAAAGTGATTCTTCAAGGAGCCGAACCGACTTTGTTCAACACGATGATCATTTTCAAAATTTAAGCTCTGTTATACTTTTTTTTAAATCTCACGAGAAATCTGATTTTTGTTGGTTTTTTGGGCTTATTTGTGTTGAGTGTACCTTAAAGAAGAAAATAAACATTAAAGTTTAAAGGCCGCACAGCTGCAAGTGTCTGGTAAATCGTTATTGTTAAAACTTTCGGGACAGTTGAATTATGTAGATCAAATGGGCAACACAAATCCAGTCAAGAGTTTTCAAATTTGATTCCTTTCCACAACGGAACAACGAATATATGCACAAATGATAGGGCACACAACTGGAGAAGGACGTGAATCAACAAAGTGTGTCCATTTAGAGACTGAAATGAAGCTGAAATGGCAAGTCATTTGAACCTCATACTCACAATTATTATGTGATCTTAGGGAACATTCAATCGGTGCCCAATCATATGTGGTAGAATAAAGTAGAGTAGGCCCACACATTTTCTTGAATTGTGTCATTCTGAAATGAAAATCACTGCAGGATTCCAATACAGCAAAGGCACCAACCAAAGTGAAAATTAAGCGTCTCTCTGGCATTGTCTTTTTGTCGGCAACACAGATTCTTTATAAAATTAGCATATCAGTACACCATTTTTCGTCTCCCATCAGTTTGTGATTTCATTCCACCCGATACAATCGGCTTTTCACTTAATTATTGCTGCTGCATTTGTGTATTTTCAGTTTACGGGAATGCAGCTTCTACATAAAGTGAATTTCATCCAAGTGTGAATAAATTCTTCGGATGGCGCTACAGTCCGGGGTGGACCTGGGCCTCAACCAACATGCCTCTCCAGCTAGCACGATCTCTTGCCAGCTGTCTCCAATTGCGCACTCCAAGATGGTTGAGGTCCTTTTCCACTTGTGTGCGCCATCTCAGTCTAGGACGCCCTCTGTTGCGTTGTCCCTGTGGTTCGGATTCGAAGACTCTTCGGGCCGGAGCAGTGCTGTCCATGCGCTCTACATGGCCTAGCCACCTTAAGCGTTGTATCCGTAGACGCTTGACTAGGCTCATGCCGCCGTACAGCCCATACAGTTCGTGGTTGAATCTTCTCCTCCAGATGCCATCAACGCAAACAGGACCAAAAATCGCACGCAGAACTTTTCTCTCGAAGAGACCAATGGCTTCCTCATCCGCTTTTAGTAGCGTCCAGGTTTCTGCGCCGTAGAGGAGGACTGGGATGATCAAGGTGTTGTACAAAGTCACTTTGGTCGTTCGGGAGAGGGCTTTATTACTCAATTGCCTCTTGAGCCCAAAGAAACAGCGATTGGCAAGAGTGATTCTGCGCTTGATTTCGGTACTGATGTTGTTGTCCCTGTTTACCGCGGAGCCGAGATAGACGAAGTCCTTCACTACCTCGAAGTGTCTGCTGCCCATAGTGACGCTCTGTCCGAGACGTCGATGTTCTGCGTCCTTCTTCGATGACAGCATATACTTCGTTTTGCCCTCGTTTACCACCAGTCCCACTTTAGCCGCTTCCGTTTCAATGCTAGCAAACGCCTCATTGACGGCTCGCTGAGTTCGGCCGATCACGTCAATGTCATCCGCATAAGCTAGCAATTGAACGGACTTGTGGAAGATCGTGCCTCTGGTGTTGACGTGTGAGTTCCGCACGATCCCCTCAAGGATGATGTTAAAGAAGTCGCATGACAGCGCGTCGCCTTGTCTAAATCCTTTTTTGACATCGAAGGTATCGGTGAGTTCGCTACCGACCTTGACGGAGCAGCGAGAGTTCTCCATCGTCATCCTACACAATTTGACGAGTTTGGTAGGGATGCCAAAACTAGACATGGCACTGTATAGCTCGTCTCTATGCACGCTGTCATACGCGGCCTTGAAATCGACAAATAGATGGTGGGTGTCGATTTGTACTTCTTGGGACTTCTCCAGGATCTGCCGCAGTGTGAAGATCTGGTCGATTGTGGACTTCCCTGGCCTGAAACCACACTGATAAGGACCTATCAGGTTGTTGACGAACGGTTTCAGGCGCTCACACAGTACGGCAGAGAAAATCTTATATGCAATGTTAAGAAGACTGATCCCTCGGTAGTTGGCGCAGTCGAAGGGGTCTCCTTTCTTGTGGACCGGACAAACGATGCTGAGATTCCACTCGTCGGGCATGCTTTCCTCCGACCATATCTCACAGATGAGCTGGTGCATGCACCCAACCAGCTCATCCCCAGCCGCTTTGAACAGCTCTGCGGATAGTCCGTCCGCGCCAGCAGCTTTGTTCGATTTCAGTCTCGATATTGCTATCTTGACCTCGTCGAAGTCGGGGGGACGGAATTCTTGTCCATCGTCGTCCAAATTGAGTGGAACATTCTGCCTAACAGCGGAATTTGCGACGTCATCGCCGTTTAGGAGTCTGCAGAAATGATCCTTCCAGATTCTCAGCACCGACTGCGACTCTACCACTAGTTGTCCATTTTGATCCCGGCAGGCTTCTGTCCGAGCCTTATAACCACCGGATAACTGTTTTATCTTGTGGTAAAAATTTCGGACATCATTCCTGCCATAGCACCTCTCCATTTCCTCGACCGCGCGCTTCTCGTGCTCTTTCTTTTTTCTTCTGAGAAGCCGGTTCTCTTCCCTTCTTCTCTGTTTGTAGAGCTCACAAACAGCTCTCGTCGTTCGATGCAGCGTTGCCTTGTACGCTTCTTGTTTGGCAGCATGCGCCTGCCTACACTCGTCGTCAAACCATGGGTTCCTCTTAGGTGGTGGCGTGAAACCCAGCACATCAGTGGCGGCCTCTTTGATGGCTTCTTGACAACGTTTCCATTTGTCTTCTATTGTTTGTGCAGGCAGCGTCGAACTTTGAGATAATTTCAGGGAGAATCGATCGGCAAAGGCTCTAGCGATCGGTTGCGATTGTAGCTTTCCGACATCAAACCGTCTTGGCTTGTCTCGACTCCGTTGCTCTCTCGATATCCGGGTTCTTACCTTGGCTACAACAAGGTGATGATCCGAGTCGATGTTTGCACCTCGGAAGGTTCGGACATCGAGGATATTGGAGGAGTGTCTGACGTCGATCGCAACGTGATCAATCTGGTTGACGGTTGATTGATCAGGTGATCGCCAGGTACCTTTATGAATGTTGAGGTGTGGGAACCGCGTGCTGACCACAGAGAGATTTCGCCCCGAGGCGAAGTCAACTAGCCTGAGTCCGTTTCCGGAGGTGTTGGCGTGCAGGCTGTGTCTTCCGATGACTTTAGCAAAGACTTCTTCTCTTCCCAGCTGAGCGTTGAAATCTCCTAGAACTATCTTGGTGTCGTAGCTGGGGCATCGATCATATGTCCTTTCTAGGAGATGATAGAAGTCCTCTTTACTGCTGTCATCTTTTTCCTCTGTCGGGGCGTGGGCGCATATGAGGCTTATATTCCCGAATTTAGCCTTGATGCGGATTGTTATGAGGCGTTCGCTTATGTATTGGAAGCTTAAGACTTTTTGCCTAAGTCTGCCTCGAACAACAAAACCGCATCCAAATAAGCGTTTCCCTCTCTCCCTGTAGCAGTCGCCGTGGTATATGTCGCAGTTTCTCACTCTTCTCTTGTCCGGCCCATCCCACCGCATTTCCTGAATTGCGGTAATGTCTGCTTTATAGCAGTCCAGGGCCTCCGCAAGTTCATCGGCTGCACGTGGTCTGTTTAGGGACCTCACATTCCACGTGCATATCCGTAGAGCATTATCCTTTTTTCGTTTGCGTGGGTCGTCAACAGTGAATCCATCCATATCCGAGGCATTCGGTTGATTCGCAACTGTTTATTTTTTAATGTGGCCGGGCAGTTACCCCGACGCACACCCCCAACCTGGAGGACCAGGCCCTTTTTTATACCTCTTGGGCGGAGGTCGCACTTATAGGTTTGGCAGGTTGAGTTCGGGTGAACAACAACCAGTACCCGATGGCTACCAACGTGGAGGTAGAATAAGCACAATTGGTGTGTGGAAGACAGTTACAGCAGCTGGGCATCGCCAGGTTGATACCAATCAGTGCCTACCCTGTTCCCACATCACCCAGCCACCAAGTGTGAATAAATTGCCGTCATTAATTTTAACGTATGCACCTACATTTACTTGCGTTGTCCACTAGCGCGTGTGATGCTTCCAAAAGTGTTGAAGTCTTAAACTAACACTTATTCCACAAAGACTACAATTTAAAACAAATCTTCTTCTTCATCTTATGGCACCACAGTCCGGGGTGGACCTGGACCTCAACCAACATACCTCTCCAGCCGGCACGGTCTTTCGCTAGTTGCCTCCAATTGCGCACTCCAAGTTGGTTGAGGTCTTTATCCACTTGTGTGCGCCACCGTAGCCTAGGCCGTTCTCTGTTGCTTTGGATCTGATTCGAAGACTAGCCATCTTAAGCGTTGTATCCGAAGACGCTTGACCAGGCGCATGTCGCTGTACAGCCCATAGAACTCGTCATTATATCTTCTCTTCCAGATAGCATCAACGCAAACAGGACCAATAATCGGACGCAAAACTTTTCTCTCGAGAAGACTAAAGGCTTCCTCATCCGCTTTTAGTAACGTCCATGTTTCAGCGCCATAGAGCAGGACTGGGATGATCAAGCTGTTATATAAAGCGAGCTTAGTCCTTTGAGAAAGGGCTTTATTACTCAATTGCCTTTTGAGCCCAAAGAAACAGTGAATGGCAAAACTGATTCTGCGTTTGATTTCTGTACTGAATTTAAAACAAATCAAAAATTATCAAAAAACGACACAAGCTGTATTCTTTATGAACAAAATTCCTAACTCCTATTAATCTTAATGAATATCTTCTTGAATTTCATCACCGTCATTTTCCTCCTCCAACTGAACCGACTTTCGTCGTCCCGAATCCCATATCGCCTCAAAGTCTAGGTTACATTCGTCCGCCAATTTTTGCACAATTGTCTTCTCCACCAAACCGCGACTACTCCAAGCCGAGTCTTTCAACGCCAGCTCCCGCAGCGCTCCCACTGCTTCCATGTACTGCTTCGTGTTGGTCAACGCCCTAACGAGCATAGCCAAGATGTCCGCCTGTCGGATGGGCGGCATCTCCGGTTTGACTGAAATGAAAAGAGTTCAGTGGAGTTGGAAGGCATTAAAATTCCTGTGAACATACTTAACATATTCCGGCAACCAGCGATAGCGCTCTGATTCTCGCCATTTTCAAGCGCTCTCTCAATTTCCAGAACGTATTTAACTTCAGTGATGGTTTTCTGTAAGTTGTCGCTCGCTCTCTGCGAGTGAGGGACTTTCAGAAGGCACTTGGCAGCCTCGTGCATAGCGTTCAGCGCCTTATCGTAGTCTCGAAACTCATCTATTTCAACTTGAGCACAAGTGGCATAGAAATTAGCCAGCGAATCAAAGGCTTGGCCCTTCGAGTAAAAAGTGACAATGTTCTTCAGGATCTTCTGATCTCTTTGCCAGTCGAGAGCTTGCAGATAGTTGGCCGCCATGATGTATACCTCCCTCTGACGTGACATGTTCGCGAAGAAGACTATCTTATCAGTGTCTCCAGATTTGAGAAGACTTTTCATGGCTCGAACCTTGTCGCCGGCTTGGGTAAACTTCTTCGTGGCCGAGTGATAGTCACCTTGCTCCTGCAGGAGCTCAGCCAGCTGAGTCAAGATTCGAACGCGAGCATCATCATCCAGTTCTGTCTTTGCTGGCGTCAGCATCTCCGCCAAGGATTCTGTAATTGGGACACCCCGTTCGTGGCAAATACTTATCGCCCGTTCCAGTTGCTTCGTCTTGGCGAGCAACTGCACCGCTTTCTGGTGCTGCTCTATAGAGGTGAAGAACTCAGCACATCGGTTAATCAGCTCCGGATCGGATTCAGATGTCAGTTCCGAGGCTATGACCTGTAGGATATCCGGCTGTTCCGAGGAGAACGCCATCTCCAGGGCTTTGTGCAGCATTCCAGATCGATGGTAGAGCTCCACTGCACGCTTGTAGCATCCGACTTCTTCGAAGTACGCCGCCGCTGTTGCCTTTTCACGCTGCCGTGCTGCATTTGCAACTGTCCAAAGCTCGTCCTGCATATCGTTCTCCTTGCAAATGCGAATCGCATTGGTGTACGTCTGTGCTCGCGTATAGAATTGTATTGCTTCTTGATTTTTCCCAATGTTCTCATAGTGACGGGCCAAGTGGTAACAGGCTGCCCGATCTCCAGATTGTCGTGCTATGACATCGGCTTTTGCTATCTGCCCAAGGTAACACAGTATTTTCACCTAAAAATTTGAAAAACGAGGTGTATCGAATTTTGTAGTGTGTTTTTCTGTGTCTTTGTCGGAAACCTGTGAAAACCAGTCCTCCGCCTTCTGGTAAATATTGAAGGCACTGTCCATGTCGCCGGTACTCTCCACATATTGGCCCCACCATTTTAACATATTTGGATCCTTTGTTGTTTGCATATATTTCTGAAAAAGTCCTACTTAAGCAAAGGCAAAAACCATAGTGGAAAATAAATTTTCCCTCGAGCATTGTCTTATTGTCGGCAACGCAGGCTCATAAAATTTTAAAGCTCTCTAATAACTTTCAGTGAAATTGTGAACCTTAAAAGCAGGGCTTCCAACCAAGAATGAATGCAGGTACACTCACCTTCATTACAGCTGGATGATCTAGCAGCATCTGAGTGATGTTCTGCACGGGATTCTGTGTCTTCTCGAAGAACTCAATGGCTCCGTTGATATCTCCCTTCGCCTTGAGCTGCTCGGCCTTCTGAAAATACGTGTTTTTCAAGTGCACCCTATCGTGCTTCTCTGCCAACTCAAGAGCCTGCAGCAAATACACCCCAACACCAATCATTAATCATTCACACCAAATAAACATGAATCGCACTCGCACCTCGTCAATTGCCCCGCACCGCTGCAGAAGCTTGTTTAGCAAATCGTACCGGCCGCATTTCCTGTACAATTCCTGTGCCTCGTCAATCATTCCTAGCTCTATCGCCAACACAGCCACCTGCGCGTCCTTCTCTAAATCGTCATCTTCCATCGCTTGACGGATCGCTCGCACTGATTTAGCCTTCTTCAAATGCCCCAGGCACACCTTAGCAACGTCCAGGCGGCCCGTCTGAACACACATCTTTGCTAGGTTTGTCCACACCACCTCCGACTGTATCGACCGGATGCATCTGAAATGGAGGCACATGTCTGCACACATTTCTCGCACTCGAACGAGCGTCATTATAAAGTGCTTACCGATATGCCAAGTCCATGTTGCCCTCGGCAACGTTCAGACTGAAATTCAGGACCATTTTGCGTGTGCTCTCGTCGCAATTCTCCAGTCCGATAAAGTCCTGCAGAGACCGCTTCTTCACCACACTAATGTCTAGGGTTATCTACGAGACAGACACAGAGGAGGAGACAATGTGTGATTAATCTTCCTTGCACTGCGATACGGTCGAGGCGGGAAATGAATGTGCCTGGGACCGACCGAACAAGCAGAGACACACAAAACATTACCACATTCGGTGCACACAAATTGACTAATTGCTCTCCAGATGCTAGATTAACCAGTTCCAGGACTTTGAGGGTGCATTTATCTGCCGCGTAGAACATAACAATTGCTTGCGTTTCGCTGAAATCTGCCGCAACGACGGTGGGGGCCGCTCCCCGTGAATGTGACGACGGCAGTAATGGCCCCACAGCGGCATTCGGTTCGGCCCCAGCCAAGTCGGTGGATGCAGTTTTTTGGCCCTGCTGTTGATGCTGCTCAAGCATCCTGCGTTGATGATGCTGTGCTTGCTGGGCAACCGAACGTGCTTCGATGGCCAGCAGGCGACTGTCGTCCGTATCCCAGAAGAAGATGATTGGCAATCTGGATTAAGAAAGTGGGATGGAGGGTCTATTTTTTGCTGAATCGGTGCGCTGCCACTCACCTCGGCACTGACTCACCCTCGGTGGTGTTCATGAAATCGTAGTGCCTCATTGTATTTCTCTCGATGTCCCAGCAGTACAGTTTGCCGTCGGGCATGAGACTCTCGTTGGCTATCATGACTGCGAGATGACTGCCGTCGGCGTTGCACTTTGCCAGAATCACCTCGCCGAAGTTCTCGAATAAATCATATCCCGCCTTTGGGTTGATGAGCAGTTTCGGGTCGTGGCGCGTCACATCGAATATCTTGATGTAGCCGTTCATGGTGAATACTGTCAGATAGTGGCCGCTTAAGTCGCAACCGATAATTTTGCCTGTAGTGTGGGAGAATTGGAAAAGGGTTTTAACACAATTTTAAAGGGACATAACCATAATTCTGGTTCTTGTGGTTTTAAACTAACACGTGGTCTCGAAGAACCAAGCCATTTTGATGTTAATTACATACTGGCTGTATTGTACAGTTGTTTGCTTATTCACAAAACTTTATCGATGGAGTACATTACGCTCTTTGAATCTTCTCATTTAAGTGATAAACGGTTGTCAGCCTTAAAATTGTAAATGAAGCGGGCATGAAATGTAAAATGCCGACTCTACTAAAGCACAAAAGTGATTTACGGAATTCCAAAATGGGGGATTTAAAAAAAAAATTGCTTCACTGCGAATTGACAATAAATAATTTTTACGAGACATGCCAGACAGCGGATAAAGTCTTCTTAGAATAAATGAACCATAATAATAATATAAAATGATTTTAATAACGACAATAAATTTAAGAAACATTATACAAAATTTAAGAAAATTAACTAGATTTGTGTAAACGAAGTTAGCAGTCCGATTCGTAAATTTTTACAATAGCCGTCTTCCAAAATATACTAAATGAAAGCACTTCCTTCTTGCGAAAGTAAATTAACTGGGCTTAGTGGTAAATTTTGCCCTTTATACTTTGGGTCAAACAAGTATCAAAAGGTTGTATGAATATAATCGAAACCATATATGCGTGAGTGTGAATTTGGCTAGTTAAAGACTTTCAATTGGCAACACTTTTAAGATTGTTACGCTTGATATTTCAAAGGCATTTAACAGGGTCTAGCATCAGGCTCTCTTATCGAAAATGCGTGCTTTTGGCGTCGATGAGTCTCTTCTTCAATGGATTAGAAATTACCTTTCGAACCATTCAATACAAGTGGTATTGGATGGGTTCTCGTCTGATATTCACCATACTAATGCTGGTGTTCCTCAGGGCTCTGTTTTGTCTCCGACACTCTTCCTCATTTTTATAAATGATCTCTTGTCTGCTATTTCTAATCCTATTCATTAGTTCGCTGCTGACAGTACCCTCAGCTTTTCATATTCGTTCCTTGGCTCACGTCCCTCCACTTCTGCCATAGACTCGGAACGGCAGCGTATTTTAAGCACATTAAAGTCCGACCTTGACAGAATAATCGATTGGGGAAATAAAAATAGAGTGGAATTTAATGCTTCCAAAACCCAGTGCTGTCTACTGTCGTTAAAGCGATCACAAAATAATCAGCCGTTATCCATGAACGGCACTTGCGTTGTTGAAACCGAAAGACTTTCCATCCTCGGTATGTGTATCAACCAACAATTAGTTGGAACGATCACATATTTGAGGTCGCCAAAAATGCTGCGAAATGTCTAGGTACTTCACCCCTTCTGATTTGGCTACAATATACAAGGCCTACATACGCCAAAAACTTAAGTATAACGCTCCTATTTGGTCAGGTGCTTCTAAGACCTCCCTGCACCTACTGGATAGAATTCAAAAGCGAGCAATAAAACTAATAGGTGACAGTAATATTGCGAAGTCGATTGACTCGTTAGAACACCGCCGTAAAGTCGCGTCGTTGTCACTCTTTTTTCGCTATTTTAACAAGAAATGCTCAGATGAATTAGTTAGTTGCATTCCTCCCCTTCAAGAATTCACCCCCAATACACGGCTCGCTAGGAATGCCTACCAATTCACCCTCAAGCCCTCTTTCGGACGTACAGTCAAATTCAGAGACTCGTTCTTTAGCCGCACTACCCGAATCTGGAATGCTCTTCCCAGCTCGATTTTTTCCTCCTCATTACAGGCATTTAAAACCAATGTGCATCGGTACCTCCTCTCCCTCTTTACCTCTATACCTTGGGCCCGTGCTGTGACTTGATCCGGTCACTTAAAGGTACTCGCAACCCCTTTTGCACGCGTCAATTATAAAAAAAAAAATGTATAACTGGCGGTCATTGTATCGGCGGTCATGTGAGTTATTTTTGGTTTAGTTTGGCATTTCGACATGAAAAGACTGGCGCCTTAACCAAGCTCCCAATATTTTGCAAAATTATTTTGAATCTCCTGATTCTGTTAAATACGTCTAGCGTATTTCTGCCCTGTTTTGAGTGATGATAGTCCTCAAGTGTTCCTTGAGAAAACATTATTTCAGAAGAATTGGTGCACTCTATGGGCAGATGGAAAGATTGGTCCGTACTTCTTCAAAAATAATGCTGATCACAAGGTCACAGTTAACGAGGACTATGGCTATAAAACTATTGTAACTTATTTTTCGTTTGTCCATCAAGCAACCATGAATGGGAGGAGCTGTGGTTGATGGCGCAACATGTCACACAGTTGATGTCACAATTGATTTATTGAAGGAACTTGGTGGAGTAGCACGTTAGAGACCTCTACATTGGCCTTGGGATCGTGTTATTTAACCCCCTCTATTATGCTCGATGAGCGCGAAACATTTGACCACTTGAAGGGCCACATACGCAACATTGTTGCCGATACAAGGTCAGAAAAGTCAGAAAGTCATTGAAAATTGGACAGCTTAGAAATCATATTTTGTAAGGTTGTCAAATATCTCCCTTCCGTCTTTTTGTCTTTTGAATTTTCCGGCTATGCACAAAGCGCTACAGAGCTCGGATCTTTTCTATACATCATTTGAAAGGTCTTGACATAACCTACAAAACGACGGTATGCATGATTAGTTTGGATATTCCGATTAGCAGTTATAGATGTATAAACATGGAGTTCAATAATGCAGAATTTCGCGCTATTTTAAAGTTTTCCTTCGGTAAAGGCAAGTCCGCTAGAGAAACGTTCCGTAAGATTAATGGTGTTTTAGGGGATGGTAATCTATCACTTCGAACCACGGACGAATGGTTTCGACGATTCAGAGCCGGTGAAAACGACACCATGGATAAGCCAGCCGGCGGAAGAACTGTGACGACGAATACCGATTGAATCATGGAAATCATCGAGTTAGACCGGCATGGGACATCTCGTGACATCGCCTAGGAGATGGGAGTTAGTCACCAAACCATTTTAAACCAACTGCAGAAGACTGGACACAAAAAAAGCTTGATGCTTGGGTGCCGCATAATTTGACGCAAAAACCTCTTCTTGACCGAATCAACGCCTGCGATATGCTGCTGAAACGAAACGAACTCGACCCATATCTGAAGCAAATGGTGACCGGCGACGAAAAATGGATCACATACGACAATATCAAGCGAAACGGTCGTTTTTGAAAGCCGGTGAATAGTAACTGGGGACGAAAAATGGATAACATACGAAAATATAAAAAGAAAACAGTCGTGGCTGAAGGCGGTGAATCGGCCCAAACAGTGGCCAAGCCGGGATTGACGGCCAGGAAGGTTTTGCTGTGTGTTTGGTGGGATTGCAAAGGAATCATTCACTTTGAGCTGCTCCCATATGGCCAGACGCTTTATTCTACCATCTACTGCGAACAATTGGACCGCTTGAAGCAGGCGATCGACCAGAAGCGTCCAGAATTGGCCAGGACAACGCCAGACCACACACTTCGTTCATGACTCGTCAGAAGCTATGGAACTCGCATGGGAGGTTTTATCACATCCACCATATAGCCCGGACATAGCGCCAAGTGATTACCACCTGTTCCTGTCCATGGCGAACGCCCTTGGTGGTGTGAAGTTGAACTCAAAAGAGACTTCTGAAAAGTGGCTGTCCGAGTTCTTCGTAAATAAGGAGGGGGGCTTCTACGAGGGGGTATTATGAAGTTGCCGTCTAGATGAAAACAGATTATCAAACAAAATGGCGCATATTTGAACTAAATCCGGTCACTGTAACACTTTTTATGAAGCATTCAATGATGAGCAAAAAAGCAGAAGGGAGGTATTTGACAACCTTATATTCAAATTATAAATAATCCTTATTTAGATTAAAAAGAATTATTTTCTCTCGACTACACTAAATTGCATATTATTTAAGAAAATATTTTTGTTTTTTTTTTTTTTGATTTTCATTTTAAAGTTTTATACATCTTAACCGAACGCTGTAAATTTTAGATTGTTTAACACCGTAGTATCAGCAAAATGATTTAGCTGACGTTGAGCGTCAATGAAGTAAGGTGTCATTATGATTCAAGGTTAAGTTTTGAGCTTCAACAAGGCTTTATTGCCCCAGAACTGAAATTTCGGACATATTTAAACTGCTTCAATTTTTTATATTTGAAATTTTAAAAGTGAACGATGGGCGCCAAAAGCATTGACTTTAGGTAAAATCACGGTGTAAATTTGAAAGAGGGGTTTTAGTTAGCGTGTGTAGAAAATATTTCGCATTATCAAAGACGCTGAAACTTTTGAGACAACCAGGCGTATGTGGAACATTTTACAGTCGTGTACATATTAATTGGGACAAGCAATTTTTTTTTTAAATTTTTTTATAGTAAGCTATAATTTGTAGGTTTTTTTTTATTTTGGGAAGTTTAAGTTGGCTATGGATTATTTGCTTCAATTTAATTGTTTTTGTTAGTCATTTAAATTAATTTGGCTGTTCTAAGAGGTAAGTAATTATTATTATTATTATTGTTGGCGCGACAGCCCAAAGGGGGACCAGCTTGCTCATTACCTACTCGTGTTGTGTGCGCTACTGTTCTCTAACGAGTAGAAGGGACATACAGTTTTTTCTCAACTCCGAGCTGCGAAATTTGAGAAGCTTTCTTAGACAGTCATTACTCTTTCAGTCTTGTCATCAGCTCGAAGCGGTGGTGCTGTGAAAAATTCGAAAATTGAGCTGGGAGTCGAACCTAGACCCTTCGACGTGTGAGCGTCGCACTCTTTTTTTTCTAATTTTAATTGAAAATAAAGTAAAATATATTGAAAATTTCCTTTGTCCCAATTAATTTGCACACAACTGTAAACTAAAGAACAACGTTGTGCATATATATGTAGGTTAACAATCATCAGTTTTATGATAGTTTTAGACATGACAAGCTTTCATTTCGATTGTTCTTTGGTCAGTGCACAGCAATTTGCTAGTGCATTTTTTTTCAAAGTCATTGTATTCTCGCCGTCCATTTTTGGTTTTGGTTTGATGAATTAAGTGTATATGTTTTGAATTCAATGAAGGCAGAAAAATCACGCTTCCGATAATGGCTTCCATACATTAGGTGTGTTCCAGTACCCGAAACAAACACCACAAAACAGTACAAAATAACACAAACCAACACAATGTCCGTCCCCGTACACCGAAAAAATATGTTTTACGTTAAATGAGCACTCTCTCACCCTGCCCATTTTAACATAAGGAATTTCTGTGGGTAGGTTGTTGGTTTTCTGTCAAATTACTTGGTGTGCGTATAGAGCTGAGTGCAGCATGCTCACTTCATTTTCACGGTACCACCTCTTTGGAGCTGCTGACAACACTCAAATAACTGTCTAAAAAAAGCTTCTCAAACTTCGTCGTTCGGAGTCGGCAAAAAACTGAAGGTCCCTTCTACTCGTGAGAGAACAGTAGCGCGCACAACACGAGTAGTTGAATAGCAAGCTAGATCCTGGTCCCCTGTGGGCTGTCGCGACATACAATTATTATTATTAATGACATACTTCACACATTTGGTTTAGATGCGTTTGCCTCTTTCTGGGAGAGATTTACCCCCACTCCTTAATAAATCACAAACTTCAAATTTTTTTTACAGAAAGTAATGGAACAAACCTGAACCAAACCTGTCCCAATTCCTCTGAACTGCAGCGAATGCCACTGAAAAACTGTCGTTCCATTTGCTGATTTTTTCGTAGAAGAGAGAACTCATAACAGAGTAAAATATTTCCCCTCCCGACGAATTTCTGCCGAAGTAGAATGTGTGGCCAGCAGATAACTGTCAAACTGAAAACAAGGAAGCCTTTGACATTTCATATAGCGGTTTACATTTAATTTTTTGGACAGTTCTTTAATTCTGCGAATTTCTACGAAAAGTCGTTTCACAAGTTTCAACAGAGTTACGCTCTCCAAAAGAGATTTTTACCTTCACTACTCAATTACGAATTTATGTGCACAAATGAATTGGAACAGACCTTTTGTTCCTCGAAAATTCGAAAACTAGTGTTTTTATGGCGACGTGTTAGCTATTTTATCCCTCCAATGTTGGTGGGGAAGCTTTTGTCTTTGAAATAAAAAATATATTCTGCTTTTTTTATGGTGTGTCCTTCTAAAGTCAGTCCTTGCGAAATTTATTCTCCTTTTTTGATGATGTGTCTTCTTAAGTCACTTGTCTTTGCGAAGATGCTTATGTTCTTAGTGAATTTTCACGTCCGGAATTGCGATGGCTCTTTGTCTGGTATTCAACAGTGAACTGAGGCTTATCGTTATAACTTTTTAGACCTGAAAACAAAACACGTTTTTTGTTGTAATGAATGTTGCAAAATGTCATCAATATACATATGTATCGATCTGTCCATCAAAACTGGCACCAAGAGAGAAGTTTAATGACAAATCTGTCATAGCGAGCAATAGTAGATAGTCCATCAGTGAGTCACACTGTTTTTGATTTCCTACAGCAACATTGGATTGGAATTTAAGGATAGTCCCTACTGTTACTTTCAGCATCTGCACTTAATAATGATGATGGATGAATTTAAGAATCACACAATTTAAAAGCACATCGGTAGCACTATATGTTAACAAGAGTCAAGGAAAACACTGATGGAACCAAAGACAATTTGGTGAGATGGTGACCTCCAGACCTAGGAGTTGAGGGAATCTGTCTGGCAGTGACAGCTCGACCAGAGTCTATGTTCTTGTGCCACATGAGATCTGGAGCCCCTGGAACTTCGTTTCCAGCCTGACAGGTATGTAGGCCCCCTGGCAGGAGTATCATGGTAAATGTGATTTAAAATCCAATAACGCGTCGAGGCAAGTGACTGGGAAGAAGGCTTTCCTGGCCTAGGATGGGTTTGCATTCCTAACCGGGTGCTGCGACACAAAGAGCTGTAGAAGTTTTAGAAACACCATGAAACCCATTGTTACTTGGGTAACTATAGTGTATAGTATTGCATTATCCCCGATTCTTGTAATAGTGAAACCCGTGGTATAAGCCATCAAGGCAGGTAATCACGTAAGTCCACATCCCCCTTCTTTCTCAAACTGAAATCCACTGAAAATGACAATATTTTTGTGGAAAATTTATGAGGACTTACAGTCAACGTTATTCCTACGCCGTTTCACAGCCATCCATAAGAGCTTTCCCTTGTAAAAGCTTGTAGTCGCCTGTCTCTTATTTGGACAGTACTGATTGTTTTTTTCTCGCACCAAAAATATTGGCAGCTTGCTCGCATTCCATAACTTATACGTGTGCGGGAGAAAAGTCTACCAAATAGGTGTTCGTTTCCAAACATTCAAAGCAAATTGAAAAAAAAAATATAACGAAAATAAAAGTGTATGTACCAAGGAGTACTGAACATATCCAACAAGACGGTTCATGAAAAAACACAGCAGGGGTGATACTAAATCTCATTGACTTCTCCACTATATCCTCAATCCCCTCAGTATTATTCAAAACAGGCCTCAAATCAACTCCCCAAAGTATAACACCACATCAACACTCACCCTCATTATCAGTCGATTGAATCTCATTGAGAATCACACCCCCAATCGAGTAGATCTTCACGTCGCACGACGTCAAGCAGAATATATTCTGGTCGTGCATGAACAAAGCCAGGCACTCGCACTGAAAAGTCTGCATCAAGTGAACGGTGAGATTATCCCCCGAGTCCGCAGAAGTCGTCGCTACCGTGCTGGTCGCACTATAATCCGTTGACGGCGACGTCTCTATCACAACCTTGCCAATCCGGTACGCAACAATAGTCCGACCATTACTCAAAGCCAAGTGCTGCTCGGACAATGCCAGCGATGTGATCGGCACCTCGGCATGTATTAACGTCGATTTGCCGCTCGAGTGCTCCACATAGATCTGATTAGCGCTGCGTTGAACCGCCCAAATGTCACGGGTGTGGCACGATATCAGGGGTTGCTCCTGAAAGCAAAGACACACCAGATACGGATACGTTCTCACTTTCCCCCTACACACAGTCTCCCATATGCCCGCTCACCTTAAGCACGTAGACGTTTGATATGCAATTAATCATGATGCACGGCTTGGCCATTTCGTTCACGCCCCAGAAGCACTGCTTGATTGCGCCACGTACGGTTGATATATTGTTCAATTGCCACGAATTTTCCGGTGCATTGACAAAGTAATTAACTGTTCGCTTCCAGGTGTACAGGTTGCCCTGATTGGTGCCGGCGCATAGTGTCTGATTGTCCGGGCAGTAGGCGATGCACGTGAACACTTCGTTAACGGATTGGCTTTGATGTCGCTGGTGATGAAAGTGATGGGGCTTCTGATACTTTTGCACAAAGCCGGTTGACGTGGAATCACCACCCAACGCACTTGTTGACGGTGAGGATGACCCTGGCGAGGTGATTGTTGATCTTTCTGCACGAGATGGGATATGGTTTGGGAGTCAGAATTGTATTGCAACAGAGGAATGGAATAATTGTACAAGGACTATGGCATTCGGGAAAGTGTGTGCCTTACCTGAGCTTGGCAAGTCCATTTTGAGCAAAAAGTTGTCGCTTGTGTCGATGTCCCAGACACGAACTGAAAAATCGCCTGAAAATGTAAAGGTAGGCATAACTGTTTTTAAAAGAAAACCCGCAGGTTGACATTATATAGCCATATTTCCTCTGACGAGAATCGAAAGTAATGGCGGATGGTTGCCTCGTGAACTGTCCAATTCCGAAGGCAAAGTATTCGGTTATTTACAAAACAAAAAATCATAAATGCCCATAAAAAGTGAGATTTAGATCCTTGTACTGACCGGTAATGATCGCCAAGCAACTTCCTGCCCAAGAGATGGCGCCACTATTCCCTGGTATTTTGCCACTCAACTTTACACGATCTAACTCGGTGAGTGTGCCAGTCGATTCGGCCAAAAAGTGTGTCACAGTCATGTCCTCCATCAAGCAAACAATTGCGTCCCTATAAGAAACGAAAACATGTGACAAGTCTCGCGGCTATGCATGAAAAAATCACCTCTTGGGGTGCCAAAGAACTTGGGTTATCGGTACAGTGTTGTTTTTCAAAACCTCAGAGCACGTGCCTCCCTGATTCAAATAGAAAATCACTCCCGACTGTGTTCCGATGTAGAAGCAATGATTGTCCTTCACACCCGAATGCGTCAAGCTTCTCGCAGCGGTACGTGGTCTCCAGTTCGTTAAGGTGTCCAATGCATTCTCATCTCCAGCTACCGCCGCTTTTGCCAAATTTGTCAATTCAGTCCTGACAGGACTCTCTACAGACTTGCGAAATGTTATATTCATCAAAGTGTCACGCAAATCGTGAGAGAACATCGTTAGGAACTGATATTGTCCATCACACCGCCACCCGGTAAGGAGGCCCATAGAATCCGCTGTCACCATACGTCCTCCTTTCTCGCTGAATTCTAGTAAAATGATTGGTGCCTTATGTGGACCCTGCACACTGGCGAATTCTCTATGGCCATCGAACCAAACTTGCAGTTCTCCATTCTCCCAACCTGTAGCTAAGAGTCGCTTCTCTGGATGCCAACAAAGAGCTGTAGCTTGAGAGATTGGATGAACTGGATAGGATACATCACGTAGTGGTTCACCCTAAGGAGAAGTATGTTTTGCATAGACTGATTAAGAGTGAAGAGAATTTTTACTTACCGAATCATCAAATATTGTCACGGAACCACCTCGATCCTGGCTGTATGATGCCACAGCGAATACCGGTTCATTTGGATGCCATCTTCCGATTGTGCTGACAGCATCAGAGTCCAGAAATTGTACTTTGGAATCAAAATAGAGAGTCATCCTTGTGAACTTTATTTAATTCTGGTGCGGAATTATCAGGATTTAAGGCTTCCTTTTGAAGACCAAAACAAAAACGGTTGCCATGGATTTGTTGGCCGGTAGAAGGAATTCAATTACGTCGGTAGTGCAGGTTGGTGATGGGTGAGTGTAATGGACTCACGGTAGGTGTCTTGGCTATATAGTAAAAATATATTCTATTTTTGTTCCAATAAAATACGTTGAAAATAAAATTATTCTTGTGACAAATTTAGCATTCGCATCTTCAGTTATGAAAAATATTTTTTGTTTGTGCTCTCTTTTTAACAAAATAATGAACAATATAACATTCAAAAACACTGCATTACCTTTTCGTAGCAATAACTGGAATTGTTGCTAAAAATTTGCCGAAAACATGTTTCTCACCGAAAATTTGACATTCATTCAAAACTTTGGAAAATTTCTTAAATTGTGTTCCACTTTCCCCGAAGTATAAATTACCGTAATTCAAGAACGACAGGGAAAGGTAATACTTTAATCTTGCCGCTAATCCTCATTTTTGCTTGCCGCAGTTATCCCCGTCATAATCCGTTCGCAAGTGTTGCAGCAACATATTCTCCAGATAGCTGTCACTTTTAATTTCCAATGTGTATCGCACAGTGAAGTACACGAATAGACGAGCGAAAGGCAAGTACGAAAAAAAACCTCCTATACACGAAGTACCCGAGCAAAGAACAAGTAGAAAATAAAATCAGTGAATCGGCAGAGAAAAAAAGTGATAAGATCACAAACGCAATAATTCGGCAACAAGTACAAAGTATTTTTAACGAAACCTATTTCGCAGCTAGCAGAAGTAAGAGCTCGTCTCGTTCACGAAAGTTCAAAGCGCATAAACAAGATGACCTCTGAGTTTATGAAAATTGCCGGTGCGGTTCTTCTGCCCAATATCGGTGGATTCGTAAATGGCCAAATCACCAGAAAACACATACGCACTTGGTATCGTCACTTGAACTTCCCCTCGTTCCGTCCACCAAACTGGATTTTTGCTCCAGTGTGGACGTCCCTATATTCCGGGATGGGATATGCTTCATATTTGGTGTGGCGTGATGGAGGCGGTTTCGGAGGTGATGCTAAATTACCACTTATCGCCTATGGAACTCAATTAGCGCTGAATTGGGCTTGGACACCAATATTCTTTGGACAACAAAATCTCTTGGGGGTAAGTAACAATAAGCTCCACAAATCACTTGCGATTCAATGAAATGTATTTTTTCTATTTTTAGGGTTTAATTGATTTAGTCGCTCTAACAGCAGCCTCATCACTGTGCGGTGTTCTCTTCTTCAAGGTCAACAAAGTGGCTGGTTACCTGTTCATTCCATATGTGGCTTGGTTAAGTTTTGCCTCAGTGCTCAATTATTCCGTATATAAGCTCAATTCCGGTGACAAAAAACCCATTGAGGCTTCCTCTGCCACGAAGAAGGAGTAAACTTTGCACATAGCACACATTCACATGCATTTCGTTTTGTTCCGTTGTTGGCGACCTGGGAGCCCCAACAGCAATCACACACAACACACGCTTCCTTTTGAGCTTTCTCTGTTATGTTTTATGATTTTCTATTGTATCTTCTGTATTCCACGAGTAAAGAATAATGTCCTAATGTTTTCTGTTGAGAGGAAACCCGGTCATAAACGTTTGTAGAATATATGGCGAATAAATTTTATTTCGATGATGTAATGTTCGGGCTATGTTTTGTATCTGGTTCTCGATTATCTTTTTTTTTTTTTTGCCTAATTGTTATTGCTTGAGGATTGCTTTATGCAGAAAGCGGGGAATCTCTTGTGTAATTGCATAAGCAGCGGCAGTCTTGCTGATATCATATATATTGATATAAACAACTATGAATAGACAATTTAATCGTCTGGTTTGTTGTTTACTCGGCGCATAAGGTGCTGACTCATCTGACATCGTCAATCAATCTGACTTTGATTAGCCGGCCGGTATTTTGGCAAAGATTCCGTTTTGTCTCTTTCTTTATACTTGGCTAGACGAGAGCGAACTGTTTGATTTTTACGGGCAGGAATGCATATCTTAACCCATACATATTCCACCCAAAACACTCTTTTTATGTTCTACGTGCCGACAGAAATGTTAATGAGTTTTATTTTGCTTCTTTCTGTTTGCCTAGCACTGCCTATGTGGAAATTTCGAGAATTTACTCGAATGAATGGTTTTTGATTGTTCTCTTAATCCCCGTTATGAATCAAAATCATTCATTGCGCAATCTCAGGTTGCGTTATTTACAATTTTCTGTCTGTTTATTTTTTTATTTTTTGTTTTAATGATACCCATTATCAGTGGAGATTATGGACAATTATGGAACGTGTATCGTGAGCAATGCTTTGGTGTCGAAATATGTTGTTTACCCAATTTTTTCGTTATCTTGGGCTATCTTCAGCTCTTAAAGATTTAACCTTATCGTGTCGCAATCCTATTGAACCATACGTTTCGCTATTGCTAGCCATGACAAGTGTGATTTTCCACATAACAACTAGCCCACCTCAATTATGCCTTTTGATATTTTTAAAAGTTTACACGCGCGGAAATAACAAAGAGGAAGTAAGAAACTATAAACGTTTCTAACGTTTCCTTCAAACACTAATAATTGGATGGCGAAAGAGTCCATAAGGAGGATACACCTAGCCTTCTCAACAACTATTTGAATTGTGCGTGCTGTTGTTTCCTTAAGAAAACTTCAATCTTTTTTCAACACCAAAAAGAGAAATTGAGGAACTTTTCCATAGACACGGTACTGTTTACATGTTGTCAGGGCGTTTCCTATAATTCTAGTTGCTGATTTGAAAACGCTCAGGATCGATTTTAATGCGCCTGATCCTCGAGATAATAGAAGGAGAAAACAGAAAGAAATTGTCTATAGGACTATGCTTAAGATGTGAAATGGGTATAAGTTCTAGCGGCAATTATATGCCTAACCCCTGTTTAGGAATGCAGGAAAATAAACAGAGAGGAATCCTTTTGATCTATGTCCGCATGTCACGGCTGTTAGTTATTAAGATACAAAGTAAAACTTGTCCATTGCCGACACACGTGACATATCAAAACTGAGCGATTGAATGGGATAGCCCACTTTGGAGGGAGGTGACGTCGTAAATAGTTTAAACGGACAATTTTGACTGTCCGTAAATAGAAGTGCATCTCCGTAGACACTGATATTCGCGCTGTCGGGTGTTAAAATACATAGACAGTCCTGTCTCTATGTCAGGACCACGAATAATTCTCCGGACATTCTTCTGTCTCCTACGACAGGTTGGTAATAAGTTTTGTACGTAATATAATATAAAGATATATCTTCCTTGAATTTTATAGGTTAATTAAATGCTTAGGAAACACACACTCCGTTTTAGAAATCTAGAGCACTGAACCCAAAGAAATGTACAATAAATAAAAAATAAGACCATTCAACTGCAAGCATTAATATATATTTTTATTGACTCAATTTGAAAAAATTAAAACAAAACATTATCGAAACGTTAAACACTTCTCGATAGGATACAAAACTGTTCAGAAAGCTTATTCAGTAAGTGTATAAATTTCTCCTTGTTTGTGTTGTGATTTTCGTTTATTTTGTAAACAGTCACTTAGTTTTACATCTCTTGGATGGAGCTCTTTGTTATATTGTCCAATTGATACGTATTCCAATCGTTTTTCGAAAACAATGCGCTTAGTTTTGTTTTACTTTCTTGGTTAAATAACACTTCGGAGGGGTCGAAATTAGGGGGAGCTATCATAAACGACAAACAATATCTACGTGCAAGAGTCTGTGATTTAAAAAAAAGCGAGAGAAAGAGAAACTAACAAAATACGTGAAACCCACTAAAAACGGTGTAAACTCAAAAATAGTAAAACCACGATTCGTTGTAAATTAAAAACAAAATCAAATGCACAACGTACGCGTTGAGTAACTTAACTATCTAAATTGAGAATCGAAATCAGAAAACAAAATTTGACACACGAGAATTCTGTATGAACTCGACACTCATACGGATGGGGCTAATTACGAACGAATTGAAATGCATGAGTGAGGGAGATGGGGTGAGGTATGGATATTTGAGCATTAGATCTTGAGCAATTGAGCAACTTTTCCGTTTCCGACTTTTTTGCGGAGCAGTGGCTCCCAGTAAGTAACAAAAACTGAGGTTAAAGACTCGAGGAACTTTAAGTGTGTAACAATACTTTTTAGTAGGACTAGAATTGTGTAAGGCAAAGCGAGTAGGCCCGTCGTTAAGGAACATTAGTCGTTGCGATGTGTGGTTGTGTGTATGTGTAAATGGATGACTGGACTTCTGTTCAATGCAGCTGGGTGGGAAGACCAAATTTGAGGGCGAACAATCTCGGAGATGTGCCCTAGTCCTTCTTCGGTGGTTGTGGCTTGGGCTGTTGTTGCTGAATTCCAGCGTCCTCCGGTTTCTGCTGTGGATTGGGCTGAGGGGACTTAGCTTTCGGTTTAGGTTGCTGCTGTGGTTTTGGCGAAGGCTGCTTCTGCGGTTGAGGCTGCGGCGACTTTGCCTTGGGTGGTTGTTGCTTAACCGGAGACGTGGGACTTGCCGATGGTTCCAGTTTTACTGGGGATCCCGGCTCTAGTTTAGCTGGAGATGATGGTTGCGACTTTTGCTGCTTTGGTTGTGTCTGTAGTTTGGGACCTGTAGGTGTAGTTGGTTTAGGGGACGGCTGCTTTTGTTGCTGTGGCTTCGGCGATGGTTGTTTGTTCTGCTGTTGAGGTTTTGCAGCTGTCTGCTGCTGTTTGAGCGGACTTCCCTGTTTCGGTTTTGGTGACTGTTGCTTGTTTTTCTGTTGTTGATCAGTCTTTTTCTGTTCCTGGGCGGCGCTTGGTTCAATAATTTTGGGCGAAGGCGGTTGTCTTTGTTGCGCTTGCTCCAGTGGTTTTGGGGGTTCCGCTGATGGTTTGGCAGCCTCGACTGGTGGCGATTTTGGCACTGGTGCAGAGGATGCAGCCGTTTCTTGTGCTTTGATCACTTCGGCAAGAGTAAGTGGTTTCGCTTCAGTACCGGCAGCCTGAAGTGACGGTTCGTTTGCTGGTTTCGGTGCCTCCACTGAGACGGCAGCAGGCTTCTGTTCCTTTGGTGGTTGTGCATCAGCTGCTGGCTTAGATTGCTCTGGTGGAACTTCTGATTTCACGACAAGAGTTTGAGCCAAGGGCTCCTTTACAGTATTCGATGGCTGCGACGCGATAACGGGCTCAGCCGCAGCGGCAGTGGCCCCGATTTTAGTTTTTTCCATAGCCTTTGCGGCTTTTGCTTCTTTTGGAATCTCACTTGACATTGCCTTGATAGGTTCCATGGGCTGAACACATTTTGGTTCAGCAGGAGATTGTGGTACGTCTGTAGGAGTTGGTACATTAGCGGACTTTAATGTATCAACAGGTTTTGGCACATTAGCAGGCTTTGGTACATCAACTGGTTTTTGTGTGTCTGCAGGCTTTGGTGTCACAGCAGACTTTGGTGTCTCAGAAAGCTTTGATTCCTCAGCAGGTTTTTTTGGCTCAGCAGCCTTTAATACCTCAGCAGGCTTTGGTTCAGCAACAGGCTGTGCCTCAGCAGGTTTCGGTGCCCCCGCAGGTCTTGATGCCCCAACAGGTTTCGGTGCGTCCGCAGGTTTTGATGCCTCAGCAGGTTTCGGTGCCTCCGCGGGTTTTAATGCCTCAGCAGACTTTGTTTTCTCGGTAGGTTTTGTTGCCTCCGAAGGTTTTGGTGTCTCTGCAGGCTTTGGTGCCGATACAGATTGCGACTCAGCAAGTTTTGGTGCTTCCACAGGTTTTGATGGCTGAGCAGGCTTTGGTGCCTCCACCGGCTTTGGTGCCTCCACCGGCTTTGGTGCCTCCACCGGCTTTGGTGCCTCCACCGGCTTTGGTGCCTCCACCGGCTTTGGTGCCTCCACCGGCTTTGGTGCCTCCACAGGCTTTGGTGCCTCCACCGGCTTTGGTTCCTCCACCGGCTTTGGTTCCTCCACCGGCTTTGATGCCTCCACCGACTTTGGTTCTTCTGAAAGTTTCGGTGCCCCACCAGTCTTAGCTGCGTCCGCAGCCTTTGGTGTCTGAGCAGGCTTTGGTACCTCAATGGACTTTGATGCCCCAGCAGGCTTAGGTGTCTCCACTGGCTTTGATGCCTCCACAGGTTTTGGTGCCTCCGTAGGCTTTGGTGCCATCGCAGGCTTGGGTGCCTCCACAACCTTTGGTGCCTCGACAACTTTTGGTGTCTCCGCAGGCTTTGGTGCCCCGGAAACATTTGTTGCCTCAGCAGGCTTTGCATCGGTTAGTTTCTTTGCTTCAGTAGTCTTCGATGCCTCTGCGGGTTTCTTTGCCTCAACCGGTTTCTGAGCCTCAGCAGGCTTCAGTGGATCAGTAACTTTCGGTGGCTGAACAGATTTTGAAGCCTCAACAGATTTCGGCAAGTCAGCTGAGTTCAATGCCGCAGCAGGCTGTGTCATTTCAATTGACTTGGATACATCACCTGGTTGTGGTGAATCAATCGGTTTTGCGGCATCTGCCAACTTTGGAACCTCGGCGGACTTTTGTGGAGCCGTTGTCTGTTTCTCATTGATAACCTTCTTTTCTTCAGCTACGAGCTGTTCGGAAGACTTAGATTGCTCTGGCTTGCTCACAACTCCAGCCTTGGAAACTTCAGCAGGTTTTGACTCTTTAGGTGACTGAGCATTTTCCGTCTTAGTGACGTCTGACTTGATTTCTATTTGGGATAAAGAGGAGTCGATTGGTTTTGCTTGATCTGCAGTCGACTCCTGGGTTTTCTCTGGTTTAGTTTTAGCCGGTTCCTTCAATTTCTGTGCGTCGACAGGTTTCACAGCGTCAACAGACGCCTTATCTCCCTGCTTTGACGCAGCATTTTCATTCTTATTCCCAATCGGTTTCGGAGTGACTTGTTTGTCTTTTTGTTCCTCTGACTTAACCTCCTGCTTTGCAGGCGCTTGCACTTTCACTGCTTCGGATGTCTGTATTGGCTGCGGTGCGGCTTGTTTTGAGAGTTCCACTTTTGGTGTGGGAACGTCTTTACCTTTTACACTCTCTGCGGGCTTGACAACTTCTCCCTCCTTTCCTGCCTCACTCGGTTTCTTGCCGCTGGAAATTTTCTCATCAGATTGATTAGCAGCTGGTTTCGCTTGCGTTTCTTTCGGTTTGGCGTTCTGCTTCGTAACTTCATTTTGTTTCTTGTTGTCAGACGTTTGTCCCTTCTTTGATCTCTGATTGTCTTGAATCTTCGCTTCGGATTGCTTGGCGTCACCTTTCCCTTTTTTACCACTCTTACCCTGGTTGGTATTGCTCATGTCTTTTTTCTCAAGAGTGGGTTCTCCATCTTGCTTTGTTTCGGACTTATTCTCTAAATTCGCTTCACTTTGCTTGCTCAGTTGATCCTTCTTTCCTCCTTCCATTGATTTATTTTTCTGCTCCCCTTTCTTCCCGACATCCTTATTCTTCTGGTCTTTCTTTTTATTATCACCGGCTTTCTGTTCTGGTTTCTTCTCATCCTTGTTCGCGGACATAATTTCTTCCACTTTCGCCGCGTTTTCGTTTACAGTGATATCCGATTTATTCTGCTCCTTAACAATCTCTTGAAATTCTTTGATTTCGTCAGCCAATGGCACAATAACTGGATTTACTTCGTATTTGGAGGCCTCTTCAAAATCTCCCACCAAGGTTGGCACATCATCCTCTTCGGCAACGCTGCTAAGATTCTTGTGTGCTGCATTTATATTGCTGGCAAACCTCCTTAGTTGCACAACGGTCTCTTGGCCAAGCTGCGGCAATATCTCCGGCAGCATTTCCACAATTTTCTTGTTTTCTCCATGGCCTGTGATGGCAAACGTATTTGCTGACAATGATGCCTGCGCCTTTGGATTGTTGAAGTGGATCACACTTAAGTCATCTTTGATTATGTTAACCTCCTCGATTCCCGGGATGGTGCTTACGGAGAGCTTCTTAAGCGAGCTCTGCAATTTTTTGTCATCTGTGGCAGCTGTCTGATGCACAACCTTCTTCTTACGGCGCGGAGTACCCTTGCCCCCGATACGTACCTGTGATTGCAAACGCTTTAGCTTTTCTGCATTCATTTCGCAATAGTCTGCAACACTTTGATGTACCTCACTGACGATGTGCAGCAGGGGGTAAAAGTTGCAATTGCACTTGCACCCGGCTAAAGAAATGCCTCTTTCACAAAAACCAAAGCGACTTTCCCCACAAAAATTACGTTTTTTATTTGCCTATAAGATAATGTTTTTAAATTCACTTCCTTTACGAGTTGTCGTTACTTACTTTCAGAAAAAATCGGTTTCACAACGCTATTTCACTTGTAATGGGTTGGAAAATTTTCGCCAAAATGGCCGAATGAAAGGAATTTTCATTCAAAGAGGGATCAGACGACGAAGACGATGCGGCGGTGAAGAAGACAACGAGTTTTTCGCTACACATTAGGAACGTAAATAGAATTTCCCATCGAAGCGATGAATTTTCTCAACGAAACAGTTGCACACATGGGCCGTGCAGAAAAAAGGAAAACTTTTTTGTGGGGGATAACAACATCTTAACGATTGGCGCGCACATTCAAAATGTAAATCACACACATGGGGGTACTTTTCGTGGAATCTTTTAATTCTATGATAAACGTCACACATCCGACTTGTCTAAAGTTTTCAGAACGCTATTCACCATTTGTCGAGTGTTCTGAATATTTATCGCTGTAAATGTTTCCTGCACAACATTGAACACCCTCAGCTCTTCCTGGATCAATGGCTGAACCTCCTCGTATTTGCTGTTCTCTGCCTCAATCGCAGATATCATCACCGAATTCTAAAATATTCCCGATTAGCAGCTTAAACACTTTTCACTTTTTTTTATTACCTCTAAGAATTGTTTTCTTAGACTTTCCACTTCAGCCAACAAGGAGATTTCCTCTTCGGCTGTGCATTCTTTCAAGTGTCCGAAGTCCTGATCGAGTAGTACGTTGTCGGGTATACTGAAATTTTTCTCATCTAATTTCTCGATTTCTTCCAATGTTCTGCCGAACGATGCAAACATTTTTTCTGTGACGTCCTTTTGAACCTCAATAACTTTGGTCGCCGTTTCTGAAGATACATTCGATTTCTTTACCAGCGAATTAACCAAATGCTTGAGAAGTGAAGAAAGATGCTGCTTGATTACATGCCGTCCTATGTTTTACAGAAATTCATTGGTTAGAGAACGGATTAGCAAATTAATATATTTACTTTCTAATTTCATCTGTTCAACAGAGAATCCAAAATGTTGTATTTCGTACTCGGCGTTTTGCATTTTATTTGATGTTTTCTTATTTCACCTTACAAACTTTCGTTATCGCTTTAAATATTCAAAAAAATTCAAATGCTCGTCGTTGTGTTTTGACAGCTGTGATGGATTTTCTTATTTTGGGATCAAATTTCTCAATGAAGACATTCAGCGGGGTTATTGTGTATTTGAAATGTCAAGTAGAACAATTTCTAAATTTTCGAAATAAATAAAAATTATCGAAGTTCAATTTTCTATCTAGACTTATTGCGAACACACGACATAATTGTGTCTTCACACTTTCGTTAACATATAACCAGTATAGATTGTTCTCCTCACAGATGAAACAAATGTCTCGCCTTACAAAAAGAAATAAAATGGCTTGTGTTTACCGGTCTATAAGCGTTTATAAAAACGCCGTGTCTCGGAGCCCACATTTCAAAGAGTTACATATTTCTATTCACCCTTGATTTAAGATGACAGCAAACTTCGGCTGAATGCGCTTAGCAGTCACATCGCACATGTTGCGAACTGTCAAATATTCTTCAATTGTGTTTCTATTTACCTAGTTTATCAAGTTGTTGATTTAATAAAGAAAAATGTATCAAAACATGTTTAAAAAGCAGAAGCTATCGAAAGATAATAAGGAAGAGAAAATATCAACAGCCCCGCAAACGGTCCAAGCTAGACTCATCTCGGACACAGGAGAGGAAGCCGGACCACCAATAGATCTTCCGTCCAATATTACAGCTGAGCAACTTGGTCTTATATGCAACGCACTGCTGAAAAACGAAGATCCCACTCCATACCTGTTCTTTGTCAACGACGATGAAATTAAGCAGTCGTTAGACACCACTTTAGATTTGAAGAAAACCGACACAGAAAATGTTATTGACATCGTGTATCAACCGCAGGCAGTGTTTAAAGTTCGACCTGTAACTCGTTGTACGAGTTCTATGCCTGGACATGCTGAGGCGGTGGTTTCAATTAGTTTCAGTCCCAATGGACAGCATTTGGCTAGTGGTTCAGGCGACACAACCGTCAGACTTTGGGATCTGAACACAGAGACGCCACATTTCACTTGTTCGGGGCACAAACAGTGGGTATTGTGTGTCTCTTGGTCACCAGATGGCAAGAAACTCGCAAGCGCCTGCAAGGCCGGTGTTATTCTGATTTGGGACCCGGAAAGTGGGAAGCAAATCGGAAGACCCTTGACAGGACATAAAAAGTGGATAAACTGTTTGTGCTGGGAGCCATTCCACCAAAATCCAGAATGTAGAAAGTTAGCCAGTGCTGGTGCCGATGGTGATGTAAGGATTTGGGACACTGTCCTTGGACAATCGATTATGGTTATTGGAGGTAAGGTCCCATACACGGGAAATACTTGTAAAAGCTGGTAAAACTTGTCCCGTTTAGGTCACAGTGCATCTGTAACAGCTGTTCGATGGGGAGGATCTGGATTGCTCTACACGTCTTCAAAAGACAGAACTGTGAAGATGTGGCGTGCGAATGACGGAATTCTTTGCCGAACATTTACTGGACACGCACATTGGGTGAATTATATCACTCTCAACACCGACTATGTCCTCCGCACCGGTCCATTCCACCCTGTCATGGACAAGAAGAAAACTTATGCAGAAATTGAAGGTAGGTATTGAGGTTGTTCTAAAAGGCTAGCTACACGCCAATTTTATTTAGTAAATGAATTAAAGAAGATGGCTCAAGATCGATATGATAAAGTCTGCCCGGACGGCGTTGAATCCTTCGTCTCGTGCTCCGATGACTTCACACTGTACCTCTGGCGATCGAACCAAGCCAAGTGCGTGCAACGAATGACAGGTCATCAGAATGTTGTGAACGATGTTAAGTACTCCCCTGATGTGAAACTCATTGCTTCGGCTTCTTTTGACAAATCAGTGCGCCTCTGGCGTGCCCAGGACGGTGCTTACATTGCGACGTTTAGAGGTCACGTACAGGCAGTGTACACACTAGCGTGGTCAGCCGATTCGAGACTTATTGTAAGCGGGAGTAAGGATTCGACTCTGAAAGGTGAGTCTGGTGTTCTCTTACAAATGAACTTTGGCGGATTTACACGCTATATTTTAGTTTGGTGTGTCAAGACGAAAAAATTGGCACAGGAGCTACCTGGACATGCTGACGAAGTATTCGGAGTCGATTGGGCGCCTGATGGGTCAAGAGTTGCATCAGGTGGCAAGGATAAAGTTGTGAAGCTGTAGGTTTATTAAAAGGTTTTGGGGATTCGGCTTTAGTAACGCTCTCTTTGAAATTTTCAGGTGGCAGTACTAAGAACAGACACTCCACGGACCCAAAAAATATATTTTTTTAAAAACATATTGTTTTTATTCTAAAACTTTACGAAAATATACACTTCATTCTTAGACTAAAAAATGCCCCCAAATTGCAATGTTTTGTTCTAGAGCTCGCTCCAATGTGGCGCATCAAGAGCAAGATTACCCCTGAAGTACTCGTCTGGGACAGCACCCTCAGATTGCAGCGCTTTTTGAGCAGCAAGAAAACCAAGTGCTACGCACTCCTCCTCTGACTTTCCCTTCAGCATGCTTGAAATGAATCCACTTGAGAAACTGTCACCAGCTCCTGAGACATTGACAAGTTTTTCAATCTTCTTCGTGGGATAGTAGCGAATGGATCGTGCAGTAGGTTCATCGGCATCGCTAACAGGGAACAGACGTGTTTTCCTTCGATCCACAATCACACCAAGATCACCGAGTGTAAGCAGAATGCAATGGAAGTGCCCATGTATCATCTGAAGTGTAGTCTTCGCAAAGGGACGCAGATCATTCCTTTCGGGAACATGTAATTCCTGGCCTGTTAACACCTTAACTATTGCCACCAGCTCGAAAATGTTCGGGGATATAAACTTAATCTGGTTTCAAAACTTAGAATCCAATGTGAATGGTTTTTCAGCGATTCTCATGTCCGTTGGCTCAAAGAAAGCTGGAACTTTGTGGTCACGTGACAACTTCAAAACTGATGCCATTGATTTCTTGGGAAGGTTTGCATCCATTACTATCAGCGGAGATTGCTTTAAAGATTCCTTGTGCTCTGCAATCATTTCCGGGCTTATTGACTTGTGAATTTCCATGTTCCCCAGAACCAGTTTGCAATCACCGTGCTTGTCAAATATGACTGAACAAAGGGATGTAGCATGATGTGGATCGTGGTAAATCCCTGGAATCAGTTACTTAGGTATAAGACTTAGCAAACTCTTGCCCAGTTCATCAGTACCCACGGCTGAAATGAAATTTACAGCCCCGTGCATCTTAAAGATGCCTTCTGCAAGGTTGCGGCCTACTCCGCCAGCCGACTGCTTCGCCTTTACGTCATACGTGGCTCCATTTAATTGGAACTCATCCAACAATGTTAGACACAAATCAAGAATGGAGCCTCCCAGAACAGTTGGGATGTTCTTTTGTTCGGATCTTTTTTCTTGGGGGTTGTAAAATGATTTTGCAATTTTTGAAGCTGTCCGTGCGTTATTTTTTATTAGGGCAATATTCGCAGCAAGACTTTTTCCTGCCGTCAACTCTGATATGGCTGCAAGTAGGAAGGGGGTCACATCTTTTCCAGTGATGTTCTTCTCTTTGGCATCCGTTAAGGCTCTGTTGATGGCACCGTCCACCAACTGTTTGTCTACGGCGTGTTCCGCCGGCACTGGAACGGCAATTAGCATGCTAGAAGACAATTTCATGTCCACAGATGCTTGAATAAGCCTAGCAGCCTCTTCTGGGGTTTGTAAGTTATATGGAACTTTGCACCCACTGTTTGGAGTGTAGAAATCTGGAAAGCAGCCCCCAGGGCTTCCATATGTACTCACACAAACACCTTGCGTTTCAAGATACTCAAGTGTTCGTGGTATATCCAAAATAGATTTGACTCCACTAGATACAACGCAAACTGGTGTTCTTCCCAATTCAATAAGATCTGCTGACACATCCATCGTATCCTCACCATGACGGTGCACCCCTCCGATTCCACCTGCTGCGAATATCTTGATCCCAACCATGTTGACAATTATCATTGTTCCGGCAACAGTTGTCCCTCCAGAGAGAGAGTTCGCAATGACGTAAGGTAGATCCCTCCGCGAACACTTAATAACCTCATGAGAATTCTTTGAAGCCAATTCCTTTAGATCGTCCGCGTCCAATCCAATCTTTATTTGACCGTTTACGATTGCGATTGTAGCTGGCACAGAACCTTCCCGACGAACAATATCTTCGATTTTCAATGTCTAATATCAGTAATAAACCACAAGTGGAAACTTATTTCTAACGTTGATTGGTCTTGACAAAGGAATTTTAAACCGATAATTTATCAAATTGGGGGGTTCACCAGTTAACCACGATTGTTTACACAAACTGATCGAACCATGGTGTAAGGTTAAGCCGTCCCATCGAACCACGAGTCTCAGCAGCATAGGTAGGTATTGAGGTTGTTCTAAAAGGCTAGCTACACGCCAATTTTATTTAGTAAATGAATTAAAGAAGATGGCTCAAGATCGATATGATAAAGTCTGCCCGGACGGCGTTGAATCCTTCGTCTCGTGCTCCGATGACTTCACACTGTACCTCTGGCGATCGAACCAAGCCAAGTGCGTGCAACGAATGACAGGTCATCAGAATGTTGTGAACGATGTTAAGTACTGCCCTGATGTGAAACTCTTTGCTTCGGCTTCTTTTGACAAATCAGTGCGCCTCTGGCGTGCCCAGGAAGGTGCTTTCATTGCGACGTTCAGAGGTCACGTACAGGCAGTGTACACACTAGCGTCGTCAGCCGATTCAAGACTTATTGTAGGCGGGAGCAAGGATTCGACTCTGAAAGGTGAGTCTGGCGTTCTCTTACAAATGAACTTTGACGTATTTACACGCTATATTTTAGTTTGGTGTGTCAAGACGAACAAATTGGCACAGGAGCTACCTGGACATGCTGACGAAGTATTCGGAGTCGATTGGGCGCCTGATGTTTCAAGAGTTGCATCAAGTGGCAAGGATAAAGTAGTGAAGCTGTGAGTTTATTAAAAGGTTTTGGGGATTCGGCTTTAGTAACGCTCTCTTTGACATTTTCAGGTGGCAGTACTAAGAACAGACACCCCACGGACCCAAAAAATATATTTTTTTAAAAACATATTGTTTTTATTCTAAAACTTTACGAAAATATACACTTCATTCTTAGACTAAAAAATGCCCCCAAATTGCAATGTTTTGTTCTAGAGCTCGCTCCAATGTGGCGCATCAAGAGCAAGATCACCCCTGAAGTACTCGTCTGGGACAGCACCCTCAGATTGCAGCGCTTTTTGAGCAGCAAGAAAACCAAGTGCTACGCACTCCTCCTCTGACTTTCCCTTCAGCATGCTTGAAATGAATCCACTTGAGAAACTGTCACCAGCTCCTGAGACATTGACAAGTTTTTCAATCTTCTTCGTGGGATAGTAGCGAATGGATCGTGCAGTAGGTTCATCGGCATCGCTAACAGGGAACAGACGTGATTTCCTTCGATCCACAATCACACCAAGATCACCGAGTGTAAGCAGAATGCAATGGAAGTGCCCATGTATCATCTGAAGTGTAGTCTTCGCAAAGGGACGCAGATCATTCCTCTCGGGAACATGTAATTCCTGGCCTGTTAACACCTTAACTATTGCCACCAGCTCGAATATGTTCGGAGATATAAACTTAATCTGGTTCCAAAACTTGGGGTCCAATGTGAATGGTTTTTCAGCGATTCTCATGTCCGTTGGCTCAAAGAAAACTGGAACTTTGTTGTCACGTGACAACTTCAAAACTGATGCCATTGATTTCTTGGGAAGGTTTGCATCCATTACTATCAGCGGAGATTGCTTTAAAGATTCCTTGTGCTCTGCAATCATTTCCGGGCTTATTGACTTGTGAATTTCCATGTTCCCCAGAACCAGTTTGCAATCACCGTGCTTGTCAAATATGACTGAACAAAGGGATGTAGCATGATGTGGATCGCGGTAAATTCCTGGAGCCAGTTCCTTAGGTATAAGACTCAGCAAACTCTTGCCCAGTTCATCAGTACCCACGGCTGAAATGAAATTTACAGCCCCGTGCATCTTAAAGATGCCTTCTGCAAGGTTGCGGCCTACTCCGCCAGCCGACTGCTTCGCCTTTACGTCATACGTGGCTCCATTTAATTGGAACTCATCCAACAATGTTAGACACAAATCAAGAATGGAGCCTCCCAGAACAGTTGGGATGTTCTTTTGTTCGGATCTTTTTTCTTGGGGGTGGTAAAATGATTTTGCAATTTTTGAAGCTGTCCGTGCGTTATTTTTTATTAGAGCAATATTCGCAGCAAGACTTTTTCCTGCCGTCAACTCTGATATGGCTGCAAGTAGGAAGGGGGTCACATCTTTTCCAGTGATGTTCTTCTCTTTGGCATCCGTTAAGGCTCTGTTGATGGCACCGTCCACCAACTGTTTGTCTATGGCGTGTTCCGCCGGCACTGGAACGGCAATTAGCATGCCAGAAGACAATTTCATGTCCACAGATGCTTGAATAAGCCTAGCAGCCTCTTCTGGGGTTTGTAAGTTATATGGAACTTTGCAGCCACTGTTCGGAGTGTAGAAATCTGGAAAGCAGCCCCCAGGGCTTCCATATGTACTCACACAAACACCTTGCGTTTCAAGATACTCAAGTGTTCGTGGTATATCCAAAATAGATTTGACTCCACTAGATACAACGCAAACTGGTGTTCTTCCCAATTCAATAAGATCTGCTGACACATCCATCGTATCCTCACCATGACGATGCACCCCTCCGATTCCACCTGTTGCGAATATCTTGATCCCAACCATGTTGGCAATTATCATTGTTCCGGCAACAGTTGTCCCTCCAGAGAGAGAGTTCGCAATGACGTAAGGTAGATCCCTCCGCGAACACTTAATAACCTCATGAGAACTCTTTGAAGCCAATTCCTTAAGATCGTCCGCGTCCAAACCAATCTTTATTCGACCGTTTAGGATTGCGATTGTAGCTGGCACAGAACCTTCCCGACGAACAATATCTTCGACTTCCAATGCAGTCTCCAAATTCTGGGGATAGGGCATGCCATGTGTTATGATTGTAGACTCTAATGCAACTATTGGTTTCTTCTGCGAGAGGGCATCTTGAAGAGAAGGATGAACAGTAATAATAGGACGAAGAGACGAACACATTCGAAGTGATTTTGACCGGAGGGGACAACTCACACGTTGGAGAATTAAAGACATACTGAAAAAATGTATAATATCAGTAATAAACCACAAGTGGAAACTTATTTCTTACGTTGATTGGTCTAGACAAAGGGATTACAAACCGATAAGGTATCAATTTGGGGGGTTCACCAGCTAACCACGATTGTTTACACCAACTGATCGAACCATGGTGTAAGGTTACGCCGTCCGATCGAACCACGAGTCCCAGCAAACAAGTTGCATTGTGTTAGGGTGTGATCACATGGGTCGACGGTGCAAAGTTAAAGAACTTATACATCTATAAATTTAATAAATAATCTCGTTTGATGCATAGTAATACCAGAGGTTCAAAAATCAAAATAATTGAATTTCAAGCCGGTTCTCTAAAGAATGTAATGTGAATGTCAATATAACCTTCCAAGCTAAGACCAATGCAGTATGCGATCTAAGCTAGCTACATAGCTTATTTCTTCCTTAACCTACCATTGTTACCAACCTCCCCAGGCAATATTTGAAACAGAGCCTTAAGAACGTAACACAATATCATAAATATGTAATTTATAGAATGTAACTTCTGCCCAAAGCACAATCCACACTGAAAAAGTAAATAGTTCTGTCACAAATGACATTTGGTGCACGTGTTGGTTGTAAACAAATCTATAAAATTGTTGCGGGCGACGTATTATTTCATAAACTCTGCACAATGTCCAGAATAATAATAAAAAATCTTCCGAAAAACGTACGTACTCTATATTATCAGTGGGAAGTATCACTAATCATTGCTCTTTTCAGATAACAGAGAAACAGCTTCGAAATCTCTTCGGAGCACAGGGTACAATAACTGATATCCAACTGAAATACACGAAAGAAGGTGTATTTCGTCAATTCGCATTTATTGGATACCGCACAGAGGAAGAGGCACAATCTGCAATTAAATACTTCGACAATTCATGCATTCAGACAAGTAGAATACGAGTGGAAACATGTGCTCCATTGGGAGCGGAAGAAAAGCCGAAATCGTGGAGCAAGCACGCAAAAGACAGTAATGCCTTCCGGAGGGCAAACGGAATCGATGAAAAGGAAAGAGCGGAAAAGGAGAAGCAATATCTTGAGTCGAAGGGTAAGAAAGTGTCTAAATTGGATGAAATTATTGGCGAACACAAGGACGATCCACAATTTGTGGAGTTTATGAAGGCTCATGACAAGGATCGAATAATGTGGGGAAACGATGCTGATTTGCTGAAAAATAAAGATGAGTCCAAGGAAGATGAGCCAAAGGTAGAAAAAGATAATGACGAATCAGATAAAACAGACGAGGACGACAAAGATGAAAGTGAAGTGGAAGAAGAAGAAAAATCAGAGGAGAAAATCGCTGAGAAACCCATCAGTGATTTGGAGTACATGAAATCTCTTATTCAAAAATCTGGGGCGACCAAAGAACAAGTCAAGAAAGAAAAATCCCAGGCGCAAATTGATCTATACACCATAAAAATACACGACATCCCTCACAAGTTGCGTAGACAAGAGGTCATCAAATTCTTCAAGCCCCTCAAACCATTCTCGGTAAGGTTGCCAACAAATGCTCACGGTTTCTGTTATGTCGGCTTCAAGACGGAGAAAGACTTCAACAAAGCAATGCTTAAAAATAAAAGCTTCATCAAAGGCAAGCAAGTGTTCTTTTCCGACTTCACGGAAAAAAACAAGATCACAAAGGCGAAGATGGACAACGATTCCTCAAAAAATCAAAAGCATCCTAAATGGCAAGAGCAGGAAGATTCAATTAAAAATGAAGAGGACATTTCAGAATCAGGGAGAATATTCTTCCGCAACCTTGCATACACAGTCGTTGAAGACGATCTGCAAAAGCTGTTCGAGAAATATGGCCCTTTGGCGGAAATAAATCTGCCAGTTGATGCAATAACACGGCAAATCAAGGGTTTTGGAACAGTTACTTTTGTAATGCCAGAACATGCTGTAAAGGCATTCTCCGAACTCGACGGATCTACGTTTCATGGCCGTTTACTGCATCTTATTCCCGCTAAAGCACACAATAAGGAAGAGGAAGAAGATGATGAGGGACTGTCATGGAAGGAGAAGAAGGAGCAAAAGCTTAAGAAGGCCGCCCAACAAACACACAATTGGAATTCACTGTTTTTGGGTCACAATGCTGTCGCAGAAATCCTGGCGAAGCAATTCGAGACAACAAAAGAAAACGTAAGTTATATATGTATGAGGCATTCAAATTAAAGCTTACACAATACATCTTTTAGGTTTTAGACTCACAATCCGGCGGATCAACTGCAGCTGTGCGGCTCGCGCTCGGAGAGACTCAGATTGTCATCGAAATGAAAAAGTTCCTCGAAGAGAACGACGTTTGCCTGGATGTATTTGAATCACTCAATGCAAAGCGTTCAAAAACTGTTATCTTGGCAAAAAATTTACCAGCAGATACCAAAGTCTCTGACCTTCAACCGCTGTTCGCACAGTTCGGTCCAATAGCTCGCCTTGTTCTACCACCGAGTGGGGTAACGGCTCTCATTGAATATACAGATCCCTACGAAGCGAAGAATGCCTTCAAGAAGCTGGCATACAGTAAATACAAGCACGTTCCATTGTACTTAGAGTGGGCGCCAGAGGGTACTTTCAAGACGAAATCAAATGTAGTGCCTAAAGAAGAAAAGCCAGAGCCCCGACAGGAAACAAGTGAAGTCAAAACGAAGAAGCAAAAGAAGAAAGAAGACAAAGAGCGGCGAGAGAAAGAAAGATTAGAAGAAGAAAAGCGAAAAGAAGAAGAAGAAGCACAAGCTAAAGCCGCTGCTTTGAAGGAAGAAGAATCGAAAAGGGAACAAGAAGATGAAGATGATGATGACCCCCCAGAGCCAGAGACTACACTCTTTCTGCGAAATTTGAACTTCCAGACCAGGGAAGATGCTGTACGCAATCACTTTAAGCACTTGGGGCCAATTCACACTGTCCAAGTGGCGATGCGAAAAGATCCGAACGATCCAAAGACCAAAATCTCTTTAGGGTATGGTTTTATTCAGTTTAAGAAAAAACAGACGGCGGAGAAGGCCCTGAAGCAAATGCAGCTTACTCAAATCGAAGGCAACCAAGTCGAGCTGAAGAGGAGTGACAGAACACTTAAGTCAGCACAAAGATTGTTGGTGCTTTGATTGAAAATTAATTGTTTCTTTTCATAGGGTTGACGAGAGGTCATCAGCGGTAAGGAAGTCTGTGAAAGGCAAAGAACAGACAGGCACAAAAATTCTTGTGAGAAATATCCCCTTCCAGGCGAAAGCGAAAGAAGTCCGTGAGATTTTCAAGTAAGTTGTTGGTGGGATGTAGAGTTACATATTTTACAAATATCTGCCTTATCCAGGACATTCGGTGAAATTCGAACGCTTCGGCTGCCGCTTAAAATGACACCTGGTGAAGAATCACATCGGGGATTTGGGTTTGTGGATTTTTTCACTAAGAGCGACGCAAAGCAAGCATTCGACGCACTTTGCCAAAGTACACATTTATACGGTAGACGATTGGTCATTGAATGGGCATCGACTACAGATGATGATGTTGGTGAGTTACGCAAGCGTACTGCGCAAGACTACCAGCGGACAGGTGGACCTGCTAAAAAGAGCAAAAGGGGTATATTTGACACAGCGCAAATCAGTGAAACTGACAATAACAAGGATGAGGATGTTGATGATTATTAGTGTAAACTAGTTAAGTTCTTTTAGAAAACTAAATACATTATGTACAAATCTGAAGAGCTTTGTTATTAAATGCATGCAAAGCACGGTGGATGCTTAAGCATGAGTGGAGTTAATGTATACATCGTAAGAAAAACAGAGAAGTGGTTCTTAATTGAAAGAAAATATAAAATAAAATTACTTGGTACAACTAAGGACTCAATATAAGAGCTGAACACACCAACAAAGAAAATCTGAGTGGAACAATTGAGGATAGTTTAAGGATGGGGAAAGTGTTTTGCTGCTGTCAAATAAAATGAAGCATGCATTGCTTAATCCGCTAGACATGACAGTAACAAACAAAAAACTAGATTGGAGGAATTGAAAAGAATTTAACGTTCCTCCTGGGTTGAAGGAGTAATTACTGAAGAACAGAAACGAAAAGCTAACTTTTGATGGGAAACTGTGGAGGAAATACGGCAGATAGCGATGTTTGACATGACCTCAATTAATTAAAGAGCGGAGTATTCGAACCGCAGAGGAATAAGATGCAACCACTTCCTGTCCAACCTCTGGATTGAAGAAACGTTTTGAGAAAAACCTGAAGCAGATAGAAACACCTCAACTCCACAGAAAAGTTGAAGTAATAATACGGGTCTGTCCTGGACTTAATTCAACATGCTAACAGCTGGCGATCTTTTACTAGCTGTCTTTAGTTCCGCACTGCAAATTGATCAGAGCCTCGGACATGGTCATGCTCTTCTGCGTTCTGCCAATTATTTCAATTCAAAAACTTTTTAGACTTTAGTAGTGTTGCCCATTCTTTCTTTATGGCCCAGCCATCTTAAGCCTTATATTCGTGGACGATTGGCAAAGTGCATGCCGCCGACTAAGCTTTGGCATTCGTCTGTGAATTTCCTCCCCCAAATACCATCTTCAAAAACAGACTTTTTATCCTGCATTTAATAATATTCCAATTTTTGCGCCATAAAACAGGACGATAATTAACTTCGTATTTTTCTAAATCCAGTTCGGCCTTTCCAAATTGGGCTTTATTAGTCAACTGCTTCTTTAGCCGAGACAGACAAAGGCATCGACTTCTTTAAACTTGTTGCTGCCCATTGTGACGTTCTGTCCAAAGCGTAGACGTAGTCTATTTTACTGCACTTTTGAATTCAAAATAAGAAAACACCCAAAAAAGTTCAAATGAAACAAAAAGACGTACTATATTTTTAAATTTAAAAGCACGGTATAAGTTTTTGTTTAATCAACATCAGAATTAATTATAATGCTTTATGTATACATATGGGCTCTTATATCATAACGTACTCGATATTTAATAAATACAAAAAAAAAACATAATTCCTACTCATTAGAAAGTGTCTAAAATATATAAGAATATACAAGATGTAACCGATAGTCCTCCGTACTAAAACAATAATAATCGATAACCTCTCACTTAAATTAGAACAAAGAAAGAAACTGTAAATTAGTTTTCATCCTCCTTAGGTGTGTGTGGGTGTATGTGGCTGGCTTCTTCTAGTGGAACTGTTTAAAAGTGCATTCTCATAGTGATTACTTAGTTGGGCTTGTAATTGAGTTACCAAAACACAAACAGAATAAAATACGAATAAAGTCTATAAGAAATACGAAAACCCTTTCTTGCTATTTACAATGGATATAGATAGGTAGGTAATAGATAGATGTGTGTATTTGTTTGTTTGTGAGTAGATCTTTCAAACTTTTGGGCGAACACAATTGCTGATGCTGATGTCTTTATTTCATTGGGAAGCAGCACTATTCTTTTTTGAGGCGCGCTTGAAGGAAGCAATAGAGGATACCGGCTTGTGCCATCACATCAACTGTACTGGATGCAAGCATGTCTTTTTGCTTGATCTGCGTTTGACCAGGTCGCAGGAGAGTTGGCCCAAATACCATAGCCAAGTTGTGAAGTGACATTTTGTTGTCCGCTTCTTGCCGATTAACTCTGTTAGGAGCAAAGAAAATCGTTGATTAGTGAAAAAATAGTGAAAAGCACAATCTGGATTACCTTATTAAATGATCTAAAATGTGATTAATGGAAGCTTTATTCGCTGGTGGTAGTTTTTCAAATATCGTCATCAGTTCTTTAATGCGGGCTGTTTCATTGTTGTTGCTGTACTGATTAAAGGTATCAAATAGCTCGGGGTATAGCAGATCTGTAAACAGTGCTTCGGGAAGCTCTCGTAAGTACGATTTGAGGATACCAGTTACTGAGTGGATGTCCACATCCTTAAGAAGTTGTTCAGCCTCATATGCATCTGAAAAGACAGCAATATTTAAATAATCTTTACACTCACATAATCTGGGCAAAACTTACTCGTCTCAAAAGATTTTTTCAATTTAGCCAAATCAGATGCTGATCCACTGACTCTGTATATGCCCACTTCAGTCATACCTCGTCGTTCGACTTCGCGAACGCAGGCGCTTATGATGAACGGAATGTCACGTTTTTCACGTCTGCAAAAAAAAAAAATGTAGTTTTGCTGTTTTCGTCTTTTTGCTGTGGCTCAAACTCACTTTAAGACCTGACTCATTTTGGCACCAAATAAAGCTCCAGGCTTTGACGTTGGTACGCGCCGCAGAGTCACTTCTCCGGGCACGAATCGCAGGGAGGTGTTCAAAGTGATGGTATCACTGAGTTTTATCACTTTATTCATTGGTATTTCTTGCAGCCATGTGCGACTTAACTGAAAACGGAATTTCGAATGAAGATCAAAAAGACAGAAGACATTTTTTTGCACAAACCTTAAGAATATGCTTCGCTCTTAGCAGGGGTCTATCCTGTGCTGCTTCGTACAATAAAATACGCACATTCTGACTTCCTTCCAGTTCCAGAACGAAACTCTCATTCCACAAAGGACTCATGCTTCGACAAATCAGTTTTGTTGTTGCCTTGCGGAAGTAGTGACCGTACGAGTCTACTTCAATGCAAATGTATAGATCAGCCGGATGCTCTAAACCAGTCAGTCCTTGAACAGTCATATGCAGGTCACCCACTAGAAGACTTTCGTCGTTGTTGTTCCGCAGCAGATAGGAACCCATTTCGGCCTTCATACCCTTTTGCATGGCCAGTATATAGGCTTGGACGTCGAGCACGTTAATTGTATTCACACCGGGAATGTTAGAGAGTTGCTGTTGGAGCGTGATAATCGACTCTATCCACTGAGTGCGTTCGAAGTCTGAACTCAAGAAAAATGTCATTGTCTTGTTGGTGGCCCTGTTACCTATCCTAAATACTAAATTTGGCGAGGCCAACACCAACTGGGACTCGAGATCGGCTAGCTTACGGCGATACTTGTCTCCTGAACGCAACCCATTAGCTCTCGACTTCTTGTCGTCCTTCTCCTCAAGCATGATCTGATCACGGACTGTACAGGCTTGGGTCTTCAGCTGCAAAATATTCGCTGGCGAAGACTCTTTAAAGTCGTTTGAGGCATCCTCTTCGAATATGACAACATCTTTCAAAGGAACAAACCATTTCAGATCGTATTCCAGACGATCTCGGCCGGATCCCTTGTGTTTGGCACATGCAATAACGTCGTTAAACAGGAACAAATGTCTCAGCTTGCGATGTCCATCAACAAGCTCCACTATAAATGAATTCTTAACCATTCTTCGGAGGTTCTTGTTTGACTCTGTCGGCAAACGCTGGTTCACAACGTTGAACTGTTTCAAGAACGCCTGAATTGTCTTCTGCGCCTGTCGCAGTGATTGATGATCTGGGTGATTCGGTGGCGTCTCATTCAAAAGATCGTTAAAAACTAGTGCGTTGATTTGAACACGGGCCACCGGTTTATGCAAAAGATCCTCCAATGTTTGCATCGATGGATTTTGTTCGCTAAAATTCAGTACGATCTTTGAAACGATTTTCTTGAACTGAGGATTTGTGGCACTGCATTTCTTCACAGTCTCAATGGCTCGCCCATAGTTGTGAAGGAAAGCACTGTACAAGTTAAACATATCAGCCAGACGTTTAAATGCATCTCCCACCAACACATCTCCGCCCTCGTTGCGGACAATTGTTCGCAAATCATTTAGAAATTCTGTATGCACAGCATGGAGCTCGTCAATTTGAAAGAAGATTGTGTTCTCCTCATCTTCTCGTATCACAGGCTGAGATGTTCCTTGTGTTGCATGAATTGCCTTTTTATACTGCAAGGGCATGAGATTTAATTATATTACATTCTGTGGAATATGAACTCAAATCTTACCTGTATCATTGTGTTCAAGCACTCCACGTAGATCTTTTCACTCTCAATAATACTGTTTAGAATCGAACGGATCTTGTTCCCACGAGCACTCCCTGAGGCCTGTAATTTCGTAAATCCTTTAGTTTTCTCAAAAGTGAATTTTGCAAAAGCGATCTCCACATAAAGACAGATTAAACACCGCGTACCGCGTAAATATGAACAAAAAGCATATGCATATGTACATAGATAGGCAAAAGAAACAAACAGATATATATGGAGTATGTTTATGTACTAGCATGGCAACCCTCCCATGAAATGAAAGAAAACGCGGTGAGAAACAAAAAGTGCTCATAACATACAGCAGGCTAACGCTAAGTAAAGAATATTCACAATAATGAGCGTAAAATATATTAACTTCTTGCAGTAACAATAACAAATGTATAAGGCGTAATTAAAGAACCACATACATTTCGTTAGATCTTTAAATTTATCTATGAAATACTCACAAGTATTGCCGAAACTAAGCTCTGCACAGGAAATAAAAGAACGAAAAAAATATCAAAATTAAACAGTGACAGTTTGTTGTTTGTTTTTGAGAGTGTTTATTTATGTATATTGCTTGATATCACTTCTAGAATTTCTAAAAGAAAAATTCATTTCTTGCACCAAGAAACAGTAAATTGGGCGACTCAGGGATAGTCTGCAGAGGAGTTCAGAATTTATTGTGGGAGGTGTTTGTTTCAAGTACTCACGTTGAAACATGCAGCAAATATTCTGTGGATTCAAATTTGAAAGGTTTGATAATCGGTTCGTTGTCTTAAATTGGTCAGTTTAGCTAAAAGCGCACACACAGCACACATAAGTCGGAAAAGATCTTCATTGGCTTGGGAAAGACATCGTCGCATGAAGCGACATGTAAAGAAGAACTAAACGTCCTAAATCGACAGTGTCGAGAATGTAGAATTTGCAACAAATCCCCAAATTTGTCTGTCTGCCGTTGGATGACAGATTCAAAATAGAATTTATTTCGAACACTTTACTTAAGTGTAAAGAACTTTCTACCAAAGCTTTTTTAAAATTAATTTTTTGATATATCGAGACCACAAATAAACTTTTTTCTCCACTGTCTTTTGATTTCAGCTCATATTGTTTTTCATATAACCCTGCTTCTTAGATATTGTGATAATACAGCCGAAGTCTATGGACTTTGTATAAAAATGAAATAAGAGATTTCCAGCACAAATAAAATTTGATCAAATTCCTCCCAGTTTGAGTAAGGAGTCTCTTCCATGTCCTTATCACAGACTTCGAAAAGCAAGATGTATAATTCCCAGACACGAGGTTCTTATAAAACACATCGAAACAATTGCTCTAGAGTTAAAGTAAGGTTGTCAAATATCTCCCTTCCGCTTTTTTGCTCTTCATTGAATGCTTCATAAAAAGTGTTAAAGTGATCGGATTTAGTTCAAAAATGCGCCGTTTTGTTCGAAAATTTGTTTCCATCTAGACGTCAAATTCATAATACCCCCCTCGTAGAAGCCCTCCTCCTTATTTGCGAAGAACTCGGTCAGCCACTCTTCACAAGTCTCTTTTGAGTTCAACTTCACACCACCAAGGGCGTTTGCCATGGGCAGGAACAGGTGGTATTCACTTGGTGCTAAGTCCGGGTTATATGTTGGATGCGATAAAACCCGTAGCTTCTGACGAGCCATCAACAAAATGTGTGGTCTGGTCTGGAACACTACACCCCTGTTGGCCAATCCTGGACGCTTCAGGCCGATCGCCTGCTTCAAGCAGTACACTTGTTCGCAGCAGATGGTAGAATTAAGCGTTTGGAAATATGGGAGCAGCTCGTAGTGGATGATTCCCTTCCAATTCCACCAAACACACAGCAAAACCTTCCTGGCCGTCAATCCCGGCTTGGCCACTGTTTGGGACGATTCACCGGCCTTCAACCACGATCGTTTTCGCTTGATATTGTCGTATGTGATCCATTTTTCGTCGCCAGTCACCATCTGCTTCAAAAATGGGTCGAGTTCGTTCCGTTGCATATCGCAGGCGTTGATTCGGTCCAGAAAGTTTTTTTTGCTTCAAATCGTGCGGCACCCAACCATCAAGCCTTCTTTATTTGTATCCAGCCTTTCTGCAGATGGTTTAAAATAGTTTGGTGACTAACTCCCTCTCCTGGGCCGGTCTAACACGATGATTTCCATGATTCGATCAGTATTCGTTGTCACAGGTCTTCCGCTGGTTGGCTTATCCATGGTGTCGTTTTCACCGGCTTTGAATCGTCGAAATCATTCCTCCGTGGTTCGAAGTGATAGAGAACCATCCCCCAAAACACCATTAATCTCACGGAACGTTTCTCTAGCGGATTTGCCTTTAACGAACGAAAACTTTAAAATACTTTCGGCGTTAGTGAACTCCATGTTTACACGTCTATAGCTGTTGAAAGCAATATTCAAACTAACCATGCATAGCGTCGTTTTGTAGGTTATGTCAAGACCTTTCAAATGATGTATAGTATTGCCAGATACGAGCTCTGTAGCGCTTTGTACGCAGCCGGGAAATTCAAAAAACAAAAAGGCGGAAGGGAGATATTTGGCAACCTTATATGTTGCACACGCATGGTTGGCATAAAGCATTGCCGAACACTTTCAATAATTATTTGCATTATAACTTGCCAAGGACCACAAACATATTTAAGCATATTACGAATTTTACTGCTCAAAAAGACGTTTAACTCCTTCAATTCATCTTAATCTTCCACTTTAGATTTCTAGATTACTTATTCCTTCATTTTATCAGGCGATATACTCAAAGCCCACACGTACTTAATTTAAGTTGTTGTATGTTGCTCTAGATCAGAGAAATAGAGTTCATACATCTATGGGATACTGTGCCTATAGTTTTTTTTTTTTTTGCATTAAAACCACAAAAAGAAACAACATATCTCCGAAAAACTACCACGAATGTTTTAACTCTGTTTTCACCTTGAGAAAAAAAAAATATTCATTCCCTTTATGCTTTCAGAACAGTGTCTGCAAAATTAGTGAAACGACTTCAGCTGTTTTATATTTGACCTCAGAAAAACCTTTTTAATAAAAACCGAATTTTGCACGTTTGTTGACGTGAACTTCCTTAACCTCACTATCGTCGCATTACAAGTTAAGTGAATTCAAATTATCCACGCGGGAGTGGATCCACTTACAACCTGCTTAACACAATCTCATGTACTTTATAATTCTCGGCCCCTTCCCGCAGAAACCTAGCAGAATAATTTATTCGGCTGCTCAAGCAGCAACAGAATGCTTTCAGTTAACAAAACATCGCTTGCCTGACGCTCTTCGAGTCGCTGCTGAAACAATTTGACCTTGAAAGTAGAATGTGCCCAGTATCCAATTGGTAAATGTGTGCTGTTTACTGCCTGTGCAATTATGTAACAGTGTTTCAAGACTTAAGAATGTGTCGCATGTTGTTTGTTTTTTTTTTCAATCTAAAGAGCTAAGGTGTGTTAAGCCTTTTTCTGGTGCTTAGCTTTCGCGCTTTAAAGGTATGCTTGTGTCGAAAAATCTTGTGCATTGCATGGAACAAGAATGCCTTACCTTTCTCAAAGCACTTGGAGTCTGAGATGTCTGATCGTCATGTGATGTTGTCCGCATAAGAGGTGGTCCATCCACTTCCCCGTCACTATCCAATGAACTTGATCGTGTTTCGTTGCTTTGGCTGCAAATAAACCAAAGCAATATTAATTCCGCAACAAACATGTGCCCTTTGCGTGTGCGTCATACTGCAAGAAATAGTCAATATTGACATAGTTCGAAGTACGTCCAGGAGATTCTGGTTCGGCTACACTCGTCTGACTGCTCATGTGGCTGCGACTAGACGAGGAATGATGATGATGCTGTAAGTGCTGATGATGGTACTGCCCGCCAATTGGTAATGTACTTCCGGCCGTTGATAAATCATCGCGGCTAGATGTGGAAACTGTTCCTCCCGGTTTTATATACACATATTCACCATCGCCATTATCCATTGTTACTGTGTCATAATATGGTTCATTGTCGATGTTCTGACATGCTTTGGTGCTATCCGAGCTGAGTGAAGAGATCGATTCGTAGCTCTTTATCTGAAATCACAAAAAATAAGCGTTCACAACAATGACGAGATATGCTACCTGTTTTACTTACAATTTCTGATATATTGCCTTGTGATGCCAGTGATTCTTTCGAACCGACACTCTGCAGACTGCTCTCTAGGAAACCCGCTCCGCCTCGCCCAATGCTGCCATCGTTTAATTTTATTTTATCCAAACTTCCTGTGTTCTCATTGCCTGCACCGCAATTGTTTCCATAACGGGCACTACTGAACTTACTGAGACTTCCAGTCGGCGAGGCGCCCACTCCACCGCTTGATTTGCCCAAACTTCCAGTGGGACTGTGATTCAGTTTTGTTATTCCGTCGCCGCTGCGCTTCGCTTTCTCAAGACTCTCGGTTTTTGCGATTTTCCGTCCGAATTCCTCCACCAAGTCGGATGCCTTCAAACCCGCACCTAGTTTACCCATTTCGGGTGTTGTTTTGCGATTACATGCGTACGCTTTGGCCTCCAGTGAGTCAGATGATTTTTGTCGCAGTATATCCGATGGCTTGATATTACGCTCCAAAGAGCTAGACGGGCTGTTGCTGTTTGATAGTGAACCACTGCCGGCTCCACATGTAGACATTTCACGTTTCGGCGATGACGAAAGTTGAATATTTCCCCCTGGAACTGTTGGCGGTTCCACACGTCGAATGAACTTTGGAGGAGGTCTGCAAGAGAAACAAAAAAAAAAAAAAAAAACACGAAGTGAGTAAATGAAAATTACTTAAGATTTGTAAATAAATGGCTGTATGGAACTGTACTCAGAAATAATGGGCAATCGGACAGCGGTTGCAGTTGCTCGGACCTCATCGCCCACTCAAATGAAGCGTATTTTTTCTGGACCGAGCTCGTTTACATTTCGTACGTATTCATTCATTCAATTAGCGAGCAGTTGGGGCGCGAAACAGCAAGCTGATTCCCTCATGCCTATGGAACTGGTGCAGATGCCAAGGGGGAGCCAATGAAAAGGTCAGAAATGCAATTAACTTGTTTGACATATGAACAGTCGACTGAAAGTGAGATACCATAACATGCCGACGGCGGTGGCTGCGTCGGCGGCTCATCGAAGTTCGTGCGAAATTAATGAGAATCAATGGAAGAGGCTAACGGGTTTATGAAGTTCATTTGTCTGCTCCAGGAGACATAATTTGTTTATCGCAGAGAAAAGTTTAAAAATGAGGGTATGGATGAAGTGAAACTTGATTGCAGAAGAAGGTGTTTATTTTTTCGATGCACTGTTCTTAATTGGGAAGGACGGCAAAGTTTTGTCATTCATGTTTAAATTTATTCAATTGTGCGACAGTGTGTTCTTTGAGTATAGTCAGCAGCTCGAAAGGGTTGGCGCCGTAAGAAATTCTAGGTGGTCAGCTAGGAATCGAAATTGGATCCTCGCCGTGTGAGTGTCGGCTTTTTTTTATCATTCATGGACTTGATCATTTTCGTTTGCAGATGCAGCTTATTGCGACTGCACACCAAAAAATTGCTTTATGACTGTTCATTTGTCAGGGTGGATGGACTGAGGTTTTGTATAAACGTTAAGCTCCACCACAACAATATGAAAAGAACAGCTGAAGGTTCTTTGTCCAATATTATAAGACAAATGAGAACAGTTTTTTTTTTTATATATGGTGACAAGAAATACTTAGTGTTGATATAATAAATATTACTTGTCAACAACTCAACAATTTTGGGACTTTCTTTGATGCGAAATCCAACTTATATCTCTGACGTAGAAGCCGATTGTGATATTTTAATTGCAGAAGAAATAGGAAGAAAGACAAAAAAATAGGAAATGTGAATGAGAGCATTATTTTCAATAACAATATATTAAAAAAAATAAGAACAAATAAATAAGAAAAAATAGAGAAGATCATTTAAAGTATATCTTTCCGGTTGTTTTATTTTTTTGTTATTTTTTCGCAGCAGTAAATGGTATCGTTGTTTGCACAGTTGCATTGCCTCCCTTATACCAGCATACATATAATGTCAGTCAATCATTCATGCAACCCGTGCAGTAGTGCAAAGTACAAATATAGTGCTCAAAATAATAGAACAAATTGTTTTCTCTTATAATGTCTATTCAAAAACAGTGTGTTGATGTTCTCGTTGTAAACCTTTATAAATGTCTTAATAGAATTGTTATAAATGGACCATAATAACTACCGCAGCAAAGAAGGTCGGCACGTTATAACAACAGAGAAAAGGAAAAAACTCTAAAATGTATTGGAAACGAGTTGAGGAGAATATCAAATTTTGTTTTCGATGTGTTTTACAGAATTCCATCACATCAACAAGAGGCGGACCAAAAACCCGACTGCTTTATCAAATGTCGGTATTACAGTGCCATTCTTAGTTCTCCGACACTAATCCGAATCCACAAATTTTTCGCAAGCAGGTGTCAGAAATTTGCTGATTCTATACTACGGCGAATAGATAAGTGCTGTGCTCGTTCTGTTTACTATTATACTACAATTTAATCGCATTGTACTACCCTTTATGAAAACTGTATTTATCAGTATATTTGGAAGTACAGGACAAACTTACTTTACGCAACAAATAGAAATTACGCCGATTGCAATAACCTAGGTTGTTGCTCTTATTGGATTATATAATTTTAAATAAAATATCGGTGGCCGCCGTGGCAGAGTGAGTAGAGTGCGACGTTCACACGCTAAAGGCTCTGGGTTCGATTCCCGGCTGAGCACCTCGAATTTTTCACGGTACCACCACTGCTGACAACACTCAAAGAGTAGTAACTGTCTAGGAAAGCTTTTCAAATTTCGCCGTTTGGAGTCAGCAAAAAACTGTACGTCTTTTCTACTCGTGAAAGAACAGTAGCGCGCACAACACGAGTAGTTGATGAGCAAGCTAGCCCCTGGTCCCCCTGTGGACTGTCGCGCCAACAATTATTATTATTAAATAAAATATAATAGTTCAAATGGGTTATTTATTTAGACATAATGACAATGTAATTCAGAATAGAATAGATATAGAGTTAATTTTAAAAGGAATAGTTGCTACTATTCTTACTACTTAGCTCTGACAATTTATTAAGTGTAATAGTTGTTTTGCTTGGCAACTATCAACGGTTAAATTAAGCTTTTTTATTTTTTCTTGAAATTTCGTAACGAACGGTTCGACAAGTTCACGTTTAATAGACAACTTTTTACTACATTTTACATTCGCAAGAAGTTGCACTAATTGAGGTAGCTTTTTTGAAAAGTTGCATTTTTTAGAGTAAACACGTGCAACGAATCGAGTGTTGCTAAAATCGAGGGTTGCGTTAACCGAGTTCGTACTGTAATTTGAATCACATGCCGAAAAATAAAAATCGAACATTTTAGAACTGAGATGACATTGTTATGAAGCTACAATAAGAACCAGTAAGATCCTTAATCGCTTCGCAAAACAATATACAATGCACCTTAATTTGGCACAGCAAAGTGTCAAAGCTGCCTAAACACGCTAAATATCAGTGAGTTTAGAAACTATTGCTAAACCAACAGTGCGCTGCAAAGGCGAGAAAAGGTCATTTTGGTGAAAAAAGAAAGTAAAATAATTGAGAACACACCTGTTTATGATGGAACACCTCCAATTTCCCAATATACGTGAAAACTACACCATTTTCTGTCTACCATCTAACCCATGACCACACCGTTCACCCATCGCAGAATCCGTGAACGTCTCATCATACACTTACTCAACAACAATCACGAAACTATCAAAACATATTTCCTTCTTAATTAAAGTGCTTGCCCTTAATTTGATTCAGCTGAGTGCTCGCGTTCTCTTTCACTCCAAATGCAAACGTTCCCGCCATGCACATATTCCCTTCCTCGGATCGGCAAACGAAAAATTGCAACTGAGAAAAAAATCACTAAGCCGTCACTTGTAAATGCTTCTCTTCCTGCGTCCGACACATCCGCTTGGTCCAGAGGCCAGTTTCATGCTCACGTACACTTCATAGAACACCCATTTGTTCGCTCTTGATAATCATACGTATCGGTTGTTGTTGTTGTTGTTATTGTTGCTGCTGTTTGTGTATCAAATTATTATATAACGGCCGACAACGGACATTTTTGCAAGCATCAGCGGAGTATAGGCAAAATCCACTCTGACTGGGGGTACCACTTTGTAAGTTGACTACGTGTGCTTGTACACAGTTGGGCGAAATAAGATCTGTTGGGGTTTTGTGTTTCATTGGTTTCACTGGTTACACACTGCGCTGGTATCTAGTCTCCCTCGCAGTCTATTAGATTTACCACAAAGGCAGAGGGCGCGCCGGGTAGCTGGTGTGTTTGCATTTTTGTTTTCTTCGCATTTCGCTGAATTAAAACCATTCGACAGCAGCATCATTTCATGGAAGAAGGAGCGATAAAGCGGTCGTACCTCATTTTCTCGTTGTTATGCTCACCTTCGCGATTGTCTGAACTATTCACTACTTACGGAGCAGATTAGATGGGGAACATGTGCAGAATGAAGGGCAAAACGAATGGAATTGCAGTGCAGGATACTTAGCAGAGTTCGAGTAAATTGAGCTGCAGTGGGGTTCTGATTCCATTCATGGCTCGCACATGTGAAATCATTCATGAAACGAAATGAGTGATTTTTTTTTCGGGAATGTTAAGTATCGGAAATTCAATTCAAAAAGCCCGTATACTGGGCTTGGAGACGTTCTTCATAGAAATTTAAGCCTAGAATCTCCGCTCTTAAAACGAAACCAAGCCTTAAATCTACGTTTAGAGGCGTTCTTAAAGTGAAACCAAGCCTAAAATCTAAGTTTGCAGGCGTTCTTAAAATGAAACCAAGCCTATAATCTCCGTTTGAGGCACTCTTATCTTGAAACCAAGCCTAAAATCTACGTTTGGAGGCGTCCTTAAATGAAACCAAGCCTAGAATTAACCTTCTTTAAAACTCTCTTTAGGAAGTAATTAGAAATGTCTTAAACGTGATTTTCTAACGACGCGAAAACTTATGCTCCTTTAATCAATGGACCGCATTGCCTTTTCCTTCTCCTCACATATCTGAAGTTGATGATAGTGATAATTCTGAATCAAGAGAAACATCAGCCTAACGACTGCGAAACGACTAGGGTAGCGCCTTGAAATTTTTATATGTTTATAGACAGCTCTTCCAAATTTTCTCGAATACCGAAAAGTATGACAGCTACAATGTATATAGGAATTTGTTTGATGCACATTTTTAGTTTATGGAAAACTTGGTGTCCTAAAACCAGCAAGAACCTGCTCCAAATTTTGTTCAACAAACACCCGTTTTCAATGATTATGAGCTCATTTTACAGTTGAAGAAATAATTTTTCTCCAACCACAAAAATCAATCTTATTGAAACCCTCCATGTCACATACATGAATTTTCAAAGCTAACATTTATTTCTATGATCAACTCTTTAACCTCAACCTCTCTGCACCAAACTGGACTCAGACGCCCAAAACGATAAGACAAGGACGCCCTTCATATCATGAAATACCGCTTACTCACTGCGGCTTCAAACACATCATCTATATATTCTGCCCGGGAACCGCCCCTCCAATATCTGAATCACATTGCTTCGCCGCATGACATTTCTCAAAGTGACACTGCGAATAACCTCGCTTAGAGTCCCTCTGTAAGTGTTCGTGTGGCGAATCTTCAGCAAAAGAGAACTAAACTCTAGGCTTGTGCTGCTTGAGGATCTATTTTCGTGAAAAAAATAATTAACACCTTTATCGCTGAGTGTGCGTGTGTATTGTGGCTTCACTTTACGCTCGCACTTTATGAATATAGTTGATAATGACTACTAAGGCTGTGACCTTGAAACCAGTTCGTGGAGGCAAGAAGAAAGCAGCTTCATAATTTACATAACCTCAGTGGTTTCGGTTGGTTTTCTGTTGTCGCCGCATTCCAATAAATTATTGCGGTGTGGATATCAGGAAATTCAGGTTTTTCTCTTTTTTTCCGTGAATGTCAGTGATGTGACGGGATTTTGGCAAAAGTTGCAAGTGCTGCTGCAAGTTCTCAAAATTAATTTAGTTAATGACAGTCCAAATGAATTTCAGCTGTTATTTAGCGATTGAGGAAGTTTGTTTTCATTTCCTTTGCTTGCACCCCTTTTCCTTGTGTGCTCGATTGCTCGAATTGATTGAGTGTCCCACATTGATGGCATGGTTTTGATTACCGAATGCTACTGAATTAATTCTCGTTCTCTTTGATTTTGTACAAATCAGAGAGATGGATATACTTAACCTTGATTTCGCAGATGCAAATCGTGTTACCATTCTCTACTCACAGGAAATATTGAGTGTGTGAAGAGAAACCAGTTTCTGGGTGCGGGACTGAACTCAGTTTTACTTTATTACAAGCAGTTTGTTTAGTTTGGAAATTTCCTCAGGCTTAAAGGAAAATCCTTGGATTTGATACAAGCTTTTCGAATCAAATGACCTCCTTTCTGATTCGATTTCAAACTGTCGATAGGTTTTATGAGAATCTAATGCAATTAGAGGTAGTCAGTCCAGCATAGAGATGATTGGAAGTTCAACACAAAATACCTTCGCTAGCCAGCACTTAAATAAAATCTATCCGCAGGTTTAATCGTTTTGAAATGAGAAAGTTTTATAATATAAGCCAAGATTTTTTATGCCGACAAGTTGGTTTACAAAATTGAACTAATTTGAACTGATTTTTGAAACGGATAAAGGCTGAATAAAATTGCTGAAGTTATAACACAGATTTGACGGAGCCCGCAAGGGGCACAATATCTACAGCAAAACTTATTTCTTTGGTTACCCTGCTGCTAACTACAACATCTGTCAAATCTTTAGTTTTGACAGACAGATAAATGAGAACATGTCATTTTTGTTTAATGTTTCTGCAACGTTTCAATCAATTTGTGCGCCTCTTTATTGGAAAAATCTTTTCGTTCATTCAAGAAGGGACTACGTACTGATGATCTAAGGTCATAATGGCTCGGATTCGAAGACTTTTGGGGTCAGAGCAGTGGTAACACATCTTAAGCGTTCAATCTGAAGACGCTTGCCCAGGCGCATGCCGCTGTAAAGGCCATAGAGTTCGACGTTGATCCTTCAAATACCATTAACGCAATCCGAACCAAAAACCACAAGTAGACATTTTTTTTTGAAAAATTAAGGGCTTCCTCGTACGCTTTTAGTAACGTCAAAGTTTGTGCACCATTGAACAGAACTGGGTTATCAAGCTGTGATATAAAGCAAGCTTAGTCTTTCGAGAGAAGGATCTACTACTCAATGGCCTCTTGATCCAATTGAACTGACTTTTGGAAGATCGTACCTTTGTGTTCTGTTTTCCCAAGAGTGATGTTAAAGAAGTCACATGACAGCCTTTTTTGAAGTTGAAGGTCTCAGTGAGTTCGTTACCGCACCTGAAGTAGTAGCGAGAATTCTCCATAGTCATTCTCATGCCGAAACTGGACATGTCGCTGTATAACTCATCCCTATGCACGCTGTCACATTTATATCTAATTATATACACTTTTACTTAATATTAATTGCTAACACAGTGCTGAGGGCTTTGACTCGCGTGAATAAATCCCTAACTCCAAAAATCCTTTGAAGTTCATAAGTACTTTAAAAATTATTCTTTACATGAGCGCTTTAATGACGTCGTCTGTATTCTACGATATTTTTTCTTGGCATCATTTTTAACATCTTTTTAGCTTGTGGCTCTTTTCTTCAAGAAATTATGTAGGAGACCGCTTAATAAATTTTATTTTCTTTTACCACGTAATCAATGCAAAAACGACTCTAGAAAAAAAAATCGGATCTTTCCCAAAGCTCATCACCAGCAAGCTAACCATGCTAATTATATATCTATATGTGTCGTATTTTAAGGGTATTTGATCATGTTTTCCTTGCTTTCGTCAGTGGAACAAATTTTTCGGATTGTCACAAATAGTTCAATAACTTACGCGGCACCCTGTGCTGCATTTGAAGTTACAAAGTTTAAGGCAAAACTCTTTTTATTCCTTTCGTGGTAAGTTACTTATTTTCACCTACCCAAACGATTCCATATCTGCGTTGAAATTCCATCTCGGTTATGTAGTGTCTCGGCTTTTGAAGTGTCTCGGCTTATGCAGTGTTAACGTCGAGTGTTTTCCTTAAACCAATTTTCCACCTCCGTAGACATGTTGAACTTTTTTCAAATACTTTTGTGTTCAATTTCTAACTGGCCTGCCACTTGCTCCAAATTACATTTTTTCCCAACTCTGCTGTAATTCCAAAACCACCGTCTGTCTGCTGTCTAAAGTCGTCTCTGGCCGCTTAGCTGCCGCTGTCAGTTTCAATTGCCCAAAGTGGAGCTCTTCAACTAAGCAATGTAACTAGTAGTCGTCTAAAGTTTCACTTAATATATTCATTTACGAGAAAGCGTTCCTGGAGCATTCGTTCTCCCTCCTGAAAAATCCATAAGCCCTCATCGCCCAATGACAGACACTTGGTCTCGTTCCAGACATCCACTCAGCCAGTCAGCCAACTTGGCAGTACAGCAGCGCAACTGCAATTTTCAAATATCTCAGCCGGTTGAATTCAATTAAATTTTAATGAGATTCTCCCGACACCAATGCAATGAGGACAGGTTCTATCTACAGGCGCCCACCCCGCCAAAGACCCAAACAACCGCACAAACACGAATGCAAGTGATTAAAATTTTACGCTCTACTACATCTATGCGCACTTTCTCCGCCCAAATCCTAGCACGTCGCATCTGCTTTGCTCGCACTGCAGCGCCAAAAGGTTAGTAGAACAATCCTCCTCTCGCGTCGCATGATCCAAGAAAAAAACAAATCTCTACCACATGCGGCGATGACAGCGGCGACATCGATAACCAGAGCTCATTGACCAATGAAGTGAAATGTTTAGCTAGACCGGTTCACTTGCAGATTGCGCTGCGCTCTGCGTTACTCAGGGACACAAGTAGCGCACCCAAAAAATCTAAATCACACATGCTGCGTGTGTGCAGAAGCGGAGAAGCTCGTTTGCCTGCCGCTGCCGGGGGTGACTCAAAACCAGTCGACACTCGCCCTCGTCTCTCTGGACTGGTGTCTGTTGGCGGCGTGATGCATTACCCCGAGCCTCGACGACTCGGTTTGGTTCTAAATTTAAACGCATTACGTGCTCGCTTGGTTTGGATTTTTATCAGGCATGGAGTCGCAGCAATGTGTAATTATTAGCTGGCGATTGGTGTGGCGGTGGCATTCGCTGTGGCGGCAGCGGTGGTTGTTGTGTAGCGACTCAGTCTCATGGCGGGTGTGTTTCACTTGATGGTCTGTGTGTTGTTTCGAATACTGGACGGCCGAGTGGCTGGGTAGGGAAATGGTCCATACACAGCACAGCATAGCACATGTCTGATAACGCGGCGCGTTTTGGTCTTGCCTCATCTACGTTCGATGACTTTTTGTGCCACTTTCACGAGCATTTTCATGAGTTCTCATCTCATATTTTTCATTCTAGCAAATGAGGAACTGAACTGCAATCGAAAACTTTCAGCGGGTTGGCTGATAGCCTCCACCGCATGAAGGTTTAGTGTTGACTGGTGGAAAACGTTTTAAGCAAAACAATTGTTTGCAACTGTCAAAACTGTTTTCATTGCTTTTTGAAAGATATTGAATTATTGTAGCAAGGATGCTGCTTTTTGGTTAATTGAGAATTTTTCGAGACCAGACGGAGAATCAAACCAATACAACCACCCGTGTGTTGAGTACAAGTTAATGAGAACAGCACATTTCCTTATGATGAAACCGGAAACCATGCATTTGGAAAAAAATGCATGTTGTCCACATGGTCATTCGTGATGTCTGGCACATGTCAGCAACATGACACTCACTAAATGCTCTGTCCATCAATGCACGTCCACCAATAAGCATATAAATATGACACCAACAATCCACTGCACCTGAAGAACGCGCATTCCTGCACATCCTCATCCCATAATCCCATAGCCGCACTAGGTGATAAGCTTCATAGTTAGTTTTAAGAAGTTCAGTTATAATATTCGATTCAAATAAAGAGGTCGTAAGCCCCCAAAAAATATTTTTTTTAAATAAAATAACCATTTAATTTTTTAACTTACATCAAGAACCCAAAAAAATATTTAATGTTTACATGCCACCGTTTGTTCTATACCTACGTTGATGCACGGCATGCAGGTCGCGAAAAGTAATTAAGGCATACGCCCGTCATAACGTACGCTATTTTTGTTTTTTATTTAAAATAAATCTGTCAAAATGCACGCAAATTAATTCGACGCGTTGGCTTATTCCGTAATGACGGATGAATTCAATCAATGTTTTTCATAAATATTAATTTAACTTTGTAACTGAGGTACAAGCGGTAGTTATGCCTTCCTTATTTCATTAGGTCTTTCGTCTTGGTCTTACGGTCTTAAAGGAACATTGAGCCATTGAGCGTTTGTCTCACATTTTTGTTGTTATTAAAAAAAAATAAAAACTACATAAAACACTTGCAACATTTCAAGTCCAATTTGACATTGTCTCGTTGCTATGTCTGCAGTTATTTCCTTCCAGCCGAACCTTTATTTAGTCAGCAAATTCATATTACCGGGTGCTCGAATCCAAGTACTCAACTGACCGAAATTTTAATCAAAACAAACAACTCATGGTCACCCGGTTGAGTTTAGGTGAAGTTTACATTTTTGATTGCCGACGACGTGTGCGGTTTCCCCTCGAATGCATACTCGACCCCTTCTCCAAGCACATTTTTTCCCACTCATGAGCAGATGTTCCATCTACGTGACACAGATTTCCATCACGGCACAGGTTTTTGTGACATTGCCTATAAAAGTTTAAATTGAAATCTCAACTTCTGCATCAACTTTGACACACAAATCAGAATCTCTTGATACGAAAACTTTTCACCCTGCCCATCCCAAACGCTTCTGGCTTGGTTGAGAGCAAAGTTTCATCGAAGACAATGCACCCTACTGTCAAACAAATCAAAAACACTTTCTCTTAACCTCAAATTCAGCTGATGTAGTGTTGATACCCTTCTGCATAGCTTAGTCAAAACAAAAGGCTATTCTTTGTGTTCCACACTCGTAATTTATCTCATCTCAGCGTTTGAAAACGTCTATTTTTGCATCGATTTTCTTGTTTCTTCCCTCCATTTTGTATTCCTCCTTAGTGTGTGACAACAAAGCTGAGAACAAATCATTAAGTCACAATTTTAATTTGACAACGGTAAGCAAAGCCAAAAACAAACAATTTTTGTCCACCAAACCACAGCTACATTCAACTTGAAGTCGGTTGCTTAAGCCCAGTGCAAGGTGGCTAACAAGTAATCATGATAAATGTGTAAAAACGTCGTGGAAACGTAGAGGGAAGAAATTGCAATGCTCATGCGTAACTTGACAGCGACAACGTCTCACTTCACTCAACACAAACCAGTTGCCCTTTTGAGTGACATCATCAGGTGGCCGGGCTGGCTAATGTCACGAGACCGACCGACCGACCGTTGTTCAGCAGACCGCTATGATTACAGAGAAAAATTTGTGCGACTGTTACCTTTCGTGCGACAGCTTTCTACGATCGACCTGCATAAATATAAGTTATGTCAACGAAATGACAAAAGTGTGCGCTCGCGCGTACTAACGCTCCAGATGATGATGGGTAATGATCGATGTTTGAGTGTGGTGTTGAGTAGGGCAGTGTTTGCGGCGCTCGCGCGGATTGTGCATACTTTCACTGTGTGAATCATGTAACCGCGCTGCGGCAAGACGCATTAGTGCGCGACAGCGGCAGCGCGTCTGTGAGTGATTGAATAACGGTTGTAGTGAAGCGCATCAATTAGAATCTAAAAGCCTATACTCGGTTACATACATAAGGAAGAAATACGCACAGTTTAGGCTGGGATTCAGTCATTTGGAAAATAGTCGGGGTAAAAGCAAATAAATGTCGACCAGAGGTTATCTTTGGCGCTGCTCACAAGCCCATTGCGTTTGTAAATGATGCGCTGATGTGCATGCGGGTAAGTTCTTGCTTTCACCTCAGCACTCAGACGCCCCGTCGTTACAAATGCGTGGTGTGAACTTTATGCGCTCCGTTGCGCATGCGCAGCGCACTGTTGCGAATTGTATCGTAACACACGATGGCAAAGCGTGATGGAGTTTAATTGCGATTGATAAAGTTGAAAATTATTCAGTCGTCGGGGAAGTGATGGACTCCCGCTGATGACGGGCTTCGTTAAGGGTAATTTAGCTTTGTACTGAGGAAGTTACGCGAAGGCGTTGCTTCCCGGTGGACGAATAGAGTTTTTCTTTCTCTTGCCAGGTGATTGTCGCTGTTTACAATTCGCTTGACCTAGATGACTTCTGAAGCCCAACCGCATCTTGCATAATTTTTTGGCAATGAATGTTTTTCTTCGAAATTTTAATGTGTCCACTTTGATGGAGATTTCTTTTGTTTAAGATTTGATAAGATTGTAAAGTAACTGGAGTCTGACGCAAAAGGTCCGTTATTACATGAATCGATTCGATCTCAACAAAATTTGTAGGGTCGATGCTACTTGGGCTTTTTTGAAAGTTTGAAATCTCAAGGGAACCAAACAGAGAGTGTTTTCAGGAGTCTCTAGGAATGAAGAATTAAATAAGGTTCGAAGAAAAGCCTTAAAAAGTTTCATCATTGTGAATGAGGGACAGTTGCACACTCTCTGGCTTTCATCCAAGTTCAACCATATTTCGAAGTGGAAGCTGCAATCATTTGCAACGTATTCCTCTTTTTAAAAAAGAAGAAAAGCTCAAATAATTGGAGGTTACACTTTTATTTTTTGTCAAGATTCGGTTTATTTATATACATATAAGTTTGCCAATATCTCCCTTCCGCCTTTTTTTCTTTTGAACTTTCCGGCTATGTAAAAAGCGCAACAGCGCTCGTATATTATACATCATTTGAAAGGTCTTGTCATAACCTACAAGCTATGCATGATTTGGATATTGCGTTCAACGGCGAAATTTGCGATATTTTAAACTTTTCCTTCGTTAAAGGCAAACCCGCTAGAGAAACGTGCCGTGAGATTAATTTGGAGGATGGATCACCTCGAACCGCAGAGGAATGGTTTCGACGATTCAGAGCCAGTGAAAACGACACCATGGATAAGAAAACCAGCGGAAGACCTGTGAGGACGAATACCGTCATCGAGTAAGACCGGCATGTGGCATCTCGTTACATCGCCCAGTAGGTGGGAGTTAGTCACTAAATCATGTTAAACCATCTGCAGAAGACTGGATACCAAACAAAGGTTTGGTTTGATTGCCGCATGATTTGACGCAAAAAAAACCTTTTGGTCCGAATCAACGCCTGCGGTTAGCTGCTGAAACGGAACGAACTCGACCCATTTTAGAAGCAGATGGTGACTGGTGAAGGAGAAAAATGGATCACATACGACAATATCAAGCGAAAACGGTCGTGGTTGAAGGCCGGTGAATCGTCACAAACAGTGAACAAGCCGGGATTGACGGCCAGGAAGGTTTTGCTGTGTGTTTGGTGGGATTGGATGGGAATCATTCACTATGAGCTGCTCCCATGTGACCAGACGCTTAATTCTACCGTCTACTGCGAACAACTGAACCGCTTGAAGCAGGCGATAGACCAGAAGCGTCTAGAATTGGCCAACAAGAAGGGTGTAGTGATCCACCAGCAGAACGCCAGACCACACACTTCATTGTTGACTCGTCAGAAGCTACGGGAGCTCGGATGGGAGGGTTTATCGCATCCACTATATAGCCCGGACATAGCGCCAAGTAATTAGCACCTGTTCCTGTCCATTGCGAACGCCCTTGATTGTGTAAAGTTGAATTGAAAAGAGGCTTGTGAAAAGTGGCTATCCGAGTCCTTCGCAAATAAGGAGGGTGGCTTCTACGAGGGGTGTATAATGAATTTGCCGTCTAGATGGAAACAGATAATCGTATAAAAACGGAGCATATTTGAACTAAAACCGATCACTGTAACACTTTTTATGAAGCATTGAATGAAGAGCAAAAAAGCGGAAGGGAGATATTTGGCTTTTATATAGCTTACAAACTTTAAGACATTTAAAACGATTGCTAGCATCTTTGTAATATCCTTTAAAACGAAAATGGAAAAGTTTTAAGCACTTGTCACACAATTTCTTGAAAACTTCCGTCTCGACTGGTTCTGTACATCCAACACAAATGACGAAACTTTCAATTTTGTGTGCAATTCTGTAGCAAAATGAAAGTTTCCTTGTCCAAGGGACGGCTTACTTTAGTGGAAAATGGCTGGTACTACCTTAACTATTTACACCCACTCAATTGTGCGGTATTCAGTAGAAGGCAATTGAAACAAGGAAATATGTAACCAGATTATTGAAGTTTGTTTTTAATTCCCTTGCGGAAATTGAATTTTTCATTCCCTTAGTTAAGTGCAACATGTCCATTGATTTTGAAATTCGTTTTATAATCTGGGAAATTTTCTTTCCACACAAAAACATAGATAACTTGGTTACATTCAACCTGATTTGTTTTCAAGTTCTCACAAGTAAACACTCATACTTCAATTGAATTTCTTGGATATAATTATGCACAGAAGCATAAGAATAGAAAGACATGGGATTGGGATATGTGCGCGATATTTTTTGATAAATTTAAAATCATAGCACAAAGCAGTGACTGGAACCGAACATCACTATATGGTGAATATTGCAAGAACAACTACGGCAAAGCAGTGATTTGGATAAGGCAGTCCTGTAGCACTGCATTGACATTTTATGTTTAATTTTAACAGAAACAAAAAGAGGTGCCGAAGAGCAGTGCCAACTATCTGCGGGATAAACATATAGCTTCTTACAAATTTCAAAAAACAGACGTGTTAAGAATTGGAAAATTCCACAGAATTATGTCCGATGACCGCAAAAATTTGGAACTATCAATTCTTCTAATGAGTAAATATTTTCACATTACATCAGAGGGACAACATTTTTCGAGCATTGACTCACGGTTATATGAATTCGTTCCGAGCACGACACTCGTTGACATCATAATTCGTTTAAACTCATATGCCACAACAATGATAGCATCCCTTATCACATCTGGCCAAGCCGTGTTCGTGTTGAAAAACGTTCTCATCGCCAGCTCACGATGATCAGAATCACATGACCGACCACCGCCGCTGCCGATCTGCTTATTCAACTCGCACTGCGATGTAAACAAATTGAAAATCTAACAAAAGCAACACGTAGTCGTGGTCGTGCAATGGCGATTCCGAGATAAATGAATCATCGAGGTCGGCCACAGTATCACCAGATTGTGTTTGCCATCCATTTTAAATTTGGTTTTTCTTCTTATAAGTTCGTATGCATGAGCCGGGGTTTTGTGTGCGAGTATGTGTGCAGCTCGCGCGTTTGGTTTTCGATTTCAGTTCAAGGAAATGCACGCAAATCATTCGCCGGCAATTTCGCACCGCCCACTACCGCCCTCATCGTCGTCTTAGTCGTCACGGGTGCCGACACGGAGCCGAGTGTTGTACGTTCGCCAGCTGGGGTTGGAGAGGGCACCGTTTGATTGGCAGCCGAAGCGAAGTGGCTGCCTGCATGGCTGGACGGAGCCAGCAAAGCCAAACAACCTACGTTTCGACGAATTGTCTATGACCCGAACCAGGCAGCAGCCGGTGTGTTTGGACACTATGCCTTCGGGAGCACACAAACACACGCGCGATTCTTGAATTGAATAAAAGTCTCCCTTAATTACCCTAATGGTTTATTCATGACGGCGGCTTGCTGATAAAAATGACAGAACAGAGAGAAAAAAGCAGAAGACGCGTTGAAACTAAATTTGAACACAAGCCGCGTCGCTGGCAGAGCAGCACAACCGAACGCGGACACACACACGCTGGTTGGCAATAACCGGGCGGCGCAAAAGGGGGGTTGGCGACACGCTGAGGTACGGAGGTGGTTTAGAAGTTTCTCTATTTCATGGGATATGTTTGGTGAGTGATGTGGGCATGAGAACAGCGAAGAAGATGATTGGGGTGATGACAAGGCGCGGCGGGTCTCGTGTGCATATTTGTTGCGAATGGCGCGCGAGGTTGTGTGCGTGCTGGAAATGTTTGCGTTGTCTCTGGCTGGAAATTAAAAATATGTGTATGCAAAGTGCTTTCTTTCACCGTAAAATCCTGCCCCGCTCGATTTGAAACTTATTCAGTGGGCAATAAACCTTGGCCGTCAGCAAACTGACAATCTGTGTCTCTCGCTTGTGCTTTCATTTAAATTTAATAAATGTGAAGCGTGATGTGCTTTGGCGGGGAACTAATAACAGTCTCTGCAGATAAGGTTTGGCTTAAAAGCGATCGAATTTGAAATGATTTTCGCATAAGGCGTGATCAGGCAACTGGTTCGTCTTGTTTGGGCGGATTGCCCATTTTGACATAGTTTAATATCGGTGAACAACCTTAGGTTGCCTGTTTCCGACGGACGATCTTCAAGGTGATGGCTGGCGATAAATGCTGCCAAATTAATGAAGTTTTGCGGAGGACGTGAGTTTTGATCTGAAGGAAGCCCCGATGTAATACTGAGTGGCGGTTTTTCGAAAGTACAGATGGTTTCTTCGAAGACCAAATTTAGTCCGACACCAATGATAAAAGGTTGAGATAAATCAGGAAACATGACACAGTATAGCACACATTTCCCTGGACTGTTTTGAAAGGCATTTTGTTATTTACTTTAGAAACGAAATTTGTCCAAATAGAAATCTACGACTGCCCGCCATATGAAATATCCCCACGAGCAGGGAAATTCTCCTACAAACCTATTGTGTGATTAATTCTCACGTCCGACGAAAAGAATTATCTTTTCACGAATACAACGGATTGGGTTGGGGTTTTCAAATTCAAACGGTATATCGAACAATTAAACCATTGTGTCGAATTTACTTTCACTTTCTCCTTTGCATTTTTTTGTTTTGTTCTTAAGACCAGCGGTCGGAAAGTGTGGAAAATTAATTTTGATTGGAATTGCTTTTGTGAAAATAGGAATTTATAGACGCGTAGTGTTTTTTGGGAAATATCTTTGAAGAAATTATCACAGCAAGTGACAAACTTCTTTCAGAACAGACACTTGTTCAAAAATACAGGCGACCGCCATGCGTGAAGAGCACTTTATTGGTAAAACTTTCAAATTCAAGAATTTTGAAAATTCGGTCTTTAAGCAATCGCTTGAACTCTTCGTAAGCCTTCCTTGCAAAACTTTGTCAAGTGTAGTTTTGATATATCTTAGAAGTGTGTATCCTTTGTGGTGGACGCAATCGATTTCAGAGTTCACTATTCGCTCCATCCATCCCTACTGAACAACAAAATATTTCTCCGGAGAACCGAAACAAACAAATAAGAATCTCGCAGTTTTTAAAAAAGAAGGATAAAAGGGGGAAGAGAAAATTGCAACTTTTCCAAGTAAGTAATTTAGTCCGAAAGCTAAAGAAATTTCAACTACATTAACGATGTTCCATTGAGCGGATGGGCAATAACAGAAAAATCTTGCTTAGGGGTGTTTTGAGTTTAAGGCGTAAGATGAATGTATAAAACCCAATGATCACAGACGATCTGGACGTTACTAAAAGCCGATGAGGACCCCTTAGTCTTTTCGTGAGAAAAGTTTTGCGAGTGATTTGGTCCTGTTCGCGTTGATGGCATCTTCAAGAGAAGATTTAACGACAAACTTTATGGACTGTACGGCGGCATGCGCTCGCTGGAGCGTCTTCGGATTCAATGCTTAAGATGGCCAGGCCACGTGGGGCGTATGGACACAACTTTTATGTCTCGAAAAGTCTTCGAATCTGAACCATTGGGAAAACGCAACAGAGGATGGCCTAAGTTAGGGTGGCGCACACAAGTGGAGAAGGACTCTACTTACTTGGACTGCGCAACTGAAGACAGCTGAGAGAATGTGCTGGCTGAACAGACCTGTTGGTTGAGGCCTTAGTCCACACCGGACTATGCCGCACCAAGAAGAAGAAAAAGATCACAGGCGCTAGAGAATTTGCAGAGATTTGTAGATTGGAAACAATGTGATAAGCGCCGATGAAAGTTAGACAAGTATTCGTAATGGTAATTGAGTCTGTCACGGAGAGCAAAATACACGCCGATCGCGGCAGTAAAACTAAAAAACAAAACCAAGCCAGACTTCCTCTTCTTCTTCTTGTGGCGCTACAGTCCGGGGTGGACCTGGGCCTCAACCAACATGCCTCTCCAGCCAGCACGATCTTTCGCCAGCTGTCTCCAGTTGCGCACTCCAACTTGGTTGAGGTCCTTCTCCACTTGTGTGCGCCACTTTAGTCCAGGTCGTCCTCTGTTGCGTTGTCCCAATGGCTCGGATTCAAAGACTTTCCGGGCCGGAGCAGTGGCGTCCATACGCTCTACATGGCCTAGCCATCTTAAGCGATGTATCCGTAGACGCTTGACCAGGCGCATGTCGCTGTACAGCCTATAGAGTTCGTCATTAAATCTTCTCCTCCTAATGCCATCAACGCATACAGGACCAAAAATCGCACGCAAAACTTTTCTCTCGAAAAGACTAAGGGCTTCCTTATCCGCCTTTGATAACGTCCAAGATTCTGCGCCATATAGTAGGACGGGGAGGATCAAGCTCTTACATAAAGCGAGCTTAGTCCTTCGAGAGAGGGCCTTATTACTCAATTGCCTCTTGAGCCCAAAGAAACAGCGATTGGCAAGAGTGATTCTGCGTTTGATTTCGGTACTGATGTTGTTGTCCCTGTTTACCGCGGAGCCGAGGTAGATGAAGTCCTTAACTACCTCGAAGTTTCTGCTGCCTAGTGTGACGCTCCGTCCGAGACGTCGATGTTGTGTGTCCTTCCTTGATGACAGCATGTACTTCGTTTTGCCCTCATTTACCACTAGACCCATTTTAGCCGCTTCCGCTTCAATGCCAGCAAACGCCTCATTGACGGCTCGCTGTGTTCGTCCAATCACGTCAATGTCATCAGCGTAAGCTAGCAATTGAACTGACTTCTGGAAGATCGTCCCTCTGGTGTTGGCTTGTGAGTTACGCACGATCTTCTCGAGGATGATGTTAAAGAAGTCACATGACAGTGCGTCGCTTTGTCTAAAACAATTCGGAGATCAGTCATTTTAAAAACACTTGTGATAGATGATTAGACTTGTTGAATATTTCCAACAACTAATGTAAAGTATTGCCGTAAGTGGGAAATGGATCTTAGTCATTTAAGGGAATGGAATCTATAAACCAAGAGTGGATAATCTTTCCAGCGGCATCTCAGTGGTTTTCTCAGCTTTATTCTTATTGTCAGCATTTCATATACGGTTTTCTAAGTACGTTAATGCATAGTTCAGGTTATAAAAGAAATGAGTAAAGTCTTAGCAGTATGCAGAGAACATGAGAATAATAATTGGATGGCGCGACAGTTCACAGGGGACCAAGACCTAGCTTTCTCATCAACTTATCGTGTTGTGCGCGCTACAGTTTTCTCACAAGTAGAAGAGACCACCAGTTTTTTGCCGACTTCGAACGGCGAAGTTTGAGAACCTGTTTTCTTAGACAGTTTTTACACTTTGAGTGTTGTCAGCAGTTCGAAGGAGGTGGTAACGTGAAAATGCGAGGTGTTCAGCCAGGAATCGAACCTGGAACTTCGGCGTGTGAGCGTCGGACTCTACCCACTACGTCACGGCGGCCACAAGAACTTGAGAAACGGATGGTAGGCTAGAAGTAGAGGGACTATAAACGGCATGAGTCACAAATCGCATGCATTACACATATAGAAGTTGAAAATTAGCTTAATAACTTCATATTGCCATAAAGAGAACAATTTTTGATGGTTGCCAAAAAGATTGGTTCAGGGATGGACTCCTTTGTTCACCAGACTGCAGACAAATAAAGAAGGATTTCGCAGGCCGCGGTCAAGATATGTCAACGCTTTTGATGCTTAGGCAGTTAAGTGTTAAATGGTTATAAGAATATATACATTAATAATAATTGTTGGCGCTACAGTCCAAGGTGGAACCAGGGCCTAGCTTGCTCATCAACTGCTCGTGTTGTGCGCGCTACTGTTCTCTCACGAGTAGAAGGGACCTACAGCTTTTTGCCGACTCCGAACGGCGAAATTTGAGAAGGTTTTTTAGACAGTTATTACTCTTCGAGTGTTGTCAGCGGCTCGAAAGAGTGAAAAATTCGAAAAATTGATGTTGAGCTGGAAATTGAACCTACACCCTTCGGCGTGTGAGCGTCGCACTCTACCCACTACGTCACGGCGGCCACGGCAAGAATATATACATTAATAAAGTTTAATTATTCCCTAATAAAAACTGTCATTCTGCCAATGTGTTGACATCAACAGTTGCTGCTTCCATCATTTCATGGTTTTCATTTTTAGGAAGCAGTAACGAATTCAATTTACAAAAGGAATAAACTTAATGCATAGAGAAAACAACATCATATTAACATACATTGTAACATTCAGAATAAGTTTGTCCTGTCTGGCTTGGTTTTGGGTCTGGTTATGGGTCTGGCGGTAAATGAGGGTAAAACAAAGTACGTGCTGTCATCAAGGAAGGACACACAACATCGACGTCTCGGACGAAGCGTCACACTAGGCAGCAGAAACTTCGAGGTAGTCAAGGACTTCGTCTACCGCGGTAAACAGGGACAACAACATCAGTACCGAAATCAAACGCAGAATCACTCTTGCCAATCGCTGTTTCTTTGGGCTCAAGAGGCAATTGAGCAATAAAGCCCTCTCTCGAAGGACTAAGCTCGCTTTATATAACAGCTTGATCATCCCCGTCCTACTATATGGCGCAGAATCTTGGACGGTAGCAAAGGCGGATGACGAAGCCCTTAGTCTTTTCGAGAGAAAAGTTTTGCGTGCGATTTTTGGTCCTGTTTGCGTTGATGGCATTAGGAGGAGAAGATTTAATGACGAACTCTATGGGCTGTACAGCGACATGCGCCTGGTCAAGCGTCTACGGAAACAACGCTTAAGATGGCTAGGCCATGTAGAGCGTATGGACACCACTGCTCCGGCCCGGAAAGTCTTTGAATCCGAGCCATTGGGACAACGCAACAGAGGACGACCTAGACTAAAGTGGCACACACAAGTGGAGAAGGACCTCAACTAACTTGGAGTGCGCAACTGGAGACAGCTGGCGAAAGATCGTGCTGGCTGGAGAGGCATGTTGGTTGAGGGCCAGGTCCACCCCGGACTGTAGCGCCACAAGAAGAAGAAGAAGAAGAAGATCTCCGAATTGAAGCAGACGCGATTTATATTTTAAATTGTCATTTATGGCGTTGTCCGTTGCCTTTTGATCCCTGTACTGGTTTGTACATGTTGTGATTTGCCCCTCTAACCCAGTAGTGCATCAAGAGGCCTCTACCGGGTTGCTCGCAACTCATTCGGGCTGAGCCCAACGGACTGGCGAGTGAGACAGGCCGGCCACCAAACGCACGCAAACGCCTTCATATAGGCCTGGCTCCCAATAGGGCTCTGGTACACGAGGGTAGGCTCTTTGTTTCGCAGGTGACTTAGTTCTCCTCACATCCTACCAGACGTGGCTTCAGAGCGCGCTGGATGGTTTGGTGGCCGTATGTACGGATGGTGGAATGAAGGTGAACATAGACAAGTCTGAGGCAATGATAATTTCCAAAAACGGCTGTCCAATGCAATCTACATGTTAGTGGAATCCCTTTAAACAGATGGAGAATTTAAGTTTTCTTTTTCTCGTCTTTTTCACGAGTGATGGAAGGATCAACACTGAGCTGTGTTGTGTAATTGGCCACGTTGGATCAATTTTAAAGCAGTTTTGTAGATCAGTAATAAGGAAGGCCGAGCTTGGTATCAAAGCCAAGTTATCAATTTTTAAATAAGTGTTTGTTCCTGCTCTCACCTATGGTAATGAAATCTTGAATATTTGGTAATGACCGAAAGAATTTGATCGCGAATACAAGCTGCTGAGGAGAGATTTTTCCGTGCCGTTGTGGGAATTATTCGGCTTGATAGGCTGAAAAAAGCGACCGTGGGAGAAGCTCTATGTTGAGCAACTACTGCTTCAAAAGGAGAGGGCTTTAGTTTAGCCACGTTGTAAGGATGTTCCCTTCGTCACAACTTCTGAGGCGTGGCTAAGACGCAATTTCATCAGGAAGCCGACCACTCGGCTGACCCAGGACGAGGTGGTTGCCCTTGGGAATACCTCCTGATGAGTTACAGTCGATGGCGGAGCACCGAGTAGTCTGAAGGACTCTCTTGCGTGCATTGCCCCCGCGATCCCTTTAGTGGAACATGCGGATTAAAGAAGATAATGATGATTATCATTTTATATTTTTTCTTTTAAATGATTTTGAATAGTAGAGCATACATTTAAATATCTGCGAAATCCTTTTTTGTCGTTCTGAAAACGGGAACTAAATAAAATAAGCCTGCCTATTAAAATATTAATTCCAGTACACACTTGGATGATAACCATTTGTCAAGCTGCAACTTCGGCGCTATAAAATGCAAGCTTCGCGAACTGTCCAAAGCTCACATCTAGCTTTTAAAAAACAATCAAAAAGATATTCATATTTCAATCTGTCGTATGAACGAAAAAGATCCTACTTTCAGACCGTCATTAAGTCCCTTAGAAGAACATAAATAATCCCCAAGGATCAAATCTAAATGTTCATTTATCAAAAATGCCATCATTTTGCGAACTTCACTTCCGCAGGTCATTAAAAGCCTGATTCTAATCCGTTTTTATCTGTAACACCTTCATTACTTCCTACAGGGACCGTTATTCACTCTTTCACGACCGCAAACATCCCGTCAGTAAAAACAAACCTTGAGTTGACAGTCACCTCAAATGAAAGGGAAAGAAAAAAACCAACTCATCACCAGGCAAAATCACTTCAAAAGAGACTCATATAAAGCAGACAACAAGCTAGTTATTTTTGGCCTTCAACATTGCTGAATGCGCCGTCACACAAAACAGCACACAAAGGACTGTTTTCACTTCCATTCAGCGCAGATGATGAGTTTGCATAGAAGCTTAGGTTACAATAAGCCCAAAGATAAACGACAGCAACAAAGAGCACCATCCTCTCTATGTCCACAAAGTGCAGACATCTTCCTTTCACTTCCACCCCATTTGCGAGTAGCTGCCTGAAAGACAGTTATTTCGCAACAACCTGCCACAGCAGCAACACCACAATCCACCCGCCGCCGAGTATGATCATCCCGTGTCAAGGTGTGCACAAAAGAGAAATCAAATTAAATTAAATTAAACTTCCTGCCAGCCGAGAAAGGAGAAGACATTCGTACAAGCCGCAGAACCACGTCGAGCTAGGCTTCGCTGGCCTACAGAACCGTCAGCCAGAAAGTGGCCCAACTAATCACCCAAGTGAATTCGCCGAAAGGAGATTTTCCGTGTGCAGTTTCGCTGCAGCGGCAAAAACAAGAAAAGAAAGCCACCGATGAAAGCAAAAGGCAAAGTCAGTCAAAGGCTGCCAAGCGAGGTGCTGGCCAATGCCTCTTGCTAAGCGCTTCAACGACGACGGGTCAGGGTGAGACGTTATTGTCATGTTTACTCTCCTCTTCTTTTTCCGTGACTTATCCGACCCCTTCTCTTCAATGCGCACCCCATGGCAGCGCTCCGTGTAGTTTATGATTCTTGTTGCCTGTTTCTCGTTTCTCTCGTCCGTTTTGTGCGAGTAAATATTTGTAAAATATTTGCCATACACCGCACAAGAGGTGCAGGGAGCGTTGGCCGCCCCGATGGGTGTGAGGCGAGAGGCGAAGTGATAAAAAATTCATTTGCTGAATGAATCAGGGCCGGTTTAGCTACCTTCAAAGCCCCCATCCTCCTTCACACACCGCCTCTATGAAGTAACTAGGAGGGTGCTTCGCATTCGTATTCACAACAACCACGTACACCGACAGTGGTCTGAGTACGGCTGGCTGGCCGGCTGACGGGGAAGCGAAGGTATTAGCAACGTGTTAAAAGTTTTGCCAGAAAACAACAGCAAAGAAGATACGCGAAAAAAGCATTGGAACGGAGAATAGGAGAATAAAGTGTGAATCACGATTGTAGTGCTGCCTGCCCAAGGGGGACTTTGCACGAGAGCTGCATCGCTTGCACATTTGATTTGCGCTTCAGAAATGTTTAAATTAAATTTTTTTTGTGAGCGATTTCGTTGCTGCTCATGTCGATTGCGAAGTTGGCGGTAAATTGTTTTTCTACTTCTGCTTTCGGGTGGGTACGGTCTCTATTGAGGCGTGCATGCGGGTTTGAAGAGGAACGCACCTTCATCGGTTTTTGCCCATGTTCAAGAGTTGTGCAATGATGCAGGCAAGTGAGTTGTAGTAAGAAGCTTTTCGATTTAGAGAACAAGTTTGTAGTGGGTTTATGTTATTTCATGGAACCTTTTGTGCCGGAATGAAGTGTTATTTTGGGATAAAAAACTGATGGTTCTTTTTACCCAACACTTTCTTTTCTTTCAGGTCCTTCAACAGGTTTAGAAAACAAAATTGCTGGAGCTTTGGATAAAGGTCCTTTTAGTGTTTGGAGAGTTTTTTTTACTTTCCCCAAATTCGTTAAATTTGAACGGAACAGCAGGTCGAAGCATGTTATCCGGAGTTAGCAAAGTTTATGGAATTTACAAAACATTTCATTCATTTCCTTGGCGTGAGTTATAAAATAGTATAAAGTACAGCTCTTAAGGATTAAAATTTAAAAATATTCCACCATAATGCTGTCTGTTTATTTAAAATAAATACGAACATTTCCGAAGACCAACAAAAACCGAATTAACATGAATGTAAAACCAGTCTACGTTTTTGCAACACGCTCGACACCACCATTGATCAGCTAGGGAAAAGGGTCATAAGACGGACGATGCTTCAAGCACGGTCATCATGAACAGTAACTGCGGACGGAAAAGTAAGTGTGAAGTTCCAGCAGAATGATTTAAGAGATTTGAATATGTGTGCCGTGTTTGACGTTAAAAGCTTCAACGGGGTATGTAACTTACACCTCTAATCACGTTTACGTCCTGGTACTTAACTTTTGGCGCTTAGTGTATCAGCCATTTAAAGCACCTTAAGTCGGCAGTCTGCCAATGTGAGATCAAGGATTTTTGTCACGTTATTCTCCGTGGTAGACGTTTTCATAAAAAACTGGGCGCGGCGAAAACTGACGGTCCCTACCAACACGTTGCATAAACATTCTTAGTTACTTATCAGAACAACGAACCATGAAGGGTCTGATCTATGACTGATTTTCATTCCTGACCAAGCACGCTGGCTCCAGTACTTAAGACCAAGCTCTCGGGTGTCCGCAATCACTTGATCCCTGTACTGGAAATTACTTTACCGGTTTCCTCTTCTGCTGGAACCCGGAGACTGAGATTCGAAGACACCCTTAGCTGAAGTGTTGTCCATTTCAACTATGTAGTCGATTTATTGAAGTTGTCAATTATTTGCCTACATGGTGATTCATTATGCATGTTGTACCTTCTCCTCCATTCACCTTCTTCGCAGACGGTACCATATATGCGACGTTTCAAGACATTGGAGGGATCTGGATCTGAAAAAACGATAACATTCGACTTCACACAACTTTAGGTAATTTATCCTTGGTATTCCAGACAAAAGCAATTCTAATTGCCAAGAATTACATTGTGAAGAATAGGGGGAAGGGACAAAGTGTCTGCTTCTCCAGCGAAACCCAAGCCGTGCTTAAGGCCTTACTTAACTCTCTAACCACTTCCAAGAAAGTACTGAATTCGCTAAGGCTTGTTGGGTCCAGAGACACCACGGGATCATGGAAATCGAGATCGACAATGGACTTGCTAGGCAAGGATCGAAAGAGGCATTCATAAGGCGCGAACCCACCTTAGAATTGCCCGCGTCCTTGAATAGAGTTTTCGTCGACGGTTGGGTCTCCCGTCAGGACAACTAGCTATGGCATTACTCTTCAGGATGCAGGCTGACCATGTGTATGCTCCCACAATGCAGCCAGAAATCCGCAGCTGTTCTTTTATATGAAGCTAAGCACTTAAGTATGCTTGGGCATTGAAATGGTACCTTATACGACACCTGCAGAGAAAATGAAGAAACTTCAGAGAACTTCCTCTGTCAATGTCTAGTCTTTGCTGTTTGGTGCTGATGTGATTGGAGCTGAAAACTTTAATACAGAAAAAACAAACCCTCGTGCCCTATTCGGCTGGCATCAGCAGTGTTTTTAGGGCCATGCGGAGCTCTGGCACAAAAAGTCTTCGAATCCGAAGAATTGGGTTAACGCAACAAGTGAAGATGGACATCAACCGACTTGAAGTTCCCAATTGAAGGCAGCTGGCTGGAAAGGAATATTTGTTGAATCCCAGGTCCATCCCGGACTGAAGCACCAAACAAAAACGAAGTGTCTTACGAAAGTATAATTGACGATAGCGAATTTCTTTTGGAACTAAGACTTCACCGGCTAGGGGAGCTAAATAGATGTCTAAGTAAAAAGTTCCTTTTTGAACTGAACGAAAAAATTTACCAGCGAATTTTACCGGAAAAGGTTTATTTCGACAACTAATCTGAACTCATGTGACACGGCGCCGTGAAGCTAAATTTATTCGGGAGAGATAGAGACAGAAAGAGTGAATGAAGTCATTTCAGTCAGTCTCATCGCCGTGTTTCATTGTAAAAATGTGAGCCGCAGAAAAGCGCTACAGTGGCATGCACACTTTCAAGTCACTCAGCGGAAGCCATTATCTCGACCAAATGAAGCGTTTACCAATAAGGGCATCAAACCTTTGAAATGCCGCAACGGGAAAGCTGATTAGACGATCAAAGTCAAATTTTTGGAGCCGCGCTTAACGGGGTGTTGTAGGTTATCACACTGCACTCAGAAAAGTCCCCAATTTCACTATCAGAATGCACTTTTAGCTCCAGGAGGAAACTAAGTCCACTGATAGGAAAAATGGTTTCCCAACTGCTCCCTGGCATTCAGGATGCTCTGTGGCGCGGAAAAACCTGTCTGTCCACTATATCCGACTACCCTACAAAATAAATAAGCATTGTCTCACGCAAGCGTTGCGTTGAATCTCATAGCGGATGAGTTGAATAAATCACGTAAGGTCGAGTCCGGAAAACAATGCTATTGCAGCTTTTTATAGCGGACGATATCACTTCGATAAAATCGCGTGTTTCGTGAGTTTAATACTAAAATTTTCTGAGTATGCACATACGAGCGAAATTAGCATTCACGAAGTTGAAAATCTGGCGAAGAATTCTACTCCTTCTGACCCCCACGAAGACCGCAGACAAATTGGAGTAGCACGAGTATCTCGCGAAGACATTTATTATTGTGAAGATTTGTTTACAAAATCATTTGTGAATGTCTCAACAAATGCAAAGATACTACACAGACCAGAGGCAGACAATCGTTTGCAAGAGTTATCTTCTGTCAAGCGGTCCCTATTCAGTGAATGGCAAGGAATTCGCACGTACGGAGCAGCCAGTTTTATGAAAAAAAAACATATTGCGCTACGTGCCATGAGCAAGAGCACATTCAACAATGTATCATTGAGGGTACTTCTTCATTTCGATTTATTCAATCTCATCCAAGACAGATCAATTATGGCGCGTCACTCTAATTCGCTGCACACACGTGTGGAGATTGCACACTGAATTAGAAATGTTAATCATTCTTATTCTAAATTGGAACAATTTAACAAAATCGAAGGCAGACAGGTGTGCTGAAAGCTTTTGAAGCCAACAAAGTTTAAAGTTTTCGTGCGTTGCCTGACTTCACGTTGTTAGTTAGTCTAACAACGTGAAAAGTCTATGTTTCTGTTTTTCTTTCATTAGTGCTTTGCAACTGCAACCGCAAATACGAAGTATGCTCAAAAAATTAGGTTAGATTTAACTATCGCGGCCAACGTTTTTTCGATAGTCGAATATTTTTTTTATTTTGTTATGTTTGTACACGTTTATTCTTTTTTTTTTCATTTTGTTATGTTGGTACACTTGCCTAAAACATACATGTTCACAGTTTTAGCTATATACATTCTTTATATTGTTTGTGAGAGGCGGAAAAGTTAGATGTGTTTTGCGAGTTCGGCAATTTCCTGCTCTCGAAAGAAGTGGATAAAAGAATTGTTTTCAACTTTGTATGACAAATTTAATTAGCACAAAAACACTTGAAATATTGTCAGTGGCATACGTTGAGCGTACTCCGAATCAAAAAATGATTACAAGCGGTTTGAGCCTTTCAGGGAAGGCCGAGAAGATGTGACGTTCGCCCTAGACGCCCCAGGACATTAACAAGCGATGAAAATAATGAGAAGGTGAAGAAAATTGATAAAAAAATCGTTGAATAACAAGAAGAGAATTTATTTAAATTGTTGGCATATCGGTTGGCTCATGCCATGCAATTTTTTTTGGACATTTTCGACATTAAGCGTGTTGCAGCAAAATTCATTCCAAAATGGCTAAATTTTGATTAAAAAAAAGATGCATGAGCACCGCTCAGCAATTATTGAATAACGTCAACCGCGATCTAGATTTGATTAAAAGGGTCATATCTAATGACGATATATCGAAATGAAATGACGTTTTGACATCGAAACCCAAGTCCAACTAAGCCAAAACCAAAACCGCCGAACACCCAAACCACATCTAACAACTAGAACTCGCATATTGTGTGCAGGTTATCTAGGAAAACAACCATTTCCTTGAAAGTGTCAGTTTAAATCATTGCCTTAAGTGATGCCAAAGTCATATTCAAATAGATTAATTTTTTTTTGGTGAATTTTTACACTATTCAAAAACATTTGCTGTCAAAAGCTTAAAAATTCCGAAGAAAGTTTTCGACAAGCAAGTAAGTTATCGTTCTAAAAAAAATTGTCTGGGGAGAGAAGAAAGCGTTGAATAGAGTGAGTGCTCCGGACGACCACCAATTTACAGTGAATAAAGAACGAAGAAAGTTTTGTTGGAATTAAAAAATAAAAAAAAAACGTTGAGACAAGTGTCAAATGCAATCTGAGAGGGAGTAGTTCTGGAATGAATTAGTTCTTATTTTTAAATAATGAATCGAATTCCGACGTGCTATCTAAAGACGCTACCATTTTGAAGTTCCTTGCAACAACCACGTCAGAAAAACATGATAGTTTGAATTTGTCGACGTACATACAAGTTTGTACCATACACGGCCCACTGCTAAGTGGGAAACAAATAATTTTAAGGCCACAATTTGACTTGAAGGTTGCACAACATAAACAGTTCATCATTTTTTATAGAAAATCATGACAAGTAAAAAACTCGTTTTGAGTAAATGAGATCTGAATTCGAAAGAGGCGATGCCGGTGAAAAATTGGAAAAAAAACATCGATTGAGTAGAAGCATACAATAACTTTTGCGAGCTGTACTAAGATGTGGGGAAACGCTTGAGAGCAGGATTCCTCAGCTTTATTTGCTTAATTTGAACTAAAACGGATTCAAAACGAGAGACACAAAACCTATGGGGTATACAAGACGAAAAAAGTGAGCCCAACTCAGGTTTAAATTTTTTCAGTTTGACTCAAACTTCTTCAACGAATAACCGTTTCTGTGAAGAACTTAATGTAATCGCTAAAAACCTGGTTTTAAGGAAGGACTTTAAGGGCACATTGCGACCGATTGAGAATTATATGTATTATATTGACGTCGCCCTATTTTTGAGCAATTTTCTTTCAACCTGCAGAAATATCTCACCACTCATTTATTATTCCTAGAGTTGGATGACGTATAGATAAAAGTAGTTGTTAGATGTCTAAAACAGAAACCGAAAACTACAGCGACTTGTGATAGTTTCCAAGAAATCAACCTCATACTGCGATAAAAAAGCATAAGAAATCTGAGCAGCGATGACGAACTAAGCCTGCGACGTTTCGATCCCAACCAGACGATATGATTCAAATATTCAAACTCGTCACCCATGTTGACGAACGAAAATGTCAGCCCTCTTTATCTGCCCCTGAAACCCGATCACCTGACCAGCCATTCAGCCTGTGACGCCAAGCTCACCGCATTCTTGTACACACAAAAATCTCCCTTCCAAGTCCTTCGTTTACTCGTAGGGTTTCCCTCGCACATACCACTCTCTCTTGTGTGTCCTGCAAAAAGGCGAATAATGCCGCATCTCGGCAATGGCTCAGAATTATTGCGAGAACAATGCTAAGTAGGCGGGAATTTTCCAGTTCCATTCCCGGTCAATTAGTGTGTTCTCCCTGACCTGTCGCTGGACGTGTGTCTTCAGCGCGGTAATCCGTCATCAGTTTGTTTATTTTTCCTCAAGAGTCACGGAGCTTAAGGTAAGTGCTAGGTGCAATACCTGCGACAGCGTATAGCTATTAGACCCAAGGCCAAGGTGTCAAGTTCCCATTGTTGCGGTGGATATGTGCCCGCACTCGTATCGCAAAGATGTCATCAGCTCTTGAAAGATGACACGCTCAACTCACACACCGACACACATGCCGTGCCTTCCCTTTGGGAATTAGGAGCGCATGCTAATCCCTCGGAGAATCGTTCATCCGATTAAGGAGGTGGCTGGGTCAGCGAGCACACGGAAAGCCATTAAATTGGCGAATCAATAGCCCCGGCGTTCGTGTGCTCAGCGGCGACCCTAATGCCGGATGTCCTTCGAGCAAGTTGAAGTGGGCTTCCATCTCGGAATTCACTGACATGCGCTGGATTCGTTTCTGCTCTGCACCCACTTCGCCGTTCTTGGTCTTCCAATTAAAATAATAGGCCTGCGAGGGAGAACGGGGGCGAGGGTGCAAACATGCACCTATTCTGTACTTAGCAGTGCACACGTCCCATTGTTGTTTACGGCGGAAGTCCCTCCACAGGAGGATAAACTCACAGGCATAAGTCGTGGTCCCCTATTCAAATATTCAGTGGAGGAGGGGCAGCCACGCAAAAGAATCTAGGTCGAGTGATGCTCGAAGGATATTTCAATGCAGAGGAGAACATGAGATACAATCGCTGAGCTACAGAGCTTGTATCTTTTATTTTCGCTTCCCCCCTGTGCGCCATGCTGCCGCGGGCAACGGCAAATGAAGCAAGTAAATGCAATGAAAGCAAGAAGGAGGTGCAAAGACCACCAGCCAGGGCGGATCGGATGAGGATAGTGGCAGCAGTCGTCATCGTCAGCTGGGTGTGTCCCTGCCGGCCGCAGTGCATTCGGATCTGTGTTCATCTGGTGACATCATAACGAAAACATAAGCTCATAATGCAGACATTTTCATTTTAGCTTTCAGCAATAAAAGTTTGTTGGGTTCCTCTGGCACTGTTGTTCGTGCAAATTCCACGAAAACAACTTCTGATGCTCCGGCGCTCCTGCGGCGGAAGGGGGTAACGACGGTGCAGCGGCATCTTATATTCCTTACGTGTGTGGGGTTTGGGTCTTTTCTCTTGCATTGTTCTCTCTCTTCTCGACTCTTATTCCTGAGAAATGAGTGAGTTCCTCTCATCTGCCTATCAATCGATTCTATCTTGAGATGACAAAAGTGCGGGAGGAACAACGACAAGCGCTGTGAATGCGCATTTTCGAAAACAATTACCGGCTGAAGCGGAGATGAGTTCGGCACCTTTTTTTCTTTAGCCGCAAGCTGTTGACGAAGGAACTGACTGCGTGTTCGGGGATTCATCGGATGTGGTTGTCTGTCGGAGACGGCTGTCTCAGCTCGTCGATCCCTCGACAAGTGGTGACATTTGCTCAGAGTCGAAGAATAGCAACCACTCATGCATGAACGTGGCTGCGCCTCCGTCCATGGCAGAGACTTTGTATCGTGGGACAATGAATTGTGGGCAGCAGTCTGCCTCTTCGATGGTCTGATGTGCTCTGGCAATTTGCCAGTGGTGATGGATTCATCATGTTAAACCTCAACAAGGTGCTTAATAGTTTCCTGACTCATTAATTCATTGCATGTGGGAGGAGGCTGAAAGTAGTTGAAGTAAACAATGACAGTAAATCCCTGTGTTGCTGTGTGGAACTATTCATTCAGGCAAGGAAAATTGATTAAATCCTTTAAAGGATAATTACACTCATGAGGGTTCTACTACACGTCCGTTGCTTGGAGTGCACAAGTATCCAATCTGGAGATTTAATGCATTAACGCTTCGTTCGATAGGGAGGAAAAGTCTTGCCTCTGTTGATAAGTTTTATTGAAGCGGAGATTTTCAAATGCAATTCTAAAATGGCGTACGAATCCTAAGGGGCTGGACGTTTTTTTTTTCGTGAAATCAGTAAGTTCCTACGTTACTCTAACATTCTCTACTCAATCCGAACCGGCCAAGCTAGCTCTTGCAGTTTTACAGTGCGGCCTAAATATTCGTCTGAAAGCAAAAGAAGTCTTGAAAAACGCCAATCAATATGACAGATATTACTTTTGCAATTTTTGACATTGGGGGTCTCTCCTACTCTTCTGTTTTTTGAACCCACAAAATAGGACTGTAAGATTTTCATAGCTGAGGCATTCATTCATTTATTTTCTTGATATATTTTATGCCCTTTAGATAGCATCCACATCTTATTGAACCCTTCCCTCTATTTAATAGCCGTAGATAAATGAAAAGCAGGGAGATCCAAATGTTTCATCTTCTTCAACTAACATGCCAGCCAGCACGATCTCTAGCCAGCCGCCTCCAGTTCCGCACTCCAATTGGATGCGTCATCTCAGCTTAGGCCGTCCTCTGTTGTATTGCCCCAATGGCTCGGATTTGAAAAGTTTTCAGAGCAGTGGTGTCCATTGCTCTACATGGTCTAGCCACTTTAAGCGTTGTATCCGAAGTCGCTTGATCAGGTGCATGCCGCTGTACAGCCCATAAAGTTCATTGATGAATCTTCTTCTCCTGATGCTATCAACAAGACCAAAAATCGCACGCAAATATTTTCTCTTGGAAAAACTAAGGGCTTCCTCATCTGCTTTTACTAACGCCCAGGTTTCGGCGCAATAAAAAAGGAGAGGGTTGGTCAAGCTGGAATAAAAAGCAAGCTTAGTCCTTAGAGAGGGCCAAAGAAGAATCAATTGGCAAGGGGGATTCTGCGTTTGCTATCGGTTCTAATTTTGTTGTCCCCATTTATCGCAGAGCCGAAGTAGAGAGTGTGACACTGTCCGAGATGTCGATGTCGTGCGTTCTTCCTTGATGACAGCATGTATTTATGTTTAGTCAATGTCAACTAACGCATTATTGATGGCTTGCTGTGCTCGTTCAATCACGTCAATACCGTCCGCGTGAGTGCGCAATTGAGCTGACTTTTGGAAGATCGTGCCTCTGGTGTTGACTTGTGAGTTGCGCACGATCTTCTCAAGAATTACAGCTCTGTGCAAAAACATAGCACCACGTTGAGGTCTGTACTTTGGATGCTGATTACTTTTCTCCATGCTCATGTAAAGACACGATATTTATTGTAGGACATCTGTTGGGTATCAGTAATAAAATGCAAAAAAACAAGATAAGCGAAGATGCATTTTAAGACAAGAAAATTCCTGTTATACGAAATGAAACCGAAATTTTGGTGTGGAAAATAATAGCACCATGTCATTCTAAAAAGTGTTTTCGAAGTGTTTTTTTGGTGATTTAAGTAAAAATATTTAAGTATTTTGAAACTAATATTTTTAAAATACAACGTTATAAACAATTAAAATGGGTCGCGGTGTGCATTGTACTCCTAAGAAACGTGAACTTATAAAAAAATTAATTTCTGACGGAAAAACGTACAAATTTATTCGGGAAATCGTTGGTTGTTCGAATAAAATGATTACTAATGCAAAAACACACGTCGAAAAAGACGAAACAGGACAAGGTAAAAAATCGAAATTAACCTCTACCGACGAGCGAAGAATGATAAGATTAGTGAAACACAAACCCATTCATCACATCAAACAAAATAAAAGAGGAACTAAGTCCGCCCGTATCAACATCAACCATAGGAAGGAAGTTGATAGAGAAGGAACTACCTTCCAGAAGTCCCAGAAAAGTACTCCTGCTGACAAAGGTCCATCTTCATAAAAGAAAACAATTTGGTCAAGAACATTTGAACTGGGAAGTAACCAAATGGCGTAATATATTATGGACAGATGAGTCTAAAATTGTTTTATTTGGAACTCCTGGGACCAGGACATTTGTTCGCAGGCAAAAAAGTCAAGAGTTTAAACCGGAGTGTACTTTAAAAACCATTAAGCACGGCGGCGCGAAATTTAACTTATGGGGATGCTTCTCCTACAATGGTACTCGTCCTATATTTTGGATAAAACCAATGATGACCGCCGAAGTTTGTGTTGTTGAGGGAAACCATGTTTCCCTACGCCGAGTGGAATATGCCTCTCAGATGGGTCCTGCAGCACCGAAACATACGAGCAAATTGGACAAGGAATTTTTTGCGAGGAATGGGGTTCAAGTTATGGAATGGTCGCCGCAATCTCCAGACCTAAACCACATTGAAAATCTTTGGACATGTTAAGAAAGCTGTTTTTAAAGCGAAACCAAAAAATACACTACAGCTATGGGAAGCTGTGCAGGCTGTGTGGAGGGATATTCCAATTCGGCGATGTCAGGCACTAATCGACTCTATGCCACGACGTTGTGCCGCTGTGCTCAAAAATAAGGGTTATAAGACGAAGTACTAGAACAGTAGTATAAATAAAAAAAATAAAAACTGCACTATTCCACTAAATTTTGAATTTAATTTACGAAGTTTTACTTGTGGTGCTATTATTTTGCACACCAAAATTTCGGTTTCATTTCGTATAACGGGAATTTTCTTGTCTTGAAATGCATCTTCGCTTATCTTGTTTTTTTGCATTTTATTACTGATACCCAACAGATGTCCTACAACAAATATCGTGTCTTTACATGAGCATGGAGAAAAGTAATTAGCATCCAAAGTGCAGACCTCAACGTGGTGCTATTTTTTTTGCACAGAGGTGTATGTTAAAGAAATCATTTGACACTGCGTCTGCTTATCTAAATCCTTTTTGTACATTCAAGGACTCGGTGTGTTCGTTACCGACCTTGACGGAGCAGCTAGAGTTATCCGTCGTCACTCTACACAATCTGCCAGATGATGTGACTGGATTTATAAATCACATGATTCAAAATCACATTCTCATCACTATTTATAGTGACAACGGAATCACTGATGGAGAAAAGACCATCTGTGGCGGGATGGCGGCTAACAGACCCAGGCTTTGAGGGAACCCGACTGGTAGTGACAGCTTGACCAGAGACTATATTCTGGTGCCATGGGAGGTTAGGAGCCCCTGGAATTTCGGTTCCAGCCGTGCGGTAGGCCCCCTTGTGGGAGTAGCGTGGTGGCTGTGGTTTGCCGCCTAACATCGCGGGTAGAGTCGATGATACTGTACTGTGCTAACTTGTCTAGTTGATTGTTCACCCACAACTAGGCAAGGCGGTTAGGGGACTATCCCTTCTCAGTATGGAGTTGCATTCACAACCGGGCGCTGCAACCTAGAGGGGGGAAGATGTTTTAGAAAGGCTACGCATCAAGCCAAGGTAAGGTGATTGCCCCTCAAGCATGATCTCAGTTTGGTACTTGAGTAACTAAGGCGTTTAGTCTTGCGTTACTTACGCCTTTTGAGAAAATGGATCCCGTGATATAAGCCGTAAAGGCAGGTGATCACGTAAAACCAAATTCCACATCTACACAATCTGACGAGTTAGGTAGGAATGCCAAACTAGACATGGCCCTTTAAAGCCCATTTCTTTGCACACTGTCAAAACCGACGAACAAGGGGTGAGTGCCGATCTGTACTTCTAGAGTCCTTTCCAGGATCTGCCGTTAAGTGGAGATATGATCTATCCAAGTTTAAATGTCAAAAATCAACTGCAATGCCTAATGCGCCTAAATTTATTTCGTTGTTGGTTACAAAATAATCAGCTTTCTTCCAATTTTCTTTTTTGAGTGTAAGAAATCATTATCAACAGACTTTGCCAAAATAACGATCTAGCTAAAAGTTTAATCACTTTTTAAGCTGGAATACATTTCTTCTACACACAAAAGGCAGATCGGCCACTTGATGAGCACAAATGGTGACGAAGCTTTTGGTTGCTGTTACCCGTGCGTAATATCAATCACAACCTGATAAATTTGGCACCATTCAAGAAAAAATTACTGACAATTTTTCAAGGTCTGATCTTCAAATATTATTGAAGCCTTGTCACGATGACCTTAAAAACATTTCTTACACTCAAAGCCCAGATTTCTTAAAGACAATTTCTTTACACTTCTTGTCTTCCGAAACAGTTCTGTTTATTTCGCTCCCATTATAATCTACAAATGGAATTGAAAAAACTGTTAAAAATCAAAGTGGAGACACTGCAAATTTTTCATTCACAAATCTAAAGATTATTTTTCACCAAGAAACGAGTTAGTTTCCGCCGATGGAGCTTAGTAGGCGATCTTGTTACCAACTGGAAATTGAAGGTTCTGCATGCAAAAACTGGTCAAGAATGTTTAATGAGTTTCTATGTGGCCAGTGGAAGTTGTGGGAGATGTTGTTTGTAACACAGTGTTTCGCTGCAAAGTTATGGAAACATTTGCATAGCATTTCTGATGCATTCTTTAGGTCAAGTTAAAGCAATTCTTGTAGCTCCAGCCTAATATGGATTAACACCTCCTGAAATGAAATACTACATGTTCACGGAAATTTTCAATTGCTTCCCGCGGAGATAAAATATAAAAACAGATGTGTTACACATGCAAAGTGTCTAGTCTATGAATTTGTTAAGTAAAGTGCACTTAAACACTGCACGCATGAATGAAATTTACAAAGTAACGAGTATTTGTTTTGTTTATTTGGCATCACTTTATAGTTATTTTGTTTCAATCTTAGTCAAACAAACGCTTCTCTGCTAGTAACAATTGAATAAAAAAAGTTGCAAGCATATTCAAGATCATGCGCCTTGCTTTTAGTTTACATCTCAATCCTGAAGCAAGATGCAAACTCAAAACGTTGGACAGTCGATCTTTCGACGACCTGTTTGTCTTCATATTGGTCGCAAAACCTACGTAAATTTTAAAGAGGGCCAAGATATTAAGACCCTTACAAGCTATCGCTTCTTGTGCTTCAAACGGCTTACAGCTAAATCCTGTTGATTTCCTTCCAATTCTCTTTAATTCGATGACTAAGTTCTTCATCTCCAGCGTGATAATCGTTAATAAGCCAAACAGCCTCGTGAATGGCACACTTCTCTCTCGGGACTGGCCCACTTCACGGAACAATCTTTAACCCCAACAATATCATGCATAATAAAATAAATTCCCAAGAAACCGAACGCATCCGTCTGGAAAGAAACTTCCTTCTCACTTAATTCGAACCGGCTCACATTTGATTAATCAGAATCAAGTCCCTTTCACTCTCTGCGTCCACATAAAATCCCTTCGCAGCCTGTGCTTAACTTTAACTATCTGTTTATGCAACAACAACCGACGCTGCCATTAAAATTCCATAAATATGGTCCGCTCCACCTCCCCAGCATCATGTCACTCTGTCTGCAATTCAGGACTGAACACAATTTCGATGTTCTAACATAACTTTTCCAATCGAATCAGAGTGCTTGTTGTATCCGTTCTCCCTCTTCGGTGACCTGCACGAATCCGTCCAATTTTATTATCTCGTTTTATTTTTTCCTCACCCAAACAGAAGGCAACTGGCACTGCGTCATGTCGACGACTGCAGACGGCCAGACACCCTTTAGGCGCGGAGATGCGGCACTCGGGGATACTCGTATTTATTACACGGACGAAGCTGGATTCATACATTTTGTGGAAACTCCCGAAAAGCCCTTTTATTGCGTTCTCCTTCCTATTGCTGCTTTTTTTTTATCATCTGCTTCGGTCCCTGTCGTCAGCATTGGGTCCGGAAGCAGCGAGGACTTCGGATGGGGCTGATGTGGCAGCCGTTTCAACGCCGCCGCATTGCCTTAACAAGTCTACAATGGGGGCAGCGAACGACATTGAAAAGAGGGAATTTTGTCGCTCGACAATTTTTTTTTTTTTCTTTTTTTTTTTGACTTTTTGTCGTTCGCGTGACAACGGGACATAAAGGTTGAATGTAAACATGCCCTTAATGACATTCGTTCTAATTAAATTACTAAGAAGCGCGCACGTATCACTCCCGCGCTCAATAAAAGCGAGAGTGGGTGACGGACGTGCCATTTACTGGAAATACAATTCGCGCGAGACTCCGTGAAGTGTTGAAGCAATTAAGGACAGGAAGACTTATCTGCAGCTATTAGCACCTGTCACCCAATTGGTGGTCTACGAGTGCGCCATTCATTCGAGTCAACTCTGCCTCTCCTCTAGAGAGTGATCTTGATCCAATTCCAATTAATTTCTTCGTGTTTTCCACTTTTTCTCCTCGCCACAACTCCAAACGCTGTCATGTCGTAACGCAGCGAGGAGAAGGCGATTGGGTTGAGCGGTTGAAAAAGAAAACACTGCAGCCGCCCGACCGCTGAACAGGCCGGCGAATTTCAATTGCCCGCGAGTAATCGGATTAAAAGTCATTGCATTGGGAAAAGTTAATTTTCGCTTTAAGTCAATTACGACTGCCAGCCAAGAGGGGTCCGTGGCGGTCGCCTGCCGGAGCAGACAGAGCAGGAGAAGAGCACACGAGATTGACAAAGTGTGGCTGCTCTAGCGCTGGGCGGATCGCTCGGCGTTTTTGTTTTGCTTTCGCCTGCCCGAGACTAATTGTCAAGAACGGGATTTTCCATTAATTAGTGAGCCAGATTTGGAACTGGAATGGACGGGGATGCAGGCGACATTAGTCACGACGGAAAGGGACAGTAAATGTTATGTTTTTCTTTTTGTGTTGGGGGAGTTGAAGGGAATTGCTTTTATGCTTCACCAGATGACTCATCGAATGAGGGATGAAGGAACTGACGGAGTTTCAGTGCACACCTTGACTGTGCGAAGACAATGATTCATAAAAAATGTGACGAATCAATTTAAAACAAAGTCCTTTGGAAGAACGAGTATTTTTGATTAAATTGTCGACGTAAAGAAACGCATCTGTAATAAACTGCTGCGTTTGGTTCGTATTTTCGAAAGTGCATTTAAGTGTTTTTGACAACACAAAAAGAGAATCGCCATTACTCACTCACACGGAAAATAAAATTAGGGGCAACTGCATCTGCAACGCGTATGTTTCATTTTAGTTTTAGAGTGTTACTGAAATTATTGAATGATATTCATTTTTTTAACGCACAAACGCAGTATTGTGAATTAACAATGTTACACATTATACGACTGAAAGTTTTTTTAAAAACTTCAAGATGCACATATAATAATAATTGTACTGCGCGACAGTCCACAGAAGACCAGGACCTAGCTTGCTCATCAACTACTCGTGTTGTGCGCGCTACTGTTCTATCACGAGTAGAAAGGACCTAAAGTTTTTGCCGAATCCGAACTGCGAAGTTTGAGAAGCTTTAGACAGTTATTACTCTTTGAATGTTGTCAGCAGCTCGAAAGAGCTTGTTCAGCCGGGAATCGAACCTAGACCTTCCGCGTGTGAGTGTCGCACTCTACCCACAATTCCACGGCGGCCACAAGATCCACATGTAAAATGAAATATTGTATTAGAATTGTTTTTACTTATTTTATGGCGTTTTCAATCGATTCTGACAGTGGACTTTGTAGCAAATATTTTCCTTAGTCAAAAAGTAGACACCGTTTTAGTCCTTTGTCTCTTCTCCTTGGGGAAGAATAACAGCATCAACAAAACAAGTATTTGTTTTGGATTTGTTGGAAGGACTGTTCTGCCATTGATTTCACTTTGATTTAGTAGTCGCACAAATGTCTAAATAGGGTTAAAGCGTCGTAGAAAGATAAGATTCACAAATAATGCTTCAGACTTTTACTGATTGTAAAAGTAACGCCCATTTGTACAACAAAATCTGACAACTGATAGAAATTATTACATAAGTGTCATCAATCGAAACCCGAATGTAAAACAGTCGAGAATTAGCTTTAGTGTTAAAAATTATATTCCTCAAAATTTTACTCGCACTGACAACGTAGTCGTACAATTTGTGAACTGTATTTTCGTGATGTACGATCTTCTGATTTAGAAAGAAATTCAACGTAATTTGCTACAAAAAAGTAAGCGAACAGAAAATTTCTATAAAAACCAACAAACCTTAAATTATTTAAAAATTTATAAAAAAAATGCATTTAGTAAATACAAAACGGAAACAAGAGTATTTCTAGAAACACATCCTGTGGCCTGAATCCGAAAATTGTTTTTGTTAGAAAAACAGCAAGCAAGCAGCAAGCGCTGGAATTTTTATCAGATGAACAACCGCTTTAATTTATACCTTCAACAAATTTCAAATAATCCCTAGAATGACTGCCTTAGTTAACGAACAGCTTTATTTTTAAATGAAAAACCTCAAGGTTCAGACAATTTCCGCTGTTCTATGGAAATTAAAAATACCAGACTGTCACTTCATCATTGTTCACTTATCCCATCTCTATAAATACACAAGTTAATTGGAATGAGTTTTTTCCACTGAAATTCAATACCAGGCCAACGCAGCAGAACACGCGCCACACTCTACACTACACATGCCACACGCCATTCGGGATGAGACAATGCTGCCAGCTCACGATCCCCATCCTCGTTTATTTAATGAAAATCTGCATCTGATTAATGATGCCCAAATGCTCCACTCTAGCAACTGTTTGATAAATTCCTTTAATAAAACTACGAGTAAGGAGGGGGAACCTGGTGGTGTAAACCAACAATTTGAAATGCCAACAAGACCAGATGACATTTCGTTCAATTTCAGCCGATTTCAACAACAACGCGCAGCAGCTGGTATCGGTGTCATACTCACGACAACTGGATTATACCGCTAAATCTACTCCAAATGTGAAAGTTGCCTTTTCAAGAGTTTGCCAGAGAGTGCGCTCACAAACGTCGTGTGTTGGGAAATTGAAGAAAAATCGAATGAACAATAATCGTTACCAATAAGCGCACACCCGGTCCACCTTCGGCGCGTGGCTAATACCAGTGTGTACTTACGTGGAAAATAAAACTAAACCAACAGGGATTAATTGGTGTGATTGAAACTTGGGTGCGTGCCATCGAAGAATTCACAACTTTGGCGGAGATTCAATTCGCAAAGAAGTCAAGTTTGACGAGAGTGTAAATATTGACTGACATTAACAATCAGTAAATCATCGATTGCGCGATTAAATTGCTGAACGACACCGAAGGCGAGGAAAATACATAACAAAAAACAAAACATTGAAAGATGCAGTTATGACTTTTTTCCTCTCTTTCTCTCCTTTCAATCAACGTGTACTTCAAGCACAATTTGTTAAGCTCTGGCCATTAATCACCAAGCCACCATATAACATAATGGCGGACGGTGAGGGAATTTCTTATATTTCTCCGCGACTGTTGGCAGAAACCAGAAAACCGGTCTAGAGAGCACACACCAAATGCGACCAAATGTTGTTGGCGAAGCAGCGTTTAATCTAAAACTGTAAATGTTCAAGAAATGAGAGGAAACCCACCAAGCGAGTGAGATAGAGAGGGATAGAAGAAATGAAAAAAAAAAAAAGTGGTACAACTGTTTATAGTTAACGGCTGCTGTGTGTAATGCTGCCGTTTGTGACTTCCCTGATGCTGCTGCGCTGCTGTGTGGCATTTTGGTTAAACACCAATGACCGACAATGAAGTTGATGACAGAACCGACAGCAACCACTCATTAGCCAAGCTTCAGCACCGTGCCGACTTCAACTCAAGGTGAATTTAGCCTGGATAGTGGACAGCAAAGAGATGCATAAGTGTCCGAACGCAATTAAGGTCAAATTAATTTAGTTACACGACCAACGAAGGTATACACACACGTCAATAGCGGATAATTTATTTATACAATTTGTTCGTATTTCTGGAATGCCCCCTTGCTGCCACTGCCACTTGATGGATGTCAATTGAATATTTTATAACGGTCTCTTTAGGCATTTAGTCAACCAGATATGTGCATTTTTATGCGGATTGTCATTAGGTGAATGTCAATATGACGTAACAAATTTTTACGTAAATTCTTACGTGCTGCGGCTATGTTCACTTAGTGTGCCACATGAAATATGGGTTTTTGGACGTATTTACGTAAAAGCGAACGAAAAGAAGGCGACAGGTGACAGACCCCTAGGGGATGTTATCGTGAAGTGTGGAAGAGCTTAAAATTTCTGAGAATGAGGTTTGACACCGGTATGCAGTGCAACGTTAATGGTCGTTAACAGTCTTTAAAGAAAGTGGAGACTACGCGAGGTACTGTATAACTCATGTTACAACAAAATCGAAGTCAAATTGAGTTTAATTGTAAAAAAAAATTGTATACGATGTAAAAAGAACAGATTGATGTCTGATATTTTAAAATTAGAGGTGCTTCAAACACTGAATCAGCTTTTCGAAAATAAATTTGTCAATAAATATAATTTGCGAGTCCATACCGTTAGCTTAATAAAAACTTTAAAAAGAGTAAAACTTTGCAGAAACTCCAGTACCAGTTCCAAATATTTTCGAAAAAAAAGATGTGAAAACAAACTTACCTTGGTGGCACTTTTTTCTTTGCGTCAATATTCGCCATAAATGATGAAGACGAAGTCATCAAAGTGGACGACGGTGATGTCGAGGCAGACGACATTGCAGCGGCCGAAGTTGATGAAGTCATTGCCGGGGACATTGGTGGCGCTGACGGTTCAATTTTCGAAGTCTTTCGCTCAAAACTACTGAAAGTGTGCTCGCCACTATCGCTGGCATGTCGTTCACGTTCACTGGCAACAGTGGTTTCTGGCAATGCCGGTGCACAACTCACTGGAACAACCTCAGCTGCAACTGCCGCAACAGACTGCGTGGGCTGATGCTCATTGCTGCAGCCACCACCTCCACCAGATATCGCATTCGATTCTGATGCAGTTGGCTCATTTACCTCGATCACAGTGACAAAGTGCGATGGTTTATCCGATGAGCGATTCGGTTTCTCTAGGCTATTGCTATTGCTGGCACCGCTGTAGTCGGTGCCATTTTTCATTTCGGCCTTAGACTGTTGCTGTAGCGGCTGTTGCTGCTGAGACTGTTGCTGTTGTTCCGCATTCAGCTCGGCCGCCTTGAAACCAGATGCCAGCTCCGTGATGCATTGATTAAGTGCACCATTCTTTTGTATCTGAATATTCTTGATGTCTTTTTCTGTTCGAGAACTTTTATCTTCCGCGGTAGAAGATAGATCTAATTGTTTACTGTTTGTTGTTGTCGTATCCGATGTGCCGCTGCTGCTACCATTGTTGGTTGAGGTCTCTGTGTAGCTGGCACGTTTGCTGCTGTCGCGATTGATGGAACTTTTGTTTGTGTCACGATTTTCACGGTAGCTTATGCTCTGGAATTTTGAAAAAAAAGAAAAACAAACAAGATCAGAGTTTGTTTACAGTGAGCAAACTTCTAAGAAAACATGGCTTCCTAATTGTTAAGAACTATAGATTTATGCATGCAGAAATGTTCAATTTTAAAGTTTATGACAATGTTTCAGGAGATATTGACTAAGACTTGTCTTCTGCATGAAAACTTCGGACGTAACTAAATCTAATTCACTTGCTGTATTGCTCAATCAGCTTTAACGTCCATAAATTCTCATCAAATAGAAAACAACACCCTCTTTTCGTATACTCAATTCGCAAGTGCCTCATCAAATTTTTCTCAAATCAGACTCAGCGAAAACGTTTAGGGCATGCTGATAGACTTTTGTTTCCAGGCCCCGCCGGGCAACACTCGCGAGGGTGAAATAACAAGGAGAGCATCAAACAATCGAAAAAAAAAAAACAGAAAAATGTCCGCCCTCATCAAAGTAGCGGCACCTACAAGAGCGGCGCATATCAGGTGTTATTATGTCTGACACGTTTGGCAAATGTTTCTACACGAAGAGCTCGCTGATGCTGCTGTTGTACGGTGAGCCCGTCAAAGTGAGACGTTCCTCCATTGTCACCCCGGCTGCAGCACTAGCCAGGCAAAAAAACGTGGAAACCGATTTGCCCCGTGTTCATACAACATACCGCAGCGCAGCAGTATTGGTATAATTATTATCGATTGAGTTCATTTGTATGCCGGCCGGTTGTTGTGCCTCCTCGGAAAGGAATGTGGGTTGCCCACGCCCGGACTCCGTCTCTAACAAGGGTGCAATGGCCGAAATGATTCGTCCCTCCACAATGTTTGGACGGGTAGAACGACGACTTCGGCGAGGAGGGTGGCAGGGGTAGCAGCTGAAATGTCTTTCCACCCCAATAAAACTAAAAGACCAGCATTCTCCCTCAACCCCACCCTCACCCCATCGTCTTTCTCAATCTCTCTTTCTCTCTCCCTCTTTCGTGGGTATACAAATCGATTTTTGACTCGAGTTTTATGAGTTCGCCCGGCTTATAGGTTGTGTTCAAGTGGTCGGCATTTGCAGAAGCCTGGGAACGGCTGCGACACAACTGTGCCTTATCGGGCATCTTCTTATCGCCACACCGTTCTGGAGCGCAAACGGTTGTCTTGCGGTTGATTTGCATGTAAAACTCGTCCCCAGGCAGGCTCCGTTTGGGTGGGCTAAGTCTGCAATGTTTCATGTGTATAAATGCGAAAAGTTTGTAGCAAACCGCTTGGGGCACATCTGATTCCACTTAAGGGTTTGTGTGAGTTATCGCATCGTGTAGGCTTACGTAGCGCTTGCCGACGACCCATATTTCCCTCCAACTACTTACTGGACGCAGCATGACCTCACTGTGAACTATTTAGCGGCAGCGCTAGTTGTCGACGCGTTTATCAGTAGGAGAGCGGCGATAACATGCTTTCAATGGTAAAATGTGAGCGATTCTTTTTTAATTACTTCCTAGAAACTGCCGCTTGAACTGCATTTGAGCGTGTGTGCCGCTGCGGTGCGGAGTGTGCGTGCGGATATCATTTGAAAAGGAGGCGTGTATAATGCTGTTGATGGCAGGCCCGGCACATGGTTACAATGTGCGACGGGGCACACTTAAATCAGTATCATGCTGTGCCATCTGTCAGTTGATACGCCTCTTGTTTGGACGAAAAGTGTATAGTTTGTGTGTATGGGAGTGGGTGGTGCGGGTTATAAAAGGAAAAACCCTTCAAATAAAAAACTACATGAAAATATGGACGACATGTGTCAAGGCTGTGGGTGACATTATCCATGTGTCCTTAACAAGGATTTCACAGTAAAATTCACGAAACTGCTACAAATACGATGGCTATTTATGTTGCATAAGCTATTTATGTTGTCGTAAGAAAAATGACACTTATAATTCTGCCCTAGATGACAACTGATGATGACAAATGCTGCCAAATTTAAGTGAATATGTTTGATCGAAAAACGAATTGTTTCGAATATGTTTAATCGAAAAACAAATTGTTTCGCATTGTAGTGGTCAATAAATGTCGAAGAAGGCATACGCTACTTCAGATGACAGTTGAAATCCTGTTGGTAAATGAAAAAGCTCATTTCCTACACAATCTTAATATTTGAATGCATCCAACTCTTAAGTTAAACTAGCGATTTATGAAATCTTGCTCACAGGGCACACAGCATTTTGAAAGGATCAAAAAAAAATATTGAGAAGTCTAAATTTAGCACTCCAAAAGTCCTATTGTCTCTTAATCGACAGTAAAATTTACCAAGATCATAAAACACAACAAGTTTCACAAAATATTGACAAATCCCACGTGACTTCGAGTTTCCCTCTGGGAATCCCACAACTGCATTTAATTTGATGTAAAGCTTAATGATTCCCCAGCGGCCCCGATCGCCATAGTTTTTAACATCAACGAAGTCAATTTAAAAAAAAAATGGCCAAGACCGCAGAAGTGCCAATGACTTGTCTCCGTTGACATAGTTCTCAGTACATGGCAGAACATTCATGGAAAAATGTCATGAAAAAGAAAAATACAGAAGTGGTCTCAGTTTCGACAATTACAGATAGTTTAAGAAATTTATGAGAAGACACAGAAAATCCGATTTGTTAAGGATGGACTGGAGTAAGTTCAAAAATTGTCAAATTTCATAAATTAACTAGATGTTTGGATATTCTTTTGACAACTTCCACAACCATACAGTAAAATGTAATAAATAACTTTTCACTTCTTAATCAAATTGAATGCGTCATTTCTCTCATTTGCAAAATTTTAAAACAAAACCGCAAAAGGGGCTTGCAAAGCCTAAAAATCTTCTTTGTGATGGTGAAATAATAGAATGTAGAAGCAAAAGAGACTTTAATGTAAATAACGTTGTTTCGTCCCTCCAAAAAGAACCAAAGGGCGGTATTCTTTTAATTAGAAACCATGTTCCCACAACACCTTAACTAACAATCGACTTTTAAAGACCATCATTGTGGTTTCAGACTTCAAAGAACAAACTTGCTGTCACTCGCTTGTCATTTTCTGTCCCATCACGCCAATCAACCACCATTAAGTTCTCCATGGACCCGTAGATGCGTCTAATACCAAAGCGTACACCGGAATCCATCATTATGAATCCGAGGATATTTTTAGCTGCACAGGCGATAATTGGAGTGATCGAAAGATGATGTGCTAAAAGCAATTATGAACCCACCATCAATTTACACATGTAAACCCGATGAGGTTTAACGTTTGTGAACAATCACTTAACATGGAAACCCATCGATAAGATGTTGGTGATGTGATGCTGAACTTAAATGTGAGGTGAAAATGGAATGACGCGGACAACGTCTTCACTTCACAGCTGAAGTGGATGAAAAAAATGAAAAGCAATCGCAGCGGTTTGTGTATAAAGAATCACTGTAAGTGGCACTGTCGCTTTCAGTGGTGATGAAATGTTCTTCAATCAATCATACGCAGAAGAAGGCGAAATGGATATTCACTTACCAAACTCAATTGTGCTGACAGATCTGCTATTGCGAGTCTGAAAACTTTTTTAATCATCTTCAAAGTTGAATCTTAATCGCGCAAAATTCCATAGTGGATAACCACAGGCGTCCATCGACTGATTCGCCAATTATCGAACTCTAAGTGGAATTAAGAATTTCATTATCTATATCGTTCTCGAAATCAATTTCAGGATCGAGTGTTGTTGCTTTTGCGTAAGTCGCCGCCGTCGCGGTTTATGACTGCAAAGTGTGAGGCATGAATAGCCTCCTCTTCCAAATGAGATAAGATTTAGTAAGAAAAACAAATTTCATTAGTCGATGAGTTGAAGAGGGGAATTATTCATTTCAGACCGGAGCACACACGCACTTGAGCATATTTTCCATTTCAAGGGTTTTTCCATACAGCGGATGAGTCTACTACTGAGCTGTGTTCCCACAACGCGCAATCATATTTTGCAATTGTTTACGTTTGAGGGAAAGTTTAATTATGAGTTTATCTATACAAATGAAATTGCAAAACATAAAGCAACTCGTAGTAGGAAAATCTTATCGGAGTTGTTGTGCCAAATTGACACCAAAATGGCGTTAAGTGATAACAAGTGTTTCTTAAGTGGTTTAGGTGTGACGTTTCATTTACAACATCTAATTTTAGTAATTTATTGGGTTCATGTATGTGCTCTGTTGAAGATTTTTGACATTAACTTAGCATGAACTGGAGGTGAATGGGAGTTTTATGTGTTCCTCGGTATCGCTTCTAAAGTGAAAGATAAGACACGCGGTCAAGTAGTCGAATCCGGTTTGGTTTTGTAAAGGGTTTGTGAAATAAACCAACGGAGAGTTTATTAAAATTGATTTGAAGGTTAACGTTGTCGGAAGGTAAACAAGGTAAAGTGGAAATTAAAACAAAACAGGATTTAAATTATTTCAAAACTTGTTGCGCTTAATTTGATGGTGCGTTTTGTTAAATGAAAATTTGCCTGTGAGTGGACGTCACATAAAAATGAAGGTGCATAGTGAACAAATGATGGGAAAAATTGTATAAAAATATTACCACAGGCAGAAAAGGCGAAATTTAAATGTACTACATTAATTTAGAGCATTCGTGTGGGGTCAACAAGCTAAATTTAAGAAAGTTAATTTTAAAAACTAGGTGTTTGATGATCAGATAAAAAAGGGAGCTAATTGATCTAGTAAAACTGATCCAAAAACTAGCAAAACAGCCGATACATCCTCGGGAAAGAAGTCGCGTCGCAATAGAGGTGACATTCACATTCAAAAGAACATAGAAAATAACAGAAAAAATTATTCCAAAAAAACCTATATTCTATGACCACCAAGATGTAGGCGGCGAGGGAGTCTCTATGTCTAATTTCAAGGAAGATCCATTGCCTGGACTTCCACTTCTATGCAAAGCGATTATAAAATCTTTGGAAAAACATAGCTTTCGATATCAGCGACAATACCCGTCCACACATACGTAGGTTGCCTTTTATATTTCAGGATTGGGCAACCCTAGTGTTGCAATCTGGCAACTGCCAGCTCTATCGTAAAGTTTGACATTTTTGAGGTTATACGTACTCAGAACGTTTTAACATACGATCGCTTTATGTGTTGTTTACAGTATCTTAAAAGATTCATCTCGCCCAAAAAAATGGAATTAAATCGTGAAAATTTTCGTGATTATTTTTTGCAACTTTCGACATGGATTAACTCAACAACAGTGCATCGATGAACTATGTTCAATTTTTGGCGAAGAGGCTCCATCAAGGACCAGTGTTTATCGATGGTATGGTGACTTCAACGGATGTCATAGTTCACTCCAAGACGAATTTCGTGAAGGTCGTCCAAAATCAGTTGATGTTCCGGAAATCATTGATGCTGTGCGCCAACTGATATTGCAAGATCGTCATGTAACCTATCGTGAGATTGAGACAACCTTAGGCATTAGTGGGACCGGCATACATTCAATCTGGCATAAACATTTGACCGTCAAAAAAATTTGTACGTATTGGATCGCACACAATTTGTCAATCGCTCAAAAAAGCTGGTGTCGATTGGTCGAAAGAAATGTTCCAAAAACACGATCGCGGTGCTTCGAAACACGTCTATGACATCGTGATAGGTGATGAATCGTGGATTTATCAGTGCAGCATGCAGTCGACTGTATGGTTGTTTCAAATTGGGCCAAATCCAACAAAAGTTGCTTGAGCACGAAGCACTTCCAAGCAAATGGTTGCCTGTTTTTTCGGAAAAACTGAACATGTTGCAAGCGTACCACTAGAACAACGCAAAACAATTCTGAAGTGGTACACAACCATTTGTTTGCCAGTTGTGTTCCAAGAAATCAGGAAAACCAACCGCCGAAGATGGATCACTCTTCACCGTGACAATGCAAGCTCTCACACATCGGCTCAAACAACAGCATTCTTGAGCGCTCGAAACATCGATTTGATGAGTCATCCGCCATATAGTACTGACTTGACACCGAATAACTTTTCTTTACTCCCGTACGTAAAAAATAAAAGAGAGGTCAACGTTTTTCAACACCTGAAGAAGCGGTTGATGTGTTCAGAATGCATGTTTTGGAGATACCTCAATCAGAGTGGCAAAAGTGCTTCGACAATTGGTTCAAACGCATGCAAAAGTGTATAGATCTTAATGGGGAATATTTTGAAAAACAATAAAGCTATTTTCGATGATTTATATTTGTTTTTGTTCTCTAATCCTTAAATATAAAGGGCAACCCTCGTACGTCACAAGTACTTGCTGAAAATATGAAATTTTGTTGTTGGTCGTTGTGGGCTGTAGCATGACACAAATATTGTTTTTTTTTATTTAATTTTGTGGGGATCACACATTTAAGCAATCCGAATAAAATTTTTAACATTCAAGCATTCACAGCTTTAGGGACAAGAATAAAATAATCTTTATAGCTCTTAGTTCTCTCCCGTGAAGGCCTCTTGGCATATACTTTTTACCGACTCCAATGTCCAAATTTGAAAAGCTCTTTCATTGAAGTTCAGCGCTGGAAGCAATTCGAAAGAGGTGTTGTCGTCGAAAAGTGCGAGGCGAAAGTTATGAAATTGAACCCGAGAACTTCACATCACCTACTGAACTACGGCGCCCACTGTCGACGACCGTAACATACTACGTGCATACATATGTATGTTTTTTGTGTCGAATCTGATGTTGAAATCTCTGAATTATGGTATATCGAAAGTTATGCAAACTTAGCCGTCCGGAGCTAGAACAAAGTCAAGGAGACAATATCCCTCAGTTGTGGGATAGCATTTTTTTGTAATGTTGAATTCTGTGAAAGATTTTTCAAATATTCTAATAAACAAAGATTTTTTTTACAAAATATAAAGGATCGCTTAGTGGAAAATCCAGCTATTTTATTTGGTGTACATATAAATTGTGTTTTTTCTTTCATGTGGAACCCAACTTCCTTGCTTTTGAATATATCCAGCTGCTTTTAAACGTTTTTACAAGGCTGCTTGAGCGACACCTATAGACTCTGCGAGCTCTTCTTGTGTTTGGCAAGAATCTTCATAGAGTAATGCTCCCAGTTCTTCAACTTCAAACTTTTTTAAATGCCCAAGACGTTCATCGTTTTCTAAGCCAAAAACACCACTTTTAAATTGTGCAACCACTTTTGGCACGTTAGCACAACTAGTGCATACTCACCATAAAATTCCACCAAAATACAATGTCTTTCGGCAGCAGGTTTAAATTAATGTTATGAACATGACTTCTCCGCAAAAACACTTTTTCGGGCACAAAGTTCGACATGTTTGAATGAAAATAAATAATTTGTGTTTATGCTTCAAATGAATGACATTTACCGAAATGACGTACAATGACAGTTGCTTCCCAACGCATGGTGCAGTGGAATAATACAAGTTACGCAATCTTTTAGCAAACCCCACAAATGAAGATATAAACCCAATTTTGCAAGATTACAATAACTCTGGGGTGGTTGTAAGCAGACTTACCACAAGAACAATGTTTGTTTAAGACATTCATTTAATTTATTTTGCAAATCTTTAAGCAACGAAATGAAGAACTTTAGCTTGTGAAAAACTCCACAGTTAGGAATGTATTCCCTTACAAGTAAAGCACACATTTACACAATGACTGCATGATGACAAATTCTACTTAGAACAATAAAGCCATATGATGACACTCCGGTGGGTTTATTTTCTTAAAATTGTCATCAGTGCGGACCCTTTATACCAGTTTCCATTTTGAGTGCCAATGTCCAGGAGTGATCATAATTTTTAAAAAAACTTTTGTTTGCATTGTGCTATTGATTAAGTGAACAATACATTTATATTTGCACTTGGTCACACAATTCATTGTCCACTCATTAAATTTGGACGAAAGTGTCTAAGTCATCCTAGTAATTTTGACAAGAAAATTTGCCCTACACCATCATTATCATGAAGTTGCCCAGTCAGATCCAATCAATCATCTCTTTTCTTCTCTCTTTGCAATTAACGGACTTTGGATGTCAGAAAAACCAATAATTTCGTCACAACTATTGTTGTTTGACATTTCCGCCTGATACCGCTTGTCATCTCGATTGATTCCTGATAACAAGTGGGAAACAAAAACACTGCCATGTCATTATGTAAAGCACTCAGGAACGTTTCCACACCCGTCATAAACTTTTCACAATTTCTACTAGTTAATGCACAACATTCTTGAGTCATCTATAAATGAATTCCTTTGCAGCGATTGTGTATTAAGCGAAAAATCGAGAAGAACGCAAAATTTGTCAATGCAAAGGAGACACAATTTGACAGCTGAGTAATAGCACATAACCTTCGCAGAGTGAACGCACCCATTGGACGAATACAATCGAAAATGCACTTGACACCCCATTGTGCTCTTGAAATAACCATAGCTACACACATACACACTTCCCCCGAGATTAGGCTTAATCTAGCGACAGTGTCGGTTGTTTTTGTTTCTTGCCCCTGATAATATCTGGAGAATCTATTCGCTTTGATGATAACAAATAAGAAGCACAAATCCAATTCCAAAAAAGCTGCAAAAATTTATTCGAGTTAGGGAGTGTTCTTAAATGTTTCGTTACCCCTTTTGTCCAGAATTTAAATTTATCCTTAAACGATGACATTATCCCCTCAGGTGAGTTTAATTTTCACAATACAAAGCTTCAGTTTCACTGGAAATGCACTCACAACACACAGAAATGCACAATGGGAAAACAGAATGAATCAGAGCTTGAATATGCGCACAACTTTCATGGTTCACACTTGTTTACTTCGAAAATCCGAGCAAGGACACGGTCAGAATGCACAACACCTTTGTGTGTTTCTTTCTGTGCGTTTCCAGACGAAATCGAAAGAAAACGAACCGCACGACGTAGTTTGAAATCGTTATCTGACCGAGAGAGGGACCGCTGAAACTTTCCCAGTCGAAATATTTAGCCGCGTACTTTTTCGGTATTTGATGAAGAAAATTGTTTTAATGTGTGTGCAGAGAGAGAACACGCGATAAAAGTGAGAAACGATAGCAAATGGAATGAGATAAGATAATGGGTCGGCTGAAACCCTTTCCCGATAAGGTAAGACATACGGCAGCCGCTGTGCACTGTATCTGTGGTTTTGGTGCTGCGGACGCGAAACGAAGTTAACCTGTAGCGCGATCGGTCTGGTGAGCAACGACCATCGGCCCGGCCGACAACGTCTCCCCCACTGGCTGGCGGGGCCAACAGGCGATCACAATCACACCTGCAAGGAATGGACAATGAGTTTAATTGTGACGCATGAACAATTGGCTGATTCACTTTCACCCAATGCACACTAAAGGCCCGCGAAAGAGAGGACGGCATGGAAGAGCTCCCCGCTGTGCGGCGGAAATGTGCCATATCGTCTGGCTAATAGATTTGTCTACAACGTCGTCGGTTAGAGGAATTTGCATTTTCATTTGGACTGGCCCGAGCGATTCGTTGAAGGCGGATGCTGTTGTGCGACACGTAGGCATTTCTTTCGCGTGCAGCAAGTGCTTACACACGCGGCACAAAGTGGTGGGCGCTTGTGTGTCCTCAAGAGAAGATGAAAGTGCACTATACAGTGATCGCTTGCTTTGGATTGTGCTTTGAAGGTGCGCAGTCTCTACCATGTTGTTAGAAAATTCATCACTTTAGGCCATTTAAAGAGTTAATTGTTTCTCCATGTATGCCGCTACACGCACGGACGCAGCAATGTGTAACCGAAACTAATGGCATGCAGACGTTTCTTTTATTTTGTGTTTCTGTTTGTTTTTTGGTTTCGTTGTCTTAATTGGTTACAGTTGTAAAGTTCGAAAACGAAAACGGCCGCGGAATTGAGTGCTCCAGAGTTTGGGCATTCGCATCACGCACACGGGGGCTTTGATTTCATTTGGGATGAGTTACAAGCATGTGGCGTGCATTTTAAGATAAGAGGTGTCTAGGGGCCGATAGCAGGCATGAACGAAATGTGTTCCTCGAACTGGCAAGTGATTAACAACTTAACGACGCATTCGAATGGTTTTTATGTTTTCTCCGCTGTTCCTCTGTGATCAACATCACAAAGAGGTCAATCGAATACTTTTTGTTTTTTGAGCGTGAACTGGATTAAGTAAAAACAGCTCACAAGCAAAAAATACATCCAGTGGTTCCATGCTTCGTGAACACCGCGTAGAACAGCAGCCCAAGGTGGGGATGAATGGACATTTAAAATTGTGGACGATTTTTGTGGCCTCTACTGTCCTGCCACGAGCGCATAAATTTCCACCTGCTCCATGGCTGCGCAACCGAACGAACCTGTTGTGAAGGAAGCCCGTCTTGCGGGTCTTTGTTTTCGCTTCGCTCTCCCTCTTCGCCGTTTTTGCTCGTCGCATAATCCCGTTTTGTCCTGTTTTTCGCCTGCACACACATATTTATTTAAGCATGCATTTCACTTTGAACCCAACTGACCGTGGTGTTCCACTGCTGGTTTCCTTCCTTTTGTGGCGTGTCCTTTATTGTTCCTTTTCTTCTCGCCATCATCGTCGTCGTCATACTTGTTTGTGGTTGGGCTCGTTGAAATTTATTCTTCATGGTTTCCTGTTTGGTGATTTGTTTGTGTTTATTTTGTTTTGCATTTTCCCATCGATGCGGCGCGAGGGCGCGTCGTATGAATGGACCATGCACATCTTCCAGCAGCGACCCGATGACGGTGAAAGATGGATGGACGTTTTGTTTTAAAAATACAATTATAGGGTAGCGCTTTTCGTTGCGGGGCTAAAATAACATCTGCTCACGCCCAAGTGATAGAAGTGGCGTGGCGCCCTTCGCGATATGCTCCGTGTAAGTTTGTGCGGTAGTGTGTACTCTTAGACGAAAGATGTGCCTGAATTGGTTGGTTTTCAGTGTCGCTGTCTCGTTTACTGAACTTAAGTTTATTTTTAAAGTTACATAATAAGTGCGTCCAAATGAAATTAAAAGCATTCCTCGCATCGGTTTTATGTGAAGAGGAACTGTCAGCAATGCACTGAAGGTTGTAACAGGAACGTCATCAGCATGAAATGCCTTTATGACTAATGAGTTCAACCATTACTGCAGCCGCGACCTTTAACGGGCAGCTGCAAGAAGTTTGAAAATATTTTAGACAGAAACCATTTCTTTTAACCTTGTGAAACCGGAAATGAGAAGGCTTCCTCTGTTGTTTCCTCCCAATCAACGTCGTGCCAGCTTATAAGGGAAGAAGACTTAAGATTCATACATTGGACAAGCTTACGTTTTTCACACTTCTTTCGGCTTCGTCGTCGACTCCTGTTGCCAACTAATTTTCCCACTGTTCAGAGATGAATTTAACTGCTTACATTCTCATTTCAAGGACACCAATTTTAAACAGGTCATATACATACAGTTGTGTTCATAAAAAAAGCAGTGCTCCTCAAAATAGACAGATAATTTTCTATTAATTCAAATTGTTTTATTATTTTTTCAAAAACGTACACAAAAGTAAAGTATTTCAGTACATATAATAATATAATATAATAAAATAAAATAAAATGGAATAATAAAAATAAAAATAAAAATAAACGCTGTTTATAACTTTTAACTATTTTTTTTTTTTGGTCGTAGTAATATTTCGCAGTTCTTCATAAAAATAGCAGTGTTTAGAATTGTGCTGTGCCTAGACAACAGAAATCAATGAAACAATATGTAATTGTTATTATTTACAGCTTACCATTATTACTTTGTAGAAAAGTCTTTGTTTTTTATCACTGCCCTGCATCTTCGTGTCATTGAGTCCACCAGACTCCGACATCTCTCAACTGGCATAGCTTCCCATGAGTCGCACTACCTCCCACAATTCCTTGGCGTTTTTTGGTTTGGACTCATGGACAGAATTTTTAACATCACTCCACAAGTTCTCAATGGGGTTTAGGTCAAGAGATTGTGCTGGCCACTCCATAACGGTTATTCTTTTTTCATCAAACCAAGATTTTGCCCGTTTTGACGTATGTTTTGGGTCATTATCTTGTTGATATACTCAAACTAGTGGCATTTCCTCCTCGGCATATGTCAGCATAACCTCTTCTAAAATTTTAACGTACTCAGCACCGTGCATTATACCCTTGATAGGATATATAGGCACAACAATATTGTATGAGAAACAGGCTCAAATCATTAGTTTTGCTCCTCCGTGTTTAACAGTTTTAACTGTATAAAGGCGATTATTTTCTTCATTCTTTGGTCTTCTTACATATTCCCGACGACCCTTGGGCCGGACTATTTGGCTTTCATCGCTCCACAGAATATTCCTCCACTTCTCCTTAGGCCAATCTTTGCGAATGCCAATCTTTTTTGCACAAACTTTTTTGTCAAAAGCGGTACTTTTCGCGGGATTCAAGCTGGAAGTTTAGACTCTAGAAGACGTCTTCTAACCGTCACAGCACTCACCGAAAGTTGGAGTTCATCCCTTATCTGTATGGGGCTTATTGAAGGGTTCTCCTTTGCCATGTTGATCATTTTTCGATAAGTTCGCTTAGCCGTCACTCTTTTTGGACCGCGAATTTCGGGCCTAGTTTTCCAGTTTAGCGCATGACTGACCATTTTCGCTGAACATCCTATGATTTCCTGCATTGAAGCATATGTTTTTCTCTCCGAACATATGTTTCATCAACATATGTTTTTGATCAAATTCCGCATATCTTCGGTACAATGTTTTGATCGACCCATATTTCTAACTTTAATGTATGTTAATAAAAGACAACATATACAAAAACATTCACTTACCAAACAAGAACACACAAATATTTTTTAAACTCTAAACAACAATTTCTGAGACACTTTATGGTAAAACCAAAAAACACTGCTGTTTTTATGAACAGGCTTCAATCAAAAGATTTCAATGAATGAGTGAAAGAAGGAGAAAGTAAGCCTTTATTTTTTATTTCTGGTATGCTATCTTAGCTACCGGAAAATAAAATAAAACAGGATATACATTTTGAAAAGGGATATTCTCAGAAATATGTTGCTATTTTTATGAACACAAGTGTAAATCGAGTGCAAGACTATCCGCCATGCACATATCGAGAAAACAGGTCACATAATCTGTCCATATGGAAAACGTTTCGGTATCTATTACGATTTTTTATTTTGTCATAAGTTCTTACTGTGTATTTTAGCTGTTGAAGGTCCTTTCTCACTTGCATAACTGGTAAATGTTTCGAGTTGAGATCAATGTTTCATTTTGGCAGAGCCATCGAAAGACCTATTTGTAACGCAGTATTGAATTTAAAAGCCACTGATGTTACTATTAATTATAATAATTATTGGCGCGATAGTCCACAGGGTGACCAGGGCCTAGCTTGCTCATCAACTTCTCGTGTTTTGCGCGCTACTGTTCCCTCACGAGTAGGAGGGACCTATAGTTTTTTGCCGACTCCTAACGGCGAAATTTGAGAAGCTTTGTTAGACATTTATTACTCTTTGAGTGTTGTCAGCAGCTCGAAAGAGGGGGTCTAGTGAAAAATTCGAGGTGTTCAGCCGGGAATCGAATCTAGACCCTTCGGCGTGTGAGCGTCGCACTCTACCCACTACGCCACGGCGGCCATATAACTATTAGAAGATAAAATATTAAGGGGTGATTATTTAACTATTATCTCTCTAGCAACACTGGTTTAAACAGCTGACGAACGTTTCGTGTTTTGTTTCACTGTCAAACATCTTCAGTGTGGTCTACCAGGTATACCAGTATGAAATGAGCGTCAAGATACAAATGTCTCGATAGGGAAAATTTGTTGTGAACGAGCCCTTATTTTTTTTTTTTTTTTTGTTTGTTTGCTATAACATCTGTGAAAAATATTTAGTATACATTAAGTCATTGAACAGACAATATCATATTTTTTCATCGTGTTAAAAATGTCGAATTTTGTACCAGAAAGTGATGATTTGCGGAAAGCATTAATTTTTTTTTTATTTGAAGAAAAGTGCTGCAGAGTCGCATCGAATGCTTGTCGAGGCATATGGTGATCATGCTCTATCAGAAGCAGCATGCAAAAGATGGTTTCAACGGTTCAGAAATAATTATTTTGATGTGAGAAATGAAGAACGTGGAAGACCACCAAAAAAGTTTGAAGACGCCGAATTGCAAACGATATTGGATGAAGATGACACTTTGAGTCAATGTTAAATGTTGCACAACAAACAATTTCTGACAGTTTAAAAGCTATGGGAAATATTCAAAAGTGTGGAAAATGAGTGCCACATGAATTGAATGAAATGGGACAGATGGGAAACCGAAAAAAAGACTTGTGAAATTTAGCTTCAAAGACACGAAAGAAAATCGGTTTTGCATCGGATTATTACTGGCGATGAAAAATGGATTTATTTTAAGAATTCTAAAATCATGGGTTAATCTGGGACAACCATCATCATCGACTGCAAAACTAGATCGATTCGGCAAGAAGACAATGCTGTGTGCTTGGTGGGACCAGAAAGGTGTGCTGTACCACGAGCTCCTAAAACCTGGTGAAACCGTTAATACTGATCGCTACCGACAACAAATGATCAATTTGAACCATGCATTGAGGTCGCCGTGGCGTAGTGGGTAGAGTGCGACGCTCACCCGCCGAAGGGTCTAGGCTCGACTGCCAGTTCAACACCAATTTTTCTAATATTTCACGGCACCACTTCTTTCGACAACACTCAAAGAGTAATAACTGTCTAAGAAAGCTGCTCAAATTTCGCCGTTCGGAGTCGGCAAAAAACTGTAGGTCCCTTCTACTCGTGGGAGAACAGTAGCGCGCACAACACGAGCAGTTGATGAGCAAGCTAGGCCCTGGTCCCCCTTTGGACTGTAGCGCCAACAATTATTATTATTATTATTGATCGAGAAACAACCAGAATGTGCCAGAAGACACGGCAAGGTAATTTTGCTCGATGACAATGCACCTGCACACAAAGCAAAACCGGTTCAGGATATAATCAAAAGACATGGCTGGGAGCACCCGGCGTATTCACCAGACTTGGCTCCTTCCGACTATCGTTTGTTTTCATCGATGGGACAAGCATTGGTTGAGCAGCACTTTGATTCCTACGAGGAGGTCGAAAATTGGGTTTCTGTTTGGTTTGCTTTAAAAGACAAACAATTTTATTGGCGTGGTATTCACAAATTGCCAGAAATGTGGTCAAAATGTGTAGAAAACAATGGCCAATACTTTGAATAAAATGTTTTTACTTTCGCATAAACGCTGTTTTAGTTTCAAAAAAAAACGCTCATTTAATACCGGTATACCTGGTATAACTTAACCATGAATCGTCTCACAAACGAACAACACTTGCAAATTGTTGAATTTTATTATCAAAATGCATGGTCTGCTTAGAAAGTTAATCGTGCGCTTCTTCCATTTTATGGTCAAAAATGGACGAAGCTCATTTTTGGCTCAATGGGTACGTAAATAAGCAGAATTGTCGATTTTGGAGTGAATATTAGCCAGAAACATTGCAAGAGCTACCAGTGCATCCAGAAAAAGTCACATTTTGGTGTGGTTAATGGGCTGGTGCCATCATTGGACCGTACTTCTTCAAAGATGATGCGAATCGTAACGTAACTTTGAATGGTGAGCTCTACGGTGAGATGATATCCAACTTTTTTTTGCCCAAAATGCAAGAGCTTGATTTGCATGACATGCGATTTCAACAAGACGGTGTCACATGCCAGAGAGCAATAATGGACTTCTTTAGAGGCGAGTTCGGTGCAAATTTTATTTCACGTTCGGAACCGGTATATTGCTCGCCTAAATCATGCGATTTAACGCCTTTAGACTATTTTTTGTGGGCCTATGTTTAAGCTCATGTCTATACAGACAATCCCGCTTCAATTGATGGAATGATTGAATGGAAGACAACATTGAAGCATTTATTCGTGAGATACCGGCCGAAATGTTGGAAAAAATATGCCAAAATTGGACAAAGCGGATCGACAATTTGAGGCGCAGTCAAGGTAAACATTTGCATAAAATAATCTTCAAAAATTAAATTAAGTGGACCGTACTATCGATTTAAATAAAGATTTCATGCATTATTCTAAATATTATGTTATTTTTTTTTTGAAAAATATTTCTATAGCTTTAAAAAAAATCACCCTTCAAAAAGTCAATCGACTCGTATAAACACCTCAGCAAATGAGACTAAATATATTCCTACAAGAATTTCCCGCAATACAAGCCACACAAAGAATGTACACCAGTTTGATTTTAAGTTCGCCTTCGGAGGCACAGTTTAAATTTGGCCATATGTAATTTTTCAATTTGCAATAATCGAATATAGGAAATTATTTCTGGAAGTCTCTTTAACGTATTAATGTATGTTTTACAGGAGGAGTACAAGGCTTTCGCCGACTGAGAATGAAGTGAAAGTCCACTTGGTGTATTGTCAACTCAAAGGTTGTGCCGCGAATCTCAACAGTATAGAAATCTATCCGCGAGAGCACTTGCGCACTTAGTCACATCGCCACGAAGGCCACACGGATTCTGACGTATTAACATATTTAACACATTCATTGCGTAAACTAGCGACGCAATTAACTCTACACCAATCGACTTGAATAACACTTCAGACTCGCTGATTTCTTGAACGTCTATGGTATTGCTCATTCATACCATTGCGACGTCTGCTGTTCCTCTACAGAGTGTAAATTGTGATGCGATCGCAATAACCTCACCAACTTAACCTTACTCTAATCTTTATGAGTATGCCATAATTCATTGCAGCTCATCGTTATTCACAGTTATCTTAAAACAAAAAAAAATGGACAGACACTCTGTCAGTTGAATGCAAGAACCATCTGATCGAGGAAGTGTAATGTGAAGGCTCTTCAGAAGAGCGTTAGTTAAACGATAGTCATAAAGTTTTTAGTTTTTATTTAATTTTAAATTAATAATTAATTGATGGGATTCAAGCTGCGGGTATTCTTTCGCTTTTCAGGTGATGATCATTATTCCGAACCTTATTATGTCTTAAGTGTTGTAATAAACATAAATCCTTCTTATATTCTTAAACAAACGAGACCCTTGAATACTATAACAAAGACTACTCCATGTTTTAATTAAATTAAATTATATAATTAAATTAAATTAAATCATATAATTAAAATTTTCTGTATGTAAATTTGTATTTAACGTCAACTTAATATTTTTGGCATGTTCTTGTTTATAGAACAACAAGAGCTTAAAGAAAGAAACAAATTTCTTACAGTCAAAAATGATGGGAGAGGTGTAATGTTGGGGCCTCTGGTTTCGAAATTAAGCTTCGATGGAGTAATGAACTACCACCACATTTATTATTAAGACGTCCGCTACAGGAAAGTGTAAAACATTATGTCAGCGGAACAATCTGTTTTTATCAAGAAAATTATTAAAAAACACAGCACTGCTGCTATTATTCAGACTAAGCTGACGTGTCTTTACATTCTTAAATGTCAAAGATCATTTATGATGCCATTTAGAGAGAAAAATTATGAAAACCTATTTCTTCTTCTTCTTGTGGACCTACAGTCCGGGGGGGACCTGGGCCTCAACCAACATGCCTCTCCTGCCAGCACGATCTTTCGCCAGCTGTCTTCAGTTGCGTGCTCCAAGTTGGTTGAGGTCTTTCTCCACTTGTGTGTGCCACCTTAGTCTAGGTCGTCCTCTGTTGCGTTGTCCCAATGGCTCGGGTTCAAAGACTTGAAATGAAAACCTAGTTAAAGTTGCAAAAGTCTTAAAACTAGGTCTTAAAGAACAATTGAAAATAGATCTAAAGTTCCAAAAATTTGTGAAATTCTAAACCACTTACAAAAAGTTACATGGTGAAAAGAAAGAGTAACAAGGTACAATGCAAAAATCCCCTTTTGCGGATGAATTTTTTGTTTTAACTCTTCATTGCATTAATAACAAAGTGGCAGCACTGACGCATTTGACAATTCGAAAGAGTGCAAAGATAACTTGCACGTATAAGCGATTTGAGGGCAGAAGCTGTATGAAGACAGTACAAGAAATACTCAAACGAATTAGCCGGTTGCATTCGTCGCCATCAAGGATTCGCCAGCAATAAGCATCTCGGAAATAATGCACCTCAATTCATTTTTAACACTCCTTCGGACGTAAGTAAAATTTAGAGACTCGTTCTTTAGCCGTGCTACACGAACATGGAATGTTCTTTTCAGCTCAACTTTTCTCCCTCATTACAATTAACAGGAATTTAAAATCAATGTGCACAAGTAACTTCTCTTGTTGTCATCTTTTCAACGTTGGGTCCGTTCTGTAACTTAATTCCGGCCATTTATGAGTAAATAAATGAAAAATGAGTTCAAATAGTTTTTGACGCATCGTTTAAATTTGCTCTTTGTGATGTAGCATGTATATTGTTTCAATAAAATTGAAAGAATTACACGGCAAACTAAAGACTACAAAGCTGCATTTGGATTTTTGTAAGATCTGGCTTCGTAGCGACTTTTTATGCTTTCCTGTCAAATGAGTGGTCGCCGTGGCGTAGTGGGTAGAGTGCGACGCTCACACGCCGAAGGATCTAGGTTCGACTCCCAGCTCAACACCAATTTTTGGAATTTTTCACGGCACCACCTCTTTCGAGCTGCTGACAACACTCAAAGAGTAATAACTGTCTAAGAAAGCTTCTCAAATCTCGCCGTTCGGAGTCGGCAAAAAACTGTAGGTCCCTTCTACTCGTGAGAGAACACTAGCTCGCACAACACGAGTAGTTGATGAGCAAGCTAGGCCCTGGTCCCCCTTTGGACTGTAGCGCCAACAATTATTATTGTCAAATGAGTTTAAATGCCGAATATTTTTAATCTTACGCAACAACAAGGAGTCGGAAGTAATCAAGTCGAAATAATAAGTTGAATTCTCTTCTCATTAGGAATCCACTTCCATTTATAAAATTAGTGACGACAATTAAAATAAATTAATCCCGAGACACGGCAAACATTAAGGCCTTTTTGTCAGTCATCAAAAAAACTCCGAAGACGAAGTAATAGCCTATAAAACAGTCTTCTCAAGACGATTTGTAGTGTCACGGTATTAAAAGCATTGTGCTTCGACATCCCGGAATAAGCGGCAGCCACAAACGCTTCACTTTCAACACATTCGCATTCTGAAGTTCATCAGCGAATAAATCAAATTTTAAACAATTATCTGCCTCCTTATCATTTGCATTCGAACTCTTGCGTCCAGAAGCATTTCCAAATCTCCAGAGATTGAGGTTAAGAAGCCATTTTAGTTTGGAATAATAAAACCCCCACGTGTTGTGATTACTAAAAAAAACAAAGAATGAGAGGAACAGGCCACAGAATACAGTCATAAAGTTTCCATGGATATTCAAATGATTTTAATTAACACTTCACTCGCCGCCGGAGAGCAGGAGTGTGAGAGGGAGGGGAGAAGGCGTAGAAAAAAGGTAAAACGATACGGCAGAGGCATCAAAAACAAAAAGAAAACCCTCAAGAAAAACTCGTTCACCCATCAAAACGATGACTAGGTAGGAATACTAACTGCTGGACGGCCGCAAGAAATGCGCCATTATGCGTTCATTACTGTGACTACTGACTACTGACTACTGGTGCGCCGTTCTCTAGGCGACACCAGCCCCACCCCCTTGCATCAGCTGGACGAGAAGGAAATAACAAAGAAAAATTGAGAAATAATGCGCAGCGCAATGTGCTTCCGGCGATAGCCCCGATTGAAGACTTCGATTTAAAATAAACTCATTTTTGGTTTTCGGACGTGCTCAGCTCCACCGCGCTTGCATAATAATTTTTATGTCGAATGATTAGGAGCCACGATGATGGCTTGAGAAATCCAACTGATCGCATTGCGGACGGAAGATTTGAGGTAGAGACAGAGAGAAGTAATTTCGGTGAAAAATCAATAAAGTTGCTCGGGTGTTTATGATGGCACTTTGCTTCGTTGTCATTGTCGTTTACATTCCGTGGGGAGGAAGAAGAGAGTAGGACCAACACCGAAAATAACAGTCATTAAAATTCGTTGTGAAACAATAGAACATGAGAAATGCCGCCTTGATTGCTGTCTCTGCCGAAGACAACGATGAAGATGTGTCCAACACAGACACGGAATTCGTAGAGACGCTGTGGAAATATCTTCTCCTTCATCAGAGTCAGGGATGCGGCGGTATGCCTCCCCACTGCTGTGCAAACGAAGCATAATAAAACGAGGCAACTAAGGTTCTGTGTCTGAAGGGCACCCTGCGTAACAAAAGGAAGTTACTTTGCCGCTATGCGAAGAGGAGTTGACTGCAAGTTGCTGGTGTTGACGAAGGTTGGACTATTTAACCATGAACCAGACGGGACAGAGTTGAGTTTTGGTGTGATTTTGAGTGGTAATGTTGAATTGTGAAGACGAGCAGCACTTATTGATTTGTCAATTCTTTTGAGTGCTGCCAAGTAGGACTCAATTTCGGTTGCACTATTTGCTGCAGTTATTTGAAATCGAAGTTTGAAAGGATGAGTTTTAAATTTGCTTTTCGTTGAAAGAAGTTTTCTCTTTTGAGTGCTGCCAAATTTAGTGAATTTCGGTTGCACATATTGTTGCAATCATTTTGAACTGAAGCTTAAAAGGATAAGTTTCAATTTTTAATTGAATTTTTCTTTGGAAACTCTTTTATGCCTTTTAAGTGCTGCCAGTTTGACTACATTTTGTTATTTAATTTTTTCGATGGAAACTCTTATTGTTGTTATTGCTGCAAAGAGTCATACTTGGATCAAGAGACCGTCCCGTGAATAACCGATTAGACAGCAGCAGAAGATGCCCATTTATTTAAAGTAAAAAATACGATTTTCCGCAATGATGTACGAAATTGTTCATGTTTTTAACCATGCCAATCCTACATTTAATATGAAAATAGGATTTCCGTCCCTTCGACTAACTAGCTTGTCAATATGTAGATTTCTTCTGATTGTGGCAAAAGAGCGGCACACACAGCATGGGTTTTTGCCGGAAGAAGCTAGACCCGTTACGTTTTCTGTTCTCGAACTCACAATACATTAAAAACATCCGGTAAATGCGTTGCGCTAATTTTAAGGAAGACATCCTGCCAGCCATCTGAACAAAAACAAGGAAAGACACTGTTTCAATGGTTGGCAGCAAATTTGTGGGACAGTTGAAAATGGATGCATTGTGGACGTTAATATAATGTGAAAGGGATGCCGCAAAGAAAGGAACATTGAGCAGAGAATTTGTCGACAAAGCACACCAACGGACACCAGCACGACCGTGGCAACAAAAAGGGAACACAATGAAGGGATGAATGGACAAAATCGATTTTCGGGGTCAACTAGAAAAGCAATTACAGCCTATAAATTTGTGTGGATTAGGGATGATTGATGATAATTCTTTTTGGGGGGCTCATGAACTTTTAGAGTGAATATTTTGGACTTGTATTTTCATTGAAGCGAAGAGTTTTGGAATGAGGAAAGTGTGGTGAATGAAGGAGATATATTTGTTATGTGGTAATTGCAATTTTGCGTGCTTCAAGGTTTTCCAAAAAATAAAAATTTTAAAAATGGGTGTATTCAAGCTTCGTTCTAATACACTGTTGGGGAAATTTAGAACTGTCCTCAGGAATATTGAACAAATTATTATTGTATAGCATTCAAATGGCACCTTAAAAAATTTATTCGAAGATTTGGTTTTTTCTTAAGTACTTGTCGCAAATTTTTCTTTTTAAATGACGAATACTAGTAGATGACCAGCAAACAAAATTTCTTTTGTTTCTCACTCTCCCTGGTGGCTACAAAACGAAAGACGAAATAGCAATAAAAATGCTTTGTCTCAATTATAAAGAAAAACATCGTAGAATGCGTTGTACATCACAATGCAATAATTTCACAAAGTGAATTTTAAATTTTTCAAAAGAAAGAAAGGCGAAGAACACACATAATAACAGGGCTAGCTCGCTCATCAACTAGTCGTGCTAGGACCTACAGTTTTTGCCGAATCCGAACGGCGAAGTTTGAGAAGCTTTCTTATACAGTTATTACTCCTTGAGTGTTGTTAACCGCTCGAAAGAGGGGGTGCGTGAAAAATTTAAAAATTCGTCTTGAGCTGGGAATCGAACCTAGACCTTCGGCGTGTGAGCGTCGCACTCCACTACTACACTACGCCACGGCGGCCACGAGAAGAACACACATACCTAAAGTAAATTCTACTAACAACAAAAACTGGAAGCATGCATAAGTATCATTTCGAAACTTCACAAAAACTAAAGCACCAAACAGGCTATTAGTGTGATTATGCAAATGTCACGTTTTACTATCAACGGAACCATTAAATGCATATAAACCCACTGGACACCAGTGTCGAATGATTGGAAATAGATTAAGCGCAGCAGGTTTTACACATGGAATCCTAATTTGGACAAGTAATTTATGTAACAACTTAATTGTGCTTGACAAACAATTTCATAATAGAAACGATATAATAGTTCACGAGAAAAAAGGTCAGTTGCAGAATAGAAGCATATTCCATAGTCAATGAATAGAATGAAACCGGATCTCTTTCGGTGCTGCCTTGTACTAAAAAGGACATATGGACATGCTTCAACAGGCGCGATACTTAAAAAATTGCAATAAACTTTGTGTGTCCCTAGTACTTCAGAAGTATTCGAAAACTTGAATAAATAAGAATCAATATATTTGTAAAAAATAATTTCGTCTTTCTCGTAAGTGTACCTAAGAAAACCGGTGCTTCTCATAGAAATTAAAGAAATTTGATAAGAAATAGACGATACCCAGATCTTCACATTTCGGCAGATCCTGGAAAAGACCCAAGACATGCAAATTTACACTCACCACCTATTCGTCGATTTCAAGGTGGCATATGACAGTGTGCATAGAGAAGAGCTATACAGTGCCATGCCTAGTTTTGGCATTCCTACCAAACTCGTCAGATTGTGTAGGATGACGATGGAGAACTCTCGGTGCTCCGTGAAGGTCGGTACCGCAGTCACCATTGTGGACTTCCGCGACGTCTGGAGTTAGATTACGTGAAACATTGTGCTCAACATGCACCTAACAGAAGATGGGAAATATACATTTGACAGTTTCCGAATCCAGAAGTCAGTTCAATTTCTAGCTTACGCTAATGACATTGACGTGAACGAACACAGCGAGCCGTCAATGGGGCGTTTGCTGGCATTGAAGAGGAAGCGGCGAAAATGGGTCTGGTGGTAAATGAGGACAAAACGAAGTACATGCTGTAATCAAAAAAGGACACACAACATCACGTCTCGGACAGAGCGTCACACTAGGCAGCAGAAACTTCAAGGTAGTCAAGGACTTCGTCTACCTCGGCTCCGCGGTAAAGAGGGACAACATCAGTGCCGAAATCAAACGCAGAATTACTTTTGGCAATCTTTGTTTCTTTGGGGTCAAGAGGCAATTGAGTAATAAAGCCCTCTCTCGAAGAACTAAGCTCGCTTTATATAACAGCTTAACCCACCCAGTCCTACTCTATGGCGCGAAAACCTGGACATTACAAAAGGCAGATGAAGAAACCCTTAGTCTTTTCGAGAGAAAAGTTTTGCGTGCGATTTTTGGTCCTGTTTGCATTGATGGCGTCTGGAGGAGAAGATTTAGCGACTCTATGGGCTGTACAGCGACATGCGCCTGGTCAAGCGTCTACGGATGCAACGTTTAAGATGGCCAGGCTAGCGTATGGACACCACTGCTCTGGCCCGAAAAATTTTTGAATCCGAACCATTGGGACAACACAACAGAGGACGGCCTAGGCTAAGATGGCGCACACAAGTGGAGAAGGACCTCAACCAACTTGGAGCGCGCAACTGGAGGCAGGTGGCGAAAAATCGTGCTGGCTGGAGAGGCACGTTGGTTAAGCCCCACGTCCACCCCGGACTATAGCGCCACAACAAGAAGAAGAATCACTCAATTTGCCTCTTCAGCGTCTGTCTTACATGAAGTCAACGGCAGAGATGGTGGGCTAAAATATATGTATTAATGGCAATTTATCTAGCGTGAATTTGTGTTCCACAAGGCTACATCTTTGGAACCTCTTTTTTTTTCTTCAAAAAGAAATGATTTACCAGAACTTTCAAAGCTATGGTTAACTCTTTGTACTCGAGATGTGAATCTTACTCGCCGGGAGGCAATTATCGCTTACCACATTTCGGGTCCTTAAAAAAGGATATGACAATAGACAAATATTGAAGTTATTGACACCCATTACCATGAAACGCATAAATAAAATAAGCTCTAGTGAGAATGAGTGCTGCAAGTAAGCATCCACACAAAGCCTTAACTAACTGGTTTGGGTATGTAAGCGCACCAGTGTTCACTTTATATTTGCTGCAATGCAAGTTCGGCATTTTTGAAGTATATCTAAATCCGTTTTCATGATGAACTGAAAAACATGAGGAACGTGTTAGTCGAGCGTATTTTAATACTCCAGAAGTTGGTCATTTAAAGGCCTAAAAGAACTCTTGTCAGAATCCGCAGTTGCTGCTAACCTTCGCAGCAACATAAGTCCCGCGCAGGGTCAACCATCGTAAAGATTTTTCTTAACCTTAAAATTCCTCGTCGCCACTGTTGGATATTTGCTAGCTCAAAGTAAAACGTGATGAAAGGAACCGCACTGTCGATCCAAGGCCAAAAAAAGTGTTTTATTTCATACCAATTTTGACAGCTAATTGTTCATTATAAGACTAATTCACAGTTGCATGATTAGAAATTCATTCTGTATACAATTCACAATAATCCCTTATACATATGTGAAGCATCTAGAGTTACTAAACGAGAAAGTAGCAGCCTTACAGCTAGAGCCTGGCGATAGAGAGCGCGCAAGAGAAAAAAAAGAGTAAGAATGATAGGAATTCTGACAATATTTATCCGACATGTGCTCGATCCTCAACCTCAGCTTCATGTTTTGATAACGACTGCCTTAATGGAAAGTAACATTCTGACAGGAGTAAGGCAGGATTGCAAGGTCTGTTCTTAATGAATTAGCAAAAGACTTTAAGCAACACGCCTCCACATCTTCAGCTAATCTCTACTTCTTCAAATTTCGAAATCGCTCACAAGGACACCAAGTTTCACCAAGTTACACAAGTCCCAGATTACAATACTTTTCCGCGTGAATATTTGCTACTTTAAGTTTTTGTAAGCATACTTGTCGGACATACTCTCGGCCATCGTTTCATGAAACATCATACAAAACAAAAATTAATTACAAATTATCCTCGTAAAAATGTAAAAATATATTTAATGCTAAAAAAAAAGAGATTTGTATTATAATTTGCGTCTAGTAATAATAATTGTTGGCGCTAGAGTCCAAAGGGGGACCAGGGCCTAGCTTGCTCATCAACTGCTCGTGTTGTGCGCGATACTGTTCTCTCACGAATAGAAGGGACCTACAGCTTTTTTCCGACTCCGAACGGCGAAATTTGAGAAGCTTTCTAAGACAGTTATTACTCTTTGAGTGTTGTCAGCAGCTCGAAAGAGGTGGTGCCGTGAAAAATTCGAAAAAATTGGTGTTGAGCTGTGAATCGAACCTACCCCTTCGGCGTGTGAGCGTCGCATAATATAACAATTTGCGTCTACAATTATTTTATGTTGATGTCGTCTCGAATTGCTGGTTAGTCCGCACAGAAATTCCCTCGAAGCCAAGGTTTAAAATTAACGTACAGAATTGATAGACTTTCCTCTGACATCTGTCTCTAAGGTGGTCTCTAAAGCATATCTTCTTCTTCTTTTGGCGCTACAGTCCGGGGTGGACCTGGGCCTCAACCAACATGCCTCTCCAGCCAGCACGATCTTTCGCCAGCTGTCTCCAGTTGCGCACTCCAAGTTGGTTGAGGTCCTTCTCCACTTGTGTGCGCCACTTTAGTCTAGGTCGTCCTCTGTTGCGTTGTCCCAATGGCTCGGATTCAAAGACTTTTCGGGCCGGAGCAGTGGTGTCCATACGCTCTACATGGCCTAGCCATCTTAAGCGTTGTATCCGTAGACGCTTGACCAGGCGCATGTCGCTGTACAGCCTATAGAGTTCGTCATTAAATCTTCTCCTCCAGATGCCATCAACGCAAACAGGACCAAAAATCGCACGCAAAACTTTTCTCTCGAAAAGACTAAGGGCTTCTTCTCTAAAGCATATACTGAACAATAATCCACGCAACTCAGAAGCTATTTTTAATACAAGACTTTCGCACTTCTTCGATGTTCTCCTTTTTTTGTGCTTAGAATTAAAGACATTTTTTTAATCACACTATTTTGTTGAATAAATAAGTTTAATACAGCGGTTAGCCACGAACAATAATCATTACTTGTCCGAACTATCGTTTTGACTGTGCTTCTATGCGAGTCAGAAATTTAGCCTAACAATAAGTGCGTAAGAAAATTGATTATGATTGTGACTTTACGAGAATCGCGTTGAAAGGGTAATAATCCCAATTTTAAGCTCAATTGCAATTGTTTTTTTTGACGGAATTTTGTCTTTGTATCAGGCATTGAGCTTTTTTGTTTTTTAGTAAATTTTAGATTGCGATCGTTCAATTTTTTTTTTAATTTCGAGATTCCAGGAATATCGGAGTTGAAATGTTCATATTCTAGATTTCGTTTAGGGCGTTTGGTATATGAAACCATTGCTCGACAACAATTGGAAAGCACAAAGTGGACTTACAAATTTGAATGTCGTATCCATTTATCGAATTTGATAAGAACTTGGTAGACAGACAACTAGGCTAGGCAATACGAGGGAGGGAGGCAAAGTAAAAAGCTATATTTTCATTCGAAAAACACACGAAATCTGGAACATGAAACTAATCCAAGATAATAATAATAATAATTGTTTGGCGCGACAGTCCACAGGGGACTAGGGCCTAGCGTGCTCATCAACTACTCCACTTGTGGTGCGCGATACACACGAGTAGAAAGGACCTACAGTTTTTTGCCAACTCCGAACAGCGAAATTTGATAAGCTGGCTGCCGTAGCGTAGTGGGGAGAGTGGCGACGCTCACACAACGAAGGGTCTAGGTTCTTTTCCAAGCTTAACATACATTTTTTGAATTTTTCAGGGCACCACCTCTTTTGAGCTACGTAAAGAAGAGTAACAACTGTCCGAGAAAATGCTTCTTAAACCAAGATGCCACCATTAAAAAAAAACTCATATTATGTAGGTAAGTTTTGAAACACAAACTACAGTGTTCAAAAAACGAGAAAATAAAGCTCACCTAAAAAGACGCCAAAGTCCTCACACACACAGGCCACGATAACTATAAAAAAAAGACCACAACTCTGTCGAAAAGTGCAGTGCGTAGATAAGAATATTGACATTTCCCCATAAACACAACCTTAAGACATTTCTGATAGATTTTTATGCTGTGCGTGATGAGCTTCCTACGCAAATAAACGGAGAATTTTGTGACAGGGAGACAAGCACGATTTCTGATTTATAATTCATGTTATGACGTAAAGGTTTGTGTGTCTACCTCCTTTGTACTCGGGGGAGGAATAAGGACTCAACGCATTTACACATGACGACCTTGTAACTATTTACTGCTCACCTAGGGAAACACCTATCTAAGAAGGAATTGTATATTCACAAGGATTTATGATTTCTAGAGGAGAGTGTTGAGGACTCGAACCAGGGGACGATTCTTGTTGTGTCATTAAAAAGGAACACGGAACAAAACTTTAGTGGAGACGTAAATTGTGTATAATTCAGAAAAACAAAGGAGCAATTAATAAATCAAAGAAACGACAGAATAGAACCCAATAACTTAATTTAAAGACCTTAATTGGATTTAAATAATGACAATTATTCACACACACTCATGAAGCATCCTAATTATTTTAGAATGAATGCAACAACTCTCCTTATCTGTTTATAAAACTTGCACTTGCACTTGCTTAAGAAAAAGCGAACGCAATTAAGGAAAGAAATAAAGTCACAGTTCAGGAAACGAGGAACGAGTTGAATAAAATGTACCATATTCACATGGTCCTACAAAGGAACTGTTCGTACGAAAAGGGACTTGAAGATTAACAGATTGGCACTGCGTGCTTTGCGTGTATTGTCGGTGACTTCTTGAAGGGAATAAATGCATCCATCAGCGACGAAAGATGTAATAAGGCGAGGTATTTCATAAGGACACAGACTTAGAAATTTAAAGGTCCTAACCTTCATTTTCCACTGCTTTTTGTTTCCTGCATTTTTTAATCAGTCTTCGGTGTCTGCTCACAGAGAACTGCTCCTTTGTGTCTGACTAATGCTCCTTTAAGCCAAAGCCATGGCGTAGTGGGAAGAGTGCGACGCTCACGCGCGGAGGGGTCTAGGTTCGATTCCCAGCTCAACGCCAATTTTTCGAATTTTTCACGGCACCACCTCTTTCGAGCTGCTGACAACACTCAAAGAGTAATAACTGTCTTAGAAAGCTTCTCAAATTTCGCCGTTCGGAGTCGGCAAAAAGCTGTAGGTCCCTTATACTCGTGAGGGAACGGTAGCGCACACAACACGCACGAGCAGTTGATGAGCAAGCTAGGCCCTGGTCCCCCTTTGAACTGTAGCGCCAACAATTATTATAATTAAGCCAATGCCTAAAATCATTCCCACCTCGAAGTGCATATTTATTTTCTAAATGTCATACAGCTTCTCTATCAAATTGGCTAAACATTAAGCTACACAAGATGTAGTGCCACATACTGTTCAACATAAACAACAATTTGTACGAGAATATCTCCATCTTTCTATTCTTCCAGAAAATCAACAGACCCGCCTCCACATCTTCATCATATCTCTACTTATTCAAGTCTCGAAATCGCTCACAAGGACACCAAGTTACACAAGAGTCCCAGATTACACCACTTTTCCGCGTGAATATTTACTCCTTAAAGTTTCGTAAGCACCAAGGCTGCACTTCGCTAGATTATCTGCTCCCCAAAGAAACATCTGGGAAGTCACACGTACGTACGCACACTCGCACACAAGTAAATCATCGCCTCTGATCCAGCAGAGCACTAAAGTGGAATCACTTCAACATAGTGCTTTATCGAACTCATTATTACGTATATCATCTCGAAGACGACGACTGGAGGAGTTTAATCTGCCACCAACCACGACACTTGATTCTTTTTTTTTTCTCTCTTTTTATTCCTCCACCTCTTCTTCTTCGGTTTTGCATTCCCTAAACGACTCGACGCAAGTGTGCTCAAATCAATCTGCGTCAGCAGAAAAGAGAGAAGGGAACGAAGAAAAATTAGAATAAATTCTAAAATCATCCTAACCGCCTGCCGCACCGCACCCACTTGGAAAAAATTTGCTGGCAACGGCAATGACTCAATGTCATCGCCATGTATCTCCTCAACAGATGCTGTGCTGCACCCATTACCGACATCGTCACCACTGTTACGTGTTTCGTGCGTAAACGGAGAAGCATAAATTATACACCAGAGAAGTACGTGGATACATATGCAGCACAAACAAAGAAAAACACTGAGCGAAAAAAAAAAAATCGACTCACCTCCTCAACCTGTTTATTGTCATCCATGTTACTGTGACTGGTACTGAGTCCATTAAGGCTATCGCGAAGGCCAACCGTAGTCAACGTTTCCACCACCGACGACGTTGTCGACGATTCCTCAATGGAGGAAGACGCAGCCATCGTTGTGGTAGCAGCTGTTTGCTGCTGCTGTTGTGAGCTGGTAGTTGTTGCTGCTTCAAACAGTATGGTCGGGTCACCACCAGTCTTTTTGAAATCCTCAACATCGGACAGCAGACGCTCTAGATATTCCACATACAATGTCTCCTGTTCGAGTTCCTTGCTCAATTCGTGAATTTTCTGTCTATGTCGTTCGAGACTGGCCCGCACGTCCTGCTCCCAGGCATCGGACAGCGAGCTCTGGGGAAAGCGCTGCATCCACAGTCTTTGGAAGTCACTAAAGACACTCATTTTTCACTTTTTTCTCTTCACTTGACTATTTTTAGACAAAAACAAAATGCCCAGCACTGAAACCGAACTCGGATTCTACTCGTATTTGCTGCTGTGTTGTGTATTTTCGGAATCACTTTGGCCCCGTGTACTTCTGCGGAATGGAGTCGGATTTAGATTTGAACTTTGAATTAAAACTGATCACTATGCCAATACCAGAAAAATATTTATTTTATTTTATTTCGCCTCACACTCTCTGATTTTCATTAAACCTCACTACTTCGCGATGCTTGCTTGAGCTTTATTTCCTTTTAATTTATTATTTTTTGGAGGCTGTAGGGGCCACAGCCTACTTGCATCTCACATTGCGTCGTGGATGTTGTGACATTCAACACACATTTCTCTTTCGGTTTTGCACGGAATTGATGGTGCACTTTATTGATTTTACGATTCACGAGAACGGGATGGATTTCATGAATTTTCTCTTGTGTTGTTACGCACTCTTTTCTTTTTGGATAGTGGATTAGGGGGAATTGAACAAAAAGAAAAACACACACCCGTCGTCGAAGTTGTCGTCTTCGTCGTTGTCGCCGCCTTCGATTTACACGTCGGTTAGTGACATTCGTGGATGCAATCGACCAGAGAACACGGAGAAATCATTTGAACTGAAGTTGGATAAAATTCACATCAGTGGATAGAAATCGAAATTTCTACACCATCTCTGTATCTCTCCACTAATTGCATTTGGCTTACGGCTGGTGGATGGTTCGGCTTCGGCGACATTTTGTATTTCTTACAGTAAAGGCAGGAAAATTTAACCTGCTGCTTGATTCGTTTCCGCTATTAATTTGTGGTGGTACCTTTAAAATCACTTTCGATTTGCAATTCAATTTTTACTGATATCGCTAGTAGTTAACTTCTTTGAAGGAGGCGTCTGAATAGAGAAATAGAGCTCAAATTTTTGCAGACATTACTACAGTGCTGACTGAAAAAAGTTACCATCAAAAATGAGATTAAATGTAGAATGATGACAGAAGAGGTCTACGGTCACAAAGGATAATGAAGAAAAAGGAATTTATTTGTTTAAACAAATTATACGCAGTGGGCGAAACATTTGAAAAAGAACATTTTTGGAGGAATTCGTATTCGTGGAATTCTATTTGAGGTCTACCAATATATAAATGATCTCGTTAGAACTAGTTCGTTTGTGTCAAAGATTTGCAAGAAAGACGGTTTGAGAAAATCTACGGTATCGTTTGATTTCTGCAACCCTGCTTTGGAGAATAAAGAATAGGTGGTATTTGAAAACAGAAGGATCTATCTACAAGTAGTGGAAATTGTAAAATATATTACACCTTGAATGTTGCCTTTTCTCAGCGTACTTCTATAGAACTTGTGAGGGCAAATTAATTAAAGCAGAGTGCGCTGGCGTTAAAACAGAAAATCATCTCTACTCACTGGATATAAATGAGTATTGTAGCAGTGCTAAATTGGGGTAGTTAGCGTGTTTGTCTAGTTTTCTTGCAGCTTGAATCAAAACGCTTCTCAAAATAGATTTGCATTTCTGTAAGATCTTAAAGTTGCGTTTTTGAAAAAGAAAAACAATCATGAACATAGTGAACATACAACAAAACGTTTCCACAGTTGGTCTTCAAACTAATTTTAAAAGATGTCGATGAAACTTTGCTTTTATCAATATTCAATCCCTGCAAAGCGCAATGTTACGGACCACATGACACATTGGATATGGATGCGTGAGAGGAAAATCTCACAAACCACAGAAGACGGAAGGCACTGTAATTCGGCTTAAGGAGTGGATCTTATAGGCCCTAACCACATTGACTTCCGCTTTTTGGATATCTGCATTGCAACACATTTTGATATAAAGGCGCAGGCATTATTCCTTTAAGGAAACTAAATTCATTTGAGTTTTATTCGAGCTTGGATAGACTTAAATATAAAATTGGAGTCATTCCCTTTTTTTACTGTGTGAAAAATCGTTGTCTGTATTGTAAATTAAACGAAAAATGTCTAACTCTTCAAGCGAAACTTTTCCTTGTATGTAGAGAAGAATAAGAAACTCATGCCAAAAATTTTGCGGATCAAAGTAAAACACTTTTCATTCTCTTATTAGTGCCGTTCCGGTGAATTCGTCCTAGGGCAGCCCGCGTGATAACAGACGTTTATATTTAGTTCAAACATAACCTTGAAATACACATCTTCCCATTCTCAAGAATCGTAGACGCAAATTTTTCTCCTCTCAATCCCAACTCAACAGCCAAATGTCCACCTCACACTACACAAAATCACGTAAAACCCTTTGTTTTGTTAAAAAATGTGTGTACTTCATCCAACAGCAAAACATTTCACTTTGTAGATTTGTTTACAAACTATTTTATTATCTCAGGCATATCAGAACACTAAAAAGTCGCGTTCGCTTATCCTTGCTTCTGCGCGAGTTCCCTCGCCTTTGCGCGCTCCAGCTTGGCGATGCGGGCCAAACTCTTCGATCCCAAGATACCGCCTCCCCAGTGTTTCCTGATTTCGTCTTGGCGGTCGTTGTAGTTGGTCTTGACGGCTTCCAAGATCTTGCCAAGGTTGGCTTTGTCATTGGCCTCGACACCGGTGAGGGCGAGCGCAGTACAGGTCTTGCGGCGGACGAGGAGCCCCAAGCGGGCCTTGCCCTTAACAATGCAGTATGGGACACCCATCTTGCGGCACAAAGCTGGAAGGAACAGCACCAACTAAAAAGAAAACAAAACCGTTAGTCGACGCAATCATAAGTAGGGACCCGAGTGGACGAGACAATTTGAGTTCAGATTGTCAAGTTGCCACATATTGGTTTGGAATTAATTCCACCTTCGGGTGAAGAAATTCATGTTCACATCATTGTTGACATGAAAGCGAGATGCGTGTATGGGAAAACTCACCTCTAATGGATCAACATCGTGAGCGATGACGACCAATTGAGCCTTCTTCTGCTCAACCAACTTCGTCACAGTGTTGGTTCCGGACCTCACAAAGGTTGGCTTCTTCTTGGGCTGGACCTCCTTGCCCTTAACCTTGGCTTCGGCGAGCTTCTTCAAGCGCTGCTTCTTAGCCAAAGCAGATTCGGGCCTGTACTTCTCCAACAGCTTGAACATCTTGACGGCGGTAGTCTTGTCCAAGGTCTGGGTGAACTGGTGAATTGGTGGTGGTACCTTCAAACGCTTCTGGAGGACAGCCTTTTGACGCTGTACGCGAATGTACTTGGGCCATCTCACAAAACGTGACAAATCGCGCTTGGGTTGAATGTTTTGACCTAAAACACAAATATATACACGTTAGCGACTGTGTGGTGGATTTAGCTTAGATGCGACTTACCGATGCCAAAGTTCTTTGGCCTCTTCTCGAAGAGCTGGTTCACAGTCTTCTTGACGACGGGCTTCTTGACAGCGAGTGGAGCTGGAGCCACTTTCTTGGTCACTGGCTTCTTCTTCGGTCTTGGCTGGGAGACAAATAAAGTGAAACAATTTAAAACTAGTTCACATCTGATACTTCATAGTAGCTGGTAAACATTTGAAACTTTTCTTAAAATCTTGTCGTTTAGGGAAAAATTCACTTAGCATTGGGGTGTATTTGTATTTACCTTCTTAACAACCATGTTGGATAGTTATTTTAAACAACGATGTTTAAGTAAAATGCAGATTATCGGCGGCTCTGTAAAAAGAGCAGCTAGCTGGTCTGCCTGTCAAAAAGGGAAAGGAAAGGAGTTGAGCAGACGGAAATGGCGTTCTTGTTGTTTTTCTCAAATGTCAATTTCAGCAACAGAACGGCATCTAGTGAGCGGTGGTTGGTGGAATTAAAGGTTGGTGTGTGTTGATAGTACTTGAGTTAGTTTTGTTACGAATGTAAAGGAGATTTGTGTTCATCCATCATATGTGTCCTTTGAAGATTACATTTATTACAAGTTTATATAAATTTTCACTTCTGTAAGTTCCATACAGTCCACAAGCTACTTAGGTTGTATGTGGTACATTCTACAGTTAACAATAGATCTGTTCCAATTCATTTCAGATTGTACAGAAATTCGTAGTTGAGTAGATTGGATAAACATTTCTTTTGTAAAGTTCAACTCTACCAAAAGTTGTGCAACGACTTCTCGTAGAAGTTCTTAAACAGCTATCAGATAAATGAAAAGTCAGAGGTTTTTTTATATTCGATTTGACAGCCATCTACAGCCCACAGATTTTGCTTCGTCAGAAATTCGAAGGGAGGGGAAATATTTTACTCTCTCACGACCTCTATTTTCTATGAAAAAATCAGCAAATGGAACGCTTTTTGGCAGTTTTTCGGGGAAATTCGTAGCAATTCAGAGCAAATAGAACAGCCCTAAAATGTTTTGGGAAAAGGAAAATTGGGTATCAGCCACAGTGAAGTTATTTTTTTTTTCACTCCTCATATTAACTTTACATATCCCTCTTACTCTGCTCTTCCTGATAAATATCTGATATTCTTCTTTTAATGCACAAGCATAATACTTTATTTTTACACGATGCAATTTGTAAGCTGACAGAAAAGCATAAGCAGTTCTAAATATTTTGTTTAAGTTTTCACAGCAAACATGCCTGCCAAATCACGAATAATATATTCCAAATATCATGTACTTGATATTGAAAATAAGATTGCGCTTTTCTTTTTAATTAATTTTGGTACAAATTTTGCTTCAATATTACTCTCAAAACATAACTTAACGCTTGTGTCATAAAAACAAAACCTTTGCCAGCTGGATGCACTCATTTCCACTTTTTACTCTTACAACAATTCCTTATTTCTGTGAAGGCGACCGTTTAAATTTGACGTTCATCAGCCGGGTATTTCGTTAGATCTCATAGATTTCCTCATAAAGGAGATTGTACAAGTTTAAACAGTTTTCGAACTAACACAAAATGTTTACTTTTGAGATAGCCTCGAAGAAGTCGCATTTCAACATAAAATACGGCTACGCAGACAGTCCTTTTGGAATGTGCTTTGTGGGCTTTGCAAACGATGCTATTTGCCATTTACATTTCGTGGACAGTCCCAGCACATCCCATATACAGGCGTTGCAGAAACGTTATCCAGAAGCAACACTCGAGGAGGACACAATGAATGAATCCACTGAAGTAGTGCGGAACATTTTTGCACCACCCCCCGGCAGGAATTTTCGACTCATTCTGCAGGGGACGGATTTCCAAACACAAGTGTGGAAGCAGCTTTGTGATATACCCGTCGGTGCAACCTGGAGTTACGAGGATGTGGCGATTGCTCTCGATAAACCAACCGCTACAAGATCAGTTGCAAATGCCATAGCAGGCAACGAGATTGCATACTTGATTCCATGTCATCGGGTTATATCGAAGTCTGGAAAAAGCAAGTACCGCTGGGGAGCCGACAGGAAGATGCGGATTCTGAAGGGGGAGGGTGTTATGTTGAATTAATTTACATTTGAACTATTTTGTTTGTTTTGTTAAGGTATTAAAATGTAATTGTCAGAAGGACTCAATTTTATTTCTGAGTGACCAGCGCCATCTGGCATGAAGTAGATCTTATTTGCTTTTTGCAGAAGTTGGTCAAGTTGGTGATCATTATTTAAAATTCATTCTGTAGCTGGAGAGTGTGCTGCTAGCCATATATTCGCAAGAAGTTATAGAATTGTATGATCCGTCAACTAGAAATCAAAAGAAGTCTGTTCTCTATCAAATTGGAATGGAACACACAGCACAGAGGTTTCATTTTCAATCTGACAACACCGTCAGCCACCCACCCTCGCCATTTTAAATTTTTTTCTATTTGGAAATGTCAAAGTGGGAAACTGACGATCGTTCATCCACCCATCAAACTAGTAATGGCAGTGATTTGTTTGGTGAAGTGATTTCGTTAATTTATAAAAACCCTCAAGAAAGTTGTTAAAATTCAATTCAAAAAGTGTTCAATCAGAAGTGCGCAATAATATAAAATCGAAGTGCAACAATGAAACCACTGGAAAACCCAAGAAACCTGCACAAATTTGTGCCCAATCCACAAGTGTCCAACAACTGACAAGATCTCCACCATTTTTGAAGTTGTTTATTTTTTCTTTTTTTTTTTTTTGTTTTCTTTTTTTTCAAATTTTTGCTGCACTCAGTTGACGATCGTCTGATTGGATTTGATTGAATTTAATTGAAAAAAAATTTTATTTGATTGTGATTTTGTGTTGTGCGTGGAGGTCGATGGTGGCCTCCCTCTGGCTGGAACTTGAGGAGGCTGATCATCAGAGTGAAGACCAATTTGAATGAAATACTCTTTCTGGCGAACAAGAGAGCCAGTCAACGACGAGAGGGACAGAGATAGAGCCTTTTGAAATGCAATCGGTAGCAAGTACAAGTGCTGGCCATAGCTCTGCTACCCTTAGCAATGGTAATAATAGTAACACTTCCACAGTCAATAGCCATGCAGTGGTCGTGTGGGAGTTTGAGTCAAGAGGTGGCAAATGGCTGCCATACAGTCCGGCTGTGTCGCAACATCTGGAGAGAGCGCACGCCAAGAAGCTTACACGGGTGCTGTTGAGCGATGCTGATCCCAATTTGGAGCAGTTCTATGTGAATGTTAGGACAATGATGCAGAGCTCTGAGGATGTGCAGGTTCCAATGATTGGAGTGCGACGAATGTACTACAAGCCCTCGTCTCCGGCTGGCAAGGGCACAAAATGGGAATGGGCGGGAGCCAGTGGTAACGACTGGCATCCGTACAACATGCATGTTCAGTGTATTATCGAGGAATCGTGGGCTAAGGTTAGTTGAACAAGTTGATAGCGGCCTTTTCCCTTCGTTTCTTATCACTGACCGCCGTCTCATTTGCAGGGCGAACAAACACTCGATCTTTGTAACACAAACATCGGACTTCCGTACACAATAAATTTCTGTAATCTCACGCAAGTGCGACAGCCGAACGGCCCTGTTCGTAGCATAAGGAGGACACAACAAGCGCCATACCCCTTGGTCAAGCTGACGCCACAGCAAGCTCAGCAGTGGAACAGTGAGTATGAAATTGAAACAGACTTGGCAATATATGACGTCAGGAGCAAACTAGTTTCACTTAGTATAATTGATGAAAAGTCTTTCAACGGGACGTTAATTGATGACCTTGAGTTTGGCCAGATCAGAAAGTGCCCACATGGTAGCATTTAGCTTTAAATTTTAGCACACAGTGCAAACGTGATTGTTGGCTTTTGTGCTTAGAATTTGAATGTGTGCAGTGGCTCGTTTGCATTTGGGAATGTTTGAATTTCGCTTTATGCGTCTTTCGAACGAGGAGGGACGTCTGTTCGATGAACTGTTGGAGAAGGTGGAAAGATTTATTGCTCCCATTGCAGGCAATAAATTGATTGCTTTCATCCGCTGTGTTCTCACTTTTTCTGCATCATGATAGACAGGCGGAAGTAATAGGGGCACTCGCGGTACAACTAAATTTTTTGATTACCCTGGTCACACGCGATACTACGCGCAGAGAATTTTCAATCCCTACAGTCATGAGTTTGCTCGGATACGCATCAGAGATTTGTGCCGTTCATCCAAATGAAACAAAATCGTTGTGGAAGCAATATTGATGGATATATTGCAATGATTTATAGAGACACTTCTTCTTGGCTCTGATTTTACTTTATCTCGATCTCACTTTCATTAACTAAATATTTACTCATAGTATAAGATAGGCATTTGAAGCTCAGACAGAGCTTCTAATTACTAAGATGCTTAAAATAAGCTACCAAGCACACATATTAAGCGTTCTGACCAGTTTCCCAAACAGGCTTAAACTATTACCCCTGTATTTTTATCAAGTCGCTCTGAGAGACCAAGTTGATTTTTTCTGAAATCCCTGAAGATTTGTACAGTACCTCCACTGTCGTCAGAAAACGTATTAACCAAGGCATACATTTTTATTGTTCACATCCAAAAGAAACTTAAATATTCCTCTTCTAGGTAACACCGAGAAATCGAACCCACCGCAACAGCAGAGCACCACTCTGCCGAAAATTCCACCGAAACCCCATCCGAAACCTAAGCACCTTCAAGCGCCTAGTCTTCAGCCGACACAGACTTTGGGTATTCCTCAATCAGCGCCACAAACCATGGTCAGTCAGAAGCAGCGCTCCGTGAAGCATCCTAAGAAGACAAGCAGCGAAGTGTCAACGACAAACCTGCGACAGATTCTCAACAATTTGAATATATTCAGCACAAAGCATGCGTCTTCATCGAACGCCGTCTCATCCAGTTCACACAACGGGCAGCTCTCCAATAATGCGCACTTTTCGCATTCGAATAAGTTGACCGCATCCATTCATAGCCATCATAGTCGCAGCTCAGAGGGATCTCATCATTCTCGTCTCGGATCACATCGCTCGCGATCAAGAACTCGGGTATCCGAGACAGATTCCAGCAGTTTGAAGTCGAATCGACGGCCCAGCGTGGACACGGTGTCCACTTACCTGAGCCACGAAAGCAAAGAGAGTCTACGCAGTCGGAATTTTGCGATATCCGTCAATGATCTGTTGGATTGTTCCATCGGAAGTGATGAGGTCTTCACCACTGTGCACGATCGTAACATTCCGCCACCACCACCACCTCTCCCACAGCAGCAGCACCATCTGCATCATCAGCAGCAGCAGTTGCAGCACCAACAGCAACTAACCGGGTCAATTGTTGGTGTGGATCCTGCAAGCGACATGATCAGCCGTTTCGTCAAAGTGGTGGAACCGCCGCAGTGGCCCAACGCGCAGCCATGTCCTATGTGCATGGAGGAACTGGTTCACAACTCGCAGAATCCAACAATCTCTCTAAGTCGTTGCCAGCATCTTATCCACTTGCAGTGCCTCAATGAGATGATTATTGAACAGCAAAAGGATGTCACGAAGGTGAGTAAACTTTGTCAGGCGACCGCGTGGGTCTATAGTTTGCACTTATTGCAGAACCTCTTTATCGAGTGTCCGGTTTGCGGGATTGTGTACGGCGAGAAGGTCGGCAATCAACCAGCTGGCACGATGTCCTGGAGCATTATCGGAAAAAGTCTTCCCGGGCACGAGGGACAGAATACAATTCAAATTGTATACGAGTAAGCCCTACTACGTTTCTTGTGATTTCTTGTTCTCAACATTCTTCCACTCCGTTTTTCCTTTCAGCATTGCATCGGGAATTCAGACAGAGGAACATCCTCATCCAGGACGTGCTTTCTTTGCTGTGGGTTTTCCCCGCATATGCTATCTGCCAGACTGTCCGCTGGGACGAAAGGTGCTGCGGTTCTTGAAGATCGCCTTTGATCGTCGCCTGCTCTTTTCGATTGGACGATCAGTGACAACTGGTCGAGAAGACGTCATCATTTGGAACAGCGTGGATCACAAAACTCAGTTCAACATGTTCCCCGATCCAACATACCTGCAACGATGCATGCAGCAACTGGTTCACTTAGGGGTCACTGACTGATTCGAGATGTTATTCAGAGGTTTAGTATACAACTCGCTGGTGTGCAATTTCGTTTTGAAAATGTTTGTTTGGGTGAGCCAAACGTTAAAAATTGAAAATTAACTCATGACACAAAAGGCGCTTGTTACATCGAGGAGACGGAGAAAATCTCTTGCCACTCTTTTGGAATGATGATTTACTTTTGATTTTTGTTTTTAAGGCATCCATGCACTGTATATATGAAGCTTTAAAAGTGTGTCAGTAACTAAGTGTTCCCTATTAAGTTCTTCCATGAAGTTTTAGTGCTTTTTTTTTAATTATTTTTCTATTTTGTTCTACTGTAAGGAATTTAGCAAACAAATGAAGGGATTTCGATGAAGGCGGGAAAGCGGACGTTTGAGAAAATTATGTCGTTGACTTATTCCACAGACAGCATTGATTCTCTTTGTTGAGATTGTATCTGTTCTGGGGAAGTGCTTATTTCTAGACCAAGTTGCCATTCTTCGTGCAAACGTTTGAGGAAGAACAAAGAATTATGCTTCTGTGCATAACAAGCTCTGGTGGTTATAAAAAGCCTTGGGTAAACGTTTTTAATTGGCCAACAACTAACAATTGCGGTTTCGAAAGCATTCGCCTCCCTCCCTGCATCGAATCACTGGTGAGAATCTTCCATAATTTCTTCTATCCATAGGATAAAGACATAGATATTTAAGCAGATATAAGATATTTCTCGGATCAATAAGGCAAGCTATTAAGCGGTACAAAGTCGCTACACAATTTCTGAAATCTCAACTTCTATTTACAAGCAAACAGTTATCAGTTAAGCTATAAGTTTATTTATTTAAATTTCGAATGTATGTGCCAAAATGCAATTTGTTGAGTGCACATAAGTATGACAATTGTATCTTCCATTTTAATATACACTATATACATACACCTAGCAATAAAGATGAATTTGTTGAGTTTAAGTGAAATCTTCTGGCACAAGCTCTGGAGGGGGGAGTGCCGTAACTTGTGATTAGAAAATCGAAGAAAAGAAGAACGAAATGAATATTGTTTGCCGATGCAGTGCGCAGCTAAGAAAAAGTATTTTTTATCGTGTTTTTTTAAATAATTGTTTCTAGGACATGTGGTAGAAGACAACTATTTTATATTTTATATACATATATACACGTAATAAAGAGCGAAAAAGACAAAATATTTTATGTAGAGAACTGATTAGTTTATTAGACACAAGTAATCTTTTAAATTGTATGCATTTACTACATTTTATATATGCCTTCGACAAAATAAATATCGATTTTAATTTAAAGGGACATTCTGTTTTTATTCTAACACATCAAGATTTACGGGCTCAATGCCCTATGGTCATCTTGGAAGAAACATTTCTCTTTGTATTAAATGTTAAAAAAAAACCTTTTCTAATATTTCTAAATCTGGCTGCTCCACTGGGGTATTACAAACCTCCAAAAAAAAAAACACAAAATAAGAGTGTCTCCTAACTAATAATAATTGTTGGCGCTACAGTTCAAAGGGGGACCAAGGCCTAGCTTGCTCATCAACTACTCGTGTTGTGCGCGCTACTGTTCTCTCACGAGTAGAAGGGACCTACAGTTTTTTGCCGATTCCGAACAGCGAAATTTGAGAAGCTTTCTTTAGACAGTTATTACTCTTTGAGTGTTGTCAGGAGCTCGAAAGAGGTGGTGCCGTGAAAAAATCGAAAAATTGGTGTTGAGCTGGGAGTTGAACCTAGACCCTTCGGCGTGTGAGAGTCGCACTCTACCCACTACCCCACGGCGACCACTGTCTCCTAACTGTAATAAATCAATTCCGTGACAGTATTCATAGTACGATGGGGCTTATTTTTATTCCCACCAGCCACCGTGGCGTTCTAGGTCCCAGGGTCGATTCCTTGACTGATCACCTCCCATTTTTTCTAACAACACTTAAAGAATGCTTTTTATCAATGACAGATATAGTCGGTCAAACTTCGTCTTTCAGGGTCGGCGAAAAAGTGTAAATCCTTTTTATTCGTAAGAGAAAAGTAGAACACATAACGCGAATAGTTGTTCAGGAAGCTAGGCCTCTGTTGACGGCGCCATGTACTTCTATATCGATAGGGATTCGATTTTGATTTTTGGACGCATTCTTTAACTAACCATAAGACTGTCATAATCAATTTATTCAGTAAACTCAACGTTTTTATAATGGTCAAGTACGTGAACATGAACTTATAAGAATTTAATTCAAAAAAAAAAAAAAAAAAATATTGACAAGTCCTTTTTGGAAAACAATCGACTTCAGCAAAAATGTATTACAATTGAGCATTCTTTGTATGTTTGACTCCTTTACCTTCTTGTCCCAATTTTATATCTTTAAAGGACCCTGTGGCAGTGTGTGGTAGGGGGACGCTAGGGATGAATCTTATTCCGAAGGTTGCACTCAAAGGGAAAAAAAAATTAACTATGGAAACGTTTTCCAACCCTACCGGAGTCTGCAATAGTCCGTAGAAACCTTCTACACGTAAGAGAACAAAGGCAGCCAGAGCAGAAGAAGTCTGTGCGGAATCAATTTAAAACGTGTTTGCAAGCTGCAGCCTGTACAGTTTGTTGTGAAATTTTCTTCTGTATAATTTTCAATATAATCCGAGGGACATTAACCGGGAGGGCAGTGTAAAACCAGACAATCGTTCGATGCCTTTCATAGGAACTTATGTTCACCGAATTCGTAAGTTATCAAACAAAGGAAACACAACTCGTTGCGTTTGTTACGTGTAAGCTTACTCTTGTTTTTAATAATTCACAACTTTATTACCAAAATGCACAACTTTGAATTAGTTGGTCAACTCCAAAAACCTCAGTGTGGCAGCAATTGGAAATAATGGCGGCTGAGCCCGTCGACATCACTTCTCGTTTTTATTCCGTAATTCAACTTTTGTAGAATGTCGCATATCTGAACTTGGCTTAGTTCTTAGTTTCTTAGGTGATGCCAGGGCAGGCTAGGGAGAGTAGACGAGGTACAGTCGCGGTAAACTTCAATCGATGAACTTTACGTCAATAAAATCAAAAAATTGATGCTCCCAATCGTTGGTAGAGCGCCTGATATTCTACAGATCTCGTTGAAAGCGAACTTTATTTTAGCTCTTAATTTTGTTCTCTAAAAAGTTCAATTTGTCCAAAGAAACTCAATTTGTAACCCTTAATTCGTGTGGGGTCGCCGTGGCGTAATGGGTAGAGTGCGACGCTCACACGCCGAAGGTTCTAGGTTCGATTCCCAGCTCAGAACCAATTTTTCGAATTTTTCACGGCACCACCTCTTTCGAGCTGCTGACAACACTCAAAGAGTAATAACTGTCTTAGAAAGCTTCTCAAATTTCGCCGTTCGGAATCGGCAAACAACTGTAGGTCCCTTCTACTCGTGAGAGAACAGTAGCGCGCACAACACGAGTAGTTTATGAGCAAGCTAGGCCCTGGTCCCCCCTTTGGACATAACAATTATTATTAATTCGTGTTTAGGAACTCGAGCGGCATTCCGGAGCATCTGACGACTTTGGCTATTCACTAGACTCAAGAGTATGTTTCGTGGGCTTTGCTGAAGTGTGTTTTAAGACATAACTTAACAAATCGATTGTGAACTTAGCACACATCGAGATGAGCCATTGGTATTTCGACTCACAATTGCACAATTCAACGAATCAAATGGATCTTCAGTTCATTTCTTTTTCAAATACGTATACCTATGTTTGATTAGAAAAGAAATGAAAAGTGAAGTAGGAATGTGGGAACGTGTGGGGGAAGAAGTAGGTATGTATGAGGAGGATTCTATACCGTTCAACTTTCTGCTCTACTAAAGCCGGGTGTATTCATATTTCCCTTAGATAGGAATAAAAGTAACACAACATTCAACAAATCCCAGGATTGGCATATAGATAAATGTAGCGCCACTAACAAAAAATTTATTATTTTTAGGTACTGCAAGCGGTATGCAGACCTTAAACGTGGCCGTATAGACGCCAACGATGCTGAACGCTCTGGAAGACCAATTGGGGTCGTTACACCAGAAAACGTCAAAGAAGTACACATAATATGTTCAGACTTCAAAAAGATGTTCGCCGAAAAAAACATAGCTCGAATGAGAAAGTGATCTCCGGAACTAAAGTTTATTTTATGGCCAAAGATAAATGGTTCTTTAAATAGGGTATCGAAATGTTAGATTGTTCCAGGACTTCTTGAGTGATGTGTTAAATTTTGTGTTTGCAAGCTGCAGCCCAATTTGTTGAATTTTTTCCTATATTATTTTCGACTTTTATTTAAGCTGCACTTACAGGAGGCAATCAGTCAATCTTTCGATGACCTTCAAAAACACTTAACTTAGTTTACGTTGTTTGAAGCGTATCAACTCAGCGTCGTTTGCCCGGTTCACAAGAAAGGAGACCCCTTTGACTGCGCCAACTACCGAGGGATAAGTCTCCTGAACACACAAGATCCTCTCTGCCGTATTGTGTGAGCGTCTGAAACCGTTTGTCCATGACCTGATAGGTTCCTATCAGTGTGGTTTCAGGCCAGGGAAGTCCACAATAAACCAGATCTTCACATTACGGCAGATCCTGGAAAAGACCCAAGACATGCAAATTTACACTCACCACCTATTCGTCGATTTCAAGGCTGCATATGACAGTGTGCATAGAGAAGAGCTATACAGTGCCATGTCTAGTTTTGGCATTCCTACCAAACTCGTCAGATTGTGTAGGATGACGATGGAGAACTCTCGGTGCTCCGTGAAGGTCGGTACGGAACTCACCGAGACCTTCAATGTCAAAAAAGGTTTTAGACAAGACGACGCACTGTCATGTGACTTCTTTAACATCATCCTCGAGAAGATCGTGCGTAACTCACAACACTAGAGGCACGATGTTCTAGAAGTCAGTTCAATTGCTAGCTTACGCTGATGACATTGACGTTATTAGATGAACACAGCGAGCCGTCAATGAGGCGTTTGCTGGCATTGAAGCGGAAGCCGCTAAATTGGGCCTGGTGGTTAATGAGGACAAAACAAAGTACGAGTACATTCTGTCTTCGAGACGTCTCAAAGAGAGTATCACACAAGGCAGCAGGCAGCGAGAAAAGCGTCACACTAGGCAGCAGGCAGCGGACAGAGCGTCACACTAGGCAGCAGGCAGCGGACAGAGCGCCACACTAGGCAGCAGGCAGCGAACAGAGCGTCACACTAGGCAGCAGGCAGCGGACAGAGCGTCACATTAGGCAGCAGGCAGCGGACAGAGCGTCACACTAAACAGCAGGCAGCGGACAGAGCGTCACACTAGGCAGCAGAAACTTCGAGGTAGTCAAGGACTTCGTCTACCTCGGCTCCGCGTTAAACAGTGACAACAACATCAGTACTGAAATCAAACGCAGAATTACTCTTGGCAACCGTTGTTTCTTTGAAGTCAAGAGGCAATTGAGTAATAAAGCCCTCTCTCGAAGGACTAAGCTCGCTTTATATAACAGCTTGATCATTCCCATCCTACTTTATGGCGCGGAATCTTGGACGTTAGCAAAGGCGGATGAGGAAGCCCTTAGTCTTTTCGAGAGAAAAGTTTTGCGTGCGATTTTTGGTCCTGTCTGCGTTGATGGCATCTGGAGGAGAAGATTTAATGACGAACTCTATGGGCTGTACAGCGACATGCGCCTGGTCAGGCGTCTACGGATACAACGCTTAAGATGGCTACGCCATGTAGAGCGTATGGACACCACTGCTCTGGCCCGAAAAGTCTTTGAATCCGAACTACAGAGCACAACCTAGACTAAAGTGGCGCACACAAGTGGAGAAGGACCTCAACCAACTTGGAGTGCGCAACTGGAGACAGCTGGCGAAAGATTGTGCTGGCTGGAGAGGCATGTTGGTTGAGGCCCAGGTCCACCCTGGACTGTTGCGCCACAAGAAGAAGAAGCGTATCAACCAAAGGAAACACAACTCGCTTCGAGAAAGAACACTTTGCAAATATGTCTTCCGTCGAAACTTCAATAATAATAGTAATAATTGTTGGCGCTACAGTCCAAAGGGGCTTGCTCGTCAACTACTCGTGTTGTGCGCGCCACTGTTCTTTCACGAGTAGGAGGGACCTACAATTTTTTGCCGACTCCGAACGGCGATATTTGAGAAGCTTTCTTAGACAGTTTTTTTTAACTCTTTGAGTGTTGCCAGCAGCTCGAAAGAGGTGGTGCCGTTAAATTCGGAAAATTGGTGTTGAGCTGGGAGTCGAACCTAGACCCTTCGGCGTGTGAGAGTCGCACTCTACCCACTACCCCACGGCGACCACTGTCTCCTAACTGTAATAAATCAATTCCGTGACAGTATTCATAGTACGATGGGGCTTATTTTTATTCCCACCAGCCACCGTGGCGTTCTAGGTCCCAGGGTCGATTCCTTGACTGATCACCTCCCATTTTTTCTAACAACACTTAAAGAATGCTTTTTATCAATGACAGATATAGTCGGTCAAACTTCGTCTTTCAGGGTCGGCGAAAAAGTGTAAATCCTTTTTATTCGTAAGAGAAAAGTAGAACACATAACGCGAATAGTTGTTCAGGAAGCTAGGCCTCTGTTGACGGCGCCATGTACTTCTATATCGATAGGGATTCGATTTTGATTTTTGGACGCATTCTTTAACTAACCATAAGACTGTCATAATCAATTTATTCAGTAAACTCAACGTTTTTATAATGGTCAAGTACGTGAACATGAACTTATAAGAATTTAATTCAAAAAAAAAAAAAAAAAAATATTGACAAGTCCTTTTTGGAAAACAATCGACTTCAGCAAAAATGTATTACAATTGAGCATTCTTTGTATGTTTGACTCCTTTACCTTCTTGTCCCAATTTTATATCTTTAAAGGACCCTGTGGCAGTGTGTGGTAGGGGGACGCTAGGGATGAATCTTATTCCGAAGGTTGCACTCAAAGGGAAAAAAAAATTAACTATGGAAACGTTTTCCAACCCTACCGGAGTCTGCAATAGTCCGTAGAAACCTTCTACACGTAAGAGAACAAAGGCAGCCAGAGCAGAAGAAGTCTGTGCGGAATCAATTTAAAACGTGTTTGCAAGCTGCAGCCTGTACAGTTTGTTGTGAAATTTTCTTCTGTATAATTTTCAATATAATCCGAGGGACATTAACCGGGAGGGCAGTGTAAAACCAGACAATCGTTCGATGCCTTTCATAGGAACTTATGTTCACCGAATTCGTAAGTTATCAAACAAAGGAAACACAACTCGTTGCGTTTGTTACGTGTAAGCTTACTCTTGTTTTTAATAATTCACAACTTTATTACCAAAATGCACAACTTTGAATTAGTTGGTCAACTCCAAAAACCTCAGTGTGGCAGCAATTGGAAATAATGGCGGCTGAGCCCGTCGACATCACTTCTCGTTTTTATTCCGTAATTCAACTTTTGTAGAATGTCGCATATCTGAACTTGGCTTAGTTCTTAGTTTCTTAGGTGATGCCAGGGCAGGCTAGGGAGAGTAGACGAGGTACAGTCGCGGTAAACTTCAATCGATGAACTTTACGTCAATAAAATCAAAAAATTGATGCTCCCAATCGTTGGTAGAGCGCCTGATATTCTACAGATCTCGTTGAAAGCGAACTTTATTTTAGCTCTTAATTTTGTTCTCTAAAAAGTTCAATTTGTCCAAAGAAACTCAATTTGTAACCCTTAATTCGTGTGGGGTCGCCGTGGCGTAATGGGTAGAGTGCGACGCTCACACGCCGAAGGTTCTAGGTTCGATTCCCAGCTCAGAACCAATTTTTCGAATTTTTCACGGCACCACCTCTTTCGAGCTGCTGACAACACTCAAAGAGTAATAACTGTCTTAGAAAGCTTCTCAAATTTCGCCGTTCGGAATCGGCAAACAACTGTAGGTCCCTTCTACTCGTGAGAGAACAGTAGCGCGCACAACACGAGTAGTTTATGAGCAAGCTAGGCCCTGGTCCCCCCTTTGGACATAACAATTATTATTAATTCGTGTTTAGGAACTCGAGCGGCATTCCGGAGCATCTGACGACTTTGGCTATTCACTAGACTCAAGAGTATGTTTCGTGGGCTTTGCTGAAGTGTGTTTTAAGACATAACTTAACAAATCGATTGTGAACTTAGCACACATCGAGATGAGCCATTGGTATTTCGACTCACAATTGCACAATTCAACGAATCAAATGGATCTTCAGTTCATTTCTTTTTCAAATACGTATACCTATGTTTGATTAGAAAAGAAATGAAAAGTGAAGTAGGAATGTGGGAACGTGTGGGGGAAGAAGTAGGTATGTATGAGGAGGATTCTATACCGTTCAACTTTCTGCTCTACTAAAGCCGGGTGTATTCATATTTCCCTTAGATAGGAATAAAAGTAACACAACATTCAACAAATCCCAGGATTGGCATATAGATAAATGTAGCGCCACTAACAAAAAATTTATTATTTTTAGGTACTGCAAGCGGTATGCAGACCTTAAACGTGGCCGTATAGACGCCAACGATGCTGAACGCTCTGGAAGACCAATTGGGGTCGTTACACCAGAAAACGTCAAAGAAGTACACATAATATGTTCAGACTTCAAAAAGATGTTCGCCGAAAAAAACATAGCTCGAATGAGAAAGTGATCTCCGGAACTAAAGTTTATTTTATGGCCAAAGATAAATGGTTCTTTAAATAGGGTATCGAAATGTTAGATTGTTCCAGGACTTCTTGAGTGATGTGTTAAATTTTGTGTTTGCAAGCTGCAGCCCAATTTGTTGAATTTTTTCCTATATTATTTTCGACTTTTATTTAAGCTGCACTTACAGGAGGCAATCAGTCAATCTTTCGATGACCTTCAAAAACACTTAACTTAGTTTACGTTGTTTGAAGCGTATCAACTCAGCGTCGTTTGCCCGGTTCACAAGAAAGGAGACCCCTTTGACTGCGCCAACTACCGAGGGATAAGTCTCCTGAACACACAAGATCCTCTCTGCCGTATTGTGTGAGCGTCTGAAACCGTTTGTCCATGACCTGATAGGTTCCTATCAGTGTGGTTTCAGGCCAGGGAAGTCCACAATAAACCAGATCTTCACATTACGGCAGATCCTGGAAAAGACCCAAGACATGCAAATTTACACTCACCACCTATTCGTCGATTTCAAGGCTGCATATGACAGTGTGCATAGAGAAGAGCTATACAGTGCCATGTCTAGTTTTGGCATTCCTACCAAACTCGTCAGATTGTGTAGGATGACGATGGAGAACTCTCGGTGCTCCGTGAAGGTCGGTACGGAACTCACCGAGACCTTCAATGTCAAAAAAGGTTTTAGACAAGACGACGCACTGTCATGTGACTTCTTTAACATCATCCTCGAGAAGATCGTGCGTAACTCACAACACTAGAGGCACGATGTTCTAGAAGTCAGTTCAATTGCTAGCTTACGCTGATGACATTGACGTTATTAGATGAACACAGCGAGCCGTCAATGAGGCGTTTGCTGGCATTGAAGCGGAAGCCGCTAAATTGGGCCTGGTGGTTAATGAGGACAAAACAAAGTACGAGTACATTCTGTCTTCGAGACGTCTCAAAGAGAGTATCACACAAGGCAGCAGGCAGCGAGAAAAGCGTCACACTAGGCAGCAGGCAGCGGACAGAGCGTCACACTAGGCAGCAGGCAGCGGACAGAGCGCCACACTAGGCAGCAGGCAGCGAACAGAGCGTCACACTAGGCAGCAGGCAGCGGACAGAGCGTCACATTAGGCAGCAGGCAGCGGACAGAGCGTCACACTAAACAGCAGGCAGCGGACAGAGCGTCACACTAGGCAGCAGAAACTTCGAGGTAGTCAAGGACTTCGTCTACCTCGGCTCCGCGTTAAACAGTGACAACAACATCAGTACTGAAATCAAACGCAGAATTACTCTTGGCAACCGTTGTTTCTTTGAAGTCAAGAGGCAATTGAGTAATAAAGCCCTCTCTCGAAGGACTAAGCTCGCTTTATATAACAGCTTGATCATTCCCATCCTACTTTATGGCGCGGAATCTTGGACGTTAGCAAAGGCGGATGAGGAAGCCCTTAGTCTTTTCGAGAGAAAAGTTTTGCGTGCGATTTTTGGTCCTGTCTGCGTTGATGGCATCTGGAGGAGAAGATTTAATGACGAACTCTATGGGCTGTACAGCGACATGCGCCTGGTCAGGCGTCTACGGATACAACGCTTAAGATGGCTACGCCATGTAGAGCGTATGGACACCACTGCTCTGGCCCGAAAAGTCTTTGAATCCGAACTACAGAGCACAACCTAGACTAAAGTGGCGCACACAAGTGGAGAAGGACCTCAACCAACTTGGAGTGCGCAACTGGAGACAGCTGGCGAAAGATTGTGCTGGCTGGAGAGGCATGTTGGTTGAGGCCCAGGTCCACCCTGGACTGTTGCGCCACAAGAAGAAGAAGCGTATCAACCAAAGGAAACACAACTCGCTTCGAGAAAGAACACTTTGCAAATATGTCTTCCGTCGAAACTTCAATAATAATAGTAATAATTGTTGGCGCTACAGTCCAAAGGGGCTTGCTCGTCAACTACTCGTGTTGTGCGCGCCACTGTTCTTTCACGAGTAGGAGGGACCTACAATTTTTTGCCGACTCCGAACGGCGATATTTGAGAAGCTTTCTTAGACAGTTTTTTTTAACTCTTTGAGTGTTGCCAGCAGCTCGAAAGAGGTGGTGCCGTTAAATTCGGAAAATTGGTGTTGAGCTGGGAGTCGAACCTAGACCCTTCGGCGTGTGAGCGTCGCACTCTACCCACTCGGCCACGGCGACCAATGCCTCCTATTAATTTTGAGCTTTATCAATTTTAATGTTAAATTAACAATTTAACATTTTCACAATTTTGAATATCTTGGGCAACTACAAAAGAACGGGAACTAAGCAGTAGTGTGGCACCAAATGAAATTGATGGGTACTGACCCCATCCAAAGCCAACATCACTTGTACCTTCTTTTTTGAAATTCACCTTTCGCAGAATAAAAATCATGCTATTAACCAATATACGGTTAATTGGCCACTTTTCTAAATACTGAATTCGTGTTTAAGTGGTGTCAGGGAAGGGTAAGGAGAGCATTAAAGACGAGCTACAGCCACGCTAAACTTCAACAGACGGCCATGCGCCAACAAAATAATATAAAAATTGGTGTTCCAATACATAGTTAGAGCGTGTGAAATCCTAGAAACCTTTTTGAAAGCGAACATTATTTTATCTCATCATTTTGTTCCTGGAAATGTTAAATTTATTTTTGTAGCACAAGAAACTCCATGTGTAACCCTTAAATGGTCATCAGAAACTCGACCGAAATTCCGCATCATCAGCTGATTTTGGGCATTCACTACAATCAAGATCCCATTTTGTTGGCTGGCTGAGACATAGACTTGTATATCTTATAATTTAAATCTACAAATCAATTGAGGACCGCCCAAGTATGCCGTTATTATTTTGATCCACAATTCCACTATGAAAAGAATCAAATGTTTTACCGATCCATTTTTATTACACGTGCACCTTTGTATGATTAGAAGGGAAAGTAGAAGAAAGAAAATGAACAGGCAAGTAGGAATGTGGGAACGGGTGGGGGATAAGGTTTGTATGCCGAGAATTCTGGTCCCCTTAACCCCTTAACGGGTGAATACATCCGTCTTTTGTGAAGCAGAGGGTTAAGGGGACCAGATTTTACTTAAAGATAATTAAAAATACTCCAATCCTGGGCCTATTCGAAATTCTACCTTAATTTATTATATTTGCAAAGATTTTATACGTACTCCATTAGATTTGTTTAGCTTTAAGGAGTTGTATTTCATCGACATAGTTGAGTTTGATCGATTGGCCTATAAAGTGCAGTTCGTCTTCTTCTTTTGGCTCTAAAGTCCGGGGTGGACTGGAATTTCAACCAACATGCCTCTCTAGCCAGCACAATCTTTCGACAGCTGTCTCCAGTTGCGCACTCCAAGTTGGTTGAGGTCCTTCTCCACTTGTGTGCGCCTCCTTAGCCTAGGCCGTCCTATGTTGCGTTCTCCCAATGGGTTGGATTCGAAGCTTTTTCGGGCCATAGCAGTAGTGTCCATACGCTCTACATGGCCTATCCGCCTTAAGCGTTGTATCCGAAGGGGCTTGACCAGGCGCATTTCGCTGTAAAGCGCAAAGAGTTCATCTTTAAATCTTCTCCTCTAGATGACAACGCAAACAGGACCAAAAATCGCACGCAAAACTTTTCTCTCGCAAATACTAAGGGCATCCTCATCCGCTTTCAGTAACGATAAAAGCAGTTGTTATTTTAAATTCTAAAACGTGAGCCTTTTATCCACACAGTAACATCTTGATCTTTCTTTACAAGGAAATGTACTAAACAGATCTTAAGTGCTTAAATTTTCAGACGCATATTACCGCCAGAATATGATACCAAACCCAAAAGGTGAATACCTCTTTGTCATTACAAAATTCTGTACAAAATGTGAGGAATGAGCACTTACGTGCAGCATCTAGCGCCATTTATGGGCGCAGATGTTTCCGACTGCTTCGAAATCTAGTCGTTTTTAGTCCCTTCTAGTCTCAAACCAAAATATTACTTCGAGTCCTTCTCTGTACGCAATGCGATAAAGTCATATTTATTAACTTCACGTCACGATGCCACAGATAGCTGCACAAGTGAAACGTGATCGAAATCGATTTCGATGACATTCTTTGTAACCTCCAATCCAGTAGTCTGACAAAACGCTTGCCACTCCAAACTACACTAGGAAATCAGTCATCCATTCCGCACAAAGCGCCTACTGTCCTAGTGTGAACCCTGTAACTTCACAGTGAGCTCATCACTAAAAATACCCACCAATGTTGGTGACTGCGTGTGTTTTCCTGGAACCGAGCTGCATCTCTAAATCAGAATAAAGTAGTCCAAGGTGTTCTAGTTTCCCGTCGCAGAGCAGTCAATTGACTCACATACGTACGCAGTGCGCGTTTGGTGGACACCGCTCTTTTTGGCATCCTTTGCACAAAGCGACTTAAAATGCCGTCTGTCTTGGCACTGTCATCGTCGCTGTCAGCGACAGCAGTGGCTTGTCCTTCTGATTGCTCCCATAATTCATATTGCCTGCATTTGTAAGCGACAAACTTATGCGTTGGCCAAGTTGAATTCGTTGTCAAACACGCAGCCTGAGACGGGGCATACGCATGAATGAAACTCCGTGTCAGTAACGCACGTAACATAACCAAATTTGGGAGAACCACATTTCGACTGCGCCACCATGTACCTGTGCACACGAAGCGCAGCGGAGGTCGGTGCCAAAGGTGGTTTCTTAGTGGCGACGGAAAGCGATGATTTGCTTGTTTTCTGATTTCAGCGTTTTCTCAGACAGTCAGGTTACAGCCACTCAAAGCAATCAGTTGGCATGTATGTGGCGTACATTTGATACAAGGTGATCGGAGACTTCGTCGAGAGTGTGATCGAATCGGTTTACGTTCGACTATGGTCGCGAGATGCATTGGCCCACAGCGGGCACGCACGCACGCACGCACGCACTGCTGATGGTTGGTTAGTTTTTGTGACTCCACTGCGAAGCGGATTTTCCTTTCCGGGAAAGAGAGAAAGTAATTGAAACGAGGCCAAACTGTGGGAGTTTTCGTGGCACACAATGTAATGCATCCTTTTGTGCATCATATTATGGCACTGTGGGTGCTGTGTACACGGCAAATTGATTTTCACCATCTTAATCACGTCAAATTTGGTCACAAGGACTGGTGACTAAACCGTGTGCTCGAACGACGGTAAGATGATGCAATCAGCGGCAGCCAGGTTCACTTTGTTTCAGTGGAGTTTCAAAGTCAGATGAGAATATGCAGTTCTTAGCAAAATTAACATATTAATCCATGAAAGTGATTGACATTCGACACGTACTAGTGAATCACCTTTAATACTCAATGGTTTCTTTTTACAAAAGAGTAAACGAGTGTTTGTTTAGAAACACTGTTGAGGGTATTGCGAATTTATTTTAAGGATAAAACAAATTTTTGCAGGCATTTTCGGGTATTTCAAATATTGGGGATCTTGTCATTTAGCTTAGATTTCTGAATTTATGCGGAAGTCAGTCTATGTAAGGTTTTATCTAAAGTTATCGTTGTGGCTTGCTTAAGAGAGAGATAAAATCAAGAAGTTTACAACTACAGGAGATGTATTGCAGCAGAATAGTATTTTGAAGTACTTTGGTAATCTTATGAATTGAACTTTAATAAATTCCATCATCCCAACTATCTCCCAAAAAGATAAGAAGAGTGTGCGAGAGGCAATGTCTTCGGGCCTGCCTCTGTTTGTATCGGACACCTGAATCCATTACAAGAAATTCTATCCCAACAAGGTCTGGTACAACGAGTAAAACTTATCAAGGTAGTATAGAGGGCCATTATTTCAAATATTCTTTTTTAAAAATTCAAATTCAAATTGATCGCCGTGGCGTAGTGGGTAGAGTGCGACGCTCACACGCCGAAGGGTCTAGGTTCGATTCCCGGCTGAACAATTCGAATTTTTCACGGCACCACATCCTTCGAGTTGCTGACAATACTCAAAGAGTACTTACTGTCTAAGAAAAAGCCTCTCAAACTTCGCCGTTCGGAGTCGGCAAGAAACTGTAGGTCCCTTCTACTCGTGGGAGAACAGTAGAGCGCGCACAACACGAGTAGTTGATGAGCAAGCTAGGCCCTGATCCCCCTGTGGGCTGTCGCGCCAACAATTATTATTATAAATTGAAATTGTAGTTTCTTCTTGGGTTCGTTATTTTGCAAGTCGGACATTTTTCGTAGCCACGAGGGATTTCTTTGGTTCAGAGATAAGGCATAGTATATCAGAGAATGTCACTTCTACTGGTGCTTGCAGTAAGACCAGTCACTATTAACCTTTTTTTAAAGGAATAGCATTAGGTGTATATATAAAAGATTTGTTAAAAAAATAATAAAAAAATAATACATGCTACTTCAAAACAGGATAATTTTAGCTTTAGAACGATTCAGAAAACTTTATGCAAAACGAATAGTTCAACTTTGCATAATTGACAGCTTTCTTTTGTCGAATATGTTTCTAAACCCTGTGAAAATTTAGAAATTTCTGCTGACAATAGGTCGGTTCAAATTGCTGTGAAATGCTTCGAAAACCTACGACATTCGCCGAAAAACTCTCGAAAGGTTCCATTAGCAGATTTTTTTGTAGAAGAAAGAGCTCATGAGAAAGCAAAATATTTCTCCTTTCTACGAATTTCTGCCGAAGAAAAATCTGTGAACAGTAGACGACTGTCAAAGTGAAAATAAAAAAACCTATGACATTTCATATATCTGATAGCTGTATACATATAATTTTTTGACGGTTCATTAATTCTGCGAATTTCTACGAAAAGTCATTTCACAAGTTTTGGCAGAGTTACCTACTGTCTCCAAGAGAGCTTTTTACCCAAACTACTCAGCTACGAATTTCTGTTCAAAAATGAATTGGAACAGACTTAATATTATTTGATTAGAAGTGATGAATTGATATAATTATAATTGTTGGCACTACAGTCCATAGGGGGACCAGGGCCTAGGTTGCTCATCAACTACTCGTGTTGTGCGTGCTAGTGTTCTCTCACGAGTAAAAGGGACCTACAGTTTTTTGGAGACTCCAAACGGAGAAATTTGAGAAGCTTTCTTAGACAGTTATTACTCTTTGAGTGTTGTCAGTAGCTCGAAAGAGGTGGTGCCGTGAAAAATTCGAAAAATTGGTGTTGAGCTGGGAATCGAACCTAGACCCTTCGGCGTGTGAGCGTCGCACTCTACCCACTACGCCACGGCGACCAATTGATATATAATATTTAAATACAGATTTTCATTTTTAAAAAAGTCAAGGAAACAAGTTTTATTTATTTTTTTTATTAATTATTTTATTATTATTATTTTTTTTATTATTATTATTGGCGTACGCTAAAAGGATTGTTTCGTTCGTGGAAGGTATTAAAACACAACAAGAGAGGAAAAGGAGGCATCAGTGCACATTGATTTAAATCATCTCTGAAAATTCTGCTGCTTTGCATTGCACAGAGCTTTGTATAATGTCAAATAAATCCCTTCTGCTTTTCTGCTCTTCATTCAATGCTTCATTAAAAGTGTTACAGTGATCGGATTTAGTTCAAATATGCGCCGTTTTGGTCGATAATCTGTTTCCATCTAGACGGCAACTTTATAATACCTCCCTCGTAGAACCGCCCTCCTTATTTGTGAAAAACTCGGACAGCCACTTTTCACAAGCCTCTTTTTCACAAGCCTCTTTACTTTACAGCACCAAGGGCGTTCGCCATGGACAGGAACAGGTGGTAATCACTTGCGCTATGTCCGGCCTATGTGGTGGATGCGATAAAACCTCACATCCGAGCTCCCGTAGCTTCTGAGGAGTCATCAACGAAGTGTGTGGCCTGGCGTTGTCCTGGTGGAACACTACACGCTTCCTGGTGGCCAATTCTGGACGTTTTTGGTCGATCGCCTGCTTCAAGCGGTCCAGTTGTTCGCAGTAGATGGTAGAATTAGGCGCATGGCCATATGGGAGCAGCTCATAGTGTATGATTCCCTTCCAATCTCACCAAACACATAGCAAAACCTTCCTGGCCGTCAATCCCGGGTTGGCCACTGTTTGGGATGATTCAGCGGCCATCAACCACGACCGTTTTCGCTTGATATTGTCGTATGTAATCCATTTGCTTCAAAAATGGGTCGAGTTCGTTCCGTTTCAACAGCATATCGCAGGCCTTGATTCGGTCCAGAAGGTTTTTTTGCGTCAAATCATGCCGCACCCAAACATCAAGCTTTTTTTTTGTATCCAGCCTTCTGCAGATGGTTTAAAATGATTTGGTGACTAACTCTCATTTCCTGGGCGATGTAACGAGATGCTACATGCCGGTATTCGTCGTCACAGATCTTCCGCCGACTGGCTTATCCATGATGTCGTTTTCACCGGCTCTAAATCATCGAAACCATTCCTCCGCGGTTCGAAGTGAGTAGCATCCCCCAACAGCATCAATCTCACGGAACGTTTCTCTAGTGGATTTGAATTTAACGAAGGAAAACTTTAAAATAGCGCGAATTTCGGCGTACGTACTAAGAACGTTTTACAATAACTTAAAAGATTCAGCTTGCTCAAAAAATTTAATTAAATCGTGAAAATTGCCGTGCGATTATTTTTGACAACTTTCGTTGTGGATTAACTTAGTAACAGTGCATCGATGAACTTAACTCAATTTTTGGCGATGAAGCTCCATCAAGGACCAGTGTTTATCGATGGTATGGTGAACTCAACCGAGGTCGTAGTTCACTCCAAAACGAATTTCGTGAAAAGAGTGACAAATTCAATGTAGGGAACGGTTTGCAAGATTGAGGACTGTCTGTACTGTTTTTGGATATACTATGAAGTGCTCAAAACATCATGCATCAATTTATTTTATAGTGATTTTATAGTCCATGTTTTAGTTTTTCTTCAATTTTAAGCATTCTTTATATCCTCTATTGTTTTACAGTAACGTTTCGCTATGACCGGATAACGTCATGTTTTCCCCAACTTCTTTGTCACCATTTGTTGGTCTTTTTATAGTTCTTTTGACCAAATGACCTAAAAATGCGTGTGTTCATTTTGGAGGGAACAGATGTACAAGGGGCATTCAATATATTCTCAGTATCGATATGAAGGAAAGTGAGAATTCAATTTAAATTGTTTTTATTTTACAATATGATCCCTCCTAACATCAATGCATTTGTTATATCTTAAGATAAGATTTTTCAAATCCTCAAAAAATAAATTTCCTCTTTCTCTGGAAAAAAACCAATTATTGCCGACTTGAGTTCTCCATCATCCCAAAATCTTTCCCCACGAAGACATATTTTCAAATCCGGAAACAGAACAAAATCACTAAGGGCAAGATCTGGACTATATGCTGGATTATAGGCATTGGATTTCTTCGAAACCACTATCTCGACCAGCAGCCTTGGAATCTCGCGCCGTGTGAACAGGAGCGTTGTCATGAAGAAGCAACACACCCGCTGCGAATTTACCTCGTCTTTTCTTTTTAATTTCCTTCCTCAAATTATGTAAACAAGAGGCGTTGGATGTGGCGCTGATGGTTTCACCTTTTTTTTGTACTCAATGAACAAGATTTCGTTTGAGTCCTAAAAAACTGTGGCCATGAGCTTCCCGGCAGACGTAGTGACGTTGATCTTCTTCGGGGATTCTGTTCCTTTTTTATGTCACTGCATGACTCTTGTTTGCTTTCAGGGTCATAGTAGTGACGCATGTTTCGTCCCGAGTAACAAATCAATCCATAACACCGCCCGCGTTCTCACTATACATCTCCAAAAGCTCTCTACAGCATGCGATTCTCACTTTTTGCTGAGGCGCTGTGAGTATTCGGTGCACCCACCTTGCACTGACCTGAACTGAAAGGTTAAGATGGTCATGAAGAATGGTGTGAATGGTGGCAGTTAAAAGCTTGGTGATCTCTGCCATCATTTTCACCTTTATTCGGACATCCTCAAGAGCAAGTTTTTCGACTTCTTTGATGCTTTCTCCCGTACAAGTAGTAGCCGGGTCGCCGGAGCGGGGGTCGTCTTCAATGCTCTCTCTGTCTCTTTTGAACTCACTTGACCACTTTTGCACAGTTGATAATGAAGGTGCAAAACCCTGGTAAACAGCCACCATCTCTTCATGAATAGGTTTTTGACTTTTCCCTTGCTTAGTGAGAAATTTAATTACAGCACGATGCTCAATTTTCACCATCATCGCCTCAGTTGCCATTGTGATTTTGTTTATTATTTATTATTTATTATTATTTTATTTTATTCAGTAGCGTAATCAATAATGTATACATGTAGTAGATGATTTGTTTAGAGATATAGGACATTTTTCCTTTACAACTAAGAATTTATAAAATTATTAATGAAAACAGCATGAGATTAAGTATGAATAACAGTACAAGGGAAAGCTACAAGTAAAACCCTTATTTAACTCTTACAAACTAATATTGCAATATCCCTAGCGAACTCTTATGCATTTTGCATTTAATTAATCTGACAAACGACTAATAAGTTCATTGTTGAAATTGAGACAATTGTAATAAAATTTTTGGGTTAGCTTATCAATAAGAGTATCTAAAAAGTTGATATTGGTATTTTCGTGCAACCTTCGGGTTGAATAATAACGCGGTAAATTAAGCATAAGTTTAATAATTTTGTTTTGACATGTTTGTAGTTTGCGTTTGTTTGTTAAAGCACAGTCGTACCAGACAGGAGCCCCGTACAGTAGTATGGATTGAAAAACTGATTTAAACAACAAAATTTTGTTGTTTGAACTAAGTTTTGATTTCCTATTTATTAAGGGATAAAGAATTTTTATAAATTTATTAACTTTATCAATAGTGGAGGAGATATGTTTTTGAAAGTTTAACTTCTTGTCTATTAAAATCCCAAGATATCTACAATGTTCCGACCAGTCCAAATTAAAATTGCCCATTTGAAGATGAACGTTATTGGGAAGGAAGCAGTTCTTGCGCCTGCGAGTAAACCAAATAGCTTGAGTTTTTGTGGGATTTATTTTAATCTTCCACTTATAGAAGTATTTATCCAATTTGGATAGAGCTGTTTGTAAGACGTTGTGTACGTGTAGGTAGTATGTTCCTGATGCAAATATAGCTGTATCGTCAGCAAACATAGCGATTTCAACTCCGTTACCGAGATCTGGAAAATCTGCAACATATATATTAAATAATGTAGGACCGAGTACCGTACCTTGTGGTAATCCGTATCCAATGGTATGTTCAGACGATAAATCATTTACTACCTTAACTATAAATGTCCTATTATTCAAAAAGCTCTGAATAATTTTTATGATTTCTTTCGGAAAGTTAAACTGAATTAGTTTGTATATCAAAGCTTTATGCCAAACCGTATCAAAAGCTTTTTCAACATCTAAAAGTATTAATCCAGTTGACTCTTTAGATTGAAATTTATTTTTGACATGTTTTTTTATCCTCGCGATTTGATGATAAGTATTGTAAGAACGTCGGAATCCAAACTGAAAATCGGGTAGAATATTATTCGTAGCTAAATGAATTTCAATTCTTTCCTTTATTACTTTTTCTAAAAGTTTACCAATGCTGCTTAGTAAGCTTATAGGTCTATAGCTGTTGGGGTCGTTTTTCGATTTACCAGGTTTAGCAATTGGGACTACGAGTGCTGTCTTCCAGCAAACTGGGAAATAGGAGAGTTTAAGACAAGCGTTTAAAATAATAGTTAAATATCTTAAGCCCATTGGGGGGAGGGCTTTTAATAACACGTTGTTTATGCCATCTAAACCAGGACTTTTTCTATTCTTGAGGTTTTTAATCAATTGTTTTACCTTTACTTCATCTATTGTGTAGGAGTCAGTTAGTTCAGTGTTTGACTGAGAGAAGCTTGTGACAGTGTTAGAGACCTCAGTTGAAGTAGATGAATCGCTCAAGTTTTCGGTAATAATATGATTTAAGGCAAATTTGTTTGCAAGAAGGTTGGCTTTATCTATTGGAGCAATATGGAGCTTATTTTGTTCAATCAGCGGTGGGATACTTACTCCTCTCTTTTTGATAATTTTTGAAATTTTCCAAAAAGGTTTACTTCCTTTGTCGAATGAAGAAAGAAGGTTGTTCCAACGATTGTTGTTAAAGTTATTCATTTCTTCAGCAATAGCAGTGTTGAGATATTTTGTACTATGTCGAAAGCAATCGTAACGATAGCGAATCCATTTTCTCCTTTCAGAGTTTCTCAATCGTATTAACAGTAATATATTACTAGGTAGAGGAACGGAACGACTACTATTCGTTCGAATCTTAGGAACAGAAAAATCTACAGCTCTCTTTAATAAGGTGTTAAAATTAGTACACAACGTTTCAATTTGGTCTGTATTGTTGATTGGGGTGGAATTAATGCTGCTTAAACAATAGTTTTTATTAATATATGAAGCAAACCGACTCCAGTTAGCGGAGGAATATTTGTAATAATAAGAAGGTTGTCTAATTTGAATTGAGATGTCCAGTTTTATACCAACGGGAAGATGGTCCGAGCCTAAGTTATCATAAGTAAAAGGTGGATTGCAGTGTTGTGAAATATTTGTAATATAAAAGTCCAGTGTAGATGGGCTTTTCAATCTAGACGTAGGAACATATGTAGACTTTGGAGGGTATAGCAATGAAAAATGCGGATGAGTCTCATCAATGTTAAACAAAATATTGCCCCAACAATTAGCTCTGAGGCAGTTCCAAATTTGGTGGCGACAATTTAAATCTCCTCCAAAAATGACACTATCTCGTAGCTTAAACATTTTTCGCAAATCATGTTTAAAATGAGGTATCTTATCAGGTGATCTATTTCCACCAGGGAAATAAACGGAGAAAATGCTCACTTTGGAATTATTGTTTAAAAAGACGTCTATACCGATCGATTCAATACACCGCATTTGCAAACCCGTATGCACGGTGTGTGCAATATCTTTTGATACAATAATAGCAACACCACCTCCGGGGGCGTTACTCCTGTCCAGACGATAACAATTGTAATTGGGGTCAGATAAAGTTTTGTTGTCTTTTAAGTATGTCTCTGTCAGTAACGCAATATCAACTTTTTTATCATTTATAAAGTTAAAAAATTCAGTTTTTTTATTTGTTATGCTTCTTGCATTCCAAGTAACTATGTTAAGTGAATTAATCAACATAAACAGAAGAATAAATATACTTAATTGCAAGAGAGGTAATGACATTAAATTGATCGCTTCTTGATGAGCAGGTTTGAAGCTTTGCTAGCACTTCATTTAAGAGAGAGGTAATTTTCTCGTAAGAGAATAGTTTATTACTTGGAGTGGGTGCTGCTGGTTTTGACATCCTCTCTCGAGCGGCTGTTATTCCATTATCAATACGAATAGAAGTAAGTGGCTGGGGGCGGTCAGCTGGTTTGCTTTGATGATTTCGTAAAGCAATAGAACGAGTTGGTAAAGGGGGGAAATGGGATAGGGATTGAGGATCAACATGCATTTGCGTGTGAACGGCTGATACAGATTTCTTATGGTTACTCCGGTGGGGGGCAGAGAGCTTTTGCCGAATTTCCAAATATTGCACGCGGCTAGTGCAGTTCAGGTCGGATGATTTGTGCGGTCCACTGCAGTTGGCGCAACGTAACGCATCAGGCTTAGGACACTCAGTTGTCTTGTGACTTCCAGAGCAAAAAGCACATGATGTTCTAGCATGGCAGTGCATGGAGCCGTGCCCAAACAGCTGACAATTGTGACATTGTGTAACCTTGCCCGGACTTCGCCTTTTGTAGTCCCAGCGAACTATTGTGTTGAATAGGCTGTAATGTTTTTGCCGAAGTTCGTTCAGCTTAATGGTAGCGCGCTGAATATACACAATATAAATATTATTATTGAGTTTAGTGTTTGTTTTGATATTTTTTGAAATAATTTTAACATCAATGCACTTAATTCCGAGAGAGATTAGTTCATCTTTAATCAGTTTTTCGTCCATTAAATCAAGTCCTGATAAGATCACTTTTAATGGCAGATTTTCTCTACGAGCATATGAAAAAAATTCAAAATTCAATTTTGTAAGCTCAGACATCACTGAGTCATGTATATCAAGGGAGGGAAGGATTACTTTTTGACCGAGAGAGATGTTTTTTATGAGATATTTTTCAATTTTCAAATCACTCAGCACGCGGCGAACGCGTTCAGTAGTAGATTTTAACACCACTAATGGGGGGACACTTTCTTTAATGACGTTCGAACGTTCATTATTATTATTATTGTCCACTGTCTCTGAATCAGCTAATAGCTGGAAGTAATTTTTATTATTGATCATTGTTGAGTCACTATGATTGTTAGTTTTGGTGTTATTACGAAATTTACTGGGAGGCCATTGAGTGCCTTCACCAGAATCGGTACGAGTTCGTTTTTTCGGAATTTTAGTCGATTTCGCGTTTCACAATGAGAGTAACACACGTGCACACACTACGACTACTGATACGTGAATGTGATTTTGTTTAACTGGAGATAAAACGCCAATTAATAATCACGTTTTTATGAAATTTTACATAAATGCACTAAAATAATAGTATTACTTGATAAATAAGTCAATTTATATATATGACCACAGCTTCGCCCCGATATCGTGAATATATTGAACGCCCCTGGTATGTACGTACGTTATGCTGATCCAAAATCTGATCAGTTTGTCAGCTGATTGTCCAACTGTAGAAAAAAGGATTCGATTATCATGAGGCATAGCAAAGTGCACGTTAACCAAATCCTATAAATAAGACACTGTGACAATCTTTTAAAATTGCTCAGGACATGCAAGCCTCCTTCATTAACACTACCTTCAAAATAAACATAAATTTAACATGGTAAAAATATGTTATCTCTTTCTCATTAACCACTCCCCACATTTAAGCGTGAAAACTGCTTGATGTCATTTAACAGCAAGGCGATGCTTGAAAATTGTGATTAAGACCACAGCTGTGGGTTATGAAAAAGAATCAACAGCAGGCAGGGGAAAAATTCCTAACCCAAAATTGACGTAACGAACGTTCAAATGACATCATTCTCCAGAAATATCGAAATCAGATTTCCTTCTCGTGACCTTGTCGTTCGAAGGACCACAGCTCTCGACTCGTCTCCGACAAAAGGGCTGACATGTCGCTCCAACCCACATGAACTTCCCAAAACGGAACGGAGGCCACTGTGTTTTCCTTGCCAGAAGTGGTTCCCAGATCAATGATCCACGGCAACCAATACACTTTAAGTGTTACATTGCGAATGCCAAATCGATTGGTATTCACTGATTCAGTACACAATGCGTTACATCGGCGACAACGATAACGACAATCGCGTATCTATAAGTGATGAATCTGTTTTGTGGCGCTCTGCTGGTGGTTGCAGTCGTAGTGGTAGTGTCACCAATGGTGGTGGTGGTGGGGTTGTGGAGCGTTCGGTGGTGGTGGAAATGGTGTTGCACTTGATATTACAACAAAAACTAAATAAATACACAAAATACATATTTTTATTGCAAATCAAGTGGCAAATGTTGCCTATATGGACCCCAAAGTGCGCCAGGCTCAGTCAGTCCGAGTTATCTGCCTATCGTCGTCGGTTGGTACCCAACAAATATCTCCGATACTTCGCCACCCAATTAAAGGAAAGAATCACCACACAGTTCTGAGTGAAAGCCAATAGTGAAGTGAATTGTTTTGTGGATATACCTGCGGGAGAGTGACTCTTGCGCCCCAAGGACCCCCCTTCTGTGCTGTGCTTTGTTTGATCGTGACTTGAGAGACGCATTCGATTGCAAGTGAATTGAGCGGTTAAGTGGCTAAAAATTCGTGGTTACGAGTGGAATCCGATCTCGAATCTTAAACCATCCAATCAATCATCGTTGCTGCTTACAGTACGAATAACATAGAAACCAAACAAATTTTTGCGGTTTTCGCTTCCCATCTCGGAGCCAAGATTCAAGTTCGGGATTGACATAGATTAATTCTAGGTAAGTTCTCATGGCTATCGCTAAGCATGGGATCATACGAATATGCTTAACTGACCTTAGCTTGCATTCTGGGCTCGAAAATTAAAAAAAAATGTATTTATAATGATGGCATACTTCCGAAAAACAACTTCATAAGCCCAGTGCAGTGACGAACAATGGAAACTGATTTCTTTCGCCAAATTTGAAACAAATTTTATCTCAGCCTTCAGTTCAATGTTCATTTAGTGCGATAGGAGTGTGCTCGTGTACAGTCTATGAAATGAGAGCAAAAAATGACGTAGTGCCTGGCTCAAGTTCAATTTGATTAAGGTCAATTTAATTGGAACTATGACGACAAACCTCCAAATGTTCAAGCTCAAGAGCACTGCATGCTGGATTCTATTTATGTCAAGTTTGCTCAGAAGTTTTCGATTTATGCTTTTTTATTTTTTATTTGCGTCTTGGAAGATTTCGTTTGTTAAGTTGGTCCATACTATCGGTATGGATCTTGTGTCGTGAAAAGTTGGTGATGTTAAGTTGGTTGTTAAGATTCTCCGCTCCTGTAGGGACTTTCCCTCCTCTGTTGCAATGTTTGGTTTGTTTTGTGTTGATTTTTATTTTGTTTTAATAGTTACTCGACATTCAACTTATTTGAATGTGCTCCCTAACATATAGATTTTGCTATCTTTTCTTCGAATCGCACTATGATCCAGAGTGAACCTGGGCCTCAACATTTCTGCCTCGTCAGCCAGCATGATCTCTCGTCAACTGAATTCAGTTGCACACTCGATATTGATTGAGGTCGTTCTTCACTTGTGTGCCCCATCTCAGCATAGGCGGTCTTTTGTTGCGTTGTCCCAATGAGTCGGATTCAAAGACTTTTCGGGCCGGAGCTGTGATGTTCATGGCCTAATCAGCATTGCCTAGATTTTGCTATCAGACTTTTGAAATTGTATCAATGAACATTCGGTATAGTCTGTTTAGGTGGCCGTCGTCGCGTAGGGGGTAGAGTGCGACGCTCGCACGCCGAAGATCCACTTTCGAACACCTCCACTATTTTTCACGGCATCACCTCTTACAAGCTACTGACAACACTCAAAGAGTAGTAACTGTCTAAGAAAAAAAACCTTCTCAAACAAACTGTAGGTCCCTTCTACTCGTGAGAGAACAGTGGTAGATGATGAGCAAGCTAGGCGCTGGCTCCCTGTGGACTGTAGCGCCATCCAATTATTATTACTATTAATTATTACCCTGTTTAGCTTCTGATATATTTGCACGCCAACATAAATACAAGTTTAAGATTTTTCTTAGGGCGGATTTAGTTGCTAATAATAATTGTTGGCGCGACAGACCACAGGCGGACCAGGGTCTAGTCTGGTCATCAACAACTCGTGTTGTGCGCGCTGCTGTACTCTCACGAGTAGAAGCGACCTAACAGTTTTTTGCCGACTCCGAATGGGGAACTTTGAGAAGCTTTTTTTAGGCAGAAATAACTCTTTGAGTGCTGTCAGCAGGTCGAAAGAAATGGTGCCGTGAAAAATTCGAGGTGTTCAGCCGGGAATCGAACCTAGACCCTTCGGCGTATGAGCGTCGCACTCTACCCACTACGCCACGGCGGCCACGGATTTATTTGCTATAAACATATAATTTCGAACATAAAAAGATGCATAAACAAAAGACAAGTTCAATATTAAGAATTTCTGATGATGTTTTTCAAATTCTTTAATAACTTCACAAATTAGAATTCGATGTCAATATTGTCCATAGAAAAATTAACTTGTCCTTGTGAACGATAAGAGAAAAAACAATTTTAATGTTAAACCTCTTGCATTTACAATCATTATTCAACTAAATGAAATCGCTGTGTTTCTCTGCATCTTACCCACAGGCCACTCGAAAACAGACTCTCACTTAGCTGTTTTCTGTACACACCTTTTTGATTCTTTACGAATTAACGTAATTAAATTCATTCCAATTGAACTAAATGGACCGCTGTAAGCCCTAGTCAAAAGATTGTAAAAGAAAGTTTCGCAAAGAAAATAACTCGTCACTTCAAATAAATACATTTTTTTTGTTTCAATTAAATAATACAAAATAAAATAAAATAATAAATAATTTTTTGTTCCAATAATTCAATTGATAAAAAACAAAGTACTTCCATATTCGCTCGTAACTGGTGTCATGATAGTTTTATTTGAATTATTATTATTGTATTTCAATTTGAAGAGTAAATATAATTATAAACTTCTTCATAAAACATTTTGTCAATTTGCTTCGTGTACATTTTATAGCAAATAAATTAATGTTCGAAAATGAGGTTATCATTACATTATGTCTCTTTCTAAAAGCTTAACACTTCCATATAGTGCGTTCATTTCCATTGACCTTGTTTTGAATCTCGTGTATTTTTGAATATTGACGACATAAAAATATTTTAAACTATTTCAATATCTTGCAAAATGACCATTTAATTTGACCCACTTTATGATTCAACTATTAAATGTCCATACTTTGGAAATTTTAATTTGGTTGCGGTATTTTGTTGATTTCATAAGCTAGGTATTCAAGAATTTTCTTTATTTTCCTTTTTTTTACATGATTTTGATGACATTTAAGCATTTTTACTTCCTATCTGCTTTTCCATTCAGCTGTTTATTTTCAAGCCAACTGACCTTTTGCTTCTATACAGTCAAAACTATTCTCATTTTTATATTTTTTTAATGAATTATAAAATTTGTCCCGCCATTTTCCGTTATTACGTTTCAAATGGTTGCTGTAAATCAAAGGCTCATTGGCTTAAAGTTGGGTAGACATTGCAGCATTGTATTGTAGTGCAAGCTCTGGGAATTTTTCATAACCCCAAAACCAAAAAAAAAATGAAGGGAACATATGGTAGTTGAAGAACATTCATTAAGTTGGTTTTTTATTTATCCGTTGGACATTTTAAAATGTCCCCTAGAACGTAATTTTCAAAAGCGTAAATATTTTGACAGCCTGTGTACACAAATCAACTGAAATGCATTGTGATATCTGCTAGATAAAGGTGCAAGTTCCTCTCTTTCTAATTAAGGAGTACATAACAGATTCGTTTTAATTTTTTTTTTGAAATAGAAGGACTAATGCAAACTTTTGAAAAAACTAATGTTCAGTTTAACTTCGGCCTATGGCCACCGTGGCGTAGTGGGTAGAGTGCGACGCTCACACGCCGAAGAGTCTAGGTTCGACTCTCGGCTGAACACATCGAATTGTTCACGGCACCACCTGCTGACAACACTCAAAAAGTAATAACTGTCTACGAAAGCTTCTCAAACTTCGATGTTCGGAGTCGGCAAAAAACTGTAGATCCCTTCTACTCGTGAGAGAACAGTAGCGGGCACAACACGAGCAGTTGATGAGCAAGCTAGGCCCTGGTCCCCCTGTAGACTTTCATTTATTATATTAACTTCGAACTTAATAATCTTTTTCCTTACTCTCCCTCTTCTTCTTCTTGTGACGCTACCGTCCGGGTGGACCTGGACCTCAATCAACATGCCTCTCCAGCCAGCACGATCTTTCGCTAGCTGCCTCCAATTGCGCACTCCAACTTGATTGAGGTCCTTCTCCACTTGTGTGCGCCACTTTAGTCTAGGTCGTCCTCTGTTGCGTTGTCCCAATGGCACGGTTTCAAAGACTTTTCGGGCGGAGCAGTAGTGTCCATGCGCTCTACATGGCCTAGCCATCTTAAGCGTTGTATCCGTAGCCGCTTGACCAGGCGCATGTCGCTGTACAGCCCTAAATCTTCTCCTCCAGACACCATCAACGCAAACAGGACCAAAAATTGCACGTAAAACTTTTCTCTCGAAAAGACTAAGAGCTTCCTCATCCGCTTTTGCTAACGTCCAACATTCCGCGCCATAAAGTAGGGCGGGGATGATTAAGCTGTTATGTAAAGTGAGCTTAGTCCTTTGAGAGAGGACTTTATTACTCAATTGTCTCTTGAGCTCAAAGAAACAGCAATTGGCAAGAAGGATTCTGCGTTTGATTTGCGGTACCGGTATTTTTGTCCCTATTTACTGCGGAGCCGAGGTAGACGAAGTCCTTGACTACTTCGAAGTTTCTGCTGCCTAGTGTGATGCTCTGTCCACTATATACTGCCTAGTGTGACGCTCTGTCCGCTGCCTGCTGCCTAGTGTGACGCTCTGTCCGCTGCCTGCTGCCTAGTGTGACGCTCTGTTCGCTGCCTGCCGCCTAATGTGACGCTCTGTTCGCTGCCTGCTGCCTAGTGTGACGCTCTGTCCGCTGCCTGCTGCCTAGTGTGACGCTCTGTCCGCTGCCCGCTGCCTAATGTGACACTCTTTCCGCTGCCTGCTGCCTAGTGTGACGCTCTGTCCGCTGCCTGCTGCCTAGTGTGACGCTCTGTTCGCTGCCTGCTGCCTAGTGTGACGCCCTGTCCGCTGCCTGCTGCCTAGTGTGACGCTTTGATCGCTGCCTGCTGCCTAGTGTGACGCTCTGTCCGCTGCCTGCTGCCTAGTGTGACGCTCTGTCCGCTGCCCGCTGCCTAATGTGACACTCTCTCCGCTGCCTGCTGCCTAGTGTGACGCTCTGTCCGCTGCCTGCTGCCTAGTGTGACGCTCTGTCCGCTGCCTGCTGCCTAGTGTGACGCTCTGTCCGCTGCCTGCTGCCTAGTGTGACGCTTTTCTCGCTGCCTGCTGCCTTGTGTGATACTCTCTTTGAGACGTCTCGAAGACAGAATGTACTCGTACTTTGTTTTGTCCTCATTAACCACCAGGCCCAATTTAGCGGCTTCCGCTTCAATGCCAGCAAACGCCTCATTGACGGTTTGCTGTGTTCGTGCAATCACGCCAATGTCATCAGCGTAAGCCAACAATTAAACTGACTTTTGGAAGACCGTTCCTCGGATGTTGACTTGTGAGTTACACGCGATCTTCTCGAGGATGATATTGAAGAAGTCACATGACAGCGCGTCGCCTTGTCTAAAACCTGTTTTGACATTGAATCTCTCAATGAGTTCGTTATCGACCTTGACAGAGCAGCGAGAGGCCTTCATCGTCATCCTACACTCTCTGACAAGCTTGGTAGGAATGCCAAAACTAGACATGACACTGTATAGCTCGTCTCTATGTGTGCAAGGTTGATCATTTGACAAAATAATAGGTATGAATATATTGAACGGCCCTCGTAGCTTCCTCATCAACTTGTGTTGTACGTGCTGTTCTTCTACAAGTAGAAGAAACCTACAGTTTTTTGGAGATTCCGGACGGCGAAATTGAGTCTTGTCAACAGCTCAAAAGAGGAGGTTCTACGAAAAATGCAAAGTCTTTAGTCCGGGAATCGAACCCCGACCTTCGGCGTGCAAGTGTCGCTCTATTCACTCCACGTTACGGTGGCCACAGTGAAAAATTCACTAAAGTTTCGCTACTCTTATGCAGGTAGCTGGCAGAAATATTTAAAAAAAAACAATTGCTATAATTTAAAACGAAATTTGAATTTAAATATAAATCAAAGAGCGAAACCACAGAAAATGGCTTTGAGTCAAATAAAAAGAAAGTAGAAGAACTGGGTCACGGAAATTAGTCAATTCATATTGACTGTAAACTTTAAATGTTTTTAATGTAGGTTGCGCTACAGTCCATAAGGTGGCAGGCCTTGATTAGCAACTTTTTTGTACTGTGCGTACAACTTGTTTTCACACGCTTAGAAGGAATATCCTGTTTACTAGAGTCACAAGGAGCACAACTTGAAAAGCTTTTCGTAAGCCATTCCCATAAACAGTTTGAGTATTGTCAGCAACTCGAACGATTTACGTTGCCAAGAAACACCGAATCATTAAGCTCAAGAATGGTGGATATAATTCCCTTCTCACTCAAAGAGTTTTCCTTCTGACGACTTAAATATATAAAAAATAATAATAGTCGTGCGGCGCAACAGTCCACAGAGGGACCAGGGCCTAGCTTGCTCCTCAACTACTCGTTTTGTGCGCGCTACTGTTCTCTCACAAATAGAAGGGACCTACAGTTCATTGCCGGCTCGGAACGGGGAAGTTTTAGAAGCTTTCTTTAGCAGTTATAACTCTTTGAGCGTTGTCAGCAGCTCGAAGGGGGTGGTGCCGTGAAAAATACGAGGTGTCCAGTCGGGAATCGAACTTGAATCTTCGACGCGTGAGCATTGCATTCTACCCACTACGCCACGATGGCCACAATGTGTTTTACTTATTGAATAATTCTTTAACAAGGTGCAAACACATTGATTTTAATAAGTAATAAATAAAAACACACTCTTGATGAAATAAGTGAGCCGACTCCTGGGCCCCCTGGAGAAGTGGGTAAAGTGCGCAATTCACACTTCAAAAGGTCTATTTCTGGAATAAGCACATTATGAGCTGCCTACAACAATTAAGGATAATAAATGTTTATAAAAAAAATCCTCAAATTGCACCGTTCGGAGTTGGCATTAAACTGCAGGTCTCCTCTTCTCGTGAAAGAAAAGCAGCTAGCACAACACGAGTAGTTGCTGAAGAAGTTAATCCTATTCGTCTTGTTGACTGTTTTACCGAATACAAAATATATATCTAAGGTCCATTTTCGCTTCTTTTAACGAATGAATCTGATCCATCGACGTCGTATTTCTTTTAAAAGTTGTCAGTCCTGCTGTTAAAAGTAGCACGACATGTTTGTTCTAATTCCTACATTAGCTATATACATCGCAATTTGGAAAGGATCTTAAATAAGAAAGAAATAACATTGACTGACTAACTTCCACATTGTCTGCTATAGCCTTCTATAAACATGATCGGCGATCTAAAAGCCTCCGCCACATATTTATCGTCTCGCCACATAATGTGTGAACTTCTTAACGACTTCACTTCATCGGTTCTTTGTTTAAGTAAAACGAGATCGTTTCATCAAGTCCTTGACAGGAACAACATCTTGCTCTGCAGTTGAGCCCGTTTCCACGATCTGATAAGATTGACATGTACGGCACAGCATCAGTTACGATTCATAAAATTGCCTATAATAGGCGCGTTAATCATTTTGATCTCTTTGGCCCCCCTCTTGTCTTCCTCCTTTTGATTCCCAACCTTTCCCGTTCAATCGATATCACCTACACAACCGTTTCGGTGTCTCCCTCGGCGAGCCATATCCATAAATTTCACGTTTTTGGACATGAAAAAGTCGTAATTTTCGACAGCTGGCATGTTTTACGAGGAGTGAGTGAACTCACCCGAAAAAGACGTGTCTTGCCTTTGGGGGCGGCTGCTGTCACTTCATTGGGAAAGATGGTGCGATTTTTGTTTTCTTCGTATAGCCTGTCTTGCCTTCCCATGTGTGTCCCATCTAACCATAACAGGCGGTTAAAATTTGTTGAATAGTTGCGTTGCGCGTGCGATCAGAATGCATAAGCAAGTGCGATGGGTGATGAATGAATGATATGCGTATTGACGGCAGGTCTGGGGGTCAGTTTTGAACTCTTCAGTTGGAAGCTTAGGCAAATATTAATTCTTTCTCATTGCACTCGTGCTTAAAATGTTTCCTTGTTTGACGGTGTCAGAGTGTCATACCTTTGGCTCAAAAGTGACTTGAGCTAAGATGGTGGTGCTTGGGCGAATATTTCTCCCGAGTGTCAGAAACGATGGCCACGATTTATAAAAAGCTTAAACCATAGTCCGGCTTTAGACAAATACTGAAGACACTTATAAAGTGATGACAGACCTGGCTTACTGTCAATTAGCTTGTTCATCGGCGAGTTCATTCTTTTGAGAATTATTTGCTTACTCCATGCGCAGTCAGATAAATGCGATTAGGCACGGAATTTCACATCAAAACTTTGTTCATCCGATTCTGTCACCGTCTTCAGTAGCCGTCACCTCACAAAAATTCATCCCGAATTCGGCCTTCTGTGGTCTACCTTCACAAAAAAAAACAGCACTTCCAGCTCTGACAGAAGCCGCCAGGAAATGATGGCAACTCGCCAGGCATCTCGCCAGCCTCTCGAATCAATTTAAATTTGCGGCAGCATAAAATCTCTAGACTCTGAGCGGCATTTTTCCGCAAAACAGTCATCACGCAATTAAGCAAATTGTGTGCCCCAAGTCCCGCTCCTGCAATGGATCTGCATCACCACTTGTGCCCGTGGCTTGTGCCACCGGGCAATAATTCAATTAATTGTAACGACCCCCCTAATGGCTGAAATTAATTCGTCAATTGATCCTGAAGTGGGCGTCGCGGCTAGTTAGGAAGTAAGCCAGCTGTCACACCGACACGACGCCCGGCAAAAACAGCGGCGGGAAGGTGCATTTCGGGGTGGACGGAGCGCGTCATTCACACAATGATGCAAGTGCGACGGTATCGGCGGCGTCTGTGATTCCAGTGCTCGCCGGTGAATGACAAACGACGTGTGTGAGATAATTCCGTGATTGCTAGCCATTTCATACCGCTAATTATAACTCGTGTCAAACTTGGAGCACACAAACAGCACCAGAGCCGCTTAATAATAGCAACAAACGAGCGGAATGAAGGTCAAACAAATTTCATCTTCGAACACACCCTGCGGCTGCGGCGGCAGTGGAGCGCGGCCGAGGAGGACGATTACGTGTTGCGGGCTGGGTTTGTCGTAAATTGCTCTTGGACTGGCATATCAATGATGTTGGTTTGTTGGAGTTGTTGTTGTTGCTGGTCGCCTTGTTTATTTTGACAATTGAAAGGCACCTTCGGTGTACCACTTCCACCCGCCACTGTCAATGTGCTTCGACCGCTGGCTCGAGAGGTGTTTCTTTTGGGCGTTGATCGCTGAACATTTCAAGTTCACGGAATGCATGACGTCAGGGTTTTTGTTTGAAAGACAAATCCAACACCTGATGATATCGCCGCGCGCTCGCATTTAAGCGAAATAAGTGCGCGGTGGATATCGTCAGCCACTGGATTTGCGAGATGTCATAATGACCATCCTCAGGGGCCTGTCACTCGTTAATGGGGTTTAACTGAAGGTTAATTAAGGCCTATGTGGTTTGGAAGTGTAATTGGCTCCCGCTTGGGAGGTTGCGAATTTGATCCCACGCATGTGAGTGAAATTGGTTTGTTTTCTAGTGTTGATGTGGTGGATTATAGGAAAAGATGATTCTGACAGAGCAGCGGGAATAGAGGAAAGGAGGTTAATTGCTTTAGTTTTGTTGGGAAGAGGTATTTACTTTTCATCGATGTTGGTGTTGCTCTGAAGTTAACAAAATGATCGTGAACAGAGCGGCGTTGGTGAGAATATTTGCGATTTAATTTTTTGAAAGAAGTAAACATTAAGTAACGTTGAAGGGAGTCCACGAAAACCGCTTTTGCATCAGTCAAGATCATACGATCACGAAAAATGGGCCAAGATAACGGAGTAAGTTAACAATTAAACCTGCGGAGTTGTTGAGCCATCTTTACAAAGGCTATGCTAAAAATGATCACGAGTGAATTAGAAAATTAGAAACCAGAAATGATATTGAGTGAATTAGCGAACCCACTGCGTTTGCCTTTTATGTGCATGTCTGGTTTGTGGGCACTAAGCCAAGATAAGGCTGTTTACGTTTTTAGAAATTGTTGTGTTTTTGTTGTTGTTGTGCTACAATCAGGGCTCGATTTGGAACTCAACCAAGATGCCTCTCAGACCAGCGCGATATTTTTGAGTTTAAATTAACATTTCCGTACACAGAAATAGTTGTAAGCAGTTCCTTCCTTTTCACTTCCACACTCCTAAGGCTTTGTTTACTTTTTTCTCACTTCCGGAAAATCGTGAGTAATATTGCAGGTCAAGGATGATGGCAGAATTATATATACTTTGTTGTGGATGGTATTTCTGGCCTTCATATGACTTTCAAACTAGCAACAAATGTTCAAATGTACAATGTTTAAAACGTGTCTCGTTCGAGTCAGAATGGATTTATGTACGTGCCTCTATTCGAAGGACCCTTATGTATATTCAAAGGACTTTTGCTGTGCCTATCGTTAGTTTGATACTGCTTTGCGTCACATTGAAATAAAGCTTATCTTCTTGGATTTGTAAAGGTTTTCAGAGAAGGACTTTCTCCTTCTAAAAAGGATGAATTATTCACCCTTAAGGTTTTATAGAGCTTTTTGAATATAAAACAGCTATCCAGCGGATATAAGCTTCAAACCTTAGCCTGTTGGAACCAAACTGGACAGCTGGTAGTCGAGTCGCAATCTGTGTTGAGAATCTGGAAAAAAATATGTCTGTAGACTCCTAAACGATGATGACAGCCCAAAGCTCTCTGTTAGACAGAATGTTCCACACAATTTGGACGCAGATTGAAAATAATTCTGTCCCCTCCCAGTAAAGTTAAAAACATTAAGACGGAAATCGAGCAAAGTTGCAGGAGCGGACGGACTATAAGCAACTGGAGCCGATCTGATTGGGCACATGCACCAGCTCATCTGCAAAATATGGTCGGAGAAAAGCATGAGTGAAATCTCTGATCGGTTGCCCAGTCTACAAACAGGATATCCCTTTGATCGCTTTAATTATCAAGAGATCAGCGTCCTCAACGTTGCTCGGCCGTACTGTGTGAGCGTCTGAAACAGTTTTTCCACAACCTAAGAAGTTCCCATTAGTGTGGTCTTAGGCCAGGGGAGTCCAAATCTGGAAAGATCTAGGAGGTATAAACCGACGCTCACGGCCTATTCGTCGATTTTAAGGCCGCATATGAGAGTATTTTGCTTGCGAGTTTTGGTCCTGTTTGCATCGATAGCATTTGGAGGAGAAGATCTAACGACGAGCTCTATGGGCTGTACAGCGACATGGGCCTGGTCAAGCGTCTTCGGATACAGCGCTTAATATGGCTAGGGAATGTAGAGCGCATGGACACCACTCCTCCGGCCGGAAAAGCCTTAGAATCTGACCAATTTCGACAGGGCAACAGAGGAGGGCCTAGACTCAAGTGGCGCACACAAGTGGAGAAGTACCTCAACCAACTTGTGTGCGCAACTGGAGGCAGCTGGTGAAAGATCGTGCTGGGTAGGCATGTTGGCCGAGGCCCGGACCCCGCAAGAACTGTAGCGCCATAAGAAGAGGAAGAAAATATGAGACTGTGCATAGGAAAGAGCTTTAAATTGCCATGTCTAATTTTCAACATTCCTACTAAACTCGTCAGATTGTGTTGGATGACGATGGAGACCTCTCGCTGCTCCATCAATGTCGGTAACGAACACACCGAGACCTTCAATGTCGAAAAGGGTTTAAAACAAGTCAACGCGCTGTAATGTGACTTCTTCGACATCTTTCTTGAGAAGATCGTGCATGACTCACAAATCAGCACCAGAGGCACGGTCAGTCAGCTCTAGTGGTACCTTACGCGAACGACATTGACGTGATTGGCACAGAAAGCCTGTCAGTGAGGCGATTGTTGGCAATAAATCGGAAGCGGCTAAAATGAGTTAAGGGAAAAATGAGGGCAAAACGAAGGGAGGGTACACAACATCGACGTATCGGACAGAGCATCCCATTATACAGCAGAAACTTCGAGATAGTCAAGAACTTCGTCTTCCACGGCTGCGTGGTAAATAGCGATAACAACGCAGACCAACTCTTGCCAATTGCTGTTTCTTCGGGCTAAAGATGCAATTATGAAAAAAGTCCTCTCTGGAAGGACTAAAACCTGCGTTTAAAACAGCTCGATCACCCAGTCCTGTTTTAGGACGCTGAAACGTGGACATTACTAAAAGCGGATGAGGAGGCCCTTGGTTTTTTTGAAAGAAAAGTTTTGCGTGCGATTATTGTTTCTGTTTGCGTTGATGTCATCATTTACTTTTAATTTCATTTTCATTAGATTTCATTTGTTGCCTCCGAGAACACTTTATCAGAGATGTGTATCAAACGATCACTCTTGCAAAACACGCAATGTGTAATGTATGTGTGAGTCTGAGGGTGTATCGTCGACACACGCTATGCATTCGAATTCTATTTGGTTTTATTCGCTGGTGGTATGTGGCCATGCAAATTAAGTCAGCTAATGTCAGGGTTCACGTGCAACCGGCTTAGCTTTCAAATGGCTGCTGTCCAAAATAACAAAAGACAAAGCAAAAATGTAAACATTTGTGACCTTTGAATTGTTATTCTCAGGAAATAAATCATTTGCAGTCATTATGCAATATTATATCAATTTTCTTTATCCCTTGTGGTGTACGCAGGTGACCTTTGTTCTCAGATGGTAGGAGAGGACGTTTGAGATTTGATGAACATTAGATTTTATCTAATAAGTAAATAAAATATTAGAATGGGAATCACTATTGGTGTACACAATTTTGTTAAGTGGCCGCCGTGGCGTAGGCGGTAGAATGCGACGCTCATACGCAGAATGTCTAGGTTCGATTCCCGGCTGAACACCTCGAACCATCTCTATCAAGCTACTTACAATACTCAAGGAGCAATAATTGTCAAAAAAAAGCTTCTAAACTTCCCCGTTATGAGCCGGCAATGAACTGTAGGTCCCTTCTACTCGTGAGAGAACAGTAGCGCGCACAACACGAGTAGTTGATGATCAAGCTAGGCCCTCGTCCCTCTGTGGACTGTTGCGCCACACGACTATTATTATTATTTATATATTTAAGTCGTCAGAAGGACAACTCTTTGAGTGAGAAGGGAATTATATCCATCATTCTTGAGCTTAATGATTGGGTGTTCCTTGGCCACGTAAATCGTTCGAGTTGCTGACCATACTCAAACTGTATATTGGAATGGTTTACGAAAAGCTTTTCAAGTTGTGCCTCTTGTGGCTCTAGTAAACAGGATATTGCTACTAAGCGTGTGAAAACAAATTGTGCGCACAGTACAAAAAAGTTGCTAATCAAGGCCTGCTCTCTTATGGACTGTAGCGCAACCTACGAGTAAAAACATTTAAAGTTTACAGTCAATATGAATTCACTAATTTCCGTGAGCCAGTAGTTCTTCTACTTTCTTTTTATTTGACCCCAACTCATTTTCTGTGGTTTCGCTCTTTGATTTATATTTAAATTCAAATTTCGTTGTAAATTGTGGCAATTGTTTTTTTAAATATTTCTGCCAGCTACCTACATACGAGTAGCTAAACTTTAGTGAATTTTTGACTGTGGCCACCGTAACGTGGAGTGAATATAGCGACACTTGCCCGCCGAAGGTCGGGGTTCGATTCCCGGACTAAAGACTGCATTTTTCGTGGAACCACCTCTTTTGAGCTGTTGACAAGACTCAACTTCGCCGTCCTAAATCTCCAAAAAACTGTAGGTTTCTTCTACTTGTAGAAGAACAGCACGTACAACACAAGTTGATGAGGAAGCTACGAGGAGCGTTCAATATATTCTCGGTATCGGGGTGAAGACGTGGTTAAGTATATAAATTGACTTATTTATAAAGTAATACTATTATTTTAATGCATTCATGTAAAATTTCATAAAAACGTGAATATTAATTCGCGTTTTATCTCCAGTTAAACAGAATCATAATGGCAACTGAGACAATGATGTTGAAAATTGAGCATCGCGCTGTAATTAAATTCCTCACTAAGCAAGGAAAAAGTCAAAAACCTATTCATGAAGAGATGGTGATGGTTTTCCAGTGTTTTGCACCTTCATTATCAACTGTGCAAAAGTGGTCAAGTAAGTTCAAGAAAGGCAGAGAGCACTGAAGACGACCCCCACTCCGGCGCCCCGGCTACTGCTTGTACGGGAGAAAGCATCAAAGAAGTCGAAAAATTTGTTCTTGAATGCCCGAGTTAAGGTGAAGATGATGGCAGAGATTACCAAGCTTTCTACTGGCATCATTCACACCATTCTTCATGACCATCTTAACCTTTCAGTTCAGGTCAGTGCAAGGTGGGTGCACCGAATACTCACAGCGCCTCAGAAAAAAGTGAGAATCGCATGCTGTAGAGAGCTTTTGTAGATGTGTAGTGAGAACGCGGACGGTGTTATGGATCGATTTGTTACTCGGGACGAAACATGGGTTCACCACTATGACCCTGTAAGCAAAGAAGAGTCCATGCAGTAGCAAAAAAAGGAACAGACCCCCCGAAGAAGTTCAAAGTCACTCCGTCTGCCGGGAAGTTCATGGCCACAGTTTTTCGGGACTCAAAGGGAATCTTGCTCATTGAGTACAAAAAAAAGTTAAAACCATCAACGCCACATCCCAGGCCTCCTCTTTGCATTATTTGAGGGAGGAAATTAAAAAGAAAAGACGAGGTAAACTCGCAGCGGGTGTGTTGCTTCTTCATGACAACGCTCCTGTTCACACGGCGCGAGTTTCCAAGGCTGCTGGGCAAGATTGTGGTTTCGAAGAAATCCAACACCCACCCTATAGTCCAGACCTTGCCACAAATAATAATAATAATTGTTGGCGCTACAGTCCAAAGGGGGACCAGGGCCTAGCTTGCTCATCAACTACTCGTGTTGTGCGCGCTACTGTTCTCTCACGAGTAGAAGGGACCTACAGTTTTTTGCCGACTCCGAACGGCGAAATTTGATAAGCTTTTTTAGACAGTTATTACTCTTTGAGTGTTGTCAGCAGCTCAAAAGAGGTGGTGCCTTGAAATATTAGAAAAATTAGTGTTGAACTGGGAGTCGAACCTAGACCCTTCGGCGTGTGAGCGTCGCACTCTACCCACTACGCCACGGCGACCACTTGTGGTTATTTCCTTGCCTTGCCACTTGTGGTTTTTTCCTGTTTCCGGATTTGAAAATATGTCTTCGTGGAAAAAGATTTTCGAATGATGGAGAACTCAATGAATTCAAATGGGTATTTTGCAAATTAATTTTTTTGAGGGTTTTAAAAAGCTTATCTCAAGATGTAACAAATGCATTAATGGAAGGGGATATATATTTCCCTTGTGCAATGCTTTCCACGACCCATTTTTTTTCAAACTGTAAATTGTGTGTTTTATATAATAAAATTAGTTAAAAAATAAACGAATCTAGACAATTCACTAACTAACAGTTACTCCTAAAGCTGTAGACTTCCGTTTTCGACAAAAATGAATTGAATTCTTCATTGTGCGAGGACTTATTTCTTGGTGAGGTATGCCATCAGATCGCCAAGTGACCAGCCGGACACAACTTCCACAGTTTATAAGCTGACGGCTTAGCAGACCTTCCATGACCTTAGTAAGGCGGGAAGTAGGTTCTATGGGACTATAGGGCGGTGAATAACGATTATTTGTTGGGACTCTTTTAATTCAGAGTGAACAAATTCTTTTCTTTACTTACTCAGGAAAAGCCCTAATGAGTAGGACTATTGGAGAAGCTTCCGGGGGTCTGCACATCTTAAAATTGTGCATTTTGAAATTTTTACTGATACAAGGATAATCATGCATGTAGACCTGAAACTTAGTACTGAGAATTAGAGCTGCGCAAAACAGTTCCTTTGAGGGATCGAATATGGAATGGTTCCTTGTGAACTAGTTCCAAGAACTAGTCCCGAGGAACGATTTAGTTCCGAAGACATATTTAGTTCTGAGGAACTAAAGGGTGTCCCAACAAGAACGCAAGATTTAAATTTGCAATTGTTTGACATTTGAACAATTATTAATGTTTGTTAGTGGAAAGTTTAAGGTTAATAAAAATGGAGCGCTACAGTGATGGGAGTTCGCTAATTGGGTATTGAAGAGACAACATGAAAATGCTGAATTTGCCGATAAAATCTTCTTTAGTGACGAGGCCCATTTTCATCTTGATGGCTTCGTCAATAGGCAGAATTGTAGCATTTGGGGCGAGGAAAATCCTCGAGTGATTCACGAGAAGCAAATGCATCCTCAACGTGTCACTGTGTAGGGTGGATTTTGGGCCGGAGAAATCATTGGACCTTTTTTATATGAAAATGAGTCAGGTCAAGCGCAAACAGTTAATAGTGTTCGGTATCGTTCGGAAATGAATGTAGAGGGGATGTGGTTTCAACAAGATGGCGTCACATCTCATACAGCTGTAGATCGTTGCCACAAGTATGTCCTACTTGGAGTTAATTAAAAGGCGAGGAGTCGATTTAGGTATACAATATTTTATTTAGATAAGTTATCATCGGGGATTTCAATGTAAGTATTGATCAGTGTCACTATCCCACTGCTAGTTATGATCCGTGTGACTTTCTAATTGCGAGTGACTTTTGTGTGACCCAACCCATTCCTTTTATTGCTCCGTAGGCACATGCCCACGTTGCATCCCTCGGCGTTGGTGGGATGCGAAGGATATCCTCTTGTGTGTCGCGGGCACCGTTGGGTTCGTTGGGTTGTTTACCCAACGACGTACGGACCGCGATCGCAGAGGTTATTTTGCGTGGAAGGATATCCTTGGGTTATGTGCCGTTGGGTTAGTTCACGTGCTGCGATGTGCTGCTGAGTGTGCCGTTACGTAGTCCGTTCAGTATGCTCAGCTGCACTGGTTGGCCGGACCGTTGGTGTGGTTGTCTGCCACACAGCCAGAGAAACAATTCAATTGCTGCATCGGTCGTGTTATTTCGCGTTTTATTTTTTGATCGTCGTGGCGTAGTGGGTAGAGTGCGACGCTCACACGCCGAAGGGTCTAGCTTCGACTCCCAGCTCAACACAAATTTTTCGAATTTTTCACAGCACCACCCCTTCGAGCTGCTGACAACATTCAACGAGTAAAAAAACTGTCTAAGAAAGCTTCTCAAATTTCGCCGTTCGGAGTCGGCAAATATCTGTAGGTCCCTTCTACTCGTGAGAGAACAGTAGCGCGCACAACACGAGTAGTTGATGAGCAAGCTAGGCCCTGGTCCCCCTTTGGACTGTAGCGCCAACAATTATTATTATTATTATTATTTCGCGTTTTGGGGACCAGAATTGGTCGCCTAGATCGTGCGATTTGCCACCATTGGACTTTTATCTTTGGGGTTTTTTGAAGTCGATGGCTTATGCAAATAAGCCGACGACGACTCAAGCCTTAAAAGAGGAAACTGAAAGCTGCATTAATGAAATACCGCAGCATTTATGCAAAACGGTCAATAAAAATTTCATTAAAAGTTCGCGTATGTGCCAGCTAAGCTGCGTCGGCCATCTGGCCGATGTGATATTCCACACATAACGTCATCCTGTCTACTATTCGATATAATAAAGAATTTACGATTTTTTTTTAATATCTGCGTTTCATTTAAAGTTTAAATCTTGCATTCTTATTGGGACACCCTTAATCTAAATTGAATTCGCTTTTTCCTTCATATCGATACCGAGAATATATTGAACTAACCTCGTAAGTCCTTGTCCCCTTGTGGACTGTCTCGCCATCCAATTTATATATCCTTACAGAGTTATTAAGATTTCCTGAACTTGTTTCTGAATCTCCTGATTGTCTCTCGGGCCGACACCGATAAACCGATCGGCAGGGAAGTCAATGTTATAAATCGTCCGAATAACCTCAAAAACCGAATTCCCAGCATTACCATATAGACTCAATTTTGTCAATATCCATGATGTTATCAATGAGGCCCGGCATGATTGTGAACTGGGCAGGGTTCGGAATTCGGTCGAATGACGCCTGGAACTTGACTTAGTAACGGAGTTTGAAGAGTCATGTTCACAAAGCAATTTCACTCTAAAATTTGGTGTTAACCTCAAAATTTGAACTGACGCATAATTTTTTCTCTGACGTCATTGACCATTTCCGAAGCCAAGGAGTCGGTTATAAGACTCAGTTATCTCAGTAAGAGGACTTTGTTTTCAAGGAATTATATTCCGGAGCATAAATTACATTGAGGAATCTTCAGGACTAAGATCTGTTTCTCAATATCTCGTCGTATTCTCTGAACATTTTTAGATCCTTTGCAGAATTGAACACAGTCCTTAAACTGGATTCAACGCACTTTAAGCAAGGCATCGAATTCAGAAATGATAGAAATAAAAATTTTCACAACATACAACCAACTTTCATTCTATTCCCACGGTTTGCCGACACCCAAAATATATAAGCACACAGCCCAGACTTGACATTTTGTTAAACAAATTCATTCGTGTGCCACTTAAATTTTATTGTGATGTTATTCCCACTTTTACCTGATGTTCTCGACCAGTTTTCACTGAACGCACACGTCACCACTTACAAATTAGGCAACTCCAACTATCCATATTCATCTGGCTGATTTCAATCAACTTTTGGCACTTCTATTGATATTAGCAGCTGCTCTCCTCAATTGGAAGGAATGCCCTTGCGCTCTTTGGTAGCATTGCTTGTGCATTGCTCCTTTAAGAGAGAAGCGCAAAAATTGAATCACTTTGGAATTATTTCAGACCCCTTGTAGGTCATGCCTGATTGTGTCACTTCAATTAAGATTCAGCTGTGTCAACACGAACAGAAACTGAACTCAATCAGTGAGCACGTCCCACATTAAGTGATGCTTTCACACAGCGTCCACACATGTGTTCGTGCAGATTTTAGACTCGATAAAAATTAATCATCGCCAATAGAGTGTTTGTTGGAAGATGCACAGCACGAGCGCGCTCCAAAACAAACGAAAATTAAAGAAGGCTCCAATTGATTTGGCTTTGGCTTGAAAACTCACGATATGGGTCATACGTCCGCCTTCTGTTTGGCTGAAGTTAAACGAAATCCATTCAGGGGGATATTGACTTTTGTCGCCACCTGTGCAAATTTCCGTCGACTAAGTGCAATAGACCGTGAACTGACAGATGGATTGTTTCAGGCTGGTCATTAGTTTAAGTGCAAATACAACGCAAACAGTCGTCCGTGTGGGTGACAGTTCTCCCGTCACGCCTCCACTTTTTGGCAGAATTAATGCTTTTCACGTCAAGTTATCATGAGCATTACCCGCTCGGCTTGGCGGCATGCAAAATAAGTTGAAAATGACCTGATTTGGGGAACGGAGAGGCGAGAACAAATCGCAAAAAGGTGAAGATTTGTCAACTGCGTACAGACAAATGATCTGGGCACAAATTGCGACTATTCGCAAGGAGGATTTGTCAACTGCGTACAGACAAATGTTCAAATGTGCACGAACTGCGACTATTCAAATAGAGCTAAATGCGACATCGGGTGCGTGTGCACTTTAATGGAAAGCGCTAACCTAGAAATTATTGTAATAAACGTTTCATCCCAATCCACCATTGACTGGTTCCATCGCAACATGACCATATTGGATAAATGAGCCTGATTGACAGCTCTGCGCCGCGCCGTTGCCGCTGCTGTTGCACCGAGAGAGGCTGACCAGTGTTAGTGTCGCTTACCAATGCAACAAACTGCAAAAACACTTTACAAACAGCAATAAAAAGCAGAAAAAAGAAACTTCAAATATGGCGGGCTATTCAGGGACGCAAAAAAAAAATAAACGCTTGTGTACCAGTGCTGCCATAAAAATTATCTTGTGATTGATCGCCGCTTGATTAGGCTTTTGCGATGAACATCTGAACTTTTGGCATTTCTTGCGAGTCTCGCAGTGATGACCGACACGGTTGCGGTCATGCGAGGGAAGATGAGTCGAGATGGATGTAAAGCATGTGTAAATAGAGCCCGTGGCTGATTGTTTATTTGATATTGCTTTTCCAATGTCAAGGTTGAGTGGGTGGAAATATGAGCCACTCAACTCGGCGCAATCAAGTGTGCAAGCTGTCACACTTTGTTGATTTCTAGTAAGTGTCAAGCGGAAGATTGACAGTTTGCATGGAAATTTAAAAATAAATTTATAGGAAAAACCTGTTCGCGTGTCGTAACCAAATGACAGATAAGTGACACCAGGTTTAATCTTGCTTATCAGCGGTATCTTTGTTGCGTTGGGCGTTAGTTTTTTATGGCTTCTAAGTGAGCTTATGCGTATTTTGGAGACGTTTTTGGGCACGGATTTAATTACTTTTGAAAGTTTTGACAATGGATTGTACTTTTTGGAGGAGTCAATGCCAAAGGAATGGATTGGATTCCAATTCATTTGATATGTATCTTTCAATATCGTGAGAATGTTTCTGGCAATCTTTACTGTTGCTCATATTTGGGCATTGAGAGATATTAAAATTGACATTGCTGTTGAGATTTGGAAAACAACCTATCTGCACCCACACTATCTTCAATGTTTAAATCGTATTTTGCTTTTAATTATGTTCTTGTTCTTTTTCCTAATTTAACATTAGTTTCGTAGTTAGCTTCTTATTAAGATTTTTGACGCCTTAAAAGAACTGCGTATCAGACGGTCGACTCCGTTTTGTCTTCCTCCATTGGAGGACATTTGACAAAGCATTTTATAGCATAGGGTTTGTAAAACAAGCCTATATTCAATGACAATTCATAAACATCCGTCAAACTTTAGATGGGCTCAAGCGAAATCACCTGCTTAATCAGCTGTGCACTTCGCCATCTGCTTTCCACTGCACACGCTAGAAGTCGTCCATCTACTTCGTGGCTTTGGAGATCCAACAGCGCTAAGTTTTTTGATTGAAAACGCCATTCTTTTGATTTTCTTCACCCGATTTTCATGCCAGTGAAGTTGAATGCAGTTCATTATGTACAGTATGATCTCAGCTCTAGCTGTGATAATTACCGTGATATCATCAGAATATTTGTTAATATCGTTATAGCCTGTCTCAGAATTAAGTGTACTCCGTGTTAAAGGTCCATTATTCAAGCTACACGTGATGTTTTGTTGGAATGCAATTTTACAAAAATTTTAAAGACCTTTTTCCTCTGCCCCAATACACTGTAAAAACCAGATGTGCACATGCTCCATTGTCGCTGGAAAGTCTACACAGAATTTAATGATTCCTTTCCACGATTTTTATTAATTAGAAACATTTACATTGGTGTGGTTTTGTTACCTCTTGAGGAACCATCCATGCTGTGTGTACTTTTGTTCTTCCACGAGTGAAGGTGACTTACAGTGTAAAGTCGACTCTAACCGACGAGTAAAATCTGTTTCGTATATAATCTCCGTACTCGGTGTCAATGTTTGAAGAGAGGTGACGGCGTGAAACATGAACTGACAGAAGATAAAAGAATTCGAATTCTATTTGGAGCTCAAGCATGAAATTTCGGCGTTTGGGAGATAAATTTTTACCCACTACACCACGGCAATCACTGCAAATGGATGTTAGCATGGTCTTAATAACAATTGTTGGCACTACAGTCCAAAGGGGGGCCAGGGCCTAGCTTGCTCATCAACTTCTAGTGTTGTGCGCCCTACTGTTCTCTCATGGGTAGAAGGGACCTACAATTTTTTGCCGACTCCGAACGGCGAAATTTGAGAAGCTTTCTTAGACAGTTATTACTCTTTGAGTGTTGTCAGCAGCTCGAAAGAGGTGGTGCCGTGAAAAATTCGAAAAAATTGGTGCTGAGCTGGGAGTCGAACCTAGACCCTTCGGCGCGTGAGCTTCGCACTCTACCCACGACGCCACGGAGACCACATGGTCTTAGATTAGGAAACAATTTGTAGATTCAAGTCTTGTTTATGTCTCTCTTATTATTATTCAAGGAGTTAGGACACGTCCTTGTAAGCCATAGAAAATAAAAGCGTTAATGAATTTTCCATTACCCGCATAGTTTGTATTTCTGCTTGAAATTAATGTCTTTCTTTTTCCTCTCTTGTTGAACGTTTCGAAGTCACTAAAAGCTTCCTTAAACATGCTTGTCCTTTCGAGGACACTGACTTGCAAAAGTATTGTCTAACTGTAAGGATACCGATTGTTTTTGAAGATGTAGTTTCTCCAGACGTTTTTGTTTTTATTTCCATAAATCTTTAGGGACTAAGATTTGACTGAGGTTATTGCTTGAGCTTGTTGCAAATTTCGTTTCCTTTTGCTGCAGATAATCTTTTTTCTCGACATCGATAAACCGATCGGTCGAGAAGCACTTGAATAACCGTCTATTCGTTCGCATTACCTCGAAGCCGCCCAATCGGTTCGAATTTCCAGCGTCTCGCCAATATCCACGCTGTTACCAGTGTGGATATTGGCGAGAGTGTTGTCAACTTACAGAACTCGGTCGTATGACGCCTTGAAACTAGGAGTTATTAGGAAGTTTAAAATGGATTGCACCAAGCGCCAGAGCAATGTTCACAAGATGATTTAACTCTTCAAATGTGGTGTTGGCCTGAAATTTATTCTAAAAATTATAACTTAGTTCCAACTATAGTAAGAGATCTTTCCTTTTTAGGAATTTAATGATTCATTCTGAATTTTCATACACTAGCGAGAAAAGAATTTTTCCATCGGCTCGATCTGGCTCAAGGTGTTTACTTTCCATAGTTGCTACTAGTTATGTTAAGACTGTCCCAACTACCAACTGTCCATCGGCCCGAACTGGCTCAAGGTGTTTACTTTCCATTGTTGCTACTAGTTGTGTTAAGACTGTCTCAACTGCCAACGCCTGTACAATTTTATCAACGGAAACGAGTCCCATCACTGGCAACACCACTCAGAGATGTGCAACTCATTAAGCATTACAAGAGTTGCCTTTTATATTTCGGGATTAGAGAACAAAAATAAATATTAATCATCGAAAATAGGTTTTTGGTTTTTCAAAATATTCCCCATTAAGATCTTTACACTTTTGCATGCGTTTGGCCCAATTGTAGAAGTACTTTTGCCATTCTGATTGAGGTATCTCCAAAACATGCATTTTGAACGCATCTACCGCTTTTTCAGGTGTCGAAAAAAGGTTGACTTCTCATCATATTTTTTACGGATGGGAATAAAAAGAAGTCACTCGGTGCCAAGTCATCCGGATGACTCATCAAATCGATGTTTTGAGTGCTCAGAAATGCAGTTGTTTGAGCCGATGTGTTAGAGCTCGCATTGGCGTGCTGAAGAGTGATCCGTCTTCGGCGGTTGATTTTCCTAATTTCTTGGAAGACAACTGACAAACAAATGGTTGTGTACCCCTCAGAATTGACCGTTCTGCGTTGTTCTAGTGGTACAGTTGCGACATGTCCAGTTTTTCCGAAAAAACAGTCGTCCATTTGCTTATAAGTACTTCGTACGCGAGCAACTTTTGTTGGATTTGGATCAATTTGAAACACACATACAGTCAACTGCTGTTTACTATCGGGCTCATACGCGTAAATCCACGATTCATCACCTGTCACGATGTCATAGACGTGTTTCGAAGCACCGCGATCGTATTTTTGGAGCATTTTTTTCGACCTACCGACAAGGCCTTCTTTTGAGCGATTGACAAATTGTATGGGATCTAACGCTAACAAATTTTTTTGACGGTCAAATGTTCACGCAATGTTGAATGCATGCTGGTCCCACTAATGCCTAAGGTTGTCTCAATCTGCCGATAGGTCACATGACGATCTTGCAATACCAGTTGGCGCATAACTTCAATATTTTCCAGAACAACAACTGATTTTGGACGACTTTCACGAAACTCGTCTTAGAGTGAACTACGACCTCGATAGAATTCACCATACCATCGATAAACACTGGCCCTTGATGGAGCTTCATCGCTAAAAATTGAATTAAGTTCATCGATGCACTGTTGCCCACGCAAAAAGTTGTAAAAAATATTCACACAAAAATTTTCACGATTTAATTCCATTTTTCGTGCGAGATGAATCTTTTAAGTTACTGTAAATAACACAAATAGCGCTCGTATGTTAAAACGTTCTGAGTACGTATAACCTCAAAAATGTCAAACTTCATAATAGAGCTGGCAGTTGCCAGATTGCAACGTAAGGGTTGCCCAATCCCGAAATATAAAAGGCAACCTTCGTACAATTGATTTGTCATCATGCATCTTACTGAAGTCCTCAGAGTATAAAATGTCACTAGTGGTGGGGATGACGTTAGTGTAAAAAAACGGGTGTCCGCAGAGTATATTTGCGCCACGAACGAAAGTAGATCGATCTGGATTGAAAAAGAAATTAATGCAAAATGAGATATCTAGGTTATATGATATTTAAAAAAAACAAATGTTTACATTTTCTGCGTTTTGATAAGTTTTGAAAAGTTTCGTTAAGTTGTGTTAAGTTTAATTAAGTTTCGTTAAGTTTCGTTAAGTTTCGTTAAGTTTCGTTAAGTTTCGTTAAGTATAATTTTCAACACGCAGAACTGAAATCCGATACGAAAAATGCACAATAAATATGAAGTAGAACATTTGCGCGAGTAAATCCGGATATATTGTTCCCCATACAAAAAATGTTTCTCATAATAATGTAGCGAAATAGTTTGCAGGCAAAACAGGAGTTTTTTTTTGCACAATTTTCAAGGTGTGGGTATATATGGTATGTATCTTCTTGCACACCGAAGTTTAGGAACTTCCAACTGTTAAGAATTTAAGTCGTTGCCGTTGGTCACCCCTACAAGTCACAAAGCTTCAGAGCCTGGCTAACGTCTAGTGTTTGTTATTGCCTATTGTTTAGTGTATGGAAACTTTAAACAAAGGCAAAGTTTAAGAGACTTTTCATACTTATTATAATTACTTCTACTTCACTGCTTTCAAAAGAATATCTGTCATTGAGAATATCCGAGAAGAACGTTCAGTTTTGGATCCAAGCGGATAATTGGGGCGAACTATTTTTTGCCCTTGCAGCTTTACAGCTCTGTTATTACTGCCACAATCACCGAGTCTGTAAATATAAATTGCAAGCGTTTGAATTCAAATTGTGACCAAGAACTCTTTACAAAATAAATACGCATTTATCTCTGCATGGTAACATAATTCACGACCAAAACCGCAACAAAATATACACTCCAGAGAACAACGTCAACAATTCAAAAGGATCAATAAAGAAATCAAACTATAACTGTCCATAATTCTCAGTCATTTCTGTCATGCAGCAGTTTTCTTAAGCTAACTATAGCCACAACACAACTATCGCGCCGTCCCATATTTACCGAAATGGAAAATCAAGCTTGGCTAGTGGAAAAGTTGAAAATCATAACAAAATGCAGTTCCTCCATGTTTGGCAATGCGTTCATTCGGATCACAGATAAATGTATTTTGACAGATTGCTGTGCTGGCATCACTTCCCGCGTGCACTTTTGCGGTTACGTTACTTTGTAACTTAACAATGTCTTGGCGTTCATGTTTTTTTTTTTTTCTTTCAGGTGTGCACTGCCTGTCAGCCCTCAAGGCATACTGCGTAGCGTAATGGAAATCGAATGTGATCTGGCTTCTATACGAGACGAGGATTTGTTGAGAAAAATGGTAAGTAACGTGCTGTGTGTTTTTGTGCGCTTTCTGTACAGATGACATCATTGTCCGGTCTGCAAGCAGGTAAAAAGTCGGAGGAAGAGGAAAGTCTCAAACTTGGCGAAAGTAACAATCAATTGTGAGATTCATTCGAGTGTAGATTTCATGCAGTCATTCAAATTTGATTTTCGCATGTGTTCGCAGACACTTGACATGCGGTTGTGTATGGAATTTGAAAAAAAAATATGCACAATGTTCGTCCCACTTGATAAGTGAAAGTAAAAAATTCCCAGCCTCGCGTCATCAAAAACATTGATGAATGCGATGCTGCCGTTTTTCGGACACCGCCGTAATCCACCGGGGGCTGTTCACCAATAGTTTTCGGAATTGATTGGAATTGTGGACACATTAAGTGTGAATTTGGAATGGCGTCAGGTTGGATAGGACGTTGTAAGGAATTCACCTGCACATGAGTTCTGTTAAGTATGGGTACAGGGTCAAGATCTGACGGTGACCTCTTTTTTAAGTCTTAGATTTTTATTAGTTTCTTCGATAAGAGCTTCAATTTAGGACACAAATCGGCGCGTTTAAATTTTGTTAAAAACTGTTAACTTATGAAAATACTTACTTCAAATTGAAAGAACTGCTTCTGGATCACCCTGTGGAAATCTTTTACCTCTATGAGCACAGAACACAGCGATACAGAAGAAGGCAATAAACATAATAGCCACTTACGAGCGTGCGTAGCAGGTTACAAAATCAATGCCGCACACGTTGTGATTTTTCACATTCAACCCCCCACACAATGTCAAACATATCAGGCACAGCTTCCATCCACGGCAACAAGAAAATTGATTTTCATAATTAAACTTTAAAGATGTTCCACGAAATTGGTCATCCACACTAGACGTATCACATTAACGATCAAACGATTTAATTTGTGACTTGACATCTGTCAAACGAAACTGTGTTCGTTATGTACCATAAACACACCCCAAATCGGGGCATTCATAAATCGAGGGGAAGTTTGTTTTTCACTGATTCTAGACTTAAGAGGTGCCGCACGCCTTTTTGGACAAACCAAAATGTCCAGCGTGGCACGCGTGGGGTGGCTAGTGCCTTCAGAATTAGACTCGCTGACCACTTGTGGGCAATAATTCGTGCTCACGGTCACCGGTGACATGCTCGAGAACTCGAGTCCACCAACTGTCATCTGGTAGGCTTACGAAATTGCGAGGCATCCAGTCGCCACCGCCACCCACGCAACCGATGAAACGATTTATTATGAATTCTGGCTGGTTCATGAAGAACGAAATCCTCAACCGAGTCGAGTGCATGATTGCTGACTGAGACCGTGGCTGGCGAGTTGTACTTGCAATTGCGAAATGGTCGGCGCAGATGACTTGTCTGGTTCGTTTATTTGGCTTTAAGTGCATGATGTCATGATTTATTGATGCTTGCTGATGTTTACTGGAGTTCAGTGGCGCTTGTGCAAGTGGGAGATCAACATGCGTGGCGTGTCATTAGCAGTAGTTTTGGGCAGTAAGGCTTACATCGGCCTGGTGGGAGAAGTACGACCGAATTCAGATTTATGAATGTTCAGATGTAAGAACTGGGTCAAATGTTCGGACGAATGAACTGTGTGCATTGGGGTTGCATTGAGTCTAGACGTAAAAGAATGCCATTGAGACGGCGCCTCGTTCGTGTCGTGACAACTTGTCATATGTCAGCTCATACCAGCTGTCATCAAGTTATGAATTGTTTTGAGTTTGAAGGGACAGAGCGGAAATTTGAATGAATGCTTTTTTGACTGATTGTGGCCGCCGTGGCGTAGTGGGTAGAGTGCGACACTCACACGCCGAAGGTCTGGGTTCGATTCCCGGCTGAACACCTCGAATTTTTCACGGCACCACCTCTTTCGAGCTGCTGACGACACTCAAGGAGTAATAACTGTCTAAAAAAGCTGCTCAAACTTCGCCGTTCGGAGTCGGCAAAAAACTGTAGGTCTCTTCTACTCGTGAGAGAAAAGTAGCGCGCACAACATAAGTAGTTGATGAGCTAGCAAGGCCTTGGTCCCCCTGAGGACTGTAGCTCCACTCAAATTAATTATTATTTTTTGACTGATAGTCGGATGGATATTGTGCTAGGAGACCAGGGTTCTCAATACGGAGACGCGCCAGCACATCCGCCGGGATCCAGCAGATGGAGCGCGTGAGTTTTATAGGCTTGATAACCTCAAAACTTGTGGTTCCCAGGAGGGACCAGAACCAGCCACTCAAGAGATTACTGTGTAAAGCACTTCCCCAAAAAGGTTCCGTTTTCCAGGGCACAGCCATCCACTTGGAAGCAAGCGTTCTCTGCCTTAGCCAGCTCCCACATATGATCTTCTCAGTGTTTGCATTCTGCGTCGGTCATGCTGTCGTCATTGCCAGCTTTTTCTATTCGCAGCAGCAGGGGAGAGATGACAGCCTTCTTGTAGAGGCGCAAAGCAAGCTTCACATTTTTGTAAATCACCTGCATTACTTTGCTGTATTTTCTTGTATTTTTTTATTTTCCGTTAAAAGGGATCAACTGTTAGAATGCCCCTTCCACCAAGTAACTCTTTTCAAAATTGAAAAGCGATCGTGTCTCCTTACCGCCCTTAGAAGGCCTTCTAAGTTGATATTTATTTTTTAAATCAAAAATGTTGGTGAATATTTACTTTAATTTCACGTGCACTGTGGCAATGCATTTTTTAAAAGCACCTCGGTTTGTCGGCTTTGGAAGGAATGTCTAGAAAGACAGGATTCCGTGAGGCTGATACGATCCTTGTTCAATTAAAGATTGGATTGTTAAGGCAGACAAACATGTTTTTAACCGACAAGGCTCATCATCGAACCATTAAATCAATACTTGATCGTTAGCACGTTAGTGCATCCACCTCATAAACCACCAGCTCACGTCTTTTCCCAATAAAAATGAAGATGCATCGAATTACCAACCGACAAAGAACGCCAAACGTGCTCTTCCAAATGAGTGACAAAACATAAATAACGTACTCAATGCGTGCATTCATCAGAATTTTGACAGAATCGACTGCTAATAAGCTTTGACTCACTTGCACTGTATGTTTGCCGAGTCAATGTGACATTTGGACGGGTGAGTAGTCAAGCAATCATACCGTCCAAGGCAAGAGTCGGAATGGTTTCCTGGTTTGCTGTGTTCATGTTCTATCAAAACACCCATACATCATTCCCAAAAACTCATCCTTCAAGGCCGCTGCATTTCCCATGAGTCTTTCTAATCTTGGCACGCATTGCGCTCTGTATACTGTCATCCATCCAACCGTGCATAATTAATTAACCAAATTACGAGTATAATTCACTTAGAGCAGACTCGTTTCCATGAAGGCTGCCGCCACCGCCACCGCTACTGCTGCTGTCGCGACAACATCTTTCTCATCGCAGAGCCCGCAACAATGACTGACTGACGGATATTCAAACAAGCTTCTAACGACCACCTCCTGACAGGCAGACACTGCGCTTGATTTATGAATTTGCAGTTGCTTTAACCACGATCATTAGCTTTCCGAACAGAGACATCAATTATACGCGCTGCTGAGGCTCGCCTAAGTAAATCACCAACGGCCCACACGGGTACCGTTCGCGAGGCAAAATTAATCGTAATTATATCATTCATCTGATGACCGTTTAAGGAGTTTGATTCTACTTTTTTTTCTCTCAGTGACCAGGCTGGTTATCTAAGAGATGTTCTCCAAACAATTATAGACTTCCGTCAAAACATCGCCTCCGTGTAGGCAGGGATTTACGTATAGTAGGTTTCTGCCTGCAATCGGGCGTCCGTGTGTACTAGCTGGCACTTAACACCTTGTGCTCGGCGACGGCGGGTGCGACAGCAACCTGGAACTAAAACTGGACTTGACATGTTTTGCAGCAAACCGTGTGTAGGTCGAAGTGATAATTGAACGACGATCGTCATTGACATTGATCTTCTTTTGTGAAACATTCGCCAGTTCGTGTTGCGTTGGATTTGGGTGCGGAAAACAATGGGAGTGGATGATGTATCATTTGTGTACTGAATGGTTGGTGTGTAAATGGTGACAAGGGAAAAATTGACAAACGATGCTTTGAAACAGAGTCGGAACTGGAAAAGGAGTGGTTTGGTAAATTTATGAGATCTGGGGTTCTTGGCTATGCAATGCTGATAATAATGCAAGAGTAAGTGGAGACCAGCATTTGTCCAGCCCGTCCCTAAAGAAGGTAAACCATCTTCACCCACCTCCTGCCGACCCATAGCACTTACGTCCCTACCTTCCAAGATCATGGAAACGCTGATAAATAGTCAGCTTATGAAATATCTTTAAACTCGGAAGCTACTTAATGACCGGCAATACGGCTTCCGCAGCAACAGGTCCACTGGTGATTTGATGGCTTATCTCACCGAAAAATGGAACCAATTTTTGCACAAAGTAGGAGAAAGCAAGATCAAAGCAACTGATATTTCAAAAGCATTTTACAGAGTCTGGCATCAGGCTCTCTTGTCGAAAATGAGTGCTTTTGGCGTCGAAGAGTCTCTTCTTCAATGGATTAGAAATTACCTTTCGAACCGTTCAATACAAATTGTATTGGATGGGTTCTCGTCTGATATTCACCATATTAATGCTGGTGTTCCCCAGGGCTCCATTTTGTCTCCTCATTTCATAAATGATCTACTGTCTGTCACTTCTATTCCAATTCACTCCTTCGCTAGTGCAGTACCCTCAGATTTTCATATTCGTTCCTCGGCTCTTGTCCCTCCTCTTCGGCCATTGACTTGGAACGGCAGATTATGTTAAGCTCATTAAATTCCGATCTTGACAGCATAATTGATTGGGGTAAAAAGAATAGAGTGGAATTTAATGCTTCCAAGACTCAGTGTTGTCTACTGTCACTCAAGCGTTCTCAAAACAACCCGCCATTATCTATGAATGGCTCCTGCATTGTTGAAACTGAACAACTTTCCATCCACGGTACTTGTATCAACTCAACACTAAGTTGGAACGATCACATATTCGAGTTCGCCAAAAATGCAGCGAAATGTCTTGGTTTCTTAAAGCGATGCAAGAAATATTTCACCCCTTCTAACCTGGCAACAATATATAAAGCGTACATTCGCCCAAAGCATGAGTACAAGGCTCCTATCTGGTCCGGTGCTCCTAAGACCTCTCTACACCTACTAGATAGAATCCAACAGCGAGCGAGAAAACTTATTGGTGGTAACAATGCTGCGAAGTCAATCGACTCGCTTGAACATCGACGTAATGTTGCGTCTCTATCACTATTTTATCGCTATTTCAACAAACAATTCTCTAACGAGTTAGCCAGCTGCTTTCCTCACCTTCAAGAATTCACCCGCAATACTTGCCTCGATAGGAATGCTCACCCGTTCTCCCTTCAGACGTACAGTTAAGTTTAGAGACCCGTTCTTCAGCCGCACCATACGAATATGGAATGCTCTTCCCAGCTCAATTTCCCCCCCCCCTCCCCCCCCCCCTATTACAATCCACAGGCATTTAAGCTAGCCAGCTGCTTTCCTCACCTTCAAGAATTCACCCGCAATACTTGCCTCGATAGGAATGCTCACCCGTTCTCCCTTCAGACGTACAGTTAAGTTTAGAGACCCGTTCTTCAGCCGCACCATACGAATATGGAATGCTCTTCCCAGCTCAATTTCCCCCCCCCCCCCCCTCCCCACCCCCCCTATTACAATCCACAGGCATTTAAAACCAATATGCATCGGTACCTCCTTTCGCTCTCGTCCTCTTTACCTTCGGCCCGTGCTGTGACTTGATTCCAGTCATTTAAGGGATTGTTTATACCCCTTTAGTGCGCGTTAACTATAAAAAAAGGCAGTTCAAAGGGCGGTGTAAAGAGGATAAGAAGTGAACAGCGTTTTGTGGTTGTGTGCGTTGCCAACTTTAGCCTACGTATACAAAGAGCTTTCATTTTCTAAAAAAAATTTTGTTAAAAAATGCCACAAAGGAGGATTTACTAAAAATGTCACGAAAATGAAGACTTTATTGATAATCAGTTGGCGACATTGGAATCTTAAGCGCCTTGCTAAAGGCCACTCCAACCGGGCGGAATTGAGTTGAGTTTCTTCAAAACATACCCATTTTGCGTTGTCTAGGGGACTGTACGCGTCCACATTTCACAGGTCTATAGAGAAATTAGAAAATTGATGCAAATTTTAAAATAACATTTTCGTCCATTTCATTAGTGAGCATCAAATGCAAACCGGATGGTAGTCATTCTTAAGCCCATTCCGTTGTGTGTTAAAGTAAGTAGGTAGGGTTAAATTTCTGCGGAACCTATTCACCTTCGTTTGACTTTTGAAATAGCAACTTTAGTTGAAGCCAAAAAGAAATGAATATGAGTTCGTTGGACACCTGCGATGTGATGGTTCACCTCAAGCTACGAACAGACCGAGCTTTGTAGGCAGTGTCGAAGAGCTAAAAAGTTCCTTAAAGTACTTAGCGGAAGAACATCCTTAGGTGTAGGTTGGCTCTAAGACCGTCAAGGATCCCGAATTAAGGGTACAATAGGCCCGAAATGTAAATTTCAAATAAGTGAAGTCGTTGTGTGAGCAAGAAGGGCGCCCCATGAAACTTTTAACAGGCTCTTATTCCTGGCTTGAACTAATGATGAATTCTTTTTTTGTCTTTTCTTAATAGGAAATTTGCAACAAAAATATAAAGTTGTCTCCCTATAGCCCGCGCTAATTAATAATAATTGTTGGCGCGACAGTCCAAAGGGGGACCAGGGCCTAGCTTGCTCATCAACTTCTCGTGTTGTGCGCGCTACTGTTCTCTCACGAGTAGAAGGGACCTACAGTTTTTTGCCGACTCCGAACGGCGAAGTTTGAGAAGCTTTCTTATACAGTAATTACTCTTTGAGTGTTTTCAGCAGCTCGAAAGAGGTGGTGCCGTTAAAAGTTCGAGGTATTCAGCCGGGAAACGAACCTAGACCCTTCGACGTGTGACGCACTCTACGCACTACGCCACGTCGGCCACGCTAAAGGGACAATTAATCCCAAGTTTCAGGGATTAAGTCATAGCGCGGGCCACAAACGCTTGTGGATTGTAATAAGGGACAAATTAAAAGGTGGCAAGAACATTTCATACTCGTGTGGTACAGCTGAAGAATGACTCTCTAAGCTAAACTGTATTTTTGAAAGTAAGGCTTAAGGGTGAACGGGTGAACGGGTGAACGGGTGAACGGGTGAGCATTTCAAGCGTGGCATATATTGCGGGTAATTTCTTGAAGGAGAAGAATGCACCTGGCTTATTCATTAGAACACCTTTTATTACAATAAGTATCAGACATGACCTCAACTACAAATGTGAACGGTTCGAAAGCACTTAAGTATTTTCGAACTGATTCCGGAATCTGTCAAATGCTGTTAAAATATCAAGTGCAACGATCATGCTTTCTATTCCATTGTGCAAAGATTGATTCCACTTTTCGGTGTGATATGCCATCAGATCACCACTGGACCTGTTGCTGTTTGTCAGTATAAAACTTCCGGAATTCAAGTTTTGTGATCACTTATGCCATGTCACGAAGATTTTATTTTCTTTCAATTCAATTTTCAAATTGGCTAATTTCAAATTTTGATTTCGACTTTTCTTCAAATTATTTTTTTTTATTGAGTTACTTAAATTCGTAACTGTGGCGTAGTGGGAAGAGTGCGACGCTCACACGCCGAAGGGTCTAGGTTCGATTCCCGGCTGAACACCTCGAATTCTTCACGCCACCACTTCTTTCGAACTGCTGACAGTACTCAAAGAGTAATAACTGTCTAAGAAAGCTTCTCAAACTTCGCCGTTCGGAGTCTTCAAAAAAACTGTAGGTCTCTCCTACTCGAGTAGTTGATGAGCAAGCTAGGCCCTGGTCCCCCTGTGGACTGTCGCGTCAACAATGGTTATTACCTAAGTTGCTTAAATAATACTATTATAGTTTAGTTCCCATTAATATTAGCCCTTCAGATCGTTAGACAATCAACGCTTTGAACGTTTTTACAACAGTCCAGAGTTAACTCGTGCTGATAAGTCTACTGGGAGACCAATAGGGCTAGTTGCAGCATCCGCTGAGACAAAAAACTGTCAAGCAGATGAGCTATTCTAGAAGGAAATAACGTTTACCGGCTCCGCTTTCGACAGCAGTTTCATAATCTACACCGTTATGAACATCATAAAAAGAATATCTTAAATGGTTAATACAACCTGCGAGAGCTGTGGTCGCCGTGGCGTAGTGGGTAGAGTGCGAAGGATCTAGGTTCGACTCCCAGCTCAACACCGATTTTTCGAATTTTTCACGGCACCACCTCTTTCGAGCTGCTGACAACACTCAAAGAGTAATAACTGTCTAAGAAAGCTTCTCAAATCTCGCCGTTCGGAGTCGGCAAAAAACTGTAGGTCCCTTGTACTCGTGAGAGAACAGTAGCTCGCACAACACGAGTAGTTGATGAGCAAGCTAGGCCCTGGTCCCCCTTTGGACTGTAGCGCCAACAATTATTATTATTATTATTATTATTATTAACCTGCGAGAGCTTGTGAAAGTCGGAGATTTAGCAATGAAAAGTGCACTACTGCCAGCCAGCAGCAATTAAATATATAGGAGTTTTTGCATGGATAAAGTAACCACTGTGGAAAAGTGTTAAAGCGCATGTCGCACACGTCGTGCATTCAAGGTACGTTTGAACGCCTCGTAGTCATTTGACTTTGGTATCACCTTTTTCGAATGGCTGACAACGTTCTTCAGGAACTACTCGCCTTGTACGTGCTATTGTTCCCTCATGAGTCCCATCTGAATCCAATTTTTAGTCGACTTCTACCGAGAAAATTTTAGAAGTTCTCTCAAAGGATTTATTACTCTTTGAGTGTTGTCAACTGCTCGAAAATGTGTGGTGTTCGTCCCGAGAATTGAATCTAGGACCTTTAGCATATTGGGGGTCGCATTTTATTCACTACGCCACCTAGGCATGAAAGCATTCTTGGAGTTAGCAATTCGGTTAGTTGCTTTGTGGGCTATAGCGCCATCCAGAACTAACTGGCATATCAGAAGTGGATGTCACGACCATGAAGGCATCACAACTGCTTAGAAACGGGTTCATCGCAGCACGATTAACGCTCTAAGTCAATTCGTCAGGAGAGGAAGGTGAATACCTACTTGGCTCCTGCAATCTATGCTTCTTCTTCTTGTGGTGTTGCAGTTCGGGGTGGACCTGGGCCTCAACGAATATGCCTCTCCAGCCAGCAAAATCTTTCGCTAGCTGCCACCAATTTTGCGCTCTAAGTTGGTGGAGGTCCTTCTCCACTTGTGTGCGCCATCTTAGCTTAGGCCATCCTCTGTTGCGTTGTCCCAATGGCTCTGATTCGAAGACTTTTCGGGCCGGAGCGGTGGTGTCCACACGCTCTACATGGCCTAGCCAACTTAAGCGTTGTATCGGAAGACGTTGGACCAGGCGCATGCCGCGGTACAGCTAATAGAGTTTGTCGTTAAATCCAAATGCCATCAACGCAAACAGGACCAAAAATGCATTGGCTGATGACGAAAATATCGTATTCGAAAGCTGTCAGGCTGTCAAAGTTCTGTGAAATAAGGTTTCATCAGCAATTGGGAATGTTTGTAAGAGACTTAAGTCGACCGCAACAATTTTTTCTATAACTGAAAAAAGTCCTTTAAAGGAGAACAGAAAAGTGTGTAAGAAGAAAAGATGGTTGCACTTCCTTAACCATATACACATAAAACGTTATCGAGAGGGATGAGTACGAGTTTTGTATTTATTGCAGATTCCATTGCCGGCGAAGTCATCAGAAATTACCTTTCAATTGAAAGTAACAATTAATGGGCAAGTACTTAATGAAGTCAATTGACACCACCATCCATGCATCATCGTTGGCGATAGCCGCGATGAAGTGCTAAAATTACTTTCATAGCTATTCAGAGAACAGAAGCCAAGTTGTGAACAGAGGCTGGTTGGAGAAGTAATTAAACAAAACTCGAATAAGAACAACCGAAGTGATGGGCTACACTCATTTAGCTTCCATCGCATAAGTCGGTCAAAATCAAAATCAACAGAGTGACTAATGGCAGGGGAACCAGTTGTTTACAGGGAGTCGCTTGCCTCACATTCCTGTCAATGGGCAGGAGGTAAATTATTTTGAAGTGACTCATTCTTTTTGTGCATCAGTAAGTTGCTCTGGATGAAATTTGAAAGGCAACTGGAGGTAATCATTTCGACGCTGGGGATGGTGTGGCTGTTTGAAGGTGGAGGGTTGAGCTTTAGATCAATTAGAATTTCATTGCTGTAAGTTTTCAAGAAGCTTAAGAGCAGAAATAAAAATGATACCTCAGTTGTCATCATATCATCAATCATATCTGCCTATTTTCAAGGAAGGAAATAAATTGAAGGAAGGAAAAGGAAGGAAATAAATAGATGTCCAACAGTATTGATGGAGTGGCCAGATTCCCGTCAAACAATTTGTGGGTTTGGATGCATAGAAAAGTTCATCTCGTGGGAGAAGCAAGTAAACAGACTGGAATCTCAGTTTCGTGTACTATGAAGGAGATTGATTGGATCAATTACCAAGAAATCAACTTCCTGAAACGGCTGAAATCGTTCTTTGGCAACCTGGTACCCATTACTCATTACTTGATTTGGCGTCTGACAAATTAGATCTTTGCACTGAAGATTGAAAAATTCTAAAAAAACTGCAAACCGATTTCCATCTCCCGTTTGTGGTTATGAGAGTTTGCATAGAGACAAACTGTTTGTGCTTTTTCTTCTTTGTGTGTGGAGCTACAATGCGGATTGAACCTGCACCTCAACCAACATGCCTCTCCAGCCAGCAAGATCTCTCAACATAATTGAACGGCGCGACAGTCCACAGGAGGACCAGGGCCAAGCTTTTTCAACAACTACTCGTGGTGTGCGCGCTTCTGTTCTCTTACGAGTAGAAGGGGTCTACAGTTTTTTACCGACTCCGAACGGCGAAGTTTGAGAAGGTTTTTCTTAGACAATAAATGCTCTTTGAGTGTTGTCAGCAGCAAACAGATAGTGCCGCGAAAAATTCGACATGTCTAAACGGGAATCAAATCTGGGACCTTCGGTGTGTGAGTTTCGCACTCTACCAACTACGCCACGGCGGTCACAAGATCTCTCAACAGCTGCCTCCAAATTTGTTGAAGTTGTTCTTCACTCGTGTTCGCCATCTCAGCTTAGGCCATCCTGCATTGTTTCAATGGCTTGGGCTTAAAGGTTTTTCAGGCTGAAGCCGTGGTGTCCATACCCTCTATATGGTCTAGCCATCTTAAGCGTTGTATTCGAAAACGTTTGTCCAGGCGCATGTCGCCATACAGCCCATAAAGCTCGTCATTGAATATTCTCCTCCGAATGCCATCAACGCAAACAGATCCAGAAATCGCACTCGAAAAGACTAACGTCCTCCTTATTAGCTATTAGAAATGTCCAAGTTTCTGTGTCATAAAGCAGGACTGAGATGATCAAGGAAGCTTATTCGTTTGACAGAGGACTATATTACTCAATTACCTCTTCAGCCCAAAGAAACAGCGATTGGCAAGAGTGATTCTTCGTTATTGTTCCTATTTACCGCAAAGCCGGGGTAGACGAAGTCCGTGACTACCTCGAGTCTGCACTGTCTAATGTGGGGCTTTGTCCGTCAGTATTGTTGTTGTGTGTCCTTCCCTGATAAAAGCATGTACTTTGTTGTGCTCCCTTTCACAATCAGCCTTGTTCTGGCCGTTTCCGCTTCAATGCCAGCAAACAGCTCATTGACGGTTCGCTGTGTTCGTTCAATTACATCAACTTCATCCGCGTAAGCTGTCAGTTGAGCAAACTTTAAGAAGATCGTGCCTCTGATATATATGCTACACAAGATAAATTCGATGACACTACCATGAACAACTCTAGTTTCTTCCTCAGAAAAATGGCAGGCGATGCGCTGTTATGTGGCATTCAAGTTCTTACGAGGGTTGCCTTTGCACCTATATTTCGGGATAAGAGAACAAAAACAAATTTTAATCTTCTAAAATGGCCTTATTGTTTTTTCAAAATATTCCCCCATTAAGATGTATACACTTTTGCATGCGTTTGAACCAATTGTCGAAGCACTTTTGCCACTCTGATTGAGGTATGTCCAAACATGCATTCTGAACGCATCAACCACTTTTTCAGATGTCGAAAAGCGTTGACCTCTCATTTTATTTTTTACGTACGGGAATAAAAAGAAGTCATTCGGTGCCAATTCAGGACGGAAGGCGGATGACTCATCAAATCGATGTTTTGAGTGCTCAAAAAAAAAAATAAACAGTTGTTTGAGTCGATGTGCGAGAGCTCAATTTGTCCTGGTAAAGAATGATCCGTCTTCGGCGGTAGGTTTTCCAGATTTTTTGGAAGACAACTGGCAAACAAATGGTTGTGTACCACTCAGAATTGACTGTGTTGGGTTGTTCTAGTGGTACGGTTGCGACATGTTCAGTTTTTCCGAAAAAACAGGCGTCCATTTGCTTGGAAGTGCTTCGTGCGCGAGCAATTTTTGTTGGATTTGGCTCAATTTGAAACACCCATACAGTAGATTGCTGTTTACTTTCGGGCTCATACGCGTAAATCCACGATTCATAACCTGTCACGATGTCAGAAACGTGTTTCGAAGCACCGCGATCGTATTTTTGGAGCATTTCTTTCGACCAATCGACAGGAGCCTATTTTTGAGCGATTGACAAATTGTGTGCGATCCAACGCGTACAAATTTTTTGACGGTCAAATGTTCATGCAATATTGAATGTATGCTGGTTCCACTAATGCCTAAGGTTGTCTTAATCTCACGATAGGTCACGATATGACGATCTTGCAATATCAGTTGACGCACAGCATCAATGGTTTCCGGAAAAACAACTGATTTTGGGCGAACTTCACGGAATTCGTCTTGGAGTGAACCACGGCCTCGGTTGAGTTCACCATACCATCGATAAACACTCGTCCTTGATGGAGCTTCATCGCCAAAAATTGAATTAAGTTCATCGACTCACTGTTGCTGAGTTAATCCACGTCGAAAGCTGTAAAAAATCGCACGAAAATTTTCACGATTTAATTTCATTTTTTTGGGCAAGATGAATCTTTTGAGTTACTGTTAAAAACACAAATAGCGCTGGTATGTCAAAACGTTCTGAGTACGTACGACCTCAAAAATGTCAAACTTTACGATAAAGCTGGCAGTTGCCAGATCGCAGGACTAGGGTTGCCCAATATATAATATATAATATAAAGGGCAATCCACGTAATAAAAAAGAGGTGAGTTGCTAAGTTAATCAAGAAGAAAATGGAAAAAATTTACGGTTTGCTTTGTTTTTTTAAACAGCGCCGCTTTAATGGCTTGAATCTTAACTAAAGATGACTTCGATTCTTGGAGGTCCCGAACATGCTGCTTTCAGTTGACAAGACCAGATTCTTCTTCCGTCCGCTATCATTTGTTTCGATAAGGTTTGGTCTTCCTCTCCGTCTCGAACCCGAACCAAAAACTAGAATTCAAATACCCGTTAGCTGAAACATTGTTGTCCCTGTGACTGAGCAAAGGTAGACGCCGTTTTAAATGCCTTTCGGACTACGTCCAAAAGTACAGTGTGTAGAAATCATGGTTTTGTCACCTCCTTCATTCCTCGCGGACAGGAGCATATACTCGAAGCAGATTTTTTTTCAAAGTTTCCAAGAAACTGTCGTTTTCCTTCTCGTCTAGCATTTAGTTCTGTATACGAGCAGGGGTAGGATAGTCTTGATCATCCGTGTCAGGCACTCCTACCCTGACTTTTCGACAGGCCATGTTTAAATTCATTTTTTGGACGCCACGGTTCATCTCTTTGTCGCCAAAGTGCTTCGGTAGCTCATGACTAATACCCACTATGCTCTCTTTAAGTGCATGACTAATTAATGGGCCACTGACGAAGACCTAATTTGAGATTATTGTGCTGGAGGAATTAAGTCACACAAAATAATATGTCACGCCATTGTTTCGTTGGCTTTGTAGCGTGTAGCGTCATACATTTGAAAATAATCGCCTCCCACCGCGATTGCATCAAATTAAGTCAAAGACTGCGCCAACATAGTGCGGAAATCGTACACAGCTTGGAACACTGTTTTATCTGTACTTTGTACAAGTTTGAGTGAAGGTGGCAATCTGAAAGAGACACTTAAGCTTCCACTTTGAAATGTCAGCTTTTGTTTGATCGATTTTTTGATCTATCCAAGTTTCTACTTTCGTTTCGTCCCTACTTCGGTTTCGTTTCCAATGAGATCTGAACAGATTCGTGATTTCTAAGCGCCCGCCCTTTTAAACACAACTTTAGTTGCACGAGCAGGCTGCCTTAAGTTTCACACGTGAACTGTTTCTTAGCAACAGTTTAATTTTATGAAATTCTGGGAAGAAAAAAGCCTAGTTGAGATGGTACAAATAATTAAGAACTTCAGTGGTCAAATGTGCTTGAGCAATCTTACCAATGAATTTGCAAAAAATTTCAAAGATCAAATTGTAAGCATCACACACCATTGCGACGCGATTACCTGGATACACCCAAACAGAAGAGTGGATAGTTCCATTTTTTTTCCAAGAAAGCGATATATCGGAAATAATAAATGCAGTTAATCTGCTTAGCGAAAGCAAGTCGCCTGGTATCGATGGAATTAGTGCAATTGACATTAAAAAACATGCTACAGCCTTGCCTCCAATCTTGTGCCAACTAGTGAACTTAAGTATAACACAAGCAAAAGTACCAGAAACTCTAAAAATAGCCGTTGTCAGACCAATATATAAAGGAGGAAATAAGAGTCAACTGAATAATTACAGAATGGTATTGATACTACCTGTTGTAGAACAGTGTCTGGAAGAAGTTGTAGTTAAAAGGTTGCAGAACTTCATGGAAATACATTCCCTCAGAAGAAGTTGTAGTTAAAAGGTTGCAAAACTTCATGGAAATACATTCCCTCATACACGAAAGTTAATATGGCTTTCAAAAAGCGAAGAGCACAGGTAAACTACTTGCCGAGTTTGCTAACTATGTCAACGAAAACCTGGACAAGAGTTATCACGCACAGATCGTATTTACGGATTTCAGTAAAGCTTATGATACGCTTAATCACACCAAGCTAATTGAAGCTCTTGAACGTATTGGAATACGAGGACTGATGGCAGACTGGCTAAAGGACTACCTGCGAAACCGGTTTTACTGTATAAAGATCAGTGAAACCTATAGTGATAAAGAAAACGCACCCTACGGAGTTCCACAAGGATCGAAATTGGGGCCAATTCCTTTCATTCTATCTGCCAATGAGCTTCTTTCCACCTATAAAAGAGCCAAACCTTTTGCATAAGCGGACGATACTGCAATTGTAGTGTGCCATAGATCCCTGCAGGCAGCAACAACAATAATGCAAAACGAATTTGACATTTGGTGTCATAATCAGGGTCTAACTATTAATGTATCAAAGAACAAAATGATGCATATTAGAAACCCGCAGTTTGCAGTAACCCAACAACCAATATGCTTCAGGAATGACTCCTGCAGTACATCAGCTAGCTGCCCTATAGCGATAGTGGAAAGCCACAGGTACCTAGGAGTCATAATAGATAGCAATTTTATATGGAATCTGCATTCTGAGGAGTTACGCATTACCTAGAGAAAGGCACTTTACGCGCTGACCCGTTTAAGGTACCATGCCACAAGCAACGTATTAATCCAAGAATCCAAACTGAGGTATGGAATACTCGCATGGGGCAACGCATATTAGAAACCCGCAGTTTGCAGTAACCCAACAACCAATATGCTTCAGGAATGACTCCTGCAGTACATCAGCTAGCTGCCCTATAGCGATAGTGGAAAGCCACAGGTACCTAGGAGTCATAATATGGTAGATAGCAATTTTATATGGAATCTGCATACTGAGTTACGCATTACCTAGAGAAAGGCACTATACGCGCTGACCCGTTTAAGGTACCATACCACAAGCAACGTATTAATCCAAGAATCCAAACTGAGGTATGGAATACTCGCATGGGGCAACGCATATTAGAAACCCGCAGTTTGCAGTAACCCAACAACCAATATGCTTCAGGAATGACTCCTGCAGTACATCAGCTAGCTGCCCTATAGCGATAGTGGAAAGCTACAGGTGCCTGGGAGTCATAATATGGTAGATAGCAATTTTATATGGAATTTGCATACTGATTAGTTACGCATTACCTAGAGAAAGGCACTTTACGCGCTGACCCATTTAAGGTTCTATGCCACAAGCAACGTATTAATCCAAGAATCCAAACTGAGGTATGGAATATTCGCGGTATCGAATACACAACGCTTCAGCAACTCATCTAAAAAAAAAAAACAAAAATTAAAAAACGCAGCAACGCTTCAGTAACTCATCTAAAAACAAAAATTACAAAACGCAGCACTCTAACGGATAAATACATCCGCGGAAATAGTGAACATCACAGCTTCAAAGTCCTTCAAATTGAGACATTTTTAAGATGACTCTTATATTGGAGTACTGCGACGATAGACGATTTATAATCCCAATTGACCATGGAATTCATACAAGTCGACCTGCCCCAGGTATGCTTATTGAACCTCGTTTTCGCAATAATTACGGCAGAAGACAGTTAAAATGCAGTGTCCCGGAGACACTTAACGTGCTTCCTCAAGAACTAAGAAATGTCCGAAATCCCAAAACTAGAAAGAAATGCATAAAAAATTATTTTCTAAATACAAGAACTGAACTATAACTCGAATGTGAAAATGTTACTGCAATTTTAAATTTTTGAAATGAACTGAAATATTTTAAACACAAGTCAATTAACTTCTCATTATGATTATTAACTTGTCTTTAATTTGTTAAAATAGAAATCTATAATTTATCTTAATCTAAGCTTACATAAACATAACTGTCAACTGTTAGAAAAAAACACTCTACTGTTGACCAGATATTCACCTTATTCCACATTGCCGATAGCTTTATATACAAAAAGAACAAACTATATGCATTTTTTTGTAGATTTTCGATCTGCTTTCGAATCAATTGATCGTAATGCATTATTCTACAAATTGTATATCTTGGGAGTTTCAACTAAAGTTGTGAATCTACTGAAAGCAATGTATGAGAGCAATGTTGCCTATGTTTGGGATGGCAAATATATGACGAGCGATTTTGAAACGCGAATGGGAGTAAGGCAAGGATGCGTGCTGAGTACATTGCTTTTCATTTTGTTTATAAATGACATTTTGGAGGAAGTTGGTGGAGGAATCGAGTTCGGTGGTTTGCGGATACCAGGTCTCATCTTTGCCGATGACATCGTTCTTCTTGCGGATACAGTAGAGGGAATGCAACTGATGATCAACCGACTAGAGCGATACTGTGACCGCTGGAATTTTACGGTGAATCTTGAAAAATCAAAAATGATGATCTTCAGGGAAGGAGGTGGTAGATATGCGAGGAAGGAAAAGTGGAATTATAAAGGCCAAAATTTGGAAATTGTTTGGGAGTATAAGTACCTCGGCATCGTGAGCTGTTCTAACCTTAGCCTTAAATATCATTTTGTGGCAAAATTGGCGGAGGCGAAAAGAGCTATATCATCAGTCTGGGGCCGTTGCATGGAAAACAGGTTTGTGGAGGAAAGTGCAAAGATCCAGATATTTCGTACTACTGCTTCCTCCATTATGCTGTATGGTGCCCAAGTGTGGGGAGTGTTGGAAGTTCGATGTCACGGAACAGTTTTTATGGTACTTCCTCAAACGAATTTTTCGGCTGCCGGTCAGTACACCGAACTATATGGTTTATCTGGAAACTACTTTGTTACCGTTATACATAATAATAATAATAATAATTGTTGGCGCTACAGTCCGAAGGGGGACCAGGGCCTAGCTTGCTCATCAACTACTCGTGTTGTGCGCGCTACTGTTCTCTCACGAGTAGAAGGAACCTACATTTTTTTTTTTGCCGACTCCGAACGGCGAGATTTGAGAAGCTTTCTTAGACAGTTATTACTCTTTGAGTGTTGTCAGTAGCTCGAAAGACGTGGTGCCGTGAAAAATTCAAAAAATTGGTGTTGAGCTGGGAGTCAAACCTAGACCCTTCGGCGTGTGAGCGTCGCACTCTACCCACTACGCCACGGCGACCACAGCTCGAAAGAGGTGGTGCCGTTAAAAATTCGAAAAATTGGTGTTGAGCTGGGAGTCAAACCTAGACCCTTCGGCGTGTGAGCGTCGCACTCTACCCACTACGCCACCGCGATCACCGTTATACATTAATACATTAAACATGCACTTCAACTACATATTGAAAGTCTTAGAAATGGATGAAGGAGGATTGCCCCATCTTGTACTCAAAATAATGATCATCTTAAGAAGCAGCCTCGTGAAAAGATTGGAGGATATAGCGACTGAGTGTGGAGAAAGGTTCCAAATTCGAACCTGCCGTTCTAAGAAATTGGTTTTGCAGGATATTGGAAGCTGCAAGCTTTCTGGCTCATAGAGGTTATGTTATAGAAGCCCAATCTTCCCAGTATAGGTCGATTTATAGCCAGCTTAACTATAACTTGCAAGATAATTCTTTTTTCCTAAATAAATTACCACTCTCAATGATAGGCATTATATTTAAACTAAGGGGGGAAATTATAAACCTCAACTACATTCCGCACCGCCCCGAGCTTCCTATACTGTGTGATATATGCAATCTCAAGGAAAGAGAAGACGTTTTCCATTTCATTGCTAGATTCCCGATTCTAAAAGAGTTCCGTGTGATATTTTTTGGTAAACCCATCCTCGATTTAAACGAAGCGCTATGTATTTTGAATGGAAGTCTCGGCTGGGTAAACTTATATAAATACTCGAAATTAGCACTGAGTTATAGATCCCGAATAGTCGAAGGTGACTTTTAAATCTAATACACCTATTTGTCAACATCAATTAAACTTAAAGTTATTATAAAGTCCTTCTGGTAGACGGCCATAGGCCATACCATATTATACATTTTGTTAATCTAAATAATTGTATTAATGTATATGATTTTTTTTATAAATAAGGTATAACTATAACTAACTAATAACTAATAACTGTCAACAATTGAGACACAACCTTCTGCAGAAAATCCTCCCGGCTTCGCAGAAACATATAACCTTTGTAAACAATTGTATTTATGGATAATAAAACTGAATTGAATTGCATTGAAATCAAAACCTGTCCACATCCTTAAGGAGCAGATTTTGCCATTTTAAACCGTCCAACAGTCATATTTAGTGGTCATTTGCAAAATGCGCAAAACAAAAAAAAACAAACGCATCCACCTCACCGATCGATTCCAGTCCAAAGGCAATGCGCCATCTCGTCACCCTCATTCCATACTAATTGAATCAATTGATTATTATTGAAATTCGAAAAATTAAAATTACTTAGGGGTAGCGGCTCAATCACTGCACCCATTCCAGGGCTTCCTTTATGGGCGATATTGATTTTTAACGAACCCCGTAACCTGCTCAAATGCCACCACAGCCAGTCCCCGTCAATTAAAGCGAACGACCGAAGGTGGTGACGCAAAGGATGGAGGAGATGAGGAGAAGAGGGAACGCCACACTTACTGGTTATCCATAAATCTCAGTTTCCGTCCCCTGCATTCATTCACCAAGTGCCCTTGTTCATTGTGGGGCAGCACCAGCAGTAACGAGCGAAGATGACATCGTCGATTGTCGGCACTCTGGAGAACGCGCGTCATCGACCATGACTCATCCCTCACGTCTGCACGACGACGAAGATTCCTAAATCGATTTTCCTTCGAACAAAAACGCAGCGCCCCTCTTGGAAGGGGGCGTCCAAAAAGCCGGTCGGTCTCCGCACGATCACGCAATCGTGTGGTCTATGTGTGGACAGAGGGAACTGACAACGGCCACGGCGGTGCGGCGGCGCGGCTGAGATCGTTCCGTCCACGGCTAGCGGTGCAAAATGAACCGTAGAGGCGTCCCACCTTAACGAAAAATGACTAAACTGGCGAAGTAATCCATCGGGTACGTATCGGAGCGATGTTATTGTTATTACGGGTAACTGCCTCTGCGCTGTCACTCGCACACACTGAAGCGGCGAGGCGTCTGTGGTCACTTACGCGAACGGTTGACGATCGTGCGGATCGGTGAGTCGCCATTGGTGTGTGCGCGGCGGCGGCGGCTTAATATGTGTGTGTGTGTGTGTGGGGGTTTAAACCTGTGGGAATGTGAGCGCTAGTGAGCCCAGGCACCTTGCACTCGCGAAGGAATCCGAGAGCAAATGTGTGCGGCGACAGCAGCGATACCCCTCCAGTGTCGTTGTCGTGGTTGTGTCATGGTGTGTCGATGGTGAATCTGAGCTGCGATTCAGTACGCGCCTCCGCGCGAGAATCTTGCTTGCACTTAGCTTCCAAGTCAGACGTCGGTTTCAGTTTCAGTGAGAATTTGGTGCTCGATCAAGACGTTCGTGTCTTCCAGTTGAGAGGAAAATAAAAGTTATTGCCCATACCTGCCCGTCTGTCGGTTCACGCTGTGTCTATGCATCTTTTGCTTAGTCCGTGAATTATTTTGTTTAGTTTTTGTTTTCGCGCTGTGCCAATTTTGCTGCTGTTTTGCGTTCGCGTTGATCGGCGGTGTGCGTGCTCCCTTTGCAGCTGTTCCTTGTTTTGTAAATATTCGCCGCATTCCCTTCCGCCCCAGCAGCGCTGTCCCGGTTATGGCAGTGTAAAGTGCAAAGGTTCTCAAGATCTAATTGAGTTCCCGGCAGAGGTGTGACTGAGTGGAGTACAGAGAGGCAGAGGAAGAAAGTGCTAAACGAGTGATCGCCCTCAAAGATACACACAGAATATTTGCCGAACAATTCAAAGCATCTCGCGTTCTGTGATTGAACCTGTTTCAGATACTCTTCCAGTTTTATTTGTTCGTGTGGCCGTCGCTTGAGTGTTTTTTTTTTGTTTTAGATTTTCGCATTTCGCGTGCGTGTCGAAATTTTGGGATTATTCTCGAGGAGAGGAGGCGAATAAATTTCGGTAAGGATTGAACTTGATCTGACGAATCCGTGTCTGGGCGTGTTGGGTTGCGAGAGTCTGCGAGAGGACTTGAATGCGATCAAGTGTAGGCTTTGACAGACGTCCTACACGGGCAGCTAAGCGGTGTCGTTCCGGTTTGCTGTTTTATTGGCGTTTTCTTGCGAATTGAAGTGACATGATTTATTGGATGGGGCTGCATGATGTCAGAGGGACAATCGTTGGGGTTTCAATGCCAGATGAGGTCTGGTTGGATGGGCTGCGCTTGCACATTGTGTAAACTGGAATTTTTGCCTGGGCCGGCAAACCTGTTTGGGGAGGATGGAGGACAGAGTCCGGAGGAAGATTCTGGTTCTTAACGTCGTCATCGTCGTCTTCGTCTGAGGATATGCTAATTGGGGGGGCTGATAGTGAAAGTCTGTTACGCAGTTTGACCGGCTTCGATTTACTGGCGAGTGAGAATTTTTGTTTTTTTTTTGTTGCAAACTTAATGAGGCTGAGGTGGTTTTTGTGCTTTTTGTGGCGATTAGCGGGCGTGTTTGAATTGGAGATTAGATCATTTTTGACATCACCTCTGAACATCTGCGATGTGAGTTATCGCGGGTTTATGTAAATGTGTTGGTGATAGCAGCAGACTAGCTCTCATGGCTGATATTTTTCTTCCTGGAGGCTGATGAAGGTCGTTGTTTTTTATTAGAAGTTGGAACGTTTTTGAGAAATACAGTTTATAACTTTGGAGGAAGTTTTCCTGATCTAGGAAAAGGGAAAATGACGCGATTCGCCAAAAATGTAAATAAAGGTAGTTGGTGGTATGAAGGGTTTTTTTTGGATGGATGTCCAGTAGTCGTTTAATATCACTTTGGAGTAGCCTGTAGCTCAAGTCTCTTTTCACGAAAACATCTGTCGATATCCTTACAGAAGACATTGTTAACAAGTGAATTTTTTCAAAGCATTTCAATGGATGCACAGAGGAGAAAGATATTCCTTTATTTGAAATTCCAAAAGTATTCATTTGCTTTTCTTAATTAATTTTTTGCCAAATGTTTTCCCAACAATGTGGACCACCTTTTTATTATTTTCAAAACCTGTCGTAATGCTTTCTTCTTGAGTTCTGAAATAGATTAACATTATAAAATGACAAATTAACCTCCTGCACTTAATAACAAAGCAACATTTAAGACCGATATCGATATGGGAGTGGCTGCTGTGGCGTAGTGGATAGAGTGCGACGCTCACACGCCCAAGGGGGAAGTTTCAATTCCCGGCTGAAGACCTCGAATTTTTCACGGCACCACCTCTTTCGAGCTGCTGACAACACTCAAAGAGTAATAACTGTCTAAGAAAGCTTCTTAAACTTCGCCGTTCGGAGTCGGGAAAAAACTGTACGTCCCTTCTACTCGTGAGAAAACAGTTGCGCGCACAACACGAGGAGTTGATGAGCAAGCTAGCCCCTGCTCCGCGTTTGGACTGTAGCGCCAACAATTATTATTATTAGTGAACTACGACCTCGGTTGAGTTCACCATACCATCGATAAGCACTCGTCCTTGATGGAGCTTCATCGCCAAAAACTAAATTAAGTTCATCGACTCACTGTTGCTGAGTTAATCCACAACGCAACGCTCACACGCCGAAGGGTCTAGGTTCGATTCCCAGCTCAACACCAATTTTTCGAATATTTCACGGCACCACCTCTTTCGAGCCGCTGACAACACTCAAAGAGTAATAACTGTCTAAGAAAGCTTCTCAAACTTCGCCGTTCGGAGTCGGGAAAAAACTGTACGTCCCTTCTACTCGTGAGAAAACAGTTGCGCGCACAACACGAGGAGTTGATGAGCAATCGAGGCCCTGGTCCCCCTGTGGACTGTCGCGCCAACAATTATTATTATTTTCGATATGGGAGATATAAATATCGAAGCCCTCCAATATGTGAAAGAAATTGAGACATTCTATTTTAAAGGCGGTCTATCATCTGTATAAAAACCTGACTTGACTGGGCTGGAGTTGAAGACATTTCGAATCAAAGTATTGTGCTAAACTAAAATTCCTTTTGTCGACTTCGAATTGACCGTGCCTATGTCAACGCCACAGCCAAAAGAACCAAAGACAGAGATGGAGATGCACTTTAAAGCTACAGAGATACTCCAATGTTCATACTTTTGGATTAAGAACGTGTTTTACAAGAATATGTTTTATGTTTTTTTTATGGATAAGTCCTAAAGAATCAATATTGTAAATGCATTTCATTTCTTCCTCTGGAAGTATCAATTGTTGGATTTAGTTCGGGTTCTAGGTGGACAAGGTCTCTTGCCTTAAAGTTGCATATTTTCTTTGTTACTCCTGGTGCATACTATTGGTGTTTGTGGGTTAAGTTTACAACGTTAAAAATATACCGTGGAAATATGTATTATGTGAACACAAATGGTGAAATATTCATTGTTTAAAAAGAAAAAGAAAAAATAGAAAAAAGTACTTGGTAAAGGAATATACCTTCAAAACCAACCTTTTATTCCAAAATCAAGCAATTTTCTTTTTCTGCGATCTAAGAAAAATAAAAGCTTCGTAATCGACTTATATTCTATTCTAGGAGGGTTGCCTTTTATATTTCGGGATTAGGGATCAAAAACCCTCATCGAAAATAGCTTTATTGTTTTTTCAAAATATTCCCCATTAAGATCTCTATCTATATCACTTTCTATATCTATATCACTTTTGCATGCGTTTGAACCAATTGTCGAAGCACTTTTGCCACTCTGATTGAGGTACCTCCAAAGCATGCATTCTGAACGCATCAACCGCTTCTTCAGGTGTCGAAAAACGTTGACCTCTAATTTTATTTCTTACGTACGGGAATGAAAAGAGGTCATTCGGTGCCAAATCAGGACTATACGGCGTATGACTCATCAAATCGATGTTTTGAGTGCTCAAAACTGCAGTTGTTTGGGCCGATGTGTGAGAGCTCACATGTCGTGGTGAAGAGTGATTCGTCTTTAGCGGTTGGTTTTCCTGATTTCTTGAAAGACAATTGGCAAACAAATGGTTGTGTACCCCTCAGAATTGACTGTTCTGCGATGTTCTAGTGGTACGATTGCGACATGTCTAGTTTTTCCGAAAAAACAGGCGTCCATTTGCTTCGAAGTGCTTCGTGCGCGAGCAATTTTTGTTGGATTTGGCTCAATTTGAAACACCCATACAGTCGATTGCTGTTTTCTTTCGGGCTCATAGGCATAAATCCACGATTGATCGCCTGTTACGATGTCAGAGACGTGTTTCAAAGTACCGCGATTGTATTTTTGGAGCATTTCTTTCGACCAATCGACACGAGCCTTTTTTTGAGCGATTGACAAATTGTGTGCGATCCAACGCGTACAAATTTTTTGACGGTCAAATGTTCATGCAATATTGAATGTATTCTTTTTCCACTAATGCCTAAGGGTGTCTCAAGCGCACGATAGGTCATATGACCATCTTGCAATATCAGCTGGCGCACTGCATCTATGGCTTCCGAAACAACACGATTCACCGGCCTTCAACCACGACCGTTTTCGCTTGATATTGTCGTATGTGAACCATATTTCATCGCCAGTCACCATCCGCTTTAAACATGGTTCGTTCCGTTTCAGCAGCATATTGCAGGCGTTGATTCTGTTCTTTTGCGTCAGATCATGCGGCACCCAAACATCAAGCTTTTTTCCGTATCCAGCTTTCTGCAGATGGTTTAAAATAGTTTGATGACCAATTTCCATCTCCTGAGCGATGTCACGAGATGCCACATGCCGGTCTAACTCGATGATTTCCATAATGCGTTCAGTATTCGTCGTCACAGTTCTTCCGCTGGGTGGCATATCCATGGTCTCGTTTTCACCGGCTCTGATTCGTTGAAACCATTCCTCCGCGGCTCGAAGTGATAGAGTACCACCCCCCCGAACACCATTAATCTCACGGAACGTTTCTGCTGGCGTGATATAAGCTTAGTCCACTAGGGGACAAGAGCTTAGTTTGTGTATAAACACTTAATATCCTTTGAGTGTTGTCAGCAGCTGAAAAAGGTGCATTTTCAACTACGTGATGGTGGCCTTTTCACGTAAGACTTACATTATAAATTTTTGAAGGCAATTATATCATTTAAATTTAAATTTAAATTTAAATTTAAAATTTTTTTCTATGTATATCCCTACAATCTGAGATGCATGATTCATCATGATTTTTCTACAGGTGTCTCCTTTTGCGCTTTCTATGCAAATTGAGAATCTTCCTCACTTGTGTGGTCCATCTCAACCTCTTTTGCGTTACAAAAGTTAAACCAGCTCAAAGTTCTTAGAAAGTTGCCAAAGTTTTCTTAGAATTCCCACCAAAATTGTATCTATTGATTTCCCCTTCTTGTCTTGTTAACACATATTTAATTACGTACATTAGTTTAATTTGGAGAAACTTTTTGTTTGCAGTGTACGTCAACCCAATATTACAACCACTCATAGTATAATCTCTTCAAGCGATGTAAAACAAAGTATCACTCAACGTCTTAAGTCCGTTATTTTTAGAAAAACGTACAATTAAACTATATAGCATTTATTAAAAACAAAATAATAAATATTCTTCCTTGAAACCATTATTTCGATTTTTTTTTAAACAACAATTGATTGATTTACGTTTCTATTTAATTCTTCAATTGCTACTAAATGATTTAACGTTAACATTCTTTATTTTTTAAAAACAACAAAAATTCAATTAAGCCTTCTCTGATTAGTTCTGAACATATTCTGTAGCAAAAGTGAAAAAGATAAGAAAAAATATATGAATTCCTATTGATATCATCTTAATCTCAATTTTGGAGGTGATGTCATTGAAATCTTCATGAAAATGTTTATATCTGCCCACATATTAGGTTAGAGTTTGTGCTAATTATTTCGCTAAAAAGTTGCCACTTCTTATCCAAACATTTCTCTTTGAAGATGCACCTGTGAGAATGAATGAATGAATGAAACTTATAAATAAATCAACGAAAAAAACGTGACAAACTCCTTACGTTTTATTTTGTAAATGTCGTCATTTATATTTATATTTTTCATTTATTTATTTATTGTGGCAAGAGTTACAATAGTTTTTGTGTATTTTACATTTTTTTAGAAATACGGTCATGTTACCTTACTACTAAAATTTTAATATAATTTCTTAAGTAATATATCATAGTTTTAATTTGATGGAAAAGCCGCTTTCATTAAATTTAAATTTATTATTTACATATGCTTCTTAAAATTACTTCAAAAAATTAAATTTGTCCACACTTGCTGGGGATAGTAACTACTTCGAATACTGCAAGAAGAATCAATAGTTGTTTATTGAACATTAGCGGTTTATTGAATGTACATAAAAAATAGCGCATAGTGTCATCTCGTTTCTACTGTAGACTGTGGTGCCATCTAATTGTAAAAGGTTACAAAAATAATTTGAAAATTTGTTTAAAGGAAGAGAAAGTTTGTCGTTCAATAATAATAATAATTGTTGGCGCTACAGTCCAAAGGGTGACCAGGGCCTAGCCTGCTCATCAACTATTCGTGTTGTGCGCGCTACTGTTCTCTCACGAGAAGAAGGGACCTACAGTTTTTTGCCGATTCCGAACGGCGAAGTTTAAGAAGCTTTCTTAGACAGTTATTACTCTTTGAGTGTTGTCAGCAGCTCGAAAGAGGTGGTGCCGTGAAAAATTCAAAAAATTTGTGTTGAGTTGGGAATCGAACCTAGACCCTTCGGCGTGTGAACGTCGCACCGTACCCACTATGCCACGGCGTAGTTCAACGAAACCATACAAAGTTCCCTGGGATATGCTTAAAATTAGGAGCAGAGCTTCCAACAATCGATTTAACTGTCAATTTGGTTCTATTTTGAAAGAAAGAGACCACGACACACACGTTTCGGACGCTACCATGTTCTATTTTTTACCGCTATTTTGTCGACAGGCAAACTTTGCTTGTGTGTATAATATAATTATAAGTGTATTACTTAAAAAGGGCATTGGAAAAGAAGTTGTGTTTGATACACAGATTGTTTCTCTACAGCATTACAACAAGTTTAGTTTTAAATACTAAATTCGCATGGATGTGCATGCTCGAGGTTGTTCAAAAACAAAGGTGAACTTTCGAATTCCGCGGGCTTCTTTCCAGTGACAATTTCTCTTTGTTGCTGAAGGTTAAGTAAAGATTTAAGGCAGTTAATGAATAAAATGTTTGCAATTACTATTTGAACTCTTTCTGTATTCTAGTCGTCTAGTACAGTCCTTTCAAATAATGTTATTAAAACACAGAACCGCTGGGAATTTCAATAACTTGCTTAGGGAATACTCCAGCTTATTGGACATAAAAATATAATATAAAAGCTTCTTTTTTTGTGGCAATAAGTCTATAAGGGGTATTCCCTAAGAAAGTTAAGGCTAAGGCACAATTTTTACAACTTTTACAAACTTGACAATATGAATTTGAAAATAGGTAGAAGAAAAATGGGTGACCTTGCAGGCCGTAAGAAGTCGAGAAATGTTGTCAATCCTTTCTGCCTGATCTAATCACTTTAGGCATTGAGTCCGTAGACGTCTGTATTGGCTCTTGTCGCTACCTCAATCTGACAATTCATGAACAAATCTTCTTCTCTAGTTAGTTAGTTAGTTGACTGTTTATTTCACATAAAATAATGCATTTTGACAAAAGGTAATTCATAGTCTATATGGTTTGACCTAAGTCGTCTACCAGAATGACATTTAAAATATTATACTGTTTTTTGTTTTTAAAACTTTCTTCCATAATACTTCCTCTATAACGAACTGCGTTCGTTGTGAATTTGTGCTGTAGATCACAGCCTCGCTCACTGTTTAAGATACCTATCACTTCTTCAAGTGAATGTATCTGCGCTCCAAAGAATATGTATCGGAATTCTTTAAGAATGGGGCATATAGCGATGAAATGGAATACGTCCTCTCCTTCTTGAAGGTTACAAAGGTTGCAAGGAAGGTGTAGATCAGGGCGGTGCGGTATGAAGTTTAAATTTATCAGCTCGCCTCTTATTTTAACTCTTCAATTCCGATAGCTACGTTAATAAAAAATATTGAAAGCTCTTTCATTTAACAGTGCTCATATATTAAGAGCTGACAAAAAATATGTTTCTATTTGTAGTTCTATCCCCACTTTCTTTAAACCTATAGGTGACACTGGGCATTTATTGTTTCACTTATCGCTTGAATTCAAAATAGTGTTTTTATTTTTTTAATAGAGTATAAACGTTTAGAATTGGATTTCTATTTGTTGTGAAACGCGGTCCAACGTTTTAAATGTAGATCAATACTACATTTGGCGTACATTTTACGTGTGCGTTGATGGCAATATCCGCACCGCCGTTGAGAGCAGTCTACATCCACATGATCATCGACGCTACCTGCTAATTTCAATTCTCTTGGAACCCTTTTCTGCACGGGAACTCCACAAGAACTAGCACGGACTGAAGGCTTTCCATATTTTTGATGATAGGTGTTAACTATGTGTCTACGAAAATCACAGTACGTCCACTTATTGGCTGATTGTTTTTACCACCACTTTTTGCTGCGAAGACTGACCCACATCGAGTCAATATTTTCGTCAAAACGGTCAACTCCATCCATATATTTGTTATACATTCTGATAACGGTAGGACAATCGACTTGAATTTTCGAACGTTTTTTATTTATCACTCCAATATGATCTACTTTTGTGATAGGATTCAATCCATGGCAGTTTGACAAAACTGTAACGATGCTGTTATCGTGCCACTTTACTAGAATTATTTCCTTAGAGCTTTGATGGCACATCTCACCCCTAGGCTGCTTTTTCACATATTTCGAATTCAGCAGTCTGCAGTTTTCTAGGCGGTTTTCTCGGTTCCTCCAATATTCTGTTCAGCCAAATATTTCAGAAGTGGTAAGCCAGTGAAAAAGTTGTCAAAATATAAATTATATGGTTCTAGTTCTTGGGGTAATCTAGAATGTTGCTCCAAGACAACTGCAGCTCCTAGACCATAATCTGGCTGCATTTTTAGAGTTGGCCCGGTTTAATCTTGGTACAATTCGCAGTTTACTAAATACCCATGGGGAGTAGCTGCTGACCAGAGCTTGTGGAATAGCTTACAGATTCATTTGCCGGATGCAATTATAAAAACGACAAACGGCCTGGGCATAATTATTCCTGATTTTATTGCAAGAAAAAGATGAACACAACAGAATATCAATGGATACCGAAACTTTTGAATAAATTTGACATAAAACGCAAACCTAGTTCGGTAGAAAAATAAATATTACAGTCATACTTGTTAGCTTTTAAGTAATCATAGACAACTAAAAAAAAATATTTAACAATTCCATGAAAATAATGTTTAAAAGTCTGTCACCTACACCTGGGAATTAAAGAGTTAAAGATTTTGCTTATCATATCCGCTGAGTTGTTAGCCATGACATATGATTTGCCCTGAAGATTGTAGTTCAATTTCCAGGCTCCGTGTAGAAGCATTTCGGAAAGCACTAACTTAGGCAGCCTTTCTTGACTCATCCCCATGACTTTGACAACATAATCGAAATGAAGTTTGAGGGCTTCCAAAAACAAGGGCGCTACTCCAGTTTCCAGATGCAGCATGTTGTTGAAAATCTTCAAAGTGACCTTGCAACTGACAATGGACCGATGTGCAGTTTCCTCTTTTAAAACTTGTGTTGTGCACCCTGTTGTTATCCAACACATGGAGAAATGTAATACTCTCTCAATTGCACTTTGAGAAGGCTCCACAAAGAATTCAAGCATGTGAAACTTCAAAATATACATCCCGTTGTAATACGTTCCCCACTTTCAGTTTTATTTCGTACAAACACAAGTGCAGCGGCGAATTGAGGGCCCCAAATGTTAGTTTCTATTTAGTTGCCTCATTAAACAACTTCACGAAAGATTTAATACGAAACGCAATTGACCAAGACCCGACCTTTTTTATGCAGTGAGGAAGTTGTTGCTCTATGATTTGAAACGGATGGCATAATTATGCCAAACACTGCTCATCGTTTTCTTTGCAGTCCGACCTAGTTTCTGCAAATATTTTCGTACTAAAATTAGAAGGGACACTCAAAGTTGCACAGCACTTGTTCACTCAGGATTTTGTGCGACCAGTACTGCAGCAGCGGTCGAGAAACAAATAATCGAATAAATAGAAAAAAGTGAACATTGGAAAAAATTTGGCTGTTGTTGGAAAAAAAGAGTTAATATTCAGAGTTGCGGGGTGTTCGTGAAATTGTTCTCCCAGCTGATTGGATTTCGATCACCAAGTAAGATGATTAACTTACACGGTCTTGTTAGTTTATTTCGCTAGTAAAAGTTATAATTAATACACATTGACTTATAAGCTCCTCAATTCCCTGAGAGTGAAGTGGCATATTTTGTGTAAAATGAAAGTGGACGAAGCATGGTTTGACATATTTTTGAATTCCTTAAATTCCTGTGAAGGTTTGAATAAATTTGATTACAAGTCAAAGCCAACATTTTTTGCAAAACAATAGGACAGGATCACACTATACATTTTTCATTTTCATTTTCATACTTTGAAAGGATCTTCTTGCACTATTTAAATTATTTAAATTGGTTTTTGTTCTTTTCAGAATTTTTAAAAATGCTTAAGCTCTTTATAGCGCGTACGGTTAGACGCAGTTAATTCTAATGTGAGCTTAGGTTTTTTTTACAAGCAATGTAATCAGTGTGTGGCCGCCGTGGCGTAGTTGGTAGAGTGCGACGCTCACACGCCGAAGGGTCTAGGTTCGATTCCCAGCTCAACACCAATTTTTCGAATATTTCACGGCACCACCTCCTTAGAGCTGCTGACAACACTCAATACTGTCTAAGAAAGCTTCTTAAATTTCGCCGGAACTTGATCGATGTCGCTTTTTCACTTAAAAAATAATTGCCTCGTTTTCATTGAAAAAAAGGACAATCTTTAAGAATGTGTTTTTTCACTGTGAAAAGTGAAGCAAATAGATCAGTAATTTACAAGAAGTAACAACAACAATTAATATTCTAGCAATTAAATAGGATATTTTTCGAAAGAGTCTTTGTTGTATCTTTATCGCTCTTTTTTTATAGCTATTTCAACAACATGTGATCGAATGTGGCCGCCGTGGTGAAGTGGGTAGAGTGCGACGGTCACTATCCGATAAGTCTAGGTTCGATTCCCGGCTAAACACCTCGAATTTTCTCACGGCACCACCAGCTGCTGGCAACACTCAAAGAGTAATAATTGTCTAAGAAAGCTTCTTAAACTTCGCCGTTCGGAGTCGGCAAAAAACTGTAGGTTCTTTCTACTCGTGAGAGAATAGTAGCGCGCACAACACGAGTAGTTGATGAGCAAGCTAGGCCCTGATCCCCTTGTGGACTGTCGCGCCAACAATTATTAGTTATTTATGATCGAATGAGTTAGCCAGGTGCATTCCTTCCCTTCAAGAATTTACCAGCAATACTCGCCTCGCTAGGAATGCCCACCAGTCCACCCGTCCACTAGTCCACCAGTCCACCCGTCCAACAGTCCACCCGTCCAACAGTCCACCCGTCCACCAGTCCACCCGTCCACCCGTCCACCCGTCCACCCATCCACCCGTCCACCCGTCCACCCGTCCACCCGTCCACACGTCCACCCGTCCACCCGTCCACCCGTCCACCCGTCCACCCGTCCACCCGTCCACCCGTCCACCCATCCACCCGTCCACCCGTCCACACGTCCACCCGTCCACCCGTCCACCCGTTCACCCGTCCACCCGTCCACCCATCCACCCGTCCACCCGTCCACACGTCCACCCGTCCACCCGTCCACCCGTCCACCCGTCCACCCGTCCACCCGTCCAACCGTCCAACCGTCCACCCGTCCACCCGTCCACCCGTTCACCCGTTCACCCGTCCATCCGTCCACCCGTCCACCCGTCCACCCGTCCACCCGTCCACCCGTCCACCCCTCCACCCGTCCACCCGTCCACCCGTCCACCCGTCCACCCGTCCACACGTCCACCCGTCCACCCGTTCAACCGTCCACCCGTCCACCCGTCCACCCGTCCACCCGTCCACCCGTCCACCTGTCCACCCGTCCACCCGTTCACCCGTCCACCCGTCCACCCATCCACCCGTCCACCCGTCCACACGTCCACCCGTCCACCCGTCCACCCGTCCACCCGTTCACCCGTTCACCCGTCCACCCCTCCACCCGTCCACTCGAACACTCGTCCACCTTTCAGACGCACAGTAAAGCTTAAAGACTCGTTCTTCAGCTGCACCACACGAATATGGAATGCTCTTTCCAGCTCAACTTCTCCCTTTCATTACATTCCACATCCACTTAGAGCCAATGTGCGCCGGAACCTCCTTTTCCCGTCTTCCTCTGAACCATTGGTCTGTGCTGTGACTCAATCCTGGCATGTTAAGGGTATCAAACAATTGCTTTAGGGTGTGTAAGAAGTTTTAAAAACTTTATTTTCTTAAGGAATTAAGTTAACTTAGGCTTGGAATGGTTTGGCCCAAGCCCGTCTATCAGAGAGTACAAAAATTAGTTTATTGGATTTTCGGTGTTGACGTTGCCAGATTCATACAAATAAAATACTGGTTTAAAAAATAAACTTGTTTTGAAACAAAAATATCTGCCAATGCCCTCACCACAACAATAGAAAGTCTGTCCTCGTATGTGCGTATATATTTGTGCCTTACGTTGTTCCTTAACTTTGAAATGGAAATTATAAGTGTAATGATCAAGGAGCATATTTAAAATGATATTAAAATCTCACGACTGATCTAAATAAATAATTTGTCTATGTAGAAAATACCTACTGCTCCTTAAGATTCGATGAATAATTCTTTCAGAGCCTATTGGAAAGATGCTTCCTTCTCAAAAGAATTATCCCTATTGTCGCGCAAAATTTAAGAAAGAGTGTTACTTCAGTTTGCAGGTTAACTGTAGCTTCTTGACATTTTATTTCTGAAGCCTTTACTAATGTTATGATTTTCTTCTGAAGAACCACTACGGAGAAGGTTTCAGTTCATCGACGAAGTGAAGCAGTGATGCTACCCATTGAAATAGTCGCTGATAAGGGTTACCAAATTTTTAATCACAGTACTCACGCCCTGACAGTCAATTCCTTAAAAAACTAGTCGACGTAGCTGTTTTACCAAGAAACGCTGCATGAGATTCCTTGCTTTATCATGAATAGCCACACTTCTTCCCTTTCATCTGAGTCACTCTGTGGTGTACTCACCATCAAAAGTGACCCACTTTGCCCATTTAAGGGCTGTCTGCACATCCGATTACCTAGAAGTGACAAGCATTTCCCTCCAACAGTTGCTTCGAGGCCTCATCTGTATTTTCTGCGCACATTACGCGACTACTCATATGTCGCTCATCCAACTCAAGAATTCCAGGAATGTATCGCTTGATACGAGTAAATACTAAAAATACGATGAATCTAAACTCCGTCGTTCCGCGAGACTTCAGTTGTGCCAACAACAAGCAAATTTTCCAGATAAGCACCTAACCCACAGCGAAACTATCTATATTTACCGCCAGCGTTTGTTGTTGCGTGTTTTTTTGCAAAATTTGTTTCTTTTATTAAATCAACAATTCCGTGCGAGAACGAGATAAAACGCTGTTCCGCTGAAAATCATGACCACGACCAGCAATTTTGGGACTCATTACGAGCTCCATCATGATAGACGCAACAGCTCCCTGGTGACCCATTTCCAGTGGTTCCCTTCGGCTCTTCTCGATGTTGCAGAAAAATGTATGAGACCTATGCTAATTCATTGTCTAGGCATGCGCGCAGCGCTCGATGAGTGGGCGACTTGTCTCACCTCAAGCTGCCGCTTCCCACACACAGCGTCTACCTGTACGGCGATTTGGTGAAAGGTTTTCAAGCCGGTTCTCCCTTTCTGACCTCGAATAAGATTATCTCCCTTTAATTAGCTGTGAGTTTGTCCCAGTGACGTCACGAAGTGTCAATATTTGTCCCCCGTCAGCCGGTGGGGTGGCTGTCATTTGCTCAGCCGGCTCTGTGTCAGTCAGTGACACACAGCAGTGGGACTTGGATGCTTTCGGTGAGTTTGGAGGTCGTCGAATTCATTGCGTGAGGACAGCTGCCATCTTTTCACAAATCCATCAGAAGGTGAGCGCTTGACAGCAGCCGTTGCCGCCATTCTGTCGGAGGTGGTTTTGAATTAATGCGATCCGCTCGCTCCGCTCAGGTGACACTTATATCCGCAATGATGCAATCCGCTATGAATTTCACTTGCAGACGGAGGCTCACTTACGTGATGTTAGTTTTAATAGTTCGCCCAGTTGTTGCGGCGTGCTGGGGCAGTTTAAAACAAAGGCAAACAGCTGCCGAGAGGTGCGAAAAATTTATAGGCAATTAAATTCCCTGCTTGACGGTGCTTGGGGTCTGTGGCTTTGTTTTTTGTGATTTTTGTGTTATTTGTTGAAATTCATTGACGAGGCGTGACAGGGTTAATTTGATTATCTTTGACTAGGGCTGAGTGGAAATTCTTTGCGTGACGGAAGCCTGTTACAAGTTCGATTGGAATTTCTTGTGACGATGTGAGCAGTGCTAGGGTTGCAATGGAAGTGAGAAGGAACTCATTGACCAGAATTTTTGACATCTGGCGACGTGCTCATATTTCTTTACTCGAGATAAAGCGCCATCGGTCTCAGCAGTCAGTCAAGTCGCAATTGTTTGCTGGAGTAGCTGATCTGTGAAGGCCGTCTTGACGAAAACAGAAGTGAGTCATTTCCTTCAAGTGGTGTAGCGATTTCATTGAATTACAAAAATTTGTTATTCACACACAGAGAAGTCCACGGTACAGTGTTATTTGATTGAGAAGCATGCGCAGTTCGCTGACGGTTAGGCACTCTAATCTGAATTCCAAATGCTTTACTCAAAAATAAATTCGTTAAAATTAGCTTGAGTTGCTTTAAGGTATGTGCTGTTCCGTTTAGAGCGCAGTTTTTTGCTTCCTTTCTATACTTTCAAATCAAATATTTGGATGAAGATGTTTGCTTGGATTTAATATTTATCTTGAGCTTATTGTAAGCTTCCATTCTAAGTGGATTAGTTGGTAAGGCAAACTGTAGTACCAACACAAGTGGCACCTTTTGTGCCTTGGCGCAAAATGGTAACATTCGTAAAATGTTCAGCTAAAAGTTTTGTTGTTAAACTAGTATAATTTAATTTGCTTAAGAGCGTAGTTTTGCAGCCAACTTTTTCCTGTCACTCATTCAACACTAGGATTGTTCTCTGTCCTTGGCTAAGTTTATTCCAATTGTCTAGATCTACAGGAAATGGAGCAAAGTTTACGCATCTCTTGTGGCCGCCGTGGCGTAGTGGGCAGAATCCGACACTCACACGCAGGTTCGATTCCCGGCTAAACACGTTGAATTTTTCACGGCACCACCTCTTCAGAGCTGCTAACAACCCTCAAAGAGTAATAACTGTCTAGGAAAGCTTCTCAAACTTCGCCGTTTGATGTCGGCAACAAACTGTAGGTCCCTTAACGACAACACGTAGAGTTGGTGAGCTAGGCCCTGGTCCCCCTGTGGACTATCGCGCCAAACAATTATTATTTTTACCATTGTTGAAGTCGTGTAACACAATACGTTTCTGTTGTTGTTGTTTGTTGTTTGTTTTTCAAAATCAATATTATTTTTTTTTTGTCAAAGGGTCGGGGTAATCTTTGCCCACCAAAATTAAGGAATATAAAAAACGAGCTCAGAAACGAAAGAAATTCACTGAGGTTTGTTGCCAAAACTGTCTCTGCGTCCTGTAGCAATGTTTTTGGGCTTAAATAATCGCAGTTTAATTTTTCATTAACCTGTGCTTATTAATTTGCACAAATCAGTTTAAGTGGCCTATAGTTAATATATAAGGATAGGGTAGGGGCACTAGGTCTTAGCTTCCTTGTTAACTACTCGCGTTGTGCGCACCACTGTTCCCTCACGAGGAGTAGGGCTCTACAGTCTTTTACCGACTCCGAACGGCGACGTTTGAAAAGTTTTTCTTAGACAGTATTACGAGGGTTGCCTTTTATATTTCGGGATTAATTTAATTATTGGCGCGACAGTCCACAGGGGGACCAGGGCCTAGATTGCTCGTCAACTACTCGTGTTGTGCGCGCTACTGTTCTCTCACGAGTAGAAGGGACCTACAGTTTTTTGCCGATTCCGAACGGCGAAATTCGAGAAGCTTTCTTAGACAGTTATTACTCTTTGAGTGTTGTCAGCCGCTCGAGAGAGGTGGCGCCGTGAAAAATTCGAGGTGTTCAGCCGGGAATCGAACCTAGTCCCTTCGGTGTGGGAGCGTCGCACTCTACCCACTACGCCACGGCGGCCACATTTCGGGATAAGAGAATAAAAAAAAATATTAATTATCGAAAACAGCTTTATTGTTTTTCAAAATATTCCCCCATTAAGATGTATACACTTTTGCATGCGTTTGAACCTATTGTCGAAGCACTTTTGCCATTTTGGTTGAGGTATCTTCAAAACGTGCATTCTGAACGCATCAACCGCTTCTTCAGGTGTCGAAGAACGTTGACTTTTCATTTTAAAATATTAAATGAGAATAAAAAGAAGTCATTCGGTGGCAAGGCAGGACTGTACGACGGATGACTCATCAAATCGATGTTTTTAGTGCCCAAAAATGCAGTTGTTTGAGCCGATGTGTGAGAGCTCGCATTGTCGTAGTGAAGCGTGATCCGTCTTTGGCGGTTGGTTTTCTTGATTTCTTGGAAGACAATTGGCAAATAAATGGGTGTGTACCACTCAGAATTGACTGTTCTGCGTTGTTCTAGTGGTACAGTTGCGACATGTCCAGTTTTTCCGAAAAAACAGGCGACCATTTGCTTAGAAGTGCTTCGTGCTCGAGCAACATTTGTTGGATTTGGTTCAATTTGAAACACCCATACAGTCAACTGCTGTTTACTATCGGGCTCATACGCGTAAATCCACGATTCATCACCTGTCACGATGCCATAGACGTGTTTTGAAGCATTTCTTTCGATTAATCGACACGAGCCTTTTTTGAGCGGTTGAAAAATTGTGTGCGATCCAACACGTATAAATTTTTTTGACGGTCAAATGTTCATGCAATATTGAATGTATGCTGGTCTCATCAATGCCTAAGGTTGTCTCAATCTCACAATAGGTCATATGTCCATCTTGCAATATCAGTTGGCGCACTGCATCAATGGCTTCCGAAACAACAACTGATTTTAGACGACCTTCACGAAATTCGTCTTGGAGTGAACTACGACCTCGGTTGAGTTCACCATACCATCGATAAACACTCGTCCTTGATGGAGCTTCATCGCCAAAAATTGAATTAAGTTCATCGATGCACTGGTGTTGAGTTAATTCACGTCGAAAGTTGCAAAAAATAATCGCACGAAAATTTTCACGATTTAATTCCATTCTTTGGGCGAGATAAATCATTTAAGTTACTGTAAACAACACAGATAGCGCTCGTATGTCAAAACGTTCTGAGTACGTATAACCTCAAAAATGTCAAACTTTACGATAGAGCTGGCAGTTGCCAGCTTGCAACACTAGAGTTGCCCAATCCCGAAATATAAAATACAGCCTTCGTTCTCTTTAAGTGTTGTCAGCAGCTTGAAAAAATTGATGTCGTGAAAAAAGCCATATGTGGAGTCCAGGAATCGAACTCGGCAGAGTGGGCGTGTGAGTGTCGCACTCTGTGTAAGATTTGTTTGAACAAATGAACACTGAATCAATCACCTAAGCACAACAAATGATCAAGAATGAAAAATGAATAATTAGGCAGCTAGCATAGAATCCGTATATCGACCCGCCACAATCAGAGAAATAACCGTAGGTGTATTTAAAAATCACAGCAATTTCCCTCGTTCTGTTTTAATCACTTTATTTCTCACAAAGTAGTCCCAAAGAGGCAGCAAAAGATTTGTCTCAATATATTTCCTGTCCAAATTATTATATACAAATTATGCTTAAGTTGTAATAAGTAATAATTGTTGGCACTACAGTCCAAAAGGGGACCAGGGCCTAGCTTGCTCATCAATTACTCGTGTATTGCGAGCTACTGTTCTCTTACGAGTAGAAGAGACCTATAATTTTTTGCCGACTCCGAACGGCGAGACTTGAGAGCTTTCTTAGACATTTATACTCTTTGAGTGTTGTCAGCAGGTGCCGTGAAAAATGTGAAAAACTGGTGTTGAGCTGGGAGTCGAACCTAGACCCATCGCCGTGTGAGCGTCGCACTCTACCCCCTACGCCACGGCGACCACTATGCTTAAGTTGAGTTCTTGAAAAGTTTATGATTAAATTGAAATTCACTATAAGCTGTTGTGATTGACCCTTGCCCGTATGAACGTTTGGTCATATATTAGTAGCAGTGGTACAAACTTGACAACAACATAATGCAACATTTTGACCGAACAGAGTTAAATTGAAATATTTCTTGATACAAAAATCATACTCGTGAAAACATAACGTCCCAAATTCAAGATCCAGTAAAAAGTATGTGTGTTTAGGTGCTTTTGTTAAAATGTTCGATCCCAACAATGCTCTGGCCACAGTCCTATTGTTTTTTGTGGAGCTTTCTGCCTTATTTTTGGGTTCACTGATGCTTCTACATAAATGTATCCTTTATATAAATTTATCCTGGGACGTAGTCACTTGACCATGTCTTCGAAACGTCTTTGTGCTTCTGTACCAGTATGCGCATTCTTTTGGAGCTTGCGCTGATTCACATGAGCTTACATTTTTCCTTGAGTAAGTGTTTGTGTCTTTTAGAAGTTAGAAGTTTATTTGGTTTGTCAGCAATCATAGGAGATTACTGTTTTCCACACAAGTTCTATAATTGGGCCCCTGCATGTGCAGAAGAGTTCATCAAAAATCATCGACAACGTTTAACATTTAACGCGACGGCGCTCTTACCGTTCTCCGACGCATAATTCAAGTGGCCTTACAGTGGCTCAGGAGCGCAACCGATTTTTTGGTTAATCTCGCAATTTCGTTTCAATCTTCTTGCGGTTTGTTCATTGGATTGCAAGCGTTGAGTGAACATCTCAACGCCGATCATATGCTCATGTTCAAATCTCCATCATAAAGTTGGTAAATGTTGTGAGTCAGGACCCTAAGGTCCCATACTACAGCTTGCAGCTTAATATGATTTGATGATGTTATCTTAATGGCCTCCTGACTAAATGGTGACATAACTTAGTGCTGTTCAGCTCATTGTTGCAAAGTTTTGAGTATGATAATTACAAACGGAATCATAGTCTGTTTGAGGACTACATGTTGAAGCATAAGGATCATATTTCGCAACTGTTCCTGTCGAAAACTATACAAATTGCTTTCCATCTGACAAACGAATAATTGGAATTGTCGTACAGCAGGTCCTCCTCCACTTGTGTGCGTCATCCCAATCTCAAACCTCATTCATTGCGTTGTGCCAATGTTGTAGCTCTGTGCTTCACAGAGCCATTGTATACACCGAGATGCTGCGCGAACAACAGACCGGCTCCCTCCAGATGCCTTATTTCATTGAGTTTGCTTCCGGTGTGGAACGAACACACGCAGCGCGTTCAATTTCTTCTTAGACAGTGGGTGTGTGATTTCATCGGCTTGCAGATTACTTCAATGGCTGACAATTTCTATTGCGAACTCAGTCATCACTTACCGAGAAGTGACACACGCAATTTTTTCCCTGCCTTGAACTCAATCACTTTCAAGGTTGATCCTTATCGAGCGCGTAAGTTGCTCTGTCTCTCTGGCGTGTACGTGCGAAGTGTCTTAAAAAGTCTATTTACGGCCGCATTACGACAGCCGTCAGCGGCGATGGCCGACTGAATCAAGATTGTCCAGATGCTGCCTGAGCGATTAATTCAAAAATTCACTTCATAACCTTTTTAGTTGCTCTAGCCGAAGTATGAAGCGCCCAAACCGGCCCGTTTAAGTTCCTGCAGCTTGATGGTGCAGGAATCTTTCGCCAACAGCCTTGAAACTGATATAAAATAGGCCACCTGGCGACACAGTATACTTCGAAACTCGTTTCCGTTTGATCCATTTGTTCCAAGGAACGCGGAGATGACGTGCCCCGTGCCTAACTTGGTCTTAATTGAATGCATATGAAAATTCGCCTCGTTTTGCTTTTCGAATATCGCCAGTCAGACGAATGGACCGATCGCTGCAGCGACATGATTCAAGTCATGAGCTAATGGCTGCTAAATTAATTTGTGGATATTCGCTTGCCATAAATGTCGCTGCAGTGTGGGCAGCAGATAGTTCTCGCAAACTGGTGGAAATCTACGACTTCGTCGCTGACTCAGTGCCGTCGGCGTGTTCATCTGATGAGTCTGTGCGTCTGTCCTTCCAAAAACAGCATGTCCCCACGTGGGCCACGGTTTAATGACTCCGCTTGACAAAATTTCGCTTTGAACCGCTGGCGATGGATGTTCTTCCTCGATTCGGCTCATTTCCCATTCGCGGCATGATTCATGGGACGAGTGCTAGAACTGTCCACCGCCACCGCAAAGAATGCAAAGAGACATCGCCAAACTGGGAGGATCGCACGCAGCTGGAGTTTGAGCTTCTGCCCGTGAGATTGCGAATGCAAAACCTCAAGTGCCCACCGCAGCGGGACATAATCGTATTCTATCGTCTTAACGACTCCATCAAATTGAGCCCACAATCGGCGAGCACTTGAGATACTCGTGTGGCCGTGCGGCACAGTTCGACTTGCACATTTGTGTGCCGCATGACGTAAGCCGCAGCACAGCCGAACAGCTCTAATACGCTTTTAATGGCCCATAAGCCGGGCGCGAGAGCTTCGATTGGTTGCTATTGTGCCGCTGTACATCCGAAGAGTGCGCGCCCGCATGCATCCGCTGCCAGAATATAGCCGCGGCTGAAATTAATGTCATTACGAGCGTGATTACCTGGCGAGTGACCTCCCCATGTGAGCGAAGTGAATATGAACGAGATACGAGCCGGGATTAGCAATCGTTTTTTGCATCGATGACGTAGCTCTGGCCTGAGTTGTCGGTTGTCGGTGGAGTGGCTCGGTTAGACGGCCAGAAATGGTAAACATCTCGTCGAGTCGCTGGCGTGGGCAGCGAAAAGTCAGGGGAGGAGTGGCGGGCGCTGACTAAGCCGAGTGTTGGTGTCACCCTCGATTCGCGGTGAGAGCTGGCTGCCGAGTCAGTGAAACAACGAACTTCGATCGAACGACACCTACTTACAGCTCCAGCGACTTTACTTTCGTGTTTTTTTCATTATTTCAATTTGGTTTTGAATCTTTTGAGAATCACTTGTGTGCGTGCTTGTCGTTGCAGTGGCAGCAATCCGAGGACTACGGTCGAAAGAAAGAGATACGTTCGCATTTGTACAAGTTGCGCGATTCGAGACTTAGAGAGTTCTATTCATCGGGCGGACCAGTCGACGGAGGTGACATCATGAACCCAGCTACAGATCTGTGCTTCGGGAAGACTCCGCTAACGCCGAGTCATGGCGACTCTTTGGAGGATCACAGCTTCCAGAGTTTGAAGTCGAAGGAGGTGCGCGATTCGCAGAGCCCGTCACGCGAGATAAAGTTTCGCAGCAGTGGCGGCATCGCCGGTGGGGTTCTCGTGCCAGATACCACCGGCTGGAATGTGCAAACATCGACAGAGGTGAGTCCAGATGGGCGCGCCTTCCGTTCGGAGACCTTGGCCAAAACAGATGGTAAGTAATTGCGGCTTAACGGCAGGCAGACGGAATTAACGACGTTCTTTTGTAGGTGTTGAGCAGATAGCCGGGGGACGAGCGGAGTTTGCCGGGCGCAATGAACAGAAGTCCAGTGCGTCGCACCAAGGTGACGACCAGAATTATGTGAAGAAGGCGGCCGAGAGCTCGAAGACACACTTGCAGGAGAAAATTGTGATTGGTGACGAAAACTCAGGCCGCACAGAGATGAAGAGCAGCTCCGTGACCTCGTCGTCATCGAAGGTGGTGTCTTCGTCATCCACGAAGGTGCTGTCCAGTGGTGACCCGGGTTTCGATTTGGAGCCGATGGGCTTGACGCAGGACCAGCGCTATCAAAAAGTAGCCAACACCAGTGCACTGCGCAGTGAACAGCAGAAGTATCAGACATCGAGCAACGTGCGCGACACCTACGAAGAGAACAAGAAGTACGTGGACATGGACAAGGCCTCCCCGGAATACCAGCAGCACGTCCAGTACCTGATGTCACAGCCGGGCACAGTGGTCTCGAACACCGTTGAGTACCCGAAGCCCGGCGTCAAGATGATCACAACCGTGAAGCAGCTGCCAGACGGTACAACGGTCAGGACAAAGCGCTACGAGACTGAGGCCAGCGCCGATGCCGGCTCCCTATCCCAGACACTCAAGCAGCAGCAGAGGGTGACCAGCTCCTCGAGCAGCTCACAGAAGGTCACCTCGAGTGAGAAACGCATTCAGGACTCCGAAGACGTCTTCAGCCGCTTGTCGAAACCACGTGACTCCAGTGTGCCCAGCGGTTCGAGGAGCGTTCCCGAGACTCCAGCCCCGGAAGACATCTATTCACGCTTGCAAAAGAGCCGCGGCGGAAGCGTCAACGAGAAAAAGTTCTCCGAGACCATCGACGAGCGATCGACACAGATTCTTCGGGACATGAATGCGACCCCGAATTCACCAGCACCTCGCACTGCTCCGCTCGCCAAAATGAATGATTTGATAGACAACGTCGAGGTATTCTCGAACACCACAGTCAAGAAGGATCTCAGTCAGGCCATCCGCAACGAAAAGATCACCAGCGCCGACTTTATTGCCACTGAGCGCGATCGATACGTACTCGATCGCGACTCCCCCATCAAGAGGGGACCCGATGGCGTTCCCACAGCCTTAGCACCAATCACTCCCGGTGGCTATGGACGCCCACAGCCAGATGAAGTCGTGCCAACAAATGGCTACACCACGACCGGTGTGATCCAGCAGACATCGAAGAGCTCCTCCAAGTTCTCCGAAAGTCGGCGCTTCTCCACCGAGACAGTCGAAAGCTACAAGCACTCCGAGAGCCACAACGAGAATCAAGATTTCACAACACACGGCTTCCCATCGGTCCGCAGACCTGTCGACGAACCGAAGGCCAGGTCACCTTCAGCCGGCCGTCCCAGCCAGGGCTTCTCTACGCACGGCTTTCCTTCCGTCCGGCCTGACAAGCCGACTCAGGAGTACCCATCGGACCGCCCGCGAACCCAGGGGGAATATTCTACACCAGAGAGATCGCAGCCCATGAGAGGAGATCGTCCGACCGAAGTCGACGAGACTGTATCTTCGACTACCCAGGCCAAGTACTCGACTAACGAGACTCGTCGGCAGGTGACTTCAACCGTAAATGACTTTAGCACTCACGGCTTCCCGTCGGTCCGAGAAGGGACTCCAACCAGAGATTCTCCAAAACGTCCAACAGGCTTTGGGCCAGCTGACGCCTCTCCCAAGGCCCCATCTGGTCAAGATCAGCCCCAAGGACCTGGCCGCAAGCCGTCCACAGACGGATACACCACAACCCATGGGTTTCCCTCTGTGAAGAGTCCAACCTCTGAGGCTCCCAGACGTCCATTAGCCAACGAGCCGTCTGTCGCCTCTCCCCGCCGTCCTTCAGCGCAAGATCAGCCACAACCTCAAGGCCGCAAGCCATCCACGGATGGCTACTCCTCAACACACGGCTTCCCAGCAGTGAGAACACCAACGCCAAGTGACTACGATACTCCTAGACGCCCATCTAGCACAGAGCCAACCAGCCAAGGCCGCCGACCGGAGGACTTCTCCACACACGGCTTTCCCTCTGTGAAGCCCGGCCGCACCACGCCCACTCAAGCATCTCCCCAGCAAGATGATACCAGCCGCACTACGCCCGCCCGCCGTCAGCCCAGCGTTGACCGCGAAGATACGGTCTCGGTGACCTCTGATCGCACAAACAGTGTTATCTACGAGAAGCGAGTGGACGCCGCCCACCAGGCTTTTGCTCGTTCACTGCGTTGCTCCTCTCCGGTTGACACAATTCGCCGAGACAGCTTCTCCGACCGCCAAACACCCCGCTCAAGCGTGACAATCGTTCGCCACACCTACATACCCTCCAACAGGCGAGACGGCCGCAGTCCATCCCACGAGAGCATCACCAACTCCGATTCTAGTCGCATCAGCACAAGCACAGTCACCAAATCTCACAGAAGCCCAGCAACCGACAACAGACGCCCCTCCGGACCCAAGAGCCCACTCAACAAGGGCGCTCCGTCCCACGTGTCCAACGAGACCATTGATCTTACCCCCACCAGGAAGACAACAGGCCGGCCAGCGGACAAGCCGACGCCTAAGCAACCCGCAGGTAAGTGAGGCGAAGTTCAGATCTGAGCGGTCCCGCCAAACAACCAAACGCTTGTGCTTCCCCCAGTTAAAGACCACTCCCCAGTGGCTGAGCCAATGTTGCGCAAGGAAACCTTCGCCACAACAGAAGGTTTCCTCGCGAGCGAAGGTGTTGTTGAGGAGCCAATCCTGAAAAAGGACCACTTCTATCAGCTTGGCCCGTCCGACGCAACACTTCCGTCCAGCCACCGCAGGCGGCTACTAATTGGTAAGATCGATCTATTTGTTGTGCTCCTGACGAGGTGGTGGCCAGCCACCCGTTTTCCCATTCCCAACACAGTCCAGGCTATGCCCCAAGTGAACGATTAACCCTCTTACAGGTACCACTCCCACTACCCCCCGCAGGCCCACCACACTCACCACCGAGGAGGAAGTGAATAGCCTCCTCGAGACAGCCACCAAACACACGACCCCAAAAAGAATGCCGACCTCCCCAGACACAAAGCCATCCAAGCCAGAAACATTGTACGGTCCCAAGCCGAAGACCCGGCCTGAGGGCAGCGTGCCCCTCTTCCGGGCCACCGAAATCACTGAGAAACACAGTCAGACGACAAACAAACAAGTATCCTCTCCCCATTACGTACCCACTGCGCCAAAAGGTAGAGTCCGGTTTTGCCTACTTCCGCAGTAGAGCCTAGTCTTAGAAGCGACCTCTCCCACTCCACCACAATCGTTCGTTTTTTACTAACCACTCTCATTCGCTCGCATTTTTTCAGCCGACCGATCACCATCAGACAGACCAACGAAAAATTTACCATCATCAGCACCTACCACCATCACCACCACAACCACAACCACTACCAGCACCACCTCCCAACACAGTGCACCCAAGTCCCCCGCAGACAGACCGAAAGTAGCGCCATCTACCAGTCCCTCCACGCAGCCATCACCATCCACTTCATCAAAACCGACCGACACCAGTCCAACACGACTTACGAAAACGGTGAAAGTTGACAGTGCCACAACCACGCGAGACTCGACGACGCGCGAATCGACCACGACCAGACGTGAGCCTCGCGCGGAGCCGCTGTCCGAGCCGGAGGACACAGACGAGGGCTATGTTCCCGACAGGAAAGGACGCAGCAGGCCGCAGTCAAAGCGGCCTACATCGGACGACGAGGGCTTTGAGCCGGACTCGCCAAGAGCAGGATCACCGACGAGTGACTTCGAGTTCCACAGATCGCGGCCTACTGAGACCGTTGATGAGGAGGACGCGGTATTCAAGAGGACCCATAAAGTTGACAGGAAGATTGTCACAAACGAGTTCCTGGACACAGAGCGCGGTGTCCAGCAGCCCCGTCAGCCTGGTGATCACAAGCCAATTGACGGAAAAGAGCGACCGGAGAAACCAGAGGACATCACTCGCGAGTCCCCACTAAGAAACGAACCAGCCAAGCCATCCCGGCGGTCCAAAACTTCGCCAGAAAAATACAGTCCGGGTCAGCTAAACGAAAAGCCCGATGAGCCTCGAAGCGGAAAACCACGTCGCCCGGATGAAGAAAGCAGCGAACCCCGCACCCCAACTTTCAGCTCCATTCAACCAAAGCAGCCAGGCGAAGGAGCAGAGCCAAAAAGCCCCGGTTCCAAGAAACCCAGAGGTGGCAGGCCGCCCCTAGATCGCAGCGAAACTTTCGAAGAGCGCTGTCGTCAAATCCTCGGAATGGAAACCGATACAAAAACCGAGAAGACAAAGAAGTTGCAAGAGTTCATCGATATAGAGAGGGACACAGTCTATGTCAAGGGCAAGCCTAACGATCGCTCCCCGCAAGAGAAGTCTCCGTTCGACACAGTGAGCGTAGAGGACTTGGACGAAGATGACAATGGTGCGCCAAGGAAGCTATCAACGCAGAGAACAATTGTAACAACCACAACAAAATCGACAACGATGAACGGAGAATACCCGCGTGGGCGCAGCCCAACTGACGAAACAACCGTCAGAAAGACAACCACGATTCACAGCAAAGTTAACGAGCGATCCCCGTTATCACGTCCTCGTGGCAGGTCCCCAACAGAGAAGGACTATCCTCGCGGTAAATCTCCGTCCGAGAAACCTCGCGGACGCAGTCCAACTGACGAAACAACCGTCAGGAAGACAACGCGGGTGACTGAGGACACCACGATCACCAGCGAAGTCGACGAGCGATCTCCGTTATCGCGTCCCCGTGGCAGGTCGCCAACAGAGAAAGACTACCCTCGTGGCAAATCTCCGTCTGAGAAACCTCGCGGACGTAGCCCGACTGACGAAACAACCGTCAGGAAGACAACGCGGGTGACTGAGGACACCACGATCACCAGCGAAGTCGACGAGCGATCTCCTTTATGGCGTCCCCGTGGCAGGTCGCCAACAGAGAAAGACTACCCTCGTGGCAAATCTCCGTCTGAGAAACCTCACGGACGCAGCCCAACTGACGAAACAACCGTCAAGAAGACAACGCGGGTGACTGAGGACACTACGATCACCAGCGAAGTCGATGAGCGATCTCCGTTATCGCGTCCTCGTGGCAGGTTCCCACCAGAGAAGGATTATCCTCGTGGCAAGTCTCCCACCGAGAAACCTCGCGGACGCAGCCCAACTGACGAAACAACCGTCAGGAAGACCACGATCACCAGCGAAGTCGACGAGCGATCTCCGTTATCGCGTCCTCGTGGCAGGTCCCCAACAGAGAAGGATTATCCTCGTGGCAAGTCTCCCACCGAGAAACCTCGCGGACGCAGCCCAACTGACGAAACAACCGTCAGGAAGACAACGCGGGTGACTGAGGACACCACGATCACCAGCGAAGTCGACGAGCGATCTCCGTTATCGCGTCCCCGTGGCAGGTCGCCAACAGAGAAAGACTACCCTCGTGGCAAATCTCCGTCTGAGAAACCTCGCGGACGCAGCCCATCTGACGAGACCACCGTCATAAAGACAACAACGATCACCAGCGAAGTCGACGAGCGATCTCCGTTATCGCGTCCCAGTGGCAGGTCACCAACAGAGAAAGACTACCCTCGTGGCAAATCTCCGTCTGAGAAACCTCGCGGACGCAGCCCAACTGACGAAACAACCGTCAGGAAGACAACGCAGGTGACTGAGGACACCACTATCACCAGCGAAGTCGATGAGCGATCTCCGTTATCGCGTCCTCATGGTAGGTCGCCAACAGAGACGGACTACCCTCGGGGCAAATCTCCGTTTGAGAAACCTCGCGGACGCAGCCCATCTGACGAGACCACCGTCATAAAGACAACCACGATCACCAGCGAAGTCGACGAGCGATTTCCGTTATCGCGTCCCCGTGGCAGGTCACCAACAGAGAAAGACTACCCTCGTGGCAAATCTCCGTCTGAGAAACCTCGCGGACGCAGCCCAACTGACGAAACAACCGTCAGGAAGACAACGCAGGTGACTGAGGACACCACGATCACCAGCGAAGTCGATGAGCGATCTCCGTTATCGCGTCCTCGTGGCAGGTCGCCAACAGAGAAAGACTACCCTCGTGGCAAATCTCCGTCTGAGAAACCTCGCGGACGCAGCCCATCTGACGAGACCACCGTCATAAAGACAACCAAGATCACCAGCGAAGTCGACGAGCGATCTCCGTTATCGCGTCCTCGTGGCAGGTCGCCAACAGAGAAAGACTACCCTCGTGGCAAATCTCCGTCTGAGAAACCTCGCGGACGCAGCCCAACTGACGAAACAACCGTCAGGAAGACAACGCGGGTGACCGAGGACACTACGATCACCAGCGAAGTCGATGAGCGATCTCCGTTATCGCGTCCTCGTGGCAGGTCCCCAACAGAGAAGGTTTCTCCTCGTGGCAAGTCTCCCACCGAGGAACCTCGCGGACGCAGCCCAACTGACGAAACAACCGTCAGGGAGACAACGCGCGTGACTGAGGACACCACGATCACCAGCGAAGTCGACAAGCGATCTCCGTTATCGCGTCCTCGTGGCAGGTCCCCAACAGAGAAGGACTTTCCTCGTGGCAAGTCTCCGACGGAGAAACCTCGCGGACGCAGCCCAACTGACGAAACAACCGTCAGAAAGACGAAGCGAGTGAACGAGGACACCACGATCACCAGCGAAGTCGACGAGCGATCTCCGCTATCACGTCCTCGTGGCAGGTCCCCAATAGAGAAGGACTATCCTCGTGGCAAGTCTCCGACGGAGAAACCTCGCCGACGCAGCCCAACTGACGAAACAATTGTCAGAAAGACGAAGCGAGTGAACGAGGACACCACGATCACCAGCGAAGTCGACGAGCGATCTCCGTTATCGCGTCCCCGTGGCAGGTCGCCGACAGAGAAAGACTACCCTCGTGGCAAATCTCCGTCTGAGAAACCTCGCCGACGCAGCCCAACTGACGAAACAACCATCAGGAAGACAACGCGGGTGACTGAGGACACTACGATCACCAGCGAAGTCGATGAGCGATCTCCGTTACCGCGTCCTCGTGGCAGGTCCCCAACAGAGAAGGATTCTCCTCGTGGCAAGTCTCCCACCGAGAAACCTCGCGGACGCAGCCCAATTGACGAAACAACCGTCAGGAAGACAACGCGGGTGACTGATGACACCACGATCACCAGCGAAGTCGATGAGCGATCTCCGTTATCGCGTCCCCGTGGCAGGTCGCCAACAGAGAAGGACTACCCTCGTGGCAAATCTCCCTTTAAGAAACCTCGCGGACGCAGCCCATCTGACGAGACCACCGTCATAAAGACAACCACGATCACCAGCGAAGTCGACGAGCGATCTCCGTTATCGCGTCCCCGTGGCAGGTCGCCGACAGAGAAAGACTACCCTCGTGGCAAATCTCCGTCTGAGAAACCTCGCGGACTCAGCCCAACTGACGAAACAACCGTCAGGAAGACAACGCGCGTGACTGAGGACACTACGATCACCACCGAAGTCGATGAGCGATCTCCGTTATCGCGTCCTCGTGGCAGGTCCCCAACAGAGAAGGATTATCCTCGTGGCAAGTCTCCCACCGAGAAACCTCGCGAACGCAGTCCAACTGACGAAACAACCGTCAGGGAGACAACGCGCGTGACTGAGGACACCACGATCACCAGCGAAGTCGATGAGCGATCTCCGTTATCGCGTCCTTGTGGCAGGTCTCCGACAGAGATGGACTATCCTCGAGGAAAATCTCCGTCTGAGAAACCTCGCGGACACAGCCCAACTGACGAAACAACCGTCAGGAAGACAACGCGGGTGACTGAGGACACCACGATCACCAGCGAAATCGACGAGCGATCTCCGTTATCGCGTCCTCGTGGCAGGTCTCCAACAGAGAATGACTATCCTCGTGGCAAGTCTCCAACCGAGAAACCTCGCGAACGCAGCCCAATTGACGAAACAACCTTCAGGAAGACAACGCGGGTGACTGAGGACACCACGATCACCAGCGAAGTCGACAAGCGATCTCCGTTATCGCGTCCTCGTGGCAGGTCCCCAACGGAGAAGGACTATCCTCGTGGCAAGTCTCCGACCGAGAAACCTCGCGGACGCAGCCCATCTGACGAGATAACCGTCAGAAAGTCTACCACGATCACCAGCCCGTCTGAGAAACCTCGCGGTCACAGCCCAACTGACGAAGCAACCATCAGGAAGACAACGCAGGTGACTGAGGACACCACGATCACCAGCGAAGTCGACAAGCGATCTCCGTTATCGCGTCCTCGTGGCAGGTCCCCAACAGAGAAGGACTATCCTCGTGGCAAGTCTCCGACGGAGAAACCTCGCGGACGCAGCCCAACTGACGAAACAACCGTCAGAAAGACGAAGCGAGTGAACGAGGACACCACGATCACCAGCGAAGTCGACGAGCGATCTCCGTTATCGCGTCCTCGTGGCAGGTCTCCAACAGAGAATGACTATCCTCGTGGCAAGTCTCCAACCGAGAAACCTCGCGAACGCAGCCCAATTGACGAAACAACCTTCAGGAAGACAACGCGGGTGACTGAGGACACCACGATCACCAGCGAAGTCGACGAGCGATCTCCGTTATCGCGTTCCCGTGGCAGGTCGCCAACAGAGAAAGACTACCCTCGTGGCAAATCTCCGTCTGAGAAACCTCGTGGACACAGCCCAACTGACGAAACAACCGTCAGAAAGACAACGCAGGTGACTGAGGACACCACGATCACCAGCGAAGTCGACAAGCGATCTCCGCTATCGCGTCCTCGTGGCAGGTCCCCAACAGAGAAGGACTATCCTCGTGGCAAGTCTCCGACGGAGAAACCTCGCGGACGCAGCCCAACTGACGAAACAACCGTCAGAAAGACGAAGCGAGTGAACGAGGACACTACGATCACCAGCGAAGTCGATGAGCGATCTCAGTTATCGCGTCCTCGTGGCAGGTCCCCAACAGAGAAGGATTATCCGCGTGGCATGTCCCCAACAGAGAAGGATTATCCTCGTGGCAAGTCTCCCACCGAGAAACCTCGCGAACGCAATCCAACTGACGAAACAATCGTCAGGAAGACAACGCGCGTGTCTGAGGACACCACGATCACCAGCGAAGTCGACGAGGGATCTCCGTTATCGCGTCCTCGTGGCAGGTCGCCAACAGAGAAGGACTACCCTCTTGGCAAATCTCCGTCTGAGAAACCTCGCGGACGCAGCCCAACTGACGAAACAACCGTCAGGAAGACAACGCGGGTGACTGAGGACAAAACGATCACCAGCGAAGTCGACAAGCGATCTCCGTTATCGCGTCCTCGCTGCAGGTCCCCGACAGAAAAGGAAGTCTTTAGTCGCAGATACCCTGGAGATAAGCAGCCTAAGCGGAAGCCTGTCCAACAGGAACCAACTGATGACGATTTTTCTGACGAGGAGAACGTGATTGAGAGTACAGCCAGTACTTCTAGAGCAAGAACTATTTCCGAGGAAATTACCGACAGGATTTCCAAGGTCCGTACAACTGAGGATTCGCCTTTGGATAAGCTCGAGCCTTACAATAAGTTCCCTACTGAAAAGGCGAAGACCCCAGTGCTGACAAGGGACACTGAACCTTCTCGCGGGACTTCTCCCACACAAGGAAAACCTCAACCGAGGGATCAGTCCCCAACTGGCAAACAAAAGACCCCTTCTGGACCAAATGTGCAAGAAATCGTGAAGACAATAAGTGAGCGCACGGTTCTCAATGAACAGGACCGACCGCGTGGCACATCTCCGTCTGGAATGCCCAGGATTCGTCAGCCAGTTGATGAATTTGAAGAGCTTGTGATCGAAAGTACGACCAAGGTGACAAAGGACAAGAAGGTTGTCGACACGCATCAGCCCCGCAGCCCACGTCCCGACGACGTCTACACCGATGAGGAGGAAATCCTTCAGAGGACATCTAAGGCAACTAAATCGTGGTCCACTGTCGAACAAACAGATGTGGAAGAGCGCCTTACAGGAAGTCCACGAGACCGTTCTCCTTCCGAAAAACCAAAAGGATTCACTTCCCCTAACGATACCACCTTCAAAAAGGTGGTGAAGAGTACAGTCGTGGAGGAACGAGTTCCCAGAGGACCACATGGACCTTCACCTGCGGAGAAGCCATTTGCAAAAGATTATCCTCACGACAAGTCCCCCAAGGAGAAGCCAAGTGGACCTAAGCCAACAACAGGAACCAGTGTACAAAGGATCATAAAGACGATCACCGAGCGTACTGCTTTGAATGAGCGCTCGCCGAAGGACCGTTCTTCGCCTTTGGATAAACCAAAGAGACGTCCAATGACCGAAGAGGAAACAGTTGTCAAGAGAACCACGAAGACAGTTAAGGGAACTACCGTTGACAGCCGCATGCCTAAGGATCGTCCCCAGCAGAAATTCCCATCAGGTAGGCCCAGGGATACCGAGCCCAGCGACGACGAAAGTGGTGAGGAAATCACCGTTATTGAGACGTGGTACACCACCGACGGGCTCACACCACAAATAACTCCCTCGGGTGTCCCAACTGACAAGGACTCACTTGTCCAGAGAACCTCCAGAACAGCAAAGGGCAGGACGACCGTCGAGCAAGTAGATGTCCGTGGCAGGAACCACAAGTCGCCGACCAGTCCCAGAGCCCGTTCGCCTACTGAAAAGCCTAGGGGTGCCAAGGACATAACAGTCACTGTGGTCCAGAAGACCACTAAATCAACAACAGACGGTGGTCCATCGGAGAAGCCCCGGAAAGGCTATCCAAGTGACGAAGAGGTGTACCCAAGCGACGAAGAGCATTACATTTGTCAGACCACGACGTCAGTTCACGAGGATACCGTAAACCGTCCACGCACTAGATCGCCAAGTTCCAGGCAGCAACCCGAAGACACCACACTCCACAGCACCACTACGAAAACCATCCGTCAGTTGAGCGACTTTGAGAAGCGCTACCCGAACGGGCGACCACGTGAACCGTCGCCCACAGGAAAGTCAACTCCTCGTCGCCCAAGCAAACCCACGACAACTTCAACTACCACAACGACGACAACCACACGCAATCGTTCAACACTGGAGGAGCAGGATCTTAACAAGTCCCCTCGACCAAAGCCCCTCTCGTCCACCCGAGACAAACTGCCAGCAAAGTCCACACCGACGACCGAAAAGCGCCTTCCCGCCGAAGTCCCGCGCAAGCCTAAGTCGACATTTGGCACGTCAACCCGGACCACCACCCAGACCACGGTTACAAGAGTTCCAACCACTCGCCCAGTCCCTGTAAAGGAGTCGCCTAGGAAGCCCACCACAGGCACCAGACCCACGGCTAGACAGCCAGAGAGGAAGCAGCCCGAAAGCATTTCTCCAGACTCCAGCCCGTCACGGCCAGCAAGCGAAGTCCTGACCGAAACGCCCAATCGCTCGCCGAACACGAGCCCATCTCGGCACTCGCCCAGCCCTACGCGGTCCGTGAAACTCGAAGACATTACCACCTCTGTGCAAACGACGAAGAAGACCACTGTCGTGGTCGACAAGACCAAGCCCAAGGTGACTCACATCACGACGGCAAAGTTCCAGGTATCACCGCCAACAACGCCGACCAAGGTGAAGCCCGCTCCAGAAATCAAGTCGTCTCCAGTTAGAAAGTCCACACCGAAGCCCATGGCAACAAGGATGACAACGAACAAGACCACGACGAATGTGATCACCACTCGGAAGGATGTGGTTCACCCCACCGACTCTGAGAGGGACTCCGAGGTGCCCACAGACGGTGAAGACATTGACTCACCGCTGACCCAGAATTCTCCGTCCAAAAAGATGCCTGTGATCGTGCGTAAGGAGTCGGCTCCAGTGCATCGGGTCACAAAAGTTGACAAAGACGTGCAAAAGATGTCCCGCTCCACGAGCGAAAACTTAATCAAGACAACCACGACTAAGCGCCCGGTCAAACAGGAGCCCCTCGAGCCCACGCCAACGCCCAAGACCGACCGACGTCCGAACAAGCACCTCAGCACCAAGACCATCAACCTGTCCACCTTCGACAAGGTGCTCAACAGTGAGGACATGGAGAACGTGGTCATTGACATCCAGCAGGCGAAGAGCTCCCGCGAGCCGTCGCCCAACAAGATCGTGCCAACACCGGTGTCCGTGGACCTGTACACTGGCAAGCCGCGCTATCCCGACGTGGTGCAGGAGCCCGAGGACGAGCCGCGAAAAAAACCTGTAGTCAAGAACATCCCGATCTTCGAGGAGGAGACGAACGAGTTTGTGGGTTGCCAGATCACTGAGGTGAACGAGGACTATCTCGAGAACACGACCAAGGCCCGCACGCGGAAGTTCATCGAGGGCGAGGCCTGGCCGCAGCGCCCAAACCCAACGATTGTCACAAGCGACAACGTCGACAGCGAGTGCCTGCTCAGCGTGCACGACAAGGTGTCCAAGTTCATCAGTACTGCCGAGGAAGTGAGCAAGCCCAAAACGTCGACCCCGTTCCGCCGTGACCTGCCAGAAGACGCCGTGCCCGAGAACGACGAGTGCCTCCTGTCCGTTGACGAGAAGGTCAGCAAGTTCCTCAAGACCGCAGAGAGCGTAACAAAGGATGTGATGACTTCCACGCCAAAGCCCATCGAGCGTCCGCGCATAGACGACCTCGACGAGGACCTCCGCAAGGATGAGTGCGTTCTGAGCGTTTCGGAAAAGGTAAACAGGTTCACCAACAAGGCCGAGAAGTTGGCCCCGTCTGTTCCGCAAAGATCTCCCGAGCTTGTGGCACGCATTGAAAGGCAAATTTCGAGGCAGAGTGACGTTGAGCCTGAGAACACGTACCCTGACAGCCCAGAGGACGAAGGCAGTCCAACGGCGTCAAGGAAGGTCAAGCAGACTAAGTCGCTGTTCGAGCGCGAGGAGCGGAGGTACACCGACCGCCAGATCGACATCCTGTCCCGCCCGTCGGTGTGGGATAAGAAGCCGAAGTCCGACGTGAAGCTAGACGACATCATCGGCGAAGGTCCCGAGGACCCAGAACCCAAACCAGACAGAAAGTCTTCTCCAGGCCAAGAGCACCCGGATGCCGTCCTCTCGAAACCAGTAAAGCCTGTTGCGGATTCGGTCACCCGAAAGAAGGAGATCTTCGAGAAAAAGATCTCCACTCAAAGAACCACTGGCTCGCCAAGACCCGGCACAAAGTCGCCTGAGGGAGCTCCTCGAACACCAACAGACACACCGCGGGGCAGGCGTCCCTCCGACGGAACAGTCAATGAACCAGAGGACTCCAGTGAAGAGGTGTATGGCACCTCAAAGGTCCGTCGCACCCACGAAACGAACAGCTTGCGAACGATGACTGTACGCCAATCTCCAGAGCGTCGGTCGCCGACTCGCAAGTCCAGTCAGCCCGAGCCACTTCGACCCAGTACTCAGACTCAGTCCAGGACCCCTCTGAAACCCGAAGAACACTCGCCAACACGTAGGTATTCCGACGACCCCTCACCCCGACACCGTCCCAGGGATCAGCCCAAAGCTGACCTCTACACGGAGACATGCGAGACATCTGAGTACACGACCCGCTCATCCACACAGAAACACCCGGAAGACCATCCCGACACAACCTCACCCTCCTCCCCTCGCAGAAACCAAAACGCGGAAGAGCCCGAAGATTACACATTCAGCTCGCTGAGTGAGGAGACAAACCAACACCACACCTCTCGCACCACATATCGTAGTCCCAAGGGCACGCCCCTAAATGCCTCCTCTCTTCCAGATGACGAAGAACAAGACCATTCGCCTGCCCGATCGACGAGCACGGTGTCCTCCCAGAAGCGCGTGTCGACTCTCAAGAGCACGTCGAGCCGGATGACCGAGGACTCAACGTCCAGACGACCTCGACGCCCATCTGGCAACGAGCCGTCCACCCCTTCCTCCACCGGTCGGACTACGAAACCAAGAGGGGCTCCCGAGACGATTGCCGCCCGTCGCAACATCTTCGAGAAATCGCCAGGCGATGTGTCTCCTCGCCCCGGCCAGAGACGTCCCTCTTACATGGACCACACCAAGAGCTCCATCGAGCACAGCAGACGTGATTCCCTGGAAGTCACCAAGACCACCTATTCCCGCAAGTCCTCCGTGGACGACGAGCACTACGAACCATCGCCTCGGGTGACCGTCAAGTTTGGCGCCGCCCCCAAGGTCAGAGACGAACCGAAGCCGAAGAGGCAGTTGAGCTCCTCTGACATCCCCAACATCGAGGACGTCTTCGATTTGGAGTTCCTCGAGGAGATACTCAACATCGTCACTTCGTACGAACAACGAAGACGTGTGCGCGCCCAGATCAGAGTTGTCAAGAAGCTGCTAGAGACGAAGAGCAAGGAGGAGGTCTCCAAAATGACCAAAACCACCACGATCCGAAAGACCTCGACCACTTCCCAGCGAGACAGCCCCATTCCACGACGCGACACTCCAATGCGCCCCGAGCGGTACACGGCCCCTGACGACATTGACTCCGAGTCGGTGATTGAGTCGCATCACATCGAGGAGCACGAAGAGATCGTCCGAGAGCGCAGCGTCAGTCCGCACATGAAAACCAGCAAGACAGTCACCAAGGTCACTGAGGTGCGAAAGATTGGTGAGCCGTCGAGTCTCAAGCGCGCTGTGCCCAAGAAGGAGGAGCCCAAGGACTCCAAACCTATCTGGGCCACGAAGAACATCCTAAAGAAGCCGTCGGAGAACGAAAAAGTGGCCCGAGCGCTGTCAGCTAAGAAAACCACTTCGACCACGTCAACGTTAAGAACCCAGCAGACGCATCGCCAGCGAGTAGCTGCAGACGAGGACTGCATCACGTCCAGTTACGGCATCGGTCCCACTGACGAGGACGGCAGGCCGCTGTTTGGCATCCGTGCTCTAAAGAAGAAGACCACCATCACCAATACCAAGACTGCTCAGCCCAGTGAAACCACGAAAGGTAAGTTCGCCCGCTCATCCAGTCAGTTTAAGCCACCCGCCTTTCTTCCAGTCACCGGAACTGTCATCACGGAGAAGTTTTACTCCGAGAATGGAGCCGAGCCCGTCGGCGAGCGCAAAGTAACCGTCTACTCGACGAACCCAGAGGAACTGCGGGAGTTAGAGTCGCAGTACGATCGTCGCGACAGCGAGACAGTAAAGCGGGAGAGTCTCTCCAAGGACGGACTGACAAGCGTCACAAAAGTCCAGAAGATCGGGAGCTACAAGGTAAGTCCCTCCCTTCCGAGGTCCGTCCTGTAATGCACAGCTTTCCTGCTTCTTCAGCCAGGGGATGTGCCAGCCCTCACAGACGAAGCGGATTTCATGACAACCTCTTCGAAGACGGTGCGCCGTGGATCAGTGAAAGAGATGAGCGAGAAGTTCATTCGCAAGGAATCTTCCTCATCAGTGACTGAGAAGTCCAACGCCTATCCCAAGGCTGGTCTGATCCTCCGAACACGTACCAATTCCGGCGCTACTGCAGACACCGCCGATCAGTATGAGATTCGCGGCAAGTCCGCAGAGTACGACGACGAGTCAGATGTCGAGGAGTGCGACGTGGAGATCCGAACCTCGAGGAAGCACTCCAAAGTGGTCACTGAGAGCGAGGACGAGACGGAGATTCGACGCAAACTTAACACCAGGTCGTTCCTGAACAGCGCCGGATCGAAGGTGACCGGCGTGGATGATGTGCTGGATCGCATGCGAAATGCCGACAATGGTGAGTGCATTTAAAATGGAATGCTTTCAGCGCTAAGAGGGACATTTCTTTGCAGTGGTTGTGGATGGTGATAGTGTGGAGGACCGAGAAGCGCGGTCGCTTCTCAATAAATTCTTAGGCGCCAGTGTACTGATGGCCGGAATGGAATCAATCATTCCACAGAAGGAGCTCAAGAAGGCCCAAGCAGCCAGTGACAGTTTGAAGAAGCAAGAGGTGAGTCAAGGGTTTGGGAAAGAAGCAAAATGTTAAAAATCGAACCCAGTTAGCGGTGCTTTTGAGAGGTTAGAAGAAATACGGGATTTCTGAAAGCCACGAAGTTTTGGTGGGGCCTACATTCGACGGACAACAGTCTCAAGGTCTAGGAGATTTAAAACTCTTACACTTTTGATTTGAAGGTTCCAGCGGTGGCATTCTTTCTTCGAATGAACAGGATCGTCTTTGGAGGGAGCGCTGTTGAAGTGTGACTTCCTGTAAGTGCATCATTGTACAGGGTTGTTACAAACTCAGAAATGCCCAGTGGCATCATGGGAATGAAATAATTCAACAGCAAGACAAACCATGGACTACTCGTTCACTAGATAAAATGTAAACGAAACCATGCGCACGTTAAGGCTTTTTGGGTAATTTTCACATTTTAAGTTTTCACTGTTTTATTCCAGTTGTAAATTTAGAAACTTTAGCACAAAAGCTACTGGATTGAGTAATTTTTTAATGATTCCGCAGTTTTTTCTTTCTTCTTCCAATGGTTTGAGGCCCAGGGGCTCAACTAACATGTCTGTTCAGCTTTCACGAACTCTAGGTTCTAATTTTTCATCACATGGTGGTCCGACGGCATCTCATATTGTATTGGCGTCTTTTGCGTTGTTCTAATTTATACTGAAGCAGTGTTATCAATCTGTTTTACTTGGCCGTTCAGACACCGAACTAGGCGCATGCTGCCGCTAAGTTTTGAGACTTTGAATCTTCTCCTACTATAATTATAAATCGGTCATCTTAATAATAATAATAATTGTTGGCGCTACAGTCCAAAGGGGGGCCAGGGCCTAGCTAGCTCATCAACTTCTCGTGTTGTGCGCGCTACTGTTCTCTCACGAGTAGAAGGGACCTACAGTTTTTTGCCGACTCCGAACGGCGAAATTTGAGAAGCTTTCTTAGACAGTTATTACTCTTTGAGTGTTGTCAGTTAAAAATCGGTCATCTTATTCTTTTTAAATGCCGCCCAGGTTTCTCTGCTTTAGAGAAGGACACGGATAATCACAAATAAGGCAGAGAAAATTTTCTATTTGCCAATTGCTTCCAAAGAAACAGCGTTTGCCTATGAGGGTCGTTGTAATCAAATAGATTGAAAAACAAAAACTTTTTGATGACACATGACTCCAAACAATGGGATATAGTCTGTTTTACGTTTTTTATTTGGGTGCTGATTTTGTTAATCTCATGTGGTTTGAAGATTAAGTACATGCTTGTCGTCACTCGTGATGCTTTGTCGAGGACGTCGATATCACGCGTCGCTCCTTGATGATAGTTAAGCCTTTGTATTGCCATCTTATACCGTCATAAGCATTCCAACCGCTTCCATTTCAATGTAAGCAAACATCTTATTGTAAGCGTGCTGTGTTCTTCCAATCACGTTGCTTTCAGCTGAACGGACTTACAGAAGACCTTGCCACTAGCTTGAAAAATTTGCGCCACCTCCTTAAGTACGACGACACATGATAGTTCACCACCTTGTCTTAAATCTTCTTTGACATTGAAAGTGAGTAAGTTCAATAGTGGATGGGGATGCGATGAAATTATTTCTGTGCTTGACAGAGCAACGACAGTACTCCGTCGCCATTTAAGAAAGTTTGACGAGCTGCAACAGATTTCCAAATAATCCGTGACAGTGTATAGTTTGTTTCTATTCCCGTGGGCGGCGCTACAGTCCACAGGGAGACCACGGGATTGTGTGCGCTACTGTTTTCTCACGAGTAGAAGGGAAAACATTTTTTTGCCGACTACGAATGTCGAAGTTTTGACAAGCTTTTTCTTAGACAGTCACTAATCTTTGAGTGTTGTCAGCAGCCCGAAAGAGGTGATGCCGATAAAAATTCGAGGTGTTTAGCCGGGAAGAGAGAGAGAGAGACCGCCGGCATGTGAGTATCGCACTCTACCCACTACGCCACGGCGGGCAACACGTTGTAGTAGGCTCTAAATCAACGAATAGGTGGTGGGTGTGGGTTTACACATCTTTGGTAATTTCCAGGATCGGTTGCAGTGTGAAAATCTGAACTATACCCATACAGGTCATCAATCATATCAATAATAGTTTCAGACGTTTACCGAGCACGGTACAGGAGACATTGTGCATAGGGGGACTGATAATCCGGAAGTAAGTAAGTCCTTGTGGGCAGAGGTCACTGGGACCTCATCCGAAATAGCCTCCATTGGCCATGGCGTTATGATTCTTGTCAAATATGCTTGCTTTAACCAGGGATAAGATTCTTTAAATGGCCAAGAAATCAAGTACAATGTATACCGGTATGAAATGAGTTTTTATAAAGTAAAACACTAATTATCAATGGAAAAGTAAAAACATTTCATTCAAGGTATTGGCCATTGTTTTCTACACATTTTGACCACCTTTCTGGCAATTTGTGAATACCACGCCAATAAAATTGTTCGTCTTTTAAAGCAAACCAATCAGACGCCCAATTTTCGACCTCCTCGTAGGAATCAAAGTGCTGCTCAGCCAGTGCGTGTCCCATCGATGAAAACAAATGGTAGTCGGAAGGAGCCACGTCTGGTGGGGTAGCTGCTCCCAGCCAAGTGTTTCGATTGTATCCTGAACCGGTTTTGCTTTGTGTGCAGGTGCATTGGCATGGAGCAAAATTACCTTGCCGTGTCTTCTGGCTCATTTTGGACGTTTCTCGATCAATGCATGGTTCAAATTGATCATTTGTTGTCGGTAGCGATCAGTATTAACGGTTTCACCAGGTTTTAGGAGCTCGTGGTACAGCACACCTCTCTGGTCCCTTCTTGCCGAATCGATCTGGTTTTGCAGTCGATGTTGATGGTTGTCCCGGAGTAACCCATGATTTCTTCCGTTTAGGATTCTTAAAATAAATCCAGTTTTCATCGCCAGTAACAATCCGATACAAAACCGATTTTCTTTCGTGTCTTTGAAGCAACATTTCACAAGTGTTTTTTCGGTTTTCCATCTGTCTTTCATTCAATTCATGTGGCACCCATTTTCCACACTTCTGGATCTTTCCCGTAGCGTTTAAACGGTCAGAAATTGTTTGTTGTGCAACATTTAACATTGCTGCCATTTGCTTTTGACTCAAAGTGTCATCTCCATGCAATATCGTTTGCAATTCGGTGTCTTCAAACTTTTTTGGTGGTCTTCCACGTTCTTCATTTCTCTCATCAAAATCATTATTTCTGAACCGTTGAAACCATCTTTTGCATGTTGCTTCTGATAGAGCATGATCACCATATGCCGCAACAAGCATTCGATGCGATTCTGCAGCACTTTTCCTCAAATGAAAACAAAAAATTAATGCTTTCCGCAAATCATTCATTTCTGGTACAAAATTCGACATTTTTAACACGATGGAAAAATATTATGTTGTCTGTTCAATGACTTGGTGTGTACTAAATATTTTTCACAGAAGTCATAGCAAACAAAGAAAAAAAAAATAAGGGCTCGTTCACAACAAATGTTCCCTATCGAGACATTTGTCTTGACGCTCACTTCATACCGTTATATCTGGTACTCGGAAAGAGTCGGTAAGTGTTGTACGAATGGAAAAGCTTACACAGTGGTTTTGGCAGCGTAGAAGAACATATCTTCAGAAGAATAGGGGGGGGGATACACATCCGGGCCAGCAGATTTGTGCACTTTTAAATTGTTAAGTACATTTGCAACTAGTGCAAAAATGGACTTGTTCTATGGAAAAATCTACGCTCACAAGTACAGGCTCGGACATAGCACAATCTGGAAACGTTTAGCTGGCTGCAAAATGTGCAGCTAACGCATTGTTTGTCCAAAGAGCTTACAGCTGAAATGTCGCACGAGGTAAAACCTGCGTCAAACTTCTAAGTGCCGATATGTTCATTTTGCGAAGAAATTCTTCCGTAATTCAGGTCTTTGTGTTTTGTGGTTGTTCACTTATTCACGCTCTATGCTTAATTAAAAACTCCCGCCCGGGCTTTCTAGAGACGAGGTGCAATGACATGTCGTCAGTGTGCCCATCCTGTTTGAAATCGAGAAATCCTTGCAGAAATATCGTGCAAGTTTAAAAGGGTTCAAAAGTGGCCTTTCTGTCAATCGACATCGCCCAAACTAAATATTGCACATTGCTATGAATTTTGTTGAAAGGTCCATAAGCATATGCACTTCTCTTTGAATTTCGCTGGGTTTCACTAGAATTTCGCTCAGTGTGAATATTTGTCCGTCAATTTTAGCCTTTCAGATCAGAAGCTTTTCAAATTTCGCCGTTCGGAGTCGGCAAAAAACTGTAGGTCCCTTCTACTCGTGAGAGAACAGTAGCGCGCACAACACGAGTAGTTGATGAGCAAGCTAGGCCCTGGTTCCCCTGCGGACTGTCGCGCCAACAATTATTATTAAAGATCAGAAGCTGCACGAGTAAGCGCCGTTTGACAACCCAGGTTTCATTAAAATAGGCCGTTGCACAGAATCGCGGAGGAAAACCTTAAAAAGACACAAAGTGTTTAAATAATTCTAAAATAGATGGGATCATTGGAGGCATGGAGTAAGTTCTCCAATCAGTAATCTGCACCATGTGCCCTCTCAGAACTTTTAAACGAGCCTTAAAATTGTTGCCTGCAAGCCATCCGAACCTATCGGCATACTGTCTAGTAGACGCAGTTTGAAAACTTTCAGAAAAGTGGATTCCTCTGCGCGTTTCAAACGCTCGAAGTTTGTCTTGCGTTGGTCATGTCCTTCGTAGCCACTTATCGCAACTGAGTGTCACCACTGTTGTAACGTATAGAAAATATTTTACTCTTTTGCAGATACCACCTGGCCATAAATTAAGAATACTTTTAAAATTTATAAGAAGACAGCTTGAGTGAAATAATTTTATTTTTTACCATTCCCAAAACATACAAACAAACTACATTCCCAGAATCAGGCGATCCTCTTACGAAAGGGTCACTGTCCCTCAAAAATAAACATCCTCAGCAATGTGTTCACTTCTATAAATACAAGAACCAAAAGCGTATGCCTAGTTAGCCACTTTTTCCTCGGCCTAACCACAATGCCACACTGACCTCTAAAAATACCTTGCCGTCTCCTTCCCACTGTCTCACCAGCCCCGATGCAGTCGTGCACTCATCCTCCAGTTCCGATTCGGTCCAAATCGATCGCATTCAATCTATAACAGCGCAATCGGCTGGCCAGCAGCGTGCGCGCGCCCTCCAAAAATAGATAATTTATCGGTGCGCTTGTTCGTTGGGCTCTCCCAACGGCGCGGCGATCTCCCAAAAAAGGAAAATCCCAAAACGAAAGTTGCCATGTGTCCAGCCATAAATGCGATCCATTCCACTGGCCACCCTTGACCGTTAGATGCAAATGCGGAAACCTATTAATTCTGCTGCATCTAAAGAGAGGTGCTTTCTTTGGTTTTTCTGCCATGCATTGATTTTGTAAATGAGAGCCAGCCACCTAAGGTGGCTAATTATCAGGTGTATGCCATGCCCATGCGCACTCGAGCGACAAACGGCGCACAATCACAGCCAAAGAACACGAACAAAAAACATCGCGCCATAACGTTCGCATATTTAAGAAGCAAAAGATATACAGTGGCAGAGCACCGAATCCGTCTAACGCCGTACCTAGTAGTTCGGAACGGTCTGTGCGCTCACAGCAGAAAATTTATTTCAAAAATCTTTCAGTACAGCATAGACCTCGGACAAAATTACATCTTTTAAGTTGGATTTTCCCTCTCAGTTCTGCGCTTGGTCCGGAGAACAAAGAGCATTCAGTCTATTTTTTATTATCGGCTAACAAAGGGATTAACTTTTAGGACAGAAAATAGTGTGTGACTTCACGTGTCTTTGGCGCAAATTTGAGAATCTGTGTGCTCTGTTTTGAGAACTTTTTTGTGTTCCGTGTGCATAAAGTGTTACGAAAGAGGATCTTTTTGTTTGTTTGCTGTGATTTTTCTCAACAAACAGAAACGATTGAGTAGTTTTATGATTTAACGGTGAAGCCAAACGAACTCTGCACACCGCCAACGTTCCCCACCGATAATTAAACTCTACACCCGCTGCTGTACTCATCCATCCATCCAATTAGTCGAAGTGCGAAACGAGGAATTCACCTTCGAAATATACATATCAACCGAATCTGCAGGCGCATACACCTGAACTTTAATGGAAATCGAAGGCGACAGGCAAAAGTTTGAACAGAAAAAGAAGAAAAACTCAAGCATCCACAAGACGAAGCTGAAAAAATAAACTGAAATTGAAGGAAACTCTGCACGAACGAAAATAGATTCGTAATCGTACTATTTTTACGAATAAGAGGAATCTTCATCTATTTTCAAAAGAAAACCGTCGAGTATTTCTCTTTTCCTGCATCTTTTTATTTTTGCGTACAATCAGGATTTTTTGCTTTCTGACTTGGGATACCCATTGGAAAACCGGGAAGAACGCACGTCTGTGTGCTGAGTGGTCCTCCGCTCCCCCACAACTGAGGTGAGTTGACAAATGCCTGAAACGAAGCTGTTGTGCTTGTCTTTATTTTTGTAACAAAATTACGCCGCCGTCGTGCAGTTTTACTTGATCGCACTCCATCCGCACTTCCATCCATTCACCGGGCGGGTAAATTTAGACAACTTGTCCTCTCAGAAAAAAAACTTTAAAAGAATTTTATATTTTTTTTTTTTGAGAATTATTCAATTTTTCAACGAAAAGTTGCTCAGTTTAGCGTAAGGAGGTCTCCGGTGTGGAGTTGTGCTGAGTGAAGTTTCGAAAGTTTTCTTGTGCGTCGAATTGAAAAATACTCGTATACGTATAGTCCGGCACGATGTGAGGAAACGGAATTACGTAAAAAAAGATATTAAAGAAAAAAATCATTCACGACAACCATGCTAAGCATTCTTGAGATTGTGGCCTTTCTGGTCGTCCTAGGGGCCTTTGTTGTAAGTTGTAAATACCCAGACAGCCCTGTGCGTGTGTTGGCTAACAACAATCATTCGTGATTGATTTCGAAAATAAATTGAAATGAAAAAAACGAAAAGAAGAAAATGAATAGAGGCTATTCCAAAATCGTGTGGATTCCACTGAGAATTGTTTTAAAAATAAATAATTTTCGCTTTTTTCGTTCGTTTTTGAAATTGAGTCATGCGTACGAAAGGAGGCATTGAACAAACGGGTGTCCGAGTTTGGTATGGAAACATGCATTTCGGAATAGTTTGAGGAATTTGATGGACTAACGAGTTGGTCAGTGATGTAATCGGTGCACTTATTTGGGGATTGAGTGTTTTTTTTTCATTTGAATTCAATTTTCTGTAATAAGTGTGATTTTGTAAAGACATTTCGATTTCGATTCATTCATTAGGTCTTTTGTGCGTTCAACAGGTAAAGAAGTTTGCTTTTCACCCAATGGAGGTTTTTCTTTTTTTCATTTGAATTCAATTTTCTGTAATAAGTGTGTTTTTGCAAAGACATTTCGATTTCCACTTCGATTCACTCATTAGGTCTTTTGTGCGTTCAACAGGTGAAGAAGTTTGATTTTCACCCAATGGAGGTTGAAAGATGTGCATTCGGAAATCATAATTTGTTATTCAAATACTCAACTTAAAAATAATTAAAGTAAGAGGGCTAAAAAAATAAGATGAGTTTATTTGGGTCTAACAACATTCGTCAAAAACGGTTTAAAAAACCCTTTTCACTCGTCTATTATTTAGGATGTCAGTACAACACAATCAATTAGCATGTTTGCCATTCCTCGCGGGCCATTTTTAACCACGATGATTCACTCAAATAGCTTAAGTCTAACATTGCTGATGACGAACCTATTTCAGCGTCTGCAAGAATTTACTGCTTAACATTATTATACATCTGGTATGTAGCTTAGTCACTTGATTTAAAAGGAGCTACACAGTGATTAATTAGTTAGACCCTTGCAGGAACCAGTGACCACCGTGGTATAGTGTTTAGAGTGCGACGCTCACACGCCGAAGGGCCTAGTTTCGATTCACGGCTGAACACCTCGAATTTTTCATGGCACCACCTCTTTTGAATTGATGACAACACTCACATAGTAATAACTGTCAAAGAAAGCTTCTTAAACTTCGCCGTTTGGAGTAGGCCAAAAACTGTAGGTCCCTTCTACTCGTGAGAGAACAATTGCGCGCACAACACGAGTAGTTGATGAGTAAGCCAGGCCCTGGTCCCCTGTGGACAGTCGCGCCAGACAATTATTATCTTTGCTGGAACCAAGTAGCCTTTAGCAAAACCGATTCTGGAAAAGTTGAGCTTACGCCAATTATAAGTGTATGAAAGTGCTAAGTTTACAATTTGAAATTAAGTTCAACTTACACTGAGTTTAGCTGTGCTGTTTTTCACACTAATTTAACAATTTAACTTTTGATCGCTGTAGCGCAGTGGACAAGTACAACACTCACACGTCGACGGTTTCAGATTAAATTTTGAACACTTAATTTTTTCGACACTCCTTCGGGTTGCTGAAAACAAAAAAGTCAGCTTCTAGAAACTCGCCGTTCGGAGCCGGTAAACAAGTGTAAGCCATTTCTGCTGATGGGAAAACTATGGCCCGTACAACATGAATAGTTGCTGATTCCCTCTTGAGCCTTTTAATTTGTACTAGTTATAAGCCAAAGTGGTCGCCGTGGCGTAGTGGGGAGAGTGCGACGCTCACAGGCCGGATGGTCTAGGTTCGACTCCCAGCTCAACACCAATTTTTCGAATTTTTCACGCCACCACTTCCTTCGAGCTGCTGACAACACACAAGAAGTAATAACTGTCTAAGAAAGCCTCTCAAACTTCGCCGTTCGGAGTCGGCAAAAAAACTCAGGTCCCTTCTACTCGTGAGAGAACAGTAGCGCGCACAACACGAGTAGTTGATGAGCAAGCTAGGTCCTGGTCCCCCTTTGGACTGTAGCGCCAATAATTATTATAATTTTAAGCCAATAATTAACACCTAAGACGTCTAAGACAGTAATAGCATTGTCACATTTAACTTACCCTTATTGGTGGGTGTGGTATTCAAAGAAAATTTGAAAAAAGTGAAGGATAAGAAACTGCTTCGGAAACCCAAATCAGGCTGCTTGAATTTCAATAGTTTGCCCAAAATGCAAGCCTCATAAAATCACTCTAGACCAAAAAGAGTTTGACAATTTAATAGGGTCAAATTGAACAGTTTGTAAATTTAGAAGAAATTTTAAAGAAATGTTTATTCAGGAATATTTTGGTTTCTTTTGTTTTAACTTTGAAAAGGATTTTTATTTGCAACAAAAACCTGTTAAGATATCTTAAAAAACAGTTTAAATTTGTTCAATAACAAGTAGTGGCAAGAAGCAATTAAGAATAAAATGAAAGTTAGTTCGCATGAGTGCGTTTAAATAGATCCAAACGTCGACCACATTTTCATATAAATTGACCGAAATTGCAGCTGTTACACATGGATCTAAGTTCATTTATTGTTGCCGTCTTAATGGTGTACGCCAATGATTTCACATGGCTCCAGAGGAAATTATTTAGAGGCTTTAAATCACATAAACAAGGTAGTAATACAACGGATGCCCTTCCTAAAATAGCGCCCCTAATCACTTAATCGGTTACAATAAGAATATGGGATCCGGGTTATTGCACCGTCTTGTTGAAACCCTATATTTGTCACGTCAGTACAGTGGTTTCCCTTCACATTAATAAGGCGATTGCTATCATCAACAAAAATATTTGGTTCCAACATGTATTCCAAACCATACAGTGACAGTGGTGGGTATCAGTGTCTTCTTTTTCTGGAATGGCCACGCATCACAATAAAGACTACCGACGCCTAGAGTTTAGTTTCCGATTTGTGTTCTGCTTTTGCTGCATGGTTTTGGCCGCCGTGGCGTAGTGGGTAGAGTGCGACGCTCACACGCCGAATGGTCTAGGTTCGATTCCAGGCTGAACACCTCGAATTTTTCACGGCATCACCTCTTTCGAGCTGCTGACAACACTCAAGGAGTAATAACTATCAAAGAAAGCTTCTTAAACTTCGCCGTTTGGAGTCGGCATAAAACCGCAGGTCCCTTCTACTCGTGAGAGAACAGTAGCGCGCACAACACGAGTAGTTGATGAGCAAGCTAGGCCCTCTTCCCCCTGTGGACTGTCGCGCCAACAATTATTATTATTATTATTATTATTTTGTTTCATGGTTTGATCATGATTTTGAAAGACGTGGCATCGAGGAAAAAGAGAGATGAACGTTCAGTTCAGAAAAGCTAGCTAGGATTTCTGTCCCATAGGATGTGCAATCCACGCCAAAAAATTAAGTAGACGTTTCTCCAATTTTATTTTTGATTTTTTCGGGAGGCAGGATCTGAAGCAAGAGTTTATTACAAGCCAATCCAGTCAGAGATAAGTCCCATCGCTGAAGATGATTTTTATTTCCTAATTTGCGGTGTCTGAACACCAAGTTTGATAATAATTTTAAATGGCTTGTTCAAAAGTTGTTCAATTGAGCAGTGCGTGATGATTTGCTAACAAGATTTGAGTTAAGATGTCAAAAATATATGAAATCGTTTACCATTCTGAAACAGAACAAGGCTTGAGGACTCCTTGGGAAGCGGCAGGGCTTTCATTATTATTGAGATAACGTGTGTTCCCGTACGCGAAATAAACATCACGAAACAGTACAAAACAACATAAGCTAACACAAAGTTGGTTACCGTATACCGAAAAAATGGATTTTACGTTAAATGAGCTCTCTCTCTGGAAAGAGTATCATTTTAACACAAGAAATTTTTGTTAGTAGGTTGTTGGTTTTCTGTCAAAACAATTGTTGTGCGTACAGGGACAAGTGAGCATTGACCCATTATCTCTGCGTATGTGTCACAAATTTTGTTGTTGTTTTTGTTTTCTGTATCGAACAAGTGAATTTGACATTTCTTATTGACATAATTTACACATTTGGTTTAGATGCGTTCCTGTACTTTGCCTCTTTCTGAGAGTGATTTGTCCCTACTCCTTAACAAATGAAAGTCTTCAGTATTTAGTACAGAAAGTACTGGAACAGGACGAATCTTTCTTTATACGACAAATGTAATTTTTATAATAATAACAATGATAATAATAATAATTTTTTGGCTCGACAGTCCACAGAGGAACCAGGGCCTAGCTCGCTCATCAACTACTCGTGTTGTGCGCGTTACTGTTCTCCCGCGAGTAGAAGGGACCTACAATTTATTGCTGACTCCGAACGGCGAAATTTAAGAGGCTTTGTTAGACAGTTATTGCTTTTTGAGTATTGTCAGCAGCTCGAAAGAGGTGGTGTCGCGTAAAAAATGTAGGTGTTGAACCTGGACCTTCGGCGAGTGAGCTTCGCACTCTACCCACTACGTCATGGCGGCCACGAGAAATCGTTTATTTCTAACAGTTTTTTTGACGTCAAAGGTGGTCGTATAGTGCGATGATTTTTGGACGGAATCCATTTTCCTCAGTTAACTTATAACTCTCTGAGAATGAAACTGGATAGAAAATTTCTCAAACCAACCATTTAAAGCCACTAGAGGTTTCCTCCATGTACGAACAAATTCAGTAAACTCTTAAAAAGCTGCTTCCTCATATTTCTAGATCGTTATTCGAATAACCTACTCAACTTGCTCAAGTTGGGGAGTGCTCTTTTGGGTTTTTAACGTGCAAATAAAATCTAGATGATATACTCTAACTTACTGAACCGGACCAAATCGGAAAGTTTAAGCCAAGCGCAAGGACCATAAAATTCAGAGAATTATTTGTGAGTGTATTTTGTTTAACAGTACAGCTAGAACTTGCAATCAGACAACTGAGTGTACATAGACTGAGACGCCTACGAATGATGTTAATCGGCAATATTTTGAAGCGACATCAATCAAAATTATTTCTGTTACAAATTGTTGTGTGAAATTTGAGTTGACTGGTGGAAACTTGTGGTGGGCGGAAATGTTTGTTTAGTGAGATCAAATACCACATCATACTTTATGCTGCTACGCATTCTGATGAGGTTGCCTGTCTTTATTAATTCGCATTACTTTGTGGACAATTTTGAACATATTAAATGTGACGGTAGACTTCCGCTACGTCTGGAATTAGATTACGTGAAACATTGTGCTCAACATGTACCTAACAGAGGCAGGGAAATATACATTTGACATTTTGCGAATCCAGGAGTCAGTTCAATTTCTAGCTTACGCTGATGACATTGACGTGATTGGACGAACACAGCGAGCCGTCAATGAGACGTTTGCTGGCATTGAAGCCAAAGCTGCTGAAAGGGGTCTGGCGTAAATGAAGGCAAAACTAAATACATGCTGTCACCAAGGATGGACACACAACATCGACGTCTCGCACAGAGCGTCACACTAGGCAGCAGAAACTTTGAGGTAGTCAATGACTTCATCTACCTCTGCTCCGCGGTAAATAGGGACAACAACATCAGTACCGAAATCAAACGCAGAATCACTCTTGCCAATCGCTGTTTCTTTGGGCTCAAGAGGGTTATGAGTAGTAAAGCCCTCTCTCAAAGGACTAAGCTAGCTTTACATATCAGCTTGATCATCCCAGTTCTTCTTTTGGCGCGGAATCTTGGACGTTAGCAAAGGCGGTTGAGGAAGACCTTAGACTTATCGAGAGAAAAGTTTTGCGTGCGATTTGTGGTCCTGTTTGCGTTTATGGCATCTGGAGGAGATGATTTAACAACGAACTCTATGGGCTGTACAGCTGCATGCGCCTGGTCAAGCGTCTACGGATACAATGCTTAAGATGGCTAGGCCATGTAGAGCATATGGACATCACTGCTCCGGCCAGAAAAGTTTTCGAATCTGATCCATTGGGACAATGCAACAGAGAACGGCCTAGGCTAAGGTGGCGCACACAAGTGGAGAAGTACCTCAACCAACTTGGAGTGCGCAATTGGAGACAGCTGGCGAAAGATCGTGCTGGCTGGAGAGGCATGTGGATTGAGGCCCAGGTCCACCACAGAAGAAAAAGTTTTCGAATCCGGTACAAGTTATGTGCTCATCTTGATAGTTTTTGTTTGCCTTGCTACTTCGAATTATGCCCAATGATCCAGTTCAGAGCAGATTATTGTGTGGTTTTTGACAGGAACACAAGCTCCTACTACAGCTCCATAAGAATTTTTTACGATTACTGCCGATTCCGACCGGAATTTAAGAAAATGTGAATATTCCCCCAGGTTGTGTCAATAAAAAATGTGAGGTTTCTACTCGAGGATCGAAGTCAGCATAGGAAGAAGTTCTTTCTCTTTTTAAAGACTGTACAGAATCTATCTAGTGGTCGCCGCGGCGTAGTGGATAGAGTGCGGCGCTCACACGCCGAAGGGTCTAGGTTCGACTCCCAGCTCAACACCAATTTTTCGAATTTTTCACGGCATCACCTCTTTCGAGCTGCTGGCAACACTCAAAGAGTAATAACTGTCTTCGTTCGGAGTCTGCAAAAAACTGTAGGTCCCTTCTACTCGTGAGAGAACAGTAACGCGCACAACACGAGTAGTTGATGAGCAAGCTAGGCCCTGGTCCTCCTTTGGATTGTAGCACCAACAATTATTATTATTACAGAATCTATCCCTTATTAACATGCCCCTACAACTTGCAGTCTTACTCTCCAATTGCCTCCAGCTGGGTATAACAAGGGGTTCATATGATTTTCCACAGTTTAAGATGACGTCAACCGATGTTACGTTTCCTGATAATGAAAATTCAAAGGCACTTAGAGATCATTATGATCCACATAGTACATCTTCTCCCTCAGAAATTATTATCTTCAAAACGGAGCAAATATTGCACACTGGGCTTTCTTCTACACTTAACTAAGGACTTACTCATCTTCCTTAAATTGCGTTTAGTTTTCTTACGGCACATAGCAGGGTTCTTAGGTATCCTTTACTTTTGTCTGAAATAAAGAACTATTGTACATTGTCTTTGTTGTTTTTCGTAAAATGTTACAAACAATTTCGGTGACAGTTTTTTTTTTTTGTAATTTTACACATTATCCTGCGTGCAAGTGAATTCCAATTCTTAGCAGCCCTCCTTGCGAGGACAGCCAAGCTTTCGTTTCTGAAGGTTTTCCATGGTCAGTACTGTTGCCTATGCAGGTAGAAGCCACAAAATATCATCAAAATGAACGAAATGGACAGCGAAAGGCTAAAGATTACATTAGAGAAGTACTTGTTGTGATCCCAGTCGTGGGTATCAGTTTCTTAATTTTTCTGGAATGGCCACGCATCACAATAAAGACTACCAGCGACTACAGTTTAGTTTCCGATTTGCATTCTGCTTTTGCCACATAGGTCGATGATAATCTTGAAAGAAGTTGTATCGAGGAAGAAGAGAGATTACCGCTAGGATTTCCGTCGCGTAGGATGTACAAACCACGCTACAAAGTGAAGAAGCCGTTCCTCTAACTCTTGTTTTGCCTGAAAGGTCAAGATCCACACCGTCCTCTTTGTTCAACACAACATTGCGGAAATCAATAGAGTTTCTCACGTCTCTATACCGAACCGGAAAACTGTTTGCCACAAAAAACATCGTTTTCACCTCGAACGCAAAGTTGTTGCCATAAATTGGTCAAATCGTGAAAAACACTTGAAAGCACAATCGCCACAAGCAATTATGCCCTCAGATCTCCAGAGCATAAATTCAAATTAATTGTAGCAACAAAATGGATTCCTTGAATTCCCCAGCAACATTTCCGTCTTTGACAGCTGAGTATGAATTCCTTGGCACCCCGCCAGCACAGACCCCCAAACCAATGAGCCCGTTCTCAATTCTGACAGTTGTAGGGTAATTGAACAAACTACTTCGCGCCGTGCGAGTAAACATGCCGAGAAAGCATTGTGTTCTTAAAAAGTCTCCTGTGTCACTTCCATCTGTTTGTCGTCACCGCGGCATTGTGGATCACTCGGTACTCAGCACAAGTGGCCATTAAGAGCGATAGTCGAACTTAAATCATCCGCAGCAGAGGCAAATAAGTTCAATGCCATCGGGAGTCTAAAAACGTCACGCACGCGAACTTGTCGAAGATAATTCTGCCCGACCGAGCAGGGTCTCCACTGACAAACAGATCCCATTTCCAGAAACCTATACCAGATCAACGCAACCAGCATGTGGGCCGAACGCCTCACCCTCGGCCTGTGGCCGTCTGTCTCGCTCCATCGCAATGTAAAAACAATAAATTACACATATTTCTCAAAAACTCAAGAAAAGTGAACTAAAATTAAATATTTTCGAAAATATAATTTTGGGAAATAGCGCAGACCACTACACAGACGAGCGGATGGGCGATGGACAGCGAACGAGGCAGTGGAGGTGGCGTGCGTAGTTGTTCAACGGTACAACGTCGGACCTATTTTGGTCACGATCAGCAGCGCGATCGTTCTTTTGCTCCTCGCCCACCATATGGTAGCGGAGCTTTGCTGAAATTTATTGAAGAACTCATGGGAAGCGCAGATACGTCAATTTCGGAATGGTTCCTCACACAAGAGGCATAAACCTAAAAGCATGTGGGCCGGACACGGATACGAACCATGACTTGCCAGTGGCGCACCTCCTCGACTTTGTTGTGCGCCAATTCGAAAGTTTGCGAGCGCTGTTTATTTGCCGTTTGCCTGATGGTCGGGCGTAAATTAGGACTGCACTTATGAGAGGGGCACGAAGCTGACTTCTTCTGCGATTTCGGGCCGAAAATGCGGAAGATTTTGTGGCCCGATTACGACCGGCATGTGTTGCTATGCTCGCCGAAATTGTCTGCGGCTGATGCGCATCTAGTCGAAAAAGTGCTTAATTGCAGTTTTATTGTGGATTGTGGAATGGGGGTTCGTTCGAATGTCCGACGGGGGCATTGACATTTAATTAACCTTGTCGAACCGACCGCGACCATTAATGGAAGCGGCATTAGACCATGGAGCGCGAAGGAGATTATGTCAAAAATGCTGACAGGCATCGGCAGGTTTTCGGTGCAATTATTTCTGGGTGACAGATGACAAGTGGGATTTAAAATAGTTTGGGTACAAAGGAGGACATGGGTTCTTGCCAATAAACAACCTCCGCTCTCCACCTCACGTTTTCACCATCCACTACGTTGTATTTCTTAGACGTAGAGAATAATGGGCGCCACCCACGTTGCGGCACGAACTCGGTTTCATTGTGCAATGTTTCTTGCGTAGCAGCGGGAATTTTCCAAAACAAACACGTGTCTCCGAGCCAGCATGAATCTCTCGTGAAACGTCATCGAATGAGGAAAAAAAATGTTTTGAAAAATTGCTAGAAGATTTTATAATTTTGTGACGTAGTATGTCAGTTGTTTTCAAATCTATGAAAATGCCTGATTTTCGACATCTGTCACCTATAAAGTTTAGAAAATTTGTTATTTTGAAAAACTGTTTTCTAGCTAATGAGTGCAAAGCTGACGTCAAGTGACGCTTGGGAGATTTTGTGGTTTCCCGAAATATAGCAGGGAATACTTATGATTTAGATTAGAATTAGATTTAGTAAAAAAAAAGTGTCCTTTCCTCGATCGTTTCTAATATTAATAAATAACAAAACAGAATGCACAAAAGATTATTCGACAAAACACAAAAACTGTTTCAAAAGTTCGGAAATATTTTCTAAAGTCTCAGATATATATAGACGATGTTTTGAAAAAATAAAAATGATTACCCCGTTAATAGTAGTCAGTGGCATTCATTTTCTTTTTAATAACATTAGAGACTTAAAAGAACAGTGAATTAACCGTATAAAGAAACAATATATAAGGTTGTCAAATATCCACCATTTCGCCTTTTGAATTTTCCGGTTATGTACAAAGCGCTACAGAGCTCGTATTACTATACATTATTTGAAAGGTCTTGACATAACCTACAAAACGACGCTATGCATGATTAGTTTGGATATTGCGTTCGACAGTTATAGACGTGTAAACATGGAGTTCACTAACGCCGAAAATCGGACTTTTTTAAAGTTTTCCTTCGTTAAAGGCACATCCGCTAGAGAAACGTTCTGTGAGATTAAAGGTATTTTGGGGGATGGTACTCTATCACTTTGAACCGCGGAGGAATAGTTTCGACCTTTCAGAGCCGGTAAAAACGACACCATGGATAAGCCAGCCGGCGGAAGACCTGTGACCAGGAATGCCGATCGAATCATGGAAATCATCGAGTTAGACCGGCATGTAACATCTCGTTACATCGCCCAGGAGATGGGAGTTAGCCACCAAACCATTTAAGGCCAACTGCAGAAGGCTGGATAAAAAAAAAACTTGATGTTTTGGTGCTGCATGATTTGACGCAAAAAAACCTTCTTGACCGAATCAACGCCTGCGATATGCTGGCTAGACGAAACGAAGTCGACCCATTTTTGAAGCGGATGGTGACTAGCGACGAAAAATGGATCACATACGACAATATAAAGTGAAATCGGCCAGGGCTGAAGGCGGTGAATCGGCACAAAGAGTGGCCAAGCCGGGATTGACGGCCAGGAAGGTTTTGATGTGTGTTTGGTGGGATCGGAAGGGAATCAGTTACTACCAGGTATACTGGTATGAAATGAGTTTTTTTTTTTTGAAAATAATACACTAATTATTAATGGGAAAGTAAAACCATTTTATTCAAGGTTTGGCCATTGTTTTCTACACATTTGGACCACCTTTCTGGCAATTTGTGAATACCACGCCAATAAAATTGTTGGTCTTAAAGGCAAACCAATCAGACGCCCAATTTTCGATCTCCTCGTAGGAATCAAAGTGCTGCTCAGCCAGTGCGTGTCCCATCGATGAAAACAAATGGTAGTCGGAAGGAGCCAAATCTGGTGAATACGGCGGGGAGGTAGCTGCTCCCAGTCAAGTGTTTCGATTGTATCCTGAACCGGTTTTGCTTTGTGTGCAGGTGTATTGTCATGGAGCAAAATTACCTTGCCGTCCCTTCTGGCCCATTCTGGTCATTTTTCAATCAATAAAAACTAATTGTTGGCGCTGCAGTCCAAAGGGGGACCAGGGCCTTGCTTGCTCATCAACTACTCGTGTTGTGCGCGCTACTGTTCTCTCACGAGTAGAATTGACCTACAGTTTTTTGCCGACTCCGGACGGTGAAATTTGAGAAGCTTTCTTAGACAGTTATTACTCTTTGAGTGTTGTCAGGAGCTCAAAAGAGGTGGTGCCGTGAAAAATTCGAAAAATTGGTGTTGAGCTGGGAATCGAACCTAGACACTTCGGCGTGTGAGCGTCGCACTCTACCCACTACGCCACGGTGACCACTTTCTCAATTAATGCATCGTTCAAATTGATCATTTGCTTTCGGTAGCGACCAGTATTAACGGTTTCACCAGGTTTTGGGAGCTCTAGCTACAGCACACCTTTGTGTTCCCACCAAACAAACAGCATTGTCTTCTTGCCGAATCGATCTGGTTTTGCAGTCAATGTTGATGGTTGTCCCGGAGTAACCCATGATTTTTTCCATTTAGGATTCATAAATTAATCCAATTTTCATCGCCAGTAACAATCCGATGCAAAACCGATTTTCTTTCGTATCTTTGAAGCAAAATTTCACAAGTGTCTGTCTTTCATTCAATTCATGTGGCACCCATTTTCCACACTTTTGGATCTTTCCCGTAGCTTTTAAACGGTCAGAAATCGTTTGTTGTGCAACATTTAACATTGCTGCCATTTGCTTTTGACTCAAAGTGTCACCTCCGTTAAATATCGTTTGCAAGTCGGTGTCCTCAATCTTTTTTGGTGGTGTTCCACGTTCTTCATTTCCCACATCAAAATCATTATTTCTGAACCTTTAAAACCATCTTTTGCATGTTGCTTCTGATAGAGCATGATCACCATATGCCCCGACAAGCATTCGATGCGACTCTGCAGCACTTTTCTTCAAATGAAAACAAAAAACTATGCTTTCCGCAAATCATCACTTTCTGGTACAAAATTCGACATTTTTAACACGATGAAAAAATATGATGTTGTCTGTTCAATGACTTGATGTGTACTAAATATTTTTCACAGACGGCATAGCAAACAAACAAAAAACAAAAAAATAAGGGCTAGTTCACAACAAATGTTCCCTATCGAGACATTTGTACCTTGACGCTCACTTTATATACGTATACCTGGTATATTTAAGAACAAATTAACAAAAAGGCCTCCGTTTCGAGAGGACTAAAGAGCTTGAAAAAAGTTTCAATTCGATCTGACTCGATATCTGTTTGTTTTCTTGTGCGTATTGCGGCTTTGTTGAATAAAATAAAATATTGACTAACATAACAGCACGTGAACGTATCAACATTTTTTTCGGTACTATCGTTCAATGTGTTTACTCAGCAACATTTCGAACTTTTGGAATCCACTTTGTACTTCTACCGAAAGTTCTCTTTAGTGGACAGTCATTTACATGGAGCTTAAATTTATATTAAATGGCACAAGAATTGAACAAACAGCTCTTCAGTCTGAAAAGGAACGGGAACAAACTTCTTCAGAAAATACTTGTTCGAGGGTTGCCTTTTATATTTCGGGATTAGAGGACAAAAGCAAATATTAAATATCGAAAATAGCTTTACTGTTTTTCAAAATATTCCCCATGAAGATCAATACACTTTTGCATGCGTTTAAACCAATTGTCGAAATACCTTTGCCACTCTGATTGAGGTATCTCCAAAACATGCATTCTGAACGCATCAACCACTTCTTCAGGTGTCGAAAAACGTTGACCTCTCATTTTTTTTTTAACGTACGGGAATAAAAAGAAGTCGTTCGATGCCAGGTCAGGACTATATGGCGGATAACTCATCACATCAATGTTTTGAGTGCTTAAAAATGCAGTTGTTTGAGCCGATGTGTGAGAGCTCGCATTGTCGATGTGAAGAGTGATCGGTCTTCGGCGGTTGGTTTTCCTGATTTCTTGGAAGACAATTGACAAACAAATGGTTGTGTACCACTCAGAATTGACTGTTCTGTGTTCTTCTAGTGGTACGGTTGCGACATGTCCAGTTTTTTCGAAAAAACAGGCGAACATTCGCTTGGAAGTGCTTCGTGCGCGAGCAACTTTTGTTGGATTTGGATCAATTTGAAACACCCATACAATCGACTGCTGTTTACTTTCGGGCTCATACGCGTAAATCCGCGATTCATCACCTGTCACGATGCCATAGACGTGTTTTGAAGCACCGCAATCGTATTTTTGGAGCATTTCTTTCGATTAATCGACACGAGCCTTTTTTGAGCGGTTGACAAATTGTGTGCGATCCAACACGTACAAATTTTTTTGACGGTCAAATGTTCATGCAATATTGAATGTATGCTGGTCCCACTAATGCCTGACGTTGACTCAATCTCACGATAGGTCATATGTCCATCTTGCAATATCAGTTGGCGCATAGCATCAATGGTTTCCGGGACAACAACTGATTTTGGGCGATCTTCACGAAATGCGTCTTGGAGTGAACTACGACCTCGGTTGAGTTCATCATGCCATCGATAAACACTGATTCTTGATGGAGCTTCATCGCCAAAAATTGAATAAAGTTCATCGATGCACTGTTGTTGAGTTAATCCACGTCTAAAGTTGTAAAAAATAATCGCACGAAAGTTTTCACGATTTAATTCCATTCTTTGGGCGAGATGAATCTTTTAAGTTACTGTAAACAACACAAATAGCGCTCGTTCTGAGTACGTTTAATCTCAAAAATGTCAAGCTTTACGATAGAGCTGGCAGTTGCCAGATTGCAACACTAGGGTTGCCGAATCCCGAAATATAAAAGGCAACCTTCGTATTGATGTGGTGCACACAAGTGGAGAAGGACCTCAACCAACTTGGAGTGCGCAACTGGAGACAGCTGGCGAAAGATCGTGCTGGCTGGAGAGGCATGTTGTTTGAGGCCCAGGTCCACCCCGGACTGTAGCGCCACAAGAAGAAGAAGAAGAAGAACCTTCGTATTGTGCGTTGATGTCTCATGAATGTCATTAAATAGCAATCTTTGAAACTTCTCCTAGCTAGGCTAGTTTGCTTTCCATTAGGATTTTTTTGATTTCCTGTGCTGGCATCAGATTGTTCTTCTGGACCTTGTAGAAGTGATTGCCGATCCTAGTCATCTGAACTTCTGTGTAAGCTGCCCAGTTTTTTAAGTATTAAGGTTCGGTTTTCCTCTTTTTCTCATCAAAACTTACCAAAATTCAATTTCAACCGCTTTAAGACACTTATTGTGTCAAATACATTAACTTTCTATTGAAAATAACCTCAAAGTTAAAAAGTAACTGTTATTTTTCTGCATTTCGTTTACTTCTTCTGAAAATAAAATTGTTGCTATCGAAAAGCGGAGCAACATGTAAAATTGAAGAGATCATTGTTTGAAATGTCGTTTGAAAATTAAGGATTTCATCTGTGAAAATTGGTTTTCTTGTCAAATCTGTCAAATCGCATATCTAAAGCATATGTTGTTGAAATTGAAAGAAAAATCAAAATTCAAGGACAAAGATTATGAGCCAAACATCCTGCCAATCGATCGAGCTGAGTTCATTCCACCCCCACTTGACCTTTGAACGCAGACGGTTGGCTATAAAATCTCAAAACGAAACCATCTAAACAGATCTTTCCGAACGAAACACATTATCGAAAACACGCCTGTCTAAGTACATTCCCATTTGAACGTTAAAGAACGCGTACATCTTCTATTTTTGTTCCCACAAACATTTGAACTTCCACACCCGCTCGTAGGCCTATGATCATCGAACAGCACGCGTCTTCGTTTCGTACAACTGCGCATAAGTCAAGAGCACGCGATCCTCGTCCGCTCCTATTTTTGTTTGTATTTACAATAATTTCGACGAAAAAAGATCATGCCTATTAATTTAAAGCACTTCCGCGCACAAAGTGCGCGTACCGTGGCAGACCACCAAACCAAGTATCATCAATTCAGTGTTTTTCCTTATTTTTGATCTCAAAATGTCGATCGTCCATTTCGCTTAAAAGCTTTTGCGTCTGACAGTTTACTCATTCAGTTCGAGAAGTAAAGTGAAAAATCTCTATCGCGCCATTTTTGGTAATCTCCTTGTGCTTAGTCATTCGTTTAAATGGTCGAGAGTACACAAAGACTGTGCCATTAATGAGATTTTGTTTTGGCTAAACGTCAAGTTGTTTACATGCCACAGGGGTCTCCGACAAACGTCAGCAGTGCATAATGGCGACGGTTTCGTGATTGAAAGTGCGTATTTAATCCGCACGGATGCTTAATGGAGCGTCGAGGAGATCAAAAGTCATGGTCCCGCCCTCTAAAAATAAGTTCTTCGTGATTACAGGTAACGTGTCTATTTCGATCTGATTTTGAGGGCAACTTTGACAACGGTCACTTGGCAGTGGCAAAACAAAGCGTCACCCGAGATAGAGGCGATAGCAAAACAAGAACAAGAACAATGTGATTTGGCGCATCCTTGGACTTGCACTTGTGATTCGTACAAATTGTTAATCACCGCCAATGACTGTTGTCTCTGGGCGAGTGCAACAGCGGAAGATGCGGAAATGCAAACGACAGACCGGCAAGCTACACAAATATGCGGCAAACTGCACAAAGACAGTCGCCGCAATGACGGTGGCAACGAAGGTGTTGTGCGGTTTGAGAAAATTAAGTCAACGAGACGGCAAGTGTGCGCCTTGGCTCGAATGCACTCATTAGATTGATTTTCAAATGACATCCATTAGATGTGACAAGACACGTAATGAGCACACTGGCGATGATTAATGACTTTTTCATCTCGCTCTTTGACGATTGCTTTGATGAAGCACAATTTTTTTGGAGGGCTTTTCACAGAGGGGATTGGCAACTACGGAAATAGATATTATAGAAATACTTATGAAATGCCGTCTAGCAGTCGTGGGAAGAGATGATTTCGGGCTGCCAAATAGCTTTGTGCTACGATGACAGACGGTATCAGCGTCAATTCATAATAAAACATTCACAGAGGAAGTTTTTGTTTTTTTTTTTCGAATCAGTTGCCTGTCAGTTGAATGTCATGTGGTATTTATTTTACAAACCAGTCAAGTTTCAGGGTCAAGAGTGGGAATTTTGAAACAATGTTGAATGTAACGACGTCTGTTGCAACTAAAAGTGGGTCTCTGAATTAATTGGACACTTTTGAGGACAAATTTTGTTGTGTTTTGAGATTTACAGTGAAATGGCTGAGTTTTGAACAAGGCTGCTCATTAGAATTGTAAATTACAGACTCCGTTGATGAAGTAGAGGTCAAAACATAAATTTTGAGGAATCGCCTCCTTTCGGTTTTAAATCCTGTTCCAAATCGGTTAAATGAAATTTTAAAATGTTTCCTCCTTTCAGGTTAAAACAACACGTGTTACGAAAACGATAAAAACCGCCGGTTCCGGTGGAAACTCTTCATCACCAGTTGCCAGAGAAACTTGTGATTTCGAGGAGATTTGGGACGAAGAAATACTGAAAGATTTGGTAAGTTCATTCTCAATTAATATCTGCTTCTCGGAAGAGTAAATTAAATCCTACATCTCTTGCAAAACAGCTTGAAAAATCAACAAGCTACGAGGAACGTCGAGCAATACGAGCACGTTTACGGCAACTAATGGCTGAACGAGAAGGTAAACAAAGCACTCACTTTCCACACAATTTCCCATCCTGATAAAAAAAAATTAAATTAATTTGTCTTGTCCCTTAAAATCATAATTAAGATGGATAACTTTTGAAATTAATTTTTCAAACGAACAAAGAACCTCTGAAAAGGACCAAAGTGACTCCTTCCTTCACGCATTGTCATATTTCTAATAAAATATGGTGGCGGAACATTACACAATTTAAAAATGCTTTGCAAAAAATAATCAATTTCATATTAAACAAAAATAATTTATTATTTTTTCTAGATCAGAATTTAATTTAGCCTCTTGGCCAGAATCACGTGTTTCACGAGTTTCTCGCTTTAGGTAGATATTCAGTAAATATTCACTGTTGTTCGTTTTCTTTTATCTATTTCTATTTTCATTGTTTAAAAGTGTATCATTTTTTTTTCATTGTTTAGTTCTTTTTGTACGTTTCGTTTTTTTACGTACAAAATTATGACTATCTTGTTTATAGTTCTTCTTATACGTTTCGTTTGTTTTAAGTACAGTTTTACATTTATCTCGTTTATATTAAGCTTTTTTGTACTTGGTATGGGGAGTAGCTTTTGATGTCACACAGTCTTTTGTCTTTTAATTTGAAATACAATTTTTAGCAAATTATTCAATCTAAATGGTGAGGACATTGAAGTAGTGTGATACTTGTTGACATTTTGAACTCCCTGATAATGGACATTTACGTGACTAATTCTAGAATAGACTGTATTAAAAGACGTGTTCTACAAGAAAAAAAAAACTTATAGCGCTTAAAAGAATTTTTTCAAATGTATTAAAGTGGTATCACTTGAGCAGACTTAAACAGGTTGACAACTCTCCCAGATAAAGGTTTTTCACGCAATAACTCTGTTCCAGTTGCTCTGAAATGCTGTGCATGCCTACGAAATTCGCGGAAAAATTGTCAAAAGGCATTACATTTGCTAATTTTTTTTGTAGAAGAGAGAGCTCATGAGAGAGTAAAATATTTCCACTTTCTACGAATTTCTTTCGAAGAAAACTCTGTAGGCAGCATATAACTGTCAAATTGAGAATAAAAAAATCTCTGACATTTCATATATCTGATATCTGTTTGGATTTGATTTTTTGACGGTTTGTTACTTCTGGGAATTTCTACGAAAAGTCGTTTCACAGTTTTTGGCATTGTTACTCTTTTCTTGTTCTTCAACAAACTACAAGTTATTAAAAATTCTGAGTGTTTACAGCTCTTCAGTAACAATTAATGCTCATTGGGCGCTGTAAAGAATGAAATTCCAGGAATGGAATTACGGTCCGCGCTTATCGTTCGTTAATTTGTTTCGTTTCTTAGCAGCGTTTTTGCGACGACTGGAAGTTGAAAATCAACGACCAGGAGTGTGAAACCATCTTGTTCCGAACTCCGTTGCACAGAGCTTCAAGGGATACGATTAAAAGCTGGCATTAGTTCGGCATTTCGGACCCAAATAGGCGATCACTTGGCGTTAGGTGTGTATTTCTACCAGTTTCTGTATGGTTATATCTATGCAGCAACGGGTTTGACAAATGCAAGGAAAACTTTCGTTATGGAAAGTAGGTGTTTTTTTAAATAATTTTTAATTTATAATTGGCGCGCGCAAAAGGGATTATTTGTTCCCTTAAGTGACCAGAATTAAGACACAGCACTGGCCGAAGGTTTGTGGTCGCCATGGCGTAGTGGGTAGTGTGCGACGCTCTCACGCCGAAGGGTCTAGGCTCAGCTCCCAGCTCAACATCAATTTTTCGAATTTTTCACGGCACCGCCTCTTTTGGACTGCTGAGAACACTCAAAGAAAGCTTCTCAAACTTTGCCGTTCGGAGTCGGCAAAAACTTGTAGGTTCCTGTGTGGGAAAACATTAGCGCGCACAACACGAGTTGTTGATGAGCTAGCTGGTCCCCCTGTGGGCTGTCCAACAACTATTATTATTTGAATCGATTGAGTTGTTAAAAATAAGTTTTTTCAAACAACTCAATGCAGAAATTCGTGTAAAATTGAAATTGGAAGCCAATATTATAGAGTTTATTTTGGGGCTATGGGAGGACGCATCGGTGAATAAGACAGGAAGATAGCTTCTCAGCACTGTCAAAGCTGAGAATTCCCTTACTGGAATGAAGCACCCTTGTATTGTTTAACCCCTGCTTCATTATGAGTCCAATGATTCAAAAATGTGTGTTCAAAATATTCAGAAATATGATATTGACGAATTTTAATTTATTTTTTAAATGAAAAAGGGTTCTTCTTTATCAATTTAAGTCCACTCTGGTAGAGATCTCATTGGCTTGGATAACGGCACGATTTTATATTTGTATAGCGTTTTCCTTAGGCGCGTGGTTGTTCAGTTTTTGGGTCAAATAATTTTAGCCCTGAATAAAATGTCTAGTTGTCCACTTTAGCAATAGAACAAGTGCATGACAATTTGCTAAGATTTGCCGTCTAGTCTGCAGTTGATTCAGACATGGATCAAACATTTTAGATAGTGCCAAATATCGGGTTGAAAATATTCCCGAAATTTGTTGTAATCTTTTTTAGAATAAACACGCGCCAAAGGAGTTCTTATTTACCCTTGAGTCACCGATTTGAATCATAACACGACTCGAAGGTAAAAGAAAGAGAGGGAGATAATAATAATAATTGTTGGCGCTACAGTCCAAAGGGGGACCAGGGCCTAGCTTGCTAATCAACTACTCGTGTTGTGCGCGCTGCTGTTCTCTCACGAGTAGAAGGGACCTACAGTTTTTTGCCGACTCCGAACGGCGAAATTTGAGAAGCTTTCTTAGACAGTTATTACTCTTTGAGTGTTGTCAGCAGCTCGAAAGAGGTGGTGCCGTGAAATATTAGAAAAATTGGTGTTGAACTGGGAGTCGAGCCTAGACCCTTCGGCGTGTGAGCGTCGCACTCTACCCACTACGCCACGGCGACCACAAAGAGAGGGAGATGCGGTACCACATTACACATTGATTTTATATGCCTGACGATTGTGTGCGGATTCTGCTTCTTTTTACCCACAAATCAAAATTCAAGTCACTTAATTTACTTTTCTCCGTTTCGAGAACACGCGATATCAAAACTGTGTGACATCAAAAGGCGCTTTTTTTCCAGAGAATATGTCCTTTTTGTCGTTGACTGTCGTCCATAGCGCCCGTCAATTCTGTTTAGAATAGACACCCCCTAGACAATTGAAACAAAAACAAAATTAACATCTCTTCAAACCCCCTTATAAACTAGCATGTGCTGATTCTGTAGCAAGCGCTAAAGCTGTGCTAAACAAGGACAGTAAATCTACCAAGATCAGTGTCACAAATACTGACAAGAATCAGGTTGACTCCCAGCAGCAAGCAGACGACGATAGTAGTTGCAGTGAATATGAAGAGATCATAGAGGAGTACACAGCATCCGAGGACGACAACGACGAAGAGACCCAACAAACGACAACGACGACGACAACGACTGTCGCTGTTGCCAAAAAGAAAGACGAAGTGAAAGAAGACGCAAAGGCAGCAAAGAAACTCACAGAAGAAATACAGAAGACCACAATAACCAAGAAAGAGGACCCGCCAAAGGCGAGTCAAACCACAAAGACCGTTATTGTCGAGAAGACAACGGTAATTAAGAATGATGAAGCACAGACGTCCGCAAAGGACGCCAAAGAAGCCAGCAATACCAGCAAAAGTAATAAGAACGGTGACGACACCTGTGTGGTTGACAGCAGCAAGGGTGAGTCGTTGCTGATACCATTGCTGCAAGGTTTACTGCATAAAAACATGCCTCAAGCACGTGCGTCTAATTCTGTAACTCCTCTAAGAAACGCAACAAACACGTCAGCGACAGCGATAGCCAACCAAACCAGTAACAACCTGAAAAGTAGCCTTAAGAGCAATAACGCACGTTTTAGTAGCACTAGTAGTAACTGTAACAATTCGTTGGGTGATAGTGAGTTAGGTAGTGAAGTAAGTAGGAACAGATCAGTAGGTCAGCAGCAGAGCGGCTCCGGCTTGCGCGTGACTGCCCAGCAGATAGAGGATTCGGGCACCGAGAGCGGAGAGGATCTTCGCCTGATTGCGGCCGGCATTCGGGATTCCATGCAAATTGAGGGCATCGAGGATCAGAGCGACATGAGTCTCATTAAGGAGGTGACTAACGCACTGAACAGGCTGGAGAGCTCATTAAAGGAGGGCAAGGACCTGGCCCTGGACATCAGCAAGAAGAACACTCTGCTAGCGCTGGTGGAGCGATTGCAAACAGGCCTAACGGCCCCCGAGAAACTGTCCTCCGCAGACGTTGAGGAGGACGGAGTGGACGAGACGTCCTCACCTGAAGCAGACGTGCACCGTTCGAACAGACAAAGATTCGCCAAGCGACGGAACCGCAACAACAGGCATACAGTGGGTGTGAGCAAGGAGGAGCTGGCCGACGCCAGGCGGTACATGGAGGAAAAAGTGATGATCGAGAACCTCTCAAGCTGCACCACTCCAGAAAGCAACACGGTCACGACGCCGCCACAGTTCTTCGCTATTCAGAAGCAGGCCTCATCGGGGGCTATTCTGAGTAGCACAGAGCATCAGGAGGCTTCGTCGGCGCTCTTCCGCCCCAATCAGTTCGTCCCGAGTAACCTAAAGCAGTCGACAGACGTCGGCTCCCAATCCGATGTCCAATTCCGGCCGAAGAAGGCAAATCCTGCCACCCAGCGACAAAGCACCGGAGACATGGACTACATGTCGGTAAACAACAGCGACACAGGCGCCGCGAAGAGGCCTGTTTCCGATTCATACGACAGTTACTCGGCGCAAAGCAACAGAGTCTCCTTCAGCGACACGAAGGAGCAGCGTGAGGCGCTCGTCCAGGAGAAGAACCACTACAACCGCTCCCACCACTCTGAGAACCAGCCGGACGTTGTCAATCGCACATCACCCGACACAGGACGCGGCAACCGGTTCAACAATAAAAAGCAGCTTATGAAGCGCGCCAACACCATCGACATCCCTAAGAGTCATCGCTACAACCCGGAGTTCGACACGGACTCCGACTTCGAGGAGAAGAGTTCCTTCAATGTGAAAGGCCTGCGTGGCACTGTCCAGGTAAGCGTCAAGCGCAAGCCGCGCCAAGTGGTACCGAACTTCGAGCCGAAAACCGAGAACGATCACAAGTTCCTGGCATTTATCCAGAAGCAAAACCCCAGCCCCGGTCTCGGTTGGAACACCTCCAAGTCCGTGTCAAACTGGACGAACAAATTCGGCAACATCAAGAATGTCTTCGAAACAGGCACAACTCCGACAACTTCGAGCGGCCCCAAGGCATCGACACAAGCCACCTCGTCGGCGAAAAACTTTTGGAAGAAGACCGAGGAGCAGAACCCACCGCCAAAGGTTGGCACCAGCGTACTAACGTCCGCCCTCAAGGCCAAGGAGCGCAACGAGCAGAGGGCCGAAGTGGTAGTCCCCAAGCCAATCCCCGTCAACCAGTTCAGCCACAATCCGCAGTCAGCCTTTCGGCCGGTGGAGGTCGTAGCAGAACCAATGCAAACGCAGTTCAAGCCCATTCCCATGGAGAAGCCGGTGAACGTGGTGAACAACCTTTCGCCGACAAAGGCGTACAACCCTGTTTCACCGACAAAGCCATACAACCCTGTTTCGCCGACAAAGTCTTACAATCCCGTATCGCTGAGAAAGCCTCCTCCGGAGTCTCCAAACTATTCTCAGCCATCTCCTACGAAGTCGTGGATCAAGCAGAATACGGCGACGAACTCGCCGGTGACTCTGCCCTGGACAGTCAAGCCTCCCGAGAGCAATGTCCTTAAAATGGCAGCCACGAAGTTTGAATCAAAGTCACCCCTCAGCGCAGCTCAGCGTCACCACTCATTCAAACAGCAAGAGAAGAGGCCCTCGCTGCCCAACGCCGCATATCCCTATCAGTACCAGTACGATGGCTACTCGATGCCGAACTACATGTCGAACAGCCAGCCTGCGTCGTACGCGGAATACCCGGCTCCGCGGATAGTGCGTGAGAACTCCCTCACCAACCCCCAGGGCGAGCCACTTGTCCTGACGCCCGAGAAGCCAGCCTACAGCCCTCACAGCCTGCAGCCGTATGACTACTACTCGGATGTGCTGAGTTCCAACGTCCACCAGACCGACATGACAGACGACGACATCGACGACATGGAGAGCATGACTGAATACCGCGTGGAGGCGAAAGTGATGGGCAAACCCATCAGCCAGCAGGCTGTGACAGTCGGCAAGCGAACCTCCCACGTGAGCGACGACGAGGTGTATGGCAAGAATTCTCGGGCAGCCAAGAACTTACTGTCGGTGATGAAGAACATCGGCAATGGCAACGGCAACGGGGTTGAGAGGGCGGCGAAGCAGATCGAGAGAAACATCGCCCCTACCGCGTGCATATCGCCCGATGGGCGATCGTATCAGGCTCCGATTGTAGAGCCGCTGTTCCCCGACGTAACCAAGTTCGAGACCAACCGCATGCCTGAGTACATTGGACCCCAGCCCCACCAAAACCAGAAGCAGCAACAGCCCGTGGAGTACAAGAAAAATCCGGTCTACGTTCCGATGACAGACTATCAGCAACAGCCGCCAGTGGCACCCCCGAGAGGAAGGAAGGTTAACCAAGACGGAAAGCCACCGGGGACATACTTCCCGCAAGAGCGTCCAAACGTGTATCCAGCCCCGAGGCGAGATGCCCCGAGCTCTCTGACCCTCCAAACTGGGCCTATGAGTCCGACGAACTATTCGTACAGCTCGCCGACCAAGACCCCTCAGTCGGTTCCCTACACACCGCAAATTATCAGCGAAGGAATGTACATGCAGAATGTGCCAACATTCAGACAGCCGTCCGGACCTAACACTCCCGATGACTATATGGCCCAACAGGCCCCCCGCCAAATGCAACCTCAGGGCTACGAACCACCACCACCGGTCGTGAACTTGCCCCAGATTCCACTGGAGACAAGCTACACAAAGGTCTACGACAAGCCAAGGGACGTGAGCACGTACCTGCCCACTGCGTACCCAACATCGCCAGTTTATCCCAGCGCCAAGCCACAGGCCTCTCCCAGAACTCAGCAGCCTCCACAGCAGCCGAGTTTCGTTCCGCAACATTCCTATCAGATGAACGACGTCCCGGCTCAGTATTATCAGTCGGCTCCGGTGTACCAGCAAAATTCTGAGATGGCGCAACAGTACTACCAGTCTCCCAAGCCCCAGCAGAGTCCACAGGCCCCAACGTTCCCTAAGCAACAGGCCAGCCAGCAGTACTATCAGTCACCTAAGGTTCAGGCTACTCCACAAGCTCCATTGTTCAACACCGACCAATCTGAGTCGACGTCCCAATACACTCAATCTCCTCAGAAGATTCAACAACCTCCACAGCCAATGTCGCCTCAGTACCAACCAGCTGCGCCGGCACCAATAATACAGCAGATTCCGCAGCCAATGTCGCCGCCATTTCAGCCAGCGGCGCCTAAACAACAGCCTCCACATCCAATGTCGCCTCCATACCAACAATCAGCGCCCTCGCAACTGAAACAACAGGCTCCACAACCGGTGTACCAACCCAAAGCTACTCAACAAGGTCCAGTGTCTCCGCCCTACGAGCCAACTCCTCAACAAATGCAGAGGCAAGCGCTACAACCCAAGCCACAAGTGCCGATGAAGTCAGAAACTGTGATGAATTCGCAATATTCTGCAGCGTCCTATCACCAGCAAAGTCAACAGCAGACCGTAGTCGCACGGCCAGTTGTGAGCCCGGTCAAGCAGTCTCCGAACACTGCAGCTCTCTGCAAGCAGGCCTCTCTTGACGGACGAAGCCGAGTTCAGGCTCAATCTCAGTTTTACGAAAAAGTCGAAGAAGTTCGCCGCAAGAGCCTTGGCAACGTTCTCGAGACTACTCGCCTCGAGCGCGAGGCCAGGGAACAAAAGGCAGCTGCCATCAAGCAGGACATGTACTCGGTTCAACAGGATCTGTACTCCCAGCAGGTGAAGATGCAGCAGAAGATCGAAGCCCACCAGCAGGAAGTCAAAGTGTACAAATCCTCAGCACCCGACGACACCCCAGACATCGTAAAATCCTCCCTCGCGAAGGAAGATATTCCGATCCTGAAAAAGTTTGGCCCTCCCCAGCGGCACTGCTACATCCCCAACGCCTACCAGAACCCCCTGACCAAGAGCGAGACCACGGTGATCGGGAATCTGCCAAAGCCAACTCCACGAAAAAATTCCGAGCCTTCCGTAAACACGCCCGTGAATAGAGGCCCAGTAATCGTGGAGACACCATCGACCCCACAACCAGACGGCCAGGACGAGATCCCTCGCAACATAGTCTTCAACAATGTGAACGCCTTCACCAGCATGTCGCGTCGCTACGGCGAAACCACCGAGTACACGAGCCATCAGAACCGGCCGAACAAGCTCAGCAAATGCGACTCCTGGAATCAAATCTGTCAGATTCAGAACGCCGCCAAGCCCACGTCGCCCAAGTTTAACAGCACCAGCAACGCTCTGAGGCGCACAAAGTCCGGCCACACGCTGGCGCTGCCCAAGCTCTACGAGGCCGGGTACGACCGCGTCGAAATGACTGAGAAACAAAAGACTGTCGCCGCCTACTTTTCCGGTCAAAAGTCACCCAACAGCCTCTCGCGGAATCCCTCGCAAACTCATCTTCACGACACGGACGCCACCGCCACCGCGGTGTCCATAAAGAAGTCCTCCATAAACCGCATAAAGACCAGCGAAAAGGCGTCGATCGGCAAGCAAAACCCCAGCTCTGGCCTGTCACGCAGTCACACGATGCCGCACATCGCCAACGTAAACATGCTCGACGAGACGAACGTCGAAGACGCCTTCGAACAGCTAATGAACGGCTCCTAGACGGCGCGCTGACCACAGCTCAAGATCACTTTGTCCATTCCAAAAATCAACTCAAAATTTTGTTTCGCTCTTCTACTTACTCTCGCGCGGTGTGTCTGCGACAGACAGCAGACAACAGACGCGCGAACACTATTGCCCTAGAATTTTTATATGTTATACGCATTGGTTGCCTGTGTGCCTAACGGTGGCTATTGAATGACAGTAGTTGACAGTTGCAATACGAACGAACGAAAGCACTTCATCCATCTATTTAGCACTGTACTTTGTATGCCGAAGAGGGACGCAATATGGTTTATGTTTAACTCTGCTTGGTTGTGTGGTGGTAACAAATAGAAATAATAAACAAGAGCGAGAAAGAGATAGAGAATTCTTGCACTGCATCTTCTGTCTTCTTCTTCTGTCAAAATCTCCTTTCAAAGCCGGAAAATGTCTCTTCTTCTCATCGTATCCGCACAAAAAAAAACACTCAAAATCGTTTAATTAAATTCAAAATGTCTAGAAAAAACCGTTTCTTCGTGAGTTTAAACAAAACTGTAGTTGTGTGTGTGTGTTGTGGTTTTTTCCTTTATGTTTTTGAATTCACTTTCCGTGTGTATGTTTGCTTTCGAATGCGTACTCTTTTTGTCTCTATCACACACATCATGTACATTATATTTCATCTGTCATTTCACTTCAAAATAAATGCTTCTGGCATGTGCTTCACTTTGCTGGCCACTTTTGACACTTCGCATGAATAACACCCAAATGTAAACCATGTTGTCCCACTTCACACCGTTTTTTTTCTGTCAATTTTTTTGTAAGCCACGTTTTTCGCTTTCCAAAATGATGATCGATGAGTTTTTTTTTTAAGCGAAAAACTGTCACAGTTTTTGACAGTTTTTGTATGATTTCCCCTTCTTTTCCTTGCTTTTGCATGACGATTTGTTTTTGACGTCCCTGTCTGATCGAGTATTGAGACGATCACATTTTGTTTTTTGCTTCCCTAAGAACAGTTTCCGTTTTCTTATGAGAATTAATCTAATTGTGAAGACGTTTGCAGTTGAAGTTTGAGTGACACCATGTTTTGACATTTGACATCTAATTCATTTTTGTGTTCTTTTAGGATTGTCAACTACAACTACTGAGAAAACTGAAACTAAGCAAGAAGATGGAGCTGTTGTTACCACAACTACAAAAGGTTAGTGTAACGGAAATTGACTTAACTGCTCTAAACTTAACCGTTGATTTCAATTTTAGTTACAACACGAACAGTAACTGGAACACCAAAGCCCGTCTCACCGTTTGCCAAGTTTCAACAGCTTGACAAGCAGAGTCAATCTCCAAAGTAAGTTTAACCCCCGGGTATGCCAGAGCACCACTTCTTGACACATACCCACTATTCATTGAAATTTACAGTTAACATTACAAAATGCAAACAATATGTCAAATAAAACATAACATTATGGGGCAGAAGGTGGCGAGAACACATCACTCATTTATGTATTGTTATCATTGGATCATGGTTAGACGTCAAGGTGTTGACGTTAGTTTGTAGTGGGAACCTCTCCTATTTGCTCTAGCTTATATATATCCTGTTTGCGGAAATGCATGATATTTAGTAGGAAATGTCAATCTAGTTTGACATTTGGTTCACTTTAGCAATCGTAGGTTTGTTTCTTTTTTCAACAGCGTTGTCAACAACGTTTTTCAACACTCAGTAGAAGACGTAAGTGTAATGAAAAAAAAAAAAATTTGGGCAATTTGATAAAAATGCGCACACTTGTCTGTCTGTATCGGAAATTGTAAATTTTGGCAGACGTTTTTCAAATTTTCATTAATTTAGAATTTATTATTCATGCTCCACGGTATGAAGTTATTTTTTCTTTGCGACAAGTCTCTCATTCAAATTCGTGCGTTTATTGATCAATTACGTGCAACTACTTTTCCTTGAAACGCTTGTCTGTCACTCTCTCCATCTCCGTCAATCGTCCACTTAAGTTTTTTTTCCTTTCTCTCATGCACAAACCCAATTCGTTAGCGAACTGTCAAAACGCACGAGAATTTTAATTTTTTGGAAAATCTTAGTGAGTGTTCTTATTCGAGATTACGTTCACGATTCACTTTGCAAATGGTATCCAACAAGGGATTGGAACTTCACGCATTGAATAGTAGTACTGTTAGAGTAAACGAATATAATTCTTCGTACAAACAACGAACGCACGAATATAAAATAGGTCTTAACTAGACCTGAACGAGTGTCTCGAATGAACTTCTTTTTAAAGCGTTCTCTTCCCATTGACTCAATTGCGAAAAATAGTTACTCATAGTTTCTAATTTATAAAATCTTTATTTAAGAGAAGAAAGAATTTGTGCAGTGTAGACTTTTATGCACTGATTTTCTCTCTTTTTGTAAGTAAAGATTTTATAAATTACAAACTATTTCAGTATATAAGTAGAATCATATCGGAAAGTATTGCCTGTTTCTTGGCAAAATAACTGTTCCTTAAATGATCATTCATCTCCAGTTCAGGTCAAAAGAGCATACCGAGTCTTGATAGCAAAATCCCGCTAGACGATTGCCAATTTTTCCCAGATTAGAACAAGTTTCCTTAAAATATAATCTACACGATCCCGATTTTAAAGTACTTTTTGGTTATGGTGACATTTCTTTGCTGTTGCATTTCTGTTTCCACGCTTCTCAGATAGCTTACATTTTATGCTTTGTCCATCTGGTATTTTTGCTCTTAAAGCTTAAGCGAGTGCAAACAAATACCAAGGACCTCTCAAGCTTGTCCTTCATATCCATAAGTTCAATAAATCCTCTGCAAGTGATTCTAAAACGCTGATTTTCCGTGCTTTCTAAGAAAACACACAGAGTCGGCTACAAATATTTGTAAAGCACTCATTATTTCCTACTTTCTACAGAATTATTGCCAAAGGTGTAGGTCCCTTCTACTCGTGAGAGAACAGAAGCGCCCACAACACGAGTAGTTGATGAGCAAGCTTGGCCCTGGTCCCCTGTGGACTGTCACGCCACACAATTATAATTATTAAATAGTGGAACTCCTTTCAAACTTTCTTTCGTCCTTCCGAATTTCGTATGTATTTTTATTAAATTGTTTCCCACAAACGAAAACAACTTAAATCTTGACAAAGTTTGGATTTTTAAACCAGTTTGACTTATTTTTTAGAAGCTGTGGTTCTATTCTTGAATCTCTATCTAGTGCTTGTGAAATGAAGGGAATCGGTCAAATGTTGCTTGAATAATTTTCTTTCGTTCTTGGCTAGACTTACTATACAACAAAACCAACCAAAAGTTATTTCCAGAGTAGTTGACCTTTTGAAGTTTCCCCTACTTCTCGGACATTTTAAACTTTAAAACCTAAGCCCAAATTTACCTAAACTCCGAGGAACTCTTTCAGTTTTCAACTTACTCCACAATTCATGCCAATAGACTCTACCGTTAGCTTCCGCAGCTACCACTTTATTTCCATTTACATACGCTTTTGAAGAATATTAGAATAACCCATGCCCCTTAAACACACCCTCAAAATTAACAGGAAAAGCTTGTGACAGAAACTGTTCCACAAAAAATCTGCTCCCAATACTTTCTCAAATCTTTCCCAAAACTAAACTTAAACAAACAAAACAAAAACAACCCAAAATACAATGTATTCATATCGAAAATTTGTTCAGATCCCCGGCCACGCCGACAACCCCTGGGGGTTCTTCCGCTGGTTCCACGCCAATATTCAGATTTACTGATCCGGCATTAAATGCACGTGCCGCCACTGTTAAGGAGCAACTTTTACAGTGGTGCCAAAGTAAAACGCAGGAATACGAGGTACCTACATCATGGCAACGTTGTGACATTTCTTTTTTATTTGTTTTCTTAATTTTTTTTTTCTAATTTTTGTTGTTGGCTCTCTTTTGGATTCTTTTTAGTTGAATTAAATATTCTGTTTTTTTTTTAAATAATTATTTTGATGATTTTTATAACTTATTCGGTGTATTTTTAGCAATAATATTTTACCTAATCGATGATAAGGTCTGTGGCGATATTTCACTTTTGTCACCCTTGTTTGTTTTTTAGATATTTTGATTTCTTTTATTGTTTTTGTTGACATTTCGCTCACGCTTTTAATCAAAATCGCTTCTATATGGTGTGGTGTAGTGTTTGTTGGCTATAATATTAAAATCATGCTTTCTTTGGGTGGCTATATGTAAGTTATTTATTTGCGCTTTGTTGTATGATAAGGACTTCTGTTGGGAGTAAGAGATCAAAAAGCATTTTACAGGTGACAGCTGTCATAGAGATGACGTCGTTTATGAGTGAAGTTGGCCGAGTATAAAATACTTAAACAGTTTCGTGAGTATTATGTCAGCTGTCAAGTAGTAAGAGTTGAATAAAAATTAAAGAAACTTCAATTTGACATTAACATACAGATTTTGACGTTTAGTTAAAAGAAATGAATAATGTGGCCTTTTTAAATCTTTGTAACGTGATGATTTCATAAAAATAATTTTAGATGAATTTGAGTATTTCAATCAAGGACTTACACATTTCATGTTCACAAGACCAGAAAACGTGTATATGAATCAGATAGAATACAATATTTATAAACTATTTTGTAAGCGAGGACTAGTGTTATTGTTGAAAGTTTGAGGTCTGACGCTCTGTTTTTGACAGATTTGACAAATTAAGAAATGTTATTGAAAGCCTGTGGTCGCCGTGGCGTAGTGGATAGAGTGCGACGCTCACACGCCGAAGGGTCTAGGTTCAATTCAAAGCTCAACATCAATTTTTCGAATTTTTCACGGCACCGCCTGACAATACTCAAAGAGTAATAACTATCTAAGAAAGCTTCTCAAATTTCGCCGTTCGGAGTCGGCAAAAAACTGTAGGTCCCTCTACTCGTGAGAGAACAGTAGCGCTCACAACACGAGTAGTTGATGAGTAGGCCAGGCCCTGGTCCCCCTTTGGACTGTAGCGCCAACAATTCTTATTATTATTCAAAGCTTACAGCCAATCTTAAACAAAAAAAAGGCAGAAGAATCCGAAAGCAGAAATACTAATTAAAGTCTGTTAACACTCAGTACGAGCTCAGTTACGTTCTTCATACAATATATTCTGCGAGCGAAATCCGAGTTGCCTATTAAGGTTTTGCTTTCGTTCAGTTTCGTTCACTTAAATGTAAGTTTAATGAAGCGCCTTTTACAATACGTACGTACCAAACAGGGCACACAAACTCTTATTTCTGACAGTTATTCCTAAATGCAACAAATTTGTAACAAAGTAGATTAGTTTGCTCAGTAGCAAATCGAAACAGAATGGAAGAAATCAGTCTAAATAAATAATTTGGCGATATAATTGCTTATTTCTTTTCAAATGTCATATTTATTATTTATTTTGATCATTGTATCAGAAGAGTAATGAATAAATTCTACAGATCAGAATTTTACTCAAGCTATTAAAAGTAATCAACCTTAAGTATCTTATTCAGTGGATGTACCTAATTTGAAAGTATTTTCAATTAAATCTTGTAAAAAGGAACCAAACCACAGCTGATTTTTTTATTTCAAGAAGTTGAGTCAAAATACGATAAAACAAACAGCAACATCGTGGCGCCGTGGAGTAAGGTGAAGATTATGACGCTCGCTCGTCAAAGGTTCAGGTTCGATTACTGGACTGAACACACTGCATTTTTGACGGCACAACTTCTTTCGGGCTACTGACAAAACTCAAAAACTAAGAATTATCTATGAAAAAGCTTCTCAAACTTCGCCATCCTTTTCCTGGGCTGCAATCACGTAACTTTTTAAACGACTATCGTCCTGAAGATACACCAAAACGATATCGTCGGTAATTTGCATCACTTAACCCAACCACTATCGTCGAGTCCACGGTCTATTTTATACACAGTTTGAGCGCTACTGACCGTAACTATCTCTTGTCATAAGTGTACACACACAACAAAACAATGGAAAACGACTGCCTGACAGTTTTCATTGTTTTGTTGTGTGTGTACACATTACGAATGAGCGAACGGCTGTGCGAGAGGAGCACATAAAATGTATGAAGTTTGATGTCAGGGAATATTGTTTTAAATAATTTGGAATGTATATTCATATTTCCCTAAGCTGAGGGGTATATCCAAACGTTTTGTAATTATTGATCAAATTTTTTCTTCCTTTATTCCTAAAATTTGTACCACTTTCATGCCAGCCCGATGTAAAACGATAGGGAAATAGCTATCGTCAAAAATCGGTTGTCGGGATGATAGCCATTAGCAGTTTTGACAGTACAGGAAGCAACCAAAATGATATTCTTTTGTCGATATCGTTTTTTTTGTTTATGCGATGCAAAACTCTCGTTTAGACGACATCGTCTTTCGATTGTCGTCATCCGTGATTAGACCCCTGTCCTTTTTGCTTGTCAGAGGACATTAGCGCGCACAACTCGTTTAGATCCTGGTCCACCCTTAGACTGTTGCGACATCTAATATACAAGCAGCAACGTCAATGTTTTTTTAGTGAGATTACAAAAAAAAAAAAGTTTTGACAGCTACAGCATTAAAAAAATGGTTTGATTCTAAAAAAAAGGTTTATGAACAAATATAGATTTCCAAATTACAAACTATTGTCCACGAAAAAGATGTTGTTCACAATTAAGGTAATCAATAATGATTGGATAGCGCGTCAGTCCACAGAGGGACCAGGGCCTAGCTTGCTCATCAACTACTCGTGTTGCCAAGAAATATTCAATGTGTTCAGCCGGGAATCAAACCCGAACCTTCGAATCCACCCACAATGCCACGGTGACCACCACAATTAAGGTAACTTCCTTAAAACCAAAGTCATATGTATGTTAATCTTTTATTTAAAAAAAATCTACAAAATGCTTTTTTTGATCTCTTACATCATTCTCCTTTGGGTCTCCTCCTCGATCATAGCTCATACCGAATGTAAACTAATCTAAAATGTATCTTTAATTTTTTTCCCATTTAGAATGTTCAAATAACAAACTTTAGTACGAGTTGGACAGATGGTTTAGCGTTTTGTGCCCTGATACATCATTTCTTACCGGATGCCTTCGATTATAGTAAACTAACTCCTAAACAGCGAAGATATAACTTCGACCTCGCTTTCCGAGTGGCTGAGTAAGTTCAACAACCAAACCCCACAACGCAGATGTATAACAATGAATATCTTTTTTGCAGTGAAAAGGCCGGGATCGCGCCGCTACTCGACGTTGAAGATATGGTAGTTATGAAAAGACCCGACTGGAAGTGCGTTTTCACCTACGTCCAGAGTATCTATCGTCGATTCCGCAATTGCCAATAAAACTCTCCTAATCTAACATACAATTTTTTTCAAATTCTCCCCACACTAAGGAAACGGGTTGATTTGAAAGAAATTTTTTCAACTGCTAAACCATATCAAAGCCAAAAAACAAAAACCTATCGTATCTTATCAGGGTAAATTGATGCATTTTCTAAAAGGAATAAGTACGGCACGCGTGCAAGCATGCCCTTAGGTTGTTTAAAGTAAAGTTAGGTGCTGATATACTTACAGATATTTTTACACTGTGTTTTTTTTTTACAATTGTTTTGTCCTGTCTGACTTTGATGCTCGTTACTATACACACTTGTATTTGAACTCTCGCTGTTTCTTGATTGCGTTTCACTCACACCAGACGTGAAACATCATCAAAAACAACGCAAAACCCCTACTTTAAGTCTTGTTTTCTTTATTTGAGATACTCGCACAAAAGGATATTTGTTTGTTATTCATTTATATGCCAATTTTGAATGAACTTTGTTTTGAAAAGGGGAGCACAATTCACCTCCCTTATATTTATCGTAAATTTAGAAATGTTTTGAAAGTAAAGAGAAGTGTATTCTTGTCGAATTTATGGAAGTAAAGGATGATTAAATCTCAAATGTAATACATTTTACGAATCATATAATTACTTACTAATTACTGCAATATGCTGCAAGCTCATATACTACATACATATATACTTATCTAATGTACTAAAGTTAACTAATGACTATGTAGATTCAGTCAAATATAATTCTGCATAAACGATTATTGTATTCTTATTTGTTAGTATTTTTTCTTTTTGTTTCTTGCAAGAAGCTGTTACACTAATTAACTATTTTTGTCAGCGTCAAGCCTGGAGGATGTTCATTGAGGAAGGTTTGACTGATTTTTTTGAATCTTAATTTAACATTCACAAGTGTAATTAATTATTCATTTTGTTATGAAAAATAAACATTTTATAATTGAATGGTGTTTGTTTTGAAATTTTGTAATGGTTGCAGTTTGAGAATCCTTGAACTGAATCGGGTCTATCACGAGTTAATCATTTCCAAATACCCAGGAAATGCAGCTTCCTTCTAATTTCGCCAAATTTTTTCGAAGCACAACCCAGAAGAAGTAATTTAATCAATTGCTTCTAAAGAGATCACAAGTGACTTCTGTCAAATTTCTTTGTCGGTTTTTTTCAAACATAAAATTCTACACAACAATCGTGTCTAAGTTCTGCGTGTGATTTGTGGTCCTGTTTGCGTTGATGGTCTGGAGGAGAAGATTTAACGATGAACTCTATGGATTGCCCAGCGACATGCGCCTGGTCAAGCTTCTACGGATACAACGCCTAAGATGGCTAAGCCAGGTAGAGCGTATGGACACCACTGCTTCAGCCCGCACAACGCAACATTGGGAGCCATTGGGACAACGCAACAGAGGACGGCCTAGGCTATGGCTGCGCACACAAGTGGAGAAGGACCTCAAAAAACTTGGAGTGTGCAACTGAAGGCAGCTGGAGAAAGCTCGTGCTGGCTGGAGACACTCCGAGTTATATGAGTCTCCCACTCCCAATCGTGGTTCCGCGAAAATGTAAGATCAAAATATTTTTATAAATAGCTCTTTATTCACTTGAGTGCAAACATGGAGTGACTTAAAACTGCGTTAACATAAAAATAAAATCTTTTCTTTACACAGTTTCTAACAGTACTTTTAGCAAGAGAGAAAAGAAGAATAGCAGAGCATTGTCGTTGGGCTTACATGCAGCGTACTAAACAACAGAGAGAAAAAGAGATAAGTTCTTTTTTGGCAGCTTTTACATGCATCAACAGCGTGTTTGGCGTCATGGGATTACCGCTTGCAGCGAATGACTTAGCTTGTGTTGTCTGTTAGCTTCTGCTGTCAATATTGGTATAGCCTGCAGACTTATATTAGTTGCAAACACGTGATGAGGTTTTCTATGGCATCTGCTCTAATACCGTTTCACATTACATGGCTTGGCTTTTTCTTTCTGTTGCTAAGATCGGTACAGACTGCATAGTTGTAAGCATGTGACTCCCAGACTGTAGAGCTACAAGAAGAAGAAGAAGAAGAAGAAGAAGAAGAAGAAGAAGAAAAAGAAGAAGAAGAAGAAGAAGAAGAAGAAGAAGAAGAAGAAGAAGAAGAAGACGAAGAAGAAGAAGAAGAAGAAGAAGGAGAAGAAGAAGAAGAAGAAGAAGAAGAAGAAAAAGAAGAAGAAGAAGAAGAAGAAGAAGAATTGCAGAATTTACGAAGACTATTAACTCTGGATTGAACAAAAACCACCATGTACTTGTACTCTTCATCGATTTTAGTAAGGCTTTTGACATTCAAATTACAACAATTGTTGGCGCTACAGTCCAAAGGGGGACCAGGGCCTAGCTTGCTCATCAACCAGTCGTGTTGTGCGCGCTATTGCTCTCTCACGAGTAGAAGGGACCTACAGTTTCTTGACGACTCCGAACGGCGAAATTTGAGAAGCTTTCTTAGACAGTTATTACTCGTTGAGTGTTGTCAGCAGCTCGAAAAAGGTGGTGCCGTGAAAAATTCAAAAAATTGGTGTTGAGCTGGGAGTCGAACCTGGACCCTTCGGCGTGTGAGCGTCGCACTCTACCCACTACGCCACGGCGACCACTTTTGACATTCACAAGTGTAATATATAGATATATAAGAGATAGTCTGTACAAATATGGCCTTAGAGGACTAATGATAACTTGTTAAAGAATTATTTAACAGACAGAATGATAAGAGTTAAAGTATCGGACATGGCAAGCATTGAAAAAATAATTAAGTACCACAAGGCTCGAAACTAGGACCTATCCTATTCACTCTTTTCACGAATGAACTACTGACGATACTTAATAAGGGTATGACCTATGCCTATGCGGAAGATATAGCAACCGTGGTAAAGCACCGAGACCTGCAAGTAGCCAAAAGGATTTTACAACAGGAGTTTGATGGAGTATCAAAATGGTGCTACGAAAATGGACTTATTATAAATGCTGAAATGCACTGAACCTGTCCGTCACGTCCTGGAAACACAGCGATAATCCTTCCACGCAGCCATATACTCCTGGGTACATTAGAGTCACACACTAACACTACGTCGCCGACCCTAATCGGCGGCGTTTCTCTAAACCACTTGCAACGTTTTGTCAATATAGGAAGATATTCCCGTATCCACCTTTTACATTTTGTACGAAGTTCTTCTTCTATTTTATAATCAGCAACATCCGACGGCAATTTGGGCCATTCAATTTCATTGAGCTTGAGGAAGTCTGGGCCATGCAACCATTTGTTGTTTGTTTGAAAATGGGAAGGATATCGAGGCCTGGTTGCTTCATCTGCCGGGTTGAGTTTAGAAGGTACCCATCGCCATTGCTTAATCCGACTACTCTCTAGTATCTCTGCAATTCGGTAAGCTACAAATTCTTTATGGCGCCGTGGATCAGATCTAAGCCTATGTAGAACAGTTTTAGAGCCACTCCAAAAAATGCTGTCTCCAAAATGAATTTCGTGGTTATGTACGACGGAATTATGTACACGAATTCTTAAAACAGCAGCTGAAAGTTCTAATCGTGGTATAGATAAAAGCTTTCTTGGGCTACCTCTTGTTTTTCCACACACAAATGAAACATATACTTACCCTTTGTGTTCAAAACGAAGATAGGTCAAGGCACTAAAGGCTTCTCCACTGACGTCAACGAAGGTGTGGAGTTCAACTCTTTTTGCATTAGTTAAATAGTTACCGTGGAATCTTGGAATCTTCAGCTGTGTCAATATTGGAAGCTCCATTTTAAATTGCTTCCATTGAACAAAATATTCATCTGGTATAGGTTCGTCCCATTCTACACCAAAGCGCCAAATTAAGCTTAAAATCAACTTTATGGGAAGAACAAAATTCGCGATCATTCCAAATGGATCGAAAATTGACATGGCAATACTTTGAAATTGTCTTTTTGTTGGGCATTTATCAAGGGCAATTATGTCTGGCTCCACGCGTACTGTTCCAATGCATCCCTAGTATCTTATCGCTCATTATTTCTGTTCCACCATTTATATCAATAATTTTGGGTACGATGTCCGAGACATTGGATCTAGATATCTTTTCAAGGACATCAAATGAATTTGATGCAAAATTACGTAGCTCGAAACCGCCTTGTTACTGAATATCAATCACGGCATAGCCTAACATTCAATTATTCCACAACTTCACTCAGTTTTATGTGATGATCACATTACTGCCTAGAAAGTCATTTTTTGAAATTCTAAAACTTCATCACTGATTTTTTTTTAATTTCTCACGGTTTCACTTTTTCCGAAAATGGTCTAAATTTTCTTTTAATTTTTAAGAAAAACCCAAAATCAGAATCATGGACACGAGCGAAAGCATTTACAATATTGCGCCTCAAGTTTCCAGAAGATTGCTTCTGAATGAAAACGTTGCCATGCGATTGTACAACAACATCAGTCGGAACAGCGGTCCCATGCCTCCTGTCGATTCAGCATTCAGCGTTTGTTCGACCAACGAACAGGGTCATTCGTGTAGAATCTGCCGTTGGAACCGAAACGACGTACCCATCCTAGAGTGCCCTTGTGAGTGCAAGGGAAGTGTTGTAAGTGCACCACTGCCTGGGTGGTGAATTGGCTCATGACTCTCTTTTAGGGCTATGTTCACTTAAAATGCTTGAGGCGATGGATACTACACAGGGGTGACGACCAGTGCGAAATTTGTGGAACACGATATCAGATGAGTCCAGAGAAGTACAGCTACTCTCGCTTATTCCGGTCGCTCTTTCAGTGGAAGTACTTTGGAGCCATACTTAGGAATTGTGCCCATTTGATATCTTTGCTGCCGATATCTTACGTTGTTTTATATCAGGTTCGATTTGAATGAATAATGTGTGCTGTAATTGGTTTTCAAGTTGAGTCTTACATAGGTCCTGCAGATAATGGATAATCTTCAGTTGGAAGAACAGAACACGTTGCAGATCATTGTGCTGGCACCTGCACTGCTGTTGACTTCAAGTATGGGTACAAGGCCTGCTTCTCTCTTAAAAAAACAATGAATCCCTTTACAGGCATCATATTCTTTCACATCCTCGAGCACTCAATCACAAGGTGTCTGATTATCAAAAATATTTTGAAGCATTGGTGGAACTTTGGTGGACAAGATACGGATTCGCTACTGGAGACGGAAATGCCAAGTGAGCAATTTGAGTTCTTTTGAGGAAACACATTAAAAGAACCTTGTTTGGATAACAAGGGGGGATGTGCATTTTGAGCACAGCTTATGATGTTTTTCTTTACGCTGGAAAAAATCTTTGCAAATGTAAATGTTTTCGTTCTTAAAACTGCGAAACTCAATCAGTTTATATTTAAATAAAAATTAAGACGTTATTCGTTTGTTGTTTTCTCTGGTCTACTTTTCAGACCTGCGATCATAGGGGTTAAGAAGTCGATATGCCGACGAAGCTACTACACATTTTTATGAGAGATGGAACCTCCAATATTCTGGGTTTCTATAGAATATATGAGGCACTGGTGTTGGGTCGTTCACCCCTTCAAATATATCGTTGTGCATATTTAAAAAGCTGAGTCCTTAATTTTTTTAGACATTGCAAAGGGTACGTGGGAACAAGCTTTCAATCTCCGCTATGCCAAATAAAAGCAAAAATAACACTAAAAGAAGAAGAGTGAAATAGAATAAGCTAATGTTCAACACTCATTGTGGGCGATCCAAAATTCAATCGGCTTTTGATTTCACTTGTTACTTTAAAACAATACAAGCCGTGGCTAACCAGTGAATGCAAGGTTGACCTTCTTCTTCTTCTTCTTGTGGCGCTACAGTCTGGGGTGGATCTGGGCCTCAACCAACATGCCTCTCCAGCCAGCACGATCTTTCGCCAGCTGCCTCCAGTTGTGGACTTCAAGTTGGTTGAGGTCCCTCTCCACTTGTGTGTGTCATCTTAGTCTAGGCCGTCCTCTGTTGCATTGTCCTGATGGCTCCCATTCGAAAACTTTTCGGCCCGGAGCAGTGATGTCCATATGCCTTACATGGCCTAGCCATCTTAAGCGTTGTAACCCTAGACGCCTTACCAGGCGCATGTTGCTGTACAGCCCACACCAGATGATGTGACTGGATTTATGAATCACATCCGTATCACTATTTATAGTGACAACGGAATCACTGATGGAGGAAAGACCATCTGTGGCGGGATGGCGGCTAACAGACCCAGGCTTAGAGGGAACCTGACTGATAGTGACAGCTTAAACAGAGGCTATATTCTGGTGCCACGGGAGGTCAGGGGCCCCTGGAACTTCGTTTCCAGCCTGACCATTGCGGTAGGCTCCCTTGTGGGAGTTTCGTGGTGGCTGTGGTTTACCACCTAACATCGCGGGTAGAGTCGAGGATAGTGTACTGTGCTGACTTGTCTAGCCCATTGTTTAAGCAAAACTAGGCAAGTCGGTTAGGGGACTATCCCTTCTCAGTGAGGAGTTGCATTCTCAACCGGGCGCTGCGACCCAAAGAGCGGAAGAGGTTTTAGGAAGGCTTCGCATCAAACCAAGGTGGGGTGATTGCCCCTCAAGCATGATCCCAATTTGGTACTTGGGTAACTAAGGCGTTTAGTCTTGCGTTACTTACGACTCTTGGGAAAAAGGTTCCCCGTGATATAAGCCGTTAAGGCAGGTGATCACGTAAAACCAAATCCCACATCTGTACAGCCCACAGAATTTGTCATTAAATCTTCTCCTCCACAAGCCATAAACTCAAACAGGACCAAAAATCGCACGCAAAACTTTTCTCTCGAAAAGTTCCTCATCCTCCTTTACTAACGTCCAAGATTCCGCGCCAAAAGTTAAACTGGGATGACCAAGCTGATATATAAAGCTAGCTTAGTCCAAGAGATGGCTTGAAAGAAACAGCGATTGGCAAGAGTGATTCTACATTTGATTTCGGTACTGGTGTTGTTGTCCCTGTTTACCGCGGAGCCGAGGTAGACGAAGTCCTTGACTACCTCGAAGTTTCTGCTGCCTAGTGTGACGCTCCGTCCGAGACGTCGATGTTGTGTGTCCTTCCTTGATGCCAGCATGTACTTAGTTTTGTCCTCATTTACCGCCAGACGCATTTTAGGCGCTTCGGCTTAAATGCCAGCAAACGGCTCATTGACGGCTCGGTGTGTTTGACGTCAATGTCATCAGCGTAAGCTAGCGATTGAACTGACTTCTGAAAGATCGTGCCTCTGATGTTGACCTGTGCGTTACACACGATCTTTTCGGGGATGATGTTAAAGAAGTCACATGACAGTGCGTCGCCTTGTCTAAAACCTTTTTTGACATTGAAGATCTCGGCGAGTTCGTTACCGACCTTGACGGAGCAGCGAGAGTTCTCCATCGTCATCCTACACAATCTGACGAGTTTGGTAGGAATGCCAAAACTGACATAGCACTCTATAGCTCGTCTCTATGTGTGCAAGGTTGATCATTTGACAAAATAATAGGTGTGTTCCCGTACCCGAAAAAACAACACATTGTCTGTTCCAGTGTTCCGAAAAAATGGGTTTTACGTTAAATAAGCGCTCTCTTGAGAGAGTTAAATATTTCCCTACCCTGCCGATTTTAACACAAGAATTTCTGTGGGTAGGTTGTTGGTTTTCTGTCAAATGAATTGGTGTGCGTACAGAGATAAGTGAGCATAGACCAATTATCTGTGTGCATGTGTCTCAAATCTTGTCGTTGTTTCTGTTTTCTGTATCGAAAAAGTGAATTTAACATTTCTTAATGACATGCCTTACACATCTGGTTTAACTGCGTTCCCGTACTATGCCTCTTTCTGGGAGAGATTTACCCCCACTTCTTAAAAAATGACAGACTTCAGAATTTAGTATAGCAAGTACTGGAACACACCTATCTCAAATTAATACAGGTTATGTCACAGAATTCACATTCGTTTCGTTATCGCGGAACTAGTCAATGTCCAGGAACCCGAAACAAATGTTCAGTCTGTGTGATTTCTGATGATGACGTATTCAATGTCATAAAGGTCAAATGACTATCTATATATTTGCTTCACTATTTGAAGGCTTTATTAACAGAAAGCGACTATTGGAATTCGGAAAAGTTCTAGCCATCTTTAGAAATTTTTTAGTTCGTAGCATCAGAAGAGTGGCTAGACGACGACGGTCACACACGCCGAAGGGTGTAGGTTCGATTCCCAGCTCAACACAAATTTTTCGAATTTTTACGGCACCACCTCTTTCGAGCTGCTGCCAACACTCAAAGAGTAATAACTGTCAAAGAAAGCTTCACAAATTTCGCTAGGCCTTGTTCCCCCTGTGGAACAAAAGAACTTCTAAAAGCAGCATGCTTGCTAAAAGTGCAGAGATTGTTAGTTTAGCTTAAGTTTTTAATGTACTTTTTATTCATTTTTTCCTCTTTTGTTTTGCTTACATGCTAGGCAAAAAATACTTAAACCAGCTTAATAAAATAATCTGTTGTACTTAATTTTGACTTACTGACTCTTAACAAGAGCACTTGTTAGCTAGCCTAGGATAATTCATTTTGTTCTTTAACTTTCTACACCTAAGACTAAGACTAAAGACTAACTTAAGACTCAAAGTAAAACCTAACTACAATGAAATAAGTCTAAGCTTAAAAGTACTACTAAAAATGTACACAGACTTTTGACTATGTCCGTAATATCATACGGACGCATACACCGGGACGTATGTATTATTTCGAAGGTGGCCTTTTACATTTCGGGATTGGGCAAGCGTAGTGTTGCAGTCTGGCAATTGCCAGCTCTATCGTAAAGTGAGGCATTTTTGAGGTTATGCGTACTCAGAACGTTTTGACATACGAGCCCTATTTGTGTTGTTTACAGTATTTTAAAAGATTCATCTCGCCCACAGAATGGAATTAAATCGTGAAAACTTTCGTGCGATTATTTTTTACAACTTTCGACGTTGATTAACTCAACAACAGTGCATCGATGAACTTTACTCAATTTTTGGCGATGAAGCTCCATCAAGGACGAGTGTTTATCGATGGTATTGTGAATTCAACCGAGGTCGTAGTTCACTCCAAGACGCATTTCGTGAAGGTCGTCCAAAATCAGTTGTTGTTCCTGAAACCATTGAAGCTGAGCGCCAACTGATATTGCAAAATCGGCATGTGACCTATCGTGAGATTGAGGCAATCTTAGGCATAAATGGGACCAGCATGCATTCAATATTGCATGAATCTTGCATGATCGTCAAAAAAATTTGTTCGCGTTGGATCCCACACAATTTGTCAATCGCTCAAAAAAAGGCTCGTGTCGATTGGTTAAAAAAAAGCTCCAAAAATACGATCGCGGTGCTTCGAAACACGTCTATGACATCGTGATAGGTGATGAATCGTGGATTTACGCGTATGAGCCCGAAATTATACAGCAGTCGACTGAATGGGTGTTTCAAATTGAGCCAAATCCAACAAAAGTTCCTCACGCACGAAGCACTTCCAAACAAATGTTCGCCTGTTTTTTTCGGAAAAACTGTACATGTCGCAACCGCACCATTAGAGTGGTACACAACCATTTGCTTGCCAATTGTCTTCCAAGAAATCAGGAAAACCAACCGCCGAAGTCTGATCACTCTTCACCACGACAATGCGAGCTCTCACACATCGGCTCAAATAACTGCATTTTTGAACACTTAAAACATCGATTTGATGAGTCATCCGCCGTATAGCCCTGACTTGGCACCGAATGACTTCTTTTTATTCCCGTACGTCAAAAATAAAATGAGAGATCAACGTTTTTCGACACCTAAATAGCCGGTTGATGCGTTCAGAATGCATGTTTTGGAGATACCGTAATCAGAGTGGCAAAAGTGCTTCCACAATTGGTTCAAACGCATGCAAAAGTGTATAGATCTTAATGGGGAATATTTTGAAAAACAATAAAGCTATTTTCGATGAATGATATTTGGTTTTGTTATCTAATCCCGAAATATAAAAGGCAACCGTCGTATGTTTGAAATACACGGTGCTGTATCTTTTTTTCTTGTTTGTACTTTTTTATATATTTTTCGTATTTTTGTTATTTTTTTGTATATACTCTGTCTTTTTAAATGTCTTAAAACTTCGTTAACCTATAAAGTTTGCTCTATCGACTCAACTACCCCGTCTATGTTTCGGAAATTAACGGCATCGAATGCTGGTTCTGGTGCAACCACCAGTAGAAATGTCGTTCTTTGCCTGATACTGCTCTATAGCGGGCAGAAATCGCTCTACTGAACCGTAGGAGATTCTCGTGGCTGCGAGCGACGTCCGGCTCGTATTGCAGTTGCCTTTCTACTGTTCGCGCGCGACATGGAAGATCATAGGGCAGTCTTCCCTATCTTGCATCAGGCCTTTCGCATCCAGATAAAGGAAAGCTTCAGGTGGAATAAAGCCATTAAGGCGGACCTTTTAATGGTATATTCCATTTGGGTAGTAAGCCACAAAGATCAGGCTGTTAGCGGACGCCATGGCTCGAGCAGTGTGACTCCGAATCAACTTAATAATAAAGTTATCTATCTTTATTAGGTGTGCCTAGCGGAACAGGACCTCGTTGAGGTAGAATTTCTAGCAGAAATTGTTATGAAACATCAGAGTTGCGGATCAGTTGTAAGAATCCGAGTTACATCACTGCACAAACGGACAGGAGCTTAGCTTCTTCTGTAATAACTCTCTTTATGCGTTTTATTGAATTCTAACGTGTATAAGCGACTTGTAGTTTATTACCAACTGACTTCCCCATTTAAGATTTCAGAAGATTTTGATTGCCAACTCTTAGTATATTCATCAAAACCGCCCATGAAGCGTCATGTAATACTGAAATTTGTGGTACTTGTCAGGTCTGTTTTTTTTTCAAGTGACTAAGTGAATAGGTAAGAATACAACATCCTAAATATTTAAAGAAATATTGTGTCACCGAGGTTGTTAACCTAGAGCTGATGATGATTTTACAATTAATTTACGCATATCATGATTTCGAAGAGTTGAAAATATTCTCAATTGGGAAATGCGTCCATTAATTGACCATTCAGTGAGTGGGATTGGTGATAGACGTCTTCACAACGTCGTCTATGTTTGGGGGCCAGTGCTGATAGTCTCCGATTTACTTGCACCAACCTGGAAACAGAACAAAGATTTAAAAGTTTAGATGCCTCACCAATTTTCAGCCTGTTTCACTGAGTGCTGACCTATTCCTCAGATAGAAAAGAAAAGACAAATATTTAAGCAAAACCAAAGTAATAAAATGAAAAATGTTCAAAAATATACTTTGCTGTTAGCATTGTTTATGTTTCTATTAATATTAGAAAAGGGGTTTCGTCTTAATGATTGAAGACGATTATAGTCAATATCCGACAGGCTCAGAAACATAATTCGGCAGTATAAAACAATAGCAACACCGGTTGTACAGATACCCGACATACAAGTAAACCCGGCCATATATGGAAGGAAGAAAAGCGTCAGTCTGTCACCACCTAGAGAACACACTATTGAGGAATATAGAACGTAAGAGGTTGATAATTTTATAATTAAGTATACGCATTTTAATAATTAGAATTTAGATTTAGAATTTAAAAAGAATTTAAATATTAACGTGCTAACGTCTCAGTTTGTAAGCAGCGCGCTGAAGGCCCAACATTTCGACAGGATAAGTTTTTTTAAACAAAACTTAAATCTACCTTAAAAGATAGGCATAAACGTCTAGTGGCAAAAGACCAAGAAAGTGTGAACTCAGGCAGCGAAACTTGCTGCGTTTCAACGTAATTCACACGTTGAATAAAGTAGACATGATTTGATTCACAATAAACAGAAAAATAGGTAAATCCGTTAATTTTAACATTTCTTCTAGCGTTTCATTTCCACAAGGAATTCAACTAGGAAAATCCAATTTCATAAAAGAATGAGGTTATTCACTTGAAACGAATTTTGTTCTTTTGCACATATAGAAACAAGATCTCACGTCCATTTCACACAAATTGCTCTCATATTCCCCCTTAAAGACTTGACCCTTTTTTTAATCGTTTCTAATACACATTGAAAACTGCTTCAATTTTGTATATATCTTACTTTAATTACAGAGGTTCTTCCCCGACAAATCAAAACAATATCACAATCAGTAGGCTTATTTCAAATTTAAAGTTAACAGTTATATACAAATATTAAAAGAATCTGTATCATCACAGACAACAACCAAACAGTATTTGCGAACATACCCGCAATCCAATTCAATCGGCGAATCAGCATAAAAACAAAATCCAATTCGCCCGACCACACGGCGAACGAACGAAAGTGAGAAGAGACAACATAAAAGACGACAGAAAGACTGAGTGAGCAACCCGAACCCGTACCCGATCAGCCGCGGCCAGCCAGCAGCAGCAGCCAGCCAGCCAGCACAATAGTGAGCGAAAAGCAAACGAAAACGGCACAAAGTGAAAATCTCTCAAACGTGAACCAGCGACTGGCGACGACGACAAAACACAAAATCCCCCAAAAATAAAAAAAAAGATAATTTTTAGAACCACTCTCGAAGGTGTATAGAAATCGAAACACGAATTTAATTCACACACAAAGAGGAATACAAAACCCGTGTACCACAAAAGGCAACAATATGGCGGAGGAAGTTCTTTTAAAAAATCCATCGTCCCTTTACAAAAAGTGCTTGCAGTGTTTTGTGTCGAATCTGAATTATAGTGTGGCCAATATGAATCGGGTTAATCAACTTCGCTACTTGCCTCCGGTCGTGCTTAAGGATATCTACGCCAAGGTGAGTCTCCATTCTCTCTGCAAAAGGGCACACACCACTTGTGTATGTGGAAAAAATCAATTCGTGTGCAGTAGCTGAAGGAATATCCGTTCTATTGAAAGTGTCGTCCACCTCTTGTTTTTTTTGTTGAACCCGTTCCACCACCCCGACTCGATATTTTTTTAACACACCCACATGACGATGGTCAGGTTCTTCTCAAGCGTGCTACTGTCTCTTTGTGTGTTGTGTTCGCTGCTACCCCCGCTCCTGTGGAGCTAATCAGACTGTTCTTAGTGCACATTACCGAAGCATAAAAGTGAATGCAAAATAACAACACACCTGAGAATACGCGACTTTTGACAGCATCATGCAGCGCAATCAGCTGGCGGTGGTGTTGGTTTCTGGTCTTGCGGTGTGATGGTGATGGTTTTGCTTTGTGTGGAGGACAGTGATGATGAAATTTTCACTTTTACTTCGAGTATGTCATTGTTTTTGCTTTCCTCTCTATTTTTTCCCCCTATTTATTTCTCCTTTTCGCCTGCGTCTATTGATGACGAAGATTCCATTTGTAAATCGATGTTGGGACGGCGACGTGCCTCTGGTGGAGTTACTTCACGTCCTGGCAGCGGTCCAAGAAAATCATAGAAACTAGACAAATGTACCTTTCAGTTTGAAAAAAGTATAAATTCCCTCTAAGGGAAAAGACCTTCAAAAAGTCAACCATTGATTGAAAAACACGCAGAGCCCGATTATGGCAGATTTTCCAACGTCTCAGGGTTCAAATTCAGTGTGCCTCGCGATATTCAGCCTCCCGTCGAGTGTGTGTGTAGTTTTTGTTTTCTCATTTCTATGCGTATTGATTTGCCTTTAGTATTCCAATCAAAGCTAGTGAATGGGTCAATTAAAGCTACTGGTGCTCGGATCGTCGTCGGTAGCTAGGGCGCATTGTCTGCGTCAATAGACCACTACGCACACGGGATATGCATACAATGGAGGCGAGGAATGTTTTCTTAATCATTGCTTTCCTTGTTATCAGTCTCGTTGGCCGTTTAGAAAACAACATGCATCCATTCAAGCTTCAGGGACACCTAGCGACTGTGAAACATTTACATATATTGTGAATTGATGAGATTTTTGAGTTGTTGCTGTCGCCCCAGTGCACAGATTTGGTTTCCCATGTAAAGTGATTGAAACACTTCAAGTTTCATATGCGCGCACCGTAAGGTTTCTCAGATGAAAGATAATTGGAAGTTGAATGACGTGATTTGTTGTGGGTGTGGTAATTAATTTTAGTCACAACTGGTGTGAATAGCATTCTCCATTTGTCAGTTACACGTTCTACTGGTTCACAACAAAAGAAAACTTGATTCAATTTGAGGTTATGACGATCAACCACGTCCACAGAGAGCCTCTTCAAATTCGTTTTCATTTCTTTTTTTTTTCGAGACTTCAATGTATCACGACAGGTTGTTGGGAGCACTGACCTATACCAAGGGTCTCTAGTCGATGTTTCAACAAGAAGTGTGGATTCCTGGAAAAAGGGTTGCCCTCCAATTATGTTTTCTGCGAAAATGAAGTTTAAGAGGAGATGTTCCCTTTTGTTGGCACAGGTCGGGATGAGAATTGGTGATTTGATTTCGATATTTATTTCCGGCTCGTGGTTAAATGTGTGTGCATTACAGACAGGAAGAATTTGGCTATAGCCGGCCATTATATCGCATATTTGCGAACTCACCATATACGCCCAACTCAACCAGAGTTTTCTTTTCGTGAAACACGCACATTTATGGCTGCAGCTGTTATAATTCGTCGGAGGTATCGCGGAAGTATTTTTTCGACGATCACGTTTTATACCTCATCGCCATGTATGATGCACTAGCCAAACAAGATTCCATTCATTTCGTGCACATGCTATGGCGGTCGCATTAATTTTCCAGATTTCCAAAGAATTTCGACACTTCGGTTCGCCGGTCGTCGTGAATCTTATTCAGAATCGAAACAAATTAAAAATTGATGCAATTCTTTGCATCAACTGATGACCCGGCAAACCGACTGATTCATCGTCAGTCATTGCCAGTCCAAAGTCAACGTCAGACTGTAATTTACGTTTAATTGACTCGTCTGCCGTCGTCATAAATTAAGTTCGACGGAAGTTGAAAGAATTTATCGTTTGCCGATGCGAAATCCATTGCGAACCCCCAAGTGATGGGTTTGCCGGCACGTAGGCATTGTCGTACGTATGACAATCAGCGCCATGAACAACAAACTCGCAGAAAAATGAGAGATTTCTCATGAATTTTTCAATCTGTTTGCTTGTACTGTACAGTGGGGGTCTGGAAATTCTTTTGGTGTTGTTTCTCATGCGGCGGTGTTGTCTGTGATTCAATTAAAAATTCCCCTTAAAAACATTGTTGCCTCGTATGGGTGCTCTGTTTTAACACATCTTATGGCAGAGTTCATGAGTGCAGTGAAGTTGTACTGCAGTGACTTATTTTTAATGGGAATCCATACGTTCTTTTGAAGAACACAATGTTTTGAGGATTCGTAATTAAATTATGTCATATATTTCATTAAATTGTTTTCGAGTAGTAGTCACTGCCTCTCTATTTAATCGAACTCAAAAACCCTAAGCCGTGATAATGCTTTCCTGTCACTATATTTTTTAATTAAAAGGCATTGGGTTTCGGAAGCAAACAATATAATCCTATAATCCTATTGATAAACTAATTTACGTCCAAACCACAAATCCATCTAAAGGTGAAAACTAAGCACGTCAGAAACACTCATAAACTTCAAATTAACTCATTACAGACTTCGATGTTTCTCTTATCTTAAGACTGGCACGGAAACTTTCTAGTGCCCTTGCGCAAGTAGCAAAAGTTTACACTGCGTGAGTACAGTGATTATCTGCTTACTTACTCGAAGCTTATCGATTAACTGTTGAATGTATAACCATGACTATGACATTTTCATTAGTTTCAAATTGAATCGTGGGTGTGATAAGTTTGTATGTTGTTTCTTGAACTGTTAACCTCATACAGGCAGTTGTGAATCAAAACAATGGAAAAATTTTTAAACAGATGTTGAAAATGCGTGCCGGCGATCTTCATACATCCGACTGAGTGTTCCTTTAGTGATTATCTTACACACTAAGATTTCATCCTTACAACCTTCATTATTCCCTTCTGGTCAGAAAAGTGCAGTTTTTACGTTCTAGTTGATGCTTTTAATTTAGGCTTTGTACAATGTCTCCAAGTCGAGAAATTGCACGTCCTGTTTTTTTAATTTTAGGCTTACATGGACAATTGAGGGGCATAAGCTCTGAATCTGAAATCTGAAGCTGAATCACTTCAATAAGCGCTTTTTTCTTTAAGCGGCGCTACAGTCCGACCAGAGACTCAATCAATATGCCTCTGCCGCCAGAATTATCCTTCGCCAGTTGACCCAGTTGCGAAGTTCAAGTTAGTTGAAGTCCTATTCTACTTGTGCTCGTCATGTTGCGTTGTCCCCATGGCTCAAATTCGAAGACTTTCCAACGCTACTGCGTTGTAACAGAAGACGCATAGACAGGCATATGCCGCCGGACAACCCATAAAGTTTTTCGTTAAATATTTTTCTTTATGTGTCGCATGCAGAATGTTTCTCTCGAGAAGACGAAAACTTTCAACAGTCGCGCCAACAATTATTATTAAATTAAAAAGAAAAGACGGAGTAAACTCGCAGCGGGTGTGTTGCTTCTTCATGACAACGCTCCTGTTCACCCGGCGCGAGTATCCAAGCCTGCTGCGCGAGATTGTGGTTTCGAAGAAATCCAACACCCTCCATATAGTCCAGACGTTGCTCCTAGTGATTATTTCCTGTTTCCGTATTTGATAAAATGTCTTCGTGGAAAAAGATTTTCGGATGATGAAGAGCTCAAGTCGTCAATAAATGGGTATTTTGCAGAGAAGGAGGAAATTTATTTTTTTGAGGGCTTAAGAAAGCTTATCTCAAGATGTAACAAATGCATTGATGTTAGGGCAGATTACATTGAAAAATAAAAACAATTTAAATTGAAGTCTAAGATTTCGTTCTGTAAATCAGGACTAGGTTGACAAAGCCGTCATACAAAAGTACAAAGATACTCAGTTGCCACTTGACCACAAAGAAGCAGCGATTGGCGAGCGTGATTTTGTGAATGTTTGAGGTACTAATGTTGATTTAGTCGAGTAAGATGATGTCCCTGATTGTCTAGTGTCTTTGTCCAAGACGCCGAAAATGTGTATCCCTTTCTGTCGACAGTATGTACTTAATTTGCTCCTATTCACTCCAGTCCCATTTAAGTCGCGTCCGCTTTAATGTGAGCAGGCGCCTCATCGACGACTTACTGTGTTCAACAACTTCAACAGTACCTGAGTGAAATGTTTGGAAGGCGTTTGGAATATTTTGTATCTAGCGTTGTCCCAAGAGCTGTGGAAGTTGGAAAACGACATCGTATGGCAAGTAGTCGTTCAGTCTGGAGGACTTGTCTTCCACCAATGGCTTGAGTTTACCGATTAAGATCATTCTTCCCTTATTGGCTGGATGAAGATCGGCACCGGCTTTTTCGTTTGTAAATTAAATCGAATTCGAAGACTCTTGAGGCGGAAGGTGATTTACATTGATTGATTAATTGCTGCTACAGTCCACAGGGGGACAAGGGACTAGCTTGCTCATCAGCTACTCGTGTTGTACGCACTACTGTTCTCTCACGAGTAGAAGGGACCTACAGTTTTTTGTCGGTTCCGAAAGGCAAAGTTTTCAAGAAGCTTTTTCTTAGAGGGTTATTACTCCTTGAGTGTTGTCAACAGCTCGAAGGGATGGTGCCGTGAAAAGTTCGGGGTATTCAACCGAGAATCGAACCTGGACATTGGGCCTAATAGTGTCGCACTCTACCTACTACACCACGGCGGCCACGATGCTTTACATAAATAATAAATAGTTCGTATGACGCATGCTTTTACAGTTTATTGTCGTCATATCTTCTGTTCCAGACAAAGAGACTAGAGGCTTCCTCCAACACTTTCAGTACCCTTTGTCGCTGTTTCATGAACAAAAGTGACGACTGGTTGCGTTCTTTGAAAATAGTTTAGTTTTTTAAGAGATGAATCTGTTCGTGCTTTTTGTGGCAGCGATTGTCAAGAGTAAACTTAAGAACCAGCCCACAAGGGAACAAGACCTTTGTTCATCTACTTCTCCTTTTTAATGTGCTCCTGTTTTCTAATGGGAAGACGCGTGCCGAAATTTTTGGTCCTCTTTTCAGACAGTAACGTCAGCTATTATGACGAGGTGGCGTCTTGAAAAAAGGTGAGGTGCTAGGATCAGAATCCGAATATTTTAACCGAAAAGAACGATAAAACATTGAATGCTTATTACAGGATGTATTTTATCCACCATATTTTTTTTTTTTTTTGTGGAGGTTGGGCACAACTTACCTGGAGCGCTTAGACTCGAAAACTGGTCCATTGTACCACTGGGCATCCACCAACACCAAGATTTATAATTACTTCGGGAGGGCTGCAATGAAGGAATAAAAGGAATGAACTATGCCGCGACAGTGATCGTTCTTCTTCAATCCGACACACTTGGATCTGCAAGCTGCTTCATATCATATGTCAGTACCAAGTATTTCGTGTGAAGTGGATTTTTTACTTGTGATCGTTTTACGGTTAAAATCTAATTCCAATGTTTTCTTACCGCTATATGACGATTGTGAGCATGATTTGAATAACCTCTTCTAAAGTAATGTCTAGAGCGTGTCGGTGATCTTCATTACTAATAATAATTGAATGGCAGGACAGTTCACAGGGAGCTTGCTCATCAACTACACGTGTTGTGCGGGCTACTGTTTTTCCACTAGTAGAAGGGACGTACAGTTTTTATCGACTCCCAGTGGCGAAGTTTTAAGTAGTTTTTTCTTTGGTAGTTATTACTCTTTGAGTGTTGTCAAAAGCTCGAAAGAGGTGGTGCTGTGAAAAATTGTTGATGTTCAGCCGGGAATCCAACCTAAACCTTCTGCGTGTGAGCCACTATGCAACGGCGGCCAAGACGATCTTCATTCGTTTTCCTTTTTATACTAACTTTGTTCCTTTAGACGCAATGCGAAATAGAAAAGTTTTACTAACAATAAGTTCCGGGACACATAGGGGGCGCCAATAACAAAAGATTGATATTAAATTAATAATTTTTGTAAGTGGTGCCTCCCATATGTCTCGTGACTTATTGAGTGGTCTGTTACGTTTATTATCGAATGGAGTCTCCTGTCCGTCTAAGCAGATAAGTCTACGAATGTAAAAGTCATTCAAAGTTTGATGATCATAACTAATAGGAAACGTACGTACGCCTCCCATTTTTGAATAAAGTCATATGATTCCATGCAGTGTTCGAGAAGCTATTAAAAGAAATTCAATGTTCACATTTTTCAGTATTCTTAAATTCAATCACTTTATAAAGATTATATTTTTTGCTTCTGTTAGATTTTATTCCACTTCCACGCTCTTCTATCTTCCAACACTTCCTTGGGACTATCATGTAAAAAACTGTCCTTAGTAAATATTCAAAAACACAGCAGCCGGACATTTTTAAATCATGAAGTGAAACTTATTCTCCATCACACCGTTCCGTCTTTTCAAAAGTAAACGTGTGTAACCGCATGCGAAAGCCCCAGCACCTTTCGGAACTGCCAAAGTGATGCAATCGCAAAGTGGTTCACGCCATATGTTGAAAACTCCCCTGTTCCCTGATCTTTTCATCATTTTTCTCACACATCGCCAGCGTACGCCTCTACTTCCTTCCTCAGGCGGCAGATGTGCGATACGCTTCAAAAATAAACATTCCCCCACCTAATCGCCGAACTTTTTGTTTGCTTTAAATTTTGTATTAACATTCAAACGGAACCCGTTTCAGATGGGCTGCAATATTGCATCGTTCCGCTTGGGTTTCATCAGAATGGAACGCCCATTACATACCAATTAACATCGAGACGTGAACAGCACCAATTCGCCGATTCAATAATCGGTTTTCAAAATTCACGAACTTTCTTCCCACCCAACACACGAGCGCAGCTAGCTTCCAATGTACAGCGCGGGTGATTGTCAAAAATTGTTATTGCTTTAGTTCGCCGCTAAACTAATTAGTTTACCATTGCACGCCATAAATGGGATATAAATAAACGCCGCGCAGCGCACACAAGTGCCGTAATTATTTTTGGTGGTGTTCCGAAGCAAGTTGCGCTGTGCGCCGAGCACATGATAGCTTCCCCAGCGGAGGGCGGTGTTTTTCTTTTGCGCGTCTCTTATTAATTACCAGATGCACTGTGCTCGTGCACTCATTCTGAAATCACACCGCTGACGGCTGACGATCAAGAGGTGCGAACTCAAATCGATGAGCGGGGCGAGCGTGTGAACGTGTGGGACTGGGAACATTTGTATGAAAATAATACATCTTGTTGTGGTGATTTCTAGGCAGCGGCTGCCTGGCTAATCGGGAATGTTTGTATTCGTTGAGAAGTCAAAGCACTAGCGCAGATAAGAAAATGCAAAGACTGCTAGCGAGGGCACTGATAGGGAATGAGAATGGGACAAAGTGGAAAAGATAGCTGAGCTTAATCGGGGGATTTACTGAAGCGCAGAGATTTTTGAAAATATTGTTTTCCTTCTTCGTTAGAACTGGCATTGCTAAGTGGATATTTTGATGAAGGATACAGTATGGCCGCCGTGGCGTAGTGGGTAGAGTGCGACGCTCACACGCCGAAGGGTGTAGGTTCGATTCCCAGTTCAACACCAATTTTTCGAACTTTTCACGGCACCACCTCTTTCGAACTGCTGACAACACTCAAAGAGTAATAACTGTCTAAGAAAGCTTCTTAATTTCGCCGTTCGGAGCCAACAAAAAACTGTAGGTCTTTTCTACTCGTGAGAGAGCAGTAGCGCGCACAACACGAGTAGTTGATGAGCAAGCTAGGCACTGGTCCCCCTGTGGACTGTTGCGCCAACAATTATTATACAGTATTTAAAAATAATGTGAATACCATTTCAACGTGAAAGTCCTAGCGATTACTGGTCTATTATCCGTATCAACTCTAAGTATGCTGCTAGCTTATAAGAAGAAACGAGTTCTAGTCTTTGGCAGAAGCCCAAAAAAAATTTTATGCAACCGGATATACTTTGTTCATTTGAAGGGAAGATGTATGCGCGAATGTTGATTACAAAAACAGATTCACCCTTCTACTGCACTAGGAAATGTGGAAACGACTAAAGGCTCTGGTACATTGAATACTTTACATGCGTAGCGTCAAAGTATCCGTTGACGTTGAAGTACCTGAAGGAAGGGAATAACACAAGAAATATTTCAACGCACAATTGATTTCATTGACAGTAGCTTCAAATTCAATTTGTTTTGTTTATTAGAGTTGCGCAGACGGTTCCTTTGCCGGACCGAACATGGAACGGTTCCTTTATGGAAAGGAACTAGTTCCGAGGAACTATTTAGTTCCGAACGCCTATATAGATCCAGTTCTTCGACACTACCTGGTTAAAAAAAAAACTTTGGGGTATAGGTAATACCTTTTAAGAAAGTGAACACTTTGTTAATGTTCTTAAAATAAATCTCCAGAAACTACTTCTACTACTACATAAATGTTATATTCGTGCTCACCAAGTTTCCTCTACCTCTACAATTGAAACAATGTTTTACATTTTAAAGAACGTTTATATACACGAACAAGATTTGAGCATTTATCTAGCAACAAAACAATCAAATCAAAACAAATTTAAAATGTTTCATGAAATGTCAACAAAACAAAGTGGGCAACATGTTAGCTGAAACAACATTCAGAACTACCGCAGTAGATATAGTTCCAGGACCGGTGTAGCTCCCGGACCTATATAGTTCCAGGACCGATGTAGTTTACGGACATATAGTGTCGGACATAGTTCCGGAACTACTTAACACTGGTTACATGGCCATGTAACTATGCACTAATAGGTCCATTATCATGTTCAGGCTCAAACACGTATTAGTCTCTGGAACAATAATGTAAGGAGGAGAAGGAATATGTTGAAAGTATTATCTTTTCTCTCTCTTCTTTTCGCACCGCAATGTACAGTGTTTGGCGTAAAGTTGATGGTGTACATCTTACAAAGAAGTCAAAGAAGTACACAAGAAACTACAAAATTTGCGACTGATACTTGTGTCTGAAATATATTTTTTGCGTTACGTGACGTTTCAATTCACACATTTGCGATGTATTCGTAATGTTTGAGCTATCGAACATGTCGGAACTATCGGACATGTTTAGGTGGAATATGTGAAACTGTCGGAACTAGTTCCGACGGTGAAACTAGGCCCAGGAACTATGTACCAGGTATACCGGTATGAAATGAGCATTTTTTTTTTTTAAATAAAACATTAATTATGAATGGGAAAGTAAAAACATTTTATTCAAATTATTGGCCATTGTTTTCTACAAATTTTGACCACCTTTCTGGCAATTTGTGAATACCACGCCAATAAAATTGTTCGTCTTTTAAAGCAAACCAATCAGACACCCAATTTTCGACCTCCTCGTACGAATCAAAGTGCTGCTCAGCCAATGCGTGTCACATCGATGAAAACAAATCGTAGTCGGAAGGACCCAAGTCTGGTGAATACGGCGGGTGGGGTAGCTGCTCCCAGCCAAGTGTTTTGATTGTATCCTGTACCGGTTTTGCTTTGTGTGCAGGTGCATTGTCATGGGGCAAAATTACCTTGCCGTGTCTTCTGGCCCATTTTGGTTGTTTCTCGATCAATGCATGGTTCAAATTGATCATTTGTTGTCAGTAGCGATCAGTATTAACGGTTTCACCAGGTTTTAGGAGCTCGTGGTACAGCACACCTTTCTGGTCCCACCAAACATACAGCATTGTCTTCTTGCCGAATCGACCTCTTTTTGCAGTCGATGTTGATGGTTGTCCCAGATTAACCCATGATTTTTTCCATTTAGAATTCTTAAAATAAATCCATTTTTCATCGCCAGTAATAATCCAATGCAAAACCGATTGTCTTTCGTCTATGAAGCAAAATTTAACCAGTGCTTTTACGGTTTTTTCGGTCTTTCATTCCATTTTCCATATTTTTGGATCTTTCCAATAGCTTTTAAATGGTCAGAAATTGTTTGTTGTGCAACATTTAACATTGCTGCCATTTGCTTTTGACTCAAAGTGTCATCTCCATCCAATATCGTTTGCAATTCGGCGTTTTCAAACTTTTTTGGTGGTCTTCCATGTTCTTCATTTCTTACATCAAAATCATTATTTTTGAACCGTTGAAACCATCGTTTGCATGTTGCTTCTGATAGAGCATGGTCACCATATGCGACTCTGCAGCACTTTTCTTCAAATGAAAACAAAAAATGAATGCTTTCCGCAAATCATCACTTTCTGGTACAAAATTCGACATTTTAACACGATGAAAAACTATGGTGTTGTCTGTTCAATGACTTGATGTATACTAAATATTTTTCACAGATGTCATAGCAAACAAACAGAAAAAAAAAAATAAGGACTCGTTCACAACAAATGCTCCCTATCTATCACTTCATACCGATATGCCTGGTAGGTCCGGAACTACACAACTCTATTGTTTATACTGAAGAGTGGTCTGATATTTATTTTGCAAAAATGCCTCCAGACGAGATACTGGATTTATTAATGTGGTCGATGATAATGCTCGAACTTAAAGAATATATTAATACAAAAAAAGCAACCGTCAATTTTGGGTCCGGACTTAAACTTTAATTCACAGCTGAACACCTTAAATTTTTCACGGCACCATCTCTTTCGAGCTGTTGACAACAACAAAGAGAATAACTGTCTAAGAAAGCTTCTCAAACTTCGCCGTTCGGAGTCGGCAAAAAACTGTAGGGCCCTTCTACTCGTAAGAGAACAGTAGCGCGCACAACACAAGCAAGCTAGGCCCTGATCCCCGTGTGGACTTTCGCGCCAACAATTATTATTATTACTTAAACTTTGAGAAACTATACAATAACGATTCAGAACAATTTTTCACAGCTGTGAGAATGAAAACAGAAATCTTTGATTTACTGTTCAATTTGGTGAGTTAAGATTTTACAAAACATTCAAACGTTAACTTAAAATTCAAAAAAATTCTTTTGAAATGTCATGTGTTGCCTGTCAACGCAGACGGAGAGAGGAAAGTTAAAAGTTGAGCAAACACATCCGACGCGTGAGCGGTAGCGTTGGTCTATGTGCCTTCTCCCATAAGAACACATGTATTTTATGTATCTGTCAAAGTATTGCTGACGTTGACGCTTGTAAAGTATTCTTTATGCCTTAAGCTGGTCTCCACTAATAAGTCTACGAATTTAAGAAAAAATTCAGGAACTCCTTGGATGGTGGTGGTGGTGATGGGAAGTCGCCATCACAAATTGTTTCTTGTTGAAAAGAAAAAAGGAGAACTTCTCTGTAGTGCAAAGGATCTTATAAAAATGAATGCACAGACGGGTGATGAGAATGTGGTGCATCACTAACTCATATGCCTAAGTTTCAGATTGAAAGTAAAAATTTAGTATTGACAACAAGGATTTTTGGGTTGGCGGTGCAGTGCGCGCTTTACTTAGCCTGTCCCTCAAACTAACAGTCCCAGTTCCGTCGAAGAAGCGATTGAAGTTCCGACGGCGCATGATTTCATTGCCCCGGGCTTGGACTCGAAGACTACGAGCCGAGGCATGAATACCTTTTTCATGACGCAGTTATGTCAATCATGTTCAGTGTGTTAGTTTAGCGGCCAACGTCGCTAATAGAATCTATCCGTTGTATTATCTTCTCTTATAAACTTCTTATTTGCAAACAAGACCGACGACACTCCAAAAGGATCACGCAACCCTTTGTCCGCATTCCATATTGGACATGCCTTTGCTCCAAACAGAAGGACTGGGACTGGAACGGTGAAGATAATTTCTTTTCTTAAGTTGAAATTAACCTTTGAGTTGTCTCCAAATCAAGCCATATCCATGTCTTTGTCTATCTCCGTGACGATGACATTCCGGAGGTTGAAGAGAATTCGCGGAATGGAAACGGTTTCCCCCATTCAGTTTTTCATGCAGATGTGGATGCACAACAGCTGCACAAGGGATGTCCGTTCTATTTTCTTCCATTTGAGTATCACACACGAAAACTAGCAAACATCTATGTTTAGATGTGGCCAGTGTGGCGAAATAAAAAGTAAAGTTCGACACTCACACGCGGAAGGTTTCAGGTTTGCTTTTCCGGCTGAACACTTCTTAATTCTTGCGGCACGACATAGTTCGAGCAGCTGCCAAAGATGAATAAATCCTCAAATTCCGCCAAAACTGTTGGTCCCTTCTGCTCGTGGGGGAACTGCACGTACGCACAAGTTGTTGCTGAGGAAGCTATGCCCTGGTGCCCTTTTGGACTGTTGCGCCATCCAATCTAATACACATTTAAAGTTGATGTCTCAGAGCACGCACATCGCCGATGGTCCGTGCCTGTTTCAAAAAACCACACTTACGCGATAATTGTGATAAAATCTCACTCAGCTCACTGTATGAAGTTGAGCTCTATTGTGAAATCAAATGACTAATGATAATTCTTCAGAATTAAATAAATCTGGTTTATAAAGAGGAGATGAACTGAAGAGTGACTGTGACTTGTAAAACCGACACAGTTGACGTGAATGAAAGTGAGCGCGTTTGAAAATGACAAAAACACGTTTCTGCTGGTGCTTCTGAACTCCATATGGATGTCCTGGTTGCCAGACAGGAAGACTAAAGACCATATTTCTTCACCTTTCGATAAGGGACAAGTCAGAATTGAATCGTGCAACTGATTAAATAAGTTGTGGAAATTTGAACAAAATGGAGCTACTTGTGTCACGAAAATGCCATAAATATTGACAGCCGGAGGTTATTGGAACGTTCAATGGCGACTACCCAAAGACCGCACTGTGTGGTGGATATCTGGTGTTTGCGAATGATTGACAAAAGGTTATTCTTAGATAATCTGTAAAATTAATTGCATTTAACTGAATGGCAGCCCAAGCTTTGTGGGGTAGAGAGACATTATTTAATCGCATGTTCAATGAAAAGTTAGCAAAGACTTGGATCATTCTTGGTTAATTTATCTTTTCTTTTTTTAGAAGGAAAAAACATAAAAAAGTATGGGTCCGCAGGATTTTGAAAATTGTAAAGTGTATGAGGGAAGTTGTACCTAGCTTGCTCATCAACTACTCGTGTTGTGCGCGCTAATGTTCTCTTACGAGCAGAAGGGACCCAAAGTTTTTTGCCGACTCCGAACGTCAAAGTTTGAGAAGCTTTTTCTTAGACAGTTAATACTCTTTGAATGATTTTCGCCGTTCGGAGTCGGCAAAAACCGTAGGTCCCATCTACTCGTGAGAGAATGGTAGCGCGCAGAACATGAGTAGTTGATGAGGAAGCTAGGCCCTGGTACCTTGTGGACTGTCGAGCCATACAATTATTATTAAAATCAACACTCCTATAGGAATCCTCAATTTCAATTGACTTTCAACTTTAAAACTATAATTTGCAAACTTTGTTGAATTTGTTGGGAAAGGCAAAGCACAGTCAATAAGGCGTTCAAAAACGATTAAAACGATTCGCTCAAAGACCGTGTCGGCAAAATATTTTGTAATTTTCAACCGCTTGATCAAGTTGCACTTGTAAAACTTGGGATTTTAACAACTAAATATTAGAAAAAGAGCGTTTGGGAATAAAATGCGAAACGTCGTTAGATACCTTGAGCTTTTGTAAGAAATCACTGATGCATAGGAGTAACACGATTTTCGAATATTTTGTGCAAGCGCAGCATATTTCGAAGTGTTGATGGGCTATGAAGTCTGTTAAGCATGTGAACGAAATGTGGAAGTTGTAAATCGATTTGTGCATAAACAAATCCTTTTTGGAAATCTACATGCTTTGAATTATAAAATCAAGCCAGTGAAAACACGCTGAACATTATGAGACCGTGTTAATACTACCTACAGTTAGCTCCAGCTTGGTTGATATTAAATTGTACATAATTTATTTTACTCATCCTGCAATGCATTCCATACAGCGACTATGTTGACAGAATCATTTGGTAGGATTCAACTCATTACGATTGAAATTTCTTCACAATTTTGAAAAACTTTTTATTTTCAATTACCTTCAAGGATTTTATTCTTATTTATTTGACATTGTCGGAAATGTCAGAAAAAATGTTGTACCTAATCGGAAACCCCTCATGCAGTAAATTTACTTATTCAATGCCACGGTTGAAGAAACCTTGTCGATTGTGCTTCTAACGACTCAACCGTCATAGATAATTTAGACCGATATTGTCAATGCCAGTAGGTCCTTTCGTCATTCTGTATTTAACTGTCAATTACCTGCCATTGTTGTTCAAATATGCGCTACACCCATTTCTAGCCGATAGTGACACCGAAGTGTAATTTAATAAAACACTACCTCCCTGACTGACGAAAACTGAATTTGTAATGGAAGGTACTCGTTGAAATGAAGCGGGCGTGTCAAATGTTCGTCGATGTTCACTTCTCCTTTCGTTCTCCTCTACGTTCATACACAAATAACAAAATTTCAAGCAAATGTTTTTAAGGTTCTGTAAAATAGGCAGACGGGCACATGGACATTTTTATAAAAATCAATTTTAATCTACTTCAAAAGTATATTTTCAACACCGAAAGATTAAGAAGAATTCTTTAATTCCAAAATTCGTCAAATTTATTAATTGCATTCAACTGAGTCTATGATAAAGTTCCTTACTGTACGAATGTCTGATAAGTGGTGGTATCACAAGTTTTATTTAGAAACCAGTAGCGATGATTGCAACTGGGAATAGTGGACAAAGTAAACACACAACAAAGTTGGAGTTGAGGTCAGTGAGACGAAAAATAAAACGGACCTAATTTGCAAGCGGACATTTTATTGCCGAATGAAACAGTGGGGCGAGGCAAAAAGTTGACTTGGGCATTGTGTCAGTTGTATTAAGTGTGTGACGCACACCGAGTGGTCCTCAGATAGCGTGCGGTGGTTTTGTTTGTTTCAAAACAAGCGCAAAAAAAAAAAAAATAAAACAATCTACACACTATGTGACGGATATGAACCTTGACCAAATTTCGTTTCTGTGGATTTTATGATTTTGAGTCTCATTACCTTGAGAAGAAAATTAACTTCGTCAGAATATCAGTGAACAATGCCCCAATTGCCACAGCCGCCATCAAAACCAAATGCTCCTGCATTAATAGCCGGTGATAAAATAAGCTACGACAGTCTTGCCTCGTACAGGATAAGTACTTTCTCTACATAAGAAAGCAGCCTTCTTGCTTCATGCCTAAACATAATATTAGCCTTGAAAGGTATACTTACAATGTCTTGCTTAGTATTTCACAGAGGTTCAATCGTTGTAACAAGGGCAAAAGGAACTCTGTCTATCCAGGCAAAGCAAAAGCCCCAATCAGTTCAAGAAAGCATGAAATAGTTCAGTGACGTTGTTCTTAGAACCCTAAACCGCAACCCAAAGTCAAGTTAAACAAACTTGAACATTTCTTTCTGACAAGGCAAGTGTCACTCAAATCGAGAACAATTCGTCTTCATAAAGAAACTAAAGCCCTCACCTAGATTAAGCAGATAGTCGACTGATTGTCAGTTATTGTCAACGGTGTCAATTACACGATGACAAAGCCGCATATCAGCAATCGCAAACCGAACAGATCGAATGTGTCAATCGATACAAAGCCCGTGATTTAGAAACCAATGGTGCTCACGCCGAGACCCCCACACCACTGCCCACGCCAGCTGTTGTGTACGAGTTGTTTATTTGAGTTTATATTTAAAAGCAAGAAGCTAATCGCATTTTTAAGCTTCTAAGTGACTCCATTAAATCAATTGCAAACACGACAGTCCGCCGAAAAGTGTGACGAAGAAAGAGTAAAAAACCGAGCAGCCAAGTGTTTGAATTTCTGAGACCTGGTTTTGTTGAGGGTACCGCGAGTAATTTAATCAATTGACAAGCAAATAATTGATTTATATGATTTGTGGGTAACTCAATCGTTTCTCGCTCGGCAACCGTTGATTGAAAATTAACATTTGATCGGGCGCTCGATGCCAATGGGTGTCAAATGCGGTGCGGTCGATGGTGTAAACCGACTTCATGACCTGGAGGTGTCTTGGGAAATGGTAGGTAGTACGCCTCGTGAATTGACCGGCAAATAGATGGCAACACCCCATCTATTTGCCGGTCAATTCACGTGGGAATATTTGTCTGTTGTTTTCTTCACCAAAATAGGAAATCCCATAAAATAAGAACAGAACTGTGTGAGATTACTTTGAGTTCAAGTGACAGACTCGACTTTTGCGATGACTGAGGGGCGGATTCGAAATTGTACTGTGCGTGTTTATTTTTTTTTTTACAAAGAGGGCGTTTGCGAAGAAACGCTCTCTGTCAATAAATCAGAACCTATGAACATGCTGAAGGTTATTCATTATTTGCGCTAATTGAACGTGATTTTTAATTTGCTTGTTTCAACAAATTACTCATTCACTAAAATTTGGAACCAGCGAAGCATGGCGAATAGAATGGAACGATTTTCAATAAACGGTCTTGTATCCTTTGTTAATGTATTAACGGTACTTAAGCTGTACTTTTAAACGGCAATTTACCGCTTTAAACATTTTAATTTTCTACGCACAGCAAAGAGGACTGCTTTGAAACAGTCAGGCATTTAATGTGATCCATGGGAGTGTTCCGAAAAATTTGCGACATAAGTTAAACTGTGAGGATCAGCATAAGAACTTAACGAACAAAAGAAAACCAAGCTTTATGAAAATGGGATTTTTGTGTACAATTTTCGTTTTGTTCGTTACATAAGTCGCTGTTACGCGGCCTTTTCTTAACGACGTCTAAAAAAAATACCTACATTTGTAGGAGAGGGCCCATCTTACTCCAATTTCAACCCAGAAAATGACTTTTAGGTATTGAAACAAAAAACAAATCTGAAAATTCAGTGTATGAGACATACAGTTCATATCCATCACAGAACAAATTAATTCTGAACACTGTGAAAAGTTGATATCCAATTGAAAGAACGCTTTTCTTTTCAGCATTTTTTGTTTTTAAAACCTGGTAATGAAAAGCTTTCACAATGCGGCATACGCAAGTCCTGAGATTTGCCTCTTTTCAGGTAGTCGTTGTGAATTTAAGATATCGGTTTCATATTGTTTTCGAACTTCCATATGTCTCTTAAGAATATGAAACTATCCTGACGAAGTCGGATGGAGAGACCTCTTTTTGACGTGTACTTGTGGATCCACATTTCGTTGACTGCCACGAAACAACCATTGCTTTGGAGAGTAATAAAGTCCCAAGTGAACATCTGCGGCGTTACTAAAAGCGGGCTGAGAAAGGCCTTAGTCATTTCGAGACATTTCGAACATGTTTGGTCCTGTTTGCGTTGAAGGCATTTAGAAAAGAAGATTTAACGACGAACTCTATGGACTGTACAGCGACATGCGCCTGGTCAAGCGTCTACGGATACAACGCTTAATATGGCTAGCTTATGTAGAGCGTATGGACACCACTGCTCTGGCTCAAAAAATCTTCGAATCTGAGCCATTGGGAAAACGCAACAGAGAACGGCTTAGGCACCTTAGCTTAGCCTTAGCCTTAGCGCACACAAGTGTAAAAAGACCTCAACCAACGTGGAGTGTGGAACTGGAGACAGCTGGCGAAAGATCGTTCCGGCTGGCATGTTGGTTGAGGCCGAGGTTCATCCCGGTCTGTAGCGAAGAAGATAGACCGATGTGGACCGCATCACTTGCACTTTCCTATTCAAAATATTTCAATTCCACGCAGGGTGCTTAGAATGTCCATCGTCATACTCAATTTGGCGGTCTGGCTAACACAATTTTTTCGCATAATCCTTCAGCTTTCAGTGCAACGTTAGACAAATTTTTCAATTGTCATTTTCGAAGGAATAGGGACGGTGTATACAGGTTCCAAACGATTTCTGATTTCGCTCCAGAATTGTGCTATCAACGACCGTTATTTTTAATTTGTGCAAACGCCCAATTCAATAAGTTGTTTGAATAAAACTACAATTCCGGATCGTCGGAGATTTTGACACAAGTGTTTTGTGACAATATTCTTCACGCGTTTTTAACGGCTTATATCACAAAAGCCCTTGCATTGCCAGCAACTGATATTACGGATAACATCTCGAAGCCGTCTATTGAGAATTTTGAAAATTTTTCAAAGGTCTTTTTAAATACATGCTCAATCAACTCACACATGCTCAATTAACTTCACAGTCAATTGCAATATCCAAAGGAGGATCCAACAACACAACAACTTCCAGCATTCCATATCGGCCCGAAAAACTTTGCCACCTAGCTGTAAATCGTATGGTTGAGTGTGTTTACAAACTTGGGCGAGTCACATGTTTTTAAACTTTATCTTTCTGGCATACTGATTAGCTTGGTTTTCGTGACGTAGGTCAGTCAAAAACATGATGTGTGCATGTACATGCACTCGTGTCGCTCAAAATGGTACATGCCGACTGTAATGTAGCAACCTCACCATCAGACACGAACGTTGAAGCTGTTTCAAAAATCGTGTTTTCTTGATTTTTGAAACAGCTTCAACGTTCGTGTCTGATGGTGAGGTTGCTACATTACAGTCGGCATGTACATGGTGCAACTTAAAAAATTCTAAACAAATCAGTTGAAAGAAGTGTTTACGACCTTGAAAAGTTGTGTCCGAGGAAAGTTATACGAAGGTTGCATTTTATATTTCGGGATTGGGCAACCCTCTATCGTATAGTTTGGCATTTCTAAGGTTATACGTACTCAGAACGTTTTGACATACGACAGGTATTTGTGTTGTTTAATAATAATAGTAATAATAATAATAAAAATAATAATAATTTTTGGCGCGACAGACCACAGGGGGACCAGGACCTAGCTTGCTCATCAACTACTCGTGTTATGTGCGCTAGTGTTCTCTCATGAGTACAAGCGTTCTACAGTTTTTTGCCGACTCCGCACGGCGAAGTTTGAGAAGCTTTCTTAGACAGTTATTACTCTTTGAGTGTTGTTAGCTTCTCGAAAGAGGTGATGCCGTGAAAAATTCGAGGTATTCAGCCGGGAGTCGAACCAATACCTTTCGGCGTGTGAGCTTCGCGCTCTACCAACTACACCACGGCGGCCACATTTGTGGTGTTTACAGTAAATTAAAAAATTCATCTCGCCCAAAAAATGTAATTAAATCGTTAAAATTTTGCGATTTTTTTTTTACAACTTTCGACGTGGATTAACTCAACAACAGTGCATCGATGAACGTAATTCAATTTTTGGCGATGAAGCTCCATCAAGGACGAGTGTTTATCGATGGTATGGTGAACTCAACCGAGGTCGTAGTTCACTCCAAGACGCATTTCGTAAAGGTCGTCCAAGATCAGTTGTTGTTCCGGAAACCATTGAAGCTGAGCGCCAACTGATATTGCAAGATCGTCATGTGACCTATCGTGAGATTGAGACAACCGTAGGCATTAGTGGGACCAGCATGCATTCAATATTGAACATTTGAACATTTGATCGACAGCAAAAATTTGTTCGCGTTGGTTCCCACACAATTTGTCAATCGCTGTAAAAAGGCTCGTGTCGATTGGTCGAAGGAAATGCTCCAAAAATACGATCGCGGTGCTTCGAAACACGTCTGTGACATCGTGACAGGTGATGAATCGTGGATTTACGCGTATGAGCCTGAAAGTAAACAGCAGTCGATTGTATGGGTGTTTCAAATTGAGCCAAATCCAACAAGAGTTCCTCGCGCACGAAGCACCTCCAAGCAAATGGTCGCCTGGTTTTTCGGAAGAAATGGACATGTCGCAATCGTACCACTAGAACAACGCAGAACAGTCAATTCTGAGTGGTACACAACCATTTGTTTGCCAGTTGTCTTCCAAGAAATCAGGAAAACCAACCGCCGAAGAAGGATCACTCTTTACCAGGACAATGCGAGCTCTCACATATCGGCTCAAACAACTGCATTTTCAAGCACTCAAAACATCGATTTGATGAGTCATCCGCCGTATAGTCCTGACTTGGCACCGAATGTCTTCTTTTTATTCCCGTACATAAAAAATAAAATGAGCAGTCAACGTTTTTCGACACCTGAAACAGCGGTTGATGCGTTCAGCATGCATGTTTTGGAGATACCTCAATCAGAGTGGCAAAAGTGCTTCGACAATTGGTTCAAACGCATGCAAAAGTGTATATATCTTAATGGGGAATATTTTGAAAACAAAAAAGTTATTTTCGATGATTAATATTTGTTTTCTATTTCTCTAATCCCGAATTATGAAAGGCATATAATAAGCAAATAATTAATTTAACGTATCTGCTGTCAACATGTCGTTTACTTGCGATAATCAATGTTCGATTTGCGAACGTCCTTGACATCTTGCCTTGCATTGAAACACAATATGGTCTCGTATATATAAATAAACCTATACTCGATATATTCTAAGTAGTCAGCAAATCGATCATGAGCTTTTTTCAGTTATAAAGCGAAATTAATTTGTGCTTTAGTTCAAGTTTTTGTCGAACCTTCCCATGGACTCTGATCATTTGTCGTAGAAATCCTGCTTATTCGTTGTCAATAATTATTTGATATGGAGAAATTGACGTGAATCGTATTAACAGTCTTATTTGCATTCTAAGATTGACATTTAATTGCTTAATTTGTGAAAAGGTTGCTATAAGAAGGAAGACATTCGGATTGGAAAACAGCTAAACAGTTTTATATTTTTTTTTTTTGTAAAATAATTTCTAAAGCAGTCCAAGGTGATTGAAGTGTTCGTTGTAAACATTTTGTTTTTGCACCAAACGTGAGTAAGTGGGTCGCGTCACATGCTAAGGGTTCCTGATTCATTGTTGAACTGATAATCTCAAAGTTTTTCTGGCATCACCTCTCCCGGGTTACCAAAAACACTTGAAGGGAACTTTTTGTCAATCCTTTCAATTTTATAATATGGAATCGATAATAAACTGTAGGTATACTCCACTCATGAAAAAATACTTTCAAATTGTTGAAGATGTTAACGTATGGTCCCTTAGGCAAACTATGTATTTTTATTATTAACTACGTTTTTTCTTGTTCAAGAAATGATAGTTTTACCAGCATTCCTTCAATTTTATACCTTTGTGTCTTTGTCTCGTTACCAAAGGCGGATGAAGAAGTCCTTAGTCTTTTCGAGAGAAAAGCTTTGCGTGCGATTTTTGGTCCTGTTTGCGTTGATGGCATGTGGAGCAGAAAATTTAACGACGAACCCTATGGGCTGTACAGCGACATGCGCCTGGTCAAGTGTCTATGGATACAACGCTTAAGAGGCCTAGGCAGTGTAGAGCGTACGGACATCACTGTTTCGGCCCGAAAAGTCTTCGAATCTGTGCCATTGGGATAACGCAACAGAGGACGGCCTAGGCTAAGATGGCGCACACAAGTGGAGAAGAACCTCAACCAACTTGGAGAGTAATGCAATTAATCGTTTTCGATACCAGTATGCAAATTCCGCGCTCATTTTCGCTTTTATAAACAAATTTAATATCGATGTCCTGCGCCCTGGTCAACTTGACTTCTCCTTCATAAAGGACCCTGTAATTGTTTTCAAAAAAAAAACAGAAGTGGATTAAGGCATTTAACAAAAAAAAAAAAAAAAAAAACAAAATATTGTGTGTTCAAGAAAATTTAGTGGCAACAATATTTGAAATTCAGTTTCCTTCGTGAAAGTATCACATGTACGTTTTCAAATGTACACATGTTTGGTTTTACATGATCACCTGCCTTGACGGCTTATATCACGGTGTCCATTTTCCCAAGAGTCGTGGATAACGCAAGACTAAATGCCTTAGTTACTCAAGTACCAAATGGAAATCATGCTTGAGGGACAATCACCCCACCTTGGTTTGCTTCAAGGCCTTCCTAAAACCTTTGCCGCTCTCTGAGCCGCAGCGCTCGGTTAAGAATGCAAGTTCACTCACTCGGGATAGTCGCTTTTGTCTAGCTATGGGTTAACAAATAACTAGACAAGTCAGCACAGTATAGTCCCCTCAATTCTACCAACGATGTTACCGATGGTAAAACACAGCACCCACGATACTCCCACAAGGAGGTCTAATGGCTGAAACCGAAATTCCAGGGGCTCCTGACCTCCCGTGGCAGCAGAATATAGCTTCTGGTCAAGCTGTCACTACCAGTCAGGCTCCTTCAAAACCTGGGTCTGTTAGCCGCGATCCCGCCACAAGACGGTCTTTCCTCCATCAGTGTTTCCGTTGTCACTATAATAGTGTTACGGATGTGATTTTTTAATCATGTGATTCATAAAATCTAGTCACATCATCTGGTTTTAAAAGTACAGTCGTTGGACACAATTTCTGATTACTTTTTCGCATAAATTGATGGAAATTCAGAGTCAATATTTGACTCTGGGCTCATCCATCGCTTCCGACTTGTTGGTGTATATGAATGCCTTCAAGAAGTCACAAAGAAATTGACAGAAAAGAGGCGATAATGCAATGCGTCCATTTCTTTAAATAACTCGTTCTTCTTCGGTAAAGCAATTTTTATTCACAATGTTGATTAGCATCAAACTTAAGTTTGTCCAATGGTGCATCGTGGAGCCCTTCCAACAGGAATGTAGACTGTTGTCTGCTCAATAATGAATATTTTGTTCGTTGACAAACTAATTCATCCAGAAATGAGACTCTTTGCTGAAGGCGATTTTTGCTTTTATATTCATAGCTGCCGTTATTGTGTGGTCGCCGTGGCGTAGTGGTTAGAGTGCGACGCTCACGCGCCGAAGGGTCTAGGTTCGACTCCCAGCTTAACACCAGTTTTTCGAATTTTTCACGACACCATCTTTCGAGCTGCTGACAACACTCAAAGAGTAATAACAGTCCAAGAAAGCTTCTCAAATTTCGCCATTCGGAGTCGGCAAAAAACTGTAGGTCCCTTCTACTCGTCAGAGAGCGTGCGCACAACACCAGTAGTTGATGAGCAAGCTAGGCCCTGGTCCTCCGTTGGACTGTAGCGCGAACTATTATTATTATTATTAGTTGCTGTTATTCTTAGCTAAGATGGCGCACACAAGTGCAGAAAGAGCTCAACCAACTTGGAGTGCGCAATTGGAGGTAGCTAGCGAAAACAATACTCGCTGGAGAGGCATGTTTGTTGTGGCCCAGCATGTTGTTGTTCACTCCGTACTGTAGCGTCACAAGAAGTAGAATGAGGTTGCCGTTATTGAACGAAAACCTTGTGCAAGTGTTATACTGTGCAATGATGATTTTCAAATTAAATATGAGGATAAATTCGAAGAAAAAAAACACAGTGTCCTATAGAAAGAAAGTTTAGGCACTTAGGATAGAAGAGTTTTCATTCTGTCACAGCTAGGTCAAGGTATTGATCGCTGCTTTGGGTGCCTTCGATTCTATTCGGTCATCGAATATTCAATCCACTTACATTCTCGGAGACCGTTGTGTTGCTACTGATCCAGGCAATGAAATGTTTTTGATCATAGAGCATATTTTTGTATGCCTTGAGAGCGGTAGCTAGTGGAGCCTCGACGTTGTGCGATTGATGGTCACGATGTTAAGACAGGACATCGTTATATTGTAAACAATTCACTGTACACACTCAAAACTATGTAAGACAGTTGTTCATCCGTCGGGCCCCTATTGTTTAGCCGACACATATATATGTATGTGCACTGTAGTCTTAAGCTCACAAATTTTTGTATTGTAAATATTTTTGTTCAATAAAGAAAATTGAAATTGAAATTGATTGATGGTCATGCTTGTCGTGACATTTTATAATCCTTTCTGCATTATTTTCATGCATGGCAGAAGCATTTAAACTGTGATTATTGTGAACACCTTTTCCACGATCTACAAAATTAGATAATTGCCACCGAAAAGGATTAGGTTCTGTCTACTCGTACAAGTAACTTGACTTGTACAAGTTACTTCCCGCTTTAAGTATCACATTTCAGAGGTGTGTACTAATGGAGGCACTCTTGATAATTTTTCACCCCTTTTTGAGGCACACCCCCTACCTATTTGCTCACCGCGTCCCTTAAATAAATTAACCGTGTATTTGATGCATATATTGCATTCTTCAAGTTTACCTGCACCTCTGGAGATCGTGTCAACCAACAGGAATGAAAACTTCCAAATAAATGATTGAGTATGAAGTCATTCACTGTTTAGAAAGCCATTTGCGCATAAACGGTCAATTAGATTCAAGCGATTGCGGTACGGACATTTGCCCGCCTTCTCCAGTCAAGCGCCATAAACCAGTTTCAACTAATGGCAACAATTTATTTTTTATGTATTCTGTTTGTTCTCTTCGTTTTTTGTTGTTTATTTTTTTTTTTTGTAAATTTTCACGAAACAGAATCGACACTGCATACATTCGCTCGCTTTGAAGTTGAACCTAATGTCGTCCGTTTAATTGCCGGGTACGCGTCTACGACTACAAATTATTATCTTCTCAACAGACAGTGTGCTGAAGCTTCAATTTGGATGGCAACAAAAGGGAATTTACTTTTGATTGGGGGGCGAAATGAAATTGCAAACAAAGACGATTTGAATGTACTACTCATAATTGAAGAGATTTGAATTTTCCTTGAATAAGCAATGGATAACCTGACATCAGAAGTGCACTTCTAAAAATAGATTTTCACATGAGTGTATGATCCACATTTAATTTAGTTTAGGAGCAAATATGAGTGCCCGGAAAAAGTGTTTTCCTTCGATTTCATTTCTGTAGACGTGAAGGGTATTCTAGTTCAGAATCCAGCCGTTTATTTTTGCATTGGATTTCTGTTTGGCTTTCAAAAGACCTTTCATGTGATTTTAACTTTTCCTTGTATGACAATTTTCGGCGGCAAAATTTTGATCTTTCCTAAGAAATTTAAATCTGAACAGAAAGCAAATTATGTAAATATTTAGATTTAATTTTACGATTAGCAAAGAATTTATGTATTCATTGATATTTGGCTTCTGTTCCAACTTATTTTGGAAAAAAATTCAGAACACAAGTTTACTTCGTAAACTGTTCATGTCTTGCTGCAGGAATTGGAAGAAGGACTGAGATTGGTGTTATGGCAATTTTTTAGAGATTTTGTTAAGTTTTCTGATTTTTCGGGTTTCTATCTGTTGGCGAAAATTTGTTTATTTTTTTTAGTTTTTGGTTAGAGATGGACTGAAGCAACACTTTAAAATGTTCACATGTTAGAAGGTGAAGAGGAAAAATGTTTGATAAACCTGGCTTAGGAAGTGCACACAAGGGCGGTTTTGATCAATTTGGGCCTAAGCGAAAATTTGAGTTGGCCAGAGAGTTTTTTAAGAAACAAATATTAATTGGAAAATTGTGGCCGTCGTGGCGTAGTGGGTTAGGGTGCGACACTCATACGCAGAAGGCCTAGGTTCGATTCCCGGTTAAATATTTCGAATTTTGTATTACACTACCTCTTTCGAGCAACTGACAACACTCAAAGAGTAATAATTGTCTAAGAAAGCTTCTCAAACTTCGCCAAAAAAAATGTAGGTCCTTCTACTCGTGAGACAACAGTAGCTAGCACAATACGAGTAATTGATAAGAAATCTAGACCCTGGTTCCTTGTGAACGTCATACAATTGTTATTATTATTTATTAATAAAAAAAATGGAAATATTTTCTTTTGAGCTGATTCTGAGCTGACTGAAAATTATTAGGTTCGTTAAAAAAACATACAAACAAGAAACAAAAACGGATTTTTGGAATGATAACTTTGCGCCTTGTATTCCTATTCTTAGTCTGCCAGCCAGTCTACCAAGAATCGTGATTCTCCCCATACCAAATTTGAGATCTTGTTGCAGAAACGTTTACCAGCCCATTTAACTTTCCTTGTGTTTTACAATAAAACTTTATTTAACAAATTGTGTTGATAGCCGTCGTGTAGTTCGTAAGACTTTCAACGCAAAAGTTGAAAGTGTAAGTCAGAGACCCTTAGATAAGTCCACCAGATTTTTAGGGGCACATTTCTAAACCGGAAACGTCAAAGCACGACTTGAATTAATTTCTTGATTAAATTATATATTTAATTTTAAGGCTTTGATGCGATCTTTAAACTTATTTTTTTAACTTACTGGTTGTATGTATGAAGCCAACTATTCGAATTTTCGGGGACACTGCAAAGAACTTGTGTTTGAAAGTGTTATATACTTAATTTTATTTTTACATGACAGAAAAGTTAATCAAAAAATTCAAAAAAGCGTTGATGGTTTCACCTTTTCTTGTACCCAATGAGCAAGATTCCTTTTGAGTCCCAAAAAACTGGCCATGAGCTTACCGGCAGACAGGACTGACTTTGAACTCCTTCGGGAGGTCTGTTCCTTTTGTATGCCACTGTATGGACTCTTGTTTGCTTTCAGGGTCATAGTGTTGAACCTATATTTCGTCCCCAGTAACAATTTGATCCATAAAACGTCCGCGTTCTCACTACACAGCTCCAAAAGCTCTCTATAGCATGCGATTCTCTCGTTTTTCTGAGGCGCTGTGAGCTTTCGTGGCACCCACCTTGCACTGACCTTTGAAAGATTAAAACGGTCATGAAGAATGGTGTGAATGGTACCAGCTGAAAGCTTTGTGAACTCTGTCCCTTATACCTTTATACCTCCTTTATATCCTTATTCGGGCATCCTCAAGAACAAGTTTTTCGACTTCTTTGATGCTTTCTCCAGTACAGGCAGTAGCCGTGGAACCAGAGCGGGGAACGTCTTCAATGCTCTCTCTGCCTCTCTTGAACTCACTTGACCACTTTTGCGCAGTTGATAATGAAGGTGCGGAACCCTGGTAAACAGCCACCATCTCTTCATGAATAGTTTTTTGACTTTTTCCTTGCTTAGTGAGAAATTTAGTTACAGCCCGATGCTCTATTTCCACCATCATCGTCTCAGTTGCCATTATGATTCTGTTTAACTAGAGATAAAACGCGAATCAATAATCACATTTATATGAAATTTTACATGAATGCACTAAAAAAATAGTATAACTTGATAAATAAGTCAATTTAGCTATATATACACAGCTTCACCCCGATGCCGATTATATTGAATTATATTTATTATATTGAACGCCCCTCGTATTTTATTTTTCAGTTGGCACTACTGACAGGTCGAGCATATTTTGTCAAAGCATTCATCATTGTTTGTTGTGGTCGCCGTGGCGTAGTGGGTAGAGTGCGACGCTCACTCGCCGAAGGGTGAAGGTTCGATTCCCAGCTCACCAAATTTTTCACGGCACCACCTCTTTCGAGCTGCTGACAACACTCAAAGAGAAATAACTGTCTACGAAAGCTTCTCAAATTTCGCCGTTCGGAGTCGGCAAGAAACTGTAGGTCCTTCTACTCGTGAGAGAACAGTAGCGCGCACAACACGAGTAGGTGATGAGCAAGCTAGGCCCTGGTCCCCCTTTGGACTGTAGCGCCACCAATTATTATTATTCATTATTTTTATTATTATATTATATTTATTATTATTTTGTGAAAAAATATCAACTCGTTCTTTTTTCATTATCTATTTCTTTTACTGATTCAGAAGGATGCGCATGTCAGCATTTGTGCTTTTGTGGTTTGGACACAGTTTGCGAACAGAAACAATCAAAAACTCCAAGCTACAGTACTGCCCCATGCAATAAAGTTTAGTCTGACGACAACCAATATTGTTAAAATCTTGCGTTTGTGGCCGCCGTTGCAAAAGGTCGCTCTGAGATAGTCGCTCCAAGGATTTTAGATTCAATTTTTGTGCTGAATACCACGCTGGTTTTCACGGCACATCCTCAGGAGAGAAAAGAATGACTCAGACGACTTCCCTCGTCGTTCGGGGTCTGAAAAAAAAATTTGCTGGTGCCTTGTAATCATGTACTCAAACTGTAGATGCCTTATACTCTTAACAGAATAATAGGTCACTTAAGGGTACTCGCAACCCCTTTTGCACGCGTCAATTATAAAAAAATAGCACGTTCAACAGGAGTAGTCGCTGAAGAAGTTAGGTCCTGAATCACTTGTAGGCAGGTACGGAGAGCATACTATGTAGGTACAATATTTGAAATGTTATAGTACTAACCGTCAACTACTGAATAGTCTGTAAAAGAAATTTCATGTTTCCTTTTTACCCTTCTACCCTTCGATGCATAAACAACACATTAAGTAGAGAAGACAGATCTTGTTTTTTTCTAGAAAGTTGTATTTGACGTATTGGTATTCAACCTCTCGTCAGTAGGAATAAAATTAAAAGCGAACCAACTGCCTTTACGTCGTCGGTCTAGCGAATGAATGTAAATTTTCCTTTACCTAAGACACTAGAAAACCGCAATGGAAGGTGTTATTCAGTTAAGAGAAAAACCCCAAGGTGTCATTCAGTTAAAAAAAAATCTCAACGGAAACGCCTCGAAGAACAGTGCTTACTGACAACGTGTCTTGGTTTTTAAACTACCGCAGAGAAAGAAAGTAGAAGTAAAGACTTTGATGAAAAGGTTATTGAATCATTTTTAAGAGAGTAATTTCTTGCAATACTCATAGATCCTATATCAGTGGAAGAATTTTAAAAGTCAGAGCCTTATAAAACCTTCTGTCACAAGTCTTCGTTCATTAACAATTCTTGAACTATGGGAGTGCTCCATAGGCCACGTTACCTTTTAATAACTCTCGAAATCCAATGTATCACGAGGCGGAACACGTTGAAGACATGTTTGTTAAGCAAATGTTTCGACGACTGTTGCACTTGAGTACGGAAATAAAACGTATTTGCATTGACCTGTTGGACAGCTTACTCGACACTACACTCTTGCGCTATGTTTGTGCAAACGATTACACTTCTGCAAGCAGTTTCAGGTTTTTCCTTCCCTTTTAAAATTGAATGTAGTTAGTCAAACAAAAATTTGTCAAGTCTGTCTTCAATTTTTTATCCTGAATCTGTATCTAAATTTAGATAAGCAGGCGTTGAGTCAAATTCCGCTGCTTACCGACCTGTATATCAATTTACACTTGTTAGTTATGAAGTTCACTGACTCTGCCAGCAGATGAAATGTGACGCCTTCCAGAAGCTGATTTAGATCGTTACACGTCTGCAATAAGACCAAATTTCTTAAATCAATTGACTGACATATTGCTGACACAGATGGAGCATCTGTTTTGGATAAGACGACCTATTTCTAACAACGCACGTCGTTCGTCAACATTAAGCCGACAAATAATGATTTCCCAGCCATTTCGCATCTGCTGTTGGGAAACACTGTTTGCTCAGACGACAAACAAATCATTTTTTCTCCCTCAACTCATGCGAGCCTCTGAAGTAATATATGCTAAGTGCATCTAATCGCGTTAGCTCGCCGGTGTCTTGTCGCGGAATGATACTCTTGATAGTCTCCACATAAATCTGCTGGTTTTAGGTTCAATCTACCCCTTTGGACATCATTAAGCACTAATTGCCATACACGACTGCGCCCGTACATCATACAATTCCGCATTGAAAGTGTTTTTCTTGCCTTCCTTGTTTTATCATCAATTAATTTGAAAAATTGTGTAATTATTTGTGACAAGTTGCTACCCATTCTAACTTTCTCTCTCTGTCTCTTTGTAGATGGCGCGAACAGAGAAACTGAAGAAAATGCTGTTTGAACAGCTGTCGGATTTGGAAATCTTTGCCAGACTCCTCCGCTTCGATCCGTCACGACAGAAACTCTTCAAGTGCCTGACCTCATTGATGAGCAGCAACAAGCCATTGGCTACGCACCTACAGAACAAATTCATCATGCGGTACCGTGTTGCGCCGAAGATGGTCCCAAAGACCACTTCATTCGAGATGATATCGAAGACATCGAATCAGATCTTTGCCGATGACTTTGACATGAACGCAATCGGATTCGGCATGCGACTGGGTTCGTTCTTCTCTGAAGCCGGCTGGTTGTCGGAGAGCATAAACATTTTGTCGTGCGTCGCCGGTAGGCTGGAACAGCTACCACAGGATGAAGGAACGATTTTAGTGCGATTAGACTGCCTACAGAGGTGTGGACTTCGTCATTTTTTGATGCCTAGTTGATCTGCTCATGCGAGCAACTTCTTTCAGACTTCTGCATTCGGAAGCAGCTTTGTGCAGTTTCAAATCAGCTGAACACACGTACAAGCAAATCACAGAGATCCTGAAGAAGGTCCCGACAAGGAGAATTCCCAAAGGACTGCTGGCCAACATCTACACACAGTTCTCGGCGATGTATTTCGCAAGGAGCGAGTTCGACGACAGCCAGAAGTGGAGTATTGTTGCTATGCGAACTCTAACGTCTTCCATTGCCGAGAAGTAAGTCACTGCACATGGTGCCCCGTTTTTTTAGTTACCTTGCAAAGCGACGTGTTGCACGTTTGTTTTTAATTTACAGCATTGCAATCGATGTACTGCGGCAGGCGGCAAAAGCTTGTGTGGTGAAGCGTGATTTTCAGCGGGCCAATATGTTGATCTGCCAAGCGACTCGCAGAGCAAGGTATGTACGTGTGTGCAATGTGTGCAAATGAATGACAATATTTGTTTACTTAATTAAATTCGCTTTGTCATCATCTAACTGAACAAAACAAAAACTCATGACGGGACTAGCTGCCAAAGACGCTTGTGTGTCGAACAGGCCGAGTTTGAACTTGAGATTGAACTAACTGGATGAGGCAGGCGGTAAAATTGCGCCACTGTCAAAAAATTTCTGAAGGTTTGCGGGTACAACAGCTGTTTAAATGGAGTGCTCTACATTTTCTCTGCATATCTGGCGGACAGTGTGTCGTTGAAAATGCGTCCGGTGCAATGTTCGCATTATGAAATTGCTTTTTGTTTCTGTCATTTCAATCTGACATAACAAATTTTTGGCACGGAAGCGATAAACGCTAATGACTGGAAGATTTATTTTTGAAAATTGAATAAAGCTCATGTCGCTCTGCCATCGTCTCAACGGTGCCGCTTTCAATTTGTTTTATCATCTCTGCAGAACAGCGTGTGTAAATTGACTTTTAGCTTAACTACTTGACTGCATTTAATGTAATTGAAATTAGATATTTACCAGCACATGCTTCACTCAGCTGAGCAAGCACAGGTGCCGTCCGTGTGTGCTCCTTCCTCTTGTACGTGTGGAGAATTCTTATCGCGCCAGATAGCGTGAATAATTTTCTTTTCATCTTCATAATTGAACTCGATTTTGGGAGGGTCTGGGTGAAATATTTTTTCCATCGAAGTGTTGAATTTAAACAGATCATGTGAATGCGTGCTTCAAAGTGATGGTGTGAAAATGAGTTTGATCTGCATCGATTTGCGATTATGTCGATGATGTAAGGCAACAAGAAACACATGGCACGAATGTCTTCTGTGGATGGGGAGCAATTTAATTTTGTTTGCAATTGGATATTATGTGTCTTTCACAAGGCTACTGTTCACTAATGCATTATAGACTTAAAGAAGCGACGGACATGGTTCGTCGGCGCTCGCTTGCATAACGCCTTGATCTCGATTAAAGCAAATGTGGCATTGTATCACCAAACCAAAGCGTTAATTGACACTAGTTTGGGGCTTTAATGTTCAAGTGTCACGCCATGGAATGAGGAAACCACGCAATTAATACATGTGCTATCAACAGATAACATTAGGAAAGTGCAATGCACTTTAATTACTTTAATATTAAATTATGTACAAGTCCACAATGAACAGTCCACAAAATTGGAAAACACTTTCTTTTAGCTTCTCTAAAGCGCTGTTTAACTTGAAATTTCTTTCAACTTAAGATTGTTGATTAAGACGCTCATTACATTACATTTTCGTGTCATATTTATTTCCTCGTTGTCGATATTGACACTCTTGCTGACTTTATTTGCTTCTGAATCATTAAAATCAATTTAGCGGGTGCGTCTCAGTTTTGCAGTTTTTGAGTGTTTGAGTCATTTTATAATAAAAGTGCATTAAATGTCCGATTGAGGTAGGTAGATTTAGAACAAACAAATTACACATCATTCTAGGATCTACAATATAAGGGTCAACTTACGGTTTTGTAATTGAAGATGTATTAATTCAAGTTTAATAACAGTTTGTTTTCTGTTCAAGTGAGACCAGGGTACACATATTGGTGCTGTAAGACGTTAATGTCAAAATGTGAATTGAGTAACCACGCCAGTTATCCTCCGGGCTGTGATACAAGCCTATTTATTGAATTAAATTTTGTCTTGACGTCCGGTTTGTTCATACATACATGAACGCCGTTGTGTAGAGGGTACTTTAGTCCTTAATAAACTGCTGGTCCTATAAATAAAAAGGATGAACCTTTACATTTAAGAGTAAAATGTTGACACATATGAGCACCAAAATATTTTATAAAGGAGCTTTGTGGTATTTCATGTTGACATTTGGATTCTAAAGCTTCTCGCGAAACTCTGCGCGAGGAATAATACTAATAATTGGGTGACGCTACAGTCCACAGGGAGAACAGCTTGCTCATCAGCTACTCGTGTTGTGCGCGCTACTGTTCTTTCATGGGTAGAGAGACTCCGAACGGCGAAGTTTGAGAAGTTTTCTTAGACAGTTATTACTCTTTGAGTGTTGTCAGCAGCTCGAACGAGGTGGTGCTGTAAAGCCAAGAATCGAACCTGGACCTTCGGCGTGTGAGTCGCGCTCTACCCACTACACCACGGTGCGACAAGGAATGCTTTGCCTTTTGTTCTTATTTGGCGAGCAAAAAAGTTATTCCATTAAAAACAAGATTTCGAATAGATTAGCATAGACTTAAAAGAAGAAGAATTCGGTACACTCAAAACCCGAACTTGCTTCAATTCCCGATTGAATTTATGTGAACGTTAGATGCATAACATGGTTCAGTTGTTACGGCTGCTTGAGTGGGATTGGTTTAGAAGCCACTTAAACGGCTGTCCTTTTGACAGACTACTAAATGCAAATGTTCCTTAAACTTCAACTGGTTAAGATATTTTGGTTTTCTTTAGAATTTGCACCTAGACTGTTGTAGACGTATCATTTCATCGCGGTTTCGTACCGTTGCTCCTCAACTTCGTCTCTGCAACCACCACGGAAGTAGTTTTGTTAGAAGCTTAATTTTTGCATATTTTACGAGCAGACAGTGCACTGAAAGTATGTATTTTAGCCTAATCGGATGAGGTCTTTGTTGCATTTCTGCGATAACTGCAATTATCTCGCTCATTTACTCTAAACCACACAAGCATTTTCGACGGGGTATTCAAGCAATTTTGATTTCAAGCCGTATCATTACCTACTATGCGTGTGACACTCACACATTAAAGGATTAATCTGTGGATTAAAAAGATAGCAATTTTTATAGCAGTACCTTTCGAGTTACTGACAACACTCAGAGGGTAATTACTGATTATGAAAAAGCTTCTGAAATTTCGCTCTTCGGAATCGACAAAAAACTGTTGATCTCTTCTACTCACATAACACAACACAATTTAAGTTCCCTTGTTGCACTATTCAGTATAGATGTAAACTTGAATTGGAAAACTTAACAACAACTTTTGGAAAACGAAACGAAAAATTACTTGGTGATTTTTATTTCGATCCTCCATTAATGTTTTTAATTGGAAAGCTGTACCCATAAGTTTTCGCAGAAGCGTTATATCCAAAGCTTAATACACATTTGAATTAAACCAAATTTTTATAATGACGTAAACGAAACCATCTGCGAGTGAGTGTAACGTGCTCTTTGTCTTTCATATTACAGGTATATGTGTTTAAATGTTTTAATAAAGTCTATATAAAGCTGCTTCTGACGATTTAGAAGCACGTGTATGTATTTTTTAGCATATGAGTAATCCGAGTGGCAAATTTAAGTTTTTGAAAAGAAAGTTGATAGCTTTCACGTACTGATTCTATTATGTTACCATTTCTGTTTTGCATGAAACGTAGTCCATTTAAAAGTGCAGATCGGGTTATAGTGCAGTAAGTTCTCAAATCGCAGTTAAGCTCAAAACCGGCTTTGGAACCGTTTGGATTTATTTAAAGATACAATTCAATGTTCATGTGCCGAAAGAAAACCAAATTGATCGGGAAATAGTGTCACTGCTTTAAGAATTTGTCATGAAATTAGATTCACCCGATTTTACACCGTATTTTACTTTTGCCTCGTAACGTACTCGTAAGTAAAATACGGTAGCACAACTTGAAAAGCTTTGTAAGTCTAACATGATAGTATTCTAAATTTTGTTATAGCTATAAAAATGGAACACTGTTTACGTTTTTCTTCATTCTCTTTAGATTGCTTTTAACCTTAACTCGGTGAAACATAGAATGAGGTCCGTCGTTTTAAGAGACAGGTGGTGTTTCTGAATTGAATTCCAAGTAAAATAACTGAATCCATATTTTTCTTCGACGAAAAGTCGAAGCAAAGGGGTTAAACGAAGTAATAAACTTCGTATCACAGTTCTAAATAAAAGCTGTTTTTTTGATTTTGGTATTTAAAAATTAAACATCTTCGCTATCCCGTCAAACAATTTTAAATCATCATTCTCATCCCATCTTCAACGCACGAATACATCTGTGTCTCAAATTTTGTTTTCACTTCTCTCAAACTACCCACTTTTAGAACCGTGTTTGGCAAGTACCATCAAAAATACGCGGACACCCTGTTAGACTATGGATTCTTCCTCCTCAACGTTGACTCAGTGCATCAAAGCGTTAACGTTTACATCGATGCGCTCGACATTAAACGTCAGATCTTCGGAAATCGGAACTATCACGTAGCCGTCGCCCACGAGGACCTCTCGTATGCGCACTACGTTCGCGAGTACAGCACAGGCAACTTTCAGTGTGCCCGCGAGCATGTGGAGAAAGCTGTCGATATAATGAAAGACCTTGTGCCCAGTGATCATTTGATGTTGGCCTCAGCGAAGCGTGTTAAGGCCTTGCTGCTGGAGGAGATCGCCCTCGATAAAATGGCCGCCAATGGGGTGGACGAAGATGGTTTGCTGAAGCAGTCCGAGGATCTGCACAAAAGTGCCTTACAGTTGTCCCTTGACGTGTTCGGTGAGGTGAATGTGCAGACCGCCAAACACTACGGCAACCTGGGACGGCTGTATCAGACGATGAGTAGATTTGAGGTAATTATGCGTATCCAATGCAACACATTTTGTATTTTATGATTTCACACAAGTAGCGGATTGACACTCACGAGGGGATACAAATTTCTTCTTACTCTGTATACATGCAGGAGGCCGAGCAAATGCACCAAAAGGCAATTAAGATCAAAACAGATTTGCTGGGACCATATGACTACGAAGTAGGCTTGTCAATTGGTCACCTGGCTTCGCTGTATAACTATCAAATGAAAAAATACCGTGAAGCCGAAGAGCTCTATTTGCGTAGCATTGAAATAAGTAAGTTTTGTGTTTCTGAACGGACGTGAATGCGCCCGGTGGTCTCATGCGCTGTTGTTTTTCTTCCATCGAAGGTCATCGTTTGTTTGGCAAGTCGTATTCTGGGCTAGAGTATGATTATCTAGGTTTATGTCATGTCTACGATACGCTGCGAGAATTTGAGAAATACTTGAAGTATGCCTCGATATTGGAAAATTGGCAATTGTTGCGGGGCGAGAACAGTATAATGAATGTAAGTGAACAACTATGATTAATTAACTTCATGGGTTCTGTGGTGGTTTCTTTTAATTTCTCTCTGTGTTCATGTTTCTCAATTTTTTTCTCCTCCCCAGTTAATGCTTTTTTTTTATTTTGCTTAACAATAAAATCGTTGGCATTTATAAATGGTTGCGTGAAATATTATTGGTTTCGTTATATTTATGGCCTGCATTAAGTAATATGTTGAAGAACGTCATCAAATGTAGTTCTTTACGTTTTTTTTTTAATTCAAGCGGGTTGGATGTAGATGGTTTTTCCAAACCCGTCATTCTTATGGAGTGACTTAGAATTTTTTATATGTAATTCGTTTCGCCTGTAAGAATCGAATAACAATTAGGTTAATATATCCTTATGTCTTGTCTAATTTTGGAGCATATTCTATCAATCAATTACTCGAATGCCGCTTCTCTACAGAATGGAGTACCTCATTGGTTCTCATTCAATTATTGAACAAAGTTAAGTAAAACTCACCTGGGGTACGTAGCTTATGATTTCTGTGTTGCCTGAGTTGTGGATAATTCCGTACCTACATAATGTTCGTAAAATTGTGATTAAGACATCAGACATTGAATTACAAAATTTCTTCAAAATTGGTTACTTCGTTCTTCATTAATTTTTAGATTACCTATTTGATAGTTCACCGGTACAAATCCTCAGTAAATTCGTTGTGCTTACCAAGTTGTTGGTGAAGCACAAGGAATCCACATTGAGCATGCACATATTACTACGAGAAAAATTACTTACAGCAAATATCACTGGCTCCTTCTTTTGATGAACTGCTTGTTTCAGAAAATTCGCTGTATATTTATGTTTTTATATATATATAGGTTAATAAACCGCTGAAGTAACACATCACTCAATAAGTCCCGGGACTGACATTTAGGGGGCTCCACTCATAAAAAATCCATATTTTTAGGAAGTACAAACATTCAAATAACATCCGCCAAAATTTTGCATTCGAATCTGACATTTCGATACCTTTTTTATAGAACGATTTATATTTGGGTTCAAAATAGGCTTCAGTTTCGGCGATCATCTCCTTGTTCGAGCCATATTTTTTCCGACGAGCATGTTTTTGGGGTCCGAAAAGAGGTATAAGTCGCTGGGGGCCAGATCTGAGGAATATGGTGGATGCCGAAGCAATTCAAAGCCTAATTCGTTCGATTTGTCCATGGTAACCAAAGACTTTTTATACTGTGCATTGTCTTGGCGGGAGAGAAATTGTTTTTTCTTGATATGGGACCGTTTTTTTTTCAATTTTTTCCTTCAAATGCACCAATAATGCCATGTGGTATTCGCTATTAGTCCGTTCGACTTTCTCAAGATAGTCGATGAATAAAATTTCGTGCGCATCCCAAAATACGGAAGCCAATACCTTACCAAGCGGCCTTTGTGTCTTTGGACTTTTTGAGCGTGATTTACCGGCTGCTGTCCACTCCGCTGACTGCCGAGTTGACTCTCTAGTGTGGTGATGGATCCATGTTTCATCCATTGTGACATGGATCCATGTTTCATCCATTGTGACATGGATCCATGTTTCATCCATTGTGACATGGATCCATGTTTCATCCATTGTGACATGGATCCACGTTTCATCCATTGTGACATGGATCCATGTTTCATCTATTGTGCGTCCTCTCAGAATCATCAATACGTTGTTATTTTTGGTCCATTGTGAGCAAACCCATTTCGAAAACAGCTTTCTCAAGATTCCCCCTATATACGAAGAAAAAATTAAACATTTAAATGATTGTCGTTTTTAATCTATTAGAATCTTTTGATGAACTCTTTCATGTTCCATTAAGTAGAAATAAATCCATTATACCTTTAACGAGATTCAGTATTAATTTATTTTATGAACGTTTTACAGATAACTAAGGAAACAAGGGACTAGCCAGCGAATTATACTTTGTTGTTTATATATTATATATTATTGTATTTAAGTGTTTATATAAGACTGTATTTAAGAAACACAGGCAAGAAAGATAGAAAGTGTTGCCCTTTAAAGAAGCATTTTTTCAATTATTATGTTCTCTAATCCATTCAAATAATCATTAACCCACAAAACAAGTGAGTGATCACAACAAATTTTTCAGTAGCCCTGCGTACTTGCAGTCAGTGTCTCAGATTTGTCCCGTGGCACGTTACGGCTGTTTTTTTATTCAAAGGAACAACTTCCCACAGATTGAAGATTATTACTTTACAGTAAATACGATTGGAGCAATCTTGTAGCAAAGACAGAAGAGTTGAATTTTGAACGTATCGTACTAACTGGGAACTTAGAAGAAATTTCAAAATTATATTTTCGGCTATTAGCATCAGAACATTTATCGGATTCGTAAGCTGAAACTATTGCATAATATAGAAATCAAAAAAGACCGAAAAACCTTGATTATGAGATCAAATATATTGGGATGTCCCTCGTTCTATTATAATAATAATAATTGTTGGCGCTACAGTCCAAAGGGGGACCAGGGCCTAGCTTGCTCATCAACTACTCGTGTTGTGCGCGCTACTGTTTTCTCACGAGTAGAAGCGACCTACAGTTTTTTGAGGACTCCGAACGTCGAAATTTGAGAAGCTTTCGTAGACAGTTATTACTCTTTGAGTTTTGTCAGCAGCTCGAAAGAGGTGGTGCCGTGAAAAATTCGAAAAATTTGTTTTGAGCTGGGAATCTAACCTAGACCCTTCGGCGTGTGAGCGTCGCACTCTACCCATTACGCCACGGCGACCACATTGCATAACATAGACATTAAAAAAAGACCGAAAAACCTTGATTATGAGAACAAATATATTAGGATGTCCTTCGTTCTATTACTGGGCACAGTGGCTAGAAATTCTCCAACAGAATGGAGCCCAGCGGAAGGTTTGGAGGAAGGACGTTTGCACCGCTTCTCCGCAGTTACGCAAGTGAGCTGATGGATAAAATGAATGATATGGACATTTAATTTTTATTTAAACCACCAACTAAGTGGCATCAAGTTTCACAATTCAAGTTAAGTGGAAATCTCATTTCACTTAACCAACCACATTTAATCCTTCGAATGCATTGAACTATCTTCTTCTTCTTCGGATGGCGCTACAGTCCGGGGTGGACCTGGGCCTCAATTCTGAACTATCACTTTGCTATAAAAGAAAAGTATCAGTCCTAGTGGGCACTACAAAGACCGAAGTTAAACAAATATGAGTTTAAATGATGTCGTATTAATATCATTATCTTAAGGACTTCCCAGTTTTCCCTTTTACGACATTCCTGCTTAAGCGAGTAGAAGAACTTCGTTATAGAATGGAGTAAAGCGGTTTTTTAAGTCAAAATATACAGTTTGTACACGAAGTATATAACAGGATGAAGGAGTTTTTAGAAAATATTGCAGAGTGAAAAATCTTTTCACCATCGGATTGTTCTACTTCGGGTGCTGTGTTTTTTTTTTGTAGCAAATTAAGTCATAAAAAAGTTAAGTGTCCAGAAATATAAGGAAGATTCGACAATGTTCTTATCTACGCTTACAAAAACCAACCATATCTAAATAAAAGAGGAAGAACGTCACGTGAACCTTGTGATTCGCATCAGAATGCGATAGGAGCGTTCAGCAGGTCATTGGTAAACTTACTTTTATTCTGAGGGTTCTGCAAAAATATGAGGTATACGCATTAAAGAAACACATAGGAATTTCTTAAAAATGGTAATTTATTTAAAACAGCGATATTTGTCCTTAACCACATTTTTCCAACTATATGAACTAAAGTCTCAAATATCGAGAAAAATGCATGAATTTGTTTAATCTGTTCCATCTCCGATAAAGGGCAATGATCATAAAATGGTGACAGTCCAGATGAGAGAATCTGAACGTTTGTACCACCTCACATATGTGAACAGCAAAGATTTTAATGTGTACCGAACTGTCGTCAAACTTTAAGATCCCATAAAAATGATGATTACTTAAAATACTTTTTTTTTTAGTGTATATCCCATAGCCACTTACCATTTGTCCCTTTTAATGATTTCGTATAAAAGAATACCGCGAAATTTAAAATCATTACAAAAACGCTGAATCGAAACTAGTAATATCTATCGAGCCTTTTGAACTCCGCTGCTGGTTTACAACTTATTTTTTTTTTTGCCTTTTAATATACTAAAATGTGATGTGACATCAGTGCCTTCCTAACACACGTAAAACCCCTAAGTTTATTTGGACCAGTTACGCAAATTTTATGTCATTAGAAATGTTTCTATTGTTACTAATAATTTTCTTTACTTGCTAAATGTTTCTCGTTTCATATTCTTTTTCTTCACTTCCATGCTTCCATATTCTCATGCCTGCCTTATGCTTCCAATCCGTCAAACCACATTTATATTTTGTTATTCTCTCAATAATTCGTAATTTTTTTCCATAAAACAGAAACCAACATATCCAGAAATTTGTGAGGACAACACTCTCGACGAGGTGAAACGACAATTCTTTACAATGAGCAAAAAAGACGACATCAAGGCGACCCTCTAAAGCTTCCACATCCATGCACAAGGAAACAAAAGGATAACAATCGAAAGCAGATTTATACAATTAGCACCTATACAACTATAATGTACGTACAAGCGACTCTCAATCGCCAATCCGACGTAATATTTTTTTTTTTCGCGAAACCGAATTGATGGAAAATAGATTTTATTATGATGTTGTAAATGTAGTTAGATATATATTATATAACAAAGCGAATAGTGTAAATCATGAGCATAATAACAATCTACACACAAACATATGTTATATTTTTTAAATTGTCCTTTCTGTATGATTATGTAGAAAAAGAAAGTATTCGACTTTGAATTTGAAAGAATCTCTATCTTAACTGCAACTAAGGAACTCACATACGTACAAGTGCGAATACAAAGAGAAACAGAAGAATCTTATGAACGTGCGATATGTTTGTTAAGCGTTACAGGTGCAAAATGAATTTGTTGAATTTATTAGTAATACACGGCAGTTGGCTTTTGTTGTTCTGTTGGTTAAGGTGGGAGGTGCAACTTCAAAGTGTTATACCGCTTTGTTAGTCTTTCGGGATAAGTGAGGAATCTTTTGAATTTACAGTCTTCTCAGTTTGGATTTACAGTCTTCTCATTTTGAATTTACAGTCTTCTCATTTTGAATTTACAGTCTTCTCGTCACCATTATGGGTGAAATTTTGCTGTTTTTTGACTTGAAAGTTTACTTCCATCTGCAGATGTGGTCTGGTTTTATTTCGAATTTGTTGAGAGACATTGTTAGTTTAACGTTTTTTGAACTTAACACAGGTGACAAGACTTTACACACTTTTCTAAGAGTGCCAAAATATGATATGTATTGAAGGCATGACCATCTCCAACTGGTTTGCTTAGGATGTGAAAATTGCTTAAAAATTTTTATTCAACACAGACTTCGGTTTCTCTCAATTACAATAAGTTCAGCGAGGGCGCAAAAACTATCAAGCCTGTACACTGATATGGACATTAACCTTTAAAAAGAGACAAAAATGTACGTAAGGAAATTTTGAATTAATACAAAATTGGAATAAATGGTAAGCAACCATTTGTTCCAATTTTGTATTAGTTCAAAATTGATTCGTTACTTTTAAGCAGACCGATGTATTTTGAATATTTCATCATCTTTCAACCAACAGAATATACATTATGGAGCTACATTGAAAAATGCATTCAAAATTGCTTAGTCTTTCCTGATGAGATTCAGCTTTCCGGAAAGCTAAAAAAAAGTTTAAAATGAAAACAACTTCGTTTGCGCCTTCACCTTTCCACTTTCGTTTTTAGTTACTTTTTTTTATCTCTTGACGCACTTAACAAAAACCTCCAAAACAAAATTAACAATGTACTGCCAGTAAGCAAAAATCAATGTCATTCAAAAATTACCTAATTATATTCATGGTACCAGCTTCAGTTATTGTGTTTTTTATTTTGTTGCAAGTCTGATGACAATTATTGTGTTATTTTTTGTATTTTTTGATAGAGTTAGGTCTATATAATTTTTGTATTCTTGTTTTGTTCATTAGGCTTAAGCTTATCAACACAATGCGCACGATTTAATTTTTATGTAAATAATGCAATTGTATACATACATAACTAAAGAGCTTAAGAAAACCAAAAACAAAAAAAAAGACAACAAATTGGAAATCATGTGTAAAGAATATATATTTATAGAGTAAGTTAAGAAATTGTTGTAAAAATTGGAAAACGAAGAGAAGAAATATATTCCTCCAGTCCCATTCCTCAGATCGTCATTGTACAATAAAACTTTAAATATTTTATTTGGCTCATTCTCTTGAACGTCATGTGTTTTTTCGTTTTGCTGTTATGTCTTGTTAGTATGTACATATATATTGGTCCAACAGTCTCCCAGAGATCCTTCCGATTCTTCTGCGACTGTTTGTAGTAGAAAGGACCTACGGCGTGTATATTTCACATTTTAACCACTACGCAAAGCGGATCTCGCTAAATTGTGTTGCTTACTTCAATTCTTTTGGCAATTTTTTGAGGTTAATAATAATAATTGTTGGCGCGACAGTTCACAAGGAGACCAGGGCCTAGCTTGCTCATCAACTACACGTGTTATGCGCTCTAATGTTCTCTTAGGAGCAGAAGGGACCTACAGTTTTTTGCCGACTCCGAACGGCGAAGTTTAAGAAGCTTTCGTCAACAGTAATTACTCTTTGATTGTTGTCAGCAGCTCAAAAGAGGTGCTTCCGTGAAAAATTCGAGGTGTTCAACCAGTTCAACTCTTCGGCGCGTGAACGTCGCAGCCACTACTACTACCCACTACTCTACCCACCCCTCACCAACACAAAACAAATTATTCACACCCACAGGCAGTGATTTGAACAAATTCTTGGAGCTTTGATCTTATTAACGGATAACTTAAAAAGTCCCGGTACATATAGGGCACGTCTTCTTCTTGTGGCGCTACAGTCCGGGGTGGACCTGGACCTCAACCAACATGCCTTTCCAGCCAGCACGATCTTTCGCCAGCTGTCTCCAGTTGCGGACTCCTAGTTGGTTTAGGTCCTTCTCCACTTGTGTGCGCCACTTTAATCTAGGTCGTCCTCAGTTGCGTTGTCCCAATGGCACGGATTCAAAGACTTTTCGGCCCGGAGCAGTGGTGTCCATCTCCAGCTGCTTTAAATAGTTCTGCGGACAGTCCGTCCACTCCAGCAGCTTTGTTCGACTTCAGCTTGGATATTGCTATCCTCACCTCGTCGGGGGACGGAATGCTTGTCTATCATCGTCCAAATTGAGTGGAACATTCTACCTAACAGCGGGATTTGGGCCGTCATCGCCGTTAAGTAGTCTGCAGAAATGATCCTTCCAAATTCTCAGCACAGACTGCGACTCTACTACGAGTTGTCCGTTTGGTCCCGGCAGGCCTTGGTCCGAACCTTGTATCCTCCGGATAGCTGTTTTACCTTTCGGTAAAACTTTCGGACTTCATTTCTGCCATAAAACCTTTCCATTTTCTCGACCGCGCGCTTCTCATGCTCCTCCTTTTTCCTTCTTAGAAGCCGGTGCTCTTCCCTTCTTCTCTGTTCGTAGAGCTCACGAACAGCCCTCGTTGTTCGATGCAGCGTCGCCTTATAGGCGTCTTGCTTAGCTGCGTGCGCTTGCCTGTACTCATCGTCAAACCATGGGTTCCTTTTGGGTGGTGACGTGAAACCCATCACAACCCCTTGGCTACAACAAGGTGATGATTCGAGTCAATGTTTGCACCTCAGAAGGTTCGGACATCGAGGATAATGGAGGAGTGTCTGACGTCGATCGCAACATGATCAATCTGGCAGGAGATCGCCAGGACCCTTTGTGAATGTCAAGGTGTGGGAACCGCGTGCTAGCCACAGAGAGGTTCCGCCCCGAGGTGAAGTCCAACGGCCTGAGTCCGTTTCCGGATGTGTTGTCGTGCAGGCTGTGTTTACCGATGACTCCAACAAAGATGTCCTCCTTTCCCAGCTGAGCGTTGACATCTCCTAGAACGATCTTGGTGTCGTAGCTGGGGCATCGATCGCATGTTCTTTCTAGGAGATCATAAAAGTCATCCTTGATGTTGTCATCCTTCTCCTCTGTCGGGGCGTGAGCGCATATTAGGCTGATATTAGGCGGATTGTAATGAGGCGTTCGCTGACGGGGTCGTAGCTCAAGACTTTTTGCCTAAGTCTGCCTCGAACAACAAATCCGCATCCGAATAAGCGCTGTCTTCTTTCTCTATAGCAATTGCTGTATTAGATATCGAAGTTCTTCATCGCTTTTATGCCAGGCCCATCCCATCGCACTTCCTGGATGGCGGTTATGTCAGCTTTGTAGCTGTCAAGGGCCTCCGCAAGTTGTTCGGCTGCACGTGGCCTGTTAAGGGACCTCACATTCCACGTGCAAAACCGTAAATCTTTGTCCTTTAAACGTTTGCTGGGGTCGTCAACAGTTGATCCTTCACTATCCGAGGCATGATGTTGTCTCTGAACTTCTGGTTTTTACGTGGTGACGAAGTTACCCTCACGCACAACCCACAGACTGGTTGGCCAGGCTCATTATTTAAATCCTCGGGCAGAGGGGGTCGCTGCATACATTAATTCACCATACAACGGCTGTTGTGATGGCTATCCAGGGGGCGCCACTTGGAGGCTGTATGTCAACTTAACCTGTGCACTAACGAGGATTGCCTTGGCAGCTCGCCAAGTTGAGCGCAATCAACGACGTTACCTCGCGTGCGCGTCACAGACAAAAATTATTAATTTAACATTCATTTTTTTTTTGTTAGTGGTATCCCCTAAATGTTCCGGGACTTATTGATTGATGCGTTTCTTTATTTCTGGCGAAAATATATTACCTTTGCTGTTTGGTGATCTTTATGGATCAGTGAAAAAATATACCCGTTCTTTAAGAACTTTTCTGGCTAGAACTTTACAGTCAACGGAGACCACTGGAATCACCGGCGTTTTCTTTCTTTAACTGAACACCAATGATGGGTAGTGGCTCTAATTTCAACAAGACTACGCGACATCCTACACACTTCTTGCTAAAATTCGTCATGTTGTTGAGCTCTTAACCCAGATGTCAGTCTGAAAATCACCATGAAGAAGTTGTGACCTCAGGACCGCTTACGTATTTCCCAGTCATTTTAAATTCCCAGCCGATGCTGAATGCACTTTTTTCAAGCACCATTCAATAGTAAGTCATCTCACGCTTGACCCCGTCTTCATGTGATTGCCATCAATTCAGCGGATTGCCTGCTGAATCGCTTAAACCTGTCTCCGCATCCTAAAGACTTCTCATAAATCAAACAAGTAGCGTGTGTAAACTAATTCCGCGCCTTCGTGTGGACTTTCTAAATAACCACTCCAAACAACATGCACCACGCAAGAGTGCATTCTGTGATTCGTGGAGAGAAATTAAATTGCGCTGCAACTTTAGTCGCCACCGCCGGTGTCGCGGACGACGACCATAACAACGGCCAACAGATCCAAATGGAGCAGACTAATTCTGCTGCGGCACTGCTGCGACGATTGAAGCCTATGTCAGGCACTGTTGCCGTTCCCGTTTTGCCGCGTGAAAGTATCTCTTATCCGTGTCCTACTGCGTGATCTTCACCTATATTCGCCGCTCTCTGATTCATCTGTATCTGGTACTTCATCTTTCGTTAGTGTGTATGTTTTTTAAACAGGTTTTTGCATCTGAACAATGGATGTGTGCCCCAAAAAAATCCCAAACAGATGGTTATCCCCCATGAGGAGTGCAAAAATTGCATGACGCGGTTATTTCGCCTGGAAACGGTGGGAAACCAAGCCCAAGGTGCTTGTTAAGCTCCTTCTGTAGACTCTATAATCAACACTCCCCCACCTATATCTTCACCGCCGCAGTCACCATCTCCGTAATGGTCAATCGAACTTGAAATCGCGGCACCGGGTGAAGGCGCCTGTTAGCCTCTTGATGAATTAACTTTCTATTTTTCAATTTTCATCGCACGTACAACACGCCACTTACGGTGGCGGTGCTTGTAAGGGAATCACACCAGTCAGCACCTCGGCTGTATTTGCCTCCGATCATCCAGAAACTGATCAGATCTGCGATCATTTATAAAATCCTACACGACCAGCACATACATCAAGCTGAGAAGATGGAGAAAAACATAGAAAAGTGATGTCTCCACCGGCTGAGTTCAGACGCCGACTTAATTCCATTCCGTCCGTCCAAGCAGCGGGCAGGGAGTGTGACGATAGGTGCCGCAAACCGATAGGAACGAAATCGAAAGTGCCGTCTGCAACGCGTTTGTAGAAAGCTGCTAGGCTGTTTGTCTTTGGTGGCAGTCTGTGGGCTGACAGTGGCTCACCCATTGTTTTTGTGAATAATAAACAAAACAGACATCAGAGTGGCACACGATTGTGTCGGTGGGGTGGAAAGAAGATGATGCCGCGATGATATTGAAGATGATCGTGGATAGCGATGATGGAAGGCGTTTATTATATCACAAGCAGGCCCCTTGAGGCTTGTTTCTGGATTTGGCCAAGAAAGACTATGGCTTTCCAATGTTATGCAATTTTAGAGACTTTTTTATGGTTTTGAGTGCATGCGTCGCCTTGGAAATGCATCGAAGGTGCGTACGCAGCTTTGAAAATGTCGCAATGATCTGTGACACCTGATTTGCATCGAAATGGATGGCTATCAATTCAGTTGTGTCACCGATCGGAAACCGAAGTCTGGCAATAATGGGTTCAAAATTAAAAGTGATCAAACAACTTTCCAGTGCAATGAGTAACAGAATTAAAAGAGACCCTGTGATTATTGTTAAAGTGGAAATGGAAACTGTCTCGAGAAAAAAAAAACATTGAACATATCTATTTTTCATGAAGGACTTTTTAATACAGACGTACATACTATCTTTTGATAGAAATGGAAAGCGGTTCTAAAGTTTTTCAATCATTTGAGAGCAGTATACACTTGGACAATATTTGTGAATTATGAAATTTTATTATTCAGCCGTACCAACTTTAAGAATATTAAGGCCATTTTTCCACGTCATCAGACGACTCGACAAGACGTTCTATAGTTAACTGTCACATCAAAAGTGCAACGTCTAGTACGAAAAAAAGGAATCCAAATACGAAGGCTGCCTTTTATATTTCGAAATTGGGCAACCCTAGTGTTGCAATCTGGCAGCTGCCAGCTCGTTCGTTAAGTTTGACATTTTTGAGGTTATACGTACTCAGAACGTTTTGACAAGCGAGCGCTATTTGTGTTGTTTACATTAATTTCAAAAATTCATCTCGCCCAAAAAATGAAACTAAATCGTGAAAACTTTCGTGCGATTATTTTTTACAACTTTCGACGTGGATTAACTCAACAACAGTGCATCGATGAACTTAATTCAATTTTTGGCGATGAAGGTCCATCAAGGACCAGTGTTCATCGATGGTATGGTGAATTCAACCGAGGTCGTAGTTCACTCCAAGACGCATTTCGTGAAGGTCGTCCAAAATCAGTTGTTGTTCCGGAAACCATTGATGCTGTGCGCCAACTGTCATGTGACCTATCCTGAAGTTGAGACAACCTTAGGCATAAGTGGGACCAACATACATTCAATATTGCATGAACATTTGACCGTCAAAAAAATTTGTTCGCGTTGGATCCCGCACGATTTGTCAATCGCTTAAAAAAGGCTCGTGTCAATTGGTCGAAGGAAATGCTCCAAAAATACGTCCGTGGTGCTTCGAAACACGTCTATGACATTGTGACACATGTTGAATCGTGAATTTACGCGTATGATCCCGAAAGTAAACAGCAGCCGATTGTATGGGTGTTTCAAATTGAGCCAAATCCAACAAAAGTTGCTCGCGCACGAAGCACTTCCAAGCAAATGGTCGCCTGTTTTTTCGGAAAAACTGGAGATGTCCCAACCGTACCAATAGACCAACGCAGAACAGTCAATTCTGAGTGGTACACAAATTTGCAAACAAATGGTGCCAATTGTCTTCCAAGAAATCAGGAAAACCAACCGCTAAAGACGGATCACTCTTCACCACGACAATGCGAGCTCTCACACATCGGCTCAACCAACTGCATTTGTGAGCACTCAAAACATTGACTTGATGAGTCATCCGCCGTATAGTCCTGACTTGGCACCGAATGTCTTCTTTTTATTCCCGTACGTAAAAAATAAAATTAGAGGTCAACATTTTTCGACACCTGAAGAAGCGGTTGATGGTTCAGAATGCATGTTTTGGAGATACCTCAATCAGAGTGGCAAAAGTGCTTCGACAATTGGTTCAAACGCATGCAAAAGTGTATATATCTTAATGGAGAATATTTTGAAAAACAATAAAGCTATTTTTGATGATTAATATTTGTTTTTGTTTTCTAATCCCGAAATATAAAATGTAACCCTCGTATTTCCTACAAAATCTTTGAAAGCCATTGAGACAAAGAAATGCGTGCAGTGCAGAAAATGTCGCCGTCGCTAACGCTTCCGTTTCAAAGTACCCAAATCAGACACTCACGAAACGTTCGCAATGTTTGAGTGGCCCTGTGTTATCACTGTGGCTGCGTTTGAGAAAAGATTTTGACCAACATCCATACTAGTTTACGGGTTGCCGCAAGAAGTAAAGTCGATGGTCATTTTAAGCGCCGCCAATACGTTAATTAGTCTAACGAACAGCTTGATGCTGACTTTCATTGAAAATTTATCCTCAGCAACTGCTACTTCTATTACTTTAACTTATTTTCTGATTAATGAGATTTTCAACAAGTAAAGTAATCAGCAGTCCACACGTAAACCACAAGACACACCAAACCCATCACTGTTTGATGTGGATAACAGGTCGGAGATCTCATCAAACAATTTTTTGGTGATGATAGGTTACTGTTAATGGAAATTGCTGACAATGTTAAGACTTGTCCAATCGGTGGATTCTGCCGTAATGTTACATTCAATTTATTTAAAAGTGAAATTGAAGGGCAAATTTTTTTAAGAAACGAACCAACCGCGTGGTCGCCTCTTTCATGTATTTTACGGTCTTTAGACTCGCAGAAGTGAAGTTATTGCTTAAGCAGTCGAAAATTGAGTCCAATTCCTGGACTAAGAAAATTAATTTTCATTGTATATATTTGCCACTTTGTGTTCCTAAACAAATCCACCATTTTCAAGGTTATGTAAAGCCTTTCCAGCACTGGCATTTATTACAATAAATTGATGACTCAATAGGGATGATCAGGGTCTAAATTTTCCAGTGGCTATTCGGTATGGACACCACTGCTACGGCCCGAAGAATTCGTTGAATCCGAGCTATTAAAAACAACGCAACAGAGGTCGGCCTAGACTAAGCTGGCACACACAGGTGGAGAAGGACGTCAACCAACTTAGAGTGCCCAACTGGAGGAAGCTGGCGAAAGATCGTGCTGGCTGGAGAGACATGTTGGTTGAGGGCCAGACTCAACAAGAAGGATAGGAAGATTCGGTATTATTATCTTTTGGGTAGCAGGGATTTGCAAGTTTTCAGCTGCTTGAAGCGGTGCAATTTGAAAAACTTTTTCAATGACAAACCCTCTTTTAATTGTTTCAATTTTTGTCAGCAACTCAGCAAATACAAGGATTTTAATGTTTAATCCTTCTGTTCATTCTATTACTTCCCCAAAATCTATCATTTTCTGTTAGCTCAAATAATCCATCGAAAGTGTGAGATGCTTTGAAAGGAAAAAGATCATGATAGTCGGCCTCTTGGCTCATGGTGTACAACCGTTGTAAGTGACTTCTTTAAATTTTCTTCGTATCAATATTGTTCTTTCTTCTTCTCCTTCTTCTGGCGCTACAGTCCAGGGTGGACCTGGGCCTCACTCAATATGCGTCTCCAGCCAGCACGATCTTTCGCCAGCTGCCTCCAGTTGCACTCTCCAAGCATTTGATTTCCTTCTCCACTTGTGTGTGCCGCCATAGCCTAGGCCGCCGTCTGTTGCGTTGTCCCAATGGCTCTGATTCGAAGACTTTTCGGGCCGGAGCAGTGGTGTACATGCGCACTACATGGTCTAGCCATCTTAAGCGTTGTATCCGAAGGCGAAGGCGCATGTCGCTGTACAGCCCATAGAGTTCGTCGTTAAATCTTCTCCTCCAGATGCCATCAACGCAAACAGGATTAAAAGTCGCACGCAAAACTTTTTTCTCGAAAAGGCTAAGGCCTTCCTCATTCGCTTTTAGTAAGGGCTAGGTTTCCGCGCCAAAGTAGGACTGTTATAATCTGATCTGATCTGAAGCTGTTATATACGAGGGACTGAGATTATCAAGCGAGTTTGGTCCTTCGAGAGAGGGCTTTATTACTCAATTGACTGAGCACAAACAAAGAGCGATTGGCTAGAGTGATTCTTCGTTTGATTTCGGCACTGACGTACTTGTCCCTATTTACCGCGGAGCTGAAGTAGACGAAGTCGTTGACTACCTAGAAGTTTCTGCTGCCTAGTGTGACGCTCTGTCCGCTGCCTGCTGTCCAGTGTGACGATCTGTCCGCTGCCTGCTGTCTAGTGTGACGCTCTGTCCGCTGCCTGCTGTCTAGTGTGACGGTCTGTCTGCTGCCTAATGTGACGCTCTGTCCGTTGCCTGCTGCCTAGTGTGACCCTCTGCCCGAGACGTTGATGTTGTGTGTTCTTTCTTGATGATAGTATGTTTTTTGTTTTGCCTCATTTACCGCCAGACCCATTTTAACCGCTTCCGCTTCAATGCCAGCAAGCCCCTCATTGACGGCTTGCTGTGTTAGTCCCATCACTTCAATTTCACCAGCGTAAACTAGCAATTGAACTGACTTTTGGAAGATTGTGCCTCTGGTGTTGACTTGTGAGTTACGCTCGAACTTCTCGAGTATGATATTGAAGAAGTTACATTTGGCATTGAAGGTCTCAGTGGGTTCGTTACCGACCTTAATGGAGCAGCGAGAGTTCTCCATCGTCACCCTACACAATTTGACGAGTTTGATAGGAACGCCAAAACTAGACATGGCACTGTATAGCCTGTCTCTATGCACACTGCGGCTTTGATGTTAATAATATTCATATTGTTCTTTATCAACTTATTTGAATTATTTTAATCTCTGTCTTATCTTTTTCGTAGAAAAGTGTTTCCTATTAATAAGCTAAGTCCATTCTTTCCTGAAGGTGCTGAACAGAATTGATGCTGCTTTCCGCCCAAGCACGCAACTTTTCATCACCACTTCTTCCTTGTTCCCGATCAATTAGATGCCTAAAGGGTAATTTTTTAGCTACTACCTTTTTGGAAACTCTGTGTTTTGTTTTACTGTCAAACATCTTCAGTTTGGTTTACAATTTAACCATGAATCGTCTTACAAACGAGCAACGCTTGCAAATTATTAAATTTTACCGTCAAACTGCGCGCTCTGTTAAGAAAGTTCATTGCGCGCTTCTTGTAGTCGCCGTGGCGTGGTGGGTAGAGTGCGACGCTCACACGCCGAAGGGTCTAGGTTCGACTCCCAGCTCAACACCAATTTTTCGATTTTTTCACGGCACCACCTCTTTCGAGCTGCTGACAACACTCAAAGAGTAATAACTGTCTAAGAAAGCTTCTCAAATTTCGCCGTTCGGAGTCGGCAAAAAATTGTACAGTAGCTCGCATAACACGAGTAGTTGATGAGCAAGCTAGGCCGCGGTCCCTCTTTGGACTGTAGCGCCAACAATTATCATTATTATCGCGCGCTCCTTCCATTTTATGGTCAAAAATGGACGAAGCTCATTTTTGGCTCAAAGGGTACGTAAAATAAGCAGAATTGTCGATTTTGGAGCAAATATCAGCCAGAAGCATTGCAGGAGCTACTAATGCATTCAGAAAAGGTCACAGTTTGGTGCGGTTTATGAGCTGGTGGCATCATTGGACGGTACTCCTTCAAAGATGATGCGAATCGTAAAGTAACTTTTTTTTTTGTAATTGACGCGTGCAAAAGGGGTTGCGAGTACCCTTAAGTGACCGGATCAAGTCACAGCACGGGCCGAAGGTATAGAGGAAGAGAGGGAGAGGAGGTACCGATGCACATTGGTTTTAAATGCCTGTGAATGGTGAGCGCTACCGAGAGATGATATCCAATTATTTTTGTTCAAAATACAAGAGCTTGACTGCATGACATGTGGTTTCAACAGGACGGTGCCACATGACACACAGCACGCGCAACAAGAGACTTATTGAGAGGCGAGTTCAGCGAAAATTTAATTCACGTTCGGGACCGGTTAATCGGCCGCCTAGATCGTGCGATTTAACGCCTTTAGACTACTTTTTGAAATACCGGCCGAAATGTTGGAAAGAGTATGCCAAAATTAGACTAAGCGGATGGACAATTTGAGGCGCAGTCAAGATCAACATTTGCATGAAATAATCTTCAAACATTAAATTATGGACCGTACAATAATAATAATAATAATTGTCGTCGCTACAGTTCAAAGGGGGACCAGGGCCTAGCTTACTGGACCGTACTTTCGATTCAACTAAAGATTTCGCGCATTTTTCTGAATTTTATGTGTTGTTTTTTAACTTTCCTATATCTTTTAGGAAATCACTCTCTATAATTTTTCAATCTAAAGGCTGCGGCGCGACGGCATTTTTCCTTGGAGACTACTTCAACGTATACAACATAACTGCCACCTTGGTTAAGTACTCAGGTTAAGTTTTTATTAAATCGACTTAAGATTGTGGCTGCCGTGTCGTTGTGGGCAGAGCGCGACGCTCAAATGCCGATTACATCGAATTTTTCACGGCACCACCTCTTCCGAGCTGCTGACAACACTCGAAGGGTAATAACTGTCTAAGGAAGCTTTCCAAACTTCGCCATTCGAAGTCGGGAAAAACTGTAGGTCCCTTCTACTCGTGAGAGAACAATAGCGCACACAACACGAGTAGTTGATGAGCAAGCTAGGCCCTGGTCCCCCTGTGGACTGTCGCTTCAACAATTATTATTATAAGATTAGGGAGTTTACGAACTCCGTGCGTAGTCTGACACTACTTATTATGATGTAGTAAAACTCTAAGAATTGTTTTTATTCAAAGAAAATCAGCACTCAGGCTTAAAGAAGAAACGCCAACGCCCCACGAACAGTGGAATTTATAGTTACAAACCCGCTGATCCCAGCCCAATCATTCCTATACTCAACACACGGCAGATCTTTTAATTTCCTCCTCAACTTCGTCCCCCTTCACATCGTCTAAGTGTTAGCACCCCTTCACTCCACAACTCATAGCACAAATAAAACACCTATCATTGGCACGATTATCAAATAATAGCAGCAATTAAAGTGTGCCTACTCGAGCGCCTTTAAAACACCACCCACCATCACCGTCACAGCTTCAAACAAAGCCCATCGAAAGCTCCTCACGCAGAACACCTCGCGTAACCCACATTCCTACTTTCTACGACATGTTCACCAAACAAAAGCATCATCATCAATTTAAGTGCAATTAAAACCCTGCTAATGATGGCGCGACCATAAACACACAACTGGTAACCGGTCGGAGACTCACAGACATCACTTTCGATCGAACCGCGGTCCGCCAAAGTGCACAGTCTCCAGCAGAATTCAAGCATCTCGCTTGATAGCATTTCAAATGGCGAACAGATCTTTTGCTGTGCGGCCACCCGGAAAACCTCAAGACACAGAACCCTTTTTTCCGTTAATGGCTTTTCTTCCCGCAATGAATCTGCTTGTTCGTGCATTCCGGAAGACATAATGCGAACACATGCCAGTAAACACGCTGTGAAATACACGAGACCTTCGCACCAGATACAAAAGAGGTCCGACACCAAGACAAAAAACACCGCTAAGCGAATTGACAAGAACTGATGAGAACCAGACTCCAGCTTCACCTTCCGTGTACTTTCTTTGAAATGAAAAAAAAAAAAAAACAATCGTATTCTGTGCGAGTCTGCTCGATGTCGGAGTTGAGCGGTTGTGGTTGCATGTCAGACGAGCAGAAGGCTTTTGAGAGATACAGTGTGTTGGGGAAGTGTGGGAACTTTGTGTTTTAATAAAATGTGTACATTAAGTATTTGATTTATTTTTGGGTTTGGTTTTTTGAATTCATTTCAAGAAAAAGTCGTTCCCTGAGCAAACAAGGAAGCCCACACCGAGCAGCGAGTCACAAGAACAAACAATGAAAAATGTAATTCAGCATTCCCTTTGCTATTCATTGCTAAAATGGAACGAAACAAACTATTGTCAAAAGTGATAATATTCCGAGCTGTCATGCTTTCCAAAAAATTTAATCAGATTTTTATGGCAAAATGTGAAAATTGTGTCTTCTTACAAAATGTAGTATTGCCAGGTTGCAATCAAATTGTTACAATTGTGGGGGGTTTCTTGGGAGTTCGGGTGGAGGGCGGATAACTTAGGGTATTGAACAGAGAGAAAATAAGACGCGACACTTACTTTAGTACAGTTTATTTGCAAGAGAGCGTTTACATTGAGCGTAAGGCATATTTATAGCCACAAACATTATGTACACAATATGCTAGCAGGAAGATCACCCGATCATGGAAAAGAACAACTACGCTATTTACTATTGCATCTATTTACTTTTATGAACAGTGTGTTGGGCAAGAACGACAACACCAATATTAGTGTAATAAATTAATTGGCCTACACAATTCAGTTCCATCTACTGACGATTTGTTCCGTTACTCTTTTGAAGGCTAGACATTATTTAGGTTTATAATGCATTCCTTCTATCTCAGGTAGAAATCACTCTACTGAACCGCAGAAGATCCGCGTGACTGTGAGCGACGTCCGGCTCGTATAGAAGTTACCCCTCGGCTATTCGGCGTGCGACGTAGAAAATGAAAGGGCAGCTTACTCTATCTTGCATCACGACCTTAGCATATAGTAGATGAAGGAAAGCTTCAGGCAGAATGAAGCCGTTAAGCAGTATCCTCAGGTGAGACTGTTGGTTAAGGCCATGGCTCGTCCGGCTTGACTCTTAGTAATATTAATAATAATTTTATGGCGCGACAGTCAACGGGGGGACCAGGGACTAGCTTGCTCATCAACTACCCGTGTTGTGCGTGCTACTGTTCTCTCACTAGTAGAAGGGACCTACAGTTTTTTGCCGACTCCGAACGGTGAAGTATAAGAAGCAACTCGAAAGAAGTGGTGCCGTGAAAAATTCGAGGCGTTCAGCCGGGAATCAATTTTTTTGTATCCAGCCTTCTGCAGATGGTTTAAAATGGTTTGGTGACTAATTCCCATCTCCTTGGCGATGTCACGAGATGCCACATGTCGGTCTAGCTCGATGATTTCCATGATTCGATCGGTATTCGTCGTCACAGGCCTTCCGCCGGCTGGCTTATCCATGGTGTCGTTTTCACTGGCTCTGAATCGTCGAAACCATTTGTCCGCTGTCCGAAGTGATAGTGTACCATGCCCCAAAACACCATCAATCTCACGGAACATTTCTCTAGAGGATTTTCCTGTAACGAAGGAAAACTTTAAAATAGCACGAATTTCGGCGTTAGTGAACTCCGTGTTTACACGTCCATAACTGTTAAACGCAATATCGAAACTAATCATGCATAGCGTCGTTGTGTGGGTTATGTCAAGACTTTTCAAATGATGTATAGTATTGCCACATACGAGCTCTGCAGTGCTTTGTGCATACCCGAAAAATTCAAGACAAAAAGGCGGAAGGGATATTTGACAACCTTATATTTGCCGTCTCGATAACCTCTTCCATCGCTCCTTTTTTATTCGCCATCAGTTTCTGCATCCATTCTTGCTGCTGCCTTAACACCATTATAAGCGTAGTTTCGCCTATAGTCAATTGAGGCGTGCACGACAAGTCCGGATTTTTGCCTTACTTTGCATCGGTTTCTATGAATTAAGTAGTACTAAATTAGACATTGAAGGTTAGAGGTTCGAGCTTTGATTTCCGTCTCAAAATTTTCAATTTGCTGATTCATTGCGAACATTAAATATTTTATTCCACGTCTCCGCTGGTTGCCGCAATAGTCTGTGACGAACTTGAACAGGTTTCTGACTGAGATTCTGATGTGTGCTGTGATCCCTGGTTCTTCATTACCTTAATGTGCCTCAGTGTTTAAAATAAAGCCGCCTGTCTCCTTTGAGCTAAACATGTCCTAACACCGTTCGTTTGCAGGGAGACGTGATTTTTTTATAATTGGCGCGCACTAAAGAGATTGTTTATACCCTTAAATGACTGGAATTAAGTCACAGCACGGACCGAAGATGTATAGGAAGAGAGGGAAAGGAGGTACCGACGCACGTTGGTTTTAAATGCCCCTGGATTGCAATGGCGGGGGAAATTTGGGCTGGGAAGAGCATTACATATTCGTGTGGTGTGGCCAAGGAACGAGTCTCTAACTTTTACTGTACGTCCGAATATGAACTTAAAGGTGAACGAGTGAGCATTCCTAGCGAGACGGGCATTGCGGGTGAATTCTTGAAGGAGAGGAATGCAGCTGGCTAACTCGTTGGATCATTTTTTGTTGAAATAGCGAAAAAATAATGATAGAGACGCAACATTTCGTCGATGTTAAAGCGAGTCGACCAATACGTTTTATTATCCGCTGTTAGATTCTATCTAAACAGAGGTCTGCAGAGAGGTCTTAACAGCACCGGACCAGGTAGAAGCGTTGTACTCAAGCTTTGGGCGGATGTACGCTTTATATATTGTTGCCGGGTCAGAAGGGGTGAAATAGTTCCGGCATCGCTTTAAGAAACCTAGACATTTTGCTGCAAGTTAACACTTCGATTCAATCGTGACAAACAGTGGACAAACAATACAATCTGTAATTCATAAACATTACAGATTACAGTTTATGACCCAAGCGATCCCAAGATCCAAGAAACCACTAGAATATCGGAATGAATTTCAAATATGTGCATCGGCTTACATTTCAACTCCCATCCACAACACATCAGATTAAGAATACCGAGGTGACTTATTCCGAGCAGCACTTTACAAAAATGGCAATCGAGATCCACACGTCGAACGGTTCAGTAATCGAGATCCAGTCGTCGGACGGTCCAAACTTTGGACGGTCCAAACATTGGCCGGTTCAAATTTCGGACGGTCCAAACTTCGGACGGTCTAAGCTTCGGACGGTCTAAACTTCGGACGGTCCAAACTTCGGACGGTCCAAACTTCGGACGGTCCAAACTTCGGACGGTACAAACTTCGGACGGTCGAAACTTCGGACGGTCCAAACTTCGGACGGTCCAAACTTCGGACGGTCCAAACTTCGGACGGTCCAAACTTCGGACGGTCCAAACTTCGGACGGTCCAAACTTCGGACGGTCCAAACTTCGGACGGTCAAAACTTCGAACGGTCCAAACTTCGAACTGTCCAAACTTCGGACGGTCCAAACTTCGGACGGTCTTAATTTCGGACGGTCCAAACTTCGGACGGTCTAAACTTCGGACGGTCCAAACTTCGGACGGTCCAAACTTCGGACGGTCCAAACTTCGGACGGTCCAAACTTCGGACGGTCCAAACTTCGGACGGTCCAAACTTCGGACGGTCCAAACTTCGGACGGTCCGAACTTCGGACGGTCCAAACTTCGGACGGTCCAAACTTCGGACGGTCCAAACTTCGGACGGTCCAAACTTCGGACGGTCCAAACTTCGGACGGTCCAAACTTTGGACGGTCCAAACATTAGCCGGTCCAAATTTCGGACGGTCCAAACTTCGGACGAATATGAAAAGCTGAGGGTACTGTCATTGGCGAAGGAGTGAATTGGATTTGAAGTGACAGACGGGAGATCACTTATAAAAATGAGGAAGAGTGTGTTATAATGCTGGAGCTCATTTTAGAGTAAACCAAGCTTCCTGGAAAGAGCAGTAAACTTAACTTGTCCTCTCCAGGTGTCCATATATTTGGACGTCGTCGATCAATTTACCACATCAGTCAGAATCCACTTCGAAAAGAGTTCGATTCTTCTAGAAATGAAAAATGATCATTAAAGGAAATTCAGTCTATGATGCCCTTTGGCGTTTGCATTCAGCTAATAATTTTTGTTGGCGCGACAATCCACAGGGGGACTAGGGAAGATTTTCGCCATGTCTGATATTTCTGCGGCAGTGCCGTATTGTGTTAACTAACAGGCTCAAACTTCAAAATTACCGTCCGTTTTGCAACTATTTTGAAATGTTCAACATTCAATTGCAATAATTGCCAACTTTTCCAGACCTCGTTAAAGAGAAAGACAGAACAGTATCAAGGAAAGCACCAGTCGGTTTAAAAACCAAAGCCTTGTTGCTTGTAAATTATGGAAATAACAAATTTCCTTCTATTTGTATTTACTGTTTTGAAGGACTTGTTTGGGGCCTTCTTCCTTTGTTCAATATTTTTTTTAATTCGTTTTAGAGCTTGTTTTACAATTTTTGCGTTCCATTTACCTTTGATCATAAAGGTGTTTAAGCCTTACTTTCTTAGTTTATTCGTCTCAATGCTGTGTTGGTTTCATTTAAATGTTTCACTTTAGTTTTGTTAATAAGTTGTTTCGATATATTTTCTTTTTGATTCTGTTTTGAAAAAGGGATTTATAACCCCTTGCAAATAATGGTTATCTAATTATCCAAACGCTTCTGCTGGACAAACGTTTCCCCGTTCTCACTGTACGCCAAATTCACCACACTTAACTAACCCGTAAATTCAACACGCTGTGAAGTCGCAACACATTGCAACATGTCTGCGGAGACAGGCCCCACCACACGCAGCACAGCACAGCCAACAGGTATCCACAACGTGCATCGCTTACAAGACCTTCACAAACGCCACCACGCATCGGCTACCACTCAATCCTCCATTCCATCCCATGGCACGGCGGTAGCACTGTGGCAGCAGCCAACTTTAGTAGCCCCCGATGAAGCGACCAGTTTGGATCGGTGTACATCGTTACGAGCGAGCCCCGGCACAAGCACTCAACAACTGTTAAGCTCCCCTCTGAGGTGTGTTTGCCTTTGTATCTGGCCGGTAATTCGCGTATCTACTCTGACGTGTGTAAGCTTTCTATTGTCACCCAGTGACAACGCGAGTAGCCGCGCGAGCCGGTGTAACAGCATATCATCGTTCGCTCTTGTCTTCGATAAGTGAATCCGTCAAATCACGAATCTCCCCATCATCACCGTCATCGCCGCCGTGGACGTGGTCTTCGCGTTCGCCGTTAATGTGGTCGACGTTTAAGTGTTGACTGTGTGCGCTTGCAAGCCAAAGTTTGACCGATTTTCACCGGGACGTCCGAGTGAAAGAAAACGAAGAAGAAGAAAAGTAAAGTTTTTGGATTAAATTCAAGTACGGGAGGACAGTAAGTTGCGGTGGCAGACCGCGTTCTTGCTCTGGGATACTCGGTATTTGCACAGAACGAAACAAACAGCGGTTTGTATCTCGGTGAAACTTTGTTCCCTGGAATTTCTCGGTTCGCGACGAGAGACTTCGCGAGTGTGCCTACAGAGTGCATTAATAGTTTGTGTAACAGATGCCGCTGTGATTTGCTCTGGGGCAAGTGCTGCTGTTTGCTGGGCGGCGGAGTTGTTGTCTCCTCGGATGTGTGGGTTTTTTGTGCAAACTGACCGATATCTAGAGTGGAATTTAAACAGGTTGTGTACATATGACAAGCAGCCGAGTGTCCTAGTGTTCCAGAAAGTGTTTCAGTTGGAGAATGCTTGACGGGCGCAATTGTGGCGCTGCAAGGGATGTAAACAGTAAGAATCTGGTGGAAATGGTCAGCTCATGTTTAGGGCACGTGAAGCATGCCTCTTTCAATATCTCACCTCGCCGCCGATGAGCTCATGACTTTCTACAGAGATGTATCTCCATTTGCCGCTTGAATTTCCAAAGTAACTACGGCCACAGTGAAATGGAAAACGTTCTTTTCACTTGTGGCTCGTGTGTAAGGTGGCAATTTGGTTCTGCTTGTACACTCAGCTCACGTTTTCCAATGTCCGACGTTGGAAGTACGTAGTGGCCCTTAATTTGCATTCAAGTTGAACTCAAGTCGGACTTTTTTGAATCCCTTCTCTTTTGGATTGTTTTTCTCTTCTGTCCCTCGACCTTGGGGAAGCTAAGTAGTTTTGATGGACAAGTAGCTTTTATAAAAGGTCTTTTCTCAATGCGCCCATCTCAGTTTTTCTCACTGATTTCAATCAGTTCATCGATTGTTGCCATCAAGGTATCGAATTTGATTCTTTTGTTGTGTTGCAGGAATTTGTGGAGTGAAATCTAGGTCCGCGTGTAGATGGAGTGATGTGTATAGTGAAGGATCCGACATTTGTTTTTGCGCGAGTTTCCACTGCCTGAAACTTGGTGTAGGTTTTGACAAGGGATATGCCCCTTTCTGTCAGGATCAAACTCATATAACACCGATTTCGAAGAAAGAAAGAGGAGCTCAGAAGCTAAATTTAGGAAGCTGATGTTCCGTACAACTGTCGCTAGTAATTATAATCATAACAATTGGATGGACAGTCCGCAAGGGAACCAGGGCCTAGCTTGCTCAACTACTCGTGTTCTGCGCGCTTTTGTTCTGTCACGAGTAGAAGGGACCTAAAGTTTTTTTGACCACTTTGAATGGCGAAGTTTGAGAAGATCTTTCTTAGACAGACTTTTATAGACAGACTGTCGCTAATTCTTCTTCTAGTGGCGCTACAGTCCGGGGTGGACCTGGGCCTCAACCAACATGCCTCTGCAGCCAGCACGATCTTTCGCCAGAATGTCGCTACTGTTAGCCCAAAATTTATTAATAATTTATTTATAATTTATTAAGTTTAATGTTTTTAGGTTTCCTAAAAAAATAAATTTTGTGCTTTGTAAGCTTAAGTCACTGAACCAATTTTAGGGCAAAATATTTATTTGGGCTTTGGACACGCGTCCTTTCGTAAATAGCTGAAAGGGATTTTATTGTCGAAAAATGTTGAAAAACTTGAAAAACATGAAATGCTACAATTTTAGAACTAATTTGACAGAAGTGAAATGAATTTAAGGAACTGAATATTTTTTTTTTTTTTTTCATTTAGAAACAAGTCCCGTAACATTGTCACCAATTTTGTTGGGTAAGGTCAAAGTTTGATCTCCTTTCTCTTTCATTAAGCACTTAGAAATGTATTAGTCGGTTGGCGCATCGAAATGTAAACTTTTCTAGGGTGATACGTTGCTTCCTTAATTAGCACAGGAAGCTAGTTTGTTTGGTCCTGTGTTTCTGTAGTTTCTAGTTGCCTGGTTTAAGGTCTATGTATTCTGCTTCTTCTTCTTCTTGTGGCGCTACAGTCCGGGGTGGACCTGGGCCTCAACCATCATGCCTCTCCACCCTGTACGATCTTTCGCCAGCTGTCTCCAGTTGCGCACTCCAAGTTGGTTGAGGTCCCTCTCCACTTGTGTGCGCCACTTTAGTCTAGATCGTCCTCTGTTGCGTTGTTCCAATGGCTCGGATTCAAAAACTTTTCGGGCCGGAGCAGTGGTGTCCATCTACATGGCTTAGCCATCTTAAGCGTTGTATCCGTAGACGCTTGACCAGGCACATGTCGTTGTACAGCCCAATGAGTTAAATCTTCTCAGGGCCAAAAATCAAAGGCAAAACTTTTCTCTCGAAAAGACCAAGGGTTTCTTCATCCGCCTTTGATAATGTCCAGGTTTCCGCGCCATAGATTAGGGCTGGGATAAACAAGCTGTTATATAAAGCGAGCTTAGTCCTTCGAGAGAGGGCCTTATTACTTATTTGCCTCTTGAGCCCAAAAAACAGAGGTAAGAGTGATTCTGCATTTCGATACTGATGTTGTTGTCCCTGTTTACCACGGAGCCGAGGTAGACGAAGTCCTTGACTACGAAGTTTCTGCTGCCCAGTGTGACGCTCTATCCGAGACGTCGATGTTTTGTCCTTTCTTGATGACAGCATGTACTTCGTTTTGTCCTCATTTACCCCCAGACCCATTTTAGCCGCTTCCACTCCAATGTCAGCAAAGGCCTCATTGAGGGCTCGCTGTGTTCGTCCAATCATCAGTGTATGCTAGCAATTGAACTGACTTTTGAAGTCGTGCCTCTGGTCTTGACTTGTGAGTTACGCACGACCTTCTTGAAGATAATGTTGGAGAGGTCACATAACAGTGGGTCGCCTTGCTTAATTCCTTTTTTGACATTGAAGGTCTCGGTGAGTTCGTTACCGACCTTGACGGAGCAGCGAGAGTTCTCCATCGTCATCCTACACAATCTGTCGAGTTGGGTAGGAATGCCAAAACTAGACATGGCACTGTATAGCTCGTCTCTATGCACACTGTCATATGCAGCCTTGAAATCGACGAATAGGTGGTGAGTGTCAATTTGCATTTTTTGGGTCTTTCCCAGGATCTGCCGCAATGTGAAGATCTGGTCTATTGTGAACTTCCCTGGCCTGAAACCACACTGATAGGGACCTATCAGGTCACTGACAAACGGCTTCAGACGCTCACACAATACGGCAGAGAGGAACTTATATGCGATGTTGAGGAGACTAATCCCTCGGTAGTTGGCGCAGTCAAATGAATCTCCTTTCTTGTGAACCGGGCAAACGACGCTGAGATTCCACTCATCGGGCATGCTTTCCTCCGACCATATCATACAGATGAGCTGGTGCATGCGACCAACCAACTTATCTCCAGCTGCTTTAAATAGCTCTGCGGGCAGTCCATCTGCTTGGATATTGCTATCTTCCCCTCGTCTTAGTCGGGGGGACGGGATTCTTGTCTAACATCGTCTGAATTGGGTGGAACATTCTGCCTAACAGGGGAATTGATGCCGTCGTCGCCGTTAGGGAGTCTGAAGAAATGATCTATGTCTACTTCTAGTAAATATATTTCTCCGAGATTCCCTAAAAATAAATCGAGCCCTTGTCAAAATATACATGAAAGCACTCTGGAAACTAGTTGTATGGTTGATTGAGGATACACTCCTTCGGACCTTATTGTTGAAGAAGGGATAGATGTACGAAGTAAGGTAGGAAAGGTAGGAAAGAAGGCAAAAGGGCATTACTCAAAATAAGCAATACGAATTTTTTGTATTTTTTTGCTTTCTAACTGGTGTTTGAAAACATCGAATACAAATCAAAGTTGTATCGATCGATAAACATGTTCGATTCGAAGAAAGAAGTAATAATATGTGTGCCAGCAAGCGCCCGAAAAACCGACTGATTGTGTGACGTTGTACCCGTTCATCATTTTTGTATATTGTTGGCAACTATTTCTTTTATAAAATAAAAGACAATTTTTTCATGGAATGAAATAAGGTTATTCTGTAATGTATTGCTCATTTTGAGCAATGCCCGTTTGCCTTTTTCAGGTAACATAACAATTCCATGTTTACAAAACTTCTGGTTTTATCAGCAAAAAATTAAATCAGCTACGATCTGACTTTATCATCATCATTGACTTTTAACCATTCAAGGAGTTTTGCAAAGATCAAAATAAAATGTAATAAGATGGTGTGGCCGCCGTGGCGTAGTGGGTAGAGTGCGACGCTCACACGCCGAAGGGTCTAGGTTCAATTACTGACTGAACACCTCGAATTTTTCACGGCACCACCACTTTCGAGCCACTGACAACACTCAAAAATTAATGACTGCCTAAGAAAAACCTTGTCAAAACTTCGACATTCGGAGTTGGCAAAAATTTTTTTTTCCCTTCTACTCGTAAGAGAACAGCACCGCGCAAAACACGTGTAGTTGATGAACAAGCTAGGTTCTGGTCCCCCTGCGGACTGTCGCACCATACAATCATCAATTCATTGTTGTAAATAACCCATTTACAACATTTACAACGACCCATTTTTTTCGTTTGTTTGCTATGACATCTGGGAAAAATATTTAGTATACATCAAGTCATTGAACAGACAACATAATATTTTTTCATCGTGTTAAAAATGTCGAATTTTGTACCAGAAAGTGATAATTTGCGGAAAACATTAATTTTTTGTTTTCATTTGAAGAAAAGTGCTGCAGAGTCGCAGCGAAGTCGCTTGTCGAGGCATATGGTGATCATGCTCTATCAGAAGCAACATGCAAAAGATGGTTTTAACGGTTCAGAAATAATGATTTTGATGTGAGAAATGAAGAACGTGGAAGACCACCAAAAAAGATTGAGGACACCGAATTTTAAGCAATATTGAACGGAGATGACACTTTGAGTCAAAAGCAATTAGCAGCAATGTTAAATGTTGCACAACAAACAATTTCTGACCGTTTAAAAGCTATGGGAAAGATCCAGAAGTGTGGAAAATGGGTGCCACATGAATTGAATGAAAGACGGATGGAAAACCGAAAAAACACTTGTGAAATTTTGCTTCAAAGGCACGAAAGAAAATTGGTTTTGCATCGGATTGTTACTGGCGATGAAAAATGGATTTATTTTAAGAATCCTAAACGGAAAGTGGTCGCCGTGGCGTAGTGGGTAGAGTGCGACGCTCACACGCCGAAGGGTCTAGGTTCGACTCCCACTTCAACACCGATTTTTCTAATATTTCATGGCACCACCTCTTTCGAGCTGCTGACAACACTCAAAGAGTAATAACTGTCTAAGAAAGCTTCTCAAATTTCGCCGTTCGGAGTTGGCAAAAAACTGTAGGTTCATTCTACTCGTGAGAGAACAGTAGCCCGCACAACACGAGTAGTTGATGAGCAAGCTAGGCCCTGGTCCCCCTTTGGACTGTAGCGCCAACAATTATTATTATTAAACGGAAAAAATCATGGATTAATTTGGGACAACCATTGACATCGACTGCAAAACCAGATCGATTCGGCAGGAGGACAATACTGTGTGTTTGGTGGGACCAGAAAGGTGTGCTGTACCACGAGCTCCTAAAACCTGGTGAAACCGTTAATACTGATCGCTACAGACAACAAATGATCAATTTGAACCATGCATTGATCGAGAAACGATCAGAATGGGCTAAACGACACGGCAAAGTAATTTGCTCCATGACAATGCACCTGCACACAAAGCAAAATTGGTTCGGGATACAATCAAACACTTGGCTGGGAGCAGTTACCCCACCCGCCGTATTCACCAGACTTGGCTCCTTCCGACTACCATTTGTTTTCACAGATAGGACACGCATTGGCTGAGCAGCATTTTGATTCCTATGAGGAAATCGAAAATTGGGTGTCTGATTGGTTTGCTTTAAAAGACGAACAATTTTATTGGCGTGATATTCATAGATTGCCATAAAGGTGGTTAAAATGTGTAGAAAACAAAGGCCAATACTATACAAATATACAAAAAACGAAAAAAAAAAAAAAAACGTTCATTTCATACCGATATATCGGGCAGTATCACCAATCGTTTTAAGAATGAATCATTTTCAATACCTTTCTTTGACAAAGCGCAGATGTTAATGGGTTGCTTTAAATGATTTTCTTTCAGCTCATGAGGGAACCATATTCGAGTTTTCGCACATAGGAAAGTTGATTTAAGCGATTTTCAATGCATGTAGTTATGTGATACATGAAGCTTCTCTGCAATCTCTGTGAACCGAATCGATCATTGCTTGCATTTATTCGTCATCAACTTCAACTTGTCGCTCTAGTCTAGCAGAATCAAATTTTTACCAAACCAATTTTGACACTGCCGTTTTTTTAAAAGCTTAATCGCCATAAACAGCACAAAACTTTTTGTGAGCGTAGAATTAAAACAGAACAATATGACGAAAATATCCGTTTTGATTTTCCATTTATCAACAAAAAATACACAACTTAAAACCAATGTGCATTGGTACCTCCTCTCCCTCTCTACCTCTATACCTTCGGCTCGTGCTGTGACTTGATCCGGTCACTTAAGGGTACTCGCAACCCCTTTTGCACGCGTCAATTATAAAAAAAAAAACTGGTCAAAAAGATTTTTTACTGATTATCAGTTTAAGTACCAACTAGGAGTGAAATTCGCTATTACTCCGTTGCCAACTCAAAATAAGACCGATGGAAATTTTACATTTTAAAACAATGTACGTAACAATAGTGTGCGGAATTATTCAACCTAGTTTTGACCGAGAAATATTTGGTATGTGCACATGTTCGATATGAAGAAAATTCGCACTAGAGGAAGAGTTTAAGAATTAATATCTTGTCCGAATTTTGTCTTTGTCTTTGTTCTTGTACTTGTTTCTTACGTACTCCTGTAGCTCTTTTTGACAGTCTCTAACTCCACAGCCCAGGGAGAGGGTATGGGCAGCTCTAAAGAAGAACCTCAACCAACTTGTTTCCGCAATTAGAGGCAACTGGCGAGAAATCGTGCTTGCTAGAAAAGCATCTTGGTTAACGTCCAAGTCCATTCTCAACTGTAGCTCCATACAAAGACGACGAAGCCTAGAGGGCTTTGTTTAATGGCGCCTTAGTATCAAGCGGTTAAAAATGTTCTTTGGAGGTTAGCGCACACCACTAAAGCGCTCAGACTTAAAACCGGGTCCATTGTAAATAGAAAAGGTTCTTTTCTCTTTTTATTAATTTTTTTTTACTAGCGACAGTTATAATCGTTAAGCGGTAAGCGAAGTTTAAGTAGAATTGACCACTCCGCTAGTAGTAGTAATGAATAGTTCGAATTTTGATACAATCACTGAGGATGCGTAAGGCTGAAGAAGCTTATGCTACAGTCCAAAGGGGGACCAGAGCCTAGCTTGCTCATCAACTGCTCGTGTTGTGCCCGCTACTGTTCACTCACGAGTAGAAGGGACCTACAGTTTTTTACCGACTCCGAACGGCGACATTTTAGAAGCTTTCTTAGACAGTTATTACTCTTTGAATGTTGTCAGCAGCTCGAAAGAGGTGGTACGGTGAAAAATTCGAAAAATTCTTGTTGAGCTGGGAATCGAACCTGGACCCTTCGGCGTGTGAGTGTCAGACTCTACCCACTACGCCACGGCGGCCAGCGAAACTCCACTTTGTTAGAAAAAATCCAATAGTTCATTCAAAAGAGATCGTCTTCCAAAAGCCATTAGTTTTAAAATTTGTAATCCAGACACCTTCCAGCTCTGGACTATACATACTCCTTTCTTTGCTCTTTAAATTTACAATCAAAATCAAAAAAAGAACTTTATGTGTTTGAACTTTCATAACAATAAAAGAAGTCAGAAGGGCTAGCAGTTTAATTCTGACTGCAAAACCTGAACATTGAGTGGTTCTTCGTAGGCAATAAGTACTTGCTGACCCTTGTAAGCAACTCGTAAAAGATAAAGGCGTTAGAAATTTAAGATGGACAGAAGTTTAGTTCAGGATTTTAGTAAAATACGTGGCCAGAAATCCATAACTTAATTCTAACTGTATTAAGCATTAACGTTCCGTCACTGAAGTTCAAGAAAACATTCTGCTTAATCGTTGTGGATGTTTGCAGCTCAATTGGCTTAATCGACAAAATTAGATCGATAGCCTTACGAAGACGAACTGTTACAAAACAACCACGAACCAACGTCTCTTATATCGAAAAAACCAGACATAAGAGCTTATATACATTTCAGTCATAAATAGAACAACGCGCCAGCCACAGTTTCTAGTCAATGTCAGCTTTTCCTTCATCAGGTCATCAAACCCTTGCCCAACCCCTGCGACCTGTCTGGTGTGCTTCACTTGCGGCACGTTCCTAAGCATGCACGCGTAGTTGCAGCACCGTACAACACTCTGAGCTTTCATAAGACACCACTCTTATGAAACCATCTCACGGGCTTGAGGAAGGGCGCACAAGCACAAATATCTGCTGCTAATTAAATTTGTGAATCAAACCCAATGTTACACCCAGCCCAGTTCGTGTCAGCAAAGCGACAGAGATTCGTGATTTTATCCATTAGCAGCCATCTGGCACGAGTGTCGTGTCTGTAGAAATCCGCGAAAGAAATCAAAACCTTGCGCCTCTCTTCTGCGGGGAGCGCAACTCTTGCCGCGGTTTGCAACTAGAAAGGGAAACCGAACGGCAAAGAAAACAGAACATCTCGCATTCATTTGAATAATTACCGGCCAAAAACGAAATTCAATCTCGTCCTCCGTACGGCCCAGAGATACGATCTTTTATTAGCCCACGCGAATCGCTTATCGCCTCGCACGCTACAGGAATTAATTAGACAGCCGATTTTTCGTTTTCGCTTTAAATCATTTGCCGATTATAAGCTGAGACATCTCAAGCTCAGCTCGAGCCTAGACGAATTCCTTTTGGATGCGTCCGCAAGGTGGGATATCGAGTTTTGAAGTGTTTTGAATGACGGGCTTCCGGATAATGTTATGCGAACCTTATTTGCTTCGCAATGTTAGTTGGATCAGTCATGGCTGTCGGCCTTGAGTGGATTGCATTAATTTGAATTTCCGGGCTTTGATGTACGAGTGTAGCTTGACCACGAGTTTTGGTGGTCGACATGCTTCGCGGAGTTCATGCATGAATTAGGCTCTCAAATGCGAGTGAAATGGGTCGAAACTAATGAGCGAAAGAGGATGCTCGTATAGTTTGGAGATATTGCCCTTCTTACGTGGTTTGTAAGGAATTTTGGATGATTTGGATATCGTGGTTTCATATTAATTTATGATATAAGTGTGTGCCCTGTCCGTCCGTTTGTCAGCCGCTTCTACTCTAATGAAACCGCTTGCATTTCCAAATTTTGAAGTTAGTAGCATTTGGGCTGGGAAGTCAAGTTTGGATTAAAAAATTTGCGATTTTGGATCACTTTTGGCTAACAACTTCAGAAATAAAACAATTTTTAAAATTAATTTTAAGTTTCATCTTCAGCATGAGGCATTCTGGACCAAACGGGTTTGGCTTTTAATCTGTTTCCTATACAATTTAAGACATGAGGCAAGTTTCTGCCAGTTTTTGTATCGTGTACACTAAGAAGTACAATTTTGTGAAGCATCAACTTGGACTTATTTTTTAGGCTTATCCATTAGCGACGTCTCTTCTGATCCATTTTGAAAGCCATTCAAAACAATCCATTTAAAAGCCTGGTAATCTGGAACCACTCAGAAACAGAGATTGTTTAAGCTACCCTCTGGAACATATTAATCAGAATCAGAGCAATGTCGGAGTGAAAACGAGGAGACAAGCGTTTGGTTTCTTTTTTGTGTTTAATCACTGTCTTGAGGGTTCGTAGAAGGGCTTATCTTAATTGCACTTAAAGATGGCTGTGCTCCAATTTGATTTCATTTAGTGTTGTTGAAGATGTAGTCAATTCTACATATGTCTTTGTCTTGTTTTAGCAAGTTAAAAAACGGTTACATCCTTGTGCCATAAACAATTTTCTCTTTTTGAACACTAAAGTTTCAATCTGTTTATTGTGTGCGCGCCAAAAGGGCTATTTTTTACCCTTAAGACCGGAATTAAATCAAAGCGTTGACAGAGAGTGTAGAAGAGAGAGAAGGTTTCGGTTCACTATGGTTTATAGGATTGTTTATTTTAATGCGGGAACAAGTTGAACTGATGGGAAGATTCTATATTCGTGCAGTGCAGCTAAAAAGCGAATCTCTTAACTTAGCAGGTTCAAATGATGAGCACTCCTTGCGAAGCTTGTATATCGAATGAACTCTTGAAGGAAAGGAATGCAACTAGCTAATTCATTTGAGTATTTATTTTTAAAGTAGCAATAAAAGATCGATAAAGAAGCCGCAGTAAGGCAAGGTTTTAACGAGTAAATTGCCATTGCATTTTTCCAATTACATATGATGTATATTTTCTGTTAAATTATATCCAGTAGAAGCAGACAGGTTTTGTGTGAGGCCGACCAGATAGGATACTTGTTCTCAAGCTTTGGGCGAATAATCATCTTTCTTGATAGGTCATAGCCTAGACATTTTACACCATTTTTGGCGATCTCGAATGTGTGATCGCTCCAACTAAGTAGAGGATAAATTCCCATGCCAAGAGTAGTGTTTTTCGGTTTTAACAACGCAGAAACCATTCATGGATAACGCTTCGTTATTTTTGAGTACGTTGAAGTGACAGCAGATAACACTGGGTTTTGAAAGCATAAAATTACGCTCTACTCTTTCCATCCCGATCGATAGGTCACAAACAAGATCGAAATTTAATGAGCTTAACATGCGCTGCCGATCCAAATCCACGCCCGAAGAGGAGGGATGTGAGCCAATGCATTAATATGAAAAGTTTGGGGTACTTTCGTCAGCTAAGGAGTGAATTGGATAAGAAATCACAGGCAATGTTGATGAAAATAACGATTCAAAAGATACTAATTTTATCCACAATCAAATCAAATATATTCATCCAATTGACGATCGATCAGAGAGAGCTTATTTTACTGCTTCTGTTTCTAATGAGAAACGAAAAATTTGCACTTTGAAGGTGCAAAAAACTGCTTTTAGCTTTATAAATTTGCAAAAGTTTATTCTAGAAGAAGATGAACTTAATCGATATTGAAAACTTTATATTTCTGCTGACAAAACTGAGAGAAGACTAAATGTCTATGAAAAGTCGACAAGAAACTGGGCTGGAACCGCTGAAGGTGATAGGTAATTGTCACTTTTTTATTATCGAATTTGATAATCACCCTTCCTTTGCTCCATGTAAAGTGATCATTAAAAATATATATATTTTGGCAGCACTCTCACAGAGCTGTGTTATTGGCATTAAAAATATACAATTTTATATTTTTTATATTTTATACTTGTTAAAGAAATAGGATTTTGTTGAATGCAATGGTTCAAAGTTGAAGAAAGTTGAATATGAATCAACAGCATTTTTTTAAGAACTGAAGCACTAATTTCGTTCACTGTAGTTTGGCTCATATATGTAGCCTCATCTGGATGCTGGTAACCCCCAAGGAGATTTAAAGTCGCTGTTGATGACAAGTTCATAATACGTCGAGCATCCACAGAACATATAAGAAGGATTCCTTGTCCAACCTAACATTTTTAAGAAATCTGAAATATATAAACTCTACACACAGCAAAACCTTCCTGGCCGTCAATCCGGGCTTGGCCACTGTTTGCGACGATTCACCGGGCTTCAGCCACGACCTTTTTCGCTTTATATTGTATGTGATCCATTTTTCGTCGCCCGTTACCATCCGCTTCAAAAATAAGTCGAGTTCGTTCTGTTTCAGCAGCATATCGCAGGCGTTGATTCCGTCCAGAAGGTTTTTATGCGTCAAATCATGCGACACCCAAACATCAAGCTCTTTTTTGTATCCAGCCTTCTGCAGATGGTTTAAAATTATTTGGTGACTAATTCCCATGTCCTCGGCGATGTCACGAGATGCTACATGCCGCTCTAACTCGTTGATTTCCAAAGTTCGATCGGTATTCGTCGTCACAGTTTTTCCGCCGACTGGCTTATCCATGGTGTCGTTTTCACCGGCTCTGAATGGTCGAAACCATTCCTCCGCAGTTCAAAGTGATAGAGTACCATCCCCCAAAACACCATTGATCTCACGAAACTTTTCTCTAGCGGATTTGCCTTTAACGAAGGAGAATTTTAAAATAGCGCGAATTTCGGCGTTAGTGACCTCCATGCTTACACGTCTTTAACTGTTGAACGCAATATCCAATAATCATGCACAGCGTCGTTTTGTAGGATATGTCAAAACCTTTCAAATGATGTAGGATATTGTCGGATATGAGCTCTGTAGCGTTTTGTGCATAGCCGGAAAATTCAAAAGATAAAAAGGCGAAAGGGATATTTGACTTTATATTTATCTTTAATTAGTTCTTGGCTTTTAACATTCTTATCCTTTATTTTCGCTTATACCTGCTCTTGTTGAATGACGAATAATCGAAATGTAATAATCTACGTAAATCTAGTAATCTAGTCTACGTAAATCAAACATACTTAATCCCTTCAAAATATGTGTAGCAGATTATCCACAAAGCTTAACAGAGTTATACTTAGATTCCACAGTGTAATGGGGCAATTCGAAATGAGTTGTATCAAATCGTCTACACTGCGCAGTGTAGGGTTAAGTAAATTAAATAAATTACCATTGGTTCCGGGAGGTCGAGACGTTCGTTCTTAAATTTAATCTTAATAATTAACTTTTTTTAAAGTCATATATTTTCGTTTCCATCAATTTCATGATATGCAATGAATGATACATGACTTAAAACATATTATTTACCCAAATAAATTATTTAGTTTCTCTATCGATTTGAATAAACGACACAATTTCTGGCATAAAAAACAAACAAAACGTATGAAAAGTGACACATAAATAGTTGTCACCTGAAATGTCTTGGAAAAATGTGATCGTCACTGTGCTAGTCACCTTACATGCAGCAAAGCTGTTTATTTTGATTATCAACAATCACTTATCACCTTTCGCAATTCCAGCCCTATATTCCGTTTCTGCTGGTGAAAGTACAATATTCCCCACAGCACGATTTTGTGGTGATGAAGCTAGCAATATATATACCCATATTCATACCATAGTCCCCTTTACTCTTATACATGGAAAGACAGGGTGCTGGAGTTTAGAATTCTTAAAATAATTTTCAACTCCAGGTGCTGACAACTGCCCCCTATTCATCTTATTCCTCTTGTTTTTGGCAACATTTGGAGATGATGTTACTTTTTTGATCCGCGTGTTGGTATGAGAAATTTAAAAATTCGCTAAAAACTCTAGATAATTGTTCCTTGTTTCTTGTTTCTTTAATAGAGATATAGTTTCAATCAACTTGAAATCCTGATTGCTGGTTTAATTAGTTTTCGAAGCACTTTATCATAAGTTACATACTAAATAGAGGCATGGCGGTACCTTTATTTATTCATAAATTAAATAAATAAATAAATAAATAAAAAAATAAAAATAAATAAATAAATAAAACCATACATTTTTTGAACCGTATTCAACAAGGGATACGACAGCTTTTAGAAACTTGAAAATCTTCCTTTGAACAGTCGCATTTCATTGCTAATGTACACTGCAAAATGCCTACGGACCATTGTCAGGACTTGCTTCCAGATGATGTGACTGGATTTATGAATCACATGATTCAAAATCAGATCCGTATCACTATTTATAGTGACAACGGAATCACCGATGGAGAAAAGACCATCTGTGGGGGGATGACTTACAGACCCAGACTTTAAAGGAACCTGACTGGTAGCTTGACCAGAGGCTATATTCTGGTGCCACGGGAGGTCAGGAGCCCCTGGAACTTCGGTTCCAGCCTGACCATGCGGTAGGACCCCTTGTGGGAGTATCGTGGTGGCTGTGGTGTACCACCTAACATAGCGGACAGAGTCGAGGGTAGTGTACTGTGCTGACTTGTCTAGACAAGGCTCTGCATGCTCAAAAGGCCTAGCATCAAATCAAGGTGAGGTGATTGCCTCTCAAGCATGATCCCAGTTTGGTTCTTGAGGGGTGGTGATCACAGGTGAAAGCAGTTGATCACGTAAAACTAAATCCCACATCTGTAAGGAGTTGCTGTTTGTTGGTAAACTTAAGAAATAATTCAAAAATAAATGTAACTTTTGGAATGCTATTAACATTTAATAATAAAAGAAAACGCCTTTTTTATAATAGACGCGCGCTTAAGGGGTTGTTTATACCCTTATGTAACCGGAGTTAAGTCACATCAAGGCCGACGTCTATTGATTCTTATTTCCAAAGAGTAATAACTGTCTAAGAAAAAGCTTCTCAAACTTCGGCGTTCGGAGTTGGCAAAGTATTGTAGGTCTCTTCCAATCGTGAGAGAACAGTGGCGCGCAGAACACGAGTAGTTGATGAGGAAGCTAACTCCTGGCCGCCCCGTAAACTGTCGCGTCATACAATTATTATTATTATTAGTTCTTATTTTTTTAATTTCAAACTTCAACTTTGCACAGCAGATCAGCTTCGAAAGGTTCACGTCACAAGATGACCAGAAGTACACAAAGTATTAAGAAACTCAACACTTTCAATTTACTTGAAAAGCAAATTCTGTTGCCCGACTCAAGGCCAAGACAGCTATAAACCAACTCCAAGTTCTGTGTAGATCAATGCTGCTTTTGTTTTGCACTGGAATTTCACAATGTTGGAGTCATTTATTTCTGTCGAATTGTGAGGAAGTTTTATTGTACCACACAAGAGAAAAGCTTAATTTTTTCTCAGAATGTACAGAAATAATAAAAAAATATTAAGACGACAAGCACCATTATTGGTATAAATTCTTAAAATTTACCTGAGTGCAGATCTTAGATTGTGAACTCGCATACCGCAAGTCTTTCAAGTAAGACCCATACTTTAATTGCTCTGTAAGAACAAGATTGATCTGTGGAGCATAAAGAAACACTACAACTTAGGTTTAGTCAAAATCGATGGTGAGGAATGCGTCGTAGTAACGACGTTTTAAGAACTATAATTGGGGAGGCGGAGTGTGACCAGTTTGTAATGTCGGAGGTAAACAGGGGCCGCCCCCAAGGTGGCATCCAGTCACCTCTCCTATGCCGCAATAGTGACTTGTAACCTCTCCTGTGGTGCATATTGGTCGACTCTTCGCTTTCCGCCTTGAATGGGTCTAACGTCTATGCCCATCTAACGCATATGCCCATGCTTATGTGGATGATGTAGCCGTACTGGTTGCCGGACCACTCCTCGCGGCCGTATGTGCAAGCAGGCAGACTACCCTTAACATGATCGATGACTGCTGTACTACGAATGAGCTTTCAGTCAATCCTCTTATAACCGAGGCGGTTCTCTTTACGAGAAGGAGGAATCTGACTGGTCTGACTCAACTAGTACTTAAAGGTGCCACTACTCCACTTTCCAATAAAGGCAAATATCTAGTTATTATTCTGAATAATAGATAGAAACTTCTTTGGAAAAAAACACAGTGAGACGAAAACCTCCAGGGTGCTGTCAGTCTTCTGACAGTGTAAGGGAGTTTTTGGCGAAACCTGGAGCCTATCACCAAAGAGATGCGTATGGATCTATACTGCAATGATAAGACTTCTTCTCTTATATGCATCAGTCGTTTGGTTCTTTCGCTCATATCTCGTGAATGCTGCTTTCACTAAGCTTCAAAGAACGGTTTGTCTCGGCTGTACAGGGGCTTTCTATAGCACTCTTGGCTCAGCTCTTGATGCACTGATCAATCTCCCTCATATTGACTTCCACATCATGGGATTCACAATCAAGGCCATCTCTCGACTAAAAAGAAATTGTTTATGTTTCAACTCGCACTGTGGCTTTGATGACCTCGCGCACCGGATTTCCTATGACGTAACTCTCATGGACATGCCTTCTGGTGCAAGGTCACCATTGATACATCTGCGTCGCTTATGTAAAGTCGACTCCGAATGATTTCCTATGACGTAACTCTCATGGAGATGCCCTCTGATGCAAGGTCACCATTGATATAGCTGCGTGGCTTATACAAAGTCGACTTCCGCCGTGCTCTGGACTGGCTCTGGCCCGAAACTGCACGGGAAGGAAATGTAGTCAAATTTTCACGGACGGCTCCAAGGCTACGGAGGGTTCTGGAGCTGGGGCCTTCGTGGAAGACGACAACATCAGACTTCACACCTCCTTATGGTATATTGCGTCGGTCTTCCAGGCGGAAGCGTTCGAGATCCAAATGACCACTAACTATATTGTGAACAATAGGTGGAAGGAGCGAGGTGTCTGTATCTGTAGCGAAATCCAAGCTCCTCCAAGATAGTCCAAGAATACAATTCTATCCTTAATTCGATCGGTAGATTGAATTCGCTATGACTTGTCTAGTTCCCGAGACATCATAGAATTATGGGAAACGCACCCAACTCGGGACTACCTTCATCCTTGGTTAGGGCCTCCGTCAACGGTTGGCTCTCCCAACCCAGCACAACCAGAGATGGCGTGACTCTCCAGGATGCAGGATGACCAAGTGCATGCTCCCGAACGTTAGCATGAAATCCGCAGCTTTTCTGCTATCTTTAGACAAAAATAAGTGCAGACAACTTGTCGGCGTACTAGCGGCATACTAGTCGGCTTGGGCTTAGTGATGGGATTCTTTGCGACGCCTGTGGAGAAGGTGAAGACACCTCGGAGAACTTTCTCTGTCAATGTCCAGACTTTGCTCGTTTTAGGTGGCTTCTGTTTGGCTCTGACCGAGGTTCTTTATCACAGAAGCGCCTTCTGATATTTCTTCGGGAAACTAAGAAATCACTTTAAATTAGGGTTACTACCTGGTAGTACAATGGATCAGTCTTTGAATCTGAGCGCTCAAGTGTCATGTATCCCAATTTACAAAAAAGCTACGTTTTCAATTTGATTTTCAAGAAAATAATCAATTTTCAAAAAAATTCTTTGTTTCTTTCTTTAAACACTCCGCACTACATCTTAAGATCTTCGCACAGTTTCTAGCTTCATTTTGTTTGCTATTTTGTTCATAGCAACTTTCCAGCCATAATTCATTGTGCATTGCCAAATCGTGAAAGAAAGTTCGCTTGTCTGCTTTGATGTGAAGCAAATTTTCGAGAAATGTGGCGTTTAATTGTTTATGTGATTACCATCAAACTTAGATTACACGAAAAAGCAGACCTCACGGAACTAGCTGACGTTTAGTTTCAGAAATCTGTGTCGACTGACTTAAGTAATAACAATTCACTACGGGGAACTTTTCGTTTAATTTGTTGACACTTGGAACTGGGAGGTAATCATGAAGGAAAAAAACCTTCACCAACGTTGACAATGTAAACAGCGAAACAAAATTCCGGGTTTTCCCTTATGAATTTGTATTTCCTCAAGCCGTACAAAAGAACTAAATGACGACAAGGATTTGTTGTACATGTGAGGACCCAAGTTGTCGAATTCTGTGTCCAAATCAATCTAGTTGTAATTGAATGCAATTAAATGAAAATGGATTTACCAACTGCCTTACAATGTAAACGTTTTGAATTGAATAGATTAGGGAATGTTAATGTGGAGTGGAGCCAACCTTTTGGCCTGCGCTCGGCTTTTGGGGCGTAGTACTTAAGTCCGTCAAATCTTGCACCAGAAAACCACGTTACTGGACTGAGTTTTATTCATTTTGAATTATTACTCGCACAGCTTTCTAAGGTGTGTCAGAAATCTCCTCGAAGTGTCTTCTAAAAGCTTTTCATATCTTGACATTTGGTTTCGTAATAAAACTGTTCGTTTTTCTCGATGGATGCGACACAAACAAAGGAGGAGGACCAACAAAAAGTTGAAGATAGGGAGGCAAGGCATATTGGGAAGCTTTTGATAACAGGTAAAATATCTTTGCTAAGGGATGGCCTTCCGTTGCTAAACCAGAATGCAAGTATTTGGACTATTCGTCGGGCGCAATATAGAGTCGGTTACAAGGCTAAGGAAAAAAAAGAAGCAAGCTTTGTCAGCCAAAAATGTTTCGGCGAGAAAAGACTTTTTGCAAACATACAAAAGCTGGACTTCTGATTAATAGAAACGAGTAATATTATATTATACACTGTGAGCGTCAAAAGTGAGCAAACAAATATCCGATTACTGTTTAAAGATGAAAATTGGGTCAAAACAACAACAAAACTCAAATTAGCAGCATCTAGGGTCGGTAATCTTGTCTTCATTGATAGTACAATGAGGAAGGAAGATTATCTAAATATTCTCCGGACCAACTTGCAACCGAGCGTAGACAAATTAGGTTTACCTAGGAATTGGATCTTTCAGCAAGATAATGATAATATGCATACCTCACGTCTTGTTAAGGAATGGTTGCTTTAAAGGACCCCAAAATAGCTTGATCATCCCCCTCAATCACCGGACCTTAACCCAATAGAACACTAATGGGAGCATTTGCATAGAAGAATTCGACAGAATACTATTAACAACAAGGAAGACCTGAAAAAAGCTATAACAGAAGAATGGTCAAAAATTTCCCCCGATGTTACCAATATACTGGTAATGCCTATGCCACGTAGACTCAAGGAAGTAATAAAGTCTAAAGGAGGATCAACAAAGTACTAAAATTATTTTTTTAATCAATAAATAAGTACATTTGTTGATGGAAATGTATACTGTTTACTCACTTTTGACTCGTAATATATGAAGTAGTTATAATTTTCATTAAAAAATTGTATTTATTTTTGTTTTTACCGTACTTTATTTTTTGAATAATTGATCACATTGAATAAAGATGTTTTTGTGTATCAATTGAATTTGAGTTTTGTTGTTGTTTTGAGCCAATATTCATCTTTATACAGTAATCAGATATTTGTTTACTCACTTTTGACACTCACAGTATATTATATATAAATGCCAATTCCCACAAACTCAATTATCGCAGAGCATATTTAAGTAATCGAAAATGCACACTAGAGGAAATTAAATTTCTTAGCATCGAAAAACTGAGGGCTGAAAAACTCTGAAATCACAAAACGCTGTGATAAGCCAAATATAACATTAAAGCTGTCACAGAATTTGTCAATCATGTTACGCGCAGTATAATTACCAGGATAAAAGGCTGATATGGACTGTGAACTTGAGTTTGCCATTCAAGACACTTTAATTATTTCCGTCTCACATAACCGATATTTCTTCCCCTTTTCCTTTTTCTCGGTTTGCATGTTTCATAGCGGATCAACAAAGTTTGGAAAATAAATGATAACTGTTGTCACATAATGTCATTAAAAGCAAAATTCAAAAAAAAACTTTGGTCACCAACATTTTGTCTGAAAATGTGTAACGATGATCAAGTTGCCTTTTATCAAGGATTCTCGCAAATGTTTATCTATTTCCAACAATAGACAACAACGGCATCTCTCCACCCTTTCTGCCTTCGTGACTTCTCTCCTAGCCTCCAAATAACCTCCACTTCGTCCACGTGACTCCCGAAATAGAAACGTTTCCGTGCAAGCGTCACCGCTCCTCCACGCATTCAATCATTTTAAACTCTCATTTAGAAACAATCAATCAAAAAAATTCGCGTGACATCTGCCATATCCGCTGTCAATATAACAAAGCAATCCCGCGCATGGCAGTCAAAGCAATGGAGGTCTCTCGGTGACATAACCAAACCGCAGCGCTGACGCAGGTACAATCTGACACAGTAGTACAGCTTCATCCGCCTGATTTAATCTTTCGGTCCACAAAATAAAAGCGACTTTAATTGTCTACACTTTCACTGGGGGGCTTACGCGTCAAAGGAAAACACGAGTAATTTGAAGTCGAAGAATGGCTGCTTGTGTGCTCCACAAAAGCCCCAAATGAGTGCAAATTACCAAAAGTCGTGTACAAAGACTGGAAGAAGACATAACCTGCACCATGTCCATAAGCACACGTCAATGACACTTGTTGCTTGGTACTTGAGTTTGTTTAACTAATTCGTGCGCTCCGACATCTCCACTCTATCCGCCGCGGCCGGTTTTGGACAAATTGGCCAATGGCTACGGGTATGGGTTGGTGCGAAGCGAACAGTTGTTTCGCAAACGACCGCAACCGGCCGAAGAGAAACACCTCACCCAGTGAGCACATATAGAAACTATGACAGTTGCTCTCTAATTAGCACACTTTGAATAAAACCTTCCTGACGCTGCTGACACGCAATCGAATGGGCTTCGGAAGAGGGGTAGGCATCGACAGCGCACAAGTATGCGGTTTGAGGCGTGAAAACTGTGACAGTTGTCAGTCGGCAGTTGTCAGCTTTGAAGTTTGTTTAAGGAGTGGTTGCCGTGCTGAGGCGGGAACTGCTGCATCTGTCGAGCTGATTTCATGTAATTTGCTTAAGGGGATGACTGCGATTGTTGCGACGTTTAAAATAGCTAATCGGTTAATTGAAAACTTCCAATCAACTGCCATGGTCTGGGAAATTAAAGAGACAATTAAGGGATACACTAGGTCTGTTCCAATTGATTTGTGTACAGAAATTCGTAGTTGAGTAGTTTGGGTAAAAATCTCTCTCTTGCAGAGAGTAACTCTACCGAAAATTGTGAAACGAATTTTCGTAAAAATTCATAAACAGCTATCATACATATGAAGTTTCAGAGGTTTTTTTATTTACGATTTGACAACCATCTGCTGTCGAGCTGCTGCCCACAGTTTTTTCTTCGGTAGAAATTCGCAGGGAGGGGAAATATTTTGCTCTCTCGTGAGCTCTCTCGTGAGCTCTCTCTTCTACGAAAAAATCAGCTAATAGAACGCTTTTTCGTAGTTTTTCGGGCAAATTTGTAGACACTCGTAGACATTCGTACCAATTCAGAGCAATTGGAACGGACTTACCAATTTGTCAGGTTGCATGTACACAATTAGAATAAATTCCGAGACATTTATATCATGAAAGAAACTGCCATCAAAGTTCTTACTTGAGATTTGTCCGAAAACGGACCAGGGCTTAGCTCCCTCGACAACTTCTCGTGTCGCGCGAGTAACTGTGTTTTCAAAACTAGAAGAAACTAACAGTTTTTTGCCGACTCCGAACGGCGAAATTGAAGAAGCTTCTAATTGACAATACTTCTTCAATGTCTATTAATGAGGTGAACGTTGCGAGTTCAAGAATTGAAACTGGTCCTTCGTCGGGTAAATGTCGCACTTTATCTTCTACGCCTACTTTTAAAATTGACAATGCCCATCAAATACAGTGTTTCCCTTCAACTGTTCAGTTTCGATAGCAGACAATGCTGGAATGTATTTAATTCCTATTTGAATTGTGCTTCTCTTGCTGCATTCCAAACAGCAAACAACTCAATTCCGCGGCAAATCAACATTTCACTGATCTTGCACAAGTTTCTGGTGTAGGTGAAGGTCTTCGAAATTTGCAAAATCTTTGATGGTCGAATTTGTTTGCTGACTCGCTGACGCAGTGTCTGTGTTGAGTCATGTGAGGGTTGCGGCGCACTTCTTCGAATTCACTTTTTTGAAGCGATGACACTGCTTCCTAAGCAAGGTTTCTCGAACTTGCTTTTCTTGCGGATTCGCTGTGTTATGTGAACTTCCGAACTTGGGACTGACTTTTGGAAAGGTTTTCTGGTTTTCAGTCATTTTGGTTTCGGTTTTTTTTAAAGTAATATCAAATTGGCGTTCTTTTCAATAAGCAAAGTAAAATGTGTTCTTTCTGAAGAGCACATTCTGAGTAGTACAAATGATAACATATTCCGCACAACTGATTCCTGATTGTTCATCAGTTGCTGCTGTCTTTCATGTAGGCTTACAAGGAGAAGCATAATGCAGGGGAAATGTTAGAGATTTCTATAAGCATACGCGATGGGAATTTCCTTTGCAGACACTATTTTCATTTATGTGCAGACTTACTGTCCTTCTGGAATCAGTTTGCATTCAGACCTTCCTGCTGACAACCTGAACGGAAGTGTATTGTATTTTTTTCTGGTTTTAAGTCAATTATTTAATAAATTTCAAGACATTTTTTCACTTTTGCATTTGTAATGGCGCAGTCCTAGTCGAAAAATCCCGGAATCTGGGGCTTAAGAGTAACGCAACAGCATACCTTATCCAAGTTACTACACGGAAGTGAAGAATGAATTCTACCAATTGTGGTGTGCGAAACTGGCGGCAGCTGCCGAAAAAGTGTGTCAGTATGAGATGCATGTTACTTGGGGCCGAACACAACCCGAGTGCCAACCCAAGAAAAATATCAATTTACCAAAGCTCACATTCTGATTTTGAACCTTTGAAGGCATAGTTAGCTCCACGTCCCTGACTGAGTCGAACGTGCACGGAAGTTAAAAAAAACCTGTTCACTTTTTAAATCTTCAGTCTGTTAGCTTTTTAGCTCAGATTTAGAACTTGACACAGCCGGAATATTGAGGTGTGTCAAATTTGGCAAAAGCAGCGGTCGAATGTCGAATGTCTACGAATGTCTACGAATTTGCCCGAAAAACTACGAAAAAGCGTTCCATTAACGGATTTTTTCGTAGAAGACAGAGCTCACGAGAGAGCAAAATATTTCCCATCCCAACGAATTTCTGCCGAAGAAAATAATGATCACTCGTTTTAGCTTCTTTACAACTTTGGACGTCGGATTTCTGCCATGACTTTGCGATTGGAATTACTATGTATTATATATTCGAGTACACGGGTGCTGTTGAATTTTGGCCACAAACTTTTTGGTCAAATTCTGAACACAGTGTCTTGCTGTTCATTCCGAAAAGGAAAAATATTTTTTATACAGCCGCTCAAAAGTTTGTAAATTGAGTTTACTCAAGTACTTCAATTCCCCTTACCGGTCAAAAATGCCCGAGATCAAGGTCTTCTTCTGTTAGTAAAGCGACTTAATAATTAAGAGCCGAATCCAATAGTAGGCTAAGTCGTTTTGCTTCTGCGGATCCCTTTAACCAGTTCTGCGTGTGATTTTTGGTACTATTTTTTTTAATGGCACTTGGAGGAAAAGATTCAACGGCTGTACAGCGCATGCGCCTGGTCAGACGTTTTCATATACAGCGCTTAGAAGAAGGTCAGAAGACACTACTGCTTCCGCCTGAAAAGTCTTCGAATCCGAGCCATTGGGACAACGCAACAGAGAATGGCCTTAACTGACGTGGATTACACATGTGTCTTGGAATCCAAGCCATTGGGACAACGCCACAGAAAATGGCCTTAACTGAGGTGGATTACACATGAATCTCAACCAGTATGTAGTGAGCAACTGGAGACAGCTGGCTGGAGAGGAATGTTGGTTGAGGCACAGGTCCACCTTGGACTGAAGCGCCTAAGAAGGAAGAAGCCAGTTTTGATACTATTTAATTGTTCTGAATTTCTAGAAGTTGGCTTAGCATCCAAAGTGCAATGCAGCAGCTGATTGTCTATGCGATGTAAGAGAGATAACTTCCGGAAAACTTCTTTGTTATCTTGAAGGGCGGAAACCAAAGTCAGCAAAACTAGGCGTTTCCATTTTCGAATTCAACCATTTTAAACTAAATACACTACGCGGCGTTTTTACTCATCGTTCCTTGAGTTAACAATTCTATGGCGTGACAGTCTACAGGGGGACCAGGGCCTAGCTTGCTTATCAACTACTCGTGTTGTGCTCGCTACTGTTTTCTTACCGTCGGTGTGTGAGCGTTGCACTCTACCCACAACGCCGGCGGCTTGTGGTTCCTTGAATTGATGGTTGAATATATTCCGCACTCTTAAGGGATAAGGAACACACGCAGCTTATATTTGTAGCAAGGCCTGTATTGAGATTGAATTCTTGAATTCAAAGCATGCAACTGATCATTGTTTTTTTTGAGTTTGTAACGCATTTTTATTAACACTTTACAATTCATTAATTTAGTTGCTAGACAAAAATGCTTAAAACTAGCTTAAATATTTAATCTGAAATATTAATCTTATATCTAACTTACTGACTCTAAACAAGTACTCTAAGCTAATCTATGTTAGTTTTTTCTGCCTTTCGACATCTTTTGTATTCTTATTAAATCTGGTCATCACGTGGCCGCCGTGGCGTAGTGGGTAGAGTCCGACGCTCACACGCCGAAGGGTTCAACTCGTTCGATTCCCGGCTGAACACCTTAAATTTTTCACTGCACCACCCCTTTCGAGCTGCTAACAACACTCAAAGAGTAATTATTGTCTAAGAAAGCTTCCCAAATTTCGACATTCGGAGTCGGCAAAAACTGTAGGTCCCTTCAACTCGTGAGAGAACAGTAGAGCGCACAACACGAGTAGTTGATGAGCAAGCTAGGGCCTGGTCCCGCTGTGGACTATCGAGCCAACAATTATTTAACTGGTCAACGCAATTGAAGAAGTTATAAACAGAAAATATTTTTAGGGGTACAAATTAAATGCAAGTTTGGGATGATCCTAGAAGCGATTACTTACTTCATTGTGTGACATTTGTTAGCAATAATTGGTGTGAATCAGTGCCCGTCTTAGACAACACCATTGTTTGTTGCGCCTTCAAAAACAGCCTTCGCGGGAAGTTTTGATTTTCTTTTTTAATTGGAAGAATAGTGATAATAGGTGAAGCCCATCAAATACTTGTAGAAGTTTATGGTTCACCTGACTTTAGCGTGGATGACAAAGAGCGTCTTGGCTAGCCTAAAATGTCTGAAGATAAGGAATTTGAGGCTTTACTGGGTTAAGATCCATGTCAAACGCAAAATGAACTTATTGTGTGTGACTCACCGGATAAGAAATTTGTATTTATTCGAGAGCAAGAAAATTGAGTGAAGTACGAATTAAAACCGATTTCACACCTTGGAACTAAATTTAAAAAAAAACATCAAAGGAAATGTTTTTGCACCTAGCCGTGACTGGAGATAAAGAGTGTATAAAGTACGATTATATGCAAAGCCTGGGAAACACGCGCCAACATCGTCAACATCAACGCCAAAAAAAGCATCCAGAAGGGTGTGGTGCATTATGACCTGCTAAAACCGGAAGAAACCATTGATAAGAGAAGTCATCGGCTACAACGAATGCGTTCGAGCCGTGCTTTGCATGAAATACGGCCAGAAACGACCGAAAGTCATAACGAGGTGATTTTGCAAAATTATAACCCTTTACTCGACGTGGCTACAGTGGTCAAAAACTATACGAAACCTCTGAAATGGGAGGTCCTACCCCATCTGCCGTATTCTCCAGATCTTGCTCCTTCCAACTACTGACTTTATCGCAGTAAAGTGAGTCATCAGTTCGGGTATTTTGAAGAAATCGAAAAATGGATCAATGATTGGATTTAAGCTGGAGAGAACTCATCTGTTAGAAATGGTGGTCGAAAATAAATAAAGAGACGATAAAAAGTAGTCGCTTCCGACGGACAATACTTTGAGTATTGTACTTGATGCACTTTTTAAGTTTTTTCAATAAAAATAATTTTCCAATACATGAAATGGTCGAAATGGTAATTAATTTGCACTGTCAATAGGTCCGTATTTTTACTCTTCCAAAGGCTGTAGAAAAGGGGAAAACTCAAGAACGAGCATTCCAACGTAATTTAATTCACTAGTATTGAGCTTTGTACATTCCTCTTGTCCCAAATAAAAATCGAACCAGTGCTCAACTGTTTTAGTTGCGATGTCAGCCTTAGTTGCTTGTCACCTTTAGTTGCTATGTCAGCCTTAACCTTTAGTTGCGATGTCGGCCTTAACCTTTAGTTGCGATGTCAGCCTTAACCATTAGTTGCGATGTCAGCCTTAACTTTTAGTTGCGATGTCAGCCTTAAACTGCCGTCCCAAATTTTCAGTTATTAGAAACTGCACAAAACTTTACACTTTATCCCAGCTGGTATTGTCTCTTCTTTCTCACTTTTAACTGGACAGAGTTGGATAACGTACAAAACCCTTTAGTCTATATAACTTCATATTGAATTCACAAATCTTCCTCCCACAATCTGCACAAAAAACAAACACATGCCGGCCTGATGGGGAAGCCCTCCGAAATCCCACGAAATCACAAATTTTTACACAAGCATCTGAATTATTAATGCATTGGTGTACAGCATTCTGACACGCGATTCAGAGACAAACCTTAAATACCTCTTAACTATCCGTTTTTCTACAGGACTCCCCGTGCAGCTGATACCGGTGAACATTCTCCCATCAGACATTCAGGTTTGGGAACGTATTGACATCCATCGGATGCGTGTTTAAAGTGAAAAAAGGAGAACAAAACTTTTCAATGATTTCATTGACTTGATACAAAAGCAGTCGTCTGTAAGCGTACAAAACAAATACGAATCTCATCAAAATGGTGGTGCTGTGCCTAAAGCGACGTATTCAGATTTTTGTCTTTCTTCTGAGTGCGATCCTAGGATTATTCACATCGGCCCTAGCCAAGCCGACGATTAATTTTAATTTGCCACAAGTGAACTTTCAGAGTTTCCCCTCGTTCACCTCCATCACACAGCAGATCATCGAGAAGCGAAGTCTGCGGCAAATGAAAAGCTACAGGTGAGAATTTTACAAAGTATTTATCATTGTTCAGGGACGTTAATTAAATTTTTTTGTTTGTGTCTTTTTTTCTTAGTGGGAACCGAGTTAGAAACGATTCACTAATTATGATCTACTATCACGACTCAACAATTGCCGTCGTCGAATTGGGACCACAAAAGCTGCTACTCAACTGTGAGCTGATTGAGATATAGTAAGTATTGCAATAAGCCAATAATATATACTTTAGACACAGCGGGTGACACTTGCATTTAAATGTCTTCGAAACAGTCCATGACTATGTAGCAAAGGGAAATAGGAAAAGTGGAAGTGGAATGTGTCGAAGCTGTTTAGAGTTCTTCATTAAGAAAATAAAAAAAACGTGGAAACAATTAAACCCGAAAGCTTAATCAATGTTAATTTAGGAGAGTATTATCATAGTGAAAGAGAAAAACAATGGTAATTTCTCGATCTACACGTTTAAGCGCACTTGGATATATATAGGTCATCAACTAACCTCTCCAGCAAGCACGATGCTAGGTTGTTTCGAGAAGCCGGGTATTTTTCGACCTCGTTCTCTAGGAATCGATCTGAGGCACTCGTAAGTTAGTGCGTTAGGGTCCATAACCTAACCACGGCACTTAGAATTCTTTCGGTTAGAATAACTTCTACGCAAAGAGGACCACATAAAAATCAAAGAGATTACTCTTAAAGCGATTAAGAGTTCCTTCCTCAGGAGTTGATATCTTTCGCAGGACTGCGGCGATCAACGATCGACGACGATCGAATGATGATCACGGTAAATTTATGGAAATTCAAGAAGTTATTAAAAGGATCTTTTTTGAAATCAAATTTTACATTTAAAGAGTTGTCGACTGTGTCAGAAAAGATAAGTGCTGCTTCAGTTTGGGTTTTTTATTTCGCATATTTAGATACTGGCAGATACCTGTCATCGTTTTGACGATACCACACGCGCTCTCACGTATCATCGAGCTTCTGATAACAACAAAATCGTACAACATAAAAAAAAAACAAAAAAAAAACAAATATAAAAATAAATAAAAACAAAATAGGAGTTACTAGTAAGACTACTCCTACAAAACGTCTTGACGTTCGTAGTACTAGTGAATATTTTCTAGAAGATCTCTAGCAATCTGAGTGCAAACTCGCTGTGTTATAAAGTTATAAAACTAGACAAGTGCAAAAAAACAAAATTAGGGCTAAAGCTTGTATTACCTTAAAAGGATCCAAAGCACACGATTGCAGAGGAAAGTCTCCCATGTAAAGGAGTTTCCAATAAAACTCGACAAAATACAAAACCATTTGATATATTTCAAAAACTTTATAGGCTTAATGTAAAATTAAAACATTCAAGAGTGGAACTCAACCCCGTTTATGTAGCCACTGTGAACATGTTTGCAGCGGTTGATTTTTTGGCCACATTTTCAACAGCTCGGTTACACATTTCAAGTCGCTATTTCGCGTTCTATGTTAGCTCTGAAATCTTGCAACGTAGTCGGCTTATGGCACTAGCCATTGACTTAACGTAATTGGCGCGACAGTCCACAGGGGAACCAGAACCGAGCATCCTCATCAGCTATCGCATCGTGTTGTGCGCGCTACTATTCTCTCACGACTAGAGGGGCCCTATAGTTTTTTCCCGACTCCGAACCGCGAAGTTTGAGAAGCTTTCTTGGACAATTATTACTCTTTGAGTGTTATCAGCAGCTCGAAAGAGGTGGTGCAGTGAAAAATTCGAGGAATTCAGCCGGGGATCGAACCTAGATCCTTCGACGTGTGAGCGTCGCACTCTACCCACTGCGCCACGGCGGCCACTCTCACAATAACACTCAACTCAAAACAAGATAAGTGAACACTATCTCGCTTTATTCAGTTCATTGGCGACATAGGACCATTTCTCGATGTCCTTCGACAGTAAAGTTTTAAAACCCAAATAGAAAATTGTCTACATATGTATATCTGGACAATATTCCGTTTGCAAGACGTAGGTACGCAAAGATTAGTAAAGAGATCTGAACCCACAGTTCCATTTGAGCTCGAAACCTAGAATTTTTGTTTTCGACATTCAATTTAGACCACTTTCGTCAGAAATAACAAAAAAAGATTAGCCTCTGAAAATTTATTTCGAATGAAAGTGTGTTGCACCGTTGTTCCCAAGCACAGTGTAACGGAACTATTTTGTGAAAATTTATAGTGTGCTGTAATATTTAACATAATAATAAAGGTTATTAAAAGCAAAGTTTAAATTAAAAACAAAAATCATAAAATGTGAAACTTTCCACACAATAGCTTTTAATTTATTTATGTTAATGACTTAATATGTGCCACCAAAGTTTGAAGTCATTAAAAGCGCGACAAAAGGGGTTACGCAGAGGTATACCATCGGAGTGCGTAATTAGAAAGCAGTTTAACTGTCGGAATAATAACCAGCTCTAAATAGTTTCACTATAAACACTAAGTTGGGACATGACGAAGGTCAAGCATATCAAGCTTCTTCAAGAAGGTTTGCCTCTAGAGCACCTTAAACGTGTCTAAAAGTAGAAAAGTAGTGCTTCGAGTTTCCTCGGACTGAAATCCCATCAGCAACTAAATTTAACAAAGTTTAAGTGTACTCAGACTTGGCACCTCCCACATGTTGCTGCAGGGAAAAGCACAGGTTCTGTATAGTTATCCTAGATAGGAACAACAATAAGTGATACTTATCTTCCGTCTTGTAGAATTCAGGAAATGTAAAGAAAAAAATTGACTAAACAATTAAGCGATTGACTACCTGACAATTAATTGTACGCCAGACCTAACGTCTCATATGGGAGACGGTACCTAGCAAATGCCAAGCACCTACATAACTTCGTAACCCATTTCCCATCCCAATGTAGTGGCTTCTCCCACATTTCCTCTTGAATAGCTTATGTCTCCCAGCTCGCATATTTAAAAGTAATCTGATACCCTGCCCCACTTATTGACTCCTCCAATCAATCAGTGGATTCGTGACCTTCTTTCCAGTTCGAAGACGCGTTCATGAATTATGAATACCAGAACATCATTTGTTCCTCACCTCGAAGTCGAAATTCTCCAGGCCTTCGTGTTGTCCACCTCCGGCTCAAATGTCAATGGACGCTCAAGAGATGGTTCCCACACCGGGCGCCCGTTGAGTACTTTTCTCCTCCTCCCATATAAATTCCTAATTGCACTCCTCGTTCTCAGTGAAAATGCCCATTGACCCGAATACAATTACGACTCCATTGTCGTTGTTGCCCAGTACCGTTCAGTGGACCCCAATCAACTTTCCTCCTCATGGCGGACCACTTATCAGAGTCCAAATAAAATGCAATTGATAAAAGTGAAAATGCCGCACTTTCGTCCACCAAATGGCACGGCGCACCACCATTAACCATTAACCTGAAGGTTCTCTCTCTCTCAAATCCAGTCCTAGCGCGCGACGCAATTATTTCCAAGATCACGTCAGGTGCCATTGGCGGAAAACAAACACCACACAACGGAAAAAAAAAACAAAACAAATTCTTGTCGTGTTTTTTGCAAACCCAGACTCCAGAAATCAGCTTTTACTTTCAGGCCTCTTGAGTCGAGCAACTGACCAATTTAGAGAAAGAAAAAAGCGAACTAGTCCAACGACTCCAGCTCTTCCACAGGTTCTATCGGTTCGCTTTTTTTTTCTCTAAAACCTGTTACAAGACTAGATTCACTATCGTTAACCTAGTGTTGGCGCGCGACGACGTCCAAGTTGAGCACCGCCGTCAAATTGTTGGCTCTGGCTGACGGTACGCAGCGGTGTGCACCCAGTGTGCTCCAGATTCTGAGTTCGACGATCGCGGCGCATTTAACGACCACTTACGACGCGTGTGGAGAGTAAGTTCACTGAGGGCAGAATCAGAAATCTCATCTGATCTGCGTACGGTGGAGAGTTGGGTCTGGCTATCGTCAAACATTCGTCATCAGCTGATTAATATGGGGAGCGTTGTTTTGACGAAATGTAGGAATCCATTCGAGTTGCGAAACCTTTTTGTTTTTTGGATTGAAATTGGTTTTCTTTTTTTGAAGAGCCCTGTTGTGTGGAGAGTTGAGTTGTGCGTCAAAATGAGCGACTTACAAGGTGCGTCAGCTGAGATTTGTGTTGAGAAACTTCGAATCCTGGTTCGAATGCCAAATTGGCAATAAATGCAAATGTCAACGCTGCGTGTGAAATGCAATCCAAGGCGACGCGATGAGCATGAGTGATGGGGCCGAGGCTCTTCGAATTTGCAAGTCGACCCATGGCCGGGTGTGATCGAGATCAGATCGATGCTATTAATTGTTTTGCCAGCGGACAGTTGCACAATCCAGCGAACTGGTTCCAGAAGGTCATCGATGCAGGTTTGACGCATAACGCTAGAGCTGTCTGTGTGGAGTGCATTGTGATAGGGGAGTGGAAGTTTTCCAAAGTCTGTTAGATTTGTACGTTGGGCACGAATAAGTGCACTGAGTCTTTAAATTAGGAGCACGTTTTTTTCTTTTGTAATCAGAAACTCTCTCGGGAAGAAATGTGCGATTAAGTGGTCATTTGTTTAAGATTGACATGAACGTCGTGTTATTTACATATTTGATATGCAAACTACGTTTTTTGTTTTAACTTAATGGGAGTAAGGAAATGTATTGACAGCTTAAGGGGACGATTTCATTTGCATGCGAATGTGACGCGTCTAGTGATTATTAAAAAATTACACAACCTTTACAAGTTTCTTGTGTTGAAAACGGAAGCAAAACAAAGCAATGTTACAAACAACAAAAACTTTGGATTTCAGGCGGTTTCCCTAATACGACCGAACTTTGGAAAGGAAAAGACTTGTAAGTGGCTGTCGAAAATTGATCATCAGTTCATTTTGAGGAATTTGCGAAAATCAAATGACATGCATTGGCAAATACTTCCTCACCATCATCGCTGTTACCGCACTTAGCAGCTGATACTTAATGGTTTACGTAGACATTTGTCGTTGCGTCTAGACGTTGCTTTACTAGGCTAGTCAAAGGAATATGTCCCAATGACACGCAGTTACAAGATTTGGGCGTCCCCCAATGTACACATTCTTCGGGAACGAGCATAGACAAGAACCTGAGCAAATATGTCAATTCAATTGTTCGGTTTCAACACAAAATCTTTGGGTAGACGGATGGAGTCTAGGTATTCAAATCGATTCTTCTTTTGGAGGGAAAAGAGAAGGTTATTAAATATTTAAGTAATTTAAATGTGGAAGTGAAGCTTTCAGAGACGAATTTTCGACTGTTTCAAGTGAAACGGTCGGAACCAATAGCAGAAAATGGAAAAAATAAAACAAATTACCATAAAGTAGATTCACTACAACCCTGACTCCTGGAGAATTGTTACTGAAAACTAGAAATGTTGGATTAGCATCACCTTATACGCATTTGTTGACGTAGCATAATGATTCCGAGAATCACACGACAAAGGCCATAGTTATGATGCAAAACTGATCAACTTACACTGAAAGAGTAGTAATTGGTTCAGTTTCTTTAGTTTAGCACTTCGACTTCGTCAAGCAACTGTAGAGCCCTTCTTCTCGTGAAAGAATAACTTAAGTAGTTGCTGAAGTTGAAGCTAGATCCAATACCCTTTCTTACTCTTGTGCCATCCAAATATTATTATTACTTGCATTTGATGGGGGCCAACCGTTTCGATATGGTTTTGATATGCCATTTTACTAACAACTGTAAATAAAGGTCCATGTTCTCCTTCTTGTGGCGCTATAGTCCGGGGTGGACCTGGGCCTCAACCAACATGCTTCTCCAGCCAGCACGATCTTTCACCAGCTACCTCCAGTTGCGCACTCCAAGTTGGTTGAGGTCCCTCTCCACTTGTGTGCGCCACTTTTCATGTTGCATGACCTTTATTAAGGTCATAAAAACAGAATCTGCTAGGAAGCTTGGAAGTTGACAAGTCAACTACAAGAATGATGTCAAAATAAACTTGCTTGTAAAAATTTTGATGTGCAAACCTCACACTTCCTTTTTAATTATTTTCGCGTTTCCAGATATTTCGGTTGTTATTCAGTTTTGCAATATTCTAATAAAAGGTTGAAACAATGAACATATAAATAAAATTTATTGGGAATTCCCAGCAAATAACAAACATTTTTAGGGGAATGAGAAATTTGACATCGCTTCTTCTTCTTCTTCATCAGGCGCTACAATCCAGGGTAGACCTGGGCCTCAACCAACTGGCTTCTCCAGCCAGCACGATCTTTCGCCAGCTGCTGTGTCAGTTGCACACTCCAAGTTTTTTAAGGTCCTTCTCCACTTGTGTGCGCCGCCATAGCCTAGGCCGTCTTCTGTTGCGTTGTCCCAATGGCTCAGATTCGAAGAATTTTCGGGCCGGACCAGTGGGGTCCATACGCTCTACATGGTCTAGCCATTTCAAGCGTTGTATCCGAAGACGCTTGATCAGACGCATGTAGCTGTACATCCCATAGATCTCGTCATTATATCTTCTCCTCCAGGTACCATCAACGCAAACAGGCCCAAAAATCGCACGCAATACTTTTCTCCACAAAAGTCTATGAGCTTCCTCATTCGCTTTTAGTAATGTCCAGGCTTCTGCGCCATAAAGTAGGACTGGGATGATCAAGCTGTTATATAGAGCGAGATAAGTCCTTCGAGAGAGGGCTTTATTACTCAATTGCCTTTCGAGTCCAAAGAAAGGGCGATTGGCAAGAGTGATTCTGCGTTTGATTTCGGTACTGATGTAGTTGTCCCTGTTTACCGCGGAGTCAAGGTAGACGAAGTATTTGACTACCTCGAAGTTTCTGCTGCCTAGTGTCTTTCCGAGAAGTCGAGTTTGTGTGCCCTTCCCAGGCGACAGCATGACACTTTGTTTTGCCCTCATCTACCGCCAGACCCATATTAGCTGCTTCTATTGAATGCCAGCATACCCCTCATTGACGGTTCGCTGTGTTTGTCCAATCACTTGAATGTTGTCGGCGTAAGTAAGCAGTTGAGCAGACTTTTGGAAGATCGTGCCTCTGGTGTTGACTTGTGAGTTAAGCACGATCTTCTCGAGAATGATGTAAAAGAAGTCACATGACAACGACATTTTTGTTATGAAAACATGAATCCATTAAACATGTATTCAATTTGGTTGAATACTGAATGTTATTCTTTACTGTGAAATATTTTTGATATTTTTGAGAAGGGGACACTACTCTAGCCCTTCCGTGGAGCACTGTATTGAGAAATAGTTATTTTGTTTAAAATTATATCAGCGACGTTTAATTGCACGAGTGCACGAGATTCGTTTGGAAACATGCATACTTCCATGCAAGATTAGTGAGCGCCATTGAGCAATCCCATCAGCTGTCAATATAAAAGTAATTTACCTGACATGCAACATCACTTAATGGCAGCACAAAAAAAGTGGACCGGATCCTAGGTCTCGATTATAATTTAGATAGCAGTAATTTACTCAAATGGCGTACCAAACAAAACGTAGGTAACATTTTTTGTATCATTTGGATCTAAATGACAAAAATTAAGAGAGGCTGCCTACTTTTTATTTGATGTGATATTTCTCGGTAACAAGTTTTGAGCTAATTAGAAGTACTCAAGGGATTCCATTTAACTTGCTAAAGGTTCTGTTTTTTTTTTTCTCAACGGTCGCCTTGAAATTATTTTCAGATTAGATAAAATTAGGTTTTCGCGTGTGAAGCGCGCACTGAGTTTTAGCCAGAACCTGATACAGTTTCAAAAAATAGAAACATTTACTGCTGGTAATTACGTTTAGCAAATCGTTCAGACGTGTGATTCCAATGATATGTAGACCGCCAGATAGAGAAGCACCAAAGAACTTAAATCAAATGCATATCCTCTTAATCAGAATACAGAGAGGGGGATATGGTTTAAGGTTCTTTCAGTTTTTTACTGCAAAATCCATTTTTAAAAAAATAACCTAGCAGCACAACATGTTATCAACCAGACTGAGCAAGAATTCGCACAGTCACAGTTAAAATTTGGAGAATTTCCAACCAAGGGAACACCGAATTTCACTTGAAACACAGGTAGAGAAGGGCTTAATATTTATAAATTGAATGGCAACTAAATAATTACGAATTCACTCATTCATGGCTTCAGTTGAATTTGTATGTTTGCTGACGCAATCGAAATTTCAAACACATTTTGTTATTTAATAGTTGGTACTTCAACTGTCAATAAGTGAAACAAATTTTTTGATCGGTTGTGTAGTTTTGTTTGGCATCTGTTGAAAAATGTAGAATCAAACCGTTATGCAGTACAAATCTGAATAGAACGACGGTGAAGGTACCGGACTTCAATGGTCTTTATATATTCGGTGGCGTAGTGGGTAGAGTGCGACGCTCACACGCCAAAGAGTCTCGGTTCGACTCCCAGCTCAACACCAATTTTTCGAATTTTTCACGGCACCACCTCTGAAAACACTCAAAGAGTAATAACTGTCTAAGAAAGCTTCTTAAATTTCACCGTTCGCAGTCGGCAAATAACTTTAGGTCCCTTATACTCGTGAGAGAGCAGTAGCGCGCACAACACGAGTAGTTGATGAGCAAGCTAGGCCCTGGTCCCCCTTTGGACTGTAGCGCCAACAATTATTATTATTATTATTATTTCGCGTTTTGGAGACCAGAATTGGTCGCCTAGATCGTGCGATTTAACACCATTGGACTTTTTTCTTTGGGGTCTTGTGAAGTTGATGGTTTATGCGAATAAGCCGACGACGACTCAAGCTTTAAAAGACGAAATTGGATTCTGCATTAATGAAGTACCGCAGCGTTTATGCAAAACGGTCATTGAAAATTCCATTAAAGGATCGCGTATGTGCCAGCAAAGCCGCGGCGGCCTTCTGGCCGATGTGTTATTCCACACATATGGTAACCTCATCCTGTCTACTTTAAGATATAATAAAGAATTCACGATATTTTTTAAATATCTGCTTTTTATTTAAAATTTAAATCTTGCGTTCTTGTTGGTACACTCTTTATTATACAATACTGAACTTGGTAGCAGATCCGAGGCATCGCAGTTCATGCAATGAAGACACAGCCCATTTGTGGTCTAGATCATTTAATCCGTCATAAGCAGAAGCATAAATCCATTTGTTGTAGCCCGTCATTAGTCAAAAACTTCTAATAGCGACTTTTTAGATGTTTCCAAAAAATTGCGATAATGATTTATTTTCATGTTCACTAACATCAACCCGGTTGAGCGAAGGTGGCTGGCAATAAGACCTGTCCTTCATCCCTTCGAAGCCATTAAGAAGTGTTGAAAATGAAGTTGATAAACCAAGGCCCATAACTATCATATTTCCATAATGATAATTATCGTATGGCGCGACAGTCTTCAGAGGGACCAGAACCTACCTTGCTCATCAATTTTCCATTGTTGTGCGCGCTACTGCTCTCTCACGAGTAGAAGGGACCTACAGTTTTATGCCTATTTCGATCGACGAACTTTTGAAAAGGATTTTCTTAGACACAGTTTACTCTTTGAGTGTTGTCAGCAGCTCGAAAAAGTTTAAAAAAAATAAAAAATTAAAAATTCGAAGTATTCTGCCGGGAATCGAACCTAGTTCTTAGATGTACTTTTTGGTATGCTCCTGAACTCTCTCAGCGCTTCGGTTTGTATGTCCTTAATCGTCGCAACACGCCGTCCGTTCATGGGTCTTTCAATGTCATAACCAATACCCAAGAGTCCAAGAGTTATGTCCCTTTTAAGCAAATCTGGATTGACGTTAACATCTTTGAATAACTTCTGAGCGATGCTCATGTACAATTTTTTTTTTATCAAAATTCAATAATTTTGGAACAAACTTAGCAAACACGTGCTGATGTTCAAGTAAAAAAAAAATTATATGCCGGCGAGTTCAGCAACTTCTCTAACAATGATTTGACGATTCTCCAAAACAATTTTCTTGATGTTCTCAACATTTTCATCGCTTTTTGATGTGCTAAAGCGTCCAGGGCTAGCGTTGTCATTCACATCATTTCGACCTTCTTTACTTATGCCATTTCTAAGTATTTGTTTTTTAATTCAGAGTATACTCACTGTCTGCAACTATCAGCATTTGGAGTGTTTTCGAGCAATTAATTCCATTTTCATACAAAATTGTATTCAAGTTCTTTAAATCAGTTTTTGACAGCAGAAAATAACCAAACGTGCAAAACACGTCTAACATTTATGCCTCTCACAAATTAAATAAATATGCTATATAGCTGAAGCTGTAAACATATGCTCGAGACGAATGTACCAACATAGTAAAATAATAAATTGGATAGTCAAATGTACATAGCCTGCGAAATTTGAAAACTCACCATAGTTTTTGAACAGACCTCGTGCAACAGCCATTGATGTCACGGCTCTTTCAAAACTGAGTGCTTACGCACGAAAGAACGTTGGTTGTACATAAGCAAAAGCTGTTACCATGTCACAACGTCATGGTACTTAACGCACTATTTGATTCATCTTCTTCTTGTGGCGCTACAGTCCGCGGTGAACCTGGGCCTTAACCAACATGCCTCTCCAGCCAGCACGATCTTTCGCCAGCTGTCTCCAGTTGCGCACTCCAAGTTGGTTGAGGTCCTTCTCCACTTGTGTGCACCACTTTAGTCTAGGTCGTCCTCTGTTGCGTTGTCCCAATGGCACGGATTCAAAAACTTTTCGGGCCGGAGCAGTGGTGTCCATACGCTCTACATGGCCTAGCCATCTTAAGCGTTGCATCCGTATACGCTTGACCAGGCGCATGTCGCTATACAGCCCATAGAGTTCGTCATTAAATCTTCTCCTCCAGATGCCATCAACGCAAACAGAAGCAAACATCGCACGTAAAACTTTTTGATTATGTCAAGAAAATTGAAAAAAATATTTCCATGGGCGAGTATTCGAAAAGCTTGCTTCAGCAACAACTCTATTTGTTACGAAACATAACAAATTACTCAATAAGTCCCGAGACATACAGGGGGAGCCACTAACAAAAAAAATTATTGAATTACTAATTTTGGTAAGTGGCGCCACCTGTATATCCCGGCATTTATTTAATAATCTGTTAAGTACAGAAAACGACGTAATTTGCGTGCAAACTCTCATTTTCGTCCAAGCCTTCGCATTTTATGTAACTCTTAGCTAGTTACAGATTTTCTAGACAACGCAACTTTTTCACACCGCACACAAAAGACCACGAAAAGAACGAGGACAGCCCTGATTTAAAATCAATCCAAGTTCGGTCACGTAACCCATCTCCTTTCATGCGATCCTTTGCTCATTCCGCTCACCAATCGTGTCCGAATAGATGCGCAAAGTGGAACATTTGAAATTATGTCACCGCTCTCCAGATGTTATAAACATTCAGAAAAACACTTCGCCGGAAACGCAAAGTAGGTCGCAGTTGAAAGACCTTTCCAAGCTGCTTCCAACCAAGTTAACTCATCCGTCTTCAGATCCACGATGGGGTGAGTCAGACTTTTAATTTCATTCGCTTTGCGCACTTTCTCACACGAATCCGAGAAAATTGCGCATCACGCCGGGGCACATCACGCTGCCAGAAGTTGCGTCCGATTACATGCCAAAGCCGATTGCAGCAATTAAGCCTTTTTGTGGTTTTATTTCGTCTCGTTGGCTGTCTGCAGTGAGCACGGCAGCGGTAACATTGACACGGCACTCGACGTGGCCTGTGCGTTGCCTCTGGCGCCCTGCAAATGTTTTGCAATGAACCGCGTAGATTGACTAAATCGACACCAATTGGCAGACGGTGGCGGCGAGGCACGGTCGATGATCGACTAGTTTTGCCAAGAGATTGTAACTCGTTAAGCGTAAGTTGGCAGCTGGACTACTCTGTGGTTAGCAATTGGTCAATTTCTGATAACCGCTGACGAGGGGCTTATATTTATGCTTCTAATCGCTTCTAATCGCTTCAAATCGCTGGTTGCTTGAGCGGTCTCTCGATGCTTGAATTTATGAGCGAGCATTTGCTTGAAAATGCGCTCATTTGTGTCAACTTTTTATGGACGGCAGTTGTTTATGAGAGTCTGCGCAACGCACGGAGTCTGTGCGTTAAACTTTGACGGGAAGGTTACGATCGATTGCTCACAGAGATAATCGCCGGTCGAAGAACGTGAAGGGTCAGCATTCGGAATTATTAAGGCACAAATGACTGCTTGGAAATGGGAACAACCTTAAAGGGGCTGTGTTATTGGACTTAATTACAGTAATGCGCTCCAGAGTAATGACTTTGGGTGTAATGGGGTCACATTAAGTCGAGGCTGTTACAAGAAAGTGGTCCAGTGGTCACTCTGTCTTCTTTTGTTGTGTAGTTTGAATGTTGGGACTGACCTGAATTTATTCCTGGTAGCTCTTGGAGTAAAACAGAATGAAAAGTGATGTTTTGTTTGTCTTCACATTTTCTTCCTGTTGTAATTCCATATGCCATAGTCACAGTCTTCTTTTCTGTGTTTTCGCGCACCTGAAACAATGTTTTCAACAATCGTCCAGTAGTTTAACATTTCACATCCATGTCTCCAGATCGAGGTCACAGTGACGCACGAAACGTAAATTAAATTCGCCACACATGATCGAATGTCGAACAATCAGACCCACCCAGCGCTAGCCTTCAACAAAAGAAACAATGGGGCTCCTCCTCTTACTTCAGTGGGCATTCATGCAAATCGATTACGCTTTGGATGCTTGTTAATTAATCTCCGCCCATCTCCAACTAATTACATGACAATTTTTCTTTTTGCGATTTCAGCAACGACAATGAAGGGAAGGCTCTCCTCGAAGATCTCTCAAGGCTGAATAAACCGCTTGGCATCAGTTTCAAGGAAATGCTGAAGCTGATGAGCCAATGCGAGCAAGTGGACAAAATGACGTCTGTGGTCACGCGAAGCAAAGGCAAGAGTGTTGACTCTGCGTCAGAGACAAGTATGGCTGCATACTTGTTCCCTAAAAGTCCTCTTTCGATTTTGAGTGGTATCATACCTGGTAAGTGTCTGGGGTGATGCTCCTAAAAGTATGCTCCAAAATATTTCTTATTGCAGGTACAAAGTGGTGCGGTACTGGGGATATTGCGGAATCATATAATGACCTCGGCACTGAGGCTACCATGGATCGATGCTGCAGGACACACGATCTTTGTCCAGTGAAAATAAGGGCCTATCAGATGAAATACGATCTATCCAATGAATCTCTGTACACCAAGTGAGTAGTTTTATCTTATTTCAAATTTCTCAATTTTTCGTTCCTCAGAAATGAAACAGCCTTTATTCAGTTTATTCTCATCAGTTTGTAGACACTCACTCATTTCGTTTTCACGCTCTATTTCCTATAGAAGCCAAACAAATATGTCAGTTACTGAGTGAATTTGCAAATTGAAAGTTTGTAGCTTTGAACGTCTAGGTGTGCTTCCTATTCTTCTCTGTTTTTAACAACGGTGACGATATGTTTTGCGAGGGGCGTTCAATATATTCTCGATATAAATATGAAAGAAAATGCGAATTCAATTTAATTTTGATTTCAATTTGAACTTCAATATAATCTTCGCTAACATCAATGCATTTGTTACATCTTGAGTTAAGCTTCTTTAAGCCCTCAAAAAATTAATTTCCTCTTTCTTTGCAAAATACCCATTTATTTTCGACTTGAGTTCTTCATCATCCGAAAATCTTTTTCCACGAAGACATTATTTCAAATCCGGAAACAAGAAATAATCACTTGGGGCAAGGTCTACACTATAGGGTGACTGTTGGATTTCTTCGAAACCATAATCTCGCGCAGCAGCCTTGGAAACTCGTGGCGTGTGAACAGGAGCGTTGTCATGAAGAAGCAACACACCCGCTGCGAGTTTACCCCGCGTCTTTTCTTTTTAGTTCCCGCAAATTATGCAAAGTTTAAGCGTAGGATGTGACGTTGATGGTTTCACCTTTTTTTGTACTCAATGAGCAAGATTCCCAAGACGCCCAAGAAATTGTCGCCATGAACTTCCGGCAGACGGAGTGACTTTGAACTTGTTTGGGGGCCTGTTTCTTTTTAAAACCACTGCATGTACTCTTGTTTGCTTTCAGGGTCATAGTGGTGAACCTATATTTCGTCCCCAGTAACAATTCGTTCCATAACACCGTCCGCGTTCTCACTACACATCTCCAAAAGCTCTTTTTATCATGCAATTCTCACGTTTTTCTGAGGCGCTGTGAGCATTCGTGGCACCCACCTTGCATTGACCTCTGAAAGGTTAAAATGGTCATGAAGAATGGTGTGAATGGTACCAGCTGAAAGCTTTGTGAACTCTGTCCTTTATACCTTTATACCTCCTTTATACCTTTATTCGGGCATCCTCAAGAACAAGTTTTTCGACTTCTTTGATGCTTTCTCCCGTACAAGCAGTAACCAGGGCGCCAGAGCGGAAATCGTCTTTAATGGTCTCTCTGCCTCTCTTGAACTCACTTGACCACTTTTGCACAGTTGATAATGAAGCTGCGGAACCCTGGTAAACAGTCACCATCTCTTCATGAATAGTTTTTTGACTTTTTCCTTGCTTAGTGAGAAATTTAATTACAGAGCGATGCCTAATTTCCACCATCATCGTCTCAGTTGCCATTATGATTCTGTTTAACTAGAGATAAAACGCGAATTAAAAATCACATTTATATCAAATTTTACATGAATTCACTAAAAGAATAGTATTACTTGATAAATAAGTCAATTTATGTACTGTGAGTGTCAAAAGGGAGTAAACACAATTTCTAAAAATATTCCAAATTGGAAAAGAAACAACAAAAATTAAATTCCTTCGATTCAAATTACAATTTTATTCAACATGAAGAAAAGAAGAAGAAAAAAGAGTATGATTAAAATAAAAAAAAAGAATTAATGAAAACTAACAATACTTCATATATTACGCGTCAAAAGTAAGTAAACAACATGCAAATGTCCCACCTTTGATACGAACCCGTTACTTTTACCGCAAATAATAATAATAATTGTTGGCGCTACAGTCCAAAGGGGGACCAGGGCTTTGCTTGCTCATCAACTACTGGTGTTGTGCGCGCTACTGTTCTCATGAGTGGAAGAGGCCTACAGTTTATTGCCGACTCCTAACGGCGAAATTTGAGAACTTTTCTTAGACAGTTATTACTCTTTGAGTGTTGTCAGCAGCTCGAAAGAGGTGGTGCCGTGAAATATTAGAAAAATTGGTGTTGAACTGGGAGTCGAACCTAGACCCTTCGGCGTGTGAGCGTCGCACTCTACCCACTACGCCACGGCGACCACTATACCGCAAATATTTTTGATAAATATTCTTGTGATGACAAGCCTTTGTTCTTACATTACTCTACAAAGTGTGCTGGTTGTGTGTAGATGTTTAAAAGTAGTGTAATTGATATTTTCCAAAATGCGAAGTGAAATTTCTTTGGAGACGAGAAAAATTATTGTGGACTTAAGGAAAAAGGGAAAAACGTTTTGGGAAATTGCAAAAATTGTAAATAGAAACCATGTATCTTGTAAAAAAATTTGTTGATAAATTTGAACAATTTAAAACGTTAGAAGACTTTCCACGAAAAGGGAGACCGAAGAAATTAACTGAAAGAGAAACCAGACAAATTGTCAATGAAGTTCGACAAAATCAAAATTCGAGTGCCGTTAAAATCTCTCAAAATATTTCAGTGCTATCAGAAAAGTCTATTAGTGCGAGTACTGTGCGACGAGCATTGCATAAAGCAGGCTTACATGGCAGAAGTGCGAGAGAGAAAAGCCAATGATATCTAAAATTAAAAAAAGGAAACGTTTAAATTTTGCAAAAAAAATTCATAAACAATGACATTTCCTTTTGGAATACAATACTCTTTAGTGATGAAAGTAAATTCGAAATTTTTAAGAGCCAAACAAATAAAACAATTTGGAGAGAAAAAAATAAAGAAATCAGAGAGCAAAATATAAGGACGACTGCAAAACATGGGGGAGGTTCAGTGATGGTGTGGGGGTGCATGGCAGCATCTGGTGTTGGTAATCTTGTCTTCATTGATAGTACAATGAATAAGCAAGATTATCTAAACATTCTCAAGAACAACATGCAACCGAGCGTTGACAAATTAGGTTTAGCTAGGCATTGGATCTTCCAGCAAGACAATGATCCTAAGCATACATCACGCCTCGCCAAAGAATGGTTGCTTTATATATGCCCCAAACAGCTCGATCATCCTCCACAATCACCGGACCTTAACCCTATAGAACATTTATGGGATCATTTGGACAGGAGAATTCGCCAACGTTCTATGACGAGCAAGGAAGATCTGAAAAAGGCCATAATAGAGGAATGGTCAAAAATTTCCAGCGACGTTACCTCGAAACTCGTTATGTCTATGCCACGTAGACTTAAACAAGTTATCAAATCTAAGGGTGGTCCATCTAAATACTGAATTTTAATTTTAAACATAAGACAAATGCATTTATTTAGAAAAATTCACATTGTTTACTTACTTTTGACGCGTAATATATGAAGTATTGTTAGTTTTCATTAATTTTTTTTTTATTTATTTTAATCATACTCTTTTTTTCTTTTTCTTTTCTTCATATTGAATAAAACTGTTATTTTGAATCAAAGGAATTCAATTTTTGTTGTTTTTTTTCCAATTTGGAATATTTTTAGAAAAGTTATATGCTATGTTTACTTACTTTTGACACTCACTGTATATAACCACAGTTTCACCCCGATAATGGAAATATATTGAAGGCCCCTCGTAAGTCGTATCGGTAGCCACTCTTTGGTGTAGTTTGAGGAGCACAATTTTTTGAGTGAAAAAACATGACATAAGTCATGTTTAGAAAGTTGAATAATTGTGGAATGTAATTTGTATGCCCTACCTCAGACTATTTAAATGTTTCCTTCTGCCCTTTCAGATCTCATTGCATCTGTGATGACATGCTCTTCTCGTGTCTCAAAAGGACCAACACTTCAGCGTCCCAGCTAATGGGTTCAATCTACTTCAACTTAGTACAAGTAAGTCTCGCTCAATGCCCAATTCAATGCCAACTAAAAGAAAACATCTTTTTTTTAGGTACCTTGTGTAGCCAATGGTCCAAATGGCTATGAATATCGTCCCGCCAAGGAGGGATTCTGAGCGAGCTTTCTAAGAGCTTCGCCTCTTCTTCAATCTGTTGTACATTGTCTGTTTACAAACAAAAGTTACTATTTAAGGATTTAAGAGTTTAAGAGTTTTTTATTTGTTTCCTTATAATTTATTCTAGTATTTTGAAGTAACAAGAGGATAAATGTAAAAAAGTTTTATTTACTAACAAGTTAAACATATTTTTGTATTGTTAATAAAGATGTTTATTTATTAATAAGTGGATGCGGTGCTTTTGTAAATCATTGAACAAACATTTAGACGTTTTTATTTTTTATTTTCTTTCAAGTTTTTGTTTTTGTTTTTGCTATCAGAAAAAGTTAATTTATGTTGATTTTTGACAGCTGCTTAATGACAAATCATACTTGAAGGACTTTCGATCCACTTCGAGCTGGATTGGTTTTGACTTTAGAATTAAGACTGCTAGTTGATATACGATTGAATTAATTTTTTATTTCTTTTGTATTACGCATACAACCAATAACCAATTGAGTTTCAGTGAAGGACTAAAAACAACTTCGATTAGACTGAAAAAAATTCGGCATGAAGCGAAATTGTGGTCATAATTTTTCTACAAAAATGTTGGCTTTGCTCTTTTGTGGGATAAATAACGAGGTTGTCACCTTAAACCCATTTATTCCCAAAGACAAACCAAGAAATTCGCAATCGCACCCAATGCGGAATAATAAAAAAAATTCCGTTCTTTTTTCTTATAATAAACTCAACGCCTACTTGTTGAACACATGTTAACGAAAAAAAAAAACAAATTTCATGAAAACAAATTGGAAGAAGAGCAACGGTAAAACCATAAAAAAACATAATGTTGTTGAATTTTCTGTACCCAAGCGGGTACAGTGGTAATAAATGGGTTAATTTATCTTCAAAATGCACAGTAAATGATCGTGTTTTATTGAACGATAAATTTTCAACATCGACTTCAGCGCTGCTTCATGTCCGCCTTTATGTGCACCAAGCCAACATTTTTGTTTAGTGCTTATGATCCTTAACTGTTATATGATGGCAAAATAGGTAAATTATCATAGTATCATACTAAATTAATTTCCGGACATATAATATCATCTATCAATGAAATTCAGACTTGTCAAACAGAAAACAAATTAACCAAAGAAGAATGATCAACTGGAGAGAGCGATCGAGTGTGTTGACGATGTATGTTGGTTGAGGCTTAGAATCTCCTTCGAATTAGACTATTTGAAGACAATAAGAAGTAATTACAGAATTCAGGCGAAGGTAAAACTGAAAATTCTTCCAAGTATTGAAAATTTATCCAGGTACTGAAAATTCTTGGATGTACTAAAAATCATACGAGTTTTGAGAAAATAACTTCTTGGTCTAGTGTAACTCAACTCACATCTTTTTTTTGGAGGTTGAGATATACTTGGTCGCCGTGGCGTAGTGGGTAGAGCGCGACGCTCACACGCCGAAGGGTCCAGGTTCGATTCCCAGCTCAACAAGAATTTTTCGAATTTTTCACGGTACCACCTCTTTCGAGCTGCTGACAACACTCAAAGAGTAATAACTGTCTAAGAAAGCTTCTCAAATTTCGCCGTTCGGAGTCGGCAAAAAGCTGTAGGTCCCTTCTACTCGTGAGAGAACAGTAGCGCGCACAGCACGAGTAGTTGATGAGCAAGCTAGGCCCTGGTCCCCCTTTGGACTGTAGCGCCAACAATTATTATTACTATTGAGATATACTTCAATGATGAGCTCAGCCTCAAAAACTGGTCTCTCTCAAATACTACGAGGCAGCAACCTTCGTTTTGGAAGGTGAAGACACTTCTGAGCACTTTCTCTGTCAGTGTCCTGCTTTCGCTCGTATCACGTCGCGGTTATATGGCTCTGATGTAGTGGGAACTGAAAAGCTAAGTTCTATATCACAAAAGCACATCTTTTAAGAAATTACATTAAATGAAAATTGCTGCCTGTTGGTACAATGGACCAGTATTTGAGTCTGAGAGCTCCAGTGTAGTTTATCCCAACCTCCAACAAAAAAAAAAAATACCCTCATTTAATTTAATTTCTTGGCTTTCCGAAATAAGACCAGGAGGCGCTTCTGTGGTATAGAACTAAGGTTTTCAGTTCCCAACACATCAGCGTCAAACAGCCGCCAACTGGTACGAGCAAAGACAGAACACTGGCAGAGAAAGTGCTCTGAAGTGTCTTCAACTTCTCCACAGGCGTCGCAAGGGATGACGTCACTAAGCCCAAACCGACTTACGTGCATAGCGAAGGTAAAGAGTCACGTTAGCACGCTGACAAGTCATCTGCACTCGTTTCTGTCTAGAGATGACAGAAAAAGACTCGGATTTCTTGCTAACGTTCGGGAGCATACTCCTGCATCCTGGAGAGTACCACCATCTCTGGGTGTGCTGTAGGGAGACCCAACGGTCGATGGAGCCCCTGACCAAGTATGCAGGTGCTACCTGCACCCGAGGTGAGTTGAGACAAGAACCTTGCCTATCTAGTTCATCGGCAATCTCGTTTTGCAACTCACACCTACTGAAATGCGGTGAGGCACCTAAGCAAATGTAACGTATTGCAACAGACATATTTCCTGGAAAACTTGCCTTTGAAAAGACAGCTTTTAAGTCATGAATTAATCTTCCCACTTTGAAATAAGCAAGATAAAGGTAAGTTTCAGCAATTAGATCCGCAACATAAGGGACTTTAGGTTTATTCAGATTTTCAAACTAAACACAACAGTCACTGACAACTGTGCCAAGCTTCAAGTTTAAATATTAACTCGTGTTTGAGGTACACATCCTTATAAAACAAAAAGGCCTTTTCCCTAGGCATTTCTATTGCTAACACGATTTAAGTGTTGCAGACGACCCTTGGTAAGTAAATAAAAATAACAATAGTATGGCAACAGTCCACAGGGGGACGACAGGGCGCGACAGTCAACAGGGGGACAAGAGCCTAGGTTGCTTAGAAACTACACGTGTTGTGCGCCCTACTGTTTGCTCAAAAGTAGAAGGGACCTACAATTTTTTGCCGACACCGAACGACGAAGTTTTGAGAAGCTTCTTTTTAGTCAGTTTTTAGTCTTCGAGTCTTGTCAGCAGCTCGAAAGAGGTGGTGCCTTGAAAAATTCGAGGTCTTCAGCCGAGAAGCGAACCTAGACCTTCGGCGTGTGAGCGTCGCACTCTACCCACTACGCCACGGCGGCCACTTAGTAAGCAAAGGTGACTATAAAAAAGCGAGAATGAGACTGATCAGCAATTGTTGAGCTTAATGTCAGAAAAAACAAAATATTAGTATTTCACAATCGTTGAAATATCAAAAGTATCAGTAGAAGCATTCACGATGGCCATTCGGTCTAAGGCAGTCTGTCTAAGGCCCTAAGGCTCGATGTGAAAAGGTTAAAAGGTGAAACTGATCTTATATGCTGTCCAAAAGATAAAATGGATTTTTACATTTTTTTTACATTCGATTATTAATTTTTTTTTTTTTTTGGTTGTGTTGGTATTCTCGTCTCGAACATTCGTTTACAACTTCAGCTATATAGCATATTTATTTTATTTGTAAGAGGAATAAACGTAAGACGCGTATCGCGTGTTCAAAAACACTTCAAGTTCTGACAGTGGCATACAGATGTGGGATTCGGTTTTACGTGATCACCTGCCTTTACGGCTTATATCAGGGGGTCCATTTTCAAGAGTCCATTTTCAAAAGCAAGAGTCGTAGTTACCGCAAGACTAAGCGCCTTAGTTACCCAAGTACCAAACTGGTATCATGCTTGAGGGGCAATCACCCCACCTTGGTTTGATGCGAAGCCTTTCTAAAACCTCTTCCGCTCTCTGGGTCGCAGCGTCCGGTTGAGAATGCACCTCCACACTGAGAAGCGATAGTCCCCTAACCGCCTTGCCTAGTTTTTGGGTGAATAAGCAACTAGACAAGTCAGTACAGTACACTATTCTCGACTCTACCCGCGATGCTAGGTGGCAAACCACAGCCGCCACTATATTCTCACAAGGGGGCCTACCGCACGGTCAGGCTGGAACCGAAGTTCCAGGAGCTACTGACCTCCCGTGGCACCAGAATATAGCCTCTGGTCAAGCTGTCACTACCAGTTAGGTTTCCTCAAAGCCTGGGACAGATGGTCTTTTCTCCTTTTCTCCGTTAGCCCGGCACAGATGGTCTTTTCTCCATCAGTGCTTCCGTTGTCACTATAAATAGTGACAGTGGCATACAACGAGTGTACTATGAGTCAAGAAAATGTTTAAGTGGTACAAGCTTTTCAAAGAACGAACGAGAAAATATGAATGACGACGCTAGCCCCGGACGCTTCAGAACATCAACAAGCGATGAAAATGGTACAAGCTATTCAAAGAAGGTCGAGAAAATGTGATTGACGACTCTCGCCCTGGACCCTCCAGCAAATCAACAAACCATGAAAATGTTGAGAAAGTGAAGAAAATTGTGATGCCTGGAGAATTTGCTGAAGATGTTGGAATATAGGTTGGCTCATGTCATGCAAATTATTCGAAAATTTTGAGCGTGAAGCATGTGTTCAAAAATTTGACAACAAAAAATGTCGCATGAGCATCGCTCAAGAATCATTGAATGACGTTGTCGGCGATCCAAATTTGCTTAAAAGAGCCATAACTGGTGACAAATGTTGTGTATATGGTAATGACATCGAAAGACCCATGACAGGACGACGCCTAGCGACGATTGAGGAGATACAAACAAAATCGCAGTGAGAGCTCAGGGGCATAGCAAAAAGTGCATTTCAGACATTTCAGAACTGCTTCGAGGATTGGAAAAGTCGCGAGCACAAGTGTATTATATCTGAGGAGCACAAAAAGGGAATTTATGAATAAATAAATATTTTTCGAGACAAATTAATGTTCACCTTATTTTTTGAACACACCTCGTATTATAAATCCCAACTTCCAAGCAGCAGCAATATCTTGTAATTGAAATATGTTGTGTGTGTGTCTAGGTTCAATTCCCGGTTGAATACCTCGAATTTTTCACCGCACCACCTCTTTCGAGCTGCTGACAACACTCAAAGAGTAAGCTGAGTCTAAGAAAAGCCTTTTCAAAAGTTCGTCTTTCGAAATAGGCAAAAAACTGTAGGTCCCTTCTACTCGTGAGAGAGCGGTATCGCGCACAACATGCGAAATTGATGAGCAAGCTAGATCCTGGTCCCTCTGAGGACTGTCGCGCCATACGATGATTACTATTATGGAGATATGATAGATATGGGCCTTGGTTCATGAACTTTATTATTTCACTTCTTAATGGCTTCGAAGGGATGAAGGACAGGTTTTATTGCCAGCTACCTTCGCTTAACCGGGTTGATTTTAGTGAACATGAAAATAAATCATTATTGCAATTTTTTGGAAACATCTAAAAAGTCGCTATTAGAAGTTTTTGACTAATGACGGGCTAAAACAAATGGATTTATGCTTCTGCTTATGAAGAATTGTAGGATCTAGACCACAAATGTGTCTTCATTTCATAAACTGCAATGCCTCGGATCTGGTACCAAGTTTAGTATTGTATTGCATTTGCCTTGGTTATGCCTGATGGAAAGTTTTCAATGATAAGCTTTGTAGGTTATATGGCGGCATGCGCCTAGCCAAGAGTAATTTGAGACAACGCTTTAAAAAGCATTTAGACCGTATGAACATCATCCCGAAAAGATGTAAAATTCAAACTATTGGAACAATGCAACAGAATATGGCCGAAGATGGCGCACACAAGTGGAGAAGGACCTCAACCAACTTGAAGTGCGCAACTGGGGGCAGCTGGAGAGATATTGTTCTGGCTGAAAAGGCATGTTGGTTGACCCGCCAGGGCCTCCCCGAACTGTAGCCCTACAAAGAGAAGAAGAATTTTGAACTAAACTGACAGAGTTGGGCATAAATTAACATAATGACTAATGACTAAAAAAAACGTGAAGTTAGTTATGAATATTTTAATTGCCGGTGTTAATCATGACTGACATTTATTCATGAATTTTCGTTATTCAAACATATGATTGACGGTTATTCATGATTAATGTGTAGTCAAGACATACTCTATCATGAATAACCACCAATCGCGGGCATGTCGGAATTTACGCATATATTTGCATTTCCGATAACGAGACCTTTTTTAATGACAAGATGAAATTTTTAATGTCTTGTTTATGGGTTTTATGACTGCTATAATAGATGTTGTGCAATAAGTATGAGGCGCCTTCCTAGCCATAGGAAAAAGTAATTAGCATAATAGTGACAAAGTCGAAGATCGTGCTATTATTTTGCATATTACTGTAAATATACACGCGGCCAAACTACAATTGCAAAAACTATATGGTAAGAAATCACAAGAAAACAAAAAGTTCGACTGTAATATTTTAAAGTTCATTATCCACTCTACCATTTGAAATAACTCAATGAATAAATGCTCTTATTTAGTGATTAATGACTAATGATTAACTTATTTGAATAACGCATAAATAATGATTGATTAAGTCATGATTAATTTCTGCGAATAATAAATAATTTATTGGTCAATCATTATTTTCATGAATAATAAATAAATTAATCATTAGTCGCTTGAACCCGGCAACTAATGACTAATTTATTCATTAGTCATTATTCGACTTAAAGTTGCCCAACACTGTTAACTGATATCTGATAATTGATCAAATAGTTAGTTTTGAATGTACGCTTTTTTACGTATTTCAATGACGGTCGTATTTCCATTAAACCTAAATGTTTTAATATTTAACGAGTGGAAAACCATTCGTTTACTGATTTCGATGCAAAAAAGTTAATATATAAAGAATTAGATTCAAACAAAAACTCTAACTGTGACAGGAGGAGAATCGCCATCTCTTAATTGTATTCAAGAATTGTAATGAAGCGATAATTTAGAAATTACTTTTACCCGACAGTCCTCCATAAATGAAAATTACACAAAATTGTAATCACCTGTCCTCCCTATCGAGTTTGACGTAAATTCCATGACCTCCAGCCATCAGACCAAAGATTCTCTAAATGAACGAAAATAAATCTCTTCCTACTTAGAGTAACCCATTGGCGATGAGACGAAAGCTATCAAGACATGTGTTGGCATTCAAAATGAACACGCTCAAATAGAAGCGTGCCAAATACGTGCAAACGGACACTTCAGCGATTGTATTTTTAGCAACTAGGTTTCAAATGTGTGCGCAACCGTAAATAAATAGTTTGTTTGAAAATTAGTTCAGTATTAATATTTATGGGAACATTTACACTTTTTATACTACATTTATGCGAATCGTCTTGTGGTTGCAGATGACGCAGAACTGGGTTCATAGCCCAGTTTATTTTTTAGTGGTCTTTTTAAAAAAATACAATTTGTTCTAGAATAAATACAATTTCGCTAGAGAAACGTTCCGTGAGATTAATGGCATTTTGGGGGATGATACTCTATTACTTCGAACCACGGAGGAATGCTTCCGACGATTCAGAGACGGTGAAAACGACACCATGGATAGGCCAGCCGGCGAAAGACCTGTGACGACGAATACCGATTGAATCATGGAAATCATCGAGTTAGACCGGCTCGTGACATCGCTCAGGAGATGGGAATTAGTCACCAAACCATTTTAAACCATCTGCAGAAGGCTGGATACAAAAAGAGCTTGATGTTTGGGTGGCGCATGATCTGATTATGCTCTTGATCATGATCTATCAGAAAAAAACCTCCTGGACCGAATCGACTCCTACGATATGCTGCTGAAACGAAACGAACTCGACCCATTTTTGAAGCGGATGGCAACTGACGTCGAAAAATGGATCACATACGACAATATCGAGCGGAAACGGTAGTGGTTGAAGGCCGGTGAATCGTCCCAAACAGTGGCCAAACCGGGATTGACGGCCAGGAAGGTTTTGCTATGTGTTTGATAGGATTGGAAGGGAATCATCCACTATGAGCTGCTCCCATATGGCCAGACGCTTAATTCTACCATCTGCTGCGAACAACTGGACAAGCAGGCGATCGACCAGAAGCGTCCAAAATTGGACAACAGGAAGGCTGTATTGTTTCACCAGGACAACGCCAGACCACACACTTCGTTGATGACTCGTCAGAATCTACGGGAGCTCGGATGGGAGGTTGTATCGCATTCACCATAGAGCCCGGACATAGCGTCAAGTGATTACCATCTCTTCCTGTCCATGGCGAACGCCCTTGGGGATGTGAAGTTGAACCCAAAAGAGGCTTGTGAAAAGTGGCTGTCCGAGTTCTTCGCAAATAAGGAGGGGGGCTTCTACGAGTGGGGTTTTATGAACTTTGAACAGCACTTTGATTCCTACGAGGAGGTCGAAAATTGGGTGTCTGATTGGTTTGATTTAAAAGACGAACAATTTTTATTGGCGTGGTACTCACAAATTGCAAGAAAGGTGGTCAAAATGTGTAGAAAACAATGCTCAATACTTTGAATAAAATGTTTTTACTTTCCCATTAATAATAAGTATTTTATTTGAAAAAACGCTTATTTCATACCGGTATACCTGCTAGATGCCACAAAAAAGGCGATTATTATTAGTTTTGGAATATTTCTTCAGTCTCTATTCCTCTAAAATTCATGAAAGAATTAATAACAGCGTAACTAAGGAAGCAGAGTGTGGGCTATCGTTGTTAAATAAGTAAAAAGGTCGAAAACTTTAAGAACTCTTAGCCTTTAGTTTTATAGCATTCTTCAACGTTAACAAATTACAATTCTGAAAGGCACACAATTTGTTCCGTTTTCTTATTGAATGTAGCGCCACTCACTTTTCCCAACTCGATGGATCACAATAAATCTCAGTGGGAACAGAATTATCTGCTTAACTAGCGCATATCCTACTCAAAAAAGACACAGTTAGAGCCAGAAAAACTGAAGGAACTGAAGGAACTGATACACTACCTGTCCACATAATAATTGTTGGCGCCACAGTCCACAGGGGGACCAGGGCCTAGCTTGCTCATCAACTACTCGTGTTGTGCGCGCTACTGTTCTCTCACGAGTAGAAGGGACCTACAGTTTTTTGCCGACTCCGAACGGCGAAGTTTGAGAAGCTTTCTTAGACCGTTATTACTCTTTGAGTGTTGTCAGCAGCTCCAAAGAGGTGGTGTTCAGCCGGGAATCGAACCAAGACCCTTCGCCGTGTGAGCGTCACAATCTACCCACTACGCCACGTCGGCCATTACTTGTCCACATATGTACTTTAATTATAAGGACTGATGTTGCTGAACCGCTTTTCTTGTGGCGCTATAGTCCGAAGTGGACCTGGGCTTAACCGCTATACCAATACGAAATTATTTCCATTAAATCTGCAATTTAATTTGTCGTTTTAGGATCTCTTGAATAATTTCTAGAAATCTTTAAAAATGCGTATCAAGCTCAGATGATAACTTAGTTAACGTCAAAATACACATTTATTTGCAAAATTTTGTATTTTCTGAAAATTTAATGAAGAAACCGTCATTAGAAAATGTGGCAAGTTATTTCAGCTTGAATTCAAGTTCAAAGTCAATGGGTTCGGGGTTGTCTTTCAGAGAATCTATACATAAATAACGAAAGAAATTTTATTTACTACTATCTCTGATCTAAATTAGTGTGGGTTTTTGGCTGGTTTGGGGCCGCTGTGGCATATTGAGTATAGTGCGTCACTCACACGCCCAAGGTCTAGATTCGATTCACAGTTCAACATCTCGAATTTTTCACGGCACCAACTCTTTCAAGTTGCTAACAACACACTTCGCTTCGGGTAATTTATGAGCAAGCTAGACCCTAGCGCCATCGAATTATTATTATTATTCGGGCTGTCGAAATTGTGAAATGAAATTTATAACATGCCTAATGAAATATTAAGAAAAATGTGCGGCGGTCTGTAGAAAACATTTTCTCTCTAAAGCCCTTGACTGCACTCTGTTGAAAAAGATTGCCAAACCCATCGTCATTCGTACTTAGTACAAAGGAACGATTCTTCTGTGATTAAAATTGACAAGCATGGAATCTTAGTTTTTTCTTCTTCTTCTTGTGGCACTACAGTCCGCAGTGAACCTTAGCCTCAACCATCATGTGTCTCCAGCCAGCACGATCTTTCCATAGCTGCCTCCAGTTGCGCACACCAACTTGTTTGACGTCCTTCTCCACTTGTGTGCAATTAGGCCTAGGCCTAGTCCTCTGTTGCCTTGTCCCAATTTCTCAGATTCGAAAGCTTTTCGGGCCAGAGCAGTGGTTCCATACGCTCTACATGACCTATCCAGGAATCTCTGTTTAGGATTGTATTAATGGAGCTCAGTATGTTGCATTCAGTTTGGCAATCAGCTTGAGATAAATCAACAGCTCTATTTTCATCCATTCCCGTCAGGGCAGAAACTGCACGAGTGTAAGCCAGAGTAGCAGCAAATAGTAGCAGTATCGTAAGGAAGACAAATGTGAAAATACCTCAAGTTGGCCTGAAATATTTTTCTGTTCGAAAAACAGGGAGTAGACTAGACTAGACTAGATTCCTCCTACATCAGGTGGAATCATCGCTACGACTACAGGCATCTTAATTTTCTGAATTAGCCATGTTTGTCAAAACGACCTTTTAAAGAGATATTAAAATATGCTAAGCCCAAACATAACTTTATTGGTGGCCTTCACTTTTTTCAGATTATTTTATATAAATATATTATAAGTACAAGGATCTCTTGTAAGAACATAAGAACTGTCTCATGTGAAGGTATGTAAAAAATAACGACTCAAAGTGTACGTGTACGTTGAAAGACTTAAGCTAACTCAATCTGTGCTGATTTAGGTATGTTCCAATTCAGTTTTGCACAGAAATCTATAACTGAGTAATTTGGGTAAAAAAAAACTCTTTTGGAAAGAGTAACTTAGCCAGTATTTGTGAAACGGCATTTTGTAGAAAAATAAAGCAGAATAAACATACCCTAAAAAATGTTAAAATAATTAAATGTAAACAGCTATCAGATATATGAAATGCCAGATTTTTTTTTATTTTTAATAGGTGTGTTCCGATGAGTGGAATCTCAGCGTCGTTTGCCCGGTCCACAAGAAAAGAGACTTGTGACTGCGCCAACCACAGAGGGATTAGTCTCTTGAACATCGCATACAAGATCTTCTCTGCCGTATTGTGTGAGCGTCTGAAACCATTTGTCCATGACCTGATAGGTCCCTATCAGTGTGGTTTCAGGTAAGGGAAGCCCACAATAGACCAGATCTTCACATTACGGCAGATCCTGGAAAAGACCCAAGAAATGCAAATTGACACTTACCACCTATTCGTCGATTTCAAGGATGCATATGACAGTGTGCATAGAGACGAGCTATACAGTGCCATGTCTAGTTTTGGCATTCCTACCAAACTCGTCAGATCGTGTAGGATGACGATGGAGAACTCTCGCTGCTCCGTCAAGGTCGGTACCGAACTCACCGAGACCTTCAATGTCAAAAAAAGGTTTTAGACAAGGCGACGCACTGTCATGTGACTTCTTTAACATCATCGTCGAGAAGATCGTGCGTAACTCACAAGTCAACACCAGAGGCACGATCTTCCAGAAGTCAGTTCAATTGCTAGCTTACGCTGATGACATTGACGTGATTGGACGAACACAGCGAGCCGTCAATGAGGCGTTTGATGGCATTGAAGCGGAAGCGGCTAAAATGGGTCTGGCGGTAAATGAGGGCAAAACTAAGTACATGCTGTCATCAAGGAAGGACACACAACATCGAAGTCTCGGACGGAGCGTCATACTAGGCAGCAGAAACTTCGAGGTAGTTAAGGACTTCATCTACCTCGGCTCAGCGGTAAACAGGGACAACAACATCAGTACTGAAATCAAACGCAGAATCACTCTTGCCAATCGCTGTTTCTTTGGGCTCAAGAGGCAATTGAGTAATAAAACCCTCTCTCGAAGGACTAAGCTCGCTTTATATAACAGCTTGATCATCCCCGTCCTACTTTATGGCGCAGAATCTTGGACGGTAGCAAAGGCGGATGAGGAAGCCCTTAGTCTTTTCGGGAGAAAAGTTTTGCGTGCGATTTTTGGTCCTGTTTGCGTTGATGGCATCTGGAGGAGAAGATTTAATGACGAACTCTATAGGCTGTACAGCGACATGCGCCTGGTCAAGCGTCTACGGATACAACGCTTAAGATGGCTAGGCCATGTAGAGCGTATGGACACCACTGCCCCGGCCCGAAAAGTCTTTGAATCCGAGCCATTGGGACAACGCAACAGAGGACGACCTAGACTAAAGTGGCGCACACAAGTGGAGAAGGACCTCAACCAACTTGGAGTGCGCAACTGGAGACAGCTGGCGAAAGATCGTGCTGGCTGGAGAGGCATGTTGGTTGAGGCCCAGGTCCACCCCGGACTGTAGCGCCGCAAGAAGAAGAAGAAGAAGGTGTGTTCCCGTACCCGAAACAAACAACATAAAACAGTACAACACAAACCAACACAATGTCAGTTCCCGAATACCGAAAAAATGGGTTTTACGTACAATAAGGCCTCTGTCGAGAGAGTAAATTATTTCCCTACCCTGCCACTGAACACAAGAAATTTTTGTGGGTTGGTTGTTGGTTTTCTGTCAAATTAATTAATGTGCAGAGATAAGTCCGCATTGATCCATTATTTCAAATTTTGTTGTTTTTGTTTTCTGTATCGAAAAAGTGAATATGACGTTTCTTAATTTTAACTTATATTGAAGGTTTAGTCGTGCTTCCTTCAAAATTCAAGTTCTCGTCTAGTTTCCTTTTTAAAATGTTTGTTATAACTTTTCAGAAGAAGGATATATAATGAAAATATCAAATTTCTGTAATTAATAGTATATTGTGCAATAACGAAACCATTGTAAATTTATAACGAAATAAAGTTATCTATCTATCTATCTGACGTTTCTTAATAACATTCTTTACACATTTGGTTTATATGCATTTCCGTGCTTTGCCTCTTTTTGAAAGAGATTTACACCCACTCCTTGACAAATGACAGAGTTCAGAATTCTGTATAGAAAGTACTGGAACACATCTAATTTGACAGTAATTTACTGCCCATAGATTTTTCTTCGGCAGAAAGAGGAGGGGAAAATTTTTACTCTTTCATGAGTTCTCTATTCTTCGAAAAAATTAGCAAATGGAACGCGTTTTGACAGTTTTCGCTGCATTTCTAAGCAATTAAAACATACCCTTTATTTCACAGTGGTACAGTTCTTACAGGAAACTTGAATTCCTTTAAATTTTGTACATTTCATTTTATACATTCTCTAAAATTATGTATGAGGTGTTGGATATGTTGATTCAAAACATTGTGCGTTGGGTTCTTTTTTTGTTATATGTAAGTGAAAAAGAAGTCATTAAAGTTGTATTTTGACTTCGAGTGTGAAATTAATATTTCTTTGGGCGTGTGGTAAATTTTATTTTAACAACTAAAATTTCTTTCGTTATTTATTTTCCGTTTCTCTTTAATATCCCAAACCAATTGACTTTTCTTCTTAAATTCAAGCTTAAAAAACAACTTGATTGATTTTTTCATTAAATTTACAGAAATTACAAAATTTTGCAATTTGTTGTAAATGTTGTGCATTTTAATGTTAACTAAGTTTTTGATGTTGTTTAATGTTAACTAAGTTATTATAACTAAGTTATTATCAGTGGTAGCCGTGGCGTAGTGGGTAGAGTGCGACACTCAAACGCCGAAGGGTCTAGGTTCGACTCCCAGTTCAACACCAATTTTTCGAATTTTTCACGGCACCAATTCTTTCGAGCTGCTGGCAACACTTAAAGAGTAAAAAATGTCTATGGAAGCTTCTCAAACTTCGCCGTTCGGAGTCGGACAACACCTTTATGTCCCTTCTGCTCGTAAGAAAACAGTAGCGTGCACAACACGAGTAGTTGATGAGCAAGCTAGGCCCTGGTCCCCCGCGGACTGTCGCGCAATCAATTATTATTATTAAGTTATTATCAGGTTCTCAATTCTCAAGATTTCTAGATTTACTCAAGAAATCCTAAAACAACAAATTAAATTTTAACTTCAATCCACAAATAAGATTTATTTTTTTGAGATTCACTTGAGAAGAAAAAAAGCCAAAAGCCGATCGCGAATAGATCACACATCCAGATTTTAGACTATTTCCTTATTAATCTCACATAAATTGTTCACTACGTTTTATCAGTCGGCCACCCAATGCCATCAAACAGCCAACAAAAATTTCTTTATAAATGTCATAAAAAATAAGAACGTCCCACGCATTCAAATCATTTCAAATATCACTTCATTCTTAATGAATCATTAAAAAAAAAATTCAAAAAACAAAACCATGTCAACAAACAAAAAATAGTTAATAAACAAAAAATATATATAAATGATACAATGTATGTATGTAAAATGATAACGACGACAAAACGATTGGTTAACGACTAGGTACAAAAGTGACAGTCATCCCCTAGAAGATGCTCGCAACATTTGGCCCCTGCTGTGTTGAGTTCGTCGGAACTGGCTGCACTGGACGGTCAATGTCCTGATAGCTTCTCTGTTGACTGGTGGGGAACACTGTTGAGGCCGGAATTGCGGTGCCGCCACGGTGTGTGTACTCCCTGTACAAGAGCAATGCGCTGATAGGTCGCATGATCAGATTGATTATCGTGAACGCCACCGCCCAGCCATCTGCAAGAAAAACAAAGTCACAATGAGTATCATGTCTTCCGGGGGAAGTCTCTCGAATGATGAAAAGAAAAGAAAAACAAACTCACTCATGTAATTGAAATACACAATGATGCTTATTAAATCAAGGACAATGCTACAAGCGTCTATCACGAGAGCCTAGAAAAAAAACGAGAAAAAAAATATGCGTTCGCATTGATGAGATGGGAAAGGTTAATGGAAATGTTTGTGTGTGTGTGGGGTGGTGAAGGGGGCTCGCGTCGCGTTTCAAGTGTTTGCTACGCATGCAACTAGATTGATTTTATTGATTCGACGTATGAAATGGATTTCCAATTCTTATGCTGGGACACAATGAGACGTGAATAAAAGGGGGCGTGCACTACTGCTACGGGGTGCGGTTGGCAGGGCGGTGTGTGAAGTTCGGCAGCTGGTTTGCACTTTGGCAGAGTAAGAAATGAATGATTATTCTCCGGAGATTTGGAAGCACTTAGGAAGAAGCGATACCTTAATGAGGGGCGTGATTAGTGGAGAATACTAGAAGAATTCAAAACTGATTTTGAAACTTTGAAAATTTACGAAGGACACAGTAGCCTTCAACCATTGACGCAATTGGAAAACTAACAAAGAGTCGATTTCAAGACGGAACCTTCCGCAGACCATTTTCCTGCAGTGGAAATTGTTCTTTTTCGCAGTAATTTCCATTTTTCTTAAGAAAAGCCCCATAGGTCATGTGAAGCGTGTCGTTTTAGGGTAGCGCCACAGTGGAGGTATTTCCTTATTTTTAGCCCGTCGCGTGTTAACGCGCGGTAGTTCCCACGAAAGCGTTAATGTCCAATGAAATAAAAACGAAAAAAGTAACAACGTTCGGGAATAAACTGAATGCCAAGAGTGTACAAGAAATCGTTACGGCCGCGGATTGATGAAAAATACTCTTGAAATAGATTTATGCCTCTCGTCCATCTTGTCCAGAAAATACCGTGACCTTTCGGTTTAGGACTAAGTTTTAGGGTATGATGCTTCAAGGGTATGGCAAAGCTTCTACGTTGTAAAAGATGATTCAGAGTACGATAAACCTCTCAACCTCAAAAGTGACCAACGAAGTAGAATTCGTTGTTTTCACATCAGAATTTGTTGCAAATGTTAGCCTATAAATGAGGACATTTGTTTACCCCACTCCTGATATGTTCCCTCGCCTGTATGCCATTGTAAACATAAATGGGGAAACAACGGCGGTGTGCCATTATCGTGAATGATCAAAGATGAGAAGTTCAAACACCACACCTACTCGTTGAAATCGTGTGAAGTGGCTTTACCTGTTATTGCATTGTTTATAGGTTGGGAAAAGCAAACATCAGACGACCTTCAAACTTCGAGTGCATTTACAGTTCAACTGTGACAATACAAGTCTCTTCGATAAGGGGTGATTCCTGCTGATGTGAATCACACCAAAAGTCAATGACTGATGACACACTCCATAGATGGATTTATTCGTATCTTACATTCCACATTTTTTCCTGTATTTGTGTGTTGAACTTTCTCAAAGACAGTGACTTTTGTTTATGAAATTTGTAAGTTTTTAGAAGCGTGTGTGTGCTAAAATTGAAAGTCATCTTGAGAGTCATTTGCCGGTGACCATCAATCTGTTCAGATCGTTTGCAGTAATAAATAAATTCATTTTTTGTACAGTTTTATTTGTTCGTTTTGTTTCATTCAATGTCTCAATCCTTAACAAATTTTCTTTTCAAATTTTTCACTGCTTGATATTTAGCTTTATGTACAGACAGCAGGCAGCACTTCAATAAATGTGAATCAATGAATATTACTTTTACTGCAACGTTTGCTTGTTTAAAATGAATCTTTCTTTCGTAGATTTAAAATTTCCATCGGCATCATCCGAGTTATGTTCAGTTCTACAAAAAAAACACGCCTCTGAAACAAAACTATTTCTTGCGCATTATGTGTAATAGGCAAACTGTTTGTGAACTGACATTATAGGAGTACCAACCAGTTTGGAGGTTGAGGATCTCAGGTGATAGGTGGAAAGAAGACAACTCCCACAAAGCCTCATTTTGCGCAAGTTTTGTTTATGTATCCAATACTTTGTATTGCACTGTGCACCCACGTATGTAGTTGTAATCGTGGTTTATTTTTTTATTACTTCATCATAGTTTTCTTAAATGCTAGACAAAAATACTTAAACTAGCTTACTTATATAATCTTTGATCTTAATTCCAACTTACTGACTTTTCATAAGTACTCTAAGCTAACCTAGGATTATTTTTTTCTTCTGCCTTTCGGCCTATTTTAGTTTTCAAATTCTATGTACTTTATAATTGTCTTAATGCCAGCTTCAATTTGTTCCAAGAAAACTTTAAAAACTTGGACATTAAATCGTGGTGTATTTAGGACACTCCTACTATATGGCGCAGAATCTTGGACGTTAGCAAAGGCGGATGAGGAAGCCCTTAGTCTTTTCGAGAGAAAAGTTTTGCGTGCGATTTTTGGTCCTGTTTGCGTTGATGGCATCTGGAGGAGAAGATTTAATGACGAACTCTATAGGCTGTACAGCGACATGCGCCTGGTTAAGCGTCTACGGATACAACGCTTAAGATGGCTAGGCCATGTAGAGCGTATGGACACCACTACTCCGGCCCGAAAAGTCTTTGAATCCGAGCCATTGGGACAACGCAACAGAGGACGGCCTAGACTGAAGTGGCGCACACAAATGGAGAAGGACCTCAACCAACTTGGAGTGCGCAACTGGAGACAGCTGGCGAAAGATCGTGCTGGCTGGAGAGGCATGTTGGTTGAGGCCCAGGTCCACCCCGGACTGTAGCGCCACAAGAAGAAGAAGAAGTATTTAGGACACTGCATTGTCTTGCATAAATAAATGCGGCTTATAGCTATAATCAATACTTTGGGGCAACAGCGACGCTCGATGACCAAAGCGCACATTTTAATTAGTAAAATGGGCAAGAATCAGTTGAGTGCAACGAATACATGGTTTCGTTTTTCTTTTCGTTTTCAATATAAGTTTATACAAGCTTCAAAATAAACATTTTTCTGAGCATTCCTTGAAAGGCGGGTATTGCGGTTGAATTCTTGAAGGGAATGCAACTGACTAACTCATTAACGCATCCTTTGTTAAAATAGCTATAAAAAAGAGTGATCAAAACGCAACATTTCATCGATGTTCTAGCGAGTCGAATGACTTCGCAGCATAATTTTTATCAATAAACCTTGCTTAGAAAAAAAAATTAAATTTTGAACAAAAACAACAACTTCTTCTTTTTCTTCTGCTTCTGCTTCTATTGTATCGTTATTTCTTCTTCTTCTTGGTCATGTATCATAGGCACTACAAGTTGACTGAGGTCCTTCCCCACTTGTTTGCGCTACCAAAGGGGAATAAGGAAGCCCTTAATATTTTCGAGAGAAAAGCTTTGCGTGCGATTTTTGGTCCTGTTTGCGTTGATGGCATCTGTAGGAGAAGATTTAACGAGGAACTTTATGGGCTGTGCAGCGATATGCGCCTAATCATGCGTCTTCGTATGCAACGCTTAAGATGGCTAGGCCATGTAGAGCGTACGGACACCATTGCTCCGTCCCGAAAATTCTTCGAATCTGTTCAATTGGGAAAACGCAACAGAAGACGGCCTAGGCCTAGGTGGAGCACACAAGTGAAGAAGGACCTCAACCAAACTGGAGTGCGCAACTGGAGGCAGGTGGCGGAAGATCGTGCTGGCTGGAGACGCATATTGGTTGAGGCCCAGGTCCACCAAGGACTGTAGCGGAACAAGAAGAAGAAGAAGAAGAAGAAGGTATAAGAAGATATAACTGAAATCAATTTCAATTTCCTTCCTTTTGAATGTATCCAGCTACTTTTAAACGTTCTGAAATGGCTGCTTGGGTAGCATCTAAAGATTCTGTAAGCTCTTCTTATGTTTGGTAACAATCTTCATAGCGTAATGCTCCCAGTTCTTCATCTTCAAACTTTTTTGCCTTCCCACTTTTAAGTCGTGTAAACCATTTTTGGCACGTTCGCTTAGCTGGCGACTTTCGGCAGTAGTTTTCTTCATATTAAAGTAATGAAGAAGAGCTCCCCGCAAAAACACTTTTTCAGGGACAAAGTTGGATATATGTGAGTCACAAAAAATTATTGTTGTTTACGCTTCAAATGAATGGACATATAAGGTGTGTTCCCGTACCCGAAAAAACTACACAAAACAACACAATGTGCGTTCCCGTATTCCGAAAAAATGGGTTTTATGTCAAATGAGCGCTATCTCGAGAAAGTAAAATATTTCCCCACCCTTCCCATTTTAACACAAGAAAACTTTGTGGGTGGGTTGTTGGTTTTCTGTCAAATGAATTAGTGTGCGTACAGAGATATGTAAGCATTGACCCATTTTCTCTGTGTATGTGACTCAAATTTTGTTGTTGCTTTTGTTTTCTGTATCGAAAAGGGAATTTGACATTTCTTAATGACATACTTTACACATTAAGTTTAGATGCGTTCCCGTACTTTTTCTGAGAGAGATTTACCCCCACTCCTTAACGAATGACAGACTTCAAAGTTTAGCACAGAAAGTAATGGAACACACATATACTGAAATGACATACAATGACACAAGCTTTCAAATGAATGTTTGCAATGGAATAATATAAGTTACGCCATCTCTTAACAAACCGCAATAAGTTATAGACCTGAAATTTCTTCCGATTTTTTTTTCCTTTTGTGTATTCATAAGAAGGTGTACACATGCCCAGTAGGCGTCCGGGATAAAGGAATCAAGAAAGTTGTCGCACTCTAAATACGTTCCGTAAAGGAAAATTTATTAGTAAGAGGTGTGTCTGTCATTGGAAGTTTAACTTTTCCCGCCTGCCATTACATCATTCACATACGATCCACTCTGCGATATGAGATGTGTTCACATTCCACTAGATTTCTGCGATTTTCATTAGATACTTTATTTCTGGCAAAGTAAACACTTTTTTGACAAAACTATTTGTGCTCTATCTTGCTCAGGGATATGGTTTACAAGACCATACTACTGAAACGAATAACAGTCAGGTTTTGTGTAATAATTTCCAGTTCAAAGATTTATATGGAGGAAAACTATGGAAGTGGTCGCCGTGGTGTAGTGGGTAGAGTGCGACGCTCACACGCCGAAGGGTCTAGGTTCGACTCCCAGCTCAACACCAATTTTTCGAATTTTTCACGATACCACCTCTTTCGAGCTGCTGACAACACTCAAAAAGTAATAACTGTATAAGAAAGCTTCTCAAATTTCGCCGTTCTTCTTCTTCTTGTGGCGCTACAGTCCGGCGTGGACCTGGGCCTCAACCAACATGCCTCTCCAGCCAGCACGATCTTTCGCCAGCTGTCTCCAATTGCGCACTCCAAGTTGGTTGAGGTCCTTCTCCACTTGTGTGCGCCACTTTAGTCTAGGTTGTCCTCTGTTGCATTGTCCCAATGGCTCGGATTCAAAGACTTTTCGGGCCGGAGCAGTGGTGTCCATACGCTCTACATGGCCTAGCCATCTTAAGCGTTGTATCCGTAGACGCTTGACCAGGCGCATGTCGCTGTACAGCCTATAGAGTTCGTCATTAAATCTTCTCCTCCAGATGCCATCAACGCAAACAGGACCAAAAATCGCACGCAAAAATTTTCTCTCAAAAAGACTAAGGGCTTCCTCATCCGCCTTTGCTACCGTCCAAGATTCTGCGCCATATAGTAGGACGGGGATGATCAAGCTGTTATATAAAGCGAGCTTAGTCCTTCGAGAGAGGGCTTTATTACTCAATTGCCTCTTGAGCCCAAAGAAACAGCGATTGGCAAGAGTGATTCTGCGTTTGATTTCGGTACTGATGTTGTTGTCCCTGTTTACCGCGGAGCCGAGGTAGATGAAGGCCTTAACTACCTCGAAGTTTCTGCTGCCTAGTGTGACGCTCCGTCCGAGACGTCGATGTAGTGTGTCCTTCCTTAATGACAGTATGTACTTCGTTTTGTCCTCATTTACCGTCAGACCCATTTTTGCCGCTTCCTCTTCAATGCCAGCAAACGCCTCATTGACGGCTCGCTGTGTTCGTCCAATCACGTCAATGTCATCAGCGTAAGCTAGCAATTGAACTGACTTCTGGAAGATCGTGCCGTTCGGAGTCGGCAAAAAACTGTAGGTCCCTTCTACTCGTAAGAGAACAGTAGCGCGCACAACACGAGTAGTTTATGAGCCCTACAGTCCCCCTTTGGACTGTAGCGCCAACAATTATTATTATTAAAACTGTGGAAAAAAAAACTCCGTTTGATAAATTTGGAATAAAGAGGTGTAGTGAAATATGTGAGATGGACGGAAGTCCAGGTCTTTAACTCAATCTAGAGCTCCAGTATGTCAATAGAGGCCATACCGCGGCGTGCGTTGAACTACACATTTGAAGAAAAGCCATTTCGTTGTTTTTATCGATCAAAAGTAACAACATTTCAAATGCGTTTACTTATGGAAAGACAAACCTGACCCAAAACGCATACAGCCCTTGTAGGGTTTTAATTAACTTTTTTTTTTGGATTCTTACAATCATTGCTCTACTGACAAAGCACTAAAACAGGCGACCTCTTCTCAAACAGACGTCAGTTAATCGCCTGTATTAAAAGTGCTTCAGCACTTTAGAGAAAACATGATAAATAACAGCTTATCAAACGTTTTAAGCCAAACGTATAGAAGCAAATTCATTCCAGTCACTTTTCCAATTAATTGAAATCACGCGCCTTTTTGGTTGGCACTACGTCACAGCACCTCTGTCAGATTTTTTGAAAACAAATGCAAACTGATAATGTGGCAGCCATAAAACGCGTTCAAGAAGATGAAGTAATTGCCAATTATCGCGCATTAGTCACTCGTTGAACAAACGCGCAAAAACGCTTTGGAGTGCAAAAAAGCGCGTCGCTGCGCTACGGAGGTTATCTCTGTCTGTTTAGACGACTCTTGTTTAATCTGTGACTCATCGATTAAGACTTAATCGACGTGTTTGTGATAGGCTCTACTTGGATGGGTTGTTAAATATACAAGAAAGGCCGGCTGTCTCTTTGCTGCAGTGTAACGTGAGAGCTTACTTCCCTGTAACATGTAACAATACCCGCAAAGCAGACCTACAGCTGTTCATAAAATGAAAATAATCGCTTCACAGTATAGGAAATCACGGGAAAGCTGTTGAACTTCTCAGCCACCTTCGTGACACCTGCTTTTTGCCCCGATCAATATTTCCCAACCTCGCACGGGACATTCGCTCATTTAAGGTTGAAGGGTGGGAAAGAACGGAATGAAAGAAATTTAAATAAAAGCACCGTCGCGATAAGAATATTGCTGCCACCAATCACCGCTTTGACATTGGGGGCTACGAGCTGTTGCCATGTTGCCGGCAGACGGGGGCCTCTCCACCGATTAGCGTTCGGCCACTATAATTAAAAGTCATGCGTGTGAGGCAAGAGAGCATTAGCCGGCCTACAGGGGCCGCCACAATTCATCACAGCTGACGAACTGGCCCCCAGCTTGATTTGTTTGCTCCTTTTATTCCAACAGTTCTGCTCTTTGTGTACATTTATGGCTTATGGCCCGTTTGTACGTATTCAAATGAGTTATTTGGAAGCAGGAACGGAAGCCTAATATGTGAGGTTGCGCAATTCCACACGGTGGCCGAAGGTAACAAAGGCGTACGTTATAATCCATTAACTGGTGGCTAATGAGCTTTTGCAAAGTCGGACGGGTTGTTGGCGGGAGGGTAAGTTGTGCCAGAGTTCGACGAACCATAACACCGTCGAATGGGGTGCTTGGCGTGATGAACTTATCTTTGATCCGTCAACAGAATGGCTACAATGTGTTGCTCCGCTTGGGTGACGTTGGTGGGAAAGCAGTCGCCAACTGTTTAGGGATGTGTGGCAGTGTAAGGGGTTGTAAGAGTACCTATTTTTCTCAAATTCGTGCTAAGTGTCTAACGTTCTCTATAAAATCTGCTGCCTGAGTCACGCAATTACATGAAAGCACAGTTCTTGAAATCATTCGTGACTCCACTGGCTTGCAACGAAACACAAAACATCAAAAGTGGGATAGTGGAAAATCAAACAGGCAGCGAATGTTTGTCTCATAAGCAACAATGAGGAGACAATTGCAACAAAAATGACTTCAGCTGGTGGTAACCTACAAAACCTTGCCCTTGACATTCAAGTAGAGAACACAATCAAGCTCTTCTGCTTGAAAGAATTTTCCAAATCGATGTGCGTCATTCACAGTTTCTCACCCTTCTTCAGGAGAAAAGGGATGTGCTTGTACAAAGGTCAAACGGAAACACAACATACTGGTGATGAAACCGAAAGAGCTTGTAGGTGGACAGTTTTCTACGAAAAGAACTGAATTTACATTTCGTTGTTTAAGCGCAAGCACTTCTTTCCGCTTCTCGTCTCCCGGTAAAAACTAATTCAGTATATGTACGGATGTGTGTTAATGCTAAAGTACAGACGATATGTGTTGGCTCGTTGCCCACAAAAACATGCAAACCGTGAAATTTAAGCTGATTTGCGACAAATATGGAAAGACGGGATTTTCACGTTGTCTCTTTTTTTCGGAATCGTAAAACTTTCATTGACGCTATGACTGTCAAAAGGAAGACATCACTTTAAACGTGGAGAAGAGAATCTTGAGTGTTTTCGACAGTTTTGAGTGATCGTGTCATTATGACTGTCATGTCATATCTACTTAACAAATACTTCAGTTCTTTTACTCTTGTGAACTCTTATCATATTCTTGTCAAATTGAATATACTTATACCTTTAAACAGATCGAAAAAAATGCAAAAACAAAGCGGGTGTTTTTTCAAGAACTAGAGCCACTATCCCTTGTGAGCTTTTTAGCCATTACATTTTTTAAGGTTACACGAAGATAAAATTGCGAATTGTAAGCCGTGAAAATCATAACTGACAGACATAAATTCTAGACGATTGATGGCCTTAAATGCGGTATAAAGCAACTAATGCCGATTCTCTAGAAGTGTGTTTGACCACATATATACAATACTGTAGAATTCTTAGAGAACCGGCTTCTCAGAAGAAAAAAGAAAGAGCAGGAGAAGCGCGCGACCGAGAAGATGGAGAGGTGCTATGGCAGGAATGACGTACGAAATTTTTACCGCAAGATAAAACAGTTATCCGGCGGTTACAAATCTCGGACAGAAGCCTGCCGGACCAAAATGGACAACTGGTGGTAGAGTCGCAGTCGCTGCTGAGAATCTGGAATGATCATTTCTGAAGAGTCCTAAACGGCGATGACGACGCAAATCCCGCTGTTAGGAAGAATGTTTCACTCAATTTGGACGACGATGGGCAAGAATTCCGTCCCCCCGATTTCGACGAGGTCAAGATAGCAATATCGAGACTGAAGTCGAACAAAGCTGCTGGCGCAGACGGACTATCCACAGAGCTGTTCAAAGCGGCTGGGGATGAGCTGGTTGGGTGCATGCACCAGCTCATCTGTGAGATATGGTCGGAGGAAAGCATGCCCAACGAGTGGAATCTCAGCATCGTTTGTCCGGTCCACAAGAAAGGAGACCCCTTCGACTGCTCCAACTGCTTCGCTGCCGTACTGTGTGAGCGCCTGAAACTGTTCGTCAACAAACTGATAGGTCCTTATCAGTGTGATTTCAGGCCAGGGAAGTCCACAATCGACCAGATCTTCACACTGCGGCAGATCCTGGAGAAGTCCCAAGAAGTACAAATCGACACCCACCATCTATTCGCCGATTTCATGGCCGCGTATGACAGCGTGCATAGAGACGAGCTATACAGTGAAATGTCTAGTTTTGGCATCCCTACCAAACTCTTCAGATTGTGTAGGATTACAATGGAGAACTCTCGCTGCTCCGTCAAGGTCGGTAGCGAACTAACCGAGATCTTCGATGTCAAAAAAAGATTTAGACAAGGCGACGCGCTGTCATGCGCCTTCTTTAACATCATTCTTAAGAGGATCGTGCGGAACTCACACGTCAATATTAGAGGCACAATCTTCCACAAGTGAGTTCAACTGCTAGCTTATGCGGATGACATTGACGTGATCGGCTGAACTCAGCAAGCTGTCAATGAGGCGTTTGCTAGCATCGAAGCTAAAGTGGGACTGGTGGTAAACGAGGACACTTCGAGGTAGTCAAGGACTTCGTCTATCTCGGCTCCTCGATGAATAGGGACAACAACAGCAATACCGAAATCAAGCGCAGAATCACTCTTGCCAATCACTGTTTCTTTGGGCTTAGGAGGCAATTGAGTAATAAAGCCCTCTCCCAAACGACCAAAGTGACTTTGTGTAACACCTTGATCATCCCAGTCCCAGTGCTTTACGGTGCTGAAACCTTGACGCTACTAAAAGCGGATGAGGAAGCCCTTGGTCTCTTCGAGAGAAAAGTTCTGCGTGCGATTTTTGGTTCTTTTTGCGTTGATGTCATCTGGAGGAGAAGATTTAATGACGAACTCTATAGGCTGTACAGCGACATGCGCCTGGTCAAGCGTCTACGGATACAACGCTTAAGGTGGCTAGGCCATGTAGAGCGTATGGACAGCACTGCTCCGGCCCGAAGAGTTTTGGAATCCGAACCACAGGGACAACGCAACAGAGGACGTGCTAGACTGAGATGGCGTACACAAGTGGAAAAGGACCTCAACCAACTTGGAGTGCGCAATTGCAGGCAGCTGGCAAGAGATCGTGCTAGCTGGAGAGGCAAGTCCAGGTCCATCCCGGACTGTAGCGCCATCCGAAGAAGAAGAAGAAGTGGAATTCTTACTGAGAATCTATTTGTTTTTTTTTTTCCTCTATCAATAATCATCCTAACACTGTACCATTTATAAAAACATGTCTTTTGAACGTTGCAACACCATTTTTTCAAATATGTGTCTGAAATGGAACTTTTTAATTTTTTGAACATGAACCGCCTTCCATATAAACAATGGAGAACTAAACAGCTCATCGGAACTAAATAAAGGGTGTCCCATCAAAAACGCAAGATTTAAATTTTAAATAAAACGCAGATATTTAAAAAAAATCGTGAATTTTGTATTATATCGTATGGTAGACAGGATGAGGCTATGTGTGGAATAACAGATCGGCCAGATGACCGCCGCGGCTTTTCAATGACCGTTTTGCATAAATGCTGCGGTATTTCATTAATGCAGTGTCCACATTCCTCTTTTAAGGCTTGAGTCGTCGTCGGCTTATTCGCATAAACCATCAACTTCATAAAACCCCAAAGATAAAAGTCCAATGGTGTTAAATCACACGATTTAAGGCGGCCAATTCTGGTCTTCAAAACGCGAAATAACACGACCGGGAAATGACTGATGCAGCAATTGAATTGTTCCTCTGGCTGTATGAGATGTGGCGCCGTCTTGTTGAAGCCACATCAACTCCATACACATTTCTTCAATTGTAGGTACGAAAAAATTGGTTATCATTTCACGATACCGAACACCATTGACTGTTTGCGCTGGACCTGACTCATTTTTATAAAAAAAAAAAGCTCCAATGATTCCTCCAGCCCAAAATCTACACCACACAGTGACACGTTGAGGATGCATTTGCTTCTCGTGAATCACTCGAGGATTTTCCTCGCCTCAAATGCGACAATTCTTCCTATTGACGAAGCCATCAAGATGGAAAAGGAGCTCGTCACTAAAGATGATTTTATCGGAAAAATCAGCATTTTCATGTTCACAATGAGAATGCGTTGTTCATTCGTGTAGCGCTCCATTTTTATTAACCTTATACTTTCTACTAACAAACAATAATAATTGTTCAAATGTCAAACAATGACAATTCGAATGGCGCCAAATTTTAATCTTGCGTTCTTGTTGGGACACCCTTTAGTTCCTCAGAACTAAATAGGTCTTCGGAACTAAATCGTTCCTCGGGACTAGTTCTTGGAACTAGTTTACAAGGAACCATTCCATGTTCGATCCGTCAAAGGAACTGTTTTGCGCAACTCTAATTCTCAGTACTAAGTTTCAGGTCTACATGCGATGCGATAAATTATCCTTGTGTCAATAAAAATTTCAAAATGCACAATTTGTTGTTGTTTTTCTGTCAAATTAATTGATGTGTGTACAGTGATGATTGAGCATTGGTCCATTTTATATGTATGAGTCTCAAATTTTGTTGTTGGTTTTGTTTTTTGTAGCGATAAATTGAATTTGACATTTACACATTTGGCTTAGATGCGTCCCCGCACTTTGCCTCTTTATGAGAAAGTTTTCAACCCACTTCTTCATAAATGACAGAATTCAGAATATGGTACAGAAAGTACAGGAACACACTTATTATGTTAAAATTAATGAAGCAACTGAAATTGCACGAAGGGAATGAAATGGCATAAAAAATACATACAACAAATTTCGAGCTCGAAATATTCTTCATTCTTTGCAGCTGGTATATTTGTACATAGTGAACAATTGGCACCATGCAAGAGTGAATTTACATTTTCTAAACAGTTCGAAAAGTATTCATTCCACTGTTTGAGAAATGTGGGTTCATCCTAGAGAGGTATCCGTTGTTCACATTGTAGAGCAATCTGTACAAAAAATTGTGTTAACTCTATTGGATTGTTCACTTAATCGTAGTGTGTTTCAAATAGAAGAGTTAACAAAAAGTGAATTTCAGATAAACCACGCTTATTTTCATGATTTAGGCTGTTGAAAATTCTGATTCAATTGCCACATCCGATCCTCAGCAACGTGTGAAAAAGATTTCTACACACCTCTCAATTCTAGGCTGGCAACGGGAGATGACAAACAATCGAAATGAGATTCCAGATGCCTTGAAAAATTATCGACTTTGATTGCCTATAATAACGGTAATGTTACTTAAAAGTCGACTTCAGCAAAACTTGACACTTAAACTTTTGGCATTCTCCTTCATTGTTTTCAAAATATTTCTTAAAAATGTCATATTCTGTGGACTTAGGGGAAAAACTTTACACACGAAATACACAGTGCCGGTAAAAAAAATAGCACCAAGAGAACAAGTTTCATTTTTAGTCGCCTAATTAAAAAATGAACAAATATTTCTAGGCCCTACTCGCTTTTATTATTGCTTGAAGTGTCAGCCATTTGTTTGGTATACGTCTAGCACTCCACTGGTTCTTTGCGGGTTCCATATTATGACAAAGTGGCCGCCGTGGAGTGCTGGGTAGAGTGCGACGCTCACACGCCGATGGGTGTAGGTTCGAATTTTTCGAATTTTTCACGGCACCACCTCTTTCGAGCTGCTGACAACACCCAAAGAGTAATAACTGTCTAAGAAAGCTTCTCAAATTTCGCCGTTCGGAGTCGGCAAAAAACTGTAGGTCCCATCTACTCGTGAGAGAACAGTAGCGCGCACAACACGAGCAGTTGATGAGCAAGCTAGGCCCTGGTCCGCATTTGGACTGTAGCGCCAACAATTATTATATTATATTGTGACAAAACCCTTGTGAGCGGCGGTAAAAATAATAGCACTGATCGCAGTTTACATTAGAAAAAGTATTTTTTGGTGTAATATGGCAATGTTAGTTAGTGAGTTCTTTAGATTCGTTTATTTTTTAGCAAATTTTATTTTATAAAACACACAAATTACAGTTTGAAAAAAAATGGGTCGTGGAAAGTATTGCACAAGCGAAAAACGGGAAATTATAAAAAAAAATGATAGCAGAAGGAAAAACTTACAAAGAAGTTCGACTTTTTGTTGGCTGCTTCAACAAAATGATACGTAATGCAATACTATACGCACCCAAAATCGAAACTCGTGGACGAAAACCGATTATTTCGACAAACCTTATCAAATGCCTAGTCCGAGAAATCCAAGAGAATCCTCTCAAACCATCAACTGAGCTCAAAAAAGATTTGAATATTTCAGCCTGTGTCGAAACGGCTCGTCACAGATTAAGGGATTATCATTTAATAGCATGTAGTCCAAGAAAGGTCCATCTTTTGACAGCAGAACATGCAAAGAAGCGTTTAATGTTTGCACAGCACCATTTGAATTGGCCAGCAACTAAATGGCGCAACGTGCTATGGACTGACGAAAGTAAAATCGTATTGTTTGGCGGTAAGGGATCTCGTTCCTACGTTAGAAGACTTCCAAACGCTAAATATAACACCAAATATACAAATAAAGCGGTTAAGCATGGGGGTTCAAGTATAATGGTGTGGATTTGTTTTTCCTATTATAGAGTTGGGCCCTTTTACTGGATCAAACCCATTATGGATCAACAGGTCTACGTGAATATTTTCGAAAATGTTATGCTCCAGTAGCCGGAGGAGGAAATGCCGCTTTTGTGGGTCTTCCAACAGGATAATAACCCCAAGCACACCAGTAGAAAAGCAAAGAAATGGTTTGAGGAACATGCAGTGAATGTTATGGATTGGCCAGCACAATCGCCTGACCTCAATCCCATTGAAAATCTGTGGGCCGATGTAAAAAAAAAACCTGTGTCAAACATAAAACCGACAAGCAACGAAGCACTTTGGGCTGCTGTTAAAGCTTCTTGGGAGAGAATTCCAGTTGAAAGATGTCAGAGCTTGGTTAACTCGCCAAAAATGCTGCGAAATGTCTAGGCTTCCTTAAACGATGCAAGAAGTACTTCACCCCTTCTGATCTGGCTACAATATACAAGGCCTACATACGCCCAAAACTTGAGTATAACGCTTTTATTTGGTCAGGTGCTTCTAAGACCTCCCTGCACCTGCTGGATAGAATTCAAAAGCGAGCGATAAAACTCATAGGTGACAGTAATATTGCGAAGTCGATTGACTCGTTAGAACACCGACGTAATGTCGCGTCGTTGTCACTCTTTTGTCGCTATTTTAACAACAAATGCTCACATGAATTAGCCAGTTGCATTCCTCCCCTTCAAGAATTCACCCGCAATACACGGCTCGCTAAGAATGCCCACCAATTCACCCTCAAGCCCTCTTTCGGACGTACAGTCAAATTCAGAGACTCGTTCTTTAGCCGCACTACAGATAGATTTTCTATTTCAGTGATGGATTAGTTTAAAGTTGGACAATGAAGCAATGGTCCTATTTTTTTCCCTTTGATTTGCTGGATTTGTTAAAGAAATTTTATTTTATTTTTTTCGTAAGCTTATGGATACAAATTTAAATTTGTTTAATGTGTTCTTTTAACTCAATTTTATGTTCTTAAGCAGTTAAACTTTCGTTGGATACATTTGAATAAATTTTATTTCATAACGAAAGTTGGGTCTCGTATTGGTGCTATTTTTTACCGCTACTGTAAGTAATGCATATACAACAGAATATACAGTGACTGCTGCATTCCAGATGAGTTTAAGTACGTTGTGCATATACAAATGACGATCAAACAAAAAGTGCAACCATAGAAACGTGCACATCATATCCAGCTTTCATTATTGCTCTTTTAATAAAAACGGGTAAGCAATAAAATTTATCGAATCACAACCATCACTCTTGGCAGCATTTCTATCGTAGCATCCCCTCTGAGAGAAAACGCGGTTCATTCAATCTCAAATTGCCAGTGTATTCATAGGCGTATCAAATTTGTATTGACTTTTTTCAGCGTCTAGCTACTACCTCGCAATCAACACCGAACTCAATGATCCGCTTTATAAAATTCCTTGATGATAAGGGAACGTGATACATCTGAGATCATAAACCGCAACTTGGTTGAGATTTCTTGACTTATTTATCTCCTCTGGAGCAGTCTCTATCATAGCAAACAATGAGGGCTACAGTTTTCATGGCATACTTGTCAGACTAAAACTGGAAATAAAGCAAACACAACACTTTTCATATTTTATTTTTTCACCGATTTCATAAGAGGACAATTACACGAAAATATTGCATTTCTAGTAACTTCATACATGTCAGGTGTGTTCGCCAATTGCCACACTCGACCCCGAACTCGAATGAAAGCTCAAAAAGGTTTCTTTTTCGTAATTCACAGTCCCCTTATCACTCCCAGCTGAGTCTACAGATAAGACTTTGTTTATGATCTTTTCCTTCTGTATTTGGCTGCTGATAGCAATGTTGTTGCTCGATGCGAATGGAGTCGCGGTTGTTAGTGTGCCCCATAACCGAATATACTTTTGTTTAGACAATTAAGCAGTGGTTAGGCTCTTCAACGCACAATTTGAGAACTATCGAAGTTTAGTCTGGTGCATGAATTACAGTATTCTAAGACAATTGAAGAGCTCAGAAAGTGTTAAACCACTTGCTAATAGTGACAACAAACATGATGCTTGTAACAACCTCTTTACAGCTCAGTTATAACACAGGTCATGACGCTTGTAACAACCTCTTCTCAGCTCAGTTATAACACAGATCATGACGCTTGTAACAACCTCTTCTTAGCTCAGTTATAACACAGCTCAGCTCTATTTCAACACCAACCCTTCCCGAATTTCTTCTTTCAATGGCTGTTGCTTTTCTCAATATCCGGACAAAGGCATATCGGTTACGCTTATCGCTTAGCGGTTCATTAGATCCAACATTGAAATAACTCAAAAAAATTAATGAAACTCCTTGTCGCTCACTCTATTTTAATGAGCAGCAAAACCAAAACCATTTGGTGTCCACTTAGTTTTTCCTCAACACTGAAAACGGAATTCCACCCTCAGTCTACACCCGCCACGCACATCTAGAAAAAGAGGCCGAACGCAATAAATAATAAACGAACGGCACTCGTCACTTATTCGTAAATTGAAAGACATGCAAGGTGGCAGAGCAGCCGCGGGACAAGGTCTTAGCGTTCGTGCTTGTGTACAGAATAAATAATTCCACTTGTCTTGAATACTCCCTGGAAAGACTAACAAAGTTACGGATACCCCTTGGAAAGTGTAAACCAAAAAAGCCACTGCACCGACCATTAAATGCGCCGCAACTTCGGCGATTTAATTACATCCACCTCAAATACCAAGGCAGTGATGTGAAAAAAAAATTCCAATGTGCCATACTATACGAGTATTCATATCTCACACACCCCTAACGATGCTCCACAAACGGTTTTATTCTATTGTGCAGCCTGAGCCCACAAGATGAACTCAAACGCACAGGAATCTTCACATCACAGTTCACCGATAGCGAAAACCAGTCACGACTTCACATTGTCACTAAGCACCAGATGCATTGAGGCAGCTTTGCACATACATATACGCCCATTTTATATCTAACCACTGCCAAAAGTACAAAACATGAATTTGTGTCGTTCTAGCAGGTTTCAAGGGTGTTCACAGGTCGCGATTATTATATATCTTCTGAGTCGTGTGCGGGGTGTGGGTACTCACCGTCTGAATCGCATCGACAGATTCCTTGCAGTGAATAGTCCAGAGCAATGAGATCATGAAGAGGAAGTTGTAAAATAGGAAGGCACCATGACCCCACGTACCGAGCAGGGCATTCGACATGAATATAAAATGCACGAATGCCACCAGCTGCAATAGATAAAAGGTCAACACTTATCAAAAAGTTCAACTGGATTTACGTAAGCTTTGGATTTGTACCTTAACGCGGACAAATGGAGATGAGATAATTTCGTTAAGGTCCGTCATCTTCTAATACAGCGAATCTGAGTTTACAGGTTGCAATAAGTACTTTGAATTATAGAACTGAACCGAAGAGGCGTATGGGCAACCACTTTTTGTACGTGATAGAGTGAGGAAGTTGTTTTCTATTCGTTTTCTAATTGTTTTTCTTTACCGACGACGTTCTGTGATTCTCGCACGCACACACGAAACTATTCCACACTCGGTTTCGACAGATTCAGTTCTAGTTCTGGGGAGTTCCGTTGAAGCACTTGTTGGTCTTCCTGCGATACTACTTACTACCTATGGGCAGCGCGCAATGGCGTAATCGAAATAAAAAAAAGGCGAGAGGCAAGACTGGGGAGAAAGAGAAGATGTGTTAATTTGACAACCTCGATTTGGGGCTGATGGGGCCTTGTTGACGTTTGGTTGTTGTCTTGGGGAGGTGTTATGTGGGGGACATTTTAAACAGGGTTGTTACAGTGGAGCATTGAATAGGAACACAATTTATTACTAATAAAAGGGAACTTGCGGCGGTATAAATTGGATAATGAGTTATTAACAAAATAGACGATTTTCCTTAAATGGTTAAACATTTGATTTCGGTTTGGTGGCCTCAGAAAATATGTTAAGAAGATGACAAACGGTAGAAAAATGAGGAGCGTGTGGACACTTCCAAACCATTGGGACAACATAACAGAGTGCAGGTCAAGTGGATTACCAATATGGATCAGTCTCACACACCAAAGGTCCGTGGGTTTTGGCTTTCACCGCATCTTTTGAGTAGCTGAAAACACTCAGAGACCAGCAATTGCCTATGAAAAGTTATTCAATTAACCATTTGCAGTTTACGATGTACTGTAGGTCTAAAATAAACTGTCTCCGCATGACAAATAGTAACTACTGAAGAATTCAGGCATTGGTTCCCTTTTGGCCTGTGCCATATTATCACTTACGAGTACGTAAATGATGAAACAAAAAACCATTAAAGGGACATAAAATTGAATTGGAGTTACAGTACTTGTGCTTAGGTGAATCCTCTTTGTAGTCAATACGTCGATTTCACATCGTTAATATATCAATCGGTCCCTAAATCAATCGACTCTCATCCAGATTAATGTTGTTTAATGGCACACTATCTGTGGTGAGAATCTGGAAGGATCATATCTGCAGACTCCTTAATGGCGATGACGACCCAAACCCCGCTGTTAGGCAGAATGTTCCACTCGATTTGGTGGTGATGATAGACAAGAATTCCGTCCCCCGACTAAGACGAGGTGAAGATAGCAATATCAAAGTTGAAGTTGAACAAAGCTGCTGGAGCGGACGGACTGTCCGCAGAACTATTTAAAGCAGCTGGAGATGACCTGGTTGGGCGCACGCACAAGCTCATCTGTAAGATATGGTCGGAGGAAAGCATGCCCGATGAGTGGAATCTCAGCGTTGCTTGCCCGATTCACAAGAAAGGAGATTCATTTGACTGCGCCAACTACCGAGGGATTAGTCTCCTCAACATCGCATACAAGATCCTCTCTGCCGTATTGTGTGAGCGTCTGAAGCCGTTTGTCCAGGACCTGATAAGTCCCTATCAGTGTGGTTTCAGAACAGGGAAGTCCACTATAGACCAGATCTTCACATTACGGCAGATCCTGGAAAAAACCCAGGAAATGCCAATTGATACTCACCACCTATTCGTCGATTTCAAGGCCGCATATGATAGTGTGCATAGAGACGAGCCATGTCTAGTTTTGGCATTCCTACCAAACTCGTCAGATTGTGTAGGATAACGGTGGAGAACTCTCGCTGCTCCGTCAAGATCGGTAACGAACTCAGCGAGACCTTCAATTTCAAAAAAGATTTTAGACAAGGCAACGCACTGTCTTGTGATTTCTTTAACATTATCCTCGAGAAGATCGTGCATAACTCACAAGTCAACACCAGAGGCACGATCTTCCAGAAGTCAGTTCAGTCGCTAGCTTACGTTTTAATATCATCCTCCAGAAGATCGTGCGTAAATCAGAAGTCAACACCAGAGGCACGATCTTACAGAAGTGAGTTCAATTGCTAGCTTACGCGGATGACATTGATGTGATTGGATGAACACAGCGAGCCGTCAATGAGTCGTTTGCTGGCATTGAAGCCGAAGCGCCTAAAATGGTTCTGGCGGTAAATGAGGGCAAAACTAAGTACATGCTGTCATAAAGGAAGGACACACAACATCGACGTCTCAGACAGAGCGTCACACTAGGCAGCAGAAACTTCGAGGTAGTCAAGGACTTCATCTACCTCGGCTCCGCGGTAAACAGGGACAACAACATCAGTATCGAAATCAAATGCAGAATCACTCTTGCCAGTCGCTGTATATTTGGGCTCAAGAGGCAATTGAGTAACAAAGCCCTCTCTCGAAAGACGAAGCCCGCTTTATATAACAGCTTGATCATCCCCGTCCTACTATATGGCGCAGAATCTTGGACGGTAGCAAAGGCGGATGAGGAAGCCCTTAGTCTTTTCGAGAGAAAAGTTTTGCGTGCAATTTTTGGTCCTGTTTGCGTTAATGGCATCTGGAGGAGAAGATTTAATGATGAACTCTGTGGGATGTACAGCAACATGCGCTTGGTCAAGCGTCTAAGGATACAACGCTTAAGATGACTAGACCATGTAGAGCGTATGGACACCACTGCTCCGGTCCGAGAAGTCTTTGATTCCGTGCCATTGGGACAACGCAACAGAGGAGGACCTAGACTAAAGTGGCGCACACAAGTGGAGAAGGACCTCAACCAACTTGGAATGCGGAATGGAGACAGCCGGCGAAAGATCGTACTGGCTGGAGAGTCATGTTGGTTGAGGACCAGGTCCACCCTGGACTGTAGCGCAACAAGAAGAAGATGAAGAAGAATGGCACACTACCCTTTCTTTCTCGTCCTCTGAAACCTTCCAGAAACCAGTATCGATTGTTGCAAATGCAATAAACCAAAATCTCTGTGTTTGGCTCCCTTTTTTCTAATCCCAGAAAAATGATAGAAATAATATCAAGGAGCTAACCAAGTATATGTTAAAATATGTACACGGAGTAACCGAAATTAAGTTCTAACGAGATCTACAAAAAAATTGAGTGTAGAAAAAAGATTCCAAAATGTCCAAGTGTATCAAGCTTTTTTTCTGCCAGAAACTTTGCTTAGTTCGGAGAATACACTCGTTCAAAAATGGAAGTTCTTTCATCTTAAAATACACCTATTTTTATTGCTCATCATATAACTCTCTCGACTGTACTCCACTCCATTGAACTTATTCGTAAGCGTCAAAGCATTCTCCGGTCAACTCCAATATGCAAACAAAGTTATTGCAGTGTGATAGAAACCTATTTAAACATCGTACAAATCGTTTCCATGTGACTTTCATATCACATCGCAATTAATTATATTTTACCTATCCCGAAGGCATCTATTTTCGTTCCATAGGCTCCCCTAACTTATGTTCACTTATAAAAAACGGTAAAAAAATTAATTAACTCGTAGTTTAATAACCACCCTGTACACCATACAACGTCACGTAAAGACTGATAAGAAACTTGGTGGGCAGCTGTCAACAATTATCAACTGCCAAATTTGTTGGATACCACAAATTCCGCTGGTCAAAATTGACTTTAATAATATTTTACCTAATTAAGTGTATATTGCCATGACAACGTTTGTAAAAACCGAAGAAAACTTCCGAATTACACAAAAGATGTTCGACAGCTTAGAGTACGACGATGGATCAAAAACAAAATCAGTGAGTACAACAAACACCTGTTAGCGAATGGCATTCACTTTCTTATCACTTTCAATTTTCACAGATAACAGCGCCTAGTGGGGACAAACTTTTGGGCATGTTTGTATTCAATCAATCCGATTTGAACGCAGCAGCTTACCACTTAGGTCAATCACTGCAGGCTCCCCTGAACCCTGGAGCAATAAAGTGCGCATTTGTCCAAGAATCGTGTGCGGACAGATTTCGTGAAATATTAAAAACCAAAGTGAGAAAATATTCCAAAGAGGCACTGGAAAACAAGGCTCTGATGGATGCCTTAAACAGATCTAATGCGGTCTTGGCAAAACTGTCTTTGGAAACTTCAACAAATGGCCCAACAGTTGTTTTTGACTTTCCTCAGGAGCACTTTACGGCAGATGGTTTATCAACTGTCGTTACGTTGTATACATTCCGAACGGTCAAGGAGGCGATATCCTTGTGCAAGAAAGAAACTGCCTTAGGGGGAGCTTCGGTCTGGTGTGAAAATCACGCCACAGCATTTGAAATTGTTGCTGGGACAATTTTAAGCGATTATTACTTGAATTGTTGCAATGTTGATTGGAGACCGATTGCAGAATATATCGCAAAGAAACAAAACTTTGTGAAACTTGAGAATTCGTATCATTACGAAACATTGGCTACTGAGAGTACTCAGAAAAACATTGTGTTTCCCTTTGGAACAACATTCGCTAACTGATTTTGGACTTCAATCAATATCAAACCACACAACAGTGCCACAAGAAGTTTAACACTTAATGAATTGTTAGGGAAAAATATATTTGTGTACAAACTGTTTCTATTTTGCTGGTTTTATTTATACTTGTTGCTTTGTCGGAATATGTTTCTTATGCTTTTAATGGGGAAGATCAAGAAATGTTTAAAACTTCACCTGAAGGAACCAATCCGTCTTTCAACTTTATTGTTTTTTGTACTTCAATAGTTTTGTAGTTTTTTTTGTTATTAGGTCATGTAAAAAAGCAGACATTTTGCTCCAAAGACCCACATTTGAAATTATAGCCGCATTAACATGGACTCTTAAATCACTCGCGTAGGTTTGAGATTGTTTTCGGTTGCAATTTCAATGTTTTGAATTAAGAATGAACAGCCAGTCAACGTACAGATGAGTTATGTGTACTCCTACAAATAAGTGCGGGGATGCACAGGAACTTAACAAAATTTTAGCTAATATTTAGTTTTCGAGTCGGGGGCTTGAAATGTTTCCTTCTTAAAATAATAAGGGATTATCCTACATGGACTTGATCTGAAATACAAGAAGACTTAGTGACACCGTAACGAGTTACATAAGGTCTTCAAGTAACCTTAATATAAAATGTTAAGCTCAAATCAAATTTTCTATTGTCGTCCTTTGTTCCAAAATTTAATTTCTTTTCTTAATTCGTTCAGAAATTCAAATTTTATATGTTATTTTACTTAACTATAGCATTTGTTAACAAATCAAGTTTCTAAATTGATAGTAAACTTAATTTTTGCTTATACTTTTAACCTTAAGCCTTGCTAAAACGAATAATTGCTAGCTTTGAATGTTAAAAATTGATTGGAGTTTCAATATCTAAAGTATAACACAGCCATTTCATTGCAATATGCCCCGCAAATTGGATTCCGTTTTATAAATACTTCCCTATTTACAGTTTTCCGTGCTAACAAAATAAAAATAAACACTAAAACTCATACTTGCAATAAATATGCAAATTAAGATTTTCACTTTCATTTTCCATTCCGTAATGCACTAGAGCTGGCAGCACTGATTTCGTATTGTTCCCACATCTGCTCTGAACACAAACACTATTGTTAGTCACTGGCTGTTCGCCTGGACGCACTCACCTATATCACTTCGACTGCATTCTTCCTTTCACATAAAAAAGAAAACACAAATTAATTTTTCTATTTCTATATTGTTTAAAGTTTTAATTTTGCGTTCATCAAGTGCAACAATTGCATTATTACAATAATATGAAGTGTGAAATGGATATACATAATTAAATCGAAACCCCTTACGACTGCAAAGTGGTGTTATCGAGCTATACTATGTGGATTATGTGCGGGTGTGTTGACTAAAGTGACTAAAGGCATTGGCTCGTGCTGCTAATTACAATAAATATCTCTTAATGGCGAATTCGATTTTCTAAGAATCGGTACTCCCTGGAATCGTTTTTGTTTGATAACTCTCGATTTCATGATTTTTCTACATAAGTTTCGCACTACCGTACAATATCCAGGCTCATTTCTTTGCTTCGCCACCGCTGTCGCCGTCGCCGCTGCCGTCGTCCCCGTACCACCTTTAATGTACGAGGGTGTAGTGCATTCGTATTGAACAACACATACAACAACAGAGGAATAGAAGAAGAAGAAGCAGAATAAAAAAAAACACAAAGAACTACCCACTCCACACTCCACCACTACTCCAGTCCGTCAGCAAGTGATCGAAAATGCGCGAGTTCAAAGTTGTCGTCTTGGGGTCTGGGGGTGTCGGCAAATCCGCCCTCACGGTGCAATTCGTGTCGGGTTGCTTCATCGAAAAGTACGATCCAACCATCGAGGATTTCTATCGCAAGGAAATCGAAGTGGACAATTCACCATGTGTGCTGGAAATATTGGATACTGCTGGTACAGAGCAATTTGCCTCAATGCGAGACCTCTACATAAAGAATGGCCACGGATTTATTGTAATGTACTCATTGACCAACCACCAGACATTTCAGGACATCTCAAGTATGAAGAATGTCATCAATCGTGTGAAGGGTAGTCAGCCCGCCCCCATTCTACTAGTCGCAAATAAATTTGATCTAGACTGCCAAAGAGAAGTCTCCACAGCTGAAGGCAACGCTTTGGCACAACAATGGGAATGTCCCTTCATTGAAGCATCGGCCAAGGATCGAATCAATGTCAACGAAGTGTTTGCAACAATTGTACGCGAAATGAATATGACTTCAGAGAAAAGACAGAAAAAAAGTGACTGGTGTTGCACGCTCTTATAGCGAATAGTATTGAAGCATTAATCAAATAAACAAGAAAAACAAATAAATAATAATCATTTACGTGCAAGTGAACTAAAAAAAAATAAACAAAAAAAAGCAAAAAAAAAAAAAATAAAAAAAAACTTAATCCAACATAAAGGACAAATAACAAACAACAAAAAAATGGAAAAAAGATAAAAACAGTACTTTTATATTAATGTATAATTTTTTATATATTGAACTTAAAATTCTATACATATACATGTTTAGCTGATAATTCGAGAACGATAATGGGAAGCATTAAGCATTTTTTAATGATCATTGAAAGAGTAAAACGAAGAAATATTAAGAGCATTTCTCCCCTCTCGTCGGCCCATAACCACCACCCTCCACTGTGTCCATGTCCACCCACCCCGTGTCCCCCGTCCCCATCTGTCCATCAGCCCATTAGCCCATCAGCCCTCGACCTGATCCAATCTAACTCTCGCCCCACTAGATGTATAAACACGATATGGATATATATATTATTATAAAAATAAATACAAAAACAAAAAAAAAACGCATGAGGTAAAGATATCTTGAGTGGCAAAACTAATGTACGTTGTGTGTTGGTCTACAGGAAATTAAGAAAAAACCAGAAAACAATTATGATACATAAATATATAAATATATTTTTTTTCCTCTTTTCGGATTATTTTCCGAAGAGACTTTGTCAAATTACGAGATGAGAGTAACAGGATGGAACCATACATACATGATTTACTCTAGCTTAGTTTTTTTTCTTATGGAAAGGAAACTGTTTTCATTCGTGAAAAGGGAATTTTTTTTCTTGAGAAGCAACTTTTGTATAATTTAAGAAACTGTATAGCGCAAAAAATTACCGTTAGTCAATAAATTTTCTTTATGAAAAAGTAAAATGTGTGAAAAGCTGTTTGTATTTTTTTTTCCGCATAGTGTTTGTTGTGATTTTGAATTTCTTGATGGTGACCTTGAATGTAAGTGAGACTTGAATCTTTATGTTGACATGACAAAGGAGACAACACAATGGCTTCGGTTGCTTTTGAACAGTGTTTTTCCGTATCAGCGTATGTGCACGAGTGTGTGCAGCAGAAATAAGGGATGTTTTGCAAATAAACCATCTCCGGCGTGTAGTGTAGATAAAATTGACAGCATACTGTGTTCGAGGCATTTGTGTGATGTTGAAAAAGAGTGCGGAGAAAGCAAATACAGAAAATTGCAGATTATGGAGGCATCTGTTGCTCTTGGCTTCGCTCTGCTTGGCACGATCCTCTCATCCATACCGGGTGGGTGTAGTTTTCTTAAACGTCTGATTAGGGACGTGATTCCGTTCCACAAGAGATATGATAACTTCAACAGCTGGCTGAGAAACCAATTGTTTGTCAATTTCATCGACTGAGTAGAGCTCGAGAAATGTGTGGTTCTTAAACTTGTAGGTGCTAAAGGTGTAAAAGGCCTTCGGCACGTTGAAGAGAAAATTAAAAGCTATCAGAAGTATGTACTGTTCGACTGCGATTAAATAGATATTCTTAATTCCAAGAGGATTATTCTATGAGCATTCTATAAATGAGTTATTAATTAATAAAATTAATCCCCCAACGACTGTTTGAGTATGTGCTACTCGTCGAAAGATTGTTTTCCGAGTTGTTCATGTGATAAGGGGATAGTTCTAGATAGACCTTGTAGCTTATGGATTGGTGAATATTACATATGTATATGTATTAGATTTTATGGCCATGTTTGAGTGCCAACAGCATGACATTATTCAGTTTAACCATATTTATGTTCTGAAGTGAAAGAAACAGAACTTAACTTCATTGTAGTCCCGATGAGCTGTTTATTCGTGGAAACGTGCAGTTGGAAAAAAGTTTTTGTTTTTTTAACCGAAACTTACTGCCAATGAAAATTTATTCAAATTTCCTCTTTTGGAAGCTCGGTCCCCTCTTCTCCCGACAGAGTTGTAGCATGCCCAACATGGATCCTTGCTTAACAAGTTATGTCCTTGTCGCTTGTGAAATGTAGAGCTTCTTCATCTTTCTTCTTGTGGCGTTACAGTCCGGGGTTGACCTTGTCCTCAACCAACATGTCTCTCCAGCCAGCAGGATCTTTCGCTACCTGCCTCCAATTGCGCACTTCAAGTTGGTTGAGGTCCTTCTACACTTGTTTGCGCCATCTTAGTCTAGGCCGCCCTCAATGTTGTGCGCAACAAGTGTAGACCTATTCAATTCATTTATGAATTTCTGTTGCCATTTACAATTCTCTCTGTCTACGCTAAGCACAATTGCGGTTGGTGACTGATATATTTTTAAAGGCATTTTTGTGGTGTGCTTTAGATAATTAACCGCAATTACTGTTTGCTTACTTTATGGGGTAACACTAAATTTAACTAAAGAAACAACAAACTTCAAGGTCTAAACTTAATTTGCAATTCCGACATCTTGAGATTTTAAGACAGCAATCACGACTAAATACACCTCACCACGCCCTAGATACTGTTAATGACTCTGATAAGTAAGGTATCAGAGATATGAATCATCAGATGGGGAGAGACGGTTCAATTACATCTTCTTGAAGCAGTTCAACGCCGTTTAGCGTTTTCTTTTAAGTTGCGAGAACTCCTCCTACTGACCGTACATTTTTGCACCAAATGCCACTTTTAAAAAGTCATAAATTTTTATTTGTAAATAAGCAATTACGACGTTTTGCAATGAACGAGAAAACAACTAACTCGACGCTGTCAAGTCTTTAATATTAGAACGAACGGCTCTTTGAGAGCCCAACCCATTCAGTTCGCATTCGTTGTTTCGTATTGTGAAGCCCTGAGCTTTCCTAAGTACGTAAGAGTTTCAATAACGTTTTAATGGATTTACTATCCTCATTCTTATTTTTATGAGTTTTTAATTTGTCAGATTTCGAAAGGAATGAATAAGAATCAATACGAACTTTACAACTTAGGCTATAAATGTTAACAGATTATGGTGGATGGTGATGTCTTCGGTATTGGCATTTTGTTTGAAACACATTACACTTCTCTGCACTCACCTTGGCCGTCACGGGACTAAATGGCCACGTTCAACATATATAGCGTCTTGTTAGATAATGGAGTTAAAGCAAGAGCTTTGATACAAAGTCTTCTTAAGGATTTAAGTATGTAAAACTTAGAATGCGTTATTTTTCTTTTTTAGAGACACAGTGTTTCACAAACCCATAGATTGGGTGGATGGATAAATTTGAACGCCTCAAAATGCAAGGTTTAGGGCTGTTATATAGACAAGAAAGATTTTAATCTTTGGTCTCTTATTTCCTACGGTTTTCATTAGTACTCATTTACTTCGGGCATAACAGATTGAGCTTGTTTACTACTTCAGAAGGTAAGTTGTGTTCGATTTCTATCGATAGATCTTCTATCATCATCTATGGGTCTCTCTGTTTTATTAAAATACAACATTAAATTGGGTTGTACTGCATTTCTGCTCCTTCTTCATAGAAACAAACTAAAACCACGTTTTTGTTCCGAAAACAAGAACAATGCGTTCTGTACTGAATTTTTGACGTTTTGTACTGTAGCTCCACCACATTTTTGTCATTTTGTGCTGTAGCTGACCTAAGCCGATGAAAACCCATTGCTAGTGGAGATTACTCACAGTTTGCTTCTGAATCAGAAATCGGTACAATTTTAGACAGTTTCGCAACATCCCGATATCATTTCAGGAGTGATGCAGATGTGCAAAATGATAGATGCCGTCCAGCGCAGTCAGACTACTCTAAGACAGACAAAAACTGTTTCTTTCTCGCATTGGCTTGCCATTTGAGTTCAAAAAAATCATTCATTTCCCCCCAAAGACTAAATTCCCCATCACCTGTCCAAAAAGAACACAAATCTCTCAACTTTATTATGTTTACAACATCGTCATGAATTTCTTCACTTCGCTGAATCTTCATTCAATTTATGGTCGGTGAACGGAAAACTCTCGTAGAATCCTCAAGATTCTCTGACGCATCTCAACAACTGTCCGTTCACGTGAGATAGATACTAAGAGATGATAAGTGAAAAAGTAGACGACAACATTGCATAAATTAAGTAAACACTTGTGTGAGTTTGAGTATATAAATATTGGTAAATAAAATACTGAACATCAAGTGGCTGAGATGTGTCATCGGCGAGTGACTAAGTGAGGAAATCTATTAAAAATGTGCACAGATAGCGTAGCGAAGGTGTGGTCGGCGGATAGCTCATTCATAAAACCATCAAAGAGTATAATTAAAGCAAATATTTGCTCGACATTTAGCAATTGGTATGACTTGTTGTATGTCGTTGTTGATCGGGCTAAGTAAATACGTTTTCTTGTGAAATGGTTCGGCTTGCGAACTGTCCATGTTTGTGCTTCAAATTGTGAGCTATGAAATTCACAATGGACTGAATTTTGTGAAAGTATTAATTTGGGTATTTTGCAAGATTATGGCGAACAAGGGGATTCCAACAAATGTGTTAAACAATTCAGCACATCGTTAAAGTGACTCATATGAGGAATAACTCGATCACTTTCGGTTTTGAGAAGAGATCTATATATAAGTTTGTCAAATATCTCCCTTCCGCTTTTTTGCTCTTCATTTAATGCTTCATTAAAAGTGTCACAGTCATCGGATTTAGTTCAAATATGCGTCGTTTGTGGCCGCCGTGGCGTGGGTAGAGTGCGGCGCTCACACGCCGAAGGGTCTACGTTCGATTCCCGGCTGAACACTTCGAATTTTTCACGGCACCACCTCTTTCGAGTTGCTGACAACACTCAAAGAGTAATAACTGCCTAAGAAAGCTTCTTAAACTTCACCGTTCAGAGTTGGCAAAAAACTGTAGGTCCCTTCTACTCATGAGAGAACAGTAGCGCGCACAACACAAGTAGTTGATGAGCAAGCTAGGCCCTGGTCCTCTTGTGGACAGTCGCGCCAACAATTATTATTATTATGCGCTGTTTTGTTCGATAATCTTTTCCTATATAGACGGCAACTTTATAATACCCCCCACGTAGAAGCCTCCTCCTTATTTGCGACAGCCACTGTTCACAAGCCTCTTTTGAGCTTAACTTCGCAAAACTAAAGGCGTTCGCCATGGACAGGATCACTTGGCGCTACGTCCGGGCTAGATGATGGATGCGATAAAACCTCCTATCCGAGCTCCCGTGGCTTCTGAAGAGTCATCAACGAGGTGTGTGGTCTGGCATTGTCTGGCATTGTGGAACTTTACACCCTTCCTGTTGACCAATTCTGGACGCTTCTGGTCAATCGTCTGCTTCAAGAGGTCCAGTTGTTCGCAGTCATTGTTAGAATTAAGCGTCTGGCCATAGGGGAGCAGCTCATAGTGGATGATTCCCTTCCAATCCCACCAAACACACAGCAAAACCTTCCTGGCAGTCAATTTCGGCTTAGCCACTATTTGGGACGATTCACCGGCCTTCAACCACGACCATTTTCGCTTGATATTGTCGTATGTGAACCATTTTTCGTCGCTATTCACCATCCGCTTCAAAAATGGGTCGAGTTCGTTTCGTTTCAGCAACATATCGCAGAAGTCGATTCGGTCCAGGAGGTTTCTTTGAAAGATCATGATCATGAGCATAATCAAATCATGCGCCACCCAAACATCAAGCTCTTTTTGTATCCAGCCTTCTGCAGATGGTTTAAAATGGCTTGGTGACTAATTTCCATCTACTGGGTGATGTCACGAGATGCCACATGCCGATCTAACTCGATGATTTCCATGATTCAATCGGTATTCGTCGTCGCAGCCAGCCGGCGGCAGGCTCATCCATGGTGTCGTTTTCACCGTCTCTAAATTGTCGGAAATATTCCTCCGCGGGTCGAAGTGATAGAGTACCATCTCCTAAAACACCATTAATCTCACGGAAAGTTTCTTTAGCGGATTTACCTTTAACGAAAGAAAACTTTAAAGTAGCGCGAATTTCAGCGTTAGTGAACTCCATGTTTCCACGTCTATAACTGTTGAACGCAATATCCAAACTAATCATGCATAGCATCGTTTTGTAGGTTATGTAAAGACCTTTCAAATGATGTATAGTATTACCAGATACGAGCTCTGTAGTGCTTTGTACATAAGACAAAAATTCAAAAGACAAAGAGGCGGAAGGTATTTGACAACTTTATATCTAGAATTAGAGCAATGTTTTCAGAGGTACGGAGTGAGATCTCATAATCAATCACTTATCTTTGCTGAGATGTGATAACTTTATTAAGGACTTTTGCGGCTCTTTAGATTAGAGCGAAACGTTAGTCCAAGGTGGATTTGAAAATACCCATAACTACCTAACTGACTTTGGAATCAAAACTGTGTGGGGTCACATTTGCAATGTGTTCACGATTCGGAGTTAAGCCACAGCCACGACAATACGCTAACAAGGAGCACCACGCCAAGAAGCGGCCTGACTTTTCTTGACATTGTAGTTCGACTGTAGGCAGTTGCTACCGATCAGGTTCGTTAATGTTTAAAGACTGTCAATGCGCCGCATATTCTTTGGCTCCACCAGTGATCTAAATTAACCACCATCATTTTTAACACGGAAGCCTTGGTTGAAGATCCCTAATGCAGAGCAATGTGCGTATGTTACGTATGCGGTCTTAAAATGCAATGAAAACTTCCAAAAAATTAAATTGTACCCGATCCCCCTCCTCCAACGGTTTGTTGATGATTTCTATAATTGGCAAAAATGTTGTTTTTCGGAATAAGCAAATCCATCGTCTCGTGCCAAAAGTTTGTAAGGACAATACAAAGCTCGGTGTGAAAATCAGATTTGGGTGCTTAAACTCCTGGACTTTCTGTTAATTGCGTGGAGATCCGATTCGAGTTGGCCCTGGACTTCCCTCATGAAGTGCTTCTGGTCTAATCTGGAAAACCAGAAGCCTTTCCACTTGTGTATCAATCGAGGACAAGATCTTTTCTTCTTATGGTATATTCCGTATTCGAAGAATCTTTGGGGAGAAGTCCTGGTGTTCATACGTTTTGCAACCACTCGCATGCGAATAATTCGTGGCAAATAAGTTTCAGTTTTTGGTCGTCGTGGCGTAGTGGGTAGAGTGCGACGCTCACACGCCGAAAGGTCTAGGTTCGACGACCAGTTCAACACCAATTTTTCTAATATTTCACGGCACCACCTCTTTCGAGCTGCTGACAACACTCAAAGAGTAATAACTGTCTAAGAAAGCTTCTCAGTTTTCGCCGTTCGGATTCGGCAAAAAACTGTAGGTCCCTTCTACTCGTGAGAGAACAGTAGCGCGCACAACACGAGCAGTTGATGAGCAAGCTAGGCCCTGGTCCCCCTTTGGACTGTAGCGCCAACAATTATTATTAAATAAGTTTCAGACGCCTTCACCTGTTACTAAGAACGACGAAAGACAATTCCCCTTCTGTTGATCTTCGGAAAAAATTTGACATTCAACTTTTTTCAAGAATTGAATGGGACAGTGCAGTCCGTTTAAATGGTTGATGTCTATACTAGTGCTTTGAGAAATGAGGATTTCTGGGCTCTTGGTCATTAGAGAGACAAACAATCCGTGCCAGACTGCACCTAGGCTTCGTTTAACAAACGAACAAACTCCCCTTTGACTTTCAGTATGCATCTGCGTAGAATATGCTTCACTCGAAGTTGGTTTCTGGAATCAAATACACAAGTAAACACGACTATTCCTGAGACTCCTAGCGAATCTTGAGATTTTTTGGCTTTTCTGAGGATTATCGAAATACCTAGGAGGGTCGAAATTCGTCATCAAATAGGAACTGGACAGTTACTTTGCATGGCATTCTTCTATTCTTCTTTTCTGTCGAAAGTTAAGAATCTCTAAGAGAGGATGTAGAGTCACGACACATAAGTTGATCGTGTCCCAAAAGACAAGGTTTGCTTCCTCTTACGCAGTTGCAGCTTATGCGGGTACAAGTGCAAGTAATCCTTCAAATTACGAAAAAGGTGAATCAAGTGATCGGGATGATATGCTTCGGAGCAACATTTCTTCAGCACTTCCAAGCCTCTTAAGTGTCTTGTCTTCCCGAATTTCTGTCATACACACCGTCCGACGGAGCCATACAAATTTTTATTTCATTCCCTCAATGGCCTGCCACCCCTTGTCCTCTGTAAAAGTTGTGTCGAAAATCATTCAACTAAGCACTCGTCAGAAGAGAATCGCATGCGTTAAAGAACAGTTATATAACTGCGGTTCGGCTTGTAATTGGATGTATCGTGACGTCAGGAAGAAGCTCAAACAAAACAGTGTCTTCCTCGGATTAAGCGCATCCAAACCAAGCGCCCCCGTCAATTCATGCATCGCCAGCAGCTTCATTATGTTGAATGATTGCAAAACAAATGATTCTACACAATGCCTATCCCTCGCATTGTCTTAAATGGCTTCTTCTAATCCCTACCAGAAGAAAGAGAATAAGAAAATGAAGAGAAGACAATCAATTTAGGCAGGCAGGCCACTGGATGATGCAAAAGAAAGTCCATCTCAATGAATGAATGGCTCCACTTCCGCCCCTGCGCTGCCCAGGGATGTTGTCTAGACAAATTCTCCATTTGGTCTTGACTACCTTTGCTTATGCTCGAAACTAGTAACCAAGAGTAATTCATTTCGTTCGTCTTTTCCTTTTTTTGTCGTTCTCTCGTTTTTGTTTTTAAGAATGACCACTCCAACGACACTCCAACAGCACAGGGCGTGTGTTACAAGGTCTGCGATGATTTAAAAATACATTTATGAAACCGCCATGTGTGTGCGAGTGCTTGTACTGCTCGTTTGTGTGTAATTTTAATCATATGACTCACGTCAAAAGTTGTGCCACACAGTGATGTATGCACGAGATAGGGACGGTAGCTAGAAGAGAATCAACTTCCATAACGATTGCAATTAAATATCGTAACGTTAATGAAACACATAACTTTTCTTTTGGAGAGCGGGGGAAGCCAAAGACTTGATTGCAGACGACGACGACGACAACGACGGCAGACCTTGTCAACGCGGTGGGATTTCTCTTTATCCGTCCCACTCATCCGCTTCTGGGCGAAGCCTGTTGCTGCTATCTTAAGCTCTTGTCTCCGGCGGCCAATGCATTACCTTTGTGTGTTAAATATTGTCTTCCCCTCGTTCACATTTCTCCCCTCCTCGCATTCATAGTCATTTGGCTAAGTTTCGTTATTATGTAAGGCAGCATGTTTGACAAAATACCCACTACACCCATATGTAGGTAGCCCCATCGGTGCCGCCGCCTACCTATATTCCACTTATCGTGAATTTAGCCGTGGAAAAGGAATTACACAAAGCAACAGTCTGCAACACGTGACAGTTGTCCGGACTGTTTTATATCAACCTGATAAAAGGGAGAAACAAAATAGAAATCAGCGAAAATTATTGCTTATCATGTCTACAAGCACACGCATGTGTGACTGTGTGTGCGTGTGTTTCGGTGTGTGCGGTTGTATTTCAATGTCCAACTTGTTCAAACATTTGCCCCGAAGGCGCAGTCATCAAATGTGAAACGATATGCGAGCGCGAGGCGAGATGCAGACGTACACTGGCCGACAACGACGCAGCGATCGTTATATAAGTGGGTAAAGTGTTCCCTGATAGCGGGGTTGATGGCCAACAAGAACTCTAATCAATTTGCAGCCTTTGAGGTCACTGGTTTGGCTATTTTTGGAAATCAGACGAGTGGGTGACACCTTCACTTGCGATATATCAGCTCCCTCGCTCGCCAACCGATTAACGAATTCAAAATTGTGAACACATGAAAAAACAAATACCCATATTGGCAGAGGTGTTTCGACCTTATCTTAACTACCGACCTAATCAGTGTTTTGCCCGAAATTTTGAAACGCCTTATCGGAGTGTGTTACTGACCGACGTCGGAGGCGGAAGGGAAAGAGTTGTTTTGCTTTGATAGCAGGAAGCAGGTATTTTGTGGAAGAACATATGCTCTCCATAAGGTGCGGACCAAATATGGAAACCTTTGGCATGCGTAAGAAAATCCAACGAATACAAATTTTCGAACGTCTGCCGGGGTATTTAAGTCCGCCGTCTGTGTTCGTTTGTGTTGTTTAATTCACTTCCGAGCTGGAAGGCAATGAAAAACGAATGCCTATGGGAAGCGAGTTTTCTTTCTGCGTGTTTTCATTCGCAGATAAGCACGTACTGTGTCATGAACGAATTTACAATACGCGAGTCCATCTGTCGAACTCAATTTATTTATCACTTGTCTGGACGGAATGAAAGAGACTTGGATTAAGTAGGAGATCAGTGGATAGACTTAGTTCTCTCGTGTTTTCAGGTCTGCCCACCTACGGAGAATCATATATTCAAGACTGGCCGCCACAAACCTGTCGGTAAAACAATTTACGGCACTCCGTGCAGATTTTATTTGAATAAATGTGTCTATGAGACGTCGTAAAGTTATTGAAGGTAATAGGAATTGGATCTGAACGACAGGGGGATGACGAAATTCTTTTGGAGGCGCTTTACGCGTTCTTGTGTAACTTTTTTGGCAAGCAGAACAGAATAATTTGATCTTTCGCTGTTGACAGTCTGTGGTCATGGTGTTTTGGCAGCGTGTCTGTCATGTTGCTTTTTTGTTAGTTTAAGTTACGGATATCAATTCGGAGGTGTGAAAAGACTTCGAGGCATTTGTTAAGTTTCAGCTGACTGTGGGATCATCTTTGGAAAACATTTTTTATTCAAAATGAATTTCAATTAAGTTTATGGTGGCCAATACTTTTGGCCATTAATAGTTTTTGCTTCTATAGTTTATTGGTGCAATAAGTGGACAAGTGATTGATCGTTGACGTTTTTTTACTTTAAGGGAGAATTGTAGATATCAAAACGACAGTAATCAGAGGACGAAAGGTCCGGGCCACAAGGTGGATGAATTATGGCTCTAAGCCTTGGCTTCATTGCTCTTAAACTTGGCTTTCTGGCTGCCGTAGAGGAGCGAGGAAGTGCGTCTAGAACAAGGCGTTGCGAGTAACCTTAAGTGAACGGATCAAGTCACAGCACGGGCCGAAGGTATAGAGGGAGAGATGGAGAAGAGGTACCAATGCACATTGGTTTTAAATGCCTGTGGATTGTAATGAGGAGGAAATATCGAGCTGGGAAGAGCATTCCAGATTCGTGTAGTGGGACTAAAGAGCGAGTCTATGAATTTGACTGTACGTCCAAAAGAGGGCTAGAGGGTGAATTCATGGGCATTCCTAGCGAGGCGTGTATTGCGGGTGAATTCTTGAAGAAGAGAAATGCAACTGGCTAATTCATCTGAGCATTTCTTGTTAAAATAGCGAAAAAAGAGTGACAACGACGCGTGTCTGACAACAGGCGTGTGTTGAAGGAACGGCTGAAGGCGCAATTTGTTTGTAAACCTACTTCCTACGAGTTGCTGGCAAGGAACAAAAGTAATGATTGACTTTGAACAAATTCCTAAAATCAACCCTGCACCAATAATTTAAAATAGCTTTTAAAACCAGGCAGGGAAAATAAAACAAAAAGTTTTACTTTGCCCTTCTAAGAAGTCCATAGTTATAAATAAAACGTGTCTTTTTTAGAGGTATGCTTCGAACCTTAAGCTCTACCTTACCACTTTTTTACCCGGCAGCAATTTAAGTGATTTATTTTAATTTTCATTTGGTATTGTCAGAATTGAGTGACGGCCGTGCGGTAGTGGGTAGAGTGCGAAACTCACACGCACGCCACATGTAAAAGTTCGATACCAGGCTGAACACCCAGAATTTTTCGCGGCACCTCTTTCGAGCTGCTGACAACAACACTGTCTAAGAAAAAGCTTTTCAAACTTCCCCGTTCGGAATCGGCAAAAAATGTTAGGTCCCTTCTACCCGTGACAGAACAGTAGCGCCCACAATAGCTGAATAGCAAGCTGGCCCTGGATCTCTGTGGACTGTCGCGCCATACAATTATTATTATTACCAGATTTGAACCCACATACTCACTTAGCAAGAAGTGGATTCGGTGAATGGAGCCAAAACAAATTTGCCATTGATTCCAATTTTCACAAAGTTGCTTAATAAAATGTTTAGTCATGAACATCACTTTCAGTTTAATGGATACGTCAAAAGACAAAACTGAAGTAATTGGAGTGACGACAGTATGTTGTGACACATGCACAAATACTGACTATTTGATGTTCTACTACGGTTGCCTTTTATATTTCGGGATTAGAGAACAAAAACAAATATTAGTCATCGAAAATAGCCTTATTGCTTTTCAAAATATTCCCTTAAAATCTATACACTTTTGCATGCGTTTGAACCAATTGTCGAAGCACTTTTGCCACTCTGATTGAGGTATCTCCAAAAAATGCATTTTGAACGCATTAACCGCTTCTTCATGTGTCGAAAAACGTTAACCTCTCATTTTATTTTTTACGTACGGGTATAAAAAGAAGTCGTTCGGTGCCAAGTCACGACTATACAAGAATGACTCATCAAATCGATGTTTTGAGTGCTCAAAAATACAAATGTTTGAGCCGATGTGTGAGAGCTCGAATTGTCGTGGTGAAGAGTGATACGTCTTCGGCGATTGGTTCTCCTGATTTCTTGAAAGACAACTGGCAAACAAATGGTTGTGTATCACTCGGAATTTACCGTTCTGCGTTGTTCTAGTGGTGCGGTTGCAACATGTCTAGTTTTTCCAAAAAAAACAGGCGACCATTTGCTTGAAAGTGCTTCGTGCGCGACCAACTTTTATTGGATTTGGCTCAATTTGAAACACCCATACAGTCGACTGCTGTTTACTTTCGGTCTCATACGCGTAAATCTACGATTCATCACTTGTTGATCACCATCACGATGTCAAAGACGTGTTTCGAAGCCCCGCGATCGTATTTTTGGAGCATTTCTTTCGACTAATCAACACGAACCTTTTTTTGAGCGATTGGCAGATTGTGTGGGATTCAACGCGAACAAATTTTTTTGACTGTCAAATGTTCATGCAATATTGAATGTATGCTGGTCCCACTAATACCTGAGGTTGTCTCAATCTCATAATAGGTCACATGACGATCTTGCAATATCAGTTGGCGCACAGCATCAATGGTTTCCGGAACAACAACTGATTTTTGACCACCTTCACGAAATTGAGCTACGACCTCGGTTGAGTTCACCATACCATAGATAAACACTGGTCAATGATGAGGCTTCATTGCCAAAAATTGAATTAAGTTCACCGATGCACTGTTGTTGAAGTAATTGTAAAAAATAATCGCACGAAAATTTTCACGATTTAATACAATTTTTTGGACGAGATGAATCTTTTAAGTTACTGTAAACAACACAAATAGCGCTCGTATGTCAAAGCGTACTGAGAACGTATAACCTTAAAAATGTCAAACTTTACGACAGAGCGGGCAGTTGCCAGATTGCAAGACCAGGGTTACCCTTTGTATACGTTTTGGTGGAATAGTTGTTCCCTTCTTCTTTAAAAACGATGCCAGACGCAGAGCGCTACAATCAACGGCAAATGGTCATCAAAAGCCTTGATTACCGACTTTTTCATTTATCAATTGAGCACTAGGATGCACAGGCGTTTCGGTCTCATTGTGCTACAATTGAAGTAAACGTTTGGTAACCGCATAGTTACAGACCCATCAATTTACCATCAAGAACGTGCGAATTAACGATGATTGCCTATTTTCTGTGGATCTGTGTGGAGTTGTCAGTCTCTTCCGACAAGCTCAAAATAATTAATTACTAGGATTTATCACAAGGATAACATTCTTCACGCTTTTGCCTTTTGCCATTCTTTTTTTAAAATGCAGCTACAAATGTTGAAAAAAGTCATCGAAAATTGTACCTCCAGATTAGATTACATACGTCCGAGTTAACCGCAGCACTCGTATGCCAAAGATTACATTTAAGTTATAATGCCAGAAAATTGTCTTTCTCATAGAGTTCATTTTAAGTCAATTTAAAAAAGTAATCATTATTTCTTTCATTTGGAAGTTGTATACCTCTTATAAGAACACACTCTGTTTTGTTTTGTTTTCAAAGCAGTTTTATTTCTCTTAATTCGGTTTCGTGCATGCTAGACATAAACAAACTTACCAAAGTAATCTACTGATCTTAATTTTAACTAACTGACTCTTCATGAGTATTCTAGGGTTTTTGTTGTATGGCTTTCGGGTTCAAGAACACACTTTACGCATGCACACGTGAGCATTTACGCTTATTTTACAAAACTCATCTTCCGAAAATTGGGCGTGAGCGCGAAGGACGCTTAATTTCTCAACACTGCCATAAATCAGCAGAATACACAAATGCGGATTGGAGTTGACTCTAAGACACAATTAGGCTTTTCAGAAACAAACACATGTTACGTTCGATTCAGGAGAGTTCCCTTTGTGTTTGTATCCTTAACCCATGAAAAATGGGCGAGTTTATGGTTTTACAAGAGCAATATATTTTAATTGTGTCAAAAGTGAAATATTTGGAATTCCCTTTGAGGAAAACAAGTGAACATTACAATACAGAAACAATAAGTTGAGGACACGTTTCATTTCAACGGACCTTTGGGATTATTTTTATTGACAGCATGACAAAATGTGTGGGGTGGTAAAAACTTTTAAGTCAAACGTTTTTCAATTCTTTTCGGGGCCCTAATTTAATCTTTCCTTGAAGCAAGAACCATGATTATTAATTTCCAGAAGTTAATTTGTGCCCAAGATGAAGAGAGTTAACACTTAGCAGTGTAGAAAAAAGGAAAACTTTCTGCTGTGCTCCTAATAGGTCAAATTTGAGCAGGTTCCAGCTAGAGCTACATCTTGTGCATGGGCCTAGCGTCTTGTTGTGAGGCATTCCATCTTAGGCTGGTTTCCTTTCTTATAAATTTCCAACACATTTTGTGTTCACAATTTATACAATTTAACGTTTAAAATTCATCCCATAAAACAATTGTCACTTGAGTCATATTGAATAGTGATTAACAAGAGTGTTTGACTGTGGAGTTAAATACGACAACGTTTTTAGCCGTCTTGGTCTGAGATCTCCCTCTAAAAGTAGTCTTCATTTAACGATCGGTTGAATGTTACTTCCAAATATCATGACAGCTTTACCCTTTGGAAGATGATGCGTCTTTTCTTAGTTTCTGAGTTTTGTACTAATTTGTTAAGTTTAAGATTCTTAGGAAGGCACTGTATCGGAAAAAGGAGATCAAATCAAAAGATCGGAATATGAAAATCCCGAAGGCCTAGAAATTCCCGATATCCTTAAAAGTCCTGCAACTTTTATTTTCACTTTGACAGTCACCTGCTGCCCACAGAACTTTATTTGGCAGAGTTACACAATAAGGGAAAATATTTTACTCTCTCATGAGCTCTCTTTCTCTTACGAAAAAACATCTTTTGAGACTTTTTCGGCAAATTTCGTAGACATTCGTAGCAATTCAGAGCAATTGAAACAGGCCTATAAATTCCTTCTATCTTTAATCAATCAGAATGACATTCATAAGGTCCGAACAAACCTTTGGAGCACCCGCGTCCTTGGTAGGGCTTCGACAGTTAGGTTGACATCACAATCAGGAATGGAATGATTCTCTAGAATTCAAGCTGATCAAGCATGCTCCTAAACGTCAGTAAGAAATCCGCGGCATTTCTGCTAATTCTGGAAAGAAAGGAAAGACTGCTGACGGATTGTTGGCAAACTGGGACACTTCACATTCGTCAAGTCACTTAATTGGGCTTGGCCTTGGTCATGAAACTCTCTCTCTGACAGCTGTAGTGAAGCTGGCCAGGTAATGTAACTGGATTTTATGAATCCCATAATTCAAAAATTACATCCGTAACTCTATTTATAGTGTCAACGGAAACACTGATGGAGAGAAGTAGTAGTGACAGCTTGACCAGTAGTGACATGTTCTGGTACCACGGGAGGCCAGGAGCCCCTGAAACTTCGGTTTCAGCCGGTAGGCCTTCTTGTGGGAGTATCGTGATGGCTGTGGTTTAGCACCTTACATCGCGGGTAGAGTTGAGGGTACTGTACTGTGCTGACTTGTCTAGTTTGTTAACAAATAGCTATGCAAGGCGATTAGGGGACTATCCCGGCTCAGTGGAGTTGCATTCTCAACCAGGCGCTGCGGCTCAGAGAGCGGCAAAGGTTTTTAAGAAAGCCTCGCATCAAACCAAGATTGGGTTATTGTCTCTCAAGTCTGATCTTAATTTGATACTTGGGTAACTAAGGCGATTAGTCCTGCGTTGTCTACAACTCTTGGGAAAATGGATTATATGATAAAAGCCGTGAATGCAGGTGATCACGTAAAATCAAATCCCACATCTGCAGTGAAGCTGAAGACACAGCAGTGCATTTCCTCTTTCAGTGTACCAACCTTGCTCGGATCAGGTGGCGGCTGTTCAGTGCTGATGTTGTTGGACTTTAAATTGTAGGCTTCTTATCACAGAAGCACTTTTTGTTATACCTCCCAAATATCAAGAAGTTACCTTAAATGTAGGCTACTGCCTGGAGCAGTTTTTGAGTTTGAGTTTCCTTACTATGTACAAAAAAAAAAAAATCAGAATGACTGCTGGAAAATAACCCTCCCACGACTAATCCCCTAAAATATTCTTTTCAGTATTTTGAAATTCTGTTGGCTGTATCAGAGAATTTTACCCAAAGGCAAAACAGCTATTGTGGTCGCCGTGGCGTAGTGGGTAGAGTGCGACGCTCACACGCCGAAGGGTCTAGGTTCGACTCCCAGCTCAACACCAATTTTTCGACACGGCACCAACTCTTTCGAGCTGCTGACAACACTCAAAGAGTAATAACTGTCTAAGAAAGCTTCTCAAATTTCGCCGTTCGGAGTTGGCATAAAACTGTAGGTCCCTCCTACTGGTGAGAGAACAGTAGCACGCACAACACGAGTAGTTGATGAGCAAGCTAGGCCCTGGTGCCTGTTTTTACTGTAGCGCCAACAATTATTATTATTATAAGCATTCAATTAAATCAATCAATTTTCTTTTAACGAGCCACGGTTCCTCTGCCACCGAAGTGTTTAAACGGCGGGAAAACACATTTACTTCGGCCAAACTTGTATAAGTTTATGTTCTGATCATCTTCTATATAAGGTGCCCCATAAAACGTGATGACCAATTCGCAAGCCAATCGATCGATTTATGGTCAACATGTTCCACCGCCAGTAACCTTGACAAAGAGTGTAGTTTACATGCCAAAATGAAATTTCGCAAATTTATACAAAATCAAAATCAATGCGTCACTGACTGTTTGTAGCTTTGAATTGAACCATGCGGGGACAAAATCTGGCTGTTCCACTTTACTCTGAAGAAAGCATTCCTCGTGTGACTAATCGGCGAATAATGCATCGCAATCTCATTTGAAGGGTTACGGAGTTCAACTGAGTCACGAACTGCAGACACTTGATCAGCAGCGCTGCAGTTCGACTTCGATAGCGCCTTTCTTGAGTCACATACAAACTTTGTGTGAATGTTTAATTGCCTTGAGATAAACAATATGTTTGTACTCGTGTGTATAAAAATGAACTCGGAAGTCGGGCTTCAAAAATGTTGACAAGACATTCAGAGGGAATCCATGACAATTGCAGAAGTGTTCGCAAATATATTTTCCTGGCTGGCATGTACATGTATGTTTCCTACACAAAGAATGACAAACAAATAGACAACTGAAATGTTGTCTGTCAATTTTGTCAATTTTTTGTAGGCGAAAAGTGCTATTTATTTGACCCTTCTCTCTCAATAACCAGCTTCTAGTTGAATGTGCTTGAATCTGGTGTTGAGTTGAATATCATTTCGTTTCAAGTGCGGAGGAGTACCCACCACAGTAGATCGAGGCAGATTTAGATTTATATCAGAAAGGTAAAATTCATTGGCACCTGTCTCGTGACAATTTTAAAGCCCTTCTAAGGGACCTCTTGCAAAACTCGGAAACCCACAACAGAAGCAGGAACTTCCAATAAATATGCAGTTGACATAAGACTTATTCAATGAGGCGTTTTTTGACATTAAAACGCAGGCGCCTGAAATGTGTCTGGTGGTAAGTTGTGGAAAACCGGGAAACAGTGCACATAATCGATGTCTTGGACAGAGTACCACAGTGGGAAGGAAATAGCGCATCACTCAATAAGTCCTAGGACTAACCAATAAAGACACAATTTCTAGACAAAATTCGACTTTATTCACCAACAAAGTTTCCTTCAAGAGTGATACAATTAGTCCAACACCGCTCTAACATTCCGAACGATAGACGAAGGTTATAATAATTGTAATAATTGTAATAATAATAATAATAATAATAATTGTTGGCGCTACAGTTCAAAGGGGGACCAGGGCCTAGCTTGCTCATCAACTACTCGTGTTGTGCGCGCTACTGTTCTCTCACGAGTAGAAGGGACCTATAGTTTTTTTTCCGACTCCGAACGGCGAAATTTGAAAAGCTTTCTTAGACAGTTATTACTCTTTGAGTGTTGTCAGCAACTCGAAAGAGGTGGTGCCGTGAAATATTAAAAAAATTGGTGTTGAACTGGGAGTCGAACCTAGACCCTTCGGCGTGTGAGCGTCGCACTCTACCCACTACGCCACGGCGACCACGAAGGTTGCCTTTTATATTTCGGGATTGGGCAGCCCTAGTGTTGCAATCTGGCAATTGAAAGCTCTATCGTAAAGTTTGACATTTTTGAGGTTATACGTAGCCAGAACGTTTTAACATACGAGCGCTATTTGTGCTGTTTACAGTAACTTAAAAGATTCATCTCGCCCAAAAATGGAATTGAATCGTGAAAATGTTCATTATTTTCTACAACTTTCGACGTGGATTAATGCAAAAACAGTGCATTGATGAACTTAATTAAATTTTTGGCGATGAAGCTCCATCAAGGACCAGTGTTTATCGATGATGTGGTGAATTCGACCGATGTCGTAGGTCACTCCAAAACGAATTTCGTGAAGGTCGACCAAAATCAGTTGTTCCGGAAACCATTGACGCTGTGCGCCTACTGATATTGCAAGATCGTCATGTGACCTATCGTGAGATTGAGACAACCTCAGACATTAGTGGGACCAGCATACATTCAATATTGCATGAACATTTGGCCATCAAAAAAATTTGTTCGCGTTGGATCCACACAATTTGTCAATCGCTCAAAAAAAGGCTCGTGTCGATTGGTCGAAAGAAATTCTCCAAAATTACGACCGCGGTGCTTCGAAACACGTCTACGATATCGTGACAGGTGATGAATCGTGGATTTACGCGTATGACCCAGAAAGTAAACAGCAGTCGACTGTATGGGTGTTTCAAATTGAGCCAAATCCAACAAAAGTTGCTCGCGCACGAAGCACTTTCAAGCAAATGATCGCCTGTTTGGACATGTCGCAACTGTACCACTAGAACAAACCAAAACAGTCAATTCTAAGTGTTACACAACCATTTGTTTGGCAGTTGTCTTCCAAGAAATCAGGAAAATCAACCACCGAAGACGGATCACTTTTCACCACGACAATGCGAGCTCTCACACATCGGTTCTAAAAACTGCATTTTTGAGCACTCGAAACATCGATTTGATAATTCATCCGCCGTATAGTCCTGGCTTCGCACCGAATGACTTCTTTTTATACCCGTATGTAAAAAAATAAAATGAGAGGTCAACGTTTTTCGACACATGAAGAAGCGGTTGATGCGTTCAGAATGCATGTTTTGGAGATACCTCAATCAGAGTGGCAAAAGTGCTTCGACAATTGGTTCAAACGCATGCAAAAGTATATACATCTTAATGGGGAATATTTTGAAAAACGTGACCGCCGTGGCGTAGTGGGTAGAGTGCGACGCTCACTCGCCTAAGGGGGTAGGTTCGATTCCCGGCTGAACAATTCGAATTTTCACGGCACCACCTCTTTCGAGCTTCTGCCATCACTCAAAGAGTAATAACTGTCTAAGAAAGCTTGTCAAATGCCATGCGCACCAACAATTAATATTTGTTTTGAAAAACAACAAACGTACTTTCGATGACTAATATTTGTTTTTGTTCTCTAATCCCGAAATATAAAAGGCAGCCCTCGTATGTTTGGTCTCAAAAAAGGCTTCAGTTTTGGCGATCTTCCCCTCATTCGAGCTATATTTTGCGGCGAGCATCTTTTCGAGATCTGAAAAGAGGTAGAAGTCGCTAGGGGCCAAAACTGAAGAATACGAAGGAAAGCAAAGTCCAAATTGTGCTATTTGGTCCTGACACCCAACGACTTTAGACGTATTGTCTGTTGTTGCAATTTTTTCCTTCAAATCAGCACCAATAATGTCATAAAATATTCCCTGTAAATCATTGTGCCCTTTTCAAGATAGACGAAAAGGGCAAAGATATGCACATCCCTAAATACAGATGATTTAACCTTGCCAGCCGAACTTTGTGTTTTTGGACGCTTTGTGCGTGGTTCATCGGCTTCTGTCTCTTCCGCTAACTACCGATTTTACTCTGTAGTGGTGAATCCATGTTTTATCCATTGTGACATACCGACGCAAAAAAATATATTTATTCTGGTGAAACAGCCTCAAACAGTTCTAAGAATCATCTATACCTTAGCTCTGTTCCATTTTTATTTGTGTACAGAAATACGTAGTTGACTAGTTTGGATAAAAATTATATTGGACAGAGTAACTCTGCCGAATATTGTAAAACGACTTTTCGTAGAAATTGGCAGAAGTAAATGTAAACAGCTATTAAAAGTCTTTGAATCCGTGCCGTTGGGACAACGCAACAGAGGACGACCTAGACTAAAGTGGTGCACACAAGAGGAGAAGGACCTCAAACAACTTGGGGTGCGCAACTGGAGACAGTTGGCGAAAGATCGTGCTGGCTGAAGAGGCATATTGGTTGAGGCCCAGGTCCACCCCGGACTGTAGCTCCACAAGAAGAAGAAGAAGAAGGTATTAAATGTATGAAATGTCAGAGGTTTTTTATTTTTACTTTGACAGTCACTTGCTGGCCACAGATTTTTCTTCGGCAGAAATTCGTAGTTAGGGGAAATATTTAAATCTCTCATGATCTCTCGCTTCTACGAAGAAGTCTAAAAATGAAACGCCTTTTGAGAGTTTTTCGGCGAATTTCGTAGGCATTCGCAGCAATTCAGAGCAATTGGAACATACCTATTGTTTTTGGTCCATTGTGAGCAAACGTGGCAACCATTTCGTTAACAGCTTTCTAATGGACAAATGTTCATTCAAAATAGTGTAAACACAGCCTTTTGATATCTTTAAGGTGTCTTCTATATCACGCAATTTCACTTTGCGGTTTTCCAAAACGATTTTGTGTACTTTACGTCAGAAACCAATAAGGAAGGAGATGGTCAACTAAACAGCTGATCAAACAGCTGATTTCCCCTTTGTCCATCGACCGTTTGACTGTTATTTACGTGTTTTAGTAGACATAACCTCAAATTCTGAAAGTTATTTACGTATCATCGAACATTGTCTCACTTATACATGTTTACGTTTTGATTTATATGCCCTCTCCTTCTAAAAGTGTGAAGATTGAGGAGATCCACCGTATAGACAGTTCACACGTATTCTCATTTGAAAACAAACAAAATCCTTTTTGTGCGTCAGCTGTTCAGGAGGGGAAATGTTATAAAAAAACGCTGTCAAAATGAATTCAAGGGCGGGAGACGAGGGAGTTGACTGTCTCCCTATTGGTCTCTGCTTTACGTTTTCAAGTGTAACCACCTCAATTGGCCTTCCAGAGCTTTCAGCATCGTTGGTGTCAGTACGGCACCGTTTAAAGTCAGGATAGCAACAACAAATAGTTGTTTTTGATGGAGCAGAGTCCCTGTAACTCTTTTCAAGCCATTGCTGAGCTTGCACGGTATTTGTTTCTCATCAAAAACCGCGCCTAATTCTAAAAATCGTAAAAATTGCGTCACTTGAAGCACTGTAACCTGTAAAATCATTATCAGATTGTCATGAAAATTTGATTGGTTTTATTTGAATGCTTGTACTTTCTAAGAATAACGTGAATTTTTTGCTAGTGGCGCCCTTTATATGTTGGGTACTTATTGAATGGTGTGTTAGACCTCGAAAATAGGTGTACCGAAGTCAGTGTAGAATTTCCCGTTCCAGTGGTTCCCTTGCGTGCAACAGATAATTGCTATATAGAACGCTTTTCGAGGAAATTTGCATTGCATACTTTTGTTTCCACTCCTCCCTGTCGCATGGAACAAAAACTTGGACGGAAGGAAAAGTGAATGAAGCCGATGGTCTTTTCGAGTGAAAAGCGTTGATTGGGTTCTAGATTTATCGAGGAAAGATTAAGTTGCTTTTACATTCCACTCCGAACGCAGTTTGAAGTCTTGATTTGATGACTGAACTGAACCTTAAAATTCTGTTCCAGATGCTGATGTTGCCTTGTTTTATCAAGCCGCACACGCTAGCTAATGCGCAGACGGAGTATTCCATTAAAACGAAGGATCTCCATGTTCGATCGATCAGGAATATTAACACTGTAATGGGTAGAGTGCGACACCCATACACAGATGGTATACCATAGGTTTGATTACCGGCTGAACACCTCGAATTTTTACGACACCACCCCTTAGTGGCCGTGGCGTAGAGGGTAGAGTGCGACGCTCACAAGCCGAAGGGTCTAGGTTCGACTCACAGCTCAACACCAATTTTTCGAATTTTTCATGGCACCACCTCTTTCGAGCTGCTGACAACACTCAAAGAGTAATAACTGTCTAAGAAGGCTTCTCAAAATCTCGCCGTTCGGAGTCGGCAAAAAACTGTAGGTCCCTTCTACTCGTGAGAGAACAGTAGCGCGCACAACACGAGTAGTTGATGAGCAAGCTAGGCCCTGGTCCCCCTTTGGACTGTAGCGCCAACAGTTATTATTATTATTACCCAGTTATTATTATTCATTTTCGCGTCATACACACTACTTAAGTAAATATTTGCGTAGTACTCTCCGTACCTTCTTTTACTTAAGAAAAACCTGCTCGAATGAATTCGTCTTCTTCGGATGGCGCTACAGTCCGGGGTGGACCTGGGCCTCAACCAACATGCCTCCCCAGCTAGCACGATCTCTTGCCAGCTGTCTCCAATTGCGCACTCCAAGATGGTTGAGGTCCTTTTCCACTTGTGTGCGCCATCTCAGTCTAGGACGTCCTCTGTTGCGTTGTCCCTGTGATTCGGATTCGAAAACTCTTCGGGCCGGAGCAGTGCTGTCCATGCGCTCTACATGGCCTAGCCACCTTAAGCGTTGTATCCGTAGACGCTTGACTAGGCTCATGCCGCCGTACAGCCCATACAGTTCGTGGTTGAATCTTCTCCTCGTAGCGTCCAGGTTTCTGCGCCGTAAAGCAGGACTGAGATAATCAAGGTGTTGTACAAAGTCACTTTGGTCGTTCGGGAGAGGGCTTTATTACTCAATTGCCTCTTGAGCCCAAAGAAACAGCGATTGGCAAGAGTGATTCTGCGCTTGATTTCGGTACTGATGTTGTTGTCCCTATTCACCGCGGAGCCGAGATAGACGAAGTCCTTCACTACCTCGAAGTGTCTGCTGCCCATAGTGACGCTCTGTCCGAGACGTCGATGTTCTGCGTCCTTCTTCGATGACAGCATATACTTCGTTTTGCCCTCGTTTACCACCAGTCCCACTTTAGCCGCTTCCGTTTCAATGCTAGCAAACGCCTCATTGACGGCTCGCTGAGTTCGGCCGATCACGTCAATGTCATCCGCATAAGCTAGCAATTGAACGGACTTGTTCAATTGCTAGCTTATGCGGATGAGATCGTGCCTCTGGTGTTGACGTGTGAGTTCCGCACGATCCCCTCAAGGATGATGTTAAAGAAGTTGCATGACAGCGCGTCGCCTTGTCTAAATCCTTTTTTGACATCGAAGGTCTCGGTGAGTTCGCTACCGACCTTGACGGAGCAGCGAGAGTTCTCCATCGTCATCCTTTCATTCAGGACTTCCCTGGCCTGAAACCACACTGATAAGGACCTATCAGCTTGTTGACGAACGGTTTCAGGCGCTCACTCAGTACGGCAGAGAAAATCTTATATGCGATGTTAAGAAGACTGATCCCTCGGTAGTTGGCGCAGTCGAAGGGGTCTCCTTTCTTGTGGACTCGAATGAATTGCTAAATATTATTTCCTTTTGTTTATTCCATTCAAGATTGCAATATGGCATAACATGTTGGGGTGGTACTTTTGTGAACATAATACATCCCTTATTACTTGTACAAAAAAGGTGATAAGGTGATGTCATCCGCTATTTCTTAGTTCAAAAATTCTTCCCCTTAGACATTTTTTTATTGTTTTAAGGTACTAAAAATGTTTTTCGCGAGATCAGGTCACCGAAATTTGAGAATAATTTCACACTTTGGACTACGTTCGAATGCTTCGTTTGTTGTACCCGTTCCAAAATACCGAACCACTGCCATTCGTAATTTTTATTCGGTATCATCATGCCGCATGTTTAATAAGCTTCCAGTTTTTATAAGATTTTTAACTGACTCTCGAAGTTTTGAAAAGCATTTAAGAAATTGGCTATTAAATTTAAATTACTCTGACTTAGAACTGTTTTTCTCTGGCATTTTGATGTAAGGAAACGAAAAAGTAAAGTACAACAAATGTATTATATCCCTTGTCTTTCGCGCTTCTTCTTTAAATTTTAACCTCTTAAATTTTAATTATATATATTTTTTTTTTTTGTTTTTTCTTTGTCAATTTTCTGGACAAGCTATGTATGGGTCACCCCACCCTAATTTATTAGTTTTAGTAGCTCAACCTAAGAGGTGACATTTAACACTATTTTTAATACCTACTGCATAAAAATATCAAATGACATAGACATTATTTCAATTGTAAATACCCTATTTATGCATATTGTAAACTATATTTAAATAATTATATGAATTGTTTAATGAAATAATGAAAAAATAAATAAACAAATAAACATAATAAATAAAAAATATAATAAAATAGTTAATGAGCAAGCCAGGCCCTGGTCCCCCTGTGGACTGTCGCGCCATACAATTAATTAATTAATCCATATCACACAGAAGCATCAGTCTTTTCTCTAAACCTCTAAAACAATTTCGTTTCCATGTTAATTGAACGTTGCACAAAGTCCCCAAAACCTGCTTGAACTTCACTCAGAAACAACTAAGACATCGATCTGCAGTTGCTTGCTCAACTTCTGACGTTTATCATAGCGGCGGCGATGCCGGGGGAGACGACGTGTAATCTAAATATTCATTCGGCGGTGATTGTGAGGTGTGAAAAGTGAAAACTTTATTTATTCGTCGCACATAAAGCCGCGCATAAAAAGCTGTAACTTAGTTTTCCTTTTCTTTTGGATGGTTATTTAATTTTATTTTTTCTTTTAATTATATTCAGCGTTTTACAACTTCGAGAACGTGCATATAAAGTGAAGAGTGAATTTTTATTGAGTGTGGATCTGGTCAAATTGTCACCGTGGAGATGAGAAGTGTGGTGGTCATTGTTTACAAGATTTCGGATTTGATTCGCAACAAATTCACTTTAGGGGTCATTGACTGGAGAGCATTATGTGTTCGGTAATCTATAGGAAATCGAAAGTTTTCCGTTTCTTGAATGAGCCGTCATGGGCGTTGTAGGAGAAACTAACAATTTCGTTCGTTTTTGCTTATTAACCGGCGGGTCCTGTGATTATGAACTACTTTAAAACCAATCAATTATGAGACGTCTCCGTTCCGCTTGGGCATATTTTGATTTAAATTAGGTGGAAATGGCGCGACATCTGTCCATTATGACAATGAGGGATTTTGCCCTCTCAGGTATATGTAATCTTCTGAGCGTTTTGAAAATTCTTACCCAAAATGAAATAACTTAATTGCCTCCGTAAAACTGTGTCATGCGAATGATATCCCCTGTCGTTTGTTTACAGCAAGACGCGACATCATAGTTGTCCAGATTTTCTATTCTCCCTGATGTGTGTCTGCGTGAAATTAAGTTCTGCATACAAATGCCTATTACAAGCATATTCTACAGAGAGAAAGGAATTTAACGAAATATCTGCCAGGAGCTAAGCGCAAACTGTTCTTCAAGCAGCAGTTCCGATGGATGTATTAATGATGGTTGTAATTAGGGGAGTGCTTGATTTTTGCAAATGACTCTAGGTAGAGAAAACACATTTGCTGTACATAGGCACATGAAAGCCCATGTGGTTAGCTGTCATCATCAGAAGCGGCCTCTTTGATGAGGGAGGGCCTTTAAAGGTGAAGTAAGTGTGTTTCCTAATGGAGTGCACTGCGCACTTCTTTTAATTGAAAAAAATTGGGTAAGTGTTAAGGTGAACTATTAAATTTACATTCATAGTCTGGAGAAGCAACGTTTTGAAAGAGGATAATGTGGGGGATAACTTGACATTTCTTATTTCGGCAAAAATTTGTTAAAGCTGCGGCGCTAAATGGACGAGAAGGGTAGAAGTGTTGAGAAAATTAGCTCAGTTTTACAAACAAAAGTACGTGTTTTTCTTTTTCTTTTGATACAAATTCACAAGTGGCATTAACAAAGAAAAGCGTTAAAACTAAGAAATTCGTATTGCATACAAGAGGCAGATATACATTTTGATGGATGGTTTCAGTGCTCTTGCAAATGCGTTCAGCAATGTTCATCAGGAAGCAACACAAACGAATTGTGTTTTGGGTGGGAAAAATGTTTTTTTCAGGCCCACAGAAAATTACATAAATGTAGAGAAAAATGAAATAAAACCTTAAAATTTAATAAACAAGGAATTATTTTACTATTTAAGCAACAGTTTACAACGCCACTTTTTGGGGGCTGTATCTGCCACAGATAAAAGCTCAAAAGCTTATGTCGGACTTTATTCAATTTGAATTTTTTAATTAATTTATATTTAATTTTAATTAATTTATTTTTTTTTTAAATTCGTTATAAAAGGTTGTCAAATATCTCCCTTCCGCTTTTTACTCTTTATTCAATGCTTCAAGAAAAGTGTTGATCGGATTTAGTTCAAATATGCGCCGTTTTGTTCGATAAACTGTTTCCATCTAGACGGCAACTTCATAACACCCCGCTCGTAGAAGCACCCCCCCCCCCCCCTTATTTGCGATTTTATAACGTTAAGCGTGTAATCTTATTTTATATCAAATACTCGACACAAATCGAACACTCGGACAGACACTTTTCTCTTTTGAGTTCAACTTCACACCACCAAAGGCGTTCGCCATGGACAGGAACAGGTGGTAATCACTTGGCGGGGCTCCATATCACCATATGTCCGGGCTATATGGTGGTTGCAATAAAACCTCCCATCCGAGCTCCCGTAGCTTCTGACGAGTCATCAACGAAGTATGTGGTCTGGCGTTGTCCTGGCGGAACGCTACACCCTTCCTGTTGACCAATTCTGGACGCTTCTGGTTGACCGCCTGCTTCAAGCGCTCCAGTTCTTCGCAGTAGATGGTTGAATTAAGCGTCTGGCCATAAGGGAGCAGCTCATAGTGGATGATTCCCTTCCAATCCCACCAAACACACAGCAAAACCTTCATGGCCGTCAATCCCGGCTTGGCCACAGTTTGGGACGATTCATCGGCCTTCAACTACGACCGTTTTCGCTTGATATTGTCGTATGTGACCCATTTTTCGTCACTAGTCACCACCCGCTTCAGAAATGGGTCGAGTTCGTTTCGTTTCAGCATCATATCGCAGGAGTCGATTCAGTCCAGAAGGTTTTTTTGATAGATCATGCTCATGAGCATGATCAGATCATGCGCCACCCAAACATCAAGCTCTTTTTTATATCCAGCCTTCTGCAGATGGTTTAAAATGGATTGGTGACTAATGCCCATCTCCTGGGCGATGTCACGAGATGCCTCATGTCGGTCTAACTCGATGATTTCCATGATTCGATCGGTATTTGTCGTCACAGGTCTTCCGCTGGCTGGCTTATCTGTGGTGTCGTTTTCACCGGCTTTGAATCGTCGAAACCATTCCTCCGCAGTGCAAAGTGATAGAGTACCATCCCCCAAAACACTATTGATCTCACAGAACTTTTTTCTAGCGGATTTGCCTTTAACGAAGGAAAATTTTAAAATAGCGCGAATTTCGGCGTTAGTGAACTCCATGTTTTCACGTCTATAACTGCTGAACGCAATATCCAAACTAATCATGCATAGCATCGGTTTTGCAGGTTATGTAAGGACCTTTCAAATGATGTATAGTATTGCCAGATGCGAGCTCTGTAGCACCTTGTACATAGCCGGAAAATTCAAATGACAAAAAGCAAAATTCAGAAAAAAGGAAGATATTTGACAACCTTATATGAACAAAAACGTTACAAATGCCAGTGACTAAACAGGATTGAACACCTTTGCATTTTTTCACGGCACAACCTTTTTCGTATTCAAAGAATACAGTTTTTCAATGAGCTTCTTAAATTTCGCCATTCGGATTCGGCAATGAAATGTAGGTCCCTTCTATTCGTGAGAGGCTATACTCTGTTGCGTTGCCACAGTGGCTCGGATTCGAATACTTTTCGGGCCGGAGCAATGGTATCCATACGCTCTACATAGCCATTCTAAGCGTTGTATCCGAAGACACTTGACCAGGCACATGCCACCGTCGTCGTAAAATTGTTTCCTCCAAATTCAATTAACGTAAAAAAGACGGACTATAGCGCGTAAAACTTTTCTTTAGAAAAGACTAAGGGCTTCCTTATCGGCTTTTGCTAACGTCCAAATCTCCGCGCCATAAAGTAGGACAGGGATGATCAAGCTGTTATATAAAGCGAGCTTAATCGTTCGAGAGGGTGAGGGCCTTATTACTCAATTTCCACTTGAGCCCAAAAAAACAGCGATGGGCAAGATTGATTCTGCGTTTGACTTCGGTTCTGATATTGTTATCCATCGTGGAGCCAAGGTAGACGAAGTCCTTGCTACCCCGAAGTTTCTGCTGCCTAGTGGGACTCCCTGTCCGACACGTCGATGCTGTGTGTCCTTCCGTGATGACAGCATGTACTTTGTTTTGTCCTCATTTGCCGCCAGACCAATTTGAGTCGCTTCCGCTTAAATGCCAGCACAAGTCTCATTGACGCTGTGTTCAATCCAATTACGTCACGTCATCCGCGTAAGCTAGCCGTTGTGCAGACTTTTAATGTTGATTTCTGAATTACGATCTTCTCAAAAATGATTTTAAAAAAATTCAGCGCGTCGTTCATTACCTAAAACCCTTTTTGACATTGAAAGTCTCCGCGAGTTCTTTACCGACCTGGGCGGTGCAGCGAGATTTTTCCATTGTCATTCTGCACAATTTGGCGAGTTTGATAAGAATGCCAAAACTAGTCTTGACACTGTATAGCTCGTCCCTGTACACACTAATGCGGATCGAGGAATAAGTTGTGAGTGTCGATATGTACCTCCGGGGTCTTTTCCTGGATTCACCGTAAACTGAAGATTCGGTCTGTTGTTGAGTTCCAGAACACAAGTAAGGGAAACTATAGGTTTGACGACAAACGATTTTAGGCTAGGTTGATCCTGCGATAATTTGGCCAGTCAAAGGTGTCACCTTTCTTGTGATGTGAATTCTTACGTTTAGCGAAGGCAAATGGTCCAGCCCAATTCCCCCCCTTTCAATCCACAGGCATTAAAAACCAATGTGCATGGGTACCTCCTTTCCCTCTCGTCCTTTTTACCTTCGGCCCGTGCTGTGACTTAATTCCAGTCATTTAAGGGTATAAACAATCCCTTTAGTCCGCGCCAATTATAAAAAAAAAATAGTGCTATTTTCAAGCACGACACGCATCGTGTTTTATGGAAATGATCTCAAATTGAGGTTTACAAATAAAAAATTAATTTTATTTTTTGCGCGAATAAAGATTTCATATTTTGGACTGCTCAAATGAGCACATTACATTATTTTGAACCAACCAACCAACCATCCAATCTTCCGAAGAAGGCAATAAGCTCGTAAACTGTCAATAGACGATACTGGAGCATACATTTTGTAACCTTGTCTTACCTTCATTGCCTCGTTTTCGGACATCTTTCAAATATTTTGCAGCACTTATCAAATGTTTTCAAAAACAAAAAAGATTAACCAACATTTAATACAACAATGTAGTTCCTAAAAGCGATGAAAAAAGAAGAAACCTGGGGTCGCCTGTGATCGATAGTCGAAGAAATCTGCCTGTATCAAGGTTAACAGGTTGCTGCTTGCTTTGTTGATTGATTCATTTGTGAATTTTCAATTGACGTTGTCTGCTCTATTGTTATGATGGGATTGAAAAAAAATATTCTTAGATTGGATTAATGTGTAAATATATATGTGGATATGATTCTCGTTATTCTGTTTCAATTTGTCCTACGAATGTACACATGTATACTCGGCAGTTAGCTTCTTCTACATTGGTTACAATTCTCCTTATTTATTGGCATTACAGTACTGGTCTCAACCTGCAAGCCTCAACCTACTAACTTCTCTTACTACCACTGTCTTTAGCTAGCTGCCTCCAATTTTTCACGCTAGGTTGATTGAGGTTCTTTATCAATTGTGTGCGCCATCGCTGTTCATGGGTTAATCATCTCAGTCATGGTTTGCTGAGCTCATTTCGATGTTCAACCCGTTCAGCTCGTGACTGAATCTACTTCTCCAAAAACCATCAACATGAATGAGGACAAAGCTGCAACCCATTAAATTTTCTCCCAAAAATACCAACGACTTCATCTGCTCTTGAGATTGTTCAGGCTTCTGTGTCTGTGAGGAAGGATGATCAAGGTGTTGAACATTGTTAGCTTGGCCTTTCGAGTTCTATTTTCGCCCCTGGTGACCAAAGAAACAGCATTTGGCAAGTTTTTCTGGGTTTTATCTGGGTACTTATATCGTTCCCAGTAGTACTGGGTACTTATATCGTTCATGTGGACCTATATCGCCGTGGCATAGTGGGTAGAGAGCGGGGCTTACACGCAGAAGGGTCTAGGTTCGATTCCCAGCTCAACACGAATTTTTAAAATGTTCACGGCACCACATCTTTCGAACTGCTGACAACACTGAAACTCTCACACCCTTCTACTCGTGAGCGAACAGCAGCGCGCACAACACGAGTAGTTGATGAGCAAGCTAGGCCCTGGTCCCCTGTGGACTGTCGCGCCAACAATTATTATTATTATTACATCGTTCGTACTTTTTACTTGTTTGCCAAGGTGGACGGAGGCCGTGCATATCTGCCTATGGCGCTTTATTGGCTTCTCAGTGTCTTCTGCGGACAACGTCAATACCCTCCACGTATGCTAACAATTTTATGGATTTTAAGAAGATCATGTCGCGTGTGTTGTCTACTACTTTTTGCACGGTATTTTTCTAAAATGTTGTTGAAGAAATTACATGACATCCTTGCTTTAAAACTTTTTTGACATTAAAAGTCTCAATGAATTAGGTACCGAGTCCTCCGTCGTCATTCGGCACGCCCAGACGAGCCGTATAGCTGTTTAAACACTATATAGCTTGTCCCTATGTAGGCTGTCCTATGTCGCCTATGTAAAATTGGCGAATTGATGTCGATTTGAATGTCCCGTACTTTTTCCTAGGATTTGTCGTAGTGTCAAATTTATTCTTAAAACTATAAAACATAGAAACTGCATTAAACTAAAGTGCCAATCAGGTATTTAAATAAGAATTTTATGCCAATTCGAAATAAACGATAAATATTTATTTGAAGTAATTTTAAAATACAATTTTGACTTGGTTCCTCTTAAATAAATTCAATTTCCGAACATTTTCATTTTAATTATTGTCTTACATTGCGGTAAACGATTAAAAATATGTATATAATAAAGGAAACTCGCATCTTCTGCACGCAACTACAAGTAACACCTAATCTCATTCCTTAAACAGCCTTTTCATTTTAGTTTTTGGATTGTTTTTATTGTTTTACAAACAAAGTGGATATAATGTGGTAAACAGACGCTTGCATCTTTTATAGTATTTTGTATGAATACATGTAACTCACGTTCTTAATTAAAGTATTATAGGATAAGTCGAGTATATGGGCTCTCCTTTTTCACATGCTTATATGGTAAATTTATCTTAAACAGTACAACTAACAAACTATGCGACTATTGCCATCGGTAAGGGGGTACGTATCTGCGAAGTGAGAGGAAACGTGTTTGCGCCTCGTTGCGGATTATCACAATGGCAGACCATTGGTTTTCGGACCTCTTCTTGCTTGCTTTGGTGGTTTAAACTATGACTGAGGTTGTCGTCTGCCGAGCAGACACGCACTGGGTGGTCGCAGCAATGGCATACTGGGTCGCCATGAGTCTGAATACATGCTTTCGATAGATGTGAGCCATATTGAGGTGGAGCTTTGCTTTTAATTGTACTTTTGTAAAAATGACTCGTGGAATTTCTTGAATTTGTCCAGCATGATCTTCAGCTTATCCGTCTGCGGGAGAATCGTTGTGCGGAAATGATATGTGCCGGGCTTTTGCTTGAAACCTGAACCAGGTACTATGCAGATTCCTGGAAGAAAGAAATGATGAAATTAATTTTATTCAATATGCTTTTTATTTATAGTGTTGAGGACTTTAAGGATGTGCTTGGAAAACTCTTGTCTGACAGCATTATATATTGCTAAAAACACTGTTGGAAGATGCTACTGGACTCACACATCAAAAGAGAAGTTACCTATGGTAATCAATTAGCATGCAGAAGCAACGTTGTTCTTTCCTTAAAATTTCAACTTTTTGCAGACGAATATCACTGCGATTCTCTTTTAATTGAAGACTATTCGATGTCTACGGACTACCTAATCTTTCATAGTACGAATTACAAACTGAAAATTCTGGGAGGGCTATCAATTTCAAAACTTCCCTGAAAATGAAAGCACAATATAACTACAATTGGACCCGTGATCGCATTCATAGACACGCGTTTGACTCGTCTGCAATGTTCGTTTGAAATAACTGATTTGAGAATAAAAGTACAGAGCTGAGGTATATTCACGACTCATTAATCGACAAAACTCCGTCGGCACACATTAATGCAACAAGAAACGAGTCGCTAATTACTTTCTAGACGGTTTCCGATTCACATATTGTATCCTTTACAAAGAAAACGTAGTGCGGTACGGGAACATTATTTTTTTTTTGGCATTCACATCGCTTGAGCAGATCGTTCAAAATTAAAAGCTAATGTTTGTGAAAATAAAGTAAGGACTTATCTTAATTTAATTTTTCAGTTATGTTCTTGACCAACCATTGAACAAATGAGTGAAATTTGACTGCCTTCGTCAGCAAATTCGAATTTTGTTTCAGAATGTTATTGGCGGTCCATAGAACAAGTGTAACGGCCATAGCAAATGAATGCACTGTACAGACACAATAGATGAATGCACTCTACTGGCGCAACAGTAAAGATCTACTACTAAACATCGGAATATTCCGACGACAAAAAATTGACTGGTGATCGCTATCGTCCAGTTTCTAGTTTCCTTTATCGAGTGATTCCAGCAATTCCTGTTTTTTGGACTCATGGAACCGATCAGATGTCTGTTCCAAAGATGACACAAACTCCAAATGTGTCATTCAAGCTATGAATTCGTTTTTTTCTCTCGTCCACTCATAAATCTAACAGAAAAAAGAATGTTTTTTCGAAAAATTGGAGAAGAGAAGAGATGAGGTTACGACAAAAAATTTTACATCTGAATGTGGAACAAAAATGACCTCATATTATATATAAAATGTTACTCCGAAAGTCACACTAGGAAAAAAGTGTTTGCAGTGAATAAAAAGTATATACTCATTGTTTTAATCACTAAAGAAAATATAAGTAAAAGAAAATAAAAGCGTTTTTGTTAAAACGATTAACGAAGCATGAAACATTTGTTTCCAGAAATTTGACAGGCTGTTGTGACCTTTTATCGCAATCTGCTTCAAATGTACTATCAACCATAACCGATAACGAACCAAATTCGAATTTGATTTGTAGAAGTAACATACACCTTTTGTTTTTTCACATGTAAGGCTTGAGAATGGAAAAATTTATCTAGAACTTTTCTGTTGAATAGAAACAATAACGGGAGACGTGGGAGTGGATTAAACTTAATCGGCTAATCTGTCAAGAAATTTTGTCAAAAAAATCAAATTGTCAACCTATTCAACATGTAATTACACATCAGAGATTGTTAAAACGTAGTAAATATGCAAAACGATGGGAAGAAGGGATTTCATTTTTGGAGAAGACCTCTAGTCTTAAGATTTCGCCTAGAACAACAATTTTAATGTCGTTTTTAAAATAAAAATTTCAGAAAGGCCTTCATAATTTGACGTTTTTACGTCATACCGTCATATCGATTTTTATTTTAGCAAATTTCAAATGTGTTGTGAAATTGAAGTCACTTACAGCACTTTGCAAAATAATAGGACTGTGTTCAAACTTGTCACAATTTCGTCACTATTTTGCTAATAACTTTTTCCTACTGCCATGTAAACACATCATATTTATGGCACAACATCCTTATTCTATTAGTAATAAAACCTATAAACAAGACAAGAAAAAAGTGCACTCTGAACTTAGAAAAGACCCGTTATCCGGAACAACACCGAATTTCGGTGTGTGCAAAATAATAGCACTATGATCAAAAATTCAGGAATACGGAATAGCCAAGTTTTTTGTTTTAATTTTTTTTTATTAGGTTAGTACTTAGTCGTATAACCTTTATTTTTAAATACAGCGTCACAACGTTATGGCATGGAGTCGATTAAGGTCTGACATCGCTGAACAGGTATATTCCTCCACGCCACCTGCACAACATCCCATAGCTGTTTTGTATTTTTGGGTTTTACTTCATATACAGCTTTCTTAACATATGCCCAAAGGATTTCAATGGGATTCAGGTCCGGAGACTGAAGCGGCCACTCCGTAACTCCATTGCTTTGGAAAAATTCTTTGGCTAGTTTGCTTGTATGTTAGGGGGCATTGTCTTGCTGTAGAATCCACCTAAGTGGCATATTCCACTCTGCGTAAGTTAGCATAGTTTCTCTCATTATGCTAACATAAACTCCGGCGGTTAACATCGATTTAATCCAACAAATTGGACCAGTACTTTAATAGGAAAAGCATCCCCATACGTTAATTTTTCCCCCACCATGCTTAACAGTCTTTACAGGTTGAAACTCTTGGTTTTTTCGCCTGCGACAAATGTCCTGGTCCCAGGAATAGCATATAAAACTATTTTGGATTCATCTCTCCATAATATATTACGTCATTTAGAAGGTTCCCAGTTCAGGTGCTTTTTCGTTTTAATAGGTTTATTTGGTAGGCAAATTTTTTTTCGTTTTAGTAGGTTGATTTTTGACAGTACTGGTACTTTTCTGGGACTCCTGGCAGGTAAATTCTTCTTTACCAGCATTCTTTTTATTGTTGATGTCTCTATGGGTAAATTTAACTCCTCCTTTATTTTGCTGGCCTTCATAAACGGTTTGCGTTTGACTAATCTTACTATTTGTTGTTCATCGGTGGGGGTTAGTTTCGATTTTCTTCCTCTTTTTTTCGATAATTTTATTTGAACACTCAACAATTTTACTTTTGTTGTCGCCGTGGTGTAGTGGGTAGAGTGGGACGCTCACACGCCGAAGGGTGTAGGTTCAATTCCCAGCTCAACATCATTTTTCGAATTTTTCACGGCACCACCTCTTTCGAGCTGCTGACAACACTCAAAGAGTAATAACTGTCTAAGAAAGCTTCTCCAAAATTCGCCGTTCGGAGTCGGCAAAAAACTGCAGGTCCCTTCTACTCGTGAGAGAACAGTAGCGCGCACAACACGAGTAGTTGATGAGCAAGCAAGGTCCTGGTCCCCCTTTGGACTGTAGCGCCAACAATTATTATTATTAACAATTTTACTTATTAATTTGTAAGTTTTACCCTCAAAAAGCAATTTGTTTTTATTAAGGCGCGTTTCTCAGGAGTGCAATGCACACCACGATCCATTTTACTTTGCTAACAACGTTACAATTTGTAGTATTATCTTTTAATAATTACAATAATATGTGTAGAATTTGTTTATAACCAAAACAAAATCAATGTGATGATGTACACTTCGAAAACGCTCCTCAGAATGACGTAGTGCTATTATTTTGTACATTTAAATTCGGCTACATTTCCGGTAACGAGACCTTTCTTAATGACAAGATGCATTTTTTTGTTGTCTTGTATATGGGTTTTATGACTGATAAAATAAGAATGTTATACAATAAATATGAACCTCTTGCCTTTCCATAGGAAAAAGTAATTAGCATAATAGTGACAAAGTCGAACACAGTGCTATTATTTTGCACAGTACTGTAGGGTCTCGAAGAACTAAGATTTCTTACAGTCAAGCGACCGACTTTTGTATAATTGATCTTGGGTGTATTTTCTTTCTTCTCCAACTAGACAGCTTTACAGAAATCATTAACGGAAAGCCAAGTGCTTTGGCTCCTTACTTAAAAATCAATGCCAAGTAATTACTCACACTGCGTTTTTGTTTTTGATATTGAAATTAGCTAGGTCTTGTTTGGATTTTTTGCTTTAGTTGCCCTTTATAAGTTCAGCCCTTTTTCCTTATTATGAAATCCCTAGACCTTAAAAACCCTAAGTACCTTAAGTGCCACGTCTCGTGTCTTCGACCAATACCGGACCTACTTAGATTGTTCTGTAAAATAGCTTTGAAAGAAGGAGTTATCCACATCTTACGTCTTTTTAAGGTTACTTTCATAAATTTCGTGGATTTTACCATGAGCACAGAGAATGATCGGCTGTTAAACGGAATAAATTTCCTTATCCTCTGGCATGGCGTTTGGATTAAGGAAGCACAAACATAAACAGGTTATGATTACGGAAAATGTTGGTTGCAAGCTTCGTGTATTACAACATAACAAACCTGTTGATTCCAAAAGTTCGAAAGCATAGAAAGCATCGGGTTCCATGTTGCGTTTTTTCGCTGCTTCAATGGCCTTTGGTGGGATAATAATCTGGGGGAATGCGTACATAGCACCTTGAACCACATTGCAGGAGAAACCTTGAAAACTGTTGAAGGTTTTGTAAACCAAATCTGCCCTTTCGGCCAATGACTTCAGAACATGATCTCTCTCCTTCACGAACAACTCGTACGACTCATCTCCCGGCTTCGGTGTGTTAACCTACAAAACACAGACATGAATATTGTCCTGGTCTGAATGTTGTTTCAGTTCGTGGCTTACCAAAGCACTAACGGCGACCTGACCAGCAGTCGTTGGACACAATGAAGCTGTAATTGACTTGATAAGAGTCGCCTGCACATTCGGGTCGAAGTTCACCAATTCCATGTAACCTCCGCGGATACCGCATTCGCCGAGGTATCCCTTGGATGTCGACATGAAGCTGACCAGCTCGAGTTCGTTGTACGGGGCTCCCATTTGCATCACTGTCTTTTTGAATGAATGGAATTTGGAGTTTTTATCGTAAATGTTATCTTGATACACCTCGTCGGCCAGCACGAGCAGCTTCTCCTTGTAGGCGAACTTAATAATTTCCTTGATGTTCTCCAGAGTTAATACCTGACCGGTGGGATTGCCGGGATTGATGACCACAAGGGCGCGTGGAGCACTTGTTTTGCGGGCCTCGTCGACAGCACGCTGCAGCTCGTCAATGCTCAGTCCCCAGTTGGTCGGCTCGTCTAGGTAGTAACCGATTTGTCCAATGCCGTATTCGGCTAATGTGGCTGAGTACAGGGGATACTGTGGAATGGGAATCATCACTGATGGCGGCTTGCCATCGACAGGAGAGCTGAAAATACAGTGTTGTCATTAAGGGAGTTTTGGCGGTGGGTGGTTTGAACTTACTTTATGAGAGAGAGAATGTTCTTGATCCCGGGCGATGCTCCAGCTGTGATCACAATGTTGTGGAAATCTGAGTCGTAACCATCGCGCGCCTTTATGTATTCAGCGACTTGACGGCGGACAACCTCAAGACCGCAGGAGTCTGTGTACGAACCGACGGATTCTCCTTGGCAGCCTTTCAGGACAAGCTCTGTGCGCCGCTTTACGTCACTTGGGATGTCTGGGCTGTCGAAAAGTGTGTTGTCAAAGGCAAGAGCGAGCATCTGCAATATAAAATGAGAACGTAAGGCAACGTGAATGGCATTTGATGGCAAGAAGAAAAGGCTTTAGTGAGTCAAATCAGAATAATTGTCCTCTATCAAGTCTTTTGAAGGGTATGTCTGGTTTTCATGATTATTTTCTGCCAATTTGCGTGCATTGACAAGGTATTTTTCTTCAATTTACAGCTTTAGGTCATAAATATCAATTGGAGCACCATCAAAACAATCGCAGACTTGACTCTGATGCGTGATATTTCAAAGCTTCATGGCACCTCGATGCCTCGGTACGCCTAGATTGAAAGCGCACGAGGCAGCAAACTCAATTTGAATTAAATAAACAACCAAGTGCAGGCATCGTTTGAATGCATCACACATTCGTTCACGTTTCAACTTCATCACGGCATGGGCGTGTGATGCAAATCGCTTGAATAACTTCAACTAGGCCATGTTGCGCTGCAGCAACGTATAGACATACCTAAACCGCGATGTTATGTAAATAGCCGGTCGTTTGCGGCTAAACAGCTCAATTCACAGCTTGTGTCAGGCGATTGCTGTGCTAATGTTATTTACTTTGAGAGCGTTCCATGTACTTTCGCTGTTGACTTTCAGCATGCAATTTGCGCGGGCCTCTATTCTAAACTTCAGTGTTTGTGGGATGCTATTGTTTAGATGTAGCGGGAAAGCCATTGATTAAAGTGTCGTCGAGCGTAGAATTTTCAATTTAACCAGTCACTGCGATACATCACAGAGGATGTGATGCAATTTGCTTACCTGTCTTATGTGAGTGAGTGGCTTTTGTCCCATGGCATGACAGTCACCGATATTGGCACGAATTACTTCATTGAACGGGTACTTCTTTCCCTGTGGATGAGAGAGAGGGAGAGAGGAAAAGGAAATTAATTAGTTACTTTGTTTCTTGAAATGAACTCTGTGTGAACAAGTTGAGAATGCGGTGACCGACTTTTACTGTGTTTCAGTCGATTACATCGCTGCTGAACAAAGACCTTTTCAATTGGATTGTGGGCACGATGAGAGAGAGACAGGAGACAGATGTGAACAGATGTGTCGCGTCTGTATTTGCTCGTCTGCTTGCATGAATTCAAAATTAACCATGTGTGCATTATGTTCGCCAGTTAAGTGACGGTTTGTCTTCCTGTCAGTTGAATGAATTAGATTTTTTTTGTTTAATTAATACAGCAAGCAGCAGCTTAGATCAAGTGCAAGTTGGTTGATGTTATGAGGTACCATATGGTTGAGAGGATGAACACTTTGCAATAACAACTAGTAAACAAAAGTTCGAACAGAAAGAAGGACAGAAAAAAATAAACGTTTCTTTTGAGCAAGTGAGACATTAGTGACCATAAGTTATTCCTTGTTCTATTTTTCTCCAGGACGAGTTACAAACACTTAATGAACTAAATTCAACTCATTGCATTTTCAAAACAAACGCCATTTAACAACAAATGCCATTCAGTTATATTACAAAGCCGTCAACCCTTTTCCAGGTTATGGCATCATTTGATATCCGTTTGCCAGAGCGATTATCTACGAAATTCTTTCTTTGTTTGATTTCGATAGCGTTAGATTCAATCGAAGCCAAGACAATGTTCTCATTCACGATTACGTCTCCATTGTACTTGGAATTGTGTACGCACACGTACACACGTACATTTATGAAACCTGATAACATCCAATAAACTCTTACGTGAACGTGCGAACGCAATAAGTGGAAATTAAGTAGAACTGGTGTACTAGGTTTATCTCGTCTCGGTTCAGAGAGTAAACGTCTATAATAGTTAAAGACTGCAATAAATTTTATTTTACGACTCATATCTCGTGGAACAGCACAAACTGCATCTACACAAAGTTTACTTCGGATTACTCGTGACGTATGGCACATGAATCTCATTCAATATTTATGGCTGGTGAAGATGTAATTCATTGTGAGTCTGCCTTTTTTATGCTGGGTAACGACGCTTGAAATTGCATCAAAAGATTGATGTGTGGCGGGAATTCGATTATGACTTAGTGAAGCAGCACAATGGACTAAGATTTACTCATAGGCACAGTTATATCGTGTACTAAGATGCATGTAAATAGACTTCGGAAGCGCATGTATGGCGACTAATTTTATCCAAACTTAAAAAATACATAACTTCTCAAAATAAACGGTTATCTTCTTAACTTCAAATTACAAATAAATGTTTTCCCAATACGGGGAATTATGATCCTTTTTAACCTGTATATGTAATCTTAATTCAATTTTTCTTTATTGAACAAAAATATTTACAATTTCAAACTTTTAAGCTTAAGACTACAGTGAATATACATATATATGTGTCGGCTCAACAATAGGGGCCCGACGGATGAACAACTGTCTTACATAGTTTGAGTGTGTACAAGTGAATAATTTACAATATAACGATCTATATGAATTATATATATATATATCGATCTATATATATATATATAACTGTCTTAACATCGGGGTGTTTAGATCCGTGTGTCGATGATGTTCCTTTGTGGGGGTGGGGAGGGGTGGTTGTTTTCCGGGTCAACCTCGATGGTAAGTTGTATCATTGCTGGAGAAGAAGTCATACGGCTCGCATGCAGAAGCTGTCGGGGGGAAAATCTCTTCGTTTAACATGTTGTGTGCATTGGGAAATCGTTGTCCAGGGACTGAGCTCCTTAAGTTCCTGACGATTGGGTTAGGATGGATTTCCGTTTCGCATAACTGCTTCTTGGAAAGTTGCACCAAGAACTGTTGCAGGGGGATGACCTTCTTGTTGCTATGATGTTTCATCCGGTCCTTGTCAAAGGTTTAGACCGGTGCAGATTCGTAGTATCTTCCTTTCGAAGACCGATAGTTTCCCCATGCTGGTCTTGGAGATGATATACCATACAGGAAAGCCATACGCTATAATGGGTCGTATAAGCTGCCTGTATAGTAATACTTTCGTCTTCTCGGCAAGTCCGTTCTCAAGTCGCATCAATGGGTAGATGCGATGGAAAGCGAAACTGGCATTTTGAAGGGTCACTTTGGAGTGAGGATTGAACTTCAGCCTCTCGTTGAAGTTCACTCCAAGATACTTTGCCCTGTCCGTTGTCGTTAGTGCTATGTAATCTTAACAATCACATCATTCAAGTGGTTCAAGTGGACACTTATTATTACTAAAGCTTCTCATGACGTGTATAGATGTGCACATAAATGGCGACGTCGTGGAAGATTGATTGCCTTAAAATGCAAACTTTTGGCCGCCGTGGCGTAGTTGATAGAGTGCGACGCTCAGATGCCGAAGGTCCGGGTTCGATTCCCTGCAGAACACCTTGAATTTTTCACGGCACCACCTCCTTCGAGCTGCTGACAACATTCAATGAGTATTAATTGTCTAAGAAGAAGCTTCTCAAACTTACGCCATTCGGAGTCGGAAAAAAACTGTAGGTCACTTCTACTTCTGAGAGAACAATGGCGCGCATAACATGGGTAGTTGATGAGTAAGCTAGACCCTGGTTCTCCTGTGGACTGTCGCGCCATACAAACTACGCGCTACACACTGCCATCTGGTGAATCGTCGTAAATGGCGTCTATGAATATACCACTTTTCAACTTTTTACAATAATTTACTCATTCAAAATTTTAAAAAGTAATATGTAGGTGTGTTCCAGTACTTTCTGTACCAAATTCTCAAGTCTGTCATTTTTTAAGGAGTGGGGGTAAATATCTCACAGAAAAATGCAAAGTACGGGAACGCATCTAATTGAAATGTCTAAAGCATGTCATAAAGAAATGTCAAATACACTTTCTCGATACAAAAAACAAAATATCTAAAGTATGTCATAAAGAAATGTCAAATACACTTTTTCGATACAGAAAACAAAAACAACAACAAAATTTGAGACACATACACAGAGATAATTTGTCAATGCTGACTGATCTCTGTACGCACACCAATTAATTTGACAAAAAACCAATTTGACAGCCTACCCACAAAAATGTCTTGTGTTAAAATGGGTGGCAAATATTTTACTCCCTCGATTGATGTAAAACCCATTTTTTCGGTACACGGGACACACACGGACTTTGTGTTGTTTTCTACTGTTTTGTGTTGTTTATTAGAGTACGGGAACACACCTAATACCAGCGTTTTCGACAGACGTTGCAATGGACACAAAGACTTACTTAATTACTCCGACTCCGCAGTTCGTTAGGATTACAGTATGAGCCTCAAAATTGTTTGGTGTCACAGCCCCTCAGAAAAGACCAAGCTGCCTTTCTGATCAACACCTTGATTATATTTTCCCTGGGTGTGGCGGAGGAACCTCAACTGTTTTAAATGCGTAAAGAAAACTTTTAGTCTTTTCGATGATATCTGGAAACCGCAGCGTCGAAGGACGTGAGCGTCTGACACAACTAGGCCATGAAGGGCGTATACACATCACACCTCCATTTCTACTTCAGAAGAGTCTTCCACGAGACCGTGGAGTAGAGAACGTAATTAAGGGTGTTCCAGTACTTTCTGTGCTAAACTCTGAAGTCTGTCACATGTTAATGAGTGCGGGTGAATCTCTTTCAGAAAAAGGAAATGTACGGGAACGCGTCTGAACTAAATGTGTAAAGTATGTCATTAAGAAATATCAAATTCCCTTATCGATACAGACAACAAAAACAACAATAAGATTTGAGCCACATACACGGAGAAAATGGGTCAATGCTAACATATCTCTGTACGCACACTAATTCATTTGACAGAAAACCAACAACCCACCCACAAAAAATTCTTGTGTTAAAATGGCAAGGGTGGGGAAATATTTCTCGAGCGCTCATATGACGGAAAACCAATGTTTCGGAATACGGGAACGCACATTGTGTTGTTTTGTGTTAATTTATGTTGTTTTTTCGGATACGGGAACACACCTATTGGCTAAAACGGCGAACACAAGGGCAAGAGGACCACCATGGCGTACAAAAATTGACCCAGCCTGGGAAACACAGTGCCAACTACAATTCAAGCTGAGAATCAGGTTCACTCTATTCAAAGGAAACGAATAACGCTTCAAAGCGAAGTCGAGCAAAGTTTTTGTCGAATTTTTAATCTTGGGTCTATTGAATTTCACTCACTTCTTTCAAAATTGATGGTGGCCAGCTGGAAGGAAACAAATTTTCGGTTCCTTCGAATTCTACGTGAAAGAAGCTGGAACAATGTGTCCGAACAAAATTTGTCCCTAATTGAACCCAAAAATGGAGTGCTTACATCTAAAACGAAAAGACAGACAGACAATGATCTGGCAGCACTTAAATTTCTTCTTAGTTGATAAATGCTTTGTGTCTGGCTTTAAAAGCCACACTATTCCCTTGTTGGAGTCGCCTACATGGCGTCGCTTGTAGTGGATGAAAAAGACGTATTCCGAGGAATTTTGTACGGATACAGTGCCCTACCACACTTGTAAAGAGTTATGACCACCTCTTCCTTTGCGGTCCTGACTAGGTGGTCTTGCATCTAACGTAACTCAATATTTGCATTCATGTGGTACGGTCTTACTTCTTCTTCTTCTTGTGGCGCTACAGTCCGGGGTGGATCTGGGCCTCAACCAACATGCCTCTCCAGCCAGCACGACCTTTCGCTAGCTGCCTCCAATTGCGCACTCCAGGTTGGTTGAGGTCCTTCTCCACTTGTGTGTGCCATCTTGGCCTAGGCCGTCCTCTGTTGCATTCTCCCAATGGCTCTGATTCGAAGACTTTTCAGGCCGGAGCGGTTGTGGCCATATACTCTACATGGTATAGCTCTTCTTCTTCTTCTTCATCTTAAGCGTTGTATCCGAAGACGCTTGACCAGGCGCATGTCGCTGTACAGCCCATAGAGTTCGTCATTAAATCTCCTCTTCCAGATGCCATCAACGCAAACAGGACAAAAAATCGCACGCAAAACTTTTCTCTCGAGAAGACTAAAGGAACGGGCTAACGCTGCTCCTCAAACCCTTCGAAACTGAGATTCGAAGAACCTCTGAGCAGTTGCTGAGTAAGGGTAGACACTGGATCTATCCTGTTGGACCGTGACTCAGTGTCTACATACACATCTCCTTTCTTTGTCATGTTCATCTTTTTTCCTTTCTTAAAAAAAAAAAAAAAACTAAGTGGTCGCCGTGGCGTAGTGGGTAGAGTGCGACGCTCACACGCCAAAGGGTCTAGGTTCGATTCCCAGCTCAACACTAATTTTTCGGATTTTTCACGGGACCACCTCTTTCGAGCTGCTGACAACACTCAAAGAGTAATAACTGTCTAAGAAAGCTTCTCAAATCTCGCCGTTCGGAGTCGGCAAAAAACTGTAGGTCCCTTCTACTCGTGAGAGAACATTAGCTCGCACAACACGAGTAGTTGATGAGCAAGCTAGGCCCTGGTCCCCCTTTGGACTGTAGCGCCAACAATTATTATTATTAAAAAAACTATACATCTGATGAAAGCGATGCAATGGCTGCTTGTAAAGTAGCAAGCAGATTGAAAAAGAACTTGATTCATTACCGAAAAGGGCAATAAAGAGCCTTAAAAAAGTTTCCGTCCCTATGCTGAAGTTAATTGTGGAGATTCCAAACCACTTTCTTCGTTATAGTTTGACGAAATCCATTTTGTTTTGCTGGAGGCCTGGGAACACTGTACTGGTGCACACAGACTCAAAAACTGGTCCACTGTACTAAACGGAATGTATAGTTCATCGATTAAGCACGGATTCCAGGAATTTTCGGTCGGGATCAAAAGAAGGTGATCTTACCACAAATCATTCCCCTTAAAACACACACAAAAATGCTTCCATATTTGAGTAAGCCGTGAAGATGGAATTCAAATAAGTTTTCTTCACAAAAGACCAGGTTATGGCTCACATTTCGGTTTGCAGTAAACGTATTGGAACCTTATAAGAAATTGTCTGTTGGCATAGAAGATTGTACACAATCAACTCTCAACCATTTATGCTCTCGCTTCACTGGATGTCCTTATCTTTCTTCATACACACATCCTTCGGGCGCACAACTAAATTGTTGGTTCCTATCCGTATAAAATTAAGTTCGACAAAAACCGAACACCAAATTAAATTCTTTGTAGACTTTTTCACAAATTCCCTCCAAAAACCTGACGCCCGCAAAAAGAAAACCAATTTTCCCACAACTCAATGAGATAAACAGATTGTAATCGTCTAACAGAGAATATTCAATTTCCACATCCGCCAGCATTCAATTAGAAACAATTACCAAACGCTCCCGCCCCATTCCATCGCCCACGCCGTCATCGCAAGGCACCACCCCTTAGAGGCTGGCAACCGAGCTCCACTTGCGTGCACTTTTTTCCACTTGTAACGAAGCAAACAAACGTGTGCCAGTCGCAAAGGTAAAGACCGCCGTGCCAAGTAAACATGGCTGAAAATGGATCCTCACTCGACCGGGCGAAGTGCAAACAAACAAGACACGCTCGTACTTACACTCTATCGGACACTCAGTGATTTCGTAACGAGTCGATAACAGGAATCGTCACACCTCAGGTGGTAATTCGAGCACTACGGTCTTAACTTGTTGTTATCAATTCCTGTGGCGGCTTGAGTAATTGGCAACCGAGACGGGAACGCGGGCGTCGGCGGCCAAGGCGCTGGCGGGTGCCAAGCGGACGTAACGTAGATACGTTGACAGCGGTGGAGGCTAATTGGTGGAGCAGTTGTTATCATTGGCGGGAAATGGCAGAAGGCAAATCGATCTTTTTTGGGAAAACGACACCTTGGTTCCGGGTCGTTGATTTGGGAGTGACTATGGAGTGGTTCGACGCTGATCGTTTGAGTGGCCACTTACCACGTAATTAAGCGGTGAGCCGAAATAAGTTCATTTGTGAAATTGATGCCGAGTCGAAACCGAGAAGGGTTTTATTTATTGATGCCCAACACTCACCGCAGTTCGTAGTCTGAATGGTGTGCGGCCCGTAAATCCACGGTCGTTACATTTGCAAATTAGTGTCATTGCCAGGGAAGCACTTACATTTCAGAGTGGTCGTAAAACTGAAAATTCCCCCATGACCGAGACCCGGAGTGACTGCGTGTTGATTTCACAGAAGGTTGAAAAGTGCGCGGAAAATCTGAAAATCAGCTCAAGCTTGAAGAGCGATGAGTGAAGGTTGCAGTGCTTGAGTGAGCCCCAAATGAACGCATTGTCGGTTTCTTTCCTCTGATGAATGTCATTCACACCGAAGTGCCGTGAATCACTCTAAGGGGAAACCTCTTCATTGGACAAACATGACTAGATGGAAAGGAAAAAGAAGTCGTCACAGAAAGAGAGAGGTTGGAGAGCTTTAATTTTCTAGGAATGAGTGCAGGGGGCATTACTGGCCTCTCAACTACGGAAAAGAGGGGAAACATTCAATGCACTAATTGCATAAAAAATTCAGTTGTTGCAATGGGTGTCTCACATTTCAACGTGTTTTCAACGTGTTTCATTGATTTGGAAAAATAACAAAGTACGTCGAATTCTGTGCTGGTAAAAATGACTAATTGAGGAATTTTTAATTTGTTTGTCGGCTGCTACGCAAAAAATAAACGAATTTCACATTAAGCTACGACCGAGGCTCAGACATTCAAGTTCTAAACGGTACGCCAACAGTTGTTAGACACATTTGGAAGTAAATTAAATAGAATGAATGGATATGCTAAATAAGATAAAGCTCCCACGGTATCAAATAAAATTGGACATTTATACAAAAGGCGGTTTGGGAATCTCATTTAAAAATGTCTTACGAACATTCTTCTCTTTTTAAATTAAAACGACGTTTTTTTTTATAATTGGCGCACACTAAAGGGATTGTTCATACCCTTAAATGACTAGAATTAAGTCACAGCACTGGCCGAAGGTATAGAGGAAGAAAGGGAAAGGAGGTACCGATGCACATTGGTTTTAAGTGCCTGTGAATTGCAATGGCGGGGAAAAGTTGGGCTGGGAAGAGCATTCCATATTCGTGTGGCTCGGCAGAAGAACGAGTCTCTAAATTTAACTGTACATTCGAAGGTGCGCTTAAGGGTGAAGGGGTGAGCATTCCTAGCTAGGTAAGTATTGCGGGTGAATTCTTGAAGGTGAGGAATGCAGCTGACTAATTCGTTAGAGTATTGTTTGTTGAAATAACGATAAAATAGTGACAGAGACGCAACATTTCGTCGCAGTTCAAGCGAGTCAATCAACTCCGCAGTAATTATTATCATCAATAAGATTTATCGCTCGCTTTTGGATTTTATCTAGTAGGTGCAGAGAAGCCTTAGAGTACCAGACCAGATAGGAGCGTTACACTCAAGCTTTGGGCGGATGTACGCCTTATATATTGTAAGGAATTGAAAAAAATATCACGTTTTGGAAAATAGTCAGTTTACCCATGCTTGACAAAATCAAAATCAAATAGAGTTTAAAATCCATTAATAAGTTCAGTTTCAGGTTCTGCCAACTTCAAAAACCAGACAAAAAAAATATTTTTTTTAATCATCTTAAGCCAAAATCAATTGAAAAAGCCTTCTCACTAGAGGACTTATAAAACACATCACTCAATAAGCCCCGGGACATGTAGGGGGCGCCACTAACAAAACAAAAAAGTAATATTAAATTAATAATTTTTGTTAGTGGCGCCTCCTATATTTCTCGGGACTTATTGAGTGATCTGTTATATTTTCATGGTTCCGTGTTTAAAGGGCTCGCATTGAGCTTTTTTGAAAAAATCCGAATCCGAAAAATGGAAGAATTCCTCCCACTTCTCTAAATTTTACTGTTTCAAGTCGGGAAGCCAATATACCTGTCTACACAAGAAGACAGGTCTCAAGCACCAACTAGTACACCAATTAATTGAAATCGACAAAAAAATTTGACACTGACGTAAGAGACAAGAGTGCCAACTTAACAATAATAACACGAGTGTGGTGCGACAGTCACAGAGGGATTAAGAACTAGCTTGCTTCTCAACTACTCGTGTTGTACGCGCCGCTGTTCTCTTATGAGTAGAAGGGACCTACAATTTTTTTTCCGACTCCGAACGGTTTCAAAAATTTTTTTTTAGACAGCTCGAAAGAATTGGTGCCGTAAAAAGTTCGAGGTGTTCAGCCGGGAATCGAACCCGGCCCTTCGGTGTTGTAATCTACCCACTACGCTACCGCGGCCAGGAGTGCCAACTTTGAAACAAAAAAAATGCTCCGATCGGAATCTTAGCAATATTTTTTTTTATTCCCTTCCATTGAAGTTTAAACTCCAGGAGTTACAATGGACAAATTAAAACAAAATCTACGTTAGGGTCAGGCGGTTGACAGAGCTAGATAAAATTAATTGGGAAAATGTTTCTTAAAGACCCTAAAAAGGTTACCGTTTGGCAGCTTCGTCAACCTATACCTTTTGGTAATTTAATTTAATTTTGTGTTTCCGCATCATAAACTTGTGCGGTCTTGGCAATCTCTACCACTAGCCTAACCTAATCCATCAACTGCTTAAGCTCGGATGTTGAGTAAAGTTACGAGTTAAGTGCAAGTCTAAGGATGTGACGTTTCTTCTAACGGGTTTATCATAAGGTGCTGGCAAATATTTTAATTTGCATTAAAATCTCATCTCCGGAAATGTATAATATGCTCAAAGACACTTAGGAAATATTTTAGTTAAGCAGCGATTTCTGCCATAACCACAACTTAAGTTTAGACTGGCGTACGAGCAAGTCGAACCATTACAACGAACTACATTTCCCTGGAAAACAGAAACACAAAAGCAACCTTTTGGATATTCCAATAAAAGTGAGAAAGCGGACAGTGGCTTAAGATCCTTGAACGAATTTACAATCAACCTTTAAAATACTGGTAAACCTCAGAGCCAAAGCTGTCTTAAAAAAATACGTACCAAATCCTTTATGACCTCCTTGCTGTTTTTCAATTTGCTGGAATTATCAACGCAGCAAGTAAATTTCATATGAAAATGAAGAAAATGTATGACCCCACAAAGCATTCACGTGCATTGACTTTGCCATTCACATCACGCACAATCTTGCTTTAACTACACACCGCACACGCCATTTTATACCCGAGAGAGATGTCCCCTGCTCGCTTCCGTCTGCAGCAAAATTCCCAAAACAAGGAAGAAGCAATGCGCATTTGAAAGTGATTACAAGGACTTATCAATGTTCCTGGGAGCCATTACTTCCCCTTGGAATAAAGGCGTCCTTAAAATAATTACAACACTTAAACAATTTAAGACTTGATGCCGCAGCGACTCATCAGCACTCCTTTCCTCAATTTCCCACCGCCAAATGGCGTGTCTGCAAATATCGCACACATTCGCAACGCCAAAAATCAATAAAATCACAATTAACCATCATCACGGCAGCCACGGCGTATCCGAGTGCAGGGAATGCTTTGCCATCCCACCCAACTTATGTTTCTCCACGCCACTGAGCGGGTGTGGTTTCGCCTCGCATACTTTCTTAAGAAACAGTGGCGAGTAGAAGCGACGAAAAATTACTCAGAATCAGTCATTTGGCGGAGGTAGAGTGTGTTCAGTTCAGGAAATCGTTCGAGGCGTCACTGCTCGTCGATGTGAATAGGCTTCATTTTGGCGACACCGGCTGGTTGGTGGCAATAAAAAACAATCAATAATGTCCTTCACAGCAGACCACTCAGATTAGGTGGACGGGGATTTAAAAGGGGGAAACTGACGGATGAGGACTCTCGTCGTGTGTCATTTAAGGACGATTGAATGTTAATTTCTGATGGATTTGTTTACAAATTGGGGGCACACTGAGATAAGTGATTCTGAGGTCGGTTCGATGAACTTTATGATTTGAAATGAATTGGAGAGCTACACTTGACAGGGGGTAATTGCATGTGCCCGAGAATTAATTTGTTTTGTGTGTGCTACGATCTTAGAGCAAAGAGTTGACGTACCCTTTTAGAGGGTTTCTACACTTGTGTCTTCAGTTCAATAACTTGTGCCTGGTCACGATTCCTTATAGGGACCAAATGATTGATTGGCCGAGAGTTTTTGTGGATTAAAATCAAGGGAACCCATCAATACATGCCATTTCCATATCCTTAAGCTAGGAAACGAGTCAGGAGAGTGGGTCGCATTTACGTGCTGGAAGAATAAGCGAGTAAAGGAGGAGTGGAGGAAGTATAAGCGAGTAAATTCAAGGATCTGTGCTGAATGAAAATTACATTCATGGTAATGGATAACACACAATTTGTATTTTTGGCAATTTCGTTTAGAGATAGAAGCAAAATATATTTTTTGTAAGAATACGCATTTTCGAAGCTGTTTTGGCTTGTCATTTCTGTTCATTGGACCGTGGTTTGATAGAAGTTTTGGGAATGCTGAAACAGCCTCCACACATAATCGATAGAAAAAGAAAAACTTTTCATGAGGGAAGTTGCTTCAAGACTTCACCAAAAAAACAAACTAATGCAAGCTCCTGAAAAGGAGAGAAAGTCTTTAAGTAAAACCGAAGTATTCAGAAACTCTGTTGAAGCCACCTTGAATTGTTTATGTTGTGGAATGTCCGTTGGGCTGTTACTTTATTTCTCCTATCGAGATTATTATATGCTCATCGTCAAGTTCGCGACAGACGAAATTTGTTGATCAACGAGTCTCACCTCTCTCACAAAAACAGTTTTTGAAGGAGGTCAAGCTTGAGACTTAAGAGCATGAATTAAAGCCTCAACCTACATGTCTCCAAAAGAGGCAGTGCCACTTATAAGTTGTTTAAAATTTAGCACAAATTTTTTCGAGGTTTTTCCAGACCAACTCAGAGAGTAACGTCCTCTCAGTTAAGTTGTCCAAATGGCTTCCTCTTACCGGAGCTTTGTTGTCCATGCGCTCTACTTAGGCATAGGTAGGTAGGTAGATAGGTTAAGGTGGCTGATGAGTGCACTAGGTCCCATACAGGACCATTGTGCTGCCACACCACGTGGAAAGAACCTAAAACCAGCTGGAGCCGATAATAAAGTTTATAATGTCGGCGGGAGGGGTTTTATTGAGGTCATGTAGGCCGTTGAGAAAGTAGCTTCCACAGTGCATGTATTTGAGGCGCGAGAGCGCCGGGCATGTGCATAACAGATGTAGGAGAGTTTCTGATTCTTCCTCATCCCTGCAGCTTCTGCAAAAATCGTTTGAAGGAGCCCCTAGCCTGCTAGCATTCTCACCGATCAGACAGTGCCCGGTTATAGCTCCCATGACCAGGCTTATGTCTGATTTTTTCAGCGATAGTAGCAGTCTGGAGCGTTTGGGTTCATGAGAGAGCCACACCTTCTTGGAGACGCGATAAAAATTATGGTTAGACCACCTTTGATTAGTCTGATGGATCGCGTTCAAGTGCAGTCCTGACTTGCATGTGGCGATACGGATACCGAGATGTTCGTGTTCCTGAAGTAGTGGTTGCGTTGTGGCAAGCCGGGCCAATTCGTCTGCTATACAGTTACCCGGAATGTCTCTGTGACCTGGCACCCAGAACAGGCATAAATTGAACTGCTCAGCCATCTCATCTAAGGATGTGCGGCAGTTCATGACCGTCTTAGAGTTTGATGAGACAGAATCCAGGGCTCTGAGTGCTGCCTGACTATCCATAAGAATAAGGATATCAGCTGAGGATATTCTATTCCTCCTCAGCCAAGACAGTGCTCCATTACTTCAGCTTGGAACTCGCTACAGTGGTTGGGAAGCCTGAATTTTAGACTAAGGTTCAGATCCTCAGAGTAGACTCCGCAACCAACGCCTTTGTTTGTTTTTGATCCATCGGTGTAGATGCACGTAGCGTCAGCAACCCATTGTGGGTTAGCCGACCACACCTCTCGTTCAGGGATCATAATCCGGAATTTCTGTGTCAAGAAGACCTTCGGCGCCGCGTAGTCAAGGTTTTGGTAAGCAAAGTTTACTCTTTGAATTATTCTTGAGTGTCCATGGGACAGGTTCCATTGTGATGAGGAGATCAGTCTTATGGCTGTACTAGCCGCCGCCTGTTGGGGAAACAAATCTATGGGCATAAAGTTGAGAATGACGTCTAATGCATCTGATGGGGGGGTTCTTAGAGCACCGCAGATCCATATGGAGGCCAGTCACTGGACTTTTCTGATAGTGTTATAGTGGGAGGCTGTGTCTAGTACAGGCCACCAAACTGCAACGCCATATAGTAGAATAGGGCGCACCACAGCCGTATAGATCCAGCCCATCATATGCGGGTGGATACCCCATCTAGACCCAATAGCCCTTCTACACATGTAGAGTGCAGTCTTGGCTTTGCGGGTGCGCTCGGAAATATTTGCCTTCCATCTGAGTTTCCTGTCCAGCCTAAGTCCTAGGAACTTGGCTTTCTCGGAAAAAGAGCATTGCTGGCCGCTGATGGTCGGTGGGTCAACATGGGGAACTTTGTATTTCCTGGTGAAGAGGACTAGTTCTGTTTTTTTTTGGATTGATGCTTAGTCCATTTTTGCTCGTCCACTTAGACAGGAGCGATAGAGCATTTTGCATAAGGTCCCTAAGTACCGAGGGGTATTTGCCAGAGAGCGCAATAGCAATATCATCCGCATATCCTGTCACCTTACAGCCCTCACCTTCCAGGAGTGGTGACAGTTCCTTGACTACTATGTTCCATAGATGAGGGGAGAGGACTCCACTTTGGGGAGTGCCTCTGCTAACGTATCTGGAAGTATTGGAGGAGCCCAATTTGGTTATACTTTGGCATGACACCTTTAACATTATATCCACGGATGCTTGACTAGGCTGATGTAGCTTTTTAGGCAGTAAAATTTGTTGTTAAATTTTCCCATTCAATTGCTCACCGAAAGAACTGAAAGTGCTCCAGCTTCTTAAAAGAACAAGGCCCTGTTGCTAACTCTGTTGAAATTTGATTTTTTTCTTCTCGTCACATATGTACTCATGTCTGTCGCTTAAACTGTTCAGTTTATTTCAGATAGCTGATGTTTTGGCTCGTGTTCAATTTCTGTCTTTTGGATAATTTTTGGGACTAAAATAGGGACAATTGTTTTTTTTTTTGCACTTGGAACTGACATTTAGATGTGTGTCAAATTTCTTGTCAAGACACTCATTAGTGCTAGAGAGGAATTTTCCATTTTTAAGATTGTGTGAAATTTTTCAAAAACGCAAATAAACTGATGAGAATTTATACTTCTTATCTGGCGGCGATAAGTCAACACACTTATGCCAAAAACTTAATGTTGGCAATGCCTATTTGAGAGAATAAACTTCAAAATTGAAAACTAGCAAACATTTTGGGAATGTCGCTTTTCGGAATATCTTCTTCGGATGGAGCTACAGTCCGGGGTGGACCTGGGCCTCAACCAACATGCCTCTCCAGCTAGCACGATCTTTCGCCAGCTGCCTCCAATTGCTCACTCCAAGTTGATTGAGGTCCTTTTCCACTTGTGTGCGCCATCTCAGTCTAGGACGTCTTCTGTTGCGCTGTCCCTGTGGTTCGGAATCGAAACCTCTTCTGGCCGGAGCAGTGCTGTCCATATGCTTTACATGGCCTAGCCACCTTAAGCGTTGTATCCGTAGACGCTTGACTAGGCTCATGCCGCCGTACAGCCCATACAGTTCGTGGTTGAATCTTCTCCTCCAGATGCCATCAACCCAAACAGGACCAAAAATCGGGATATCTGGAACTTCCAATATCAGATTTTCGAAATTGTGTTCAAATTCAATTTCATATGCTTCTTATTGTGGGGCTACAGTCCGGAGTAGACCTGGGCCTCAACCAACATACCTCTCCAGCCGGCACGATCTTTCGCTAGCTGCCTCCAGTTGCACACTCTAAGTTGATTGAGGTCGTTCTCTAGTTGTGAGCGCCACCTTAGTCCAGGCCGTCCTCTGTTGCGTTGTCGGAATGGCTCTGATTCGAAGATTTTTTGATCCGGAGCAATGGTGTCCATACCGTCTACATGGTCTAGCCATCTTAAGCGTTGAATCCGAATACGATTGACCAGGCGCATGTCGCTGTACAGCCCATAGAGTTCAACATTAAATTTTCTCCTCCAGATGCCATCAACGCAACCAGGACAAATCGCACGCCATACATTTCTCTCGCAAGGACTTCCGCTTTTGGTAACGTCCAGGTTTTCGTGCCATAAAGTAGGACTGGAATGGTTTAGCTGTTATATAAAGCGAGCTTAGTCCTTCGAGAGACGGCTTTATTACTCAATTGCCTCTTGAGCCCAAAGAAACAGCGATTGGCAAGAGTGATTCTGCGTTTGATTTCGGTACTGATGTTGTTGTCCCTGTTTACCGCGGAGCCGAGGTAGACGAAGTCCTTAACTACCTCGAAGTTTCTGCTGACTAGTGTGACGCTCCGTCCGAGACGTCGATGTTGTGTGTCCTTCCTTAATGACATCATGTACTTCGTTTTGCCCTCATTTACCGCCAGACCCATTTTAGCCGCTTCAACTTGACGGCTCGCTGTGTTCCTCCAATCACGTCAATTTCATCCGCTTAAGCTATCAATTGAACTGACTTCTGGAAGATCGTGCCTCTGGTGTTGACTTCTGAGTTACGCACGATCTTCTCGAGGATGATATTAAAGCAGTCACATGACAGTGCGTCATCTTGTCTAAAACCTTTTTTGACATTTAAGGTCTCGGTGAGTTGACAGCTATGCCGAACGTATTTTCAGTTTTTGATTTTTGGGGAAAAGATTGATGTCGAGATTGTATTTCTTACATTTACTGCTCCGCCAGATAGTATGTTTCTAATTGTAGAAATGAATGGAAGGTTATATTTTCCTTTGCTATAATCGTCCTTTTTTAAAAGATTAAAGGCGGATGACACCCTCCACTGGATTTAAGTTTTTTCCCGAAATGCATTTTTTTAGAAAACAGACAATCGATTGTTCAAATATTCTACTATTAAAAGAACAACTATTTTTTTGTTAGCGAATATGTGAAGGTTCCCGTGCAGAATGAAGAGAAGAAGAAGAATGTATGTAAGAATAAAAAACGGCATGTCAGTTGTGGAAACCGTTAATCTTCTACGATTAAGATTGTTTTGGAACAAATCAAGCAGCAACTCGAGATGTTTCTTTTGGCTCCAGTTAGAATGTTGTGCAGCTTTCCATTTAGGCGGCCTATTTCAGACCTGAACAATTCGCATTTTCTCACGGCTTCATCTCTTTCGAGCTGCTGACAACACTCAAATAGTAATTTACTGTCTAAGAAAAGTCTTCTCAATACTTCGCCGTTCAGAATCGGCAAAAAACTGTAGGTCACTTCTACTCGTGAGAGAACAGTAGCGCGCACAACACGAGTAGTTGATGAGCAAGCTAGGCCCTGGTCTCCCTCTGGACTGTAGCGCCAACAATTATTGATGGCCATGTTTATATAAATTTTTACAACATTTGGCTTCTTGACAGTAATTTCAACATCACCTCGCTACATTCTTCCCACAGAAATCATTCCTGCATTGTACCAGTTCAACAAGTGACAACACTCTTCCGTGATATAACTAATTTGTCTTGCGGAATGCGACGGTCGATTTCCTGCCGAATTTTCGATTTGAATCGGTTAGGCATGTGCTTCCTTTTTGTTAATATTGTTCCTGGCAAAATCAGTTTCAACTCTTTAACCAGAATAAACGAATTTTTGGTATCCTAGGATACCAGGCACTGTTTTAGAAGCATTATACTGGTGATACAAGAAAAGCGTTGGGACCCTCGCCGAAGGGGCCAAATTTAATTGATACTGGTGATACAAGAAAAGCGTTGGGTCCCTTGCCGAAGGGGCCAAATTTAATCCATTACAGCCGCGCATCGTGAGCAACTCGAACGCACCTTTCGAGTTGCGGCAAGAAACTGCGTGGTGTGTTAGACTTACCTCTCGACTGCAAAGGGTTGATTTCAAAAATGCAAATACTCATACCATGCACTCAATAAAAACACCAGCGCGTGAACATAAAGCGAACTAGTTGAGGAAACCTTCGTTTCGCAAATATTTAAATACGAGTAATCATATTTGCACCAGTTTGCAAACTTATAAAGAAACCTCGGTTAACGTGCTTTAGTTCAAGCGTAACGTTCGAGGCACAATATCAATAAGGAAACTCATGTAAATAAGTGAGGAATTCCGAAACGAAAAACCCAGACGTCCGTATGAAAGTTAATTAAACGATAGATGAGGAGTCACTCTCCAGCTGCCTGCCTGATCCACCGTCTGAGAATAGCAAAACGATGTGTAAACGATATTAATCAGTGTCGGCAAATACTAGTCACTCGTCTCTTGACTCTATCGCGAAACTTTTATCAAAACCAGATTAGCAGTCAACAACAAACAAATGACATTTTGTAATGGAAACTTTTCTTTTACTGATCGTGTGATTGTTTCAAAATCGAAATTTCATGGTAATGCAGTGTGGTTGTAGGAAAATCTAGGTGCATACTGGACTCCATCGCTTAAATTTGCACTTTAATGATCCAATATCTAAACCCTACACTTTAAGCCAAGCAAATTAACGTCTCTTGAACAACGCAATTTTCAAATACATTCCACACGCCCAGACTGCGAAGAAGTGCGAATCAGTCACTGCAAATCGTGTGAATTGAGGAAGCACAACTGGAAATACAAACAGATCACAATGAAACCCCAACTCATCGTGAGTTTAATTAGCATCAAATTATTTGACTTGACAGCCCTTTTGGCATGTCGACTGGCACGTCTGCCTAAACCTGTCGAACTCAAGGCTGATGTCTCATTTCAGCCATGACGCAAGTGCATCAAATCTCGGCTACAATTAGCCCCGCAATCACAGCCCATACACGAAATCAGAGCCGAGTGGCATTAAAGTCAAATCATTCACTTTGTTATTGCGCTGCCACCGCATCGGGGTCGATTCGGTGTTCAGCCGAAAACAACAATTCACTTTATGATTAGATAAATATTCTATTAACGGCTCCAATGAGCCGGTCCCTCGTTGTGTTGCCGAAATAGATTGCTTCCCCCTTCGGTGTTGAATTCGGCAATTTACAAAATTCGATGCAATTTGCAATTGAGACTGAATTGAATAATGCCCGCTGCCGATGAATTATTCAATATCGCGGATTTAATTCGGAAATTGTGCGTGAATTAGTTTACCTTTCAAACGTCCGAAATTGAATGCGTTTTTCGTTGTGGTGGTGTTTGTTTTCTTTCGAGAACTGCGGTCAAAGTGACGAAATATAATTACCTACGCTGAAATGGATTTGTGGACAAGTGTGAGCGGGTTCGGGGAAGTGTCCACGTTGTGCCTAACTGCCAAGCGCTTGAGGTGGCAATTAATTTGCCTCCACTAAGTGACTGTTCCGCTGGTTTGTAGGGGAAACGTGCCCCCGACGGTTTGTAGGGGAAGCGTGCCCCCGACGTCATTGCGGATATGAATGCTAATTAAGCACACATTTGGTGGGATTTCGGCATGTTTGCACTGCGTGCTTCGTAGACGGGGTCGTTGTTAATTGGAGACTTAAAAGTTGTTTGAAAATCGTAGACGGGGTCGTTGTTAATTGGAGTCTTAAAAGTTGTTTGGAAAATTTACAAAAAATGGAAGAGTTCAAATTGAGTATTAAATTAATATAAGGACAAATACAGCTTGACTGAAGTTGGGGAAAAGTTGGTGCAACTTAAAACCTAACTAGATATTTAGTTCATTGTCAAAGGCTTTTGAACATAAGACGCGATATGAATTTGCCACAGAACTCCAGCGTGAAAGTGTGTGAAACGAACACCGGCTTTATTTTAAAAGACAAAAAATTATTATATCATGTGTCGGGGTACGAGAAAATTTGACATTTAACAAATTTAGCCCAACTGTGGTTGTGGGAAATCACATGTCATCACAATTTATATTCCCTTATTCGGGATATCAATATTTCCTATCGATTGAATTACGCAATACCAAATGTAAGGCAATCAATGTATCTGCTGACCACAGGTTTGATGAACAATCAACAACCGCAATGAGGGCCTACATGTATTCGCAAATCACCTTTAAAAATGCTTCAAATCAAACATTAACAAATTGCGATCATACCCGAAACTGCGCGAAAACTGCTCAACAAGCTCAAGAGATATGGAGGGTGTACCCCACAGACTGGAACCACAAAAATAAAATTTTTCGAGCTGCTGACAACACTCAAAGAGTGATAACTGTCTAAGAAAACTTCTCAAACTTCGCCGTTCGGAGTCGAGAAGATCGTGCGTAACTCAGAACTCAACACCAGAGGCACGTTCTTCTGACTTCCAGAAGTCAGTTCAATTGCCAGCTTACGCTGATGACATTGGCGTGATTGGACGAACACAGCGAGCCGTCAATGAGGCGTTTCCTGGCATTGAAGTGGAAGCGGCTAAAATGGGTCTAGTGGTAAATGAGGGCAAAACGAAGTACGCGCTGTCATCAAGGAAGGACACACAAAGTCGACGTCTCGGACAGAGCGTCACACTAGGCAGCAGAAACTTCGCTGTGTCAAGGACTTCGTCTACCTCGGCTCCGTGGTAAATAGGGACAACAACATCAGTACCGAAGTCAAACGCAGAATCTCTTGCCAATCGCTGTTTCTTTGGGCTCAAGAGGCAATCGAATAATAAAGCCCTCTCTCGAAGGACAAAGCTCGCTTTATATAACAGCTTGATCATCCCAGTCCTACTTCATGGCGCGGAAACCTGGACGTTACCAAAGGCGGATGAAGAAGCCCTTAGTCTTTTTGAGAGAAAAGTTTTGCGTTCGATTTTTGATCCTGTTTGCTTTGATGGCATCTGGAGGAGAAGATTTAACGACGAACTCTATGGACTGTACAGCGACATGCGCCTGGTGAAGCGTCTGCGGATACAACGCTTAAGATTTTTTATTGAAGTAATCTGTAAGACGATAAGAGTCGGTAGATGATCCTTAGTCGCTCAGCAAACAACTGCAGTGTAAAGCGATACTGAGAGTTAACACTTAGAGAACGTAGTGTTTTGTGTTACTTTGCGATTGATAAAAGGAAAGATGGCTAGGCCATGTAGAACGTATGGACACCACTGTCCCGGCCCACAAAGTATTCGAATCAGAAACATTGGGATAACGCAACGGAAGACGGCCTAGACTAAAGTGTGCACACTAGTGGAGAAGGACCTCAGCAAACTTGGAGTGCGCAACTGGCGGCAGCTGGCGAAAGATCGTGCTGGCTGGAGAGGCATGTTGGTTGAGGCCCAGGTCCACTACGGACTGTAGCACCACAAGAAGAGAAGATGATAAAGCTATGACTGATTAGAATATAATTGAAAAACGAAAATTTCCGAAAGAATGGGGTTTATTTCTTCTTCGACTTTGAGTTGTCCAAATAGGTCTTCTCAAGGTCTACTCAAAACAGATTTCTCCTTCTCCGCACGAGCTCAAATCTTTCTTCCTTCCATTCAAACAGGTCTTCCCAAGGTCTACGCACGAGGTCAAATCTTTCTTCCTTCCATCCAAATAGGTCTTCTCAAGGTCTACTCAAAACAGATTTCTCCTTTTCCGCACGAGGTCTGTGGAGTACATTGAATTGGGTTCATTACCTTGCTCGACTATACTGCGCCTGGTGATGACAGTAACAAAGGGTTGTTATAGTGGGAGTAGACCGTTTTTCTATGCGTTAAATAAGTAAAAAAACGTTAAAAAACAGTAAAATCGGAATCGTGGCCGTTTTGTTTTCTCGAAAGAAGGCACAAATTTCATATGGTGTGAACACAATTGCCATCTACTTTCTAACCAATAGGACAGTCTTTGCCTCTTTAGTATTGTGCCTTTCAAGGCCTCAAGTTCCACAATTGCTTGGGTTATCCGTGGTTGGGATTCCGTTTGGTGCATCTACACGGGAGTTCCTAATCTTTATCAAAATGGGCAGCACGGCGTTGAAATAAATCACCTACAGGCAGAAGTTTACTTAAAGGAGAGATGTCAACGCAGGTTGTCGATCTAAGAAGTTTCTTTTAATCCCAATTTTGAAATTACCCAGCACAAGCAAACCATAGCGTGCTACTAGACTATTCAATTCTTTTGGACGACGCGACAGTCCACAGGGAGACCAGGGCTTTCCTTACCCATCATCTACTTGTGTTGTATGCGCTACTGTTTTCTGCTACAATTTTCTGCAGACAAGGAAGCCACCTAGTGCTGCTAGACAGAACTATGAATGTTAGAAATATTAGGCCCTTAAGGAACAATTTTCAGGACAATCACTTTGCCATTGTCGCTGGCTTAAAAAGGAAGTAATAAAAATATGTAAATAAGTTTGACCGTCGTTTTCCAAATTCTATGTCGCAGTTTAAGGTTCAATATAAGAATTGAACTTCTCTGCCCTTATCCTTTTTTGCAACTAAAAACACTAAGGTAATGAGAGTAGCCTATGAAAAGCTTTTTCACCTGGCCGTTTAAAGTCCGCATTAAACTGTTGACCCCATCTCCTGGCGACAGACCAATTGCACGCACAACACGAGTGGCTGATGATGAAGCAATGCCCCTATTCCAAAACGTTTTCAGTCGTTCCCCTTACATGAAGCAGCAACAATATTTTTGCTGAATTTTGTTTCCAAAATCCAGACTTATCGCTAAGCCTGTAGGTGCTCTCCTCTTGTTTGTTTAATTTATTCCGACATGAAGCCATCTGTTGAAGCAGCCGGCACCAGAATGTCTTCTGTGTGATTGATAAATATTGACACAGACGAAACGGCAGGTTTATCTGTTCACCGATTTATGATAAGGCAGGAATTGAGTTCTAAAGTATTTTGCTAAATTAAACAAATATTGCTGTGATTTGAATTTTAAAGAGAAAAAAGAGAATTGAACAACATCTTGATTGGACTTAACCCTTCACCGAATAAGCCCATTATCACTAACGAAAGAAAAACTCACAAAGACATAAAAAAGGGGGCAATTTGAAATCTGCGAAAAATTAGGAGTAATCCTCCATGAAATGGGGCATCCAGAAGAAATGGAATGTCTTCAATGGAAATCCAAATGAAAAACCGATTGTCTGTTGAATCGGGTCCATTTTTTTCAAAATTCATGGGTTCACGTGTTGTGAACTTTAACACACCCTTGAAGCCTGATTCAAGTTTATGGGCACAACAAATACGTCCTACGTCTCGCTGAACGACTCAAACTTCATTTTATTGTCCGTCTACATTTCTCGGTATTCTTCCAAGAAGTAATCAATCGCATTCCAGTGTGCTTCACAAGTTTTTATTGTTTTATCGGGAAAACGAAACGTCAATCCACCACAGCAGAGTCCCATGCCCTTTTCCTTTAGTTACGTAATGGCCAACGTAAACATCGTCTCCCCAAACGGACCCAACCTACACGGCGTGGGGATGAAGGACAATGCATACACAGCACACAAACATTCACTATTAGGATGGCTCTTGAAATTTACATTTGCAAACGTCAGTCCCCCCACCACGCCACTGCGCAAATTCATTCATAAATCGAGGACGAGAGAGGGATGCCAGATGCTGCCTGTATGACCAAGGCCAAGATCGTTCAACTTGACGGGGCACTTTGTGTGTGTGCGGCTTTTGTGTTTTTTCCTCGCCACAGAGCACAAAATAATTTTTCAGATGGTGCGTAAAACGACGCAAACGACGACGAAATGAAACCAAACAAAGCCGACACAACAAAAACTCCCAAACAATATGTGTTGTGTGATGTGTGGCATGTAGGGGATGGGATGAGCGCAAATGTGCCCGAAATGCAGTGCGACGCGACGATAAGAGTTCACATTCAATTTTATCTGGGTCTGCAGGGCATTAACCACACACAAAAAAAAAAAAACGAATATTCCCCGAAGGATGAAGCAGACGGGAAGAAGTATGGAAGTGGAATATGGCAAATATTCGGTTTTCGCATTTCCGCGCAACTCCCTTTGAATATGAGCATTGTGAGAGGGATGCATTGTGTGTGTGGAGAGAATGGGAAGTGTGATGGCTGATGGTCGTCTGCAGTTAGTCAGAGGAAATTTTGTAAAGAGGCGACGGGATTAAATTACTTTACATTAAGAAGGCGCTAATTTTGCTGCGACAAGATGTGGGGCACATTTGAAAATGCGTCAGAAGCTGTTCTTGTGGGGCTCTCAGCTTGACTCTTCAGTAATTGCTAGGTTGCTCGGATAGGAGAAATGAACCTTGAATGCAGGTCTAGGGATCGAGACATCAATTTGTCAACTAGTAATAGAACCTAGACTAAAGTGGCAAGTGGAGAAGGACCTCAAATAACTTGGAGTGCGCAACTGGAGACAGTTGGCGAAAGATCGTGCTGGCTGGAGAGGCATGTTGTTTGAGGCCCATGTCCACCCCGGAATGTAGCGCCATAAGAAGAAGAAGAATAGAACTGGACACCAATTCGTCAAGCTTTGTGGGTCAAATTGAAAAATGGTTCATTTAGTTCTGAGCCTCTGACTTGACTTCCTTGCAATTGCTTCGACACGACAGGAAGGCAAACCCGTTGAGTGGATTCCGAAGTGTTTCCTCCCGTTGGAGCATCATGTGTATGCACATCTTTCTTCAATACACACTCTGAAACAGGAGATGACATAAAAAATATAATTCACATAGAAAGTAATGAAATCTTGCCGTTTCCCAAGAATGTTCAGTTCCAAGAAGAAATTGTAAGCAACTCCCAGAGAGAGTTAATACCAGATCAAGAACCAATGCTCTGAATTTCAAGCTTTGTCCACCTATTCCTGCATCTCTCTGCCAACGTTACACCTTCATGACTGTCATCCACGCTTCTTACCCGCTCATAGAAGACAAACCGTCTTCAACTTCATAGCCAGTCTGAGTAATGCAGGGATTGCCCGTCACATCCACCGCCTATCACTCTCCTGATTTCTCAATTTCATGGAAAGTCATGCGGCGTTTCAGTGCCAAGGTTATCGGGGTTTGACATTTCGCCACAAGCCCACCACGAAGCGAATAGAATCCACTTATAAATACAGAGCAGTCGCTCGTATGAAACTAGTTCTCATCTATTTGTTTAGCCTATTAAAACCAGTCCACAGCAAGCCAGCTGTCACCCGCAGAGAGAACCGGTCACGAAATACAACTTGCACAGCACGTTTGATTCACTGTACACCATTGCTTTCGTCAAAGGAAGCATATTCACAGCTTCCCCAGGCGCATGTGCTGCTGTCAGACGCAAAAAAGAAAACATCCAAATAGCCCTGGTCCTCTGCGAAGGCATGGACATGTAATCACTCCTCCAAACGTCTCACAAACGCCGTTTTCAAACACAACAGACCTAAATGGGCAACCAATCTCACAGCAATTGTCCAGACACCGCAGATGTCCCTCACCGCTTCCACTGGTCACAGCACAAACACACGCTTCCACAAACTTACCGCGGCAATCTCCTTTTCGATTTCTCCAGCACGTATCACCAACGGGCCGCGCACGGCGTACTCCATTGTGATCAAATTCGAGTTGATGTTTTTAATGTTTACGAATTTGGATGACATCTTGGTACCGGTATGTACGGGCCTAGCGCTTGAGAAATGAACCGACGAGGATGGACTTGTCAAAAGGCGCGATGTATTCAATGACGACGGTGATGGCAACGACGAGTCTCCACCCGAAACACTGCACACTTTAAAAGCTGCTCCTTTACTGCCAAGAAGTTGGCGCTGCTGCTGTTTTAAATGATGAACTGAGCTTTTCCAGCGGCGCACTGCATTGCTTAGCATCGCCCTTGTGGGAGCTGAGTTTTTCGCAAGTAAACGACTCATTGCGCTCTCCTCAAAGCTTCACCGGTTCTCTTAAATTCAAATACAAAGAGAGCGTGCTCGTTGGCAAATTTTCCGCGACACACGTAATTGCGCGGGAAACTGGCTCAAGTCGGGTCGTTGGCTTTTACTTTGGCACAAGGAAACCGGTGATCCCTCCACAGGAATCACAACTTGCCGTTTGATTTGTCTTTTCCCTCCTTTTCTGAGCCGTTAGTTTGCTGTTTTGCTGCAAAGAGAATAAAAGAGGGGCGTTAGTGCGTGGAATTGACAACAATCACTTTAAGGTGGCGTGGTGTGATAAGGTGAAGGGAGAAAGCTTTTCGGTTTATCCACTTGGTTATGCAATAAGGGGTTTGACAACAGAGCCGGCTCTTTCTTGGTGAGTGTCAGTGAGAAGCATGTTATTGATTTTAAAGGGAGGCGAGGGCATTCGGTGGTAGTACATGCGAGGGATATGCTTTTTCACACGGGTCGTGGTTGCTTCGAGGCATGTTTGCATGCCATGGGGTGGGCATTGGCGGCAAGTTTTGATTTCTTGTGTGGCACCCTTCAGGAGAAGTTCGTGTTTAAACAGAATACGATGGAATTGTGATTCATATCAGGTTCACTGGTGGGCAGAAAAGTTGATGAAGAACCGCGATGTGGCGACGTGGGAAAGAAACTGACGGAGCAAGTGCAAGAAAGAATTTTATTGGACGGTGCCAGTAAAATTTGAATTAATTCTTTGCGTAGAAGCACGTGCTCAAGGCAAAAGTAGAGGAGACTTCTGGGTTTTTCGTTTTTGTTTGCTTGTTTGGCGCCACATTTCAGTGAGTGCTGGGATCTTAGTAAATAAAGTTTTGAGGGCCCCAAAATGGAACAAAAAATTGGTAAAAACATGTGTGTGCCACCATAAATATTGTGGGCGTCCTAGACTAATAAGTTTTGCAGTTGAGTTAAGAAGAGTATGTAACACGGAAATAGAATAATAATGAAATTTACGTCACGACAAAATAAGTCTGTTCCAGTTCATTTGTGCACAGAAATTCGTAGTTGAGTAGTTTGGGTAAAAATCTCTCCTGCACAGAGTAACTCTACTGAAACTTGTGAAACGATTTTTCTTTGGTATTTGTAAACAGTTACCAGATGTATGAAATGTCGGAGGTTTTTTTATTTTCGATTTGAAAGCCATCTGCAGCCCAAAGATTTTTATTCGGCAGAAATTCGTAGGGAGGGGAAACATTTTACTGCCTCATGAGCTCTCTCTTCTGCGAAAAAATCAGCAAATGAAATGCCTTTTGAAAGTTTCTCGAAATTCGTAGAAATAGGAACGGACCTAATAGTTCTAGGTATTTTTCTGTAAACAGAAATTCTAAACAAAAGTGAGAGTTATGGAAAAGCATGACACGGTCTGGGCTCTTTGGACATACAGTGCTCCACAAAAGTTTAGGTACAGCGCATATGATTTATAAAATTAGACTGCCGTTAGATAGGTATTGCAAAAAAGTTTAACCTTTGTATATTTTTCAATTAGTTGATATTTCAGATTTCTAGATATTTCTAGTTTCTAGCAAAAAAAAAATCTCCAAATTTGTTTTTTAAATAAAAAAAAATCTGTAAAAGCTGGAAGCACCTAAAATTGCTTCCACAAAAGTCTTGGTACAGTTATAGAAAAGAAGATACTTTCTAATAGCGGAATCCCCAAATTAATAACTTTATTCTGTTTTGCTATGTACACACACTCACAAAAGTATACATACGGCATGTATTTTCAATATTTTTCTTAAAAGAAACGCAAAACTTGAAAGATTTTCCACTAATATTATTTATTCACATTGAAAAAATAATAATAAAACAAAGTAAAACATAATTCATAACAAAACTTAAAAATAATACATTGTTTTTCATTTTTTAACATTTTGTGGCTCCCACAAAAGTATACATACTGCCAATAAATATTAGATTTTCCATTGTTTTTGCGATGAGCTGTTTAAATTTTTCGATGCCCTGCATTCAATACGCATTTCTGTACCAGAGAAGACAGTATTTTTTAAACTTGACCAAATAATGCCTACGTCAAAGGAAATAACATTGGAAATTCGCAAGATCGTTTAAAAATATAAAAATTATGGAAAATCATACGCGGAAACTGGGGAATCTTTAAATTTACCGAAGTCAATAGTTCAGACAATAATAAGTTACTTTTGGTACTTTTGAAAGTAAGCCACGCTCAGGACGTCCCCGGAAACCCGGATAAAAGAATGCAGAGGCAAATTGTTCGATCTATGATTGAAAATCCGAAACAGAGCGCTGTTAAACTTACAAAAGATATCGGAAATGAATACGGAGTATCTGTTGCAGTGCAGAAACGATTCGTCGTTGTTTAAAAGAAGGGGATCTCCGTTGCAGAGTGGCAAGAAAAAATCCGTTCTTAAGGGAGGTGAACAAAGCAAAACGATTATCATATGCCCAGATATATCATAACGTCCATCTTACAGACCCTTCGTTTTGCTAACGAGTCATTTTCACCGACGAATGCAAATTTAACATTTTTGGTGGAGATGCGCGCTAAAGTATGGAGAAAAAAGAACACCGAGCTTGAACCAAAAAATGTTGTTCCTTCCGTAAAACATGGAGGTGGATCTGTCATGGAATGGGGAGCAACGGTAGCAAGTGGTGTTGGTGTTTTAAGGTTTATAAATGAAATAATGGATAAGCATATGTACATAGACATTTTGAAAGATAGTTACCTTCCAAGCGTTGAAAAACTACAATTAACGAGCAAAAGATATACTATTACAAGATAATGATCCTAAGTACTCATCCGGTTTAGTAAGGGAATGTATGCATCAAAAATAAACAGGAACATCCACCACAATCTCCTGACTAAAATGCCATAGAACACATATGGGATCATTTAAAACAACAAGTTCGGAGTAGGCGAGTAACATCAATTTCAATGCTAAAATCAGTTCTGACAGAGGAATGGAATAATATTAGCCCAGACATACTGGCCCGGTCCACAAGAAAGGAGACCTCTTTGACTGCGCCAACTGCAGAGGGATTAGTCTCCTGAACATCGCATACAAGATCCTCTCTGCCGTATTGTGTGAGCGTCTGAAACCATTTGTCCATGACCTGATAGGTCCCTATCAGTGTGGTTTCAGACCAGGGAAGTCCACAATAGACCAGATCTTCACATTACGGCAGATCCTGGAAAAGACTCAAGAAATGCAAATTGACACTCACCATCTATTCGTCGATTTCAAGGCTGCATATGACAGTGTGCATAGAGGCGAGCTATACAGTGCCATGTCTAGTTTTGGCATTCCTACCAAACTCGTCAGATTGTGTAGGATGACGATGGAGAACTCTCGCTGCTCCGTCCAGATCGGTACCGAACTCACCGAGACCTTCAATGTCAAAAAAAGTTTTAGACAAGGCGACGCACTGTCATGTGACTTCTTTAACATCATCTTCTAGAAGATCGTGCGTAACTCACAAGTCAACACCAGAGGCACGATCTTCCAGAAGTCAGTTCAATTGCTAGCTTACGCTGATGACATGGAAGTGATTGGACGAATACAGCGAGCCATCAATGAGGCGTTTGCTGGCATTGAAGCGGAAGCGGCTAAAATGGGGCTAGTGGTAAATGAGGGCAAAACGAAGTACATGCTGTCATCAAGGAAGGACACACAACATCGACGTCTCGGGCGGAGCGTCACACTAGGCAGCAGAAACTTCGAGATTGTTAAGGACTTCGTCTACCTCGGATCCGCGGTAAACAGGGACAACAACATCAGTACCGAAATCAAACGCATAATCACTCTTACCAATCGCTGTTTCTTTGGGCTCAAGAGGCAATCGAATAATAAAGCCCTCTCTCGAAGGACAAAGCTCGCTTTATATAACAGGTTGATCATCCCCGTCCTACTATATGGCGCAGAATATTGGACGTTACCAAAGCTCTTAGTCTTTTCGAGAGAAAAGTTTTGCGTGCGATTTTTGGCATTTGGAGGAGAAGATTTAACAACGAACTCTATGGTCTATGGTACAGCGACATGCGCCTGGTAAAGCGTCTACGGATACAACGCTTAAGACTTTTTATTGAAGTAATCTGTAAGACGATAAGAGTCGGAAGATGATCCTTAGTCGCTCAGCAAACATCTGCTGTGTAAAGCGATACTGAGAGTTAACACTTAGAGAACGTAGTGTTTTGTGTTACTTTGCGATTGATAAAAGGAAAGATGGCTAGGCCATGTAGAACGTATGGACACCACTGCCCGCAAAGTATTCGAATCAGAAACATTGGGATAACGCAACTGAAAACGGCCTAGGCTAAGGTGCGCACACTAGTGGAGAAGGACCTCAGCCAACTTGGAGTGCGCAACTGGCGGCAGCTGGCGAAAGATCGTGCTGGCTGGAGAGGCATGTTGGTTGAGGCCCAGGTCCACCCCGGACTGTAGCGCCACAAGAAGAAGAAGAAGAAGACATACTGGAAAATATTTCAAGTTTTGCGTTTCTTTTAAGAAAAATATTGAAGATTCATGCCGTATGTACACTTTTGTGAGTGTGTGTACTTAGTGTCGCGTGTCATTCGCGGTAGATCTTTGTTGTACTAGTGTATTTTTGTTCCTGTTTTTATTTAAATATGAACCGAAAAGAGCTGACGATCAAACAACGGCAGCTAATCGTTGATTTTCATACCAAACAAGAAAAATCCTACTCTGAACTAGGTGTATTCGTTCTCGTTCTACCATCCAGAAAGTGATTCAGCGCTATAAGAATGAGAATAGAGTGGAGAACGCTGCTAGATCAGGACGTCCCCCGAAGCTACACGACAAAGATAAGAGACGAATTGTCCGTATGGCAAAGAAAAATCTATTTGAAAGTGCCAGAAACATAAGTTGGGCAATCTCAACACAATACAAGTTCACTCCGAAACTGTTTTTCCTAGAAACCGGACTATCCTCCCGCACACCAAGGAAGAAACCATGCATATCTGCAACAAACAATAAATAACGAATTGCGTTTGCAAAATAGTTGATTGGTCTACGAAGTCTTGGAGTAAGGTCCTTTTCTCGGATGAGTCAAAGTTTTGTATATTCGGATTAAACGGCCGCCTAGGAGTGTGGAGAAAAACAGGATATACCTTCAATCCGAAACACACAATTAAGACTGTGAAACATGGTGGTAGAGGACTGATGGTTTGGGGGTGTATGTCAGCTGCTGGAGTGGGAAGTTTAGTATTCATTGAAAATACAATGGATCAGCATTTGCACTTGAATATTCTAAAGAATAATCTCAAGGAAAGTGCTGCTAAGTGGCCGCCGTGGCGTAGTGGGTAGAGTGCGACGCTCACACGCTTAAGGGTCTAGGTTCGATTCCCAGCTCAACACCAATTTTTCGAATATTTCACGGCACCACCTCTTTCGAACTGCTTGCAACACTCAAAGAGTAATAACTGTATAAGAAAAGGCTTCTCAAATTTCGCCGTTCGGAGTCGGCAAAAAACTGTAGGTCCCTTCTACTTGTGAGAGAACAGTAGCGCGCACAACACGAGTAGTTGATGAGCAAGCTAGGCCCTGGCCCCCCTCTGGACTGTAGCGCCAATAATTATTATTATTAAAATGCCACTAAACTAGGAATGCCTGCCGATTTGCTGTTATAGCAAGACAACGACCCGAAGCATACCGCTCATAGGGTTCGAATGTGGTTGCTCTATAACACGAAAACACTGCCGACACCGCCTCAGGGCCCTGATTTGAACCCTATAGAGCATCTCTGGGATAAACTGGATCAACAATTAAGAACGCGCCAGATTTCTAATAAAATCCAGCTAAACGAAATCTTAAGAAGGAGTGACATAATATAACCAACGAACATACTAAAAGATAAGTCGATTCAATGCCAAAGAGACATCAGTCTGCATTCGAAATGAAGGGGTTCCAACAAAATATTGAGAAGTATAAGTTCCTTAGGTAATTTTTTATTATTGCTATTATTTTTTTTAAATTTTACGCAGTGGAAGCAGTTTTTGCAGTTTCGAGGTTATAATGAATTTTTTTTTTTATAAAAAGGACAAATTTAGAGTATTTCTTTTTTGCTGTAAGTCTAGAAATATCAACCAATTGAAAAATATAAAAAGGTTAAACTTTTTTGCAATAACTATCAAACGGCAGTCTAATTTTCTAAATCATATGCACTGTACGTAGACTGTTGTGACTACAAAGCACAACAAAGAAGTATAACTCCGCAACACAACACTTTTGTGGATCACAGTGCAAAGTGCTGAGTTAACCGATTAGCAGAATGCTTCGTTGTGGCTTGAAATTGTTAAGAAATTAAGATTTAGAACTGCCACCGTAATAAAAGTTCAATTCACAAACATTGAAACTCAATTGGTTTGTTCCTAGATCTATGATCGTGAATTCAAGTTGACAGTTCGAAGAAATGAATGAATTGAAGGGACATTTTTCAACGCCATAAAGTGCAGGCATTTCCATTTTCGGGTATTTCCGGCATGGTTCCATTTAAAGTACAACAGATTACGTTAGCAAAAAGGACCTCATGTGCGAGTCCCTTATGATCGAGTTGCAGAGATGAAATGTTCAAATTTCAATGTAAGTTCTCTATCGGGCTTATGTATGAAACCCATCTGTGTACAAAGAACTAATACTAAGCAAGTGGTCACACCTCAATGACATGATAACGTGGCTTGTATGTCCCCATTCGCACACCTTTAAAGTTATATCTTGAGTGTTATCATTTCAAGTTGTTTACAGCTTTCGGACCTGTAGGAGATGATAAGACCTATTTTAAGCAAGTGCGTGTTTGCCCTTCATTTATGGTGATTTTGAGCCCATAGGGGAGCACAAAGTGACCTGTACACAGGTCTCTTAATTGAAATACGTGGGCCAGGAATTTAAAAATATAAAACAATTTTTAGAGTTAGTGTAGGGAATAACATTTTTAACAGACGCACGCGTCGAGGAATCTGTAGCGCTTTGGTGAAATTTTTGAATTGATGACGGCCTCCATCAATACCAGGTTTTTGTTTTTGCTTACATAATAGCCAGTGGTTCTCGCGTACACCGGAATGTAGTAATTTCTCACTCTAATGGAATCACAAAAGTATACAGGCGATCAAAGTTGGATGGGAGCAAAATTTCTTATATCTTCTTAGAGATTCTTAGTCCTTATTTTTGGAAAAAGGACAGATTTTGATTCGTGTCGTATTCTTTTCTGCATGTCGTGGATGTTATCATTCACAGAATTCTTCATAACAAATTCGAGGTGATCGCTCCAAAAATCGAACCTGAGGGCGTACCTCTCTGCAGCTGCACGTTTTTAAGAAGAACATTAACAAAAGATGCGTTCCTGCTTTATATAATTTTTTTATGTAAATATGTCCGCCGCGGCGTAGTGGGTAGAGTGAGACGCTCACACGCCGATTTCGATTCCTGGCTGAAAACCTCGTATTTTTCACGGCACCACCTCTTTTGAGCTGCTGACAACACTCAAAGAGTAATAACTGTCTAAGAAAGCTTCTCAAAACTTCGCCGTTCGGAGTTGGTAAAAACTATAGGTCCCTTCTACTCGTGAAAGAACAGTAGCGCGCACAACACGAGTAGTTGATGAGCAAGCTAGGCCCTGGTCCCTCTGGGGGCTGTTGCGCCTTCTTATTATTATGTAAATACCGTTTTACGAAATATTACGATTTTAAAAATGTCGAATTTTTACTATTGCAAGGTGCGGTAAACATTACATACCTTGCTTATGTTCCCACACGCTAGTGAGGTAAGCATTTAGATGCTTAAGTGATGTAGAAAAGCGGCCCGAATTGACATATCGAAAGGGTTTTGCATTCCATCTTGCCAATGCAAGGCCACACACATCTTTGATCATTCGGCAAAAATTATTGGAGCTTGGTTGGGATGTTTTGCCACATCAACCATATAGGCCTGACCTTGCACCATCTGATTACTTTTTATTTCAATCCTTGCATAACTCCATGCATGGAAAAAATTTCAAACTTTCAATAATAAAAATTATGTCAAGCCGTACCTGGTTCAGTTTTTTGCTGATAAAAAGCAGAAGTTTTACGAACGTGGAATTAAGATGCTGCCTGAAAGATAGCAAAACGCTATTGCTCAAAATTGCCAACACATTACAGAATAAAGATTTTTCGATTCATGAACAAATTATCTTTTATTTTCTTAAACAAAATTACAACAACTTTGTTTGCCAACCGAATGCCAAAGTGGTTACACAGTTGAAACAAATTTCAAAAATTAACGCGCAACTTCAAAGTGGATTTCGCTTTGCCCGTTAAAAAACGTGGATCAAAGCAATCCAAGAGAAGACGAAGAAAAAGCTTACCATCTCTGTTCAACTAACACATCAGTTTCTGCTCGAAGAAGCAATCTAGTGATACTTTAGTAATTCCAAATCACCGTAATTCTAAATCACAAAAAAAGACAAATTTCATTCAAAACAAATATTCAAACGCATTTTTTAGTCGGCGACCTTTCAATGACTTTTTAATTTCAAACAGAAAACAACTAAAATTTCAAAACGATTAAAAGGAGATATTTTTGCAACCCCTTACTTAAGAGAACATCTCAAGTTCGATGAGAAAAGCTCTCCAGCGATCTCCAGCACAGCTAATACACCAACCACTGATGATCCAAGCCACCAATCCATAGCCATACGTAGGCAAACAACACTGCGTGGACTGCATTTGAAGCGATTATGTGTTCGCCAAGGCTGTGGACTAAAAATATGAATTCTTGGCGACGTATCAAAATTTATTTCGAATGCCTCTTGCAGAATCTGTTGACAAAACACCAAATTGCCTCACACGTTGGGTGGAAAATTTGACTGCGAAAATAGGACTGTGAGTTATGTCACATTATTATAGCACCGGTAATGCTGATTAATTTTTTAAATTTGATAAACAGGTGGTTACTGGCACTTTGCCAGTAATCAACGCACGCGCAAGGGAAGGCGTTGGGTGCGTCTCATCTTGACGTCCGCTATTTGCGTCCTTTCCTTCACATGTAAAAAGTGGGATACCTTGGAAATGATAGCTTATCGTGTGCATGATAAGAAGTTGGAATTCAAAGTTGCTCAGAATGCAGAAGTTTGTAGCTAGGGGGGCTGCGATGTCGTATGATCTTTCTTATGGGAAAGATAAGATTAAATGTGTTTATTTTTAAAAATCATAAAAAGCTGAAAAAACATGTTGTTGTGGAGAGAAAACGACTAGCGTCTCATTCATGCAAAAAGTTGAGGGGGTGTGACAAACAATAAAGTTTTTAAATAAAGACGAACAAAGGTAAACAAATCGACGCGTTGTTGATGCTGAATTAGTGACGTCAACAATCAGTTGATGAATGAAACGTAGCGGCCTCCTGTGACAAGGGGGATAAATATAGTAGGGGTGAATTCGAATCTGGATTTTGATTATTGATTTTTTATAGATTTTTACTTGATGCCCTCTTTTAATGTCAACGCCTAGAAACTTTGTTAGGAAGTTTTTCAAACTCGCTGTCTTGAGTCTGAAATAAACTGTAGGCTTCCTTTGTTGCGGCAGCGGGATAGTGTGCTACGCTTACACGCCTAAGGTCCAGATTCAATTCCCGACTGAAAACTTTCCACTTTTTTCACGGCACCACTTTTTTCGAGCTGCTGACAACACTCAAAGAGCAATAACTCTCTAAGAAAAAGCTTCTGAAACTTTGCCGTTTGGAGTCGGCAAATAACTGTAGGTCCCTTCTACTCGTGAGGGAACAGTAGCGCGCACATGAGGAACAAGCTAGGCAATGGTTCCCTGTCGACAGTCGCGCCATCCAATCATTATTATTATTATTAACTTGTTCTTCTTTACTCGCCTTTAATGGCAATTCTTTGAAGCTTTGTCAGAAAGTTTTTCAAACTCGCTGTTCTGAGTCTGTAATAAACTGTACGTCTTTTTCGTATGCAATGTTAGAAGGAGTCATTCATTCACGGTTCTTGTTTACACCGTTCAAACTATTTCCCGAGGTGGACCTAGTTGTAAATTGAGTTTTCATCAAGTTTTCGTTAAGCTTTTGTTTTATATAGACACAGTGTATAAATTTAAAGCCACGTGGGGGTCGAAAAAGATTTCATTATCTTCAGTGGGCATTCTGTGCTTGTCAAACGTCTATCATATTTCATCAGCTTCAAGACCCTCAGTGTCGGCAGCACATTATCAGGTTAAAAGCTATAAGTCCCGACTTGTAAGCAGAAAGTCCACTTCCTGAAGGGCAAAGTGAAACAACTTCAATAATATGAGACAATAGTAGTAATTAAAGTTGTCGGTACAGCTTAACCAAGTGAAATCGAAATTTCAAATCGAGTTACCAGAGGTAAGGAAACAGTCGATTTGTTTACGTCCCGGTTTGACACAACATTTATCCAAACCAAGTTCCTCCCTAAATCCTGCATGGGCGGCGAGGTTCTGATGATTGTGTTCAGACCAGAAAATATTTGTTGTCATAAAGTTTTTGTGCAATTGTCCTAGGCCTTGTTTATTATAAAAGCAAAACATCAAGCCTTGAATGTAAACGAGACCAAGAGGTGAAACAAGCTATTCTCAACAATCAGTTTGGATTCCAACGGTGCAATATTTTCTCAAGGCGTGCCGCTACTTCACCAGCGCTAACAATATTAACCAGAAATGACCAATCAATGTCAAGCATCTACATATACTTCTTCTTCTTCTCGTGGCGCTACAGCCCGGAGTGGACCTGAGCCTCAACCAAAGTGCCTCTCCAGCCAACGCGATCTGTCGCCAGCTGCCTCCAGTTCCGCACTTCAAGTTGGTTGAGGTCCTTCTCCACTGGTGTGCGCCACCTTATCTTAGGCTGCCCTCTGTTGCGTTGTCCCAATGACTCAGATTCGAAGAAAATCTACATATAAGGTTGCCAAATATTTCCCTTCTGCCTTTTTGTCTTTTGAATTTTCCGGCTATGTACAAAGCGCTACAGACCTTATAACTGACACTACTATACATCAATTGAAAGGTCTTCACATAACCTACAAAACGACTCTATGCGTGATTAGTTCGAATATTGCTTTCAACAGTTTAAGACGTTTTAACATGGAGTTCACTAACGCCGAAATTCGCGCTATTTTAAAGTTTTCCTTCGTTGAAGGTAAATCCGCTAGAGAAACGTTCCGTGAGATTAATGTTGTTTTGGGGGATGGTACTCTATCACTTCGAACCGCGGAGGAATGGTTTCGACGATTCAGAGCCAGTGTAAACGACACCATGCATAAGTCAGCCGGCGGAAGAAGTGTGATTACGAACACCGATCGAATATTGGAAATCATCAAGTTAGACTGGCATGTAGCATCTCGTGACATCGTCAAGGAAATGGGAGTTAGTCACCGAACAATTTTAAACCATCTGCAGAAAGCTGGACACAAAAAAAAGCTTGATGTTTGGGTGCCGCATGATTTGACGCAAAAAAAACCTTCGGGAACGAATCAACGCCTGCGATATGCTGCTGAAACGGAACGAACTCGACTCATTTTTGAAGCGGATGGTGACTGGCGACGAAAAATGGATCACATACGATAATATCAAGCGAAAACGGTTGTGGTTGAAGCCCGGTAAATCTTCCCAAACAGTGGCCAAGCCGGGATAGATGGCCAGGAAGGTTTTGCTGTGTGTTTGGTGGGATTGGAAGGGAATCATCTACTATGAGCTGCTCCCACATGGCCAGACGCTTAATTCTACCATCTACTGCGAACAACTGAACCGTTTGAAGCAGGCGATTGACCAGAAGCGTCCAGAATTGGCGGGTGTTGTGTTCCACTAGGACAACGCCAGACCACACACTTCGTTGGTGACTCGTCAGAAGCTACGGGGGCTCGGATAGGAGGTTTTATCGCATCCACCATATAACCCGGACATATGGTGATATGGAGCCCGCGAAAGTGATTACCACCTGCTCCTGTCCATGGCGGACGCCCTTGGTGGTGCGAAGTTGAACTCAAAAGTCCACCAGGACAACGCCAGACCACACACTTCGTTGATGACTCATCAAAAGCTACGGAAGCTCCACCATATTGGCCGGACATATGGTGATATGGAGCCCCGCCAAGTGATTACTACCTGTTCCTGTCCATGGCGAACGCTCTTGGTGGTGTGAATTTGAACTCAAAAGAGGCTTGTGAAAAATGGCTGTCTGAGTTCTTCGCAAATAAGGAGTGGGGCTTCTTCGAGGGGGTATTGTGAAGTTGCCGTCTAGATGGAAACAGATTATCGAACAAAACGGCGCATATTTGAACTAAATCCGATCACTGTAACACTTTTTATGAAGCATTGCGTGAAGAGCATAAAAGCGGAAGAGAGATTTTTGGCAGCCTTATATATTTGCCTCCGCTTTTTTTCTTATCATCTATGACGGTATCTCCTCTACGAATGTTAAGTATTCAGTAAAGAATGATGCTGTTTAACATCGCTATAAATAGTAACATTTAAAGTGAGCATTAAAATATGAACGTGATAAGAAATCGAAAACGGTTTGCGTTTAAATTTCGTTTCGTTCCTATTCATAAACGCTCAAAAATGTCACATTGAGGAGCCTTATACTTCATTCTGAAGGCTGTAAAATTTGAGGAAAAAAAAACCATAATTTAACAGATAACCATTTAACCTTAGAGACCATAGATCAAAATTTATACACGAGAAACAGAATCAAAGATCTCGAGGTTGCCGAAGAACAGTTGCATACACTTAATATGCACTTAATACACTCCTCGAAATATTTTAAGGTAGAAGATGTTCCTTGAGAAGTATTGGTTGAGTATTGTTTGTCATTTGAATGTTTTTTCTTGCCCAGTTTGTCTAAATTTAACATTTCTTTCGCACGGGACCGCATATTGCCACGAATTTCCTTTCAAAAAAGACATATTTGTGTACATGCCAGGAAATTTTATTGGTCTTTGGGTTTTAATTAGTCGCCTTGGCCGTGGCCGTTGCCGAGTACAGACGTTTTTTGGTTACTAGACCCTCAGAATAGCTTGTATATATGTATAATGTAAAGCGCAACAGTCTACAAGTGGACAAGGGCCTGATTTCCTGACACACTACTTGTGCTGTGCGAGCTTTTGCCCCCTGACGAGTTAAAAGGCGTTTGCAGGTTTTTGACGAATACAAATTGCCAAACTTTGAATGCTTTCTTTTTCTTCTCAAACTGTCTGCCAATTAAAAGCAGTAAGCCCGTGAACAAAATTCGAGCTTTTCAGTTCAAGACCTTAAGGGTGTGAGTGTTTCTCTTTTTTCTCTACGTCACCACAGATTGTGTTCATTAGGTTAAGGAATGATGTACGCAGTAACGATTGGTTACCAATGCCTTTCAATTAACAGTTCATGCAACAGTCTTTTCGAAGTGCTTTCAAAAACAAAATTACCTATTGAATTTTATTTCGATGCAAGTTTTAGACTTAATAGAAAAGCCCTTGTGGCCGCCGTGGCGTAGTGGGTAGAGTGCGACCCTCACACGCCGAAGGGTCTAGGTTCAATTCCCGGCTGAACACCTTGAATTTTTCACGGTACCAATGAATTCTATGAAAGGTTTTTGTTTGTTGTGGACGTCTACGGTCGGTTCTCACATCAAAGCCGGAAAAGGCCAAAGGATGTAGAACTCTCAAAAAATGGAACGTCTCGCTACACAAGTTGTGTGGTAATAGACAAGCTATGAATACACTCGTAGCTTGTCTATCACCACACAACATGAACAAAATGAACACCCAAACTGAAGTTAAAAGTTCGGTTAAGTAGCACATAAGTGCATACCGAGTAATGTCGCAATTGCCTCTCATCAGACCTTAATCTACTTCCTTATCTGGCCCTTTACCAGTACTGAAAGAATGTCTGAAAGACGCTTTTACAAAGTCGACTTTCCACGTGTCCTGGACTGGCTCTGGCCAGAAACTGAACCGGGAAAGGAATGTAGTCGGATTTTCACGGACGGCTCCAAGACAACAGAGGGCTCTGGAGCTGGGGCTTTCGTGGAAAACGACAACATTAGACTTCACGCCTCCTTAGGTAATTTCGCGTCGGTCTTCCAGGCGGAAGCCTTCGCGATCCTAATGGCCACCAACTATATTGTGAAGAATAACTGGAAGAGAAGAAGTATCTGCGTCTGCAGCGACAGTCAAGCTGTGCTCAAGACCTTACTCAACCCTTTAACCACTTCCAAGATAGTTCAAGAATGCAAGTCTTCCCTTAATTTGGTCGGCAGGCTGAATTCGCTAAGACTTGTCTGGGTCCCGGGTCATCACGGGATCCTGGGAAACGAAACTGCCGATGAACTAGCTAGGCTAGGTTCAGCAGAGGCATTCGTTAGGCCCCCTGGTCAGGGCCTCCGTCGATGGTTGGGTCTCCCTACAGCACAACCAGAGATGGCGTGACTCTCCAGGATGCAGGGTGACCAAAAGTATGCTCCCAAACGTCTGCATGAAATCCGCTTCTTTTCAGCTATCTCTAGACAGAAACGAGTGCAGAAGACTTGTTGGCGTATTAACGGGACACTCTACCTTCGCTATGCAGCTGAGTCGACTTGGACTTAGTGATGTCACACTCTGCGACGCCTGTGGAGAAGGTGAAGACACTACAGAGCACTTTCTCTGTCAGTGTCCTGTTTTCGCTCGTATCAGGTGGCGGTTATTTGGCGCTGATGTGGTGGGAACTGAAAACCTAAGTTCTACATCACAGAAGCGCATCTTGGTTTTTCTTCGGAAAACCAAGAAATTACATTAAATGAAGGTTATTGCCTGGCAGTACAATGGATTCGTATTTGAGTCTGAGTGCTCCAGTGTAGTTTATCCCAACCTCCAACAAAAAGACAAAAAAAAAAAAAATGTCTGAAAGATCATCTAAAAAATGTTCTTGAGACACGGCGAACGATTCTCTTCCCTCCTGTGTCGTCAAAGTTTGATAGGCAATTACAATTCGCAGTCACTTGACAGTTCTCCAATAATTATGAGAACAAATACAACAATGACAACAAATATGACAAATAAGTGTCAAATATATGTCAAGTTCTACAGAATTAAAGGTTTCATTTCAAACGACGGAATAAACATAAGTGATTTATCTATTCCTGATATAGGAAAACCAACATGGAATTCGCATAAGGCGCTACACACTCCACGCTATTCGAAAAATAGAGGGGCAGCGTAACGTTCATTCAGACAGCATTCATTTCTTAAGAAGAAACGCGTCAGTTTGGACACCATTTGCGCCTCAAATTTGGGGCTATCACTGTTGTCTTTGAAAAATGATCACTTGCTTTGCTTTCAATTTCCATTAGCAAATCTTAAAATACACGACAAAGACTCTTGGCATTGATTTTGATAAGGTGATTCCATTTCTTCCATTTTTTCAGTGACAGCATTGTCGGATTGCCAAATTGAAGAAAAAACTTGACGGGCTTGGTTTCGAGGAAAGAACTCTGCGTGGGTTAATGGTTCCACATTGTCTTGATGGAACTGAATTTGTTTGTTGTGTCTCCTCAGTCAGCACGGCGTTGGTCTTGTTAGTTATTGTTCGAAAAACTGTCATTAAAGGAGTCATCAGCTTATTAATACTTTACCTCGAACCACTGGTTTTTAAGGACACACATAAACGTACTCAAAGGATGCCCAAGTCACTCATTGTCAAATATCATGAATGCATAAAACACAAGCCTCATAACGAAATGTCAAGGTTTATGCCCCTGAAACAGGTATTTATCAAAAAATTACCAAATTCGACGGCAGTCAGTAAACACTGTTAATAACAACTCCACTTAAGATCTGTCGATTAGGCCAGATATCAGCGAAATGAACCCACTCCTCTATGCAGGTACAATATCTTATCTCCTTATGACGTACATGCATACAACAAGGGTTGCTATCTATTGGACCGGGTCCAATAAACCATCGAACAACAAAAGCAAATTCGGGTCGTTAATAACAATCAGTAAGGGGCGCCATTTAATTAGCGCATAGCCCGAGAGTTCATTGTGCCGACACCCTTCGTCGGCGCAAATGCCCAAGTGACACGCAAGCCAATTTAATATCAAGAGGAATGTCTCGGGCTCTTGACACGGCTGTGGGAAAACAAATTAGCGCAAATCAAGTCGACGGAGCATTGGCCTTTGTCTGGAGCTTGAGGGGTGCTGCTATGAACTTATGAGCATCTAAAGTGTGATGAGGGGGCTAGACAATTGACAGCTTGTTGCTGAATTCAACGCACACAATGTGGAACTTGTTGAGGCAGGTTGGAAATTCACTTCTGAGCTTGATGTTGCTATAAGGAACTTGGTTTGACACCTAAACTGGTCAATTTCTCGCAGCAGACTTTCCTTTTGGTATATTTTTAATGAATTGCGAACGAATATGTAAAGCTTCAAGATTTGACGAAAAGATTGAAAACAACTGGGGTATACTATATGCGTCGAAATAAAACAAGAAATGACAGGTGAAAACTTTTACGAGTGGTTTTTTAATCTAAACAGGTTGTAAAGCATAGTCACATGATTTCAATTTTAGACTACTCAGGGGAATCGACACAAACACGCATGTAACGCTCCAAGGTCAGTAAGTGTTTAATACTCGGCTTTTAATGCTATTTAACTTGAAAGTTGTTTCTTTTCTAATGCCTTGATAATCGTCCAAATACTGACGCAATCCGGGTACCCGGATAATCGAATGTCCGTAAATGTAGAGAAAACGGAAATCCCTTCAAATACTGCACTGCTGAGAGTTTCCACCCTGAAGGAGCTTGGCCCATGGGCAGGGAGGAACAGAAAGTCACATTCTGAAGTCAAACTTCTTTTGGCGCGAAGTGAGTTAGAACGGAATAGTTGCATTTTTATGTAGTCAATTATGGGATCTTAGAAGAGGGCATGAAGTATGGTGTTATGTTGTTAAAGGGGAGTGGGTGTTCTAAAGGAAGGGCCAAATTTATATGAAGTGAAGGGTCACGATCAAATTTCTTCATATTTCTGTATCAAAGGAGAGGGTAAAATGGATGGAATGGAGGAACGGAAGCTTGTGACTATTTTTTTTTATTGGACAGAGACTTTGACAAGGACTTCGGCGGCGACATGAATGAGGGTTTGGACAAGGATTTTTACAATTAAAGAACGATAATTGTCACAAACAACTTTTAATGCCAATGATGACTTTTGGGAATTAAAAGAGCAAATGCCACACTAAGCTCCCTTTGACAATAAGATAATAATAATAATTGTTGGCGCTACAGTCCAAAGGGGGACCAGGGCCTAGCTTGCTCATCAACTGCTCGTGTTGTGCGAGCTACTGTTCTGTCACGAGTAGAAGGGATCTACAGTTTTTTCCCGACTTCGAACGGAGAAATTTGAGAAGCTTTCTTAGACAGTTATTGTTCTTTGAGTGTTGTCAGCAGCTCGAAAGAGGTGGTGCCGTGAAAAATTCGAAAAAATGGTGTTGAGCTGGAAATCGGACCTACACCCTTCGGCGTGTGAGCGTCGTACTCTACCCACTACGCCACGGCGGCCACGACAATAAGATACAACTTCGAAATATTGAGAATTAAAGTGAAATGTCCTTTACATTCTACCAGAAACCGTTTTATTTTTGCTGTGCGTGAATTGAAAATAATTTAATTTTTTAAGCTGGTTGAATTTCGGCTAAAAATAACTTAAGGGATTTGGTTATGTAACTTGGCAGCATTGTCTGGTGAAATTTTTTAAACGACGTTAATTTCGAATAGTGGAAGCTCTTTTGATTTCCTTTCTTTTCCTTTTTATGATAATGCTTTCTTAGAAATGTTTGGCGCTTTTAAGTAGTTTTGGACAACATTTCTGGAAATGTGATTTGGCACCACTGAAATTTTCTTTTGCTTCAAAATTTACTCTCCACCAAGATCAAGCTCTTAGTCAGAGATAAGCAAATCCCTGGATTGGACAGGCATAGGGCCAGGGGCAAAAACTGGTCTAAGATGAGTATCTCCTTGATTCCCTTATCTCTGGTCTTAGTGTAATTAACATGGGAATGCATTTGGGCTTGAGCACCCGAGGCAAGGTTGTCGCACTCAACAAGGCAACCTGGTGACACTATTTCCGGTATTGCACAGATCATGTTAACCTATAGCCTCCTCGCGGCGCCTCATTCATAGCCATCGCAACATCCGTTGTGCGGTGAATCGTGAAGCGAATCTCTCTGTCCGAGATAAAAATAATGGGTTTCCCCTTGCAGTCTTTGTGTTGTGGGTGAAGTTAACAACCTTATCACATAAAAAAGTGCAACATAGTTCAGAGCCAAGGACGTACCTTGGATATGGATGGATCAACTGTAGGCGAGCCTAGTAAACGATTGAAGGACAATGATTTTCGATTTTGCACTTGGAATATAATGTCCCTTACCAGAAGAAGTACAGGGTCTACGAAGAACTTTCGTACTGCTACAAGGGAGCCATTCAGGAACTGCGCTAAGATGGCCGGGTAAAAGGACAAAAAGGAACTGCGGTATCTACTACAGCGGTTGCTACAGAGACCGAAGGGAGCGCTTATTTGGATGCGGACTTGTTACGGAGAACTAACGAAAGAGGTCATGACAATCTGTATCAAGGTTGAATTCGGTAATATCAGTTTAATCTGCGATCTCGCCCGAAAGAAGAGAAGGATAACAATATCAAGGATGATTTACCCGGTTTGCTAGAAAGAACATAAAATCGATGTCCCAGCCATGACATTTAGATCGTTCTAGGAGATTTTAACGCTCAGGTGGGCAATGAGGACATCTTCGCTAGAGTCATCGGGAAACTTAGCCTGCAAGACAACAAATTCGAAAGCGGGCTGTTGGACTTCGCCTCGGGGCAGATCCTCTCTGACGCGGTTTCCACATCTTAACAATCTGACGATCACATAACCCAGTCTTCGGATCCGAGCGGATGGGGCAACGCAACAGAGGTCGGCCTAAACTGAACACAAGTGAAGAAGGACCTCAATCAACTGGGAGGAACAAACTGGAGTCAGTTGACGAGAGGTCGTCCTAGCTGGAGAGGCATGGTGGATCAAACCCAGGTCCACCCCACGAAGAAGAAGAATTCACAATAATTTTAAATTTAAACCGGTAAACTTCCAGCTAAAAACAACTGAAGGGATTTGGATATGTAACTTGGCAGCATTGTCTAATGACATTTAAAAATAACATACATTTCGACTGATGAAATAACTTTTGATTTGCTTTCTTCCACTGTGTATGACAATGCTGTCTCAAAACTGTTTGACGCTTTTGAATGGCTTTATGACAACTTCCCTGGAAATGTGACTTGGCTTCACTGAGATTTAAGATCGCCTTGGTAAGAAGTGGATTTCCACCAGGTTCTAGTTGTCACTTTAATTAACATCAAAAAATATTTGTCGAATGCGCACATTGTGTTAGGAATCAATGATGAGAAAATTTTAAGAAGGCGAAAACTTAAAGGTGTATTTTATGCGAGGAAATATTGCCCCCTTGAGCCTGTTCATGCGACGGTACCTTATCTAAAATGTATATGATTTGAGTTTTATAAGGAAGGCTTCGGCTACACTTTCTCTAAAAAAAAGACAAAAAGCCCCCAAACAATTTTCACACCCCATACTACGCAGCAAATGTGTAGGCGCTAACCGCTAATCTAAACGAATTATTCCTCCACTACGAGGTTGTTACGAAATGGCGCATAATATATTTCTGCAATGATAAAGCAAATAATCTGAGCACTGAGCTTGAGCAAATAACCAAAGAATCGAATTCTATTAGCATCTCCCGTCAAATCAAACAATACTAGGCAGAAAACTTGTACTCGACACAGTGTAACGTCAAACGGAAACTTGTTTTCAAGTTCCCGATTTGTGTGAGTGGCAAAGAGGGAAATCACTAGATTCAATCGACGTTTCAAGATTGCGAACTTAAGTCAGAGTTTGAAAGTTCCAATTCCAAGTGATAGTGGGAATCTAGATTTTCAATGGCATTTACATGAAAACCGAACGACACAGCAACCGAATGCTGATAACCGACGTAACAGTCACTTATCAGCTCGCTAAGAGGTCGATCTGCTGTAGGACCACAAGGCAGGCACACCAACAAGTGGGCGATGACAGGCCGAACATGCACTAATGAGGCCGTCGATGTTGACCGGTAATGAGGAGACAAATTACAACTGGCCACGATTTGTCAACAACAATCAATGAAGACGGTGGTGTGGTTTTTGCGCGATACAGAAAATCAATAAATTCCTCTTGCTGCGCCACCGTGAGACATTGCAGTCTGCTTTCCACGCTTATGTCTTCAGCGTGTTCTCTCTGCCTTCCCATATGGCGTGGACTTATTTATAGATACATACTTGAGCATGTTCACGCCATACACTCCCCTCGTTGACGAGGTACGTTTCTCGGTCATTCGCACAGAAGAGAGAACGCAAGGATTCCAAGGTCGACAGCGAAAAGAAAAAATCCATGTCACACAGGCTCTTGCTCCAAATGTGTTCATTTGTCTAGCAAAGCTGAGACAATTGGTAAACAAATGCAAAGAAGACTGTTGTCGATTTGATTCGCTTTCTTTTCATCTGTTATGTCATCAGTAGAACGTAGAAGATTTAGTGCTCCATTTGTGGCTTGCATTAGTCTTAAATTGGAATGCAACTCAGTGTCCACTGTCCACGTAGGCAGATACTTTTCAGAGGTGTATTTCCTAAATACATTTCTTAAAGGTCCCCCTCCCTCGCACCAAGGGAAAACCGGAGAAGATCAATAACTCAATATCCAGGCTGAGGTTTCACTTACTTGCAAAAGTGCACCTTCACTGAAGAACACACAAAATTCACTCCACTAGCGAGGTGTTATTTCAAAAATTCTTGCGAGGAATCCAAATTGAAGAAGGAAAAAAAAACAAATGCCTTGTGCGCGAATTATTCTGGGGACACAGCGAGAACACGAATCGATATTCACACAACACTTCACGCGGCGGCTGTTAAGAGAAACTGAGTTTTGAAGCTTCTGCTTGCGGCTTCTTGTAGTTTTGGTTGTGTCAACAGCGCGACTGGGAGGCGGGTATGTGGGTCTGTGGGTCTGCGCGCTGCGCAGACTGGAATTTTGCACGTTTCTCGGGCGGGAAGGGGCGAAGGAAATTTGTGTTGAGTGAGAATTTTATTTTCTGTTTGATTGTGTTCTTGGGGAGACCGTGTTTTGGAAGCGGCAAATGTGACATGAGCTTTTCTTGGAGCAGAAAGCTTACCAATGCTGTTGACAGATAGAGAAAGCGGTGTGGGTGCAACTTTTTGCTTCACTACTTGACTAGTACTGTGATGTTAGAGAATGTAATAGATTAAGACTTTTTCAAGGGAAATAAAACAAGAAATACTAAAATGAAAAATGAAAAATGTTTATTAAACTAAATTTTTTGAAAAAAAAAAAAAATTATTTCAATCTTAAACGAATTTAATACAGGCAAAATTCCAAAGAACAAGTGTGGCTCATTCTTTTTTAATGGTTTCCCCTCTTTTTTATTGAATTGATAAGCAGGGGAAATTTGTTGGTCGTAGATAGGATATTCCAAAAATTTTCCCTCTTTCCGATTAAACCGCAAGTTGCAATCTAATTAGGAAATGTTTGTTTTTTGAATATATATGAATATATATTTCATAAATAAGGGGCGGCCTCTTACGTTTTTTGATTCATTTGTTAAACTTTCCAATGATGTCTAATTCTGTTCTGAAGTCACAGCTGGGAGATAGCATTGTAAGGGAATTTGTTTGTGCTCATTTTTATTTTTTAATATTTATCTCTTGTATTTTCCCCTTCAATCTGATAACTTGTGTTGTCACCTTAAAATAACGCCTCACAAAACATGACAATTCATGGAAGAAATGTTGAACCGCAATGGCTGTCCTGTGTCACATGCTTTTGTTTATTTAGTAAATTTCATTCAAATTTGAAATGAAAACAAGACAAGGTCATTTTTATTATTTAAAAATACATCTAGCTGACAAGGAAAATGGAACAAAATACTTTTCAAATACTTAGAAAAGTGCAACTGCAAGGATTTTGTTAAAAAATATCATAAGCTCTGTTAAATTGCATCCGATAAGGCTGCATCAAACTCCTGAAGCAGAAACTTAAAGAATGTTGTATTCTAGCTTTTCTTTGTCATATAGAGAACAATATAAAATTACAAACACAATAAAGGACGCCTAAACAGTGTATGTGCCTTTAATATCTTACCCAGCATTTACTGAGAATTAATCTACAAATTTTTAAATATATCTGGTGGTAAACGAAAGCGTGGCCGCCGTAGCGTAGTGGGTAGAATGCGACGCTCACACGCCGAAGGGTGTAGGTTCGATTCCCAGCTCAACACCATTTTTTCGAATTTTTCACGGCACCACCTCTTTCGAGCTGCTGACAACACTCAAAAAATAATAACTGTCTAAGAAAGCTTCTCAAACTTCGCCGTTCGGAGTCTGCAAAAAACTGTAGGTCCCTTATACTCGTGAGAGAACAGTAGCGCGCACAACACGAGTAGTTGATTAGCAATCTAGGCCCTGGTCTCTCTGCGGACTGTCACGCCAACAATTATTATTAAACGAAAGCAAAACAAGCTATATGATATCATCACGAAAATAATGTCAGTATCGAATTTATGGATGGGGATTGACAATGACCACGTAAAAACTTAAGATAGTCAAGGACTCTATCTATCTCGGTAGAGATATACCCGTATACAATCATAAAAATGTGTGTAGAATCCCTTTTGCCAGGTCTTTTAAAATGTAATTGGTTAACGGACTAAGTGGCCATTTTACAGAACCTTAGCTGTCCTAGCCCTCTTTCCTTAAGCAAACTCCTTGACAAATCTGAATTGGATGAGGAATTTATATTTGGATTCATGAATAAGAACGGAAAGAAAACACAGGACGCAGATGACAGACGTCCCTGGAATGGAATGTGTGTTGAAACCAAGGCAAAAAAAAAAGAGACCCAATCGGGAGGCCAGTGCTAACAGGCATAATTGTATTGCAACTTTTGTGGCACGGTTTGGCGCACTACACAAAGACTATTGTGAGATTTACAATGGCGGAGAATAATTGAGATGGGATTTTCCGGTGTTTGCTTCAGCAAGGCTATTCATTCTAAGAAAGATCTTCTTTAAAGATTCTTCAATGATTGAGTACACTGCAGGACAAATTTTGACTCATTTTCGATTCTGGTGTATTTTGTTCGTTCTTCTAGTTTCGCTTACAAGACTCCAAAGGACACTAATTGTTCTTATAAAAATCTTGTCGAATTCGATCTTTAATTGTAAACAACACTCCTCGCGAGGTTATTATATCACGCACAAGACGATTGTGCGTGATACGACGGTGGTCGACGGTGGTCGCCGTGGCGCTGTGGGTAGGGTGCGACGCTCACACGCTGAAGGGTCTAGGTTCGACTCCCAGTTCAACACCAATTTTTCTAATATTTCACGGCACCACCTCTTTCGAGCTGCTGACAACACTCAAAGAGTAATAACTGTCTAAGAAAGCTTCTCAAATTTCGCCGTTCGGAGTAGGCAAAAAACTGTAGGTCCCTTCTACTCGTGAGAGAACAGTTGCGCGCACAACACGAGTAGTTGATGAGCAAGCTAGGCCCTGGTCCCCCTTTGGACTGTAGCGCAAACAATTATTATTATTACAAGACGATTATTTTTTAAAAAAGATAAAATTCCACTTCATTGTGTGTTCCACTTACTTGGTGGAAAGAGCGTGACGCCTACGCGCCTAAGGTTCATCTCTTTCACTATCTCACATTTTAGAAACAAAGGTTTTTTTTTAATGTGCCACGTTTAAGACTGCTATAAAAAAAGGTCTTTCTGCAATACACCTTTTGTAAGTCATTGCTGCCTTACAATACTTTTAGATTATTCAACGGTAACATCCAAATCCACTTGTAATAACAACACAATTAATGTAAGTTTATTGTCCATTTGTTAAATTGCATTGTAAAAAAATTTGCTTTATTGTTTCAATAAAAAAGATCCCCTGATGAAGGCAGCAATCCCTGCCGAAACGTTGGTATAATAACAATGAAATAACCTGGTTTCATTGAAAATCAACAGTGACAAAAATAGCCGACGAAGAAAAGACAGGTTCCCCTGCATAACATATTCATTTCCTTGAACTCAGTTTGTATCTATTATTTTTTTCCAGGCCAAAACTGGCCGAAAACAAAAATCAGTTTATTTCCACCATTTTTAATTTCTTTTGTTGAAAGCTTTTATGTATAATGTTTGTAATACATTTTAATAGATCAACCTGTAACGGGTTCATATTCTTCTTATCCAAATACTTTAACTTTAGTTAACAAATACCTCAAAACAATCTTGTTTCCGCTTTTCCACCACTGTATATTACTGATTGTTGATCTAAATGACTCGTTCTGTTTGATAAACTGTTCTGCAGTGTGTCTTAGTTCTTTTCAGAACAGACTTCGACTCATGCACCAGAGATTTAGTTTCAAATTCTGGTGTAATTTGCTCATTGTTCCAATTTCGCAAGATTCCAAAAAAGAGCTTCTCAAATGTGGCCTTAAATGAAGTCCGGTTTACTCGTGGGGGAACAGTAGCACGCACAAAAAATAGGCTTCTTAAGAAGTTGTGTATCCAATTTATTTCATTTTAGTATTTAATAGAGATACTTCTTCTAAATTTTTTCTAAATTTTCTCCTCCAGATGCCATCAACGCAAACAGGACGAAAAATCGCAAAACTTTTTGCTAACGTCCAAGATTCCGCACCATAAAGTAGGACGGGGATGATCAAGCTTAGTCCTTCGAGAGAGGGTAATAGAGATACTCGAAAGGATTTAATCCCAAAGAATTAAAACAGAAATGTTTACTTTATTGAAAGTGTTGTCAGTAAATATAACGAGGATAAAGTTCGAGGTGCTCAACTACTTCTTCTTCTTGTGGCGCTACAGTCCTGGGGGACCTGGGCCTCAACGAACATGCCTCTCCAGCCAGCACGATCTTTCGCCAGCTGTCTCCAGTTGCGCACTCCAAGTCTAGGTCGTCCTCTGTTGCGTTGTCCCAATGGCTCGGATTCAAAGACTTTTCGGGCCGGAGCAGTGGTGTCCATACGCTCTACATGGCCTAGCCATCTTAGGCGTTGCATCCGCAGACGCTTGACCAGGCGCATCCACAGGCATTTAAAACCAATGTGCACCGGTACCTCCTCTCCCTCTCTTCCTCTATACCTTCAGCCCGTGCTGTGACTTTATCCGGTCACTTAAAGGGTACTCGCAACTCCTTTTGCACGCGTCAATTATAAAAAAAAAAAGTGTCGCTGTACAGCCCATAGAGTTCGTCATTAAATCTTCTCCTCCAGATGCCATCAACGCAAACAGGACCAAAAATCGCACGCAGATCTTTTCTATGGAAAAGACTAAGAGCTTCTTCATTCGCCTTTGGTAACGTCCAGGTTTCCGTGCCATAAAGAAGGACTGGGATGATCAAGCTGTTATATAAAGTGAGTTTTGTCCTTCGAGAGAGGGCTTTATTACTAAATTGCCTGTTGAGCCCAAAGAAACTGCGATTGACAAGAGTGATTCTGCGTTCGGTACTGGTGTTGTTGTCTCCATTTACCGCGGAGCCGAGGTAGACAAAGTCCTTGACTACCTCGAAGTTTCTGCTGTCATTAGTGTAACACTCTGTCTGAGACTTCGATGTTGTGTGTTCTTCCTTGATGACAGCATGTACTTCGTTTTGCCTTCATTTACCGCCAGACCCATTTTAGTCGCTTCCGCTTCAATGCCAACAATCGCCTCATTGACGGCTCGCTGTGTTCGTCCAATCACGTCAATGTCATCAGAGTAAGCTAGTAATTGTTTTGACGTCTGCAAGATCGTGTGAGTTACGCACGATCTTTTGGAGGATGATATTAAAGCGTAAGCTAGCGACTGAACTGACTTTTGGAAGATCGTGCCTCTGGTGTTGACTTGTGAGTTATGCACGATCTTCTCGAGGATAATGTTAAAGACGTCACAAGACAGTGCGTCGCCTTGTCTAAAACCTTTTTTGAAATTGAAGGTGTCTCTTAGTTCGTAACCGATCTTGATGGAACAGCAAGAGTTCTCCATCGTCATCCTACACAATCTGACGAGTTTGGTAGAAATGCCAAAACTAGATATGGCACTGTATAGCGCGTCTCTATGCACGCTGTCATACGTGGCCTTGAAATCGACGAATAGGTGGTGAGTGTCCATTTGCACTTCTTGAGATTTTTCCAGGATCGTCTCTATGCACACTGTCATATGCGGCCTTAAAATCGACGAGTACTTGGTGATTGTTGATTTTCACTTCTTGGGTCTTTTCCAGGATCTGCCGTATGTGAAGATCTGGCCTATCGTGGACTTCCCTGGTCTGAAACCAGGTATAGGTAACTATCCTATCAGGTTATGGACAAATGGTTTTAGACGCTCACACAATACGGCAGAGAGGATCTTGTAAGTCATGTGAAGGAGACTAATCCCTCGGTAATTGGCGCAGTCAAAGGGGTCTAGTTTCTTGTGAACCGTACAAACGACGCTGAAGTTTCACTTATCGGGCATGCTTTCCTTCGACCTTATCTTACAGATGAGCTGGTGCATGCGCCCAACCAGATCATCTCCAGTTGCTTTAAATAGTTCTGCGGGAAGTCCGTCCGCTCCAACAGCTTTGAGGTGCTAATAATCTGTGCAATTAACCGCAGTTACCCATTACGCATTCTCGGCTGCTTGATCATTATTTCGTAGTTACTTACACTTGCAAAGCAATCAAATTGTTCCAAACACTATTGAGTCAAATCCAGTTTCAAACCGAATGTTTTTAAATTCCAAATAAATCTAAAGAAATGCAGAGCGTAGGAATTTATACAAAGATTATTTTTTGTGACCGGCGTGGCGTAGTGGGTAGAGTGCGACGCTCACTCGCTGAAGGGTCTCGGTTCGATTCCCGGCTGAATACATCGAATTTTTCACAGCACCACCTCTTTTGAGCTGCTGACAACACTTAAAGAGTAATTACTGTCTAAGAAAGCTTCTCAAACTTCGCCGTTCGGAGTCGGCAAAAAACTGTAGGTCCCTACTACTTGTGAGAGAACAGTAGGGCGCACAACACGAGTAGTTGATGAGCAAGCTAGGCTCTGGTTCCCTGTGGACTGCCGCGCCAACAGTTAAAGATTTTTGTAGTGCGTTCTATTCAGGGAATTGATACAAAGTGACAGTAAAGTTTTTTGTAGTCCGTTCTATTCAAAATGCAAAAATCAAACTTTTGTACGTCTTCTGCGTTCGTGCTGCAGGCCCAAATTTTGGTTTCGAAGTTACTTCCACAATACAATTCATGAACAAAACATGAAATGAACAAATAATTGGAAGGAAAGAAAATTAAATCCGGAAGAAATAATAAACAAAAATATTTTTTAAATAAATTTTTAATGTATAACTTCCTAACAACCATTTATTTTTCTTTCTTTTTAAATCGTTTTCTTCATACGTATATATAACTATGATGTGATAATATTCGACAGAAAAAAAAATAAGAATCTTCTAAACAAAATAAAAATAAAATTTACACAGAAAATTATAGTTTAAACATAAAAATATAAATGCCGAGTTACAAAACAAACAAATAATTGAAAAAAAATGGGTTTTCAACCAGGACACAAGCAAAAACAAAAAAAAATAGAAAGGATTGAATAAGGGTAAACAAGAAAATTGCAACATGGATAGACAGAGTATTGCGACGAGCACGCAACACATAGCATCCCAAACAAACTCTAAGGAGTAAGAAACTAAAATATAAAAATAATTATACAAACTAAACATTAACTTACACACACGTTTAATCATGTTTGTTTTGTTTTTTTTGTTTTTTACTAATATTTTCTCTTTTCATTTTAAAGTGATATACATATATATATATTTTTATTTCCGTCTTTCTCTATTATCGGGATTTCTTTTATTTTACGTCATTTTTTTTTTACAATTTTTACATAAATATTCATTTTTTTGTTTGTAGTTATACACTGTCAGTTTTTTAAGATTAGCATTTTATGTTTTGTTTTTTAATCATGTCTACGTTTATCGCGCTTCTTAATTTAAAACAGTTGCGGTGAAGGTTTGTTTGTTTCAAAAATGGCGTACAATCATCATTCTCTCAGTGAGTTTTATTTATTTTGTTTTGTTATTGACATATAAAAATATATAAAATTCTCTCTCTCTATCTCTCCCCCTTTAATTAGTGTCTTCATATTTTGTTTTAACTTTATACATTACATTCTCTACATATATATATATAAATATATTTAATTTGTTCGTTTTTCTTTTCATTTAGGTTATATAATTGTTTCCTCTGTTTCGAGTGCGGTTTGCATTCAATTTGTTGTGTTGCTCTTCTAAATTTTATCTACTTATCTTTCGTTTTACCTACAAAATCGAAAAGAAGATAGCTTCAAAACAGGGCTGAGTAAAACGTGAAACAAAACAAAGAACGAGAACTGAGTTCGAGACGAATTCCGTACAAGAAGCTTATAACATTTATATTCATTATAGGTTTTTCTTCTCTTCACTAACAACTAAGATATGCTTAACAGTTACAGCAAAAAAAAAAAAACATACAATACATGTATAACAGTTTGCAATATATACGTGATTTTTTTCAATTTTTTTTTTCAACTTAAAAGCTTAGCTTTCTAGCCAATTTGTTTAACATTAAAGGTTTCATCTTTAAATATAAATAATGTCTTAAAAAATATTGCTTTGATTGGAATGTTTTTGTTTTTCTTTTAGTTTTTGCATAAATCTTCACATCTTTACATTTTCTTTTTTTTTCTTTTCATAAAAAAGTAATATATATATTTTAATAAAAAAAACAAATAAAGAAAAAAAACTATTAACGGACGAAACGTGTTGTTTTTTGAGGTCATTGCAAGTTCCAGCAGCAGCAGTGGCTTCAGTGGCGGGGAGGAATGTGTTTTTTTGCTTCCAGTTTTTTGGAATGTGTTTTTGTTTTTATTTATAGAAAAATACTTGTCTTTTGATCTTACTTTTGTAAAATATTCTAAGTTTACGTCTCTCATGTTTTTTTTTTCATCTCTCAATATTGTCATCAAAATAGGGGGTCATCTGCTTTTTTTTTTTTTTGCTTTAAAACGTCATCACCGAATGGGTTTGGTTTTCCAAAATGGCAGCCGGAATTTTGCGTCGTGTTTTTGTGATATATTGTTGCAGCTTTTGCTTGGACAGAGGTTTCCGATGAGTGCGTGCGTGAGTGCGGGTGTGTGATGTGGAGACAGAGGGAATTTAGGGATATCTTTGCTTTTTTGTTTTGCACAAATAAAATCTGTTTGTTTTTTGTTTTTAATTTAATATCAGCATTCAGACTTATCCTCTTCAACAAGATATTGCGTATCCTTGCCGGTATCCGCTGACGGATCCAGTTCCCTTGTACGCAACTGGAGCTGCGGCGATGACTTGTGCGTTATACTGCTGGGCGCTAATATTGCTGATACTGGCTCGGTGAATGGTCCAACTGGTTTCAATTTTGAATTGTTGACATCGTGGGGGACTTCGTAGATTCCTGGGAAATAAAAATAGACTTTCTGTTAGATGGGTTCCACGACTGAATTGTTTAAGCAAAGCTGCCTCAAAGCTATCCCATCCGAAGCTGAGCCAAAAGCTGTTCTGAAGTCTACACAGAAGACAAACTCATTACATTCTTACCTGATCCATTGCCAAGTGATGGATCTGTTGTGGTCCCCGATTGCACTGCGTCGTACATTGGATTGGAGAAGTCGCGCGTCTTGTTGCTGTTGACTGTTTGCAGATTGTAGCTGTCGATTGGTGGCACCTCGCTCGGTGGCGGCATGTTCTGGAAGCCGGGGGCGTTGAATTCCACATTTGTTCCGTGACGGAATGTCACACTCTGCGACGACGAAAGTGTCGGTAGCCTAGCCAGCTTTCCACTAGAACAAAGAAAATGTCGGTCATGAGTCATTCTGTACTTTGCATCGAAATCCTATTTTAACTTACAATGGCTTCTTCCTGATGACGTACCACACTCCGCCGGCGGCCAAGAGCACCAGTAGAATGACCATAATCGGCACCACGACTGCTGCCACGTTGCCGCCGCCTGGCCCGAAGGACTCGCTCACCGCCCGATCGCAGTGATCGCCGGTGTACTCTGGCAAACACTCGCACTCCAGCTGGCCGTGGTCGTTCTCCCTGCAGAGGCCTCCGTTCTGGCATGGACAGACTCGCGGTGACACACGTGGCTGTTCTGCCGGGGCGTCGCAGATCACCTCGGCCGTGGATCGATGTGAAGGCAGCGGGCCAGAGTTGTCAGGGCATGCGCACCGACGGCCACCGGGCACCAGGAGGCATAAGTGAGAGCAGCTGCTCTCGTAGCACGGGTTGCGCAGCGAGGTGTTGTAGCGCTTTTCGTGATAGACCTTCAGCCCTGACGGGTTCACCAGGTTTCGCCGGATTATGACTTGCACGCCGCGGCCGAATTTGTCTTGCTGCAGGAGTTCACCGCTGTCACGGGTCACCCAGTACATGGTTGACTCGAAGATGTCCAGCGACACCGGGTGGCGCAGCTGCTCACCTTTCACGATCGTCTTTCGTTGGGATCCGTCGGGGCGACTGGACTCGATGGTGTTCAACTTGGTGTCGACCCAGTAGATGACGTGGTCCTGGGAGTAGTCAATGGTGAGTCCGGCGGGGTGGCGAATGGCCTCGGTGATGAGTGGCCGGCGCTTGGAACCATCCATCCAGGAAACCTCGATCTTGGGTGCTGAGCCTGCATCTGCCCAGAACATCCTTCCCAGCTGGGGATCCACAGCGATGGCTGTGGGAACTTCCAGTCCGGCTCCCACAACCGCCCTTCTGTACCGTCCGTCAGTCTTCGCTACCATCACTCGACCCCTCGGCTTGGAGCCGGTCCTGTCCACTTCAGTCCAGTAAAGGTTGTCGGCGAGCCAGTCCACAGCAACCGCGGTGGGCTTGGATCCACCCTTCATGTTCAAATCCTGGGCGTAACCAATCTTTGCCTGGCCATCCAGGGCGTTGACCATGTACGACCGCTTGATGGTCTTGTCGTAGCTGTCAGCCCAGAATATTATTTGCGCTTCGGCGTCGTAGTCGAGGGCTTCGATGCGTTTCTCGGCAGCTACCACGTCGAATTCGTCGTGCTTGTGTGGGTCGTATCCTCGGATCTCGGGGCCATTTGCGTACACCAGGACCACGTCAGCCTTCTCCGCCTTGCAGACGCCGGACATAACGTCGACCAGCCGGAAGCCTTCGCGGCACGAGCATGAGTAGGTTCCGTTCAGGTTGTGGCACTGGTGGCTGCAAGTGTGCGTTCTCGTCGCGCACTCATCGATGTCGTCACAGCGCTTCTTGTTGTCCTGCGATATGATGTAGCCCGGGTAGCAGGCGCAGATGTAGCCGCCGTCGGTAAGGTTGTGGCAGTGGTGCTCACAGCCGCCGCGGGTTAGCTCAGTGCACGAGCTGCTCTCGTGACAGCCCAGCTCATCCGAAGAGTCTCCGCAGTCGTCTGAGTAGTCGCACACTTGGTTCCTTTCGATGCAGTTCTTGTTGGCGCACTGGTACTGTGTGTAGAGGTCGCATGGGCGCTGCTTTGTGGCGCACAGCGTCATGTTGTTCTCGTCAGAGCCGTCACCGCAGTTGTCCACTCCGTCGCAGATCTGGTATCTGGCCACGCAACGGTGGTTGGCGCACTGGAAGCGGCGCAGTGTGTCGCAGTTGAAGTTCGAGCAGACTTCTGGCTTTTCGTCGGAGCCATCACCGCAGTCGTCGGTACCGTCGCATAGATCAGATGGGGAAACGCATAGATTGTTGGTGCATTGGAATCGGGACTCGGGGCAGTAGCGGCCGCCTGGGAAGCGTGGTGGGCAGCCGATCTCGTCGGACATGTCCCTGCAATCACGGTCGCCGTCGCAGCGGAAGTAGGCGGCGATGCAGTGGCCGGAGGCGCACTGGAACGTGCCGTTCTTGCACTGGTAGCCCTCGCAGTTCATCTCATCGGTGTTGTCGCCACAGTCGTCCTCGTGGTCGCAGCGCCAGCGCGACGATATGCACTTGCCATTGCCGCAGTGGAACTCTGATTCAGAGCACTCGCGGTACTTGTCCTTGCACATCGGCTCCGACTCATCACTGCCGTCACCGCAGTCGTCCGCGAAGTCGCACATCCATTGCCTGGAAAGAAGATTCGTTTAATTCACTGACACAGTGAGGACGAGCAGGAGCTCCGAACTTACTTTGGTATGCAGCGGTTGTTGCCGCACTTGAAGTCGGTTTCCGCGGAGCACTTGGGACAGTTCTCGGGCAGCTCGTCGCTATTGTCGCGACAGTCGTCCTTGCCGTCGCAGAACAGCCATTTGGGGATGCATCTGTAGTTGGATTGGCCGGGGCACCGTTGCCAGCCGGTGGTGCAGTTCCTTTGGCGGCACATGTAGGCAGGCTCGTCGGAGTCGTCCCCGCAGTCGTTGTCGAAGTCGCACATCCACAACTTTGGAATGCAGCGGCCGTTCTTGCAGCTGAACTCGGTGTCGGGGTCGCAGGTTCGTTTGTCTGTAAAAAAGAAGGGGATGCTCGCTGGGATCAGTTGCGCATGGAGGGCACTTGGTTGGACTTACGACACACAGCGGGATCTTCGTCACTTCCATCCTTGCAGTCGGCATCGCCGTCACACCTCCAGCTGTCCAGGATGCAGCGACCGCTTGCCTTGCACTTGAAGTCTGAGTCGGGGCAGGGTAGGTCGCAGTTCTGCTCGTCGGTGCCGTCTCCACAGTCGTCGACGCCGTCGCAGATCGTCGCCGAGGGCGTGCAGTTGTTGTTCTTACACTGGAAAGTACCGGCACGGCAGTGGCGCTGTGGGCATGTTGTCGGTTCATCGGATCCGTCCTTGCAGTCCTTCTCTCCGTCGCACTTCCAGAACCATGGGATGCACTTCTCGTCGGTGCCGCCGCAGCGATGTTGGCCGGCGGTGCAGTTGGCGATGCAGGTCTTGCTGTCGCGCGCCAGGTAGAACTGGTTGGGGCAGGCGCACTTGTAGCTCGGGGCGCCCTCCTCGATGTAGCCCTCGATGTTCAGGTAGGTGGACTCGGCCGGTGGCGATATCAGGCAGAGGTGGGAGCAGCCACCGTTGGTCTTGCCGCAGGGGTTGTTGTAGGGCACCTGGCGCAGCCTGTGGTTGATATGTATGTCGTAGGGTCGGTGGGTGGTGTTACGCAGGGTGGTCAGGTCCTTGCCGGTGAACTTGTTCGCTCGCAGAATCGCCTTCAGGTTCCAGTCGGTCCAGTAGAGGTAGTCGTCGAACAACGAAATCGCGAAGACGTGCGGGACCTTGGCGCCAGACAGAACCACATGCCGGTGGCGACCTTCCAAGTCAGCGTAGGCGATGTAGTCCAAGTGGGCGTCCGCCCAATAGATGCGGTCGGTGAAGTAGTCGATGGCTAGTGCGTTGGGCCAGGCGATGTCGTCCTCCCAGGTCAGGATGCGCGTGAAATTCGAACCGTCCATGCCCATCTTTGCGATGTACGCCTGCAGGTGCCACGACGTGAAGTAGAGGAAACCGATGCCAGGATGCACCACGATCGCGCGGGGGTCCACGACCCCGCTGCGCAGAGTCTTGCGCTTGGTGCCGTCCAGCTCGGAGACGTCGAGATTTTTCGAGTGCCTGTCCAGCCAGTAGAGCTTTCTGCCCACCCAGTCGACGGCGATTCCCTCCAGGCCGTGCGAGTCGTGGCGAATCACCGCCTCGCGGGCTGGCTTCTCGCTCATGTCGGTGTACTTCGAGCGGAAGATGGTCTTCGCTGTGACGTCGCAGAAGTACAGGTACTCCTCCTGGTAGTCAAAGTCCAGGGCTACCACGTTCATCAGGTCCTGATGCATCAGGTTGTAGACGCGTCCGTCCACGGACATGTTGCGCACGTAGTACTTGTTCGTGAAGATAAGCCAGGCGGTGTCGTTGTCCTTGCGCTTGCACGTGTGTTCGTCCACTTGGCGCTCGTAGTAGCGCTCGTCGCACTTGCAGTAGTAGCCGCCGGGCGTGTTCGAGCAGTGCTGCGAGCAGGCGCCTGGCGTTTCTAGGCACTCATCGATGTCCGCGCAGGCCTTTCCGTCCGCGAGGAGCCTGAAACGAGAGAAAAAGACGTGAGGAGGACGAATTTGGGTGGCCTTCGCTGTGTTACTCACTTGTAGCCCTGGTTGCAGTCGCAGTAGTAACTGGTGAGGGTGTCGACGCACTTGTGGCCGCACTGATGGATCTCAACCTTGGCGCACTCGTCCACGTTGCAGTGGGCGGGCTCGTCGGACTCGTCTGTGCAGTCGGCAACCTTGTTGCACACCAGGTGGTAGTCGATGCACTGACCGTTGGAGCAAGTGAACTGACCGGCGGGACAGGTGACGTTCTCCTTCTTACAGCCCACCTCGTCCGAGTGGTCGCCGCAGTCGTCCTCCCCATCGCAGCGGTATTGGTTGCGGATGCACTTGAAGTTCTGGCACGTGAACTCTTGCGGGGAGCAGGTCTTGTACTTGGAGTTGCAGAACTTGCCCTCGTCCGTTCCGTCGCCGCAATCGTTGTCGTGGTCGCACACCCAGCCCTGGAATGAGAGGAAGTCATACTTCTGCGGCGGAGGAGGGGAAGGGCTCCAGAACTCACCTTATTGATGCAGCGGTTGTTGCCGCAAGTGAACATGTCCTCGGCGCAGGGTTGCTGCGTGGAGCAGCTGTGCAGAGTGGTGTTTTCGTCGGCGCCGTCCACGCAGTCTGGGTCGCCGTCGCAAATCCATTTCTTGGGGATGCACTGGGCGCGTCCCCAAGCTTTGTTCTCCACGCACGTGAACTCAGTCTCCTCGTCGCACTTGCGGTCATCTGAAAGTAACCCAAAATGAGATCACGGCCCACCGGAAGCGCCGGATTACTTACTGCACTGGTGTCGGCTGTCCTCGTCGCTGTTGTCCAGACAATCGTTGTCGCCGTCGCAGATGTATATCCTTGGGATGCAGTTTCCGTTGTCGCAGGTGAAGAGGTCGCCAAAGCAGGTCCTGCCCTCGGACTTGCAGTACTCTGGTGGCTCGTCGGCGCCATCACCGCAGTCGTCGTCGCCATCGCAGTACCAGGTGGCCGGGATGCAACGGTGGTTGGGGCAGCGGAAGCTGTTCTGAGGGCAGGTCCTCTGGCCGCAGTGCAGCTGGTCCTCGTCGGAGTTGTCGCCGCAGTCGTTGTCGCCATCGCACAGCCAGTAGGGTTCCACACAGATGTTGGTCTTCTCGCACTTGAGATGGTTGGGCGGGCAGGTCGTGTTGGTGGGGCAGCGCTCGTGGGTCTCGTCGGAGGTCGCGTTGTCCTTGCAGTCGTTCACACCATTACAGACTTGCGCCTGCGGGATGCATCTGCCGTTTGCGCAGGTGAACTCTCCGTCGACGCACGGCGGGTAGGTGCAGCCGACCTCGTCGGAGCCGTCCTTGCAGTCGTTCTCGTGGTCGCACTTCCACGACTTGAAGATGCAGCGGCCGTTGTTGCAGCGGAACTCGTTGGGCGAGCACGAGTGGAAGGCGCAGTAGTTGGGGTCCTCGTCGGAGTTGTCGCCGCAGTCGTCGTCGCCGTCACAGGACCACATGCGCGAAATGCACTTACCGTTCTGGCAGTAGAACTTGCTGGCCTCGCAGGTGTTGTTGCGCGGCACGCACATGCGGCCTTCGTTCACCAGCTTCGAGTTGTCGTCGCATTTGCACTCGGCCTTGCCATTGGGCGCCGGGTGACAGCTCTGCGCACAGCCCCCGTTGTTGATGAGGCACGGATTGACTTGACACTTTTGGCGATCCTGGCTGTAGACGCGGATATCGCGTGGAGAGTCCTCGAGGCGCTTCACGATCTCGACCATGTTGGCGCCGGTGTGCTTCTCAGCGCGGTACACGCCTCGCAGCTGCAGATCCGTCCAGTAGATGTAGTTGCGGAAGACGCTGATCGCGAAGGGGTAGATCGTGGCGGCTACGAGCAGCTCTCGCTCCTTGCCGTCGAGGTTGGCGCGCTCGATCTTCTCACGTACTGCGTCCGTCCAGTAGAGTTTGCGGTCCTCGTAGTCAATGGCCAGGCCGCTGGGCTGCGAGAGCTCCTTGTCGACAATGGCGCGCTTTAGCGATCCCGCCATGGTGGTGCGGAAAATCTTGCCGGAGGTGCCGAAGCGGCCCCAGTCGGTGAAGAATAGCGTTCCGTTGCATGGGTCGAGGACGATGGCGCGCGGTCGCTCCACGCGGGCGATCATCACCAGCTCGGTGCCGTCCAAATTCATGGCGTAGATCGAGTTGTTGGAGCTGTCCGTCCAGTAGATCTTGTTCTGCGTCCAGTCGTAGGCAATGCCCTCTGGGTTGATGCCCTTGCTGAGTACAACGTTTACGTCATCCAGCGACGGGTTGTTGGCTTTGGTGTAGGCGATCTTGGCCCAGGGGCGGATCTGTGTGTACAGCAGTCGGTTGTCGGCGTAGTCGAAGTCCAGGCCCACAACGTTGGTGAGATTCGTCATCGGTGTGAAGGGCACCTGTGTGGATCGCGGGTCGAGGTTGACGGCTCGGATCTCGGTCCTCGTGGCGAAGACGAGGTACTCGTTGACAGCTTCGCACTTCCTGCCGTCGGCGTTCAGCTTGCCGGTGGCGCAGTCGCACTTGAAGTTCAGTCGGGAAGTGCTAGAGGCGTCCTGTGGGAAGCTGAAGCAGAGCTGGTCACAGCCGCCGTTACCGAGCCTGGTGCAGGGATTGCTCTCGTCCTGGGGTTGGTTGTTGATGTTGTAGATGACGATGTCTCGCAGCTTCTGCAGGTTGGTGCGCACGCGCTCAGGCATTGAGTTGTTGCCGGGCAGCTTAGAGGCCTTGAAGACGGTCATCAGGTTGCGGTCAACCCAGTAGACGTCGCCAAGGTAGACGGCGATGCCCATGGGGTTGGGCAGGTTGCGGCGGATGATTTGGCGGTTTCCGCCTGAGTAGGAGATCTTCTGGATGGTGTCCAGCTTGGAGTCCACCCAGTAGACGTCGTGCGTCAACATATCGACGGTCAGATCGCGGGGGTTGGATATGCCAGACGTCACGACTGGTGTCCAGTTGGAGCCGTCCAGGTAAGCCTTGCCGATGCGCGGGTACTGTCCGTAGTCGATCCAGTAGAGCAGCCGCTTGATGGGGTTGACTGCCAGTTCGCGAGGCGCGTCGTTGGTGGTCTTCACGAGAATCTTCCGGTTCGTGCCGTCCAGCCAGCTCACCTCGACATAGTTCTCGTGCGGGAAGACGTTGGTGAAGTACAGGTTACCCGCGACCCAGTCGATGGCGATGCCGCGGATGCCGTTGCTGCCGATGCCGTCCTTGATAATGTGCTGCAGCTCGGTGCCATTGGGGCGCGTCCTGAAGATTCCGTTCCAGTAGCCGCGATTGTACTCCGCCCAGTAGATCCACTGTTCGCGGAAGACGACGTCTACGTGGAGGATGTGGTGGCCGCTGCCGCTGATCGGGACCATGGCCTCAGAGCTGTCAGTCAGGCTGTATCCACGCGTCACGTCCAGCTGCGAGACCACCGCGAACGTCTTGTACGCCACACAGTTGATGTCGTTTTCCTTGCGGTAGCCGATGCCACAGGCGCAGGTCCGCGAGGAGCCCTCATCGGGGATGCACAGGTGCTCGCAGCCACCGTTGTTCGTTTGGCAGGGGTGCTGCATCATGGAGCGTTTCTTGTAGATCATCATGTTCTTCAAATCGGGCTCGTTGTCGATGATCACCTTGGGGTTGTCGCCAGTCGGCAGGTCGACGCGCACGATTTTCTCGTAGACGGGGTCCAGATAGTAGAGACGCGAGTCGAGCACGCCCAGGCTCTTCGGGCGGGCGATAGCGTTCACTTCCGACAGGATCACTCGGTGATCCTCGCCGTTGTAGTCCATAGCGGAGACTGTCGGCGGGAACTGGGTGCTGTAGTAGATTTGCTTCTTGTCCGTGTCCAGGGCGATGCTCTCAGGGTGATCGATGTCCTCTCTCAAAACGATCGCGTTGGTTCCAGCCATGTTGACGCGTCCGATTTTCACCGGGACGCCAAAGCCGCCTTCGTCGATCCAGAACAGCTTTCCTTCGGTCGGGTCCAAGGCGATGGCCTTCGGCTTTGAGACGGAAGTCTTGTTGCCGTCGTTGGCCAGCACGATGGTGCGGTACTTGATCTTGCCGTCGACGCGCACCGCCTCGATGTTGCTGGCGATCCTGTTGCCCATGTAAAGATTGCGGCCGAGCCAGTCGAACGCGATGGTGTAGGGCGCGCCAACGATGCCGCTGTCCACGCCGAAGAAGAGGGTCTTGTTGCCGCCGCCGTAGGGCGTGGTGAAGATTGTGCAGTTCTCGTCGTCATCCTCACGACCCTGCACCCAGAAGAGGGTCTCGCCCTTCCGATCGAAGTCCAGGCCGGTGCTGCTGTCGATTCCTATGACCGGCGCCAGGGATCCCGCTCTGGCGTCGCCTCCATTCAGCGGAATGTCAACGATCTGCGTGCCCTTGACGACCATGATGAAGGGGTTCTCCTCCTCGACGCAGCGTCCTTCCGAGAGCAGTTTGAAGCCGGGCTTGCACTTGCAGGAGTAGCCTTCCTTCGCGCTCGGGCTCAGCAGGCACAGATGCTGGCAGGAGGCCTTGTTGCAGGGGTTCTCGTACATGGGCTGCAGCGAGGGATGGTGCACGTGGATGGAGAGTGGCTGGCTGATAAGGTGCGAGACCACGGTCTGGTTCTGGCCGCGGAACTTGTTGGCCGACAGGACTCTGTTCAGCTGACGGTCTGTCCAGTAGAGCGTATCCTCGAAGAGGGACAGCGAGTGCGGATGCAGGAGGTAGTGACTTCCGGCCAGCACCTGTTGACGTCCAGTGCCGTTGTAGTAGCAGAAGTCGATGAAGTCCAGCTTCGAGTCAGCGAAGTAGACGCGCTTGGTGGCGATGTCCAGGGTGAGGCCGTTGGGCCAGTAGATTTTCGTGTTGATGATGGTCTCGCGCATGGTGCCGTCCATGCCTATGCGCTCGATGCGTGGGTTCTCGCCCCAGTCCGTCCAGAAGATGAAGCGGGCGTCCTCGCTGGGGTCCAGGCACATGCCGCGAGGCTGTGTGATGTTCTCGCGCACGAGCACCAGCCGGTTGGAGCCGTTCTCGGACGAGACTTCGATCGTGTTCAGCTTGCTGTCCAGCCAGTACAGGTTCTGACCAACCCAGTCGTAGGCAAGGCCCTCCACCAGGTCGAGGCCAGTTGTGATGATCTCCTGCGGCTCCATGCCGCGATCCAGCCGCGAGATCTTCTTCAGCTTCATGTCGCTCCAGAAGATGGTGCCGGTGTGCATGTTCGAGGCAGTTGCTACAACGTTCTCTACGATGATGGGAACGCGCTCCAGTCCCTGCTCCTTCAGATCGGCCACCAGGATCGAGTGCCGGTTCGAGATGATCAGGAAGGCCGCCGAGTGGTTGACTGCCTTGCAGTGCTGCTTGTTTGGCTCAAGGATGTAGCCGTCGGTGCAGGAGCAGAAGTAGGATCCCTTGGTGTTGGTGCAGGATTGAGAGCAGAGGCCGGGTGGGTCGCATTCGTTTGTGTCCTGGCAGGTGTAACCGTCTTCCGCCAGCTCAGACCCAGGCGGGCAGATGCACATGGCGCCGAGAGGCGTTTTCTGGCAGCCGCTGGTGCAGAGACCGGTTTGGTGTTGGCACTCGGCCAGGTCGCAGCCTTGTCCTTCGTCGGCGCCATTCGGGCAGTCAGGGGTTCCGTCGCACACCGAGGTCGTGTTTACGCATCGCTCCGTCACTCCAGGGCACTGCCACTGGCCGTGGGGGCACTTGAAGGGTGGCGCCACGCATGCGTGTATCGAGCTTTCATCGGATCCGTCGCCGCAGTCGTCCTTGCCGTCGCAGATGTATGCCTTGAAGACGCAGTTCGAGTTGTTGCACTTGAAGAAGTTGGGCGCGCACGATATTTGGCCGCAGTCTTCCTCGTCCGAATGGTCACTGCAATCGTTGGAGCCGTCGCAGTGCCACGAGATGGGGATGCAAAAGCCTGAGCCCTTGCAGCGGAAGTGCTTCTCCATGTTGCATTGGTTGGGGCCGGTGGACGGGCAGCCGAGCTCGTCACTGCCGTCGTTGCAGTCGGGGATGCCGTCACACTTGTAGGACTCCTCCACGCACTGCCGCAGATCTGCGCACTTGAACTGGTTCGCCAGGCACGTTATCGGCGGGCAGTCCTTCTCGTCCTGTTTGTCGAAGCAGTCGTCGTCGCCGTCACACACCCAGCTCTGCGGAATGCAGTGGCCGGTTCGGGGACACGTAAACTGGAAGTAGGCGCAGGTCTTCTCGGCGCAGAAATCGCCCTCGTCGGAGCCGTCGCCGCAGTCGTTCTCACTGTCGCACTTCCACATGTTCGGGATGCATCTGCCGTTGGAGCAGGCGAACTGGGCCGAGCCGCAGGTCACGTTGCCGCACTCGAACTCGTCTGAGTTGTCGCCGCAGTCGTTCTCCTGGTCGCAACGGAAGTTCAGCGGGATGCAGCGGCCTGACTTACACTGGAACTCGTTCGTGCCACATGTTGGTTCTGAAATGGAGGAGGGACGGTTTGGATCTGTGTTCGAAAAGAGAGAAAGACAGTGGGAGAGAGACCGGACTTACTTGTACAGTTTTGTTCCTCGTCGCTGTTGTCCAGGCAGTCATCGTCGCCGTCACACACCCAGGACTTGGGGATGCAGCGCTGGTTGGTGCAGGTGAAGTCCCAGGAGTTGGGGCATGGCTGCACGGGGGGTTCGGCGGTAGGGTCTGGGACGCAGGTCATCTCATCGTCAGCCAGGCGCTCGCCGTAGGGACACGAGCATCGGGCCTGCAGCTCACCGAGGGAGTCGTTGCGTGGCACCGCGAAGCAGATCTTCTCGCAGCCGCCGTTGTTGATGTGGCAGGGCTGCTTTTCGTCAATCTTCTGCACGTCCCTGCTGTAGACCTTGACGCCGTACAGGCGGTTCGTCTGCGGCTCGCGCACCATCATCTCCTCCTGCTCGCCGGTCAGCTTGTGCAGTCGAATGATGGCGTCCAGCCTCCAGTCAGTGATGTACATCCACTCGTTGTGAATGACGATGGAGAAGGGGTGGCGCACCAGTCGGGAGTTCACGGTCTTGATGTCGGTGCCGTCGAGGTTCGAGTGCTGCACGTGGTCGAGCAGGGCATCGCACCAGTAGACGCGGTCGGCCTTGAAGTCGATGGAGAGGCCATTGGGCCAGCCTAGGGTCACGTTCTTAAAGACGAGGAGGTTGGTGCCGTCGGTGTTGGCGCGAGTAATGTTCGCCGGGCGATCCCACTCGGAGAAGAAAATAAAACCGCGATTGGGGTGGACGACTATGGCGCGGGGTCGCTTCAGATTCTTCAGCAGGGTGCGGCGGTGGGTGACGTTTCGGGTGGACAGCACGTTGAGGGTTCCCTTGCGGCTGTCGATGTAGTAGAGGTTCTTGGAGGCCCAGTCCACAGCGAGACCTTCCACGCCCTCGTTCTGGGAGGCCAGCACTATTTCGCGTCCCGTTCCATTGCGATGCACGCGGTAGATCACATCTTGCAGCACGTCTGAGTAGTAGATGAATTCGTCGCGGGAGTCGAAGTCGAGGCCGACGAAGCGGGCTCTCCTCGACACCACTGGCAGAATGGCGTCGCTGAATCCTTCGATAACGGGGTCCAAGACCTTTCCTTTGATGAAACGTTGCTGGGAGTACATGAGGAACTCGCGGACGATCTTGCAGTTCTTTAGGTCTGTCTGCAGTTGGTAGCCGGTGTTACAGGCGCAGCGATAGCCGAGCCCTGAGGGTGCTCCCTTGACCGCTGTCACGATGCACATGTGGTTGCAGCCGCCGTTGTTGTTTCCGCAGGGATTTGAAGTCTTTGGCTGGCTCAGCGGGTGTACGGCGATGATTGCTTTCGGTTCGCGGATGTCCTTTGACTTGTACTTCACCTGGATGGAGGCGGCGCCCTCGAACTTGTCGACGGACATGATGCCTTGCTTAGTGCCGTCGGTCCAGTAGATTCTGTTCTCAAATAGGGCCAGTCTTGAGGGGCTGGGGACCTGCTGTCCTCTTAGCACCATCACTCGGTTGTTGCCGTCGTAGTCCACGGTCTCGATGTAGTCCAGGAGCGAGTCGCACCAGAATACCCGCTTCGAGATGATGTCCACGGTAACTCCGGATGCCTTGTAGGCTGCTTCGGACACCACTGACATGGCGTGGGTGCCGTCCATGTGGGCGCGGAGCACCTGGCCGCCATCAGCAACGAACATGAAACCGGAGGTGGGGTCCAGGGCGAGGTCGAGGGGGCTGGTCAGATTCGAACCCAGCACGACTGCATGCCAGTTGCCGTTCAGCTCGAAAACGTCGATCTTCTGTCCCACCAGGTCCGCCACGTAGATCTTGTCGCCCACCCAGTCCACCGCCAGGGCCACTGGAGACCAGGTTCCCGGCAGCGTCAGATCCAGGGGGTTGACGGCATTCCTGAACTCCTCTAGCTGTAGCGACTGCACCTTCCGCGTCTTGATGTCCGACCAATAGAGAGTGTTGCGTGCATAGTGGAAGGCCAGACCGCAGGCTCCTGTCGCGTTCGCGAGGACCTTCGCGCTTTCGCCCAACGAGGGCAGATAGACCACAGCCCTGTCGTGGGCAAAGATCAGCTCGACGTTCATTGCGTCGGGAGCCACGCACTTGGAGTTGTTGATGAGGGTGTAGCCGTTGGCGCAGGTGCAGGTGTAGGAGCCTTCGGTGTTCGTGCAATGCTGGTCGCAGTGGCCCCATTCGGCGCATTCATCCAAGTCCACGCAGGTTTTGTTGTCAGCCGCCAAAGTCTGTCCAGCACGACAGTAGCAGACGCCTCCTGTCAGTGAGGGGCCACATTTGTACTCGCAACTCAGCGCAGGACACGATGCTATCGCTGCAAGAACACACAAGGATTAATCACTTTAACGGAGACAGTGGGACGGGGCATATACTTACAGCACGCAGTCTCCTCGTCGCTGCCGTCCTCGCAGTCGCGCTTTCCGTCACAGAGCTGTGACTTCAGGATGCATTTGGGAGTGCCATCGGGACCACCTCGTGGACATAGGAACTTGTTATCAGGACACGCTATCGCCGTGCAGTTGGCTTCGTCGCTCTGGTCCGCGCAGTCGTGGTAACCGTCGCAGTAGAAGGCCGCTGGGATACATAAGGCGTTCGTGCACCGGAACTGACCGTTGTGACAGGGCGGGAAGTCTGCAAAGAGATCGAGATTTGAGCGGACATCCGGAAGAGTTGGGCGGAAGGGGTACTTACTGCAAGCTTGCTCGTCGGACTTGTCTCCGCAGTCGTCACGATGATTGCACTTGAGCGCCGTATCGATGCACCTCAGTCCGTTGGCGCAACGAAACTGGTCCAGACGGCAGGACACCCCAGAGCAACCCTCCTCGTCTCGTCCGTTCCGGCAGTCCAAATAGCCATCACAGCGTTTTTCCTTCGGCACACACGGCCCCGACAGGCGGCCGCCTTCCGGTGCAGCACCCCCGGGCGCGTTGCAAAAGACGTCTGTCGTCTGACACTTTCTGTAAGCTGTGGGAAAAGAGAGAAAGCACAGAGAGGAAATTTTCCAAATTAAAAAAAACGTTCACACACAGTCACGTGCAGTCAAGCGGGGCGGGGGAATGGACAGGAGTTCAAGGAGCGCTCTTGGGATCTAACAAGTGGGGGGACGAGTGCCACCACTCTCGACGGTGTGCTTAATAGACACATCCTCTCGCAAATAAGCTTCGTTTTCTGATGGCTTTTTGCATGCAAACTGCTTCCTTTTCAGCCGCTTCACGGTGAATGGCTCCTCGAGAGCACTTCTCGCCATGGGGGTGGAGAAAGTCGAAAAATTGGGCGCAATTCTTTGAAATCGATAGCCACTGCGAAGGACACTGCATGCAGTCGGTGTGGAGCTGCCTTCATTTGCTGATTGGGTTTCAGTCTGGCTGTTACTCGGTGCAGAGACAAGGGCAACCGCTGCAGCTTTAAGGGTCGTTTATACGAATTTCTTCTTCAATTTGGGTGTTTTTCTTGTGATTTCCTCTTTCCGTGGATTGGAAATCGGGTGAAGAGGATGGGAAATGTGATTCAATCTGAAAGTGGTTAGGCGGTCGAGAAGTTCTTTGATGATGAGAGGTTGCTAATTAAGTGCGAAGGCGTTTTCTTTTGCTCTTATTCGGGAACTAGAAGACGAAGTCAGTGGGATTCTATTGGGGCTCTGGGAAGTGTTAACGACCATTAAGTACTTTTTTTAGTGGGTGTCTGTTACTTTTTCTTAAAAGGTAATGCAAAGAGTAAGGTCAGCAAAGCCTTCCAGTGTGAAACAGTCGGTTAGTGGAGTTGTGAATCAATGCGAACCCTACTTCGACTAGAAGTATGACTGATTTAGGGATCATCGAATCTAATCACTTAGTTCTCAATCACCCTGATTTTATACAGTGGTCGTGATTTGCGAACGAGGAAATTGGAGAAATGAATGGAGAATGTAACCACATAAAATTTTCGAAACGAAAAATCCAGAATTTGAGAAACTTAGGGTCGCCTAAACATATGCAGGATTATGTAAACTTAACTGGGGTGTGTCTATGGTTCAAATGTGAAGTGTGAAACGGTTTTGTTGGGAACATTCACTAAACGATCGTTTCGGCACAAGAAGTATACTTTTCTGTGGTTTCAATGTGATTTTGTTCAGAATGCACACAAGTTTGGGAAGAATGATTGTGAAAAGAGAATGCTAATCTTGATTCAAACCGGTCGTTTGGTGTTTTTCTAATATTCTTGAACAAAACAGCCGCTGTGAGTAGAGCGAATGTGGAACTTATATTTTGCGGTTCTCACCGGTTCTCATTGGAGACGTTCCAATGGTGTGGATTCCATTTTGACGGAAATGGAATAAAGTTTTTGATTCTTTTTTGGTTCTGTTATGTTTGGAGCCACCTGTGTATACTCTAAAACTGTTCTTGAATATGAACCGTTTGTTGCTTGAAGGGCTGGGATCATGTTTTTGCGCAGAGAAATCACATTTTCCGTGTAAAACTTGTTCAAAATTAAAAGTTGGTAAAATTGGAGCTATGCCATATTTTGGAAATCTTTTAAAAGTGACAAAGCATTGCTCTCAGAGGTTCAGGATTCAATTAAAGCCTGTCTGAGAAATTAGATTTTAATATGGACCCAATCCTGGAATTAATTGACAAATCGGCACATGAGCATAGTAGACGTTGTCCTAGAAGAAGAATGGGGCCACGTCTTGGATCGTGCCTCTGCTTAATTAAATGCTTTGTTTATTTGTTGCATCACTACACGTTTGTCAGGTTAGACAGCAGAGGTTCGATATTTTGAAGAGTACTGTAGCTCGTTGCCACAAGTATGTCCTACTTGGAGTTAATTAAAAGGTGAGGAGTCGATTTATGTATACAATATTTTATTTAGATAAGTTATCATCGGCGATTTCAATGTAAGTATTGATCAGTGTCACTATCCCACTGCTAGTTATGATCCGTGTGACTTTCTCATTGCGAGTGTCTTTTGTGTGACCCAACCCATTCCTTTTATTGCTCCGTAGGCACATGCCCACGTTGCATCCCTCGGCGTTGGTGGGATGCGAAGGATATCCTCTTGTGCGTCGCGGGCACCGTTGGGTTCGTTGGGTTGTTTACCCAACGACGTACGGACCGCGATCGCAGATGTTATTTTGCGTGGAAGGATATCCTCGCTTGGGTTATGTGCCGTAGGGTTAGTTCACGTCCTGCGATGTGCTGCTGAGTGTGCCGTTGCGTAGTCCGTTCAGTATGCTCAGCTGCACTGGTTGGCCGGACCGTTGGTGTGGTTGTCTGCCACAGTACTACTTCTTGCTGTTCGGAGTTTGCAAGAAACTGTAGGTCCCTTTGCTCTTTATAGAACAATAACACGCACAAGAGAATCTGACTAAGATGTGTCTTGTTTTCCGTGTGCACAGTTGCGCCTATGGTCGGTGCAGTTCAGTTTTGTAAGTCGTTGGAGTCAGCATTCTTTGAGGGTGGTATCATGTTTGAAGCTATGGTCAGTCGGAAATGACGGCCATCAATCTGCTGGGCTGGGCTGGGCTATCTGTTGACTGTAGAGCCGCAAAAAGACACATTGTATGTGGCAGGTATGCCGATGCTACCAAGGCCCAAACCATACCCTACAGGAATCTATTCCCCCTGGTTCCTTCATATAAGCCCGAGTCATTGTAGAAAATAATTCGGCGGGAAAACCCTGAATTCGGACAGCTTTTCAGGGAATAACTGAATTGTGAGCATTGAAGTCTTTCAAATGTCACATTCCAAAAATTATCAATGAAATGTCACATTTTGACATATCTCTGCCTCAAAGGTGCCCGAAATTCCTCTCTTTTCGCCTACAAAATTTATCAGAAATGTTAACAGCATGTCACTGGTTTCGATTTACGCTCGCGTGTAATTACAAATTTCCTCAAAAAGATCACGTCCCACGCTTTTGCAGTGAAACATCCGTGAAGGCGCACGTAACGAGGGGGAAGTTCGTGTTCATTTCAATTTTTTTTTTGCCTCGAAATAAATCATTTTCAAGGAAACGTATTGTGCGAGTATTTAATAATTTACTTCAGAATCTGCTTGGGTATCGGTTTCCGATAAGTAATGATAGACACAACGGCTGTGTCTGCTGCTGAATGTTGAGGGACGCGACGGTGAGGGTGAAGCCGAAGGCGAATGTGATGATTTTGCAGGTTTTAGAACCCGTCTAAGGTATCGCAACGAGTGAGCGTTCTTCTCAACGTTATTAAATTTCGTGCGAAACATAAATCACAGTAAGTTTTCCTCATTTGCCGCTGGGGTGGAATTTTTTGTACGTTCTCCCGCCGTCTGCATCATTCATACACGCATCCCATGGTGGTGAAGCCACGATTATGCGCGCGGAGGATGTGGCTGTTAGACGGAGGATTATGATCTGCTTGAAATTGCGCGGTTGATGAAAGTTTCAGTGGCTTCTGAGGGCAATTTGAAAATTTTTACTGATTGAAGTGCACATTGCGTGGGAATAAATTAACCTAAAAATGAAATCACAGGGATCGGGGACAGGAGGTTTTTTTTTCGTAAGGGCGTGGGCTTGTAAATTTAGCTTGGAGTTTTGAGAGCTTTCTGTTTGTTGGAGAACATTTTATTTTTAAATTATGTTCTAGGACTTCCTTAAGCCATCATTACCAATTTTACAAAGGAACAAATATCATGCTAAAAGAATAAGTTTTTCAATACAGACGTATACATATGACAATATATATGTTTTGGGTATTTTTTAACGGTCTTCTTCTTTATATTTGGTTGGGGAATCATCATGGAGGGGTACAAACTTGAAGAATGTTTGCAAGTTATATAAATTGAATATTCACATTAGCGTTCAGTCATTTTGGTGACTTTAAGAGAAAAATAACGTCTTCAGGGTCAGATATTTTTTTTTGTGGATCGCCACGTTAATGTGGATGGAAACTGTCATCACAATATGATAAGCAATTTGTTCAATTGCAAATAGAGACTTGGCCAATATGTGGTTCAAACAAAATGTTCTTACAAACCACAAAGCATAAGTTTTATTCAATTTATTGATGTTTAGCGAGCGCGTTATTTTGAACCCGTCGCATTCATTTGGTTTAATGCCTTTAGACTGTTTTATTTGGAGACAGTCAACTCCCTCGTCTCCTGCCCAAGAATTCGTTTTGTCAGCGTTTTTTATAACATTTCCCCTCCTGTACAGCTGATTCACAGACTTAATTTGTTTTTTTTTTAAATGAGAATACGTGTGAACTGCCTATATGGTGGATCTCCTCACTCTTCAACCTGCTAGAAGGAGGGAGCATATGAATCAAAAAATTGGAAGAGAGAAGGTATAGTGTTTTCCAACGCAAAGTAATGGTTCACGATAGCTGCGTTCAGAAATGATGTTTATAAGGCAGAAGTTGCATCACAGAAGCAATATACTTAAAATTTGTTGTTTGTTGTTTGATTTTAGAAACAAAATAAGGACATAAACTTAGTTTAAACGCAAACATTTTCTTAATAGTTCTTATGAACTATTGAAAATTACAAAACACTGAATAACTGCTTCTGATTTTAAACACTAAAACCCGTTTTCTATACATATGTATTAATCTTATAACTATTGTAATATTATGTCTGAAATTATTTTTGTTCTTATCGCCTGAAATACTCGAAAGGTATTTTGAATTTGTAAATATGTTCTCATTTGGAAGCGACTTAATTGTTTTAAGTGTATTTAATGTGTTACGATTGTCATATATCTTCGCTCTGAGTTAAATTAGACAAAGATGTTTCGCAAAACATATTCCTTTTATTTTGATTGTTGTTATTTTCATTGCACGAAATATGTTTTATGTTTGTTTTTGTGTTAGGTTTCATTGTTTTTATTGATTACAACACCTTTCATATTGAATGGATGTCATTTGGACAATAAAAATAACATTTTGTAAGAAAAATATGTGACACCATATATATATTTAATTACAATACGCGTAACTCGGAACATCAATTAATAATAAATCTTTCCCAAATGTGCGACTTTTCAGCACGATTTACTCTCCTGTTTTTTTACATATTTCATAAGTTATTATAAATATAAATGCTATCGGATTATCAATTTATTAAAATTAAATCCTTTTAAAGTGTCAGTTACACTTACTTCCGTAAACAATTTGCAGTCGATTTTCTGAACACGTTTTGTTGATGGCTGATGAATTCACGAACAGTTGACAATTTACGAGTGTTTGACACTATTGAAGGCATAAATTGACAATTTTGGAGGGGAAACGTAAACATGTGTGACAGACAAGGTTTGATGATACGTAAATAACTTTCAGAATTTGAGATTATGTCCGTGTTATGTCTACTAGAACACGTAACGTCAAACGGTCGATGTACAAAGGGGAAATCAGCTGTTTAATCAGCTGTTCAGTTGTCCATCTCTTTCCTTATTGGTTTCTGTTCGTGATGTCATTGCCTTATTCCAAAATGCGGGCAGCAGTAGACGAGTTCAGAATAAAATATCGATTGGGAAATATGTGGAATTTCGACCAATCGAAATAAAAAGTGGTCAAAGAACAGACAAGTATAACATTCATTTGTGCTAATAAAACATTCCGGAAAACGAAGATTTGTAACTTCGTCGCATTTTTGTAAAATTGTTTCCCTTATTCTTGGCAAAATTGGTTCCTCATCGAAAAATTCAGTAAACAGGAATACGGCTTATTTAATAATGATTTAGTATTGTCATTTGGTGAGTCGTATTCTTTTAGCTTTATTTAAACCTCTGTAAATTTTTTTTTGGTTTTCCAAACAGCTTCGTTGCATTTCAGACAAACCCTTTTCATTTTGTTAAGAGTCTTGAAGAAACAGTGTCCAGCAAAATACCTTAGTGAAACTTTATCGACTTCTGGTATCATAACAAAAATTCCATTTTCTTTGTCAAAATTGTTGCAAATTTTCTCGATTTCTGCTCTGCAAATCCTAATCTTCTGTGTTTTGGCTACATTTGAAGATATTTTCTTCCCCATCATGTGTAACCGTGCTCCAATCAAGGCTTAGGGAGTCAGAATCGTCCTCTTGACAGTTGGAGAATTTTGAATTAAACAAAAATGTTAAAGACAAGACTTTAGCTAACAAGCATCCAAAAAATTATTTTATATTTCAAACATATTAAAATTACCTTATATTTTCAAATATTTTCACTAGATTCGAAATGAAAATACACAAAAACAAGAATAGTCTTACAACCCTTTTATGTACAATACGAAGGTTGCCTTTTATATTTCGGTTGGACAACCCTAGTGTTGCAATCTGGCAAGTGCCAGCTCTATCGTAAAGTTTGACATTTTTGAGGTTATACCTACTCAGAACGTTTTGACATACGAGAGCTATGTGTGTTGTTTACAGTAACTTAAAAGATTCATTTCGCGCCTAAAAATGGAATTAAATCGTGAAAATGTTCGTGCGATTATTTTCTACAACTTTCAACGTAAATTAACTCAACAACAGTGCATCAATGAACTTAATTCAATTTTTGTCGATGAAGCTTTATCAAGAATCAATGTTTATCGATGGTATGGTGAACTCAACCGAGGTCGTAGTTCACTCCAAGACGAATTTCGTGAAGGTCGCCCAAAATCAGTTGTTGTTCCGGAAACCATCGATGCTGTGCGCCAACTGATATTGCAAGATCGTCATGTGACCTATCGTGAGATTGAGAAAACCTTCGGCATTAGTGGGATCAGCATGCATTCAATATTGCATGAACATTTGACCGTCAAAAAATTTGTTCGCATTGGATCCCACACAATTTGTCAATCGCTCCAAAAAAGGCTCGTGTCGATTGGTCGAAAGAAATGCTCCAAAAATACGACCGCGGTGCTTCGAAATACGTCTATGACATCGTGAAAGGTGATGAATCGTGGATTTACGCGTATGAGCCCGAAAGTAAATAGCAGTCGACTGTATGGGTGTTTCAAATTAAGCCAAATCCAACAAAACTTGCTCGCGCACGAAGCACTTCCAAGCAAATGGTCGCCTGGTTTTTCGGAAAACTGGACATGTCGCAACCGTACCACTAGAACAACGCAGGACGATCTATTCTGAGTGGTACACAACCATTTGTGTGCCAGTTGTCTTCCAAGAAATTGGGAAAACCAACCGCCGGAGATGGATCACTCTTCACCACGACAAAGCGAGCTCTCACACATTGGCTCAAAGAACTACATTTTTGATCGATTTGATAAGTCATCTGCCGTATAGTCCTGACATAGCACCGAATGACTTCTTTTTATTCCAGTACGTAAAAAATAAAATTAGAGATCAATGTTTTTCGATACCTGAAGAAGCGGTTGATGCTTTCAGAATGCATGTTTTGGAGATACCTCAATCAGAGTGGCAAAAGTGCTTCGACAATTGTCTTCGACAAAAGTCTTCTTCTTCTTGTTGTGGCGCTACAGTCCGGGGTGGATCTGGGCCTCAACCAACATGCCTCTCCAGCCAGCTGTCTCCAGTTGTGCACTCCAAGTTAGTTGAGGTGCTTCTCCACTTGTGTGCGCCACTTTGGTCTAGATCGTCCTCTGTTGCGTTGTCCCAATGGCACGGATTCAAAGACTTTTTGGGTCGGAGCAGTGGTGTCCATACGCTCTACATGGCCTACCCATTCGTAAACGCTTAACTAAGCGCATGTCGCTGTACAGCACATAGAGTTCGTCATTAAATCTTCTCTTCCAGATGCCATCAACGCAAACAGGACCAAAAATCTTGCATGCAAAAGTGTATAGATCTTAATGGGGAATATTTTGAAAAACAATAAAGCTGTTTTTGATGATTTCTTGCTGACTTTCGGGAGCATACTTTTGGTCATCCTGCATCCAGGAGAGTTACGCCATCTTTGGTTGTGCTGTAGGGAGACCCAACAAGGGACGGAGGCCCTGACCAAGGACGCGGGTAGTTCCAAGGTGGGTCTGAATTCGCTTTGTTACCCCTTGTACGGCATTAAAAAAAGAAAAATTCTCAACTTCAAAGTTGGACATCGACAGTACTTTTGTTCATTTTGGAATAGCGAGAGATTTTGAAATCCAGTGTGCCATGCGGAAGACCTTTTTCAAGAGGATTTGACTTGAATGCAATCCATTTGGAATGTCCGGTAGTCCAAAATGATGATATTGAACAGAATTTATGTTCAACTGGCAACAAAGCTTGTCTTCATTTCAAATCAATATTCCATTTAAAATGTTTTGAGGTTTGAATTTTACTGGCGTGTCGATTAAAAAAGTATCATGTCCAATTGCGCCTAAAAGTATATCGTGACATAAATTACCAAATGAAAGAACTGCTGGCAACCATCAAAGCACCGAGTAAACGTGTCTAATATTCGCGAATATGCACTGCCACAGGTTTCCAATTAATTGCCAAGTGAAACTTTGCCTAGAAACTTTCCTTCAAATCACGTTGAGTGATCAGTCTCGACTGCGAACTCAACTGAAACCACGAGAAACATGCACGTACAAGTGCTTCTTACTTCATGCAACCAGTTCCTGCAACACACCCGCAAATGCTGATGTCACCCAGAGTTCCGGAAGTGCCAAAAACGACCGTCTGTCTGGCGAATACAAATATATCCACTTAACTTCAACAAGAGGGCCCGGTGTTCGAACGACGCGGCATACGACATCCTGCACTCGAGTGGAAGAAATTAATTCGCTCACTTTCTTGTAAACTTAATTAAAATCGGTAACTACCTAGATGAAAAGTAATTACAGATCCACGTGCGCGTACTTTTAACCGTAAAATACTTTGAAGAGACCGGGTACACGGTCGGGACGCAAACGTCGCACCGTGTCGCATTGTGCGGGAGCAGCATGTTAAAAGACATAAACCCGAGCCTTTGTTTATTGCACTTTCCTTCGGCGGCCTGAAAGGGGTGGAATGACGTCTCAGGTTTCGTCCTCATTACTTGTTCCCACGCCCGCACCCACTCCGCGGGGGAGACTATTTATTCACGTGAATGTTACGAAAAGTGTCGTGCAACATTCTTGCGAGGAAGTAAAACGCAATTAAAAGCGCTCCTAAATATCCTGAGAATGGGACAGCGTGCGTGTGTGTTTGTGGAGCACACAGTAAGTTCTTCTCCCTGTCGTCTGCACAGACTTCATTTCTTCTGGGCGTGCAGTTTCACTTTTGCTTTTCGAAGCGAACAAATATGCAAAGGGAAGACGACACCAAACCGTTTCGAAGACATTCTCTGAAGTTTATTACACTGCTGATTAAAAAAAAGAACGTAAACATAAAAATGAAGGAGAAGACGACACGACGAGGAGGAATTAGACGATTGCGATGTACTCCGCAACTCTGATGAAGATGATGATGGCTGGCTGGCAGGCGACAGGCGGTATGGAGGTAGTTGCCGTACTCGGTGCTCGCCTGTCGTGGAGAAATTTCACTTACAGATACGTGTGAGTTTAAACAGTGACAACGCAGGTTGGCAACGACGAATAATGGTTTTACAGTGTGTTGTGGGAGTTTAGTCACGAATGAGAAGTGCTCTTTGTCAAATTCGAAAATTATTAAAAGAAAACGAATTTTTGGGTCACAGAGATCGAGTGGACAATTTTGATTTAATTTTAACATACATCAATAAAATTGCACTTTTCAGAATTTTATTAACGAATTTCAGTTTGCGACAGAGTATAGAGCGAAAACTTCGAGGTAGTCAAGGACTTCGAATACCTCGCCTCCGCGGTAGGGACACCAACATCAGTCACAGAATTACTTCTGCCAATCGCTGTTTCTTTGGGCTCAAGAGGCAATCGAGTAATAAAGCCTTCTCTCGACGGACTAAGCTTGCTTTATATAACAGCTTGATCATTCCAGTCCTACTTTATGGCGCGGAAACATGGACGTTACCAAAGGCGGAAAAGGAAGCCCTTAGTCTTTTCGAGAGAAAAGTTCTGCGTGCGATTTTTGGTCATGTTTGCGTTGATGACATCTGGAGGAGAAGATTTAACGACGAACGCTATGGGCTGTACAGCGACTTGCGTCTGGTCAAGCGTCTTCGGATACAACGATCAAGATGGGCAGGGCATGTAGAGCGTAGGCACACCACTGCTCCGGCCCGCAAAGTATTCCTCCTCGCAACAGAGGACGGCCTAGGCTAAGGTGGCGCACACAAGTGGAGAAGGAACTCAACCGACTTGGAATGCGCAACTTGAGGCAGCTGGCGAAAGATCGTGCTGGCTGGAGAGGCATGTTGGTTGAGGCCCAGGTTCACCCCGGATTGTAGCGCGACAAGAAGAACAAAATGAAGACAGAGTCTAGGATGAATTAGAATATTTTGTGAGTTAACTTGAATTTGTTAATAATTTATTAAGTGATAAATGGTTACAAGGCTCAAGGTTGTTCAAGAAGTGATACTCTACTTCAAGTTTAAGGCGCTTGCGTACATGAGACAAAGGAACAAAGGTATAAAAATAACTGCTTTAAGAATTTTCAAAAGTTCTAAGATTCAACAGATTTCAAAAATGTAAAAATGTGACAGGTTAACAGTTTTCAAAAATACTATAACCTTCCAAGAAGGAAACGTTCTAGAAGTTCCAATAAATCAAACTGGATCGAAGAGGCTTAATTTTGGGGTACTTTTAGGGCTAAAATCTGCAATTTGAGATAATTCATTAAAAAAAAAAATATTCAAAAATGCTTAAAGTGCTAAACTACAAAAAAGAAGAGGGGACAGAAATTCCAAAATTCCAAAAAATATAGAAGATCAAGTTGATGAAATACACGTTTACAAGTTTCAAAAATCGAAATCGAGGTTTGCTTCAGAACTTTCTGCACCAAGCAGCAAGGCAGTCTCAAAAATAAACAGGATCGCAGCTATTTGTTTTTTTTTTATAATTGGCGCGCGTTAAACTGATTAATTGGTACCCTTAAGTGACCTGGATTTAGTCACAGCTCGGGCAGAATGTATCGAGGAAGAGAGGTAAAGAAACTACCAGTGCGGATTGGTTTTAAATGCCTGTGCATTATATAGAGGGAGAAAATTTAAGCTGGAAGGAGCATTCTGTGTGATGTGGCTGAAGAAGGAGTTCTAAGATGGGCTGAAGGGTGAATGGTGGGTATTCCTAGCGAGGCGAATATTCCGGGTAAATTCTTGAAGGGGAGGGAGGCAACCTTGTTAGAACAGTTTTTGTTCAAATAGCAATAAAAGAGTGATAAGTATGCAACACTTAGTTGATGTTCTATTTTGTAGGTGCAGTGAATCTCTTAGGAGCTGCAAACCAGATGGGATCGTTAGACTCAAGTTTTGGGTTAATTTACGTCTTACTCGTACATATCAAACAAATCGACATCAAACCGTGAAAGATTTTTGAGACTTAGGAAAGAGTATGAGTTCTTGAATAGATATCTATACAGGCAATATATCTTGTCAGTAAAATCTTCGGTGAAGAGCGAAAGTTCAGCATTTTGGAAGTACGTTAAATCTAAGAGCAATTCTTTAGACTTGCCCAAATCAATGGAACTTGGAAACGTAATTTCAAATGACTTAAATGGAACTTGTGATTTATTTGCCGACTTTTTTGATCAGTTTATAACGAAACCGAGGACCATTTAACGATGAACTATTACTCAAAAATACCTGAAATTCTGGACATAAGTACGTTGCAATTATCGAATGACGATCTAATGAACGAATTGAAAAATCTTAAATTTAATTACAGCCCAGGCCCTGATGGGGTCCTGGCAGCAATTTTAAAAAATTGTTGGAGTTCATTCTCCAACTCCATTCTTAGAATTATATTTAATCAATCGCTAAAAAAGGGTGAATTCCTAGATGAATGGAAGTATTCCTATTTAACACCACTTTATAAAAGCGGGTTGAAACAAAAAATAGAAAACTATCGGCCTATATCAAAGCTTTCTTCCATTCCAAAATTGTTTGAGAGCCTCGTAAAAGAAAAAATGTATTTTCTAGTAAAAGAGCTTATCTCAAATAGGCAACATGGCTTCATGCGAGGTAGGTCATGTTCTACTAACTTATCTTTATTTACAAATTATATATTTACAAATTTAGAACATCGCCTACAAGTTGATGTACTTTATTCTGACTTTTCGAAACAAACTTAAATCCATGGGAATTCATTCAGCAATGCGAGAATGGTTTACAAATTATTTAAAGGAGAAGAAGCAAATGGTTAAGGTAGATAGTTTTATTTATCGCGTAATAAAGGTAACATCGGGCGTGCCACAGGGTAGCCACTTGGGCCCATTATTATTTTTTTTATTTATAAACGATGTTCACGAAATATTTAGATTCTGCGAAATTCTAACATTCGCGGATGACTTTAAATTATTTTTGTCGATTAACAGTATAGCTGATTGCATTAAGTTTCAGTCGGATATACATAACCTAATTGTTTATCTCCAATTGTTTATGATTATTTTATCAATAATCATAAAGTGGATCGCCTAGAAGAAGTTAAAGACCTTGGAGTAATATTCGACCCCAAGTTGGATTTCTCAGTACATTATGATTACACCATTGCGAAGTCGAATTCTATGTTAGGATTTTTAAAAAGAAATAGTAAAGCTTTTCGCGACATATCCAGTTTAAGGACCATCTTTGTTTCGTTAGTAAGACCCTATTTGGAATATGCATCCATTATCTAGGACTCACCTTACGATAATCAAGAACTTAGACTCGAACGAGTTCAAAAGAATTTCACGAGATATGCTTTCCGAAAGTTGTATTTCTTTGAAGATCTTCCTAATTATGTTGAAAGATGCAGAACAATTGGCTTGCAAACCTTAAGTTTCAGGCGTAAGGCAACGTCAGCCATGTTTATTCGTGATATTATTAATTATCAGTTAAATTCACCAGAATTACTTTTTCTCATAAATATATATGCTCCCCAAAGATTTCTACGGGTGAGAAACTTACTTTTTGACAAAAGGCACAGAACCAATTATGGTCGCAATGAACCTATTACAAGGTGTATAAATACATTTAATGATCTTTGCAACGAATTTGATTTTAGCTTGCCACGGTTAGCATTTAAAAACATGATTATTGCATCGTATTTAAATTAATATTATTTATTGAAGTAATCTGTAAGACGATAATAGTCGGTAGATGATCCTAAGTCGCTCAGCAAACATCTGCTGTGTAAAGCGATACTGAGAGTTAACACTTAGAGAACGTAGTGTTTTGTGTTACTCTGTGATGGATAAAAAAAAATAATACAAAAAAAAAAAAAAATATTGTAGCAAAATCAAAAGTATTGAAATATTGCATCGCTTGAAGGAACCTATACATTTCGCTGCGTTTTTGGCGATCTCTTAAATTTGATCTTTCCAACTTAGTGTTGAGTTGATACACATACCCAGGATGGCTATTCCTTCGGTCTCAACAACGCAAAAGCAATTCGTGGGTAACGGCTATCAGTAGGGATCGCTTAAGTGACAGAAGACAACACTGGGTTTTGGAAGCATTTAATTCCACTTGATTTTTTTTTTACTCTAATTAACTACGCTGTCAAGATCGGAATTAAATGACCTTAACATACTCTGCTGTTCCAAGTAGGGTGGAGAGCTAAGGAACGAATATGAATAGCTTAGTATATTTTCATCCCCGAAGCAGCGAATTTGATGAGAAATGACAACCAGGAGATCAATTGTGAAAATGAGGAACAATGTCAGAGACGAAATGGAACACCAGCACTAAAATGGTGAATATCAGACTTCAACCCATTCAATACAAACTCCTTTAAACGATTCAAAAGTTTCATTGAAGAAGCGACACCGAAAACATGCCATTTTTACAAGAGACCCCGATGCCAGATTCTGTCAAGTGCTTTTGAAATATCAAGCGAAACAATTTTGCTGCCTCCTACTTTGTGCGAAGATTGATTACAGTTTTCCGAGATATTCTTTCGGATCACAGTAGAACTAGTAGAGGGCATACTGCCGGCCACTAAGAAGCTTCCAAGATTGTAAGAGACTACAAAAAAAAAAAAAGAGAAAAACAAAGAAGTACAAAACAAAGCAAATCAACGACAAAAATGAGTTTTCTTGATATTCACATCAACTGAAGTGACAAAAAATCCACAACCTTTACACAAACATTTTTTTGGCTAAAAATTGCCAGGCTAAGAAAATATTTTACTCATTCGAGAGAGCGCTCATTGGGCATAAAAACAATTTTTTTGGCAGACTTTCGTAGATTTGATGTGCTGTTTATTTCGGGTACTGGAACCTACAGTTTGAAACGCGAATGAAATAGTGGAGTACCCAAGAAATTTAACAAATTGAAGAAGTTTTAAAACACAGTGGTCAAGTTAAGTGGAAACAATTTAAAATGAGCAGAAGTCCATAAATTTCCTGTTGATTAAGCCCCAAAATTGAAATACAACAACGTGAACTTTGAAAAATATTCAAATATATAATAGCTCCCTCAGTCTAATTTTGAAAAAACCAAGGGAGTGTATAATTTATGAAATTAAAATCATGTAACTTCAAACTTTTTTTTGTGGCCGTCGTGGCGTAGTGGGTAGAGTGCAACGGTCACACGGCGAAGGGACTTGGGTCGATTCCGAGCTCAACACCAATTTTTCGAATTTTTCACAGCACCACCACTTTCGACCTGCTGACTATACTCAAAGAGTAATAACTGTGTAAGAAAAAGCTTCTCAAATTTCGCCGTTCGGAGTCGGCAAAAAACTGTAGGTCCCTTCTACTCATGAGAGAACAGGAGCGCGAACAACACGAGTAGTTGATGAGCAAGGTAGGCACTGGTCCCCTTTGGACTGTCGCGCCAACAATTATTATTATCATTATAATTTTAAAACTTGAACGCAGACAAATAAGCCGAATATTCTTCAAAACTTAAGAATAAAAAAAATCTATAAAGGATTTCGAAGAGTCTTAAGGCTCGAACAACTTTAAAAACGCTACGACATGTTTTACAAACTTAAGCATGTTGCATATTACACTTTTATAAAATTTATAAATGCCATTTTTTAAAAATTTTAAATTAACAGAAAAAACAAAAATTCAAAGAAATAAAATACTCCAAGAAAATAAATTAAGCGTTTAGAAAAAGTCAAAATAAGTTGTAAAAATTTAGGAATTATAAAAAGTACTATTCTCGCCAAATAGTCTTTCGAACTTTTTTTTTCTGTTACTTCAAGCAAGTTTGATTAAAAGAAAAACGATGGAAAATTGATACTAGACAGTAAGTGTGTTTGCACTCCCAAGGGATTGAGCAAATGGCACAGAGGCCTAAATTCACCATTCTGCATTTTAAAAGGTCCAAGAATATCTAGGAATGCCACCTCTTATTTAAGAAAAAAATGTACATTATCCTATTATTTTAGAGAATTTATATCTTGCTGATATCCTAGGTTATGAATTACACTACAAGATTCAACAAAATTAAGAAAAAAAAAGAACATTTTCAACTTAGTGTAGTAAAATATCGAAGTATGGAGAAGAACTGCTTTAGTTGTAGCATGTTCTGTTCAATTGATCCTTTATACAAATTTTGAGAGTAAATTTTCTGACCTTTTTCTTTTCACTCTTCACTTCTTGAATTTACATTTCGTTGAGTCAAATAATATCATCGGTATGTTTGAATAACTGGCCGAACCACTTTAACACTGCCGTCCCCATTTTTGTCATGCCTCCTGTAAACCTCCTTTGGGTCCATGCCACTTGACGGAAAACTTCCCCTAAGCAGCTTCTACTAAACATAAAGCAAGACTAAACGCTTTTCTTATAATTGCACAAGAACGAGGAGCATCCGTTGTCATAGTAACACAGTGTTGCTTCGATGTGCGCCCCACACAACGTCAATCACCGCCACCACTCTACCCCCGGCAAGTGTCGCATATTTTTTCTGTGAAGTTTCCCTCCCGTTCTTTGTGCATGTGACTTTCATGAAAATCAGTTGTTGTCATACCGATAATGAACATCCATTGTTCTCTCAGCAGTCCTTCGGTATCAGTCCCTGCGTCACAGGGCCCTCCATCATCAGGATGAACTTATTACGTCTGCGGAAAGCGTTTTCAACTTTTAGATAACGATAAGCAGAGAGAGAAAGAGAGCTGCTCCCCATTTGCAAGTCAATTTTGTCATGAATTTTGTATTTACTTCAACACACAGGTGGGTATCCGTCTCTCTATCTCAATCCATCTGGACGGAGGCGGCTCTTGGGGCTGTGCCCTTGAGAGATTTATTTCTACGCACAGACTGTTCCACAGATCCGTGGACGCTGTTGCAATAATTGAAGTCAATTAAGCTCATTATATATGAGGGATTCAATTTAATGGGGGTTGGGTGAATCCTCTATTTCGTCCTCGGGCTGTGCTCGAGGATTGACTTGATTACTTCGTGGAATGTTGTCAGTGTTTTGATTTGAGTTCTTTGATGCAGAACAAAATTTGCGGGCAAAAACGTTTGTTTACTTGGAAGAATGCAGATTTTGTGTTGACTTACAGGGGTCTCCGGCAGAGATGAATGGTTTGAGGTTATTTTGTTTTTTGCCATCATCTGGGCGTTCACAAGGTCGTTAGCATATTTTGAGATAATTGTTTTAAAAGTAGTCTTAGAGAAGTATGGACCTGAATTCCTGGAATGTTTCTGAAGTACGACATTATGTCTGAGAACAGCTTTAATTGGGACTGAGATTTTCGACATCTGATGATACATATGTTTTTTTTAACGTCTTGTAAGTTTCTAGGAAGTGAATTTTGTTCGATACCTGTCAGTCAATCCACAATTGATTGGCTACTTTCAAATAATTTCAGTTAGGATCACTAGGATCAAAAAAATGTAAAAGCCGGTGTTTTTGACATCAAGGACAGATAAGGTCGCTGCCAGTGTAACATAGAAATAAGCTTTCTTTTTTTTCTAAACTTCTGTTTCAGTGATTCGCTTTTGTTTGAGGAAATGCGGAGGATGATCAAATCCTGGGAGAAGCATCCTTCATTAATTTCAATCCTGAATATTTTTTTTTCATTAGTGCCATTTGCCACTTCGAAAAGGATTTATTTTAAAAATTCAAGTAGAAGCGTGAAAATTTTCATTTATAATGAATCGGAATGTAATACTAGACAGGGCATTAGTTGCCATGTGAATACAGCCCGAGAGGCAGTCATTCTCACACGTTCGAGACGCTGCTTCAATGAAACAAAATAAAGGGTCTCCTACAAAATAGTTTGCCTGGTAACAAAGCCAGTTGCTTATTACGATGTGAAAGGTGTGTGTCCCTGATGTAAAGTGACATCTCTCCACTATGACTAAAACCAACATAGAAAAACTAACTGACTCAGAATAATGGGTTTGAGTCAAGGGCTGTGGAAGAAAATTATTATAACGAGTAGAGACAAGACACGGAAGAATTTCACAAAGACATTGGTTCTTCTCAGTGTCATATGTTTTGCTTTTAAACCGCCGTCTGAGTCTTTGTATATCGCATCAAAAGATGCAACGTGTAAGAACCAAATTTTACAAAACAACAAGCATCCAGTTTCCAAAATTCTGATTTTCAACTAGTGGGACAGAACACAAAGGAACTTATTCCTTAGAATGTAAGGATTTATTTCATCTTTTGCCATAATGATCTCTGGAATCGGCAAGGGAAAAACACAAAAAGGGAGAAAGGGGATGTGCTGTGAGGTCTGTTGTTCTAAAACTTGAAGCACTGTACACACTTTCTCCTTATTTCTGTGAGGTTAGCGAATTCCTAAGAAGCCTACTGAAATAAAATTGTGTCACTTCTACTGTGGCATTATCAAAATGAGATAACAAAGTGTAAGGCGTTAAGGTAAAGAGGTCTTCATTCTCAAAACTGAAGGCAGTTCAAAAGATGAAATTAGAAACCTGAGCGGAACCCGCCAAATAGAGAAAATAACTATTTTTTAAGCCCAAGCCTTAAAGTACTTTTTCATGGTTTCACCACTAGTTCACGGTGGACAGAGGTAAATTGGGTAAAAGGGAAACATTTGATTGCTTCCAACTCAATATGTGGCGTGTTCTTCGTTAGACAAACACAGAATCTTAACAGACATCCACAGTCTTTCCACAGCAGAAAGACAAGAGTGAAACTACTTAACATTTGATACAACTTTTATTTACCATTGTATCGTTTTTTTTTTAACCGTTTTCAGGATATTTGTCCGCTTTCGGCCAAGAAAAGCGGCAAAAGCTTTGTGCGTCGATAGGCAAGATGTCAAAATATCCAAAATTTAGAATAAACAACAACTTATGAATCAGATGAGTTTTACAAGTCTAAAAAGTTAAAAAAGCGCAGCAACTCATAAAGCGAAAATATCCGAAAAGTTAAAAGTTAAGATAACGAAGAACTTACGCTGGACAGGAAACTCAACTGGAAGGCAAATATTGCCGAGCGCGCCCGCAAGGCCACGACTGTACTCTACATGTGCAGAAGGGCTATTGGATCCAGATGGGGTATCCAACCGCGGCCTGGATCTACGCGGCTGTGGTGGGCCTTATTCTACTATATGGCGTTGCATTTTGATGGCCTGCACTAGACACAGCCCCCCCACTATAACACTATCAGAAAAGTCCAGCGGCTGGCCTCCATATGGATCTGGGGTGCTCTAAGAACCACCCCATCAGATGCATTGGACGTCATTCTCAACCTCATGCCCATAGATCTGTTTGCCCAACAGGCGGCGGCTAGTACAGCCATAAGACTGATCTCCTCATCACAATGGAACGTGTCCCACGGACAATCAAGAATCCTTCAAAGAGTAAACTTTGTATACCAAAACCTTGACTATGCGGCGCCGAAGGTCTTTTTGACACAAAATTTCCGCACTATGATCCCTGAACGAGACGCGTGGTCGGCTAACCCACAATGGGTTACTGACGATACGTGCATCTACACCTATGGATGAAAAACAAACAAAGGCGTTGGTTGCGGAGTCTACTCTGAGGATCTTAACTTTAGTCTAAAATTCAGGCTTCCCAATTACTGTAGCGAGTTCCAAGCTGAAGTAATGGAGCACTGTCAAACGACTTTTGCAGAAGCTGCAGGGATGAGGAAGAACCAGAAACCCTCCTTCACCTGTTATGCACATGCCCGGCGCTCTCGCGCCTCAGACACAAACACTTTGGAAGCTATTTCCTCAACGGCCTACATGACCTCAATAAAACCCCTCCCGCCGACATTATAAACTTTATTATCGGCTCCAGCTGGTTTAAGGTTCTTCCCACCTGGTGTGGCAGCACAATGGTCCTGTAAGGGACTAAGTGTATTCATCAGCCACCTTAACCTACCTACCTACCTACCTACCTACCTAAGATAACGAAATTTCGAGAAAGTACAAATAGCAGCAAAATGCAAAAGAACACGAGAAGTTCAAAATTTCAAAACAAGTACAACCGTTGAAGAATTACAAACGTCAAAAAAGTACCATATTTCTAAAACTGCAGCAGTAGCAGAAGTTGTTCACAAAATAAGCATGTACAAAAATTCAAGACGCTAGAATGTGAAATCAGAAAAAAAATATTGTACAAGAAAGTACAGAGTTTAAGTCTACAGTGTGAAGAAAAAAATAAATTAAAATGCCAACCTAAAACATTTCGAGTAGCAATGAACCAATATTGTTCAAAAATAAAAGTTTCAAAGCCAAAAGTTTCAAAAATGTGCGCATTTTAGAATCAAAAGAACACATTATAAATCAGTGAAAACGATGACTGAATCATCTGTTCAACTAGCTAACTATATGTGAAAGTATGAAATTTTCCACGTTGTGCAGTGTCAAATTATTTGCTTTGTCTTCCTGAAAATCTTCCTGCTTACTAAGAAACAGTTATATAAAACAGTTAAGATCTTTCCAATACATTGACGAAAACCTTTCCAACTGAAAGAGTAGACGCTGGCAACCCACGTCAGGAAAGTTCGCAACTACTTGACAGCTCAATTGCTTTCCTGACAGTTAATTGACGAGCACTGTCTCATGGACATGTTTACAACCAATCAAGCGGGTAAAGGTAAATGTTCCCAACGCGACACTGCCGTATATATAAGTTTTCAAACCTAATTTTAAATTGACAACTAAACACTGACGTTCTCGGTCATACAGTCTGTGCAAAAAGTTTACTTTCTGGTCATAGAGTTGCAATGATTATTAAATCGGCCTCCCTCCATTCTATGATGCAGCTCCACATTGAACGCAATCACCTTCTGCGATAAGAACTTACAATGTTTCGAACGGTAGACGCACGTCAAAGTAACGTCGTTCGGTAAAATTCAATTAACCCTTTTGTGTAAATACCCCGACGGCCAAGTGCCAAGTGGAAGGAAAGTCATTTCACTTTACAACATGTTGCTTCAACGACCTGACAGCGAATGGAGAACTAATATTAGTTAAACAGTCCCTTAAGTTGACAGCTTTCGCACCGGGATACCGCATGCATTTGACAGGTAACTAAAAGTTTCGCCTCTTTTTGCGCCCGTTCGCAATGACGGACGGACGGTCGTGTCATGTGAGCATGTTATGAATATGTCAAAGGGACATGAGTTGGCAGTGGGATTTTGTGTGTGTTAGGGGAAAATGCTGTTCATCTAAAGCATGGCTTTACAGTTATTCAAATAGGACGTGTGTGCGGCGTGAATAAGGAAACACGATTACGGATGCATTAAATTTGAAATGTGATGCATTTTTATGGGAAAATTATGTAGAAACGAGTGACAGACACGATTTTGCATGCAACAGCTGTGGAACTGTGGAGCTGCGGAACACATCCCTGCTGAGTGATGTGCCGCTTGTGCGGATATTTTTGACGAATGACTAAATTGTTGGGGGTTAAGGTTATGTATGCATTTGAAGGGCATTTAGAATGTAAGCAGGCTTTCATTTGATAAGGGGTGAGGTCTGCTCATTTAATTGCCATACAAGTCGGCAGTTTCAAGTTTTTCTGTACACTGCAGAATCTCTAAGTTGACATTATACGATGTGGATGCAGGCAAAGTGTGATGTGGGCAACAGGAAATGCAACAGTAAACAGTACAAGCTGTCACATACATAGTTCAGAATCCCTGTAAAAACTGCGCCCGTCAATGACAAATCAGACAAACAGACAATGTCACACATTCCATTGAATTTGCAACAGAACTAAACGACATTTAATAAACTCCAAGCAAGACCTTTGTTCATGCTCGAACGTGTTCATTCTACTGTCAAATCATCAATCACTTCATTTGTTACGGAACGATTGGAAAATCAAAAACGCAACGTATGCATCGAAAACCCCAACAACGTCGTGATTGAATTGGCGAGCAGAAAGCAATTAAAACATCAATTAACCGAGGAAAGGGAAAATATGGAAAATTGTGAGAAATGTGAACGGCGGAACTTACTGCACTGTGATTCATCGGATTTGTCGTCACAATCGTCAGTCATGTCGCAACGATAATGAAGTGGAATGCAGTATGTTTTGTTGAAAGCATATTGACCGCAACTAATTTGTCCGGCTTCGCATTCTGGTGGGGCTGTGTAACGGGAAGAAAAATGAGAAAGAAAGAAAAACCAAATTAGCGGTAAATGATAGATGAAATTGATGTTTTTCTACTTACGACATGATTGCTCTTCGTCCTCTCCATCATCGCAGTCTTTTTGATAGTTGCACACCCATAGGGATGTTATGCATTTACCGTTATTGCAACGAAACATTCCCGTAGGACATGGCACATTATATGCAAGGGAACTTTCACCAATTCGACCGCCATCTGTTAATCCGCCTGGAAGAAAAAATTATGGAAATGGAAATGTAATTAAATTTTATGATTTGTTGAGAGTTTGGTGTGAAGGTTGAAAAACAATATTTCTTCTGTGGGGCTGTCATGGAAACTGAACATGGTCTTAGAGTGTAATTTTGTAGATTGTTTTCCACTGAGAATAGAAGTGAGGAGAAGTTTTAAGGATCAATCAATAACTTGCGGGAAGAGCGGCAGTTGTTTGCATGACAGTGTGGTTTTCGAGAGGTTCGTGAGGGTTCTTCAGCAAGGCTATGGTTGGTTGCAAATTGCAAATACCCGGCCAAACTGGTGGCTTCAGAATCGCGCACCTAAGAAGGTTCCCCTTTCCGCTGTGAAGGTGATGTCAACTTTTTCCTCGAATAAGCAGGGTCTGGTCTATACAGGCTGTAAGATAAAGCCGAATCTCGAAAAGGAAAGATCTCCTTTGTCAGAAAAAATGCGCACTCCACGCAGGGCAACACATGTATCCCGTCACGCTGCAATCGAAATTCATTGACTTAGGCTGTCAACTATTTGCTTATTCTTCCTTTTGGTCCTAAATGACTACTTCATTTCCAAACAAGAAAACCCATTGGACAGAAATTGAAATTGACCAAATCTGCAATTCAAAAAAGATTCAAGGCAAGGCGACGCGCTGTCAGGCGGTTTATTCAACATCATCCTTGAAAAGATCCTGCCAAACTCACAAGTCAACACCAGAGGCACGATCTTCTAAGAGTCAGCTCAATTGCTGACTGACGCAAACAACATTGAGTTATTTTGACGAACACAGCGATTCGTTTGCTGGTATTGAAGTGGAAGCGGCTTAGATGGACTAAGTAGATGCTAGCATTAAGGAAAAACACATGTGACTTCCCGGACAGAGTGTCACACTAGGCAGCAGAAACTTCTAAGAAGTAAAGGACTTCGTCCACCTTGGCTCCACGGTAAATAAGAATAACACCATCAGTACCTGTTTTCGTCATAGTATAGTGGGCAGAGTCCGACACTGACACGCCGATGGTTACAAGTTCGATTCACGAACAGAATGCCTCACATTTTCTATGACACCTCCTCTTTCAAGCTGCTGACAACAAACCAAGCTTCTCAAATATTCAACGTGAGGAGTCGCCAAAAAACTCTAGGTCTCTTCTTTTTGTGAGAGATTTGAAGCGCGCTCAACACGAGTTGAGAAGGCTAGGTTTGGTCTCCTTGTGGAATGTTGCGCAATCCAATGTATATGAAATTTTCACGATTTAATTAATTTTTTTGCGGCGAGATGAATTTTTTAAATTACTGTAAACAACACAAATAGCTCTCGTATGTCAAAACGTTCTGAGTACACATAACCTCAAAAATGTCAAACTTTACGATAGAGCTGGCAGTTGCTAAATTGCAACATTAGGGTTGCCCAATCCCGAAATATAAAATGCAACCTTCGTATCACATCAGTACCGAAATCAAACGCAGAATCACTCTTGTCGTTTTTTTCTTGGGCTCAAGAAAGTGAGTAATCGAGCCCTCTCTCGAAGGACTAAGCTTCCTTTATACAACAGCTTGATCATCGCAGTCCTACTCTATGGCGGGGAGACTTGGACGCTGCTAAACGGGGATGTGGAAGCCCGTAGTCTTTTCGAGAAAATATTTGGTCCTGCTTGCATTGAGGACATTTTAAGGAAAGGGATGAAGGCAAAGGGAGATGAGAGGGCATGTGGAGGAGAAGATACAACGTCGAACTCTATGGGCTGTACAGTCGCATGAGTCTTCGGATTCAAAATTTTAGATATCTACGCCATGACACCACTGCACTTGCCCAAAAGTCTTCAAATCCGAACCATTAAAACAAAGCAACAGAGTATGACCTAGGCTGAGGTGGCGCACACTTGTGGAGAGAGACCTTAACCAATGGAGGCAGCTGGCTGGAGATCGTGCTGGCTAGAAAGGCATATGGGTTGAGGTCCATTTCCACCCCGGACTAGAGCGCTGTACGCTAAAAAAAGTATTTTTTTTTAAATTACATTGTAGTTCTTTTGAGGACTAGAGAAGAGTGCCTTGCGGTCGTTTCATTTGTTTGGCTCATTGGACCACCTGGGTACATCAAGGACTTCGGTCTATGAGCTTTGGAGTTAAAACTTCTTAAAAACAGTTGGGACTGACTGGCTTCGTCTTCTTCGCAGTTTTTCACCTTCAAAGTTCGAGAATGATTTGTAAGCTTACTTTTGTTAGGTGCCTTCATAGTTGCAAGCTTCCTCAACTTTTGAGCACTTTCCTCATACGAGAGGGCCCTCTCTAAACATAATAATAATAATAATTGTTGGCGCAGTCCAAAGGGGGACCAGGGCCTAACTTGCTCATCAACTACTCGTGATGTGCGCGCTACTGTTCTCTCACGAGTAGAAGGGACCTACAGTTTTTTGCCGACTCCGAACGGCGAGATTTGAGAAGCTTTCTTAGACAGTTATTACTCTTTGAGTGTTGTCAGTAGCTCGAAAGAGGTGGTGCCGTGAAAAATTCGAAAAATTGGTGTTGAGCTGGGAGTCAAACCTAGATCCTTCGGCGTGTGAGCGTCGCACTCTACCCACTACGCCACGGCGACCACTAACTCTCTAAACACTCTCTTAACATAGAGTTTGCTTTAAAAATTCGGTGGTCTTAGCTGTATCGCCCTTCTGAGCACAGCGCCCGACAAAGAACTACCGCAGTTCACAAGTGAATAATCTTCTCCGGATACTGAGGAAACTAAACTTTCCTCTTGCAAAATTTAACCAAGCACTTCAGTAGCTTCGACATTAAATTTTAACTCTTGCCAATGGTGTGTACTTACAGGACAAGCAGCAAGAGACACTGTGAAGGTTTTAAACATTTGCATCTCTCAACCAAAATGCCAAAGTCGCCGTTTGACTGAAAGTGCCTTAAGGGCACTTGCCCATGTTTTTATGTAAAAATTTCATGGATTAGGATAAAGTGACCTTCAAATCTGAGAAGTCTAGAATGGAATAAATCTCGAGTCTTAACGTTTAGAACGCAACAAGTTTTCAATTTCGTCAAGAAACATTTCCCTGAAAGCGCCATTAAGATTCAATCTGCACTCGTGCATTGTTCCGGCCCAAATCCATCACGACCGTCTCATTCAGCAACTCCACGTCTATGTAAAAGTCGTGTCTTCCCGCTCAGCAGCACATTAAAATCTCCACCTCCAATCCATTCGCGAATCGCATAAACCATGCCGCCCGCTGATTCGTCTTGTCAAATGCCAGCCTGTGCTGCTGCCTAGTCCATTTCGTCCTGTGATTTCCTCCCGAAAAACGAATACTTTTATCGCTTCTCATTTAATTTCCCATTTCAAGACGGCCAGCGACCATCTCCCGTCTACCTCGCGTCCACCTGGACAAACATCCGAAGGAAGACCCTCTTTCAGCATCATATTGTGCAGCTTTTATTGCGATCATAATAAAATTTAATGCCGCATACGACTTTGCATATCGTCCTGTGCAGTCAGCCCGTGAGGAGGACACGGGCGCGGAGCGTCCGTCGGTCGTTGTAAGGGATTTAATTAAGGATATCATATTGCGTTGGGACGAGGCAAAACATCGCATTTCATGAACCATTTATTGTCGTTTGCATTGTCTGCGCTCTGCGCAGTGCGAAGACGGTGTCCTGCGGATGGACGGACGAGTGGTCCGTTTCTGAAAAGAGGACAGAGTTAGAGGGCGATTTCATTATTCCCTGTGCGGGGCAATAATTTTTCGCTTTTACACGCTTTATGCAGCTTGTAATGGCCCTGTGCGTCTCCCTCTGAAGACTCTCTTCGCTGCAGGTAATTAAAACTTTAAGTGGCGACGGTGAAGAGGATGTTGTGTCTTATGATGAGTTGATTAAGTTAACCCACGGAAATGACGACTGAGATGTCCTTTCTGCATAAAGGAATGAGCTAAGTGGATGTTTTTGTCGCATCTTAAAAGGCGTCGGGATACTCTGTAATCTGATAAGCACTGAGAGTAGGTGTATTTGTGGAGGAAGGATTCATTTTTTATCGCCGGGCCATTATGGAAACAAACACCGACTGAAGGATAATTCGCAGTCAGTCCTGTGTTTGCAAAGTCTGAGGGAATTCCTTTCGATCCACCATCTCTCAAGAATTAACCTCGTTCCTGCAATCATCCTCAACATCAATCGACTTGCTCGTCGCCCGCCTGCCTCATTTGCCTGCGGGGTCTCGAAAACAAAAATTCAATTCCATCCGCTTCTGCTTGAAATTCCAACGCATAACTTTCTTCAAACGCGCGCCGCTGCCTCCAGAGTGATTCTAAATATTTTATCCTCCCCCCACCGACTTCAGAGCTACATGCGAAAACAATTCAAGGAAGCATTCCGATGGATATGCTTGTTACTTCCGGCAATAGAGCAATCCATCCAAGAGCCTGTCTATCCCAACCCACACCCCTCCGGCGAGAGCTTCTGAACATCAGAAATGCATTTGTCTAGGGATGTTCCTTGAATTGCACGCCTTCTTCGTCCGCATCCCGTGGCGAGCCAAGTTGAATTCGAGATCATTCCTTACGGTCATTAGGAAGCTGATTAGGCATCGTCACTCCTCGAATCGAGCTACAAGCACAATCAGGTCCAACACCAACCCAGACATGCGGCAGGGCGCAGCCTTGAAATGCGGACAATGTTGCCCAATTCATCTGTAATCGAATTAAATGTTGTATGACGACTTAATTGCTCCTTACGCACGCCGCCTCTACCGCACGTCTGCATGTACGCCTACACGCCCACCCGCCCAACTGGAAAACTCCGCTCGACGACGACGACGATCGCCTATCGAATTAAGCGAAATTGAACACAAATTAACTGACAGGCAGCAGAGTTCCTGGCAATGACACGATTGCACCACCACCGTGGCCCGCATCAATGGCCAAGAGTCACTTCAAGTGGGTCCTGCTGTTTGCGTGAGGCCAACCGAAGCCAGAGTACAATATCGATATCATTTCGGAATTAATTGCCGATGCATGCTCGAGTGTCTGCACTGCACGGCTGCAAATTGGACACCTTTCAGAAGCAGGTGCAGCGTGTACTGGGGCGGCAGGACAAACGCTCGCCGAATGGCAAAATGAATTTCGAATGCAAATGCGGATTTGAACGGGACGGAGCGTGTTGTCGAGAGCGGCCCTCCGGATTAAGTGCATCTAATTGGGGAACACTGGGTGAGTGGCGTGTTTCTAGTCGAATCGGTTCGATGGAAATTTTCTAACGCTCGGAGTGGTCAGCGAGCGGGGACATTTTGAAGTGGATCAGTACGGTCAGCAGTCTCGGACGGGTAAGTAAAAGTGACTGGCAGGAGGATTAAGTGCGTGGAGAGGTGACACTAATGACACTTGGATGAGGAAATTTATTTCCTGGCTTACGGAAATGACGCGAATTTGGAGTGCATGGAAAGAGAAGGTGAGTGTTAGTGAAGGTCCATTGATTTGGAGGATTTTCGAACGAGCTTCAGTTTCAACGCATGTCTGTTTGGAATTTAATATTCGTTTGCACTATCAGATTCAATTTTTGGTTCAAAGTCTGATCAATTTAAAGGGTAAAGGCAGCAGAATTGTTTCGGTTTTTACGGTTTTTGCACCGAATCAGGTCATTTAATACCTAAAATGGATCATTAACCGCTCTCCAAACAAAAAACAGGAAAATAACTGACAAACAAAGTATCACATCCACTTAATGAGCGCATTCAACACTCCCATCCCCTACAACAAGCACTACATGAAAGTGAACACGTCGCATTCCAATCAATTTGCAAGCACATCAATTAGGCAAATAGCCCGAAATAGGTTCAAAATTCTAAACCGATGAAATGGAAAAATAACACGAACCCCGAGCAGTCCCCGAACCGAGTTAATTAGTTTACCTCGCATGCAGCGTTCGCTCGCCGCCTGATAATTGAGTGCAGAGCGTATCCTGATTTAGCCCATTATGCTCGCACAACGTGCAACGTGACTAATTGCGAAAGTTAATTATTTTTTGCGCAAAGTAAAATTAATTATAAACGCTTTTCGCATTTAATATTTTCCACTTGGAGGCAATTTTCCGTCCTTCCGCTATGCGGCTGCGACGTGCGTCAGTGGGGAGCGACGTGAAAGAGTTAAAGCGCGCGTCCTTAGACAATTGTGCAATGATCCTCAAAGGGAATTCTTTTGTCCTTCTTTTTTCACTAAAGCCCTTCCCCGTTTTGCCAGGAACAAGAGTGAATATCCTGTCACTTCTGTTGAGTTTTTTTTTGCGTGCCGCGTCAGTAAATCTTAATCTGGGATAACTGACGGTATATCCCACTTAGAGGCCTTTTGTTGCCTTCCTCCTTTGCCGTGTATGTGTGTGTATGTTTTGAGATTCCCGCTTTCCTTGCTGTTTTGTAGCTGTTTGTTTGGTTTAGAGTTTCCCTCAGCGACCAAGTATGGGCGCTGCACTTTCGTCCTCTTGCAAAATTTTAACATTTCCTGTGCGGCTGTGTGTTGCTCCCGGTGTGGACATTTAACTTTTCGAACAGAGACGACGCCAAGGGATGGCCGCTTGTTGTAACAATTATTGTGGGTGAACTTTTGTAGTCTCTTTGTTCGCTTCTGTGGCAAAATTGCTCGTTTTAATCCTTTCATTTGTATATACAACGGTTATGGAAGGGAAGAACGGTGTTTTATGATGACTCTGGCTCCAGCAGATCTCTGTTCTGCACTTAAAGCACTCGAAGAATGGGCTTGAAATTGTTTTCCTGCTTAATGTGAACATAGGAATTTTATGAGAATCGGTTAAGGCGGGCGGAAAGAGTAATGGTCTGAAATTGGGTTGGAATAATATTTTATTTTGGTGGCAGTTTGAAAATTGTTTCAAAGGGAGACTGGCCATAGATATCAGTGGATTCAAAGGGGGTGTGCAACGTCTATTAAAAATATTTGCATTGAGAATTTCGGGCCAATGGACAGGAATAATTCTGTTTCCGCCTCTTTTGACGTGGAGTATGCCTCGGAAACTTTGCCAAATTTGGAATGTGAAACTATTTATGTCGTTCTTGGGCCCAAATCTTGCGTAATCGAGGCAAGGACTAGAACTCCATATCTTCTACAAAGAGATTTTAACGGGAGCAATTGAATGGTATAAAGTTTCGCACGCGCACAAAGGGTTTCGTTTGTCTAAAACTAATTTCATATAAAACTAGCCTCTCAAACTTGTGTGGAATGAGACATGTCATAATAGAGGATCTATAAAATCGTAAGCAATAAATACATATTGATTGATTGCACGACTTGTAATCATTTCAGTTGATCAAGCCTTTGAAAAAGTCAGAAGTTTAAGTTTGTAGCTGACTACAAAATGTGTATCGATTTGAATATATTATTGCATGGACGAGGTTAATAATAATAATAAATGGGTGGCACTACAATCCACAGGGCGACCAGCTTGCTCATTAGCTACTCATGTTGTGCGCATTTTCTCACGAGGAGAAGGGAACTACAGTTTCTTGCCGACTAAGAATGGCGAAGTTTGAGAAGCTTTTTCTTAGGCAGTAATTACTCTTTGAGTTTTGCCAGCAACTCGAAAGAGTTGTTGCCTAGAAAAAAATCGAGGTATTCAGCCAGATCTTCGGCGTATGAGTGTCGCACACTATTCAATATGCTACGGCGGCCAGAGAAGGAGGACTAGGTTACTCAGTCCAAAACGGTTTGACGTCAGCAAGCTACAAGCGGAGCTGATCGCTGGGAACTTTGCCCACAGAGTGTCCCTGAAACTCATTCAGATTTCGACGCTGCCTGGACTGACCATAGAAGAAGACTGGAAACGTTGTCAAGATACCATCAAAGAAGCTGCCACTGATATGCTGGGTTTCGCGTCACCACCCAGACGGACCCAACTCATGGTTTGACGACGAGAGCAGGCAAGCGCATGCTGCCAAACAAGACGCCTATAAGGCAACGCTGCATCGAACAACGAGGGCTGTTCGTGAGCTTTACGAACATAGAAGAATGGACGAACACCGGCTTCTCAGAAAAAAAAAGCAACTTGAGAAGCGCACGGTCGTGGAAATGGAAAGGTGTTATGGCAGGAATGAAGACTGTAGCGCTACAATCCGGGGAGGACCTGAGTCTCAACCAACATGGCTGTCCAGCCAGCACGATCTCTCGCCAGCTGCCTTCAGTTGCGCACTCCTAGTTGACTGAGGTCCTTCTAGACTTTTGCGCGCCATTTTTGCATACGCCATCCTCTATTGCGTTGTCCCAATGGCTCAGATTCAAAGGCCTTTCGGGCTGGAGCAGATGTGTTCATATGCTCTTCATGACCTAGCACTCTTAAGCGTGGAGTCCGAAGACACTTGACCAGACGCATGTAGCGGTCCAGCCCATAGAGCTCGTCGTTCAATTTTCCGCTCCAGATACCATACTCAACAGGACATCGATGAATTCCTGAAAAAACTGAAGGTCTCCTGGTCCTTCTTTTCAGGCGGTTTGCTCAACTTTCCAATTTGATTCGAATTCCTATCACTTTCAGTATTCCATTGTTGCTTTGCTTTTGCATTTAAGTCTCAGATAAAAAACCCCTTTTCAAGGAAAAAAAAAGACTTAAGTGCAGGCAAACAAAAGAATGATAAATGAGGCTAACAGCCAGACGAAAAGGGCTTCTTGAAACAAAATCCACCAGGGATCACACCTCCCTCCAACTCTTCATCTAAATGCGTCTACGTGCGCCAAAGGCAAACAGCATATTTTTGGGATCAGGTTTCCAGGTATCCGACTGCAGTCATCCCTACTCGCAGTCACACCCAACTCGACGCAATAACATTTCTGATTATTACTGTCACCGACTCATCTGAAACAATTGACTCTCCTCGCTAAAGCACTGTCTGCGCCAATAAAAGAGTCAATTTCACGTCGGCTCCTCCCGTTCGTCCCACCAGCCGAGAAGAACGCGCTCCAGCACACTTAACGACTTTCATAAATCGATGCAAGCATAGTATCAGCCATTAACAACGAGCACAATTGAGATTTTTTCCGCTTTTACATCTCCCTAAGGACGCCAGGATGCCAGGATGGCAGACGAGTGTGGAACCGATACGACCCGCATAGAGGTATTCCTGAGCGATCAGCATCCATTCGCATAATTTAAAACCAATCCGAAGCTGATTTAAGCGCAAAAGAGGGTCGACGCAGTGAGCGCCCAGAGGCTCATCCTTCCACGGGACAGAACAATATATTTTATTAGCTTCGTTTATGGGTTCATTGCTTCATTAAAAATGAACGTATTTCAGTCCATTATCCTCGAGTACACATACAGAGCGGGCGCATGCAAAGAGACAATTCTCGGGGCCGGCTTGAGGATGCCGTGCACGTCGTATCGTGCTCCGCTCCGTTCCGACCCCACCCAGACGCGTGCGTCGCTCCATCCTCTCCTGCCGGCCGCCGCGTCGCGGATTCTCGGATGAATTTCATTTATGAACCCAAAGTCGACGACTTTAATGTGACTGACGTCTAATCCTACACGTGACATCACTACAAAAATATTGTTTTCTCTCCGATGAGGCACAGACAAACAGAACAAGAGAAAGAGGTGAGCGAATAATAAATTCATCTCCTGGTTGACGGCGGTGGTTGCGTCCGGGGGAGAGGCTGAGCTGTCACTCCGGCGTACCTGTCATGGGTCCGATCCACCCGCGCAGTGCCGCGCCAATCGGATGCTTATTTCCACAGGTGACAGCCTCATAAAACATCGCGGCCGGGGCGCAGTGTTGGCTGTTGGTGTACACAAATGCGATTTGTCTGATCCTTGTCTCTCTAAACATCCCCCCTCTGCCGACCTGTGTGCGACTATTTAAGGTGCAATAAATGCATTGCACCACCACCGCCACCGAAAACCTCACTTGAATTGCTAATGGGAAGTGGAAACCGATTCGGGGCTGCAGTCGGAGCGGTTTGACTCCTGCGGTGTTGCTGGATTGCCACAGCGGAGTGGATGTTTTAACGACGAAGACAACGACGCATTCAGTAGCGATGACAGATTTGTTATTCCAATTCGATTTGATTTAAATTTTATGTCGGTCGCCCATTAAATTTAATTGGTGTTCGGAGTGCAAGAGGGGACTGAAGCTTGTCGCCTACAGGTTTGGGTATCAGTGACTAGCGGACTCTGGCACAGGTTCTTGGTGGTGGTGGTGACAGTTTGGGTGGCCCGCAAGTTGATGGATGTGATATGCTGCAAGGGGTGGTCTAGGCTTCTAGTCAGGTTATCTGACGAGCTCAAGGTGCTGTATGATGATGAAGACTTTTGACAGCCGTATGAAACCATTGGATTTAGATTAGTCATGACGCGTGCAATGGATCGGTAAGATTGATGAAATGATGCATTGATACTGGAGCCAGCCTTTGACGGACCGAAATTTTAGACTTTCCACGTTTAAAGTACTAAATTGACATTTATTTTCCCAATTTTTCGAAAAGTTGACGTATGCAAGGCTATTTACAGCCTCAGTAGCTCCTGATTGGCTTTGAGCATGTCTGGTGTTTCCTTCAGCTTTCAAAACACATGGTTATATGGGAAATGTGAAAACCCTCGGATTTGCACGAGGTCCATAAAAGAAGACCTGTATTCGGGCTCTCACCAGAATGCAAAATAGTCCTGTTGAAGAATTTCGTGTTCCTTTCTAAACTTCTGAATACAATTGCAAAGATTTTCGGGGAATATTTTTTGGTCATCCCTTTTTCGCGAACATTTTTGGCCTGAGCTAAACAAGCAAAGGTTCTTGAATGATGATGTGTAGGAAGATGATGATGTGTAATATCATAACGTTCTAGACTGTATTTAGATTCCATTACAGATTCCAAAGCGCAAATAGTTGGTTTTGTGAAATAAGACAAGGAGGCAACGCTAGTCTTTTGTCTGGTTTTTATAAACAAAGATCTACAAGAAAAGCTTTATTTCGATAACGGTCTATCTATCAAAATCATGCGCTAGATCTTCAACACAAGTAACAGGTTGTCAATACTGTAATGAGACCTTGACGCGCGAAACTCTAAAAGTATCCAAAAACTTTTCCAAGACCGGGGAATCTTGGTCAAAATGGCATCTCGGGGCATCTGCTTCCTTTAGCGTTGTTAGTCTATACCGATGTAAGGACTGTAGACAACATTGCTTGCATTCTAAACGTCAACAGATGCATCACAAACAATTATTAGATCTTGAAATTACACAATGTGTGGTCGCCGTGGCGTACTGGGTAGAGTGCGACGCTCACACGCCGAAGGGTCTAGGTTCGACTCCCAGCTCAACACCAATTTATCGAATTTTTCACGGCACCACCTCATTCGAGCTGCTGACAACACTCAAAGAGTACTAACTGTCATAGAAATCTTCTCAAATTTCGCCGTTCGGAGTCGGCAAGAAACTGTAGGTCCCTTCTACTCGTGAGAGAACAGTAGCGCGTACAACACGAGTAGTAGATGAGCAAGCTAGGCCCTGGTCCCCTTTTGGACTGTAGCGCCAACAATTATTATTATTATTATAATCACACAATGTGGCCGCCGTATCGTAGTGCGACGCTCACACACCAAAAGTTCAGCTCCGATTCCCGGCTGAACACCTCGAATTTTTGACGGTACCACCTCTTTCGAGCTCCAGACAACACACAAAGAGTATTAATTGTCTGAAAAAGCTTCTCAAACTTCGCCGTTCAAAGCCGGCAAAAGACTGTAGGTCCCTTCTACTCGTGAAAGAGCAGCAGCGCGCACAACACAACTAATTGAAGGGCAAGCCTTAGGCCCTGGTCCCCTGTAGACTGTCGCGCCATAAAATTATTATTAATTACATCACTTATTGAGTGGTCTGTTATATAGGGAAGGGCTCCAACCTTATGAATGTGCGAAGTTTGAAACAGTTGTTGAGTGATAGTATGCGCTGGAGATCAAACTTGATTAATACCCGGGGTCAACACGCCCGATTTTTTTTTTTTTTTTATAATTGGCGCGTACTACTAAGTAAAACACAAATTATTAATGGGAAAGTAAAAACATTTTATTCAAAGCACTGGCCATTGTTTTCTTCACATTTTGACCACCTTTCTGGCAGTTTGTGAATACCACGCCAATAAAATTGTTCGTCTTTTAATGTAAACCAATCAGACACCCAATTTTCGACCTCCTAGTAGGAATCAAACTGCTGCTCAGCCAATGCGTGTCCCATCGATGAAAACAAATGGTAGTCGGAAGGAGCCAAGTCTGGTGAATACGGCGGCTGGGGTAATTGCTCCCAGCCAAGTGTTTTGATTGTATCCTGAACCGGTTTTGCTTTGTGTGCAGGTGCATTGTCATGGAGTAAATTTACCTTGCCGTGTCTTCTGGCTCATTTTGGTCGGTTTTCGATCAATGCATGGTTCAAATTAATCATTTGTTGTCGGTAGCGATCAGTATTAACAGTTTCTTCTTCTTCTTCTTCTTGTGGCGCTACAGTCCGGGATGGACCTGGACCTCAACCAACATGCCTCTCCAGCCAGCACGATCTTTCGCCAGCTGTCTCCAGTTGCGCACTCCAAGTTGGTTGAGGTCCTTCTCCACTTGTGTGCGCCACTTCAGTCTAGGTCGTCCTCTGTTGCTTTGTCCCAATGGCTCGGATTCAAAGACTTTTCGGGCCGGAGCAGTGGTGTCCATACGCTCTACATGGCCTAGCCATCTTAAGCGTTGTATCCGTAGACGCTTGACCAGGCGCATGTCGCTGTATAGCCCTTAGAGTTCGTCGTTAAATCTTCTCCTTCAGATGCCATCAACGCAAACAGGACCAAAAATCACGCAGAACTTTTCTCTCGAAGAGACTAAGGGCTTCCTCACCCGCCTTTGCTAACGTCCAAGATTCTGCGCCATATAGTAGGACGGGGATGATCAAGCTGTTATATAAAGCGAGCTTAGTCCTTCGAGAGAGGGCTTTATTACTCAATTGCCCCTTGAGCCCAAAGAAACAGCGGTTGGCAAGAGTGATTCTGCGTTTGATTTCGGTACTGACGGTACTGATTAACGGTTTCACCAGGTTTTAATAGCTCGTGGTACAGCACACCTTTCTAATAATAATAATTGTTGGCGCTACAGTCCAAAGGGGGACCAGGGCCTAGCTTGCTCATCAACTACTCGTGTTGTGCGTGCTACTGTTCTCTCACGAGTAGAAGGGACCTACAGTTTTCTGCCGACTCCGAACGGCGAGATTTGAGCAGCTTTCTTAGACAGTTATTACTCTTTGAGTGTTGTCAGCAGCTCGAAAGAGGTGGTGCCGTGAAATATTAGAAAAATTGGTGTTGAACTGGGAGTCGAACCTAGACCCTTCGGCGTGTGAGCGTCGCACTCTACCCACTACGCAACGGCGACCACAGCACACCTTTCTGGTCCCACCAAACACACAGCATTGTCTTCTTGCCGAATCGATCTGGTTTTGCAGTCCATGTTGATGGTTGTCCCAGATTAACCCATGACTTTTTCCGTTTAGGATTCTTAAAATAAATCCATTTTTCATCGCCAGTAACAATCCCATGCAAAACCGATTTTCTTTCGTGTCTTTGAAGCAAAATTTCACAAGTGCTTTTTTTCGGTTTTCCATCCGTCTTTCATTCAATTCATGTGGCACCCATTTCCACACTTTTGGATCTTTCCCATAGCTTTTAAACTGTCAGAAATTGTTTGTTGTGCAACATTTAACATTGCTGCCATTTGCTTTTGATTCAAAGTGTTATCTCCATCCAATGTCGTTTTCAATTCGGCGTCTTCAAAATTTTTTGGTGGTCTTCAACGTTCTTCATTTCTCACATCAAAATCATTATTTCTGAACCATTGAAACCACCTTTTGCATGTTGCTTCTGATCACCATATGCCTCGAAAAGCATTCGATGCGACTCTGCAGCACTTTTCTTCAAATGAAAACAAAAATATGAATGCTGTCTGCAAGACATTTTTAAGACGATGATGATGTTGTCTGTTCAATGACTTGATGTATACTAAATATTTTTCACAGATGTCATAGCAAACAAAAAAAAATAAGGGCTCGTTCACAACAAATGTTCCCTATCGAGATATTTGTATCCTGACGCTCACTTCATATCGGTATACCTGGTAGCTTTCTTATCTGGCGTTAACTGCGAAGGACCAATTGAATATTGTCGGTTTCATTACAAGTCTGAAGAGTCATTTTTTTTGTATTTATTTCATTATTTTAAATTGTTTCCCGTCTACAGCGATAGCTCCAGTTCTTCCTGAGACATCAAATTAATTGTCCACAATTACAAATACACACCGTTCTCACAATGTGCACCCTTCTGTCAATGCGAATTAATTGTTCGCCTTTACTTCACACTTAATTTGATTTTTCATCACGTCCCTTTATTTATTATCCAAATCAAAGTGTCTCTGCAAAAAATGAAAGCGCCCAAAAAGTTATGAAAACGCAGCAGCACGGTGCGCTTTAATTATTTCAAATTCCCCACAATCCCCATCTCCTCCACGCTCGTCAAGTGATTTCAAACAAAAAATCTGATTCCATGTCATTTCGCATTAAAAACAGCTTTTATCGCTCACAAACGGCTAGGTTTTCAATTTTTCAATCAACCCTTCCAGGCACTCCTCTCTCTCTCTCTCGCGTTTATAATTTGAAACGACATGCCACCACCACCTCCGATCGAAAAAAAAACTCAACATCAACAATTTTGCTGCCCAATAACCCGTCCGGCTAATCAGTGCGAAGCAGAGGATACACCCAGGACCAGCAGCCAGCAAAACAAACCGGAGAGGGGCGCCAGCAAAACAAACCGGAGAGGGGCGCCAGCAACAATGGACCCACATACGCTCCGGCCAATTGCACTAATTAAAAGAAGCCCCGAGTGGGGGAGAGGCGAAAAATCAACATTTTAGGCCACGGGTGAACGTGTGTTTGCGCGCTGAAATTGTATAGCCGCCCAGTTGTCCGGGAAGAAGGAAAAAAAAGGCTCACTGTCGTGCCGGTGCAGAAATTCAGGCAACCATTAGAGTTTTCTGTCCCCTCTGCGGACTGAACAGTTTGATTGGAAGTCGTCGAGTGACCTCGTGTCACATTTTTTTGGGGCATGGACTGGTGTGTGGGAGTCTCTCTCCCTCCGGATTGCACATTTTATCCGCGTACGTTTATTGTCTCACCCCCATAACGGGGTATCATCCCATCATGACCGGATGGACGCATCCGCTTAGCCGTATCTGGCTCTGATTCCTTCCCGGTTTTTATCGACGCTACCAACTGCAATCGGCACGGCATGCGTTCGCCGGCCGGGATATTGTGCGGAGTTTGCTGCAGATTTATATTATTAATTTAGCCAATTTCCAAGAACGGGTGCGATTTGAAGGAACGGGGAGGGATGCAAGGGAACCGGAAAGGCGGCCAAAAAATTACAAATTTGCTCAGTGAGGATGCGCTCTGGTATCAGCGGATTGTTGTTCGTGGAGCGTTGTAGGATGTAGCTGGTGTGTCGATTACAAGGATGTCCGTTGCCCTTGGTGCGACACTAATCCGGAGAACAGTGGGATGTGCATATTTGGCAAATAATCCAGCGCACGACTGCATTATCAGTACCACTCGCGAACCCCCTTAATTCAGCCATTTCGCTGAATGGTTCCTGTGCGTGGCTGGTGAACTCCTGCAACAGCATTGTGCACGACGCGCAGATGAGATTTGAAATTTAATTTGAAATTATGTTTATGGCGCCGTTTGTTGTGGTTTGAAACCGAGATAAGGCATCGCAGAATAATTGAAGTTTCGACCAAATCCCCCCAGGTCGAATTCTGGTTTGTGGAGGGTGTCAACAGACGACTTTCCTCTTTGTCTTAACCGAATGAAATCTAATTTTCCACTTTTCATACAACTACTTCCCACAGTTGACACCTTTACGACCGAGAGCGAGTGCTAACCGCTAAGGACATGTCAAAAGTAGTTTCCGTCACATTCCCCTTCATACCCACGAGGGCGCAATTCAAGAAATTCCGCAAAAAAATTCATCGTCACTACAATCAGAAAGTCTTCCTTCTCTCGGTTCACGTCACTCTCTCTTGGGTCGCCTGGGAAAGTGCAAATGGCTGGCAATTAGCCCACTTCACACAAACAAAACTCCATGCAATCACGACTCAGAAAGCCAGCCACAATTTTCAGCAACTCCCTGCTGGACGAATTGGCAAGCTCCATAATTACAATCGCCAGCATACCATAGTCTTCTCGCTTGCTCTCAATTTAACAATCCTACAGGTCATTGGGTCTTGAATGCGGATGGAATGGGGAGAGGGAATATGGCTCAACTCATTTAAGTCCCCATCCCAAGGACCGTGAAGAAATGAAATTGCAGCAAAACTGACAGGACTTCACCGCAATTACTGCAGCAGAACAATTCGCAGTAACCGAAGCCTCTGAATGAGTTTCGGCATTTGTTCGCTGTGCCCGCAGCGTGCAGCAACGCCACCGCCACCGTCAAGGAGCAGCAAAATTAATTACATTGTCGGGAATAGTAACCATGCTTAATACAGAGAGAGGGGGATGAGCGGAAATTATGATTTGTGCAGCGAAAAATGTCGGACAGCAAATGACAGTTTACTTTCGCAGTTTCATCTCTGGGAGAAACCGAGGCGGTATCTGTGGCTATGGAGATTAATAAACGGGCGGAGGACACTGGGAATGTTGTCAACATTTCAGTGTCCTTGGAGATGTCTACTTTGTTTCCGCAGAAATTAAGTCCTTGGCGGTGTCTGCAAATTATGATGTTCGCACGCGGCAGGCAGGGGACTGTTGTCTGTTCACGGATTCAGACATCTTCTTCTTTATTTGTCAAGGGTTAAGGTTAACTGGGTGTTTGGGAAGGCGATTTGAATACTGTTTGTTTGTGCTTTGGCAATGCTTTTATATTCTGGAAGTGAAATTCTGAGAGTGGCAGAAAACGATTTTGAGATGAACCAGGAGATTCGAAAAATTAGCGGAGGTGTGCCAGACGTTTGAAATTCATTAAAATCAAATCAATGTCTGCATGGAAGACGTAACTGGGGTGACTTGAAACTGGGGTGCCTTGAAACTGGGGTGACTTGGAAGTTGTTGTACAAGTGTTCTTTAAATTTCAAAAAATTTTGCCTTTAGTAGGGAACTGTGGGATAAGGTGCATTCGGTGAATTGCTTGGAAAAACGGATCGGGTCATGGGATGAAAGGAAAATTCACTTTCATAGGAAATTTCTTGCTAGACTTGATTCAATTTTAACGATGAGCTTCAGGTACTAAGAATTTTGCAACAACCCCGAGAGCTCAGTGCAAAAGGAGGTGCCTTTCGAGTTGACCCCAAATTGTCTGCCCTTCTGAACAAAAAATTCAAATTATCGTCGGCTGCTGAAAGTTTGCTTCAAATACTGTCAAATACTGATGGAATCTGCCAGTCATTTATATATGTACATTTTGGATGATGCGGTTGTCCACAGAGGCCTCGCTTATTCATCAACTTCCCGTGTTGTGCTCAGTACAGTTCTCCACACGAGTAGATGGGACTATCAGTTTATTGCTAACTTTAAACAGCGAAGTTTGAGAAGTGTTTTTTTTTTAAAACAGTTGTTACTCCTGAGTGCTGTCAGCAGTGTGGCCGCCGTGGCGTAGTGGGCAGAGTGTGACGCTCACACGCAGCAGGTCTAGGTTCGATTCGCAGCTTAAGACGGCACTACCTCTTTTGAGCTGTTGATAATACTCAAAGAGTAGTAACTGTTTAAGAAAAAGCTTCTCGAATTTCGCCGTTCGGAGTCGGCAAAAAACTGTAGGTCCCTTCTACTCCTGAGAGAACAGTAGCGCGCACCACACGAGTAGTGGATGAGCAAGCTAGGCCCTGGTTCCCCTGTGGACTGTAGCGTCAGCAATTATTATTATTATTATGTTGTCAGCAGTTCCTGGTGCCGTGAAAATTCGAGGCGTTGAGTTTGGGAGTCGAAATTGGGACGGCGTGTGAGTGTAGCACTCTTATCAACTTCGCCAAGACGGCCACAATTTCCCATGCACGATGTACAAAATTTCTCAATGATCGTCGGAAGTGTATCGTACTTCAGTCGATACGATAAAGACCCTGTCTATCATTGGCAGAGTGAGAACATAGCCCAACTTTACCACGACATTTTATTCGCCTTTTTCTGTGGAAGACTGAAAGTTGTCAAATCCCTCTCCGACTCAACTATTCGTTTTTCAGACATTTGAGAAATATTTCGGTTTTGTTGAAACGTGGTCAGTATGTGGCCAACACATTCCACATGTTAATGTCATGAGTCCCACTTTTTCTGGCTTGTATAGTGCAAAAAACCCGGAGTCGACATGGGCCTCAACCAACATGCCTCCCCAGGGAGCACGATTTCTCACTAGCTGCCATCAATTGCACGTTGCAAGTTGGTTGTGATTCCTCCTTACTTGCTTGTGACATTTCGACGTAGATCGTCCTCTGTTGCGTTGTCTCAAGAGACGGATTGCAAAGACTTTTCGAGTCCTTTGACTGAGTTTAATATTCGATTTCTTTATCTCATTTCATTTATTTCCATTTTCTTAGGAAACATTTTGTGGCCATCGTGTCGTAGTGGGTGGAATGCGACGCTCACAAGTCTAGGTTCGATTCCCGGTTGATTACCTCGAATTTTTCACGGCACCACCTCTTTCGAGCTGCTGACAACACTCAAATAGTAATAATTGTCTAAGAAAGCTTCCCAAACTGCGCCGTTCGATGTCGGCAAAAAACTATAGGTCCCTTCTACTCGTGAGAGAACAGTAGCGCACACCACACGAGTAGTTGATGAACTAGCTAAGCCTTGTCGCGCCAACAATTAAACGTTTAAAAAGGAAACTTTTTCTACTTTAAGTCGAGTTAAAATTGCGATTTCTCTTCACTCGTTAGGGTTCCCCGCCAGTCTCCACATGACATAGTTATGGAAATGGTCTGCTTGTGCTGAAAATTTGGAAGGATCATTTCTGCAGACTACTTAACGGCGATGACGGCCCAAAACCCGCTGTTAGGCAGAATGTTCCACTCAATTTGGAGGATGATAGACAAGCATTCCGTCCCTCCGACTTAGACGAGGTGAGGATAGCAATATCCAAGCCGAAGTCGAACAAAGCTGCTGGAGCGGACGGCCTGTCCGCAGAACTATTTAAAGCAGCATGCACCAGCTCATCTATAAGATATGGTCGGAGGAAAGCATGCCCGATGAGTGGAATCTCAGCGTCGTTTGCCCGGTTTACAAAAAAGGAGACTTTTGGCTGCGCCAACTACCGAGGGATAAGTCTACTGAACAACGCATACAAGATTCTCGTTGCCGTATTGTGTGAGCGTCTGAAGCCGTTTGTCCATGACCTGATAGAGATGAGCAATACAGTGCCATGTCTAGGGTCTACCAAACTCGTCAGATTGTGTAGGATGACGATGGAGAACTCTCGCTGCTCCGTCAAGGTCGGTAACGAACTCACCGAGATCTTTAATGTCAAAAAAGGTTTCAGACAAGGCGACGCACTGTCATGTGACTTCTTTAACATTATCCTCGAGAAGATCGTGCGTAACTCACAAGTTACCACCAGAGGCACGATATTCCAAAAGTAAGTTCAATTGCTAGCATATGCTGATAACATTGACGTGATTGGACGAACACAGCGAGCTGACAATGAGGCGTTTGCTGGCATTGAAGCGGAAGCGGCTAAGATGGGTCTGGCGGTAAATGAGGGAAAAACTAAAAACATGCTGTCATCAAGGAAGGACACACAACATCGACGTCTCGGACGGAGCGTCATACTAGGCAACAGAAACTTCGAGGTAGTTAAGGACTTCGTCTACCTCGGCTCCGCGGTAAACAGGGACAACAACTTCAGTACCAAAATCAAACGCAGAATGACTCTTGCCAATCGCTGTTTCTTTGGACTCAAGAGGCAATTGAGTAATAAAGCCTTCTCTCGAAAGACGAAGCTGCCTTTATATAACACTTTGATCATCCCCGTCCTGCTTTATAGCGCGGAATATTGGACGTTTGCAAAGGCGTATGAGGAAGCCCTTTGTCTCTTCGAGAGAAAAGTTCTGCGTGCGATTTTTGGTCCTGTTTGCATCGATGGCATCTGGAGGAGAAGATTTAATGACGAACTCTATGGGCTGTACAGCGACATGCGCCTGGTCAAGGGTCTACGGATACAACGCTTAAGATGGGTAGGCCATGAACACCACTGCTCAGGCCCGAAAAGTCTTTGAATCCGTGCCATTGGCACAACGCAACAGACGACGACCTAGACTAAGGTGGCGCACACAAGTGGAGAAGGACCTCAACCAACTTGGAGTACGTAACTGAAGACAGTCGGAGAGGAGAGCATGTTGGTTGAGGCCCAGGTCCACCCTGGGCTGTAGCGCCACAAGAAGAAGAAGAAGGATAATTGTTCAGTCGTCACCAAGGGAGTATGCTCACATTTGACGCAATAACGAAATGGCGAATCCATTGCTGACCCAGCACGCCATGCAAGAAAACAAACATTTCAAACTGTTCCAAGCCAACGACCTCTTATGCTGACGTTGTAATAAGTAAAAACTGTGGAACAGGGAAGTAGAATAGCGTTTAAGAAATCTACACAAACCTCGAATTAATGTCAGTCTGTTATCAGATAGAATTTACTAAACACTTTTAATTGATAGCAAGTCCAAGTGCTTGATATCATTTCTAAGGAATTGCTCCAGGTACACGTGCTTGATGCATCCTTCGTACAACTGTCCTAAGTTCATGTGTTTCGTTTACTTCAAATGCACGCAACCTGCTCTTAGTTTATGTACTTGGTGTATCGACGTGTTGGACAGAGCATTACTCTTGGCAACAGAAATTTCGAGGTTGTCAAGGACTTCGTTCACCTCGGCTGCGCCGAAGTAAATATGGACAACAACATCAGTACCTTTGGCCGCCATGATATAGTGGGTAGAGTCCGACACTGACACGCCAATGGTTCAAACTTCGATTCTCGAACAGAATGGCTCTCTTTTCTTCCTCCTCTTTTAAGGCTGCCAACAAAGGCTTCTCAAAGCTTCGAGGGGGGGAGTCACCAAAAAACTCTAGGTCCCTTTTTCTTGTGAGAGAGTTGAACCGCACACAACACGAGTAGTTGATGAGGACGCTAGGTCTTGGTCCCCTTGCGGAATGTCGCGTCATCCAATGTATATCACATGAGTACCGAAATTAAAAGCAGAATCATACTAACCAATGGGTGTTCCTTTTGGCTTAAGAAGCAATTGAGTTATAAGGCCCTCTCTCGAAGGAGAAACCTTGCTTTATATAACAGCTTGATCATCCCAGTCCTTCTTTATGGCGCGGAAACCTGAATGTTACTAAAAGTGGATGAGGAAGCCCTAATTCTTTTCGAGAGACAAGTTTTGCATACAATTTTTGGTCCTGTTTGCTTTGATGGAATCTGGAGGAGAGGTTTTAACGACGAACAGCGACATGCGCCTAGCCAAGCGTCTGTGCTTGAGATGGCTAGCCTATATAGAGCGTGTGGACACCAGTGCTCCGGTCAGAAAAGTCTTGGAATCTCAGCCATTGGGTTGGGCTAAGGAGGCGCACACAAGTGGAAAAGGGACTCAACCAAATTGGAGTGCACAACTGGAGGCAATTTCTAGGTCGATCTTTGAACTCGAAGTCACAATCTAGGACCATACGGAGTTCGGTATATAAAAACCCGTAATTTGACAAATGATGTTAAAAGCCTGAGTATTTTCCGTAAATCGTTGACAAAGAAATATAGTTTGCAAACAATTAAAGTACAGTTTTACCTTAAAAGCGCACTTTAATAATATAAGGTTAAAGAAATAAATATTTCCCTTCCACTTTTTTGTCTTTTGAATTTCCCGGCTATGTACTATGTACATAACTGGCAATATTATACATCATTGAATGGTCTTGCCATAACCTACAAAACGACGTAATGTATGATTAGTTTGGATATTGCGTTCAAAAGTTATAGACGTGTAAACATAGAGTTCACTAACGCCGAAATTCGCGCTATTTTAAAGTTTTCCTTCGTTAAAGGCAAATCCGCTAGAGAAACGTTGCGTGAGATTAATGGTGTTTTGGGGGATGGTACTCTATCACTTCGAACCGCAGAGGAATGGTTTCGACAATTCAGAGCAGGTGAAACCATGGAAAGCCAGCCGGCAGAAGATCTGTGACGACAAATACCGATCGAATTATGGAAATCATCGAGTTAGACCGGAATGTGATCTCGTGACATCGCCCAGGAGATGGGAGTTAGTCACCGAACCATTTTAAACCCTCTACAGAAAGCTGGATACAAAAAGCTTCATGTTTGGGTGCCGCATGATTTGACGCAAAAAAAAACCTTCAAGAACGAATCAACGCCTGGGATATGCTGCTGAAACGGAACGAACTCGACTCATTTTTGAAGCGGATGGTGACTGGCGACGAAAAATGGATCACATACGATAATATCAAACGAAAACGGTCGTGGTTGAAGCCCGGTGAATCTTATCAAACAGTGGTCAAGCCGGGATAGACGGCCAGGAAGGTTTTGCTGTGTGTTTGGTGGGATTGGAAGGGAATCATCCACTATGAGCTGCTCCCATATGGTCAGACGCTTAATTTTACCATCTACTGCGAACAACTGGACCGCTTGAAGTAGGCGATCGACCAGAAGCGTCCAGAATTGGCCAACAGGAAGGATATAGTGTTCCACTAGGACAACGCCAGACCACACACTTCGTTGGTGACTCGTCAGAAGCTACTGGAGCTTCTGGGAGGTGGGAGGTGGACTTCTGAGGGATGGGAGGTTTTATCGCATCCACCATACAGCCCGGACATAGCGCCAAGTGATTACCACCTGTTCCTGTCCATGGCGAACGCCCTTGGTGGTCGAAGTTGAACTCAAAAGAGGCTTGTGGAAAGTGGCTTTCCGAGTTCTTCGCAAATAACGAGGGGGCTTCTACGAGGGGGGTATTGTGAAGTTGCTATAATAATAACTGTATGGGGCAGGAGTCCACAGGAGGACCAGGGCTTGCTCAATCAAATACTCGTAGTAGAAGGGACCTACAGTTTTTTGCCGACTCCGAACGGCGAAGTTTGAGAAGCTTTTTTAGACAGTTGTTATTTTTTGAGTGTTGTCAGTAGCTCGAAAAAGCAACACCGTTTCTCACTGGAAATTACATTTACTACTAATAATAATAATTGTTGGCGCTACAGTCCAAAGGGGGACCAGGGCCTAGCTTGCACATCAACTACTCGTGTTATGCGCGCTACTGTTCTCTCACGAGTAGAAAGGAACCTACAGTTTATTGCCGATTCCGAACGGCGAAGTTTGAGAAGCTTTCTTAGACAGTTATTACTCTTTGAGTGTTGTCAGCAGCTCGACAAAGGTGGTGCCGTGAAAAATTCGAGGTGTTCAGCCGGGAATCGAACCTAGACTTTTCGGTGTGTGAGCGTCGCACTCTAGCCACTACGCCACTGCAGCCACGATAGTGAAATAGTTATCGTCAAAAACCGATTGTCAGAACGATTGGGATTGGCTGATTTGAGAGTAAAGAAAGTAACCAAAATGATATCGTTTTGACAATATCATTTTTTTTCTTACATGTCGCAAAACTCTTGTTTCAACGATATCGTCGCTCGATAGTAGTGATCCGTGATTATACTCCTGTTTTTGCATTAAAGTTCTTTCAACTGACAGCTGTTCGTTGTAATGGCCGGAAAGTTTCCTTTTAAATTTAAAAAGTTCCTAATCTCGGTCTGCTTAAAGTCATGGCCCACTGTTTGCCTCTATTCAAGAGACAACAATCAAGACTTCTTCAGATATAAACAAAGGTATAAACTCCCACAGAAAATCTCATCCCAAAAAATTCTGTTCTCCTTGCACTCATCCATCCCAGTGAGCGATCTTCTGTTTGTCGCACGTTCTCGCCCCACTATGTTTCATCTCATTATTCATCAGACATCGCCAGGCTTACTAACGATATATCCCATCGCCTCTTCCCACGCTGACAGTTAATTCCGTCTCGATTTACTGTCAAACTGTCCCAACAAAAGCTAAACACTCCCCGCTTTGATTTTTTCCCAGACTGTAGCCCAGTCTCCTATCGGCCAATTGATGATTCAACGTCCTACTTGCAATGGAACCCCTCTAGTCCCCTCATTCGGGCACCCTTTGCGCCGGGGGAAAGATTTAAAGAGTCGTTTCACTGATTTGCTATGCAAATTCGCAATCCTCAGCACAATATGGAGCACATCTCCACTCCAGACGTGGGGCGAGCGAAATTCAATTATTCGGAATTTTCCCGTCGAATATCCGGGTGCACGCTAGGAGGGCCGAGAGGACATCTTTCTTCAGTGAGCCGATCGTTTGTCGTCGTGTGTTCGCTCGTTCGTTTGCTTATTTCATGTTTGCTTTGGCATCACAATTGAATCCATTTATCCTGTTTTCGATGGAGGTCCTTTTGCGCGTGTGGAACGATTTTTTTTTGTGCCTGCTTCCTTCTGGCAAAGTTAACTGAAATTGACTTGTAACAAATTTAATTTTGCGATAATACCTTCGATTGTCCTTTATGTCCCCTCTGTTCTGTACTCCAGTCTTTCGGCTCCTGTATGGTTTGGTGTGTGCAATGGAAATTGTAAATTCAATTGAAACGGAATGGTTATGAATTCGAAAATGTACGGGGAGCGCACAGTGCAGTGAGGATTGCGAAGGTTGGGCAAATGGAATACACTTGTTCTGCAGAGGAAAACTTAGGATTTGAATGAGTGAGTGTGTGGGTTGGCAGAGGTAAGACAAACACAAACCACCAGGCAACAGTGGCCTTGATACCACAAATCTGAGGTCAAAATCCCTTAAACTTTGCGACGAGTTCTTCATATTTACCTGCAAAGAGAGGAAACAAAGGAAAAGCGTTAGTCAGTCGCATCAAGAACAAATGCTTAAATTGTAAGGAAGTTGCACAGAAATGAGGACAACAAAAAATTTGAAACAAACCACTGCACAGAAGCCAATAAACCCTCAATTCATTTGTCCGAGCGCACTCCATGCCACCGCGAACTCCTTGAATATGCAAGCGCAGTCCACTCGCCAAATTATGCATTTCCAGCAATCACCCGGAGCCCAACAAAGATGCAACCCCTCCCGCGCGGCGTGCAAGAGGCAAACAAAAGATCTCCAGCCCCCACACCAATGGTTAGGATTAACATTGTTCGCGGAGGATAAAAAACATTCCCGCCGCAGCCGCCGCTAAAATGAAATGTCTATCGTATGCTAATAGCCAAGTGCAGCCGGAGTGTTCTTCAACCGCACCAATTTCGAGATAACGGTTCACATGCAAATTGTATCCACAGGGTCGGCATAGACTCGAAACCACCGACCGAGTGGCATCCGTTTGTCGCTCCTAGTGTTCGAGAGTTTGGAATGAAGAATCAAATTTATGGCTGCCGCCACCATTCTCCTTTGCCAGCCATAAACTACATTGTCGGGCAGTGGGTGGGTGAGATGAAGAATTAAACTGCATCTGGGGCAGTTTTTCTTCCTTCATTTTGTTCGCGGATTCACTGTACAAATGTTATCCTTCCTTATCCTAGCTCCTCATCCGCGATGTTCATTTTTGAGCACAAAAGGAGACAATTTTCCAAATGGATTCTGAATTACACTTTAGCTCGCGCGCAAAAGGAAGAACGCAGAAAGAAGATAAAATATCTGCCAGAGCGCTGTAAAAATAATGGACTAATGCTGTCTCTATGCGCGCAACCCCTCCATCTAATCCAAAGGCTCGCCTCTCCACTTGGACGGGGGTGGCTGAAGAGATCGTCGCCCTACACACAAGCCGACTGATAGTGAGTCCCTTCGATTGCAGTGCATGTGTGGCTGTGCCGACGCCGAGCTGCCAAGGGAATAATGAAAAGAAGTTTGAGCGGATATCGACGGCAGCAGAGAAGTCCTCCGCAGGCGTTGACTTTTATTATTCGCGAGAGATGGTGCTGATAAAAGCGCCGGGGTGCTCGGGGCTGGAATTAGAATGCTTTTCGCGTCGGGAATGAGATTGACAGGAGCCCACGGGAAGGCGGGAATTTCTGACTCCTGTGCGTGAGGAAGTGGAGGTGTGCGTGTGCGTGTGCGCCCTCCAAGGACCAGGGGCGTGTGAAGTGCCTGTGTGGAGAGTGCGGGGGGACGCTTAAGTGGGTGTTGATAACGTGATTATGACAACGAGTCGCTGTGTATTACGGGAGTAATGTCGTCGTTGAGGCTGAACGGGCGACATGTGTAACGGGATTGTGATTGGCGTGTGGCGTGCTTCAGGAATAGCTGCTTATTGTGAGGTGACAATCCGTCAATTGTCGGGGAGTTGCAAATGAAATTACTCAACTGAGTCATTCAATGACGGCAATTCGGTGAACAATGAGTTAGGGGGCCTCTTAAAGTTCTTTGTGTGCATGGGCTGTACAGCGGTATGCTCCTAGTGAAGTGGATTCGGAGACAGCGCTTAAGGTGGCTAGATCATGCAGATCGTATGGAACCCACTGCTCTGGCTCAAGAAGTCTTTAAACCTGAGCCATTGGGACAACGCAACAGAGGATGGCTTAGGCTTAGTTGGCGCACCCAAGTGGAGAAGGACCTCAACCAACTTGGAGGGCGCAGCTGGAGGCACCTGGCGAAAGATCATGCTGGCTGGACAGGCATGTTGATTGAGGCCCAGAAGAAAAAGAAGAAGAAAAAGAAATGCATGAAAAGGAGGAGGAGGAGAAAAATCTTTCGATCTGTAAGCTGCTTATGAAGTTTGAAGCTCAGTAGAAAAACGACATTGGAGCAGTTAAGCACCGCGTACGATCTCCTTCATAACGCATTCCTGAAAGATTTACGACTGCAATTTAAGCCATCGACAACATCCCTACAGTCGCACTTAATTCGCAATCACTGCGTTCTTACAGCCACAAACCTACAAAATTGCGTTTTTACGTCGCCAAGGAACGTAGACGTTCGCGGCCATAAAATGAAGGACGACACAAACTGCTTCATCGTGACCATGCCTCTCCCACTCCCGGCGGCAAATAACCAATTTGCATATCTAATATCGTGTTTTCCACCTGATTTGTGAATTTTCCCCCAAGAAGAGTGTCATCAAACTCCGTTTCGTCATTTTCCGACAGACATCCACTTCAACCAAAGACAATCCTTTTTGTTTCCCTCACAAATAATCATCATTTTCTTTTGATATTCCCCATTCAGCAATTTTCACGGTTATTGCATTCGACAGAATTTTACGACACACGCCGCCGATTCACCAGAGTCACTGTGAAGCAAGCAGAAAGTGCCCCACAAAAATTGTTACGTATACGCCACCGGGACCTGCACACTCACACACATCGGGGCGACGAAATTTTATTGTCTTCCATCGAGACGTTTATTGCCGTTCAAAGGAAACCAATAAAATCACGAGGACTTACATTGCTCCGGCCCTCTGGGACGCCAACATGGGACTTCCGGTGATGGATTTGCTGGCAAAGCCCACCCCCACAGCCGCCGCCGCCGGGGGTGAAATTACAAAACAAATCTGCGACCTTTCTACGGTTAATTCGAGAAGAATGACTCGGATCATTCGACCCAGACGCAGACAGAAGCTGAATTTGCAGGACAAACTTAGAAATCAATAAAACTCAATTCAAACAGTTTTCCAGCAGAGTGGACATAATAAAATCCGCACACACACGTGAGTTGGAATTCACTTTCCCAGCAGCGGCGCACAAGACCCCCCACAGGTGCTGCCACAGAGGGTGAATGGGCAGAAGTCTGAGTTGTTTTAATTAAACTTGCAATACCCACGCACACACATCGACATCCCGGATGCCAAAGCGGCGAGAAGGCGAAAGGGGGGCGTAAATCCGGGCGGCTCATGGATAAAACAACATCGGCTTTTTCCTGCCACTGATTAAAATGTTCCCTTAGTGGATTGCCACTCTCCATCCCACTCCCGGCACTTCGAGCGAATTAAACCTAATCCACGGTGTCCCTTTCAAAAATACCTCGTCTCTGCGGGTGACTCGGCGAAGGAAACTTAAAGAAGTTTTTTTGTTTAACACGAAACCAGTTGGCGGCAATAAATCTGATTCCCCGAGCGCTGGCAAGGACTTTAAGACTTAGACAATGGGCCAGTCTGCGCCTTTTGTTTCACCCAACCACTCGATGGCTGGAAGGGAGAGGGGGAATTTTCCCAGAATCGAAAAGCTTCAACTAGCAAAAGGGAAAAATGTAAAATATAATCCGTTTGGGAAGATATTTCATTTTTTTTCCTAATCCGATGACCGAGGAGGGTTTGGTGGGTTTTTTTTTAGTCTGCGACAAGTCAGCAGATTCTGGACGAGGAGACAATGAATCACCGCCGGGACAACGACTGGACATGTGACTTTGAGTTGAAAGGGAGCAATGGATTTCCGGAGTGTTACACTTGTAGCACCTTTTTCCACACCATTGGCGTGCGGGTGAATGATGTCTGTCACGTGGGGGCGAAATGTGTGTCGACGTGGATGTCCGGTGATGGACTGTCTGCTGTGTGATGTGATTTCTCGGGAGATTAGATTTGATTTGGGAAGTTCATTAGGAGGTGGAGTTTATGAATTGATTTTTTGAGCCCGAGGCAGAAAGGGAATGAAAAATGTGTCGTGTGTGGTTTGTATTGTGTTGTGAAGTTATCTGCATTTTGTTGAGTCTGCTGTAGATTGTAGAGGACAATTTGGAGAAATAGAACATCAATGCATTGGGGCAGCTATGCTGGAAGTTGGACATGGTAGTGAAAAGAAGTTGGACAAAAACTTGGAGAAGGATCAGGACAAGGTCTTGGACAAGGTTTAATACACGATGTGGGCAAGCAGTTGGGGGTGGATAATAGGTTGGACGGGAATTTGTACAAGGACTTGGACAGGGTCCAAGATAAGATTTTGGCAAGCAGTTAGGCGAGGATTTGGGCAAAAACTTGGACGAGGAGCTGGACAAAAACTTGGTCAATGTGTGGGGCAACGGTTTACACAAGGATTTGGGCAAGCGCAAAGGTGAGGACTTGGATAATAACTTGGACTGGGACTTGGACTGGGAATTGGACTGGGGCTTGGACTGCGACTTGGGACTGGGACTTGAACTGGGACTTGAACTGGGACTTGGACTGGGACTTGGACTGGGACTTGGACTGGGACTTAGACTGGGACTTGGACTGGGACTTGGACTGGGACTTGGACTGGGACTTGGACTGGGACTTGGACTGGGACTTGGACTGGGACTTGGACTGGGACTTGGACTGGGACTTCCACTGGCATTTGGACTAGGACTTGAACTGGGACTTGGAGTAGGACTTTTACTTGGACTTGGACTAGGACTGGGACTTGGATTGGGACTTGGACTGGTACTTGAACTGGGACTGGGACTTGGATTTGGACTTGGACTGGGACTTGGACTGGGACTTGGACTGGGACTTGGACTTGGAGTGGGACTTGGATTTGGAGTGGGACTTAGATAGGGACTTGAACTGGAAATCGGATTGGGACTTGGACTGCGACTTGAATTGAAACTTGAACTGCGACTTGGACTACGACTTCCACTGGAATTTGGACTAGGACTTGGACTGGGACTTGGAGTAGGATTTGAACTCGGACTTGGACTAGGACTGGGAATTGGATTGGTTCTTGGACTTGGACTGGTACTGCGACTTGGACGGCGACTTCCACTGGAATTTGGACTAGGACTTGAACTGGGACTTGGAGTAGGACTTTTACTTGGACTTGGACTAGGACTGGGACTTGGATTGGGATTTGGACTGGTACTTGGACTGGGACTTGGACTGGGAATTGGATTGGGACTTGGACTGCGACTTGGACTGCGACTTGAACTGCGACTTGGACTACGATTTGAACTGCGACTTGGACGGCGACTTCCACTGGAATTTGGACTAGGACTTGGAGTAGGACTTTTACTTGGACTTGGACTAGGATTGGGACTTGGATTGGGACTTGGACTGGTACTTGGACTGGGACTTGGACTGGGAATTGGATTGGGACTTGGACTGCGACTTGGACTGCGATTCGAACTGCGACTTGGACTGCGACTTGCACTGAAATTTGTACTAGGACTTGGACTTGGACTTGGACTTGGACTTGGACTTGGACTGGGACTTGGACTTGGACTGAGATTTGGACCGGAACTTGGACTAATATTTGGGCAACAACTTGCCTTAGTGTTGAATAAGGTCTTGAACATGGACTGTTATTAGCACTGGGGCAAGGGACTTAAAAATAGAATTCCATAGAAATTATTGGAAAACCCGTCGCAGGAATTTAGACAACGTCTTAGACAGAGAATAGGACCAAAGACTCAGAGAGCCGATTTCACAACGATTTGCACAATGTTCAGTCAGAGGAATAAAGTTACAATGAAAATTGCAATACTGCCCGTTCCAATTTAGAGCAAATAATGCGCAAGGACTCCATGTGGCATTCGGAAAAGGACTTGGCAAACAGTAGCTGGGAGCGCTTATCAAAATTCTTCTAAAAATATTGAATTTGTCGTTTTATGTCCCAAAATTAGATCCTCCACTAAACAAATCAGAAACTTTCAACTGGCGCCCAACAGTGGACGTTTTCACAAACAAGCACCAAAATTGCACTCTCATACACATCCGTGGGAAAAGTACGAACTTTTTAACACTACACCCGTTCGGTGACATATTTTAATTGAATTTGTGGACCTGCCTGTGGTGACTGCCGAAACCACGACCACACGCCACACACCTCCCTGTCAAGTGATCTTGTATCACTGCAAACCAGACCCCGCCTGTGGGCAGCAATCATCACACCATCGTTAGCGAATGAAAATATAATTAAATGCATGCATGAGGCAAATCTAATTGAAAACTCGGTGGTCCGCGTATGTAAATAAGCGCCCGCCCTGCGGCAACGTCCTCTCCACATCCCAGAGGACAGGAAATGTTGTGACAGAATGAGAATGTTGTGAGAAAAAATAAGTTCAATGTAAACAACAATTTAAGGATATTAACGCATAAAACGAGAAAGCAGAAAAAACGACAAGAGCCAACCGCCAATCACCCTAAAAAAAACACCCTCTCCCCAGTTACACACGATTGGGGCTGACTTTTTTTTGCAGACTGTTGACCACGTTGACGAAGCTACCAGAGCGGCGGAAGTGGCGCGGCGACGGCAAAGGATTGCATTTCATTTTCATGTACTTCAGTACCAATTACTCACGGGATAATTTGACACAAAGGACATGACATTTAATTTATGCAGATGAGATTGACTGAAATCGCTGTTGGTTGACGGGCGACATGCGACGTGTTTTTCTCCGTCTCCATGCTGCTGTCGGCCATCCACTGCAACCATGTGGAGTTGACGTATTAATATTAAAGAAGTGGAGCGCGTGGAACGGGCGAGTGCTTTGCCGCTGATAGTGGAATGCCGAAGGAGATGAGAGCTGCAGAGCACTTGTGACAGAGTAATTTTATATTGACAATGATTTATGCTGATTTTGCAGGAGCGCCGCGGGATATTTTTCGTGGCCTTGCAACTGGGGAGTTGTTCGAGGGGGGTGATTGCAAATGGAAGGGCTTGCGAGGAGTTTGAAGAAGAAATTCAATACTTTCCCGGAATTTAGTGAATTCGTGAGACGATCCCGCACCTTTCGGCAACAGAATGAAACTTAAACGAAACCATCCAAAAACACCGTCAAAAAGTCGACTGCTCAAAGCTCTGAAATTATCGTCCTGCCCAGTCATGAATTCAATAACAAATTCCATCTATTCACTCTTTCGAGGCAGTGCTGAGAGGAATGGGTCCTCTTGGAGCGTCAAACGGATACCTGCAAAACTTATCCTGGGAACTGAGAAGTTTTCGGTATCTTGACATTTGAGATTTTCAATGACAACAAGCTCCGGGCATCAAGTGATGCTTTTCCTTTAATTAAAATTCATTATCTGGTTCTCAAGTATGAGTCGCGGAGGTTAAATATTCCCCAGGGATGGGCACTTCTCCATGAAGGGGCAAGCAACCAGTGTATGGCAGTTGGACCACTTAGATATTTGACGCCGGTGCTTCGATCTGAGCGCGCTTTTAGTAGAAGATAAGTAGTGGAATGAGAAGTGGATCACCTCGGTTCTGATAGCCTGTTTTGAGAATGTTGTACTTTAAGGAAGAAGTGTACACTGTTTGCTAAACCTAATCACTCTTAATTTTAGCTGGGATAAGGCATATGAAACGTCATCGGATACAGCACTTCTAGAACGTATGGAAACCACTGCTCCGGCCGAAGAGTTATCGAGTCCGAGGCAACGGGGCAATGCAAAAGAGGACGGCCTAAGCTGATGTGGCACACACTAATGGAAAAAGACTCTAATCAACTTGGAGTGCACAAACGGCAGGCAGATGGCGAAAGATCGTGCTGGCTGGAGAAGGCATGTTGATTGTGGCCACACTAAGAAAAAGAAGGCGCCTGGAAAAATTTCCATTCCACAGCAACGTACGGCTGTGGAATCATTGCGAAGTTACAATGATAAACAATCTTAGTTTGAATTGGTTTTGGAGAGTCGAATGTGAGTTGCGCGTTTCAGAACACTGTACATTATTTTGGAAGAGGCACAGATGTGCATACTGGTGGGTTTTCTACTGAAACAGTGTGAACGGGGACAAGGCGACGCACTGTCATGTGACTTCTTTAACATCATCCTCGAGAAGATCGTGTGTAACTCACAAGTCAACACCAGAGGCACGATGTTCCAGAAGTCAGTTCAATTGCTAGCATACGCTGATGACATTGACGTGATTGGGCGAATACAGCGAGCCGTCAATGAGGCGTTTGCTGACATTGAAGCGGAAGCGGCTAAAATGGGTTTGGCGGTAAATGAGGGCAAATCTAAGTACATGCTGTCATCAAGGAAGGAGACACAACATCGACGTCTCGGACAGAGCGTCACACTAGGCAGCAGAAACTTCGGAGTAGTCAAGGACTTCGTCTACTTCGGCTTCGCGGTAAATAGGGACAACAACACCAGTACCGAAATCAAACACAGAATCACTCTTGCCAATCGCTGTTTCTTTGAGCTCAAGAGGCAATTGAGTAATAAAGCCCTCTCTCGAAAGACTAAGCTCGCTTTATATAACAGCTTGATCATCCCCATCCTACTCTATGGCGCGGAATCTTGGACGTTAGCAAAGGCGGATGAGGAAGCCCTTAGTCTCTTCGAGAGAAAAGTTCTGCGTGCGATTTTTGGTCCTGTTTGCATCGATGGCATCTGGAGGAGAAGATTTAATGACGAACTGTATGGGCTGTACAGCGACATGCGCCTGGTTAAGCGTCTACGGATACAACGCTTAAGATGGCTAGGCCATGTAGAGCGTATGGACACCACTGCTCCGGCCCGAAAAGTCTTTGAATCCGTGCCATTGGGACAACGCAACAGAGGACGACCTAGACTAAAGTGGCGCACACAAGTGGAGAAGGACCTCAACCAACTTGGAGTGCGCAACTGGAGACAGCTGGCGAAAGATCGTGCTGGCTGGAGAGGCATGTTGGTTGAGGCCCAGGTCCACCCCGGACTGTAGCGCCACAAGAAGAAGAAGAAGTGTGAACGGGGAGAACCAGCTATATTTGTTTATCAGCTCTGCTCTGTGTCCAGCCGGCATTTCTAAGCCTAGGCTTTAATTAGTTGTTTATCCGTCAAAACGACGAATCCACCCCTCTCCCAAAGATTTTGTTCAACGCTCTGCTTAACAATAAGTAGTCCTAACTAGTTCATTTCACCAAGCATTGAAGTGGCCACGTGAGGGTTCTTCTTAAGGCTTTGAATTGGCCCTAAGCTGCGCCTGCTTAACTATCTTCGTACCTTGTGCGTATTAAGTTTTCTCCAGCAAACATTTGAAACCACTTTCGAAAGAATGATGGAACGATGACAGAACTTCAAAGAAGGTAGACATACGGCAGAATAATTAATAATAATTGTTGGCACGACAGGCCACAGGGAGACCAATTCAATTCAATTCAATTCATTATTATTAGTGTAAAGGTACAATAAGACATGAGTACTTAGTACTAAGTTGTGAAAAATTCAGAAAGTTATGCAATTTTTCATATTACTTAAAGCTTAAAGTAGAAGCAACAAATTAAAGGGCATAGGAAGGGGACTTAAGGAAGGGAAGAGAAGTGTAGGAAAATAGCATGTTTAAAGTGCTTCGCATTAGAAATTGTTCTTATGTGATTTGGTAGAGAGTTCCAAAGCTTAATAGCATGGATGTAAAAAAGACGCGATGAATTTCAATAAAAATGATGAGATGGTATATAACTTTCAGTTTTTGAATCAGAGTGTTGACCTCCTCTCTGAGCGTCTGAGAGATTGAAGTAATGTTTTTTTCAAGTTTGATTACTCGCGTGTTCAAGTTCAAAATTGCGGCGTTGATTTTGTCAAACTGTTTAGCCCAATTTGTCTTGATATGGTCGATTTTTGTTGAGAAATTCATCTCGTACCTTTTTGATTTACTCAATAAAACTGCATTGAAAAGATGATGATGAACTTCATTGTCGTTTGAGGTTTGTTTTGGAGCAGGAGAGGGCGAACTTGAATAAGAAGAGAGCGCCTCTCCCTGTTGTTTGCTCCTAGTTGACACACCCGATGGCAATGGCATTGCAGATTTCAAGAATATATCAGGATATTCCAAAGAAATAAGATCTAAAAGTTGCTCAATCGATAATATGACTCCACAAAAACAGGATACTATTAACTCGAAGTTTTTTATCTTAGGTTTGGAAGCTTAAAATCCTTACTAACTGGAGCGACTACAAGACACTTCTACTCACTTACAGACATCACTCACAGAGGATAGGACATCACAGGGCCTAGCTTGCTCATCAACTACTCGTGTTGTGCGCGCTACTGTTCTCTCACGAGTAGAAGGGACCTACAGTTTTTTGCCGACATCGAACGGCGCAGTTTGGGAATCTTTCTTAGACAATTATTACTCTTTGAGTGTTGTCAGCAGCTCGAAAGAGGTGGTGCCGTGAAAAATTCGAGGTAATCAACCGGGAATCGAACCTAGACTTGTGAGCGTCGCATTCCACCCACTACGACACGATGGCCACAAAATGTTTCCTAAGAAAATGGAAATAAATGAAATGAGATAAAGAAATCGAATATTAAACTCAGTCAAAGGACTCGAAAAGTCTTTGCGATCCGTCTCTTGAGACAACGCAACAGAGGACGATCTACGTCGAAATGTCACAGGCAAGTAAGGAGGAATCACAACCAACTTGCAACGTGCAATTGAAGGCAGCTAGTGAGAAATCGTGCTCCCTGGGGAGGCATGTTGGTTGAGGCCCATGTCCACTCTGGGTTTTTTGCACTATACAAGCCAGGAAAAGTGGGACTCATGACATTAACATGTGGAATGTGTTGGCCACATACTGACCACGCTTCAACAAAACCGAAATATTTCTCAAATGTCTGAAAAAGGAATAGTTGAGTCGGAGAGGGATTTGACAACTTTCAGTCTTCCACAGAAAAAGGCGAATAAAATGTCGTGGTAAAGTTGGGCTATGTTCTCACTCTGGCAATGATAGACAGGGTATGTTTTGCATCGGCTGTAGTAAGATACACTTCCGACGATCATTGGGAAATTTTATACATCGTGCATGGGAAATTGTGGCCATCTTGGCGAAGTTGATAAGAGTGCTACACTCACACGCCGTCCCAATTTCGACTCCCAGACTCAACGTCTCGAATTTTCACGGCACCAGGAACTGCTGACAACATAATAATAATAATAATTTTTGGCGCTACAGTCCAAAAGGGGACCAGGGCCTAGCTTGATCATCAACTACTCGTGTTGTGCGCGCTACTGGTCTCTCACGAGTAGAAGGGACCTACAGTTTTTTGCCGACATCGAACGGCGAAGTTTGAGAAGCATTTTCTTGGACAGTTATTACTCCTTGAGTGTTGTCAGCAGCTCGAAAGAGTTGGTGCCGTGAAAAATTCGAAAAATTGGTGTTCAGCTGGGAATAGAACCTAGACCCTTCGGCGTGTGAGCGTCGCACTCTACCCGCTACGCCACGGTGGCCACATATTTCGGGATTAGAGAACAAAAACAAATATTGATCATCGTGAATAGCTTAATTGTTTTTCAAAATATTCCTCATTAAGATCTATTCACTTTTGCATGCGTTTGAACCAATTGTCGAAGCACTTTTGCCACTCTGATTGAGGTATCTCCAAAACATGCATTCTGAACGCATCAACCGCTTCTTCAGGTGTCGAAAAACATTGACTTCTCATTTAATTTTTCACCTACGGGAATAAAAAGAAGTCATTCGGTGCCAAGTCACGACTATACTGCGGATGACTCATCATTGAGGTTTTGAGTGCTCAAAAATGTAGCTTTTTGAGGCGATGTGTGAGGTCTCGTATTGTCGTGGTGAAGAGTGATCCGTCTTCAGCGGTTCGGAAGACAACTGGCAAACAAATGGTTGTGTACCACTCAGAATTGTGTGTTCTGCGTCGTTCCAATGGCACGGTTGCGACACGTCCACTTTTTCCGAAAAACCAGGCGACCATTTGCTTGGAAGTACTTCGTACGCGAGCAACTTTTGTTGGATTTGGCTCAATTTGAAATACCCATACAGTCGACTGCTGTCTACTTTCGGGCTCATACGCGTAAATCTACGATTCATTACCTGTCACGATGTCATAGACGTGTTTCGAAGCACCGCGGTCGTATTTTTGGAGCATTTCTTTCGACCAATCGACACGAGACTTTTTTTGAGCGATTGACAAATTGTGTGGGATCCAACGCAAACAAATTCTTTTGACGGTCAAATGTTCATGCAATATTGAATGTATGCTGGTCCCACTTATGCCTAAGATTGTCTCAATCTCACGATAGGTCACATGGCGATCTTGCAATATCAGTTGATGCACAACATCAATGGTTTACGGAACAACAACTGATTTTGGACGAAATTCACGAAATTCGTCTTGGAGTGAACTACGATCTCGGTTGAATTCACCAAGGCATCGATAAACACTGGAGCTTCCTCGACACCATTCTTGGTGGAGCTCCATCGCCAAAAACTGAATTAAGTTCATCGATGCACTGTTGTTGAGTTAATCCACGTCGAAAGTTGTAAAAAATAATCGCACGAAAATTTTCACTATTTAATTCCATTTTTTGGGCGAGATGAATCTTTTAAGTTACTGTAAACAACACAAATATCGCTCGTATGTCAAAACGTTCTGAGTACGTATAACCTCAAAATTGTCAAACTTTGCGATAGAGCTGGCAGTCGCCAGATTACAACACTAGGGTTGCCCAATCCCGAAATATAAAAGGCAACTTTCGTACCAGACGGATGTGGTGTAGAATGAGTCTCTTAAACCGGCCGAATCCATTGATGGGGAACGTTATCAACTACAACTTATGCGTTTGAGCTGTGCATTGCGTGAACAACTCTCAGAAACGACAAAAGTGCATGACAAGGTGATTTTGCAATATGATAACGCTCTACCCCAGGTGTCTGAAGTGATCGCAACTTCCCCGGAAACGTTGAAATGGGACCCCGCCCCCAAGAGGATCCTTCTTTCGAACTACTGTCGTTTCTGATGAATGCGATCGTTTTTAGGGGGTCAACGGTTTGGTTTTTTGAAGAAATCGATGAATGACTGAACGCCAGAGGACTCATTTTTCTGAAATGGTATTCAAAAATTACCAAGCAGATGGGAAAAAGTAGTAGCGTCCGACTTGCAGAACTGTTAGTAAGTCTTTTCAATTAAAAACAACAAATCAGATCACAAAAAACAAACGCATTGTGCTGGCTGCCAATATGTTACTCGTACGCTTCGGCGGAAGCTATTGCCGAGCTAAAGTAAGTTTTCTGTGACATACCAGAGATGAACTCGCAAACAATATGCTCCCTGGCCAATAAAGATGTTTGCGCAACTTCTTCCCAATCCCATCCTTGATTTAGTTGGAGACCTGGTATACACGGCGACTGTGTCATGGACATCAGAATTTTTTTTCTATCGCTCCCTTTTCAAATGGTGCGAACCCACCACCAATCCACCCTCCAGCCTCATTCCCTAGCTTTCTTTGATTTCCTGCCCCATGCTATCAATCGCGTACCCCCTTCCTCCACCTCTATCTCCCCTATCGCCACCACCTTCATGACCATACATGAATCGAAAACATAAAAAACCGGAAAGTAAAGCAAAAGGTCTTTCATGTTCCTCCCTTATTTGGAGTCGCCAGATGATGAGTGACCTGCTGTAACGATGACGGCGATGATGATGGCGCATAGACCCATCACTCTTTTTATATTTATTGCCTTTTATGCCAGTTTACATTGCATCTAGGCCAGGCCGAGTACGGGATTCTATCGCGGAACGCATCAGCCCCCCGGGTAGAGCGTGCCTCGCGTATATGTATCTGCCAAAGCAAATGACCCGACTCCAACCCTTTCTAGCGGCGCGACCATGACGCTGTGGTCGCCAGACAGCACAGTCCCCTCGGTTGCCCACGAAAGCGCTCTCGGTCTGCCGTAACACTTGTGAATGGATGTTAGGTGCACGTACAGCGCCGTGCAGGGCAATCTCGTAAATCACCGCCGAATTCGCTCCCTTCACCAGAGATGCTCTCCGGGGAGTTCACACTTCTTCTCGCACATTTTTCTCCTCCTCCACCCTCTCTGCAGTGGCACGTCGGTATTTTCACGCTTCGAGTTGTGAAAACCGTGCGCGAGATGGCCGAGATTCCGTGAGTGGGGGCCAATTCGCAGCGCGAACGATATCTTTCGCCCGAAGGCGGCGCTCAATCAATGGAACGGAAAAACAGTGGGAACACTGCATTGGTGCGGTCCGTAACGCCAGCTCTCACTCACTGGACAACAATCGAGTTTCTCTGATCCATGCAAATTGGGCAGTAGGTGATTTTTCCCCATGAACACGCTCGGCACAGATCTCTTCCGGGGGCTTGGGTGCGACATGCGAACGTGTATCTTATAAATTAAAAATAAAGATATACTCTACTGGGCACTTTTCGTCTTCGGCCACAGTCGGGCAGGCGAGGGGAATCCGCGGGATTCCGCTTGAATTTATGCATCGCGAATCAATTATTTGCGATCCGGACAAAGCCGACGTGGATTGCGCGTGGAACGTGATGCAGGACAATGCACATTCGTGCGACTGAGCCTATCGGAGTGGCTTGGCCTCGGGAACCGGGCGATGGTCGGGTCGCTTCCGGTCGCCCACGTCGGCAACCATGGTGCACTTCGATATTCGATTCTCGATTTTTTCCCATTATTCAATCGGAACTTGCTGAATTCGTGCCGGACCCCCTTGCTTCAACGAATGTCCATTGGAATGATTTTTTTTGCTTTCGCTGAAAATGAGTTGAATGCTGTTTTTAATTTATATTCGGTTTCGGTGGGAATACCAATGGGGACTGCTCTTTTTAAGTCCTCATCCTCGTGAATGTGGTGGCGCAGGGCATTCTTGTTTTGGGAGGGATTCACTTTGGGAATTTGGGGGAACAGTATTATTTTTGGGCCTGAGGCAAATACAATTTGGTGGAGGGTTTAAAAGCGGCAGGGGATTGGTGTAGCAAAGCGGAATCAGTGATCAGTTACCGGCTGTCAATTGAAGTGGTTACATAGGAATGTAGGACATACAATTTAAGAAACATTCTGCCCAGTTATTGACGTGAAGTACGTGGAACATTATTTGCAACTGATAGAGATGTCTTTAACTTTCGTTCATTTTACTTGACTAGTTGGTATTCTTCCACTGTGTAGGCTTCTTGCACAGTGTGAGCTTCTTCCACACTTTGGGCCTCTTTCACAGTGTGAACTTCTTCCACAGTGTGGACTTCTTTCACAGTGTGGACTTCTTCCACGGTGTGGACTTTTTCCACGGTGTGGACTTTTTCCACGGTGTGGACTTCTTCCACAGTGTGGACTTCTTCCACAGTGTAGACTTCATCCACGGTGTGGACTTCTTCCACAGTGTGGACTTCTTCTACATTGTGGACTTCTTCCACAGTGTGGACTTCTTCCACAGTGTGGACTTCTTCCACAGTGTGAACTTCTTCCACAGTGTGGACTTCTTCCACAGTGTGGACTTCTTCCACAGCGTGGACTTCTTCTACAGTGTGGACTTCTTCCACAGTGTGGACTTCTTCCACAGTGTGGACTTCTTCCACAGTGTGGACTTCTTCCACAGTGTGGACTTCTTCCACAGTGTGGACTTCTTCCACAGTGTGGACTTCTTCCACAGTGTGGACTTCTTCCACAGTGTGAACTTCCCCTTTAGTTCCTTGCAAACCACACTCCAAAAACTATAGCCTCAGACACTGAATTTTGAAGTCGTTTGTCCATAACCAGATAGGTATCTATCAGCGTGGTTTCAAACCGGAGAAGTCCACGATAGACCAGATCTTCACTTTACGGCAGACTCTTTAAAAGACCCAAGAAGTGTAAATCGATACTCACCACCTTTTCGTCGATTTTAAGGCCGCATATGACAGTGTGCATAAAAACAAGCTATACAGTGACATGTCCAGTTTTGGCATTCCTGGCCAAATCGTCAGATTGTGTACGATGACGATGGTGAACTCTAGCTGCTTCGTCAAGGTTGGTAACAAATTCACCGAGACCCTCGATGTCAAAACAGGTTTTAGACAAGGTGACGCACTGTCATATGACTTTTTCAACATCATATTCGAGAAGATCGTGTCTAACTCACAAGTTAGCACCAGAGGCACGGTCATTCAAAAGTCAGTTCAATTGCTAGCTTACGCTGAAGACATTGACGTGATTGGACGAACACAGAGAGCCGTCAATGAGGCGTATTCTGGCATTGAAGTGGAAACTTCCAAAATAGGTCTAGTGGTTAATGAGCGCAAAACGAAGTACATGCTGTCATCAAGAGAGGACACACAACACCGATGCCCCTGACAGAGCGTCACACTAGGCAGCAGAAACTTCGAGGTAGTCAGGGACTTGGTCGACGTCGGCTCTGCGTCAAATAGGAATAACAACATCAGTGCCGAAATCATACGAATAATTACTCTTGCCAATCGCTGTTTCTTTGGCCTTAAGGAGCAATTGAGTAATAAAGCCCTCTTTCGAAGGACTAAGCTGGCTTTATATAATAGCCTGATCATCCAAGTCCTACTTTTTGTCGCGGAAACCTGGACGTTGCCAAAGGCGGATTTGGAAGCCCTTAGCCTTTTTGATAGAAAACTTTTGCGTGCGATTTTTGGTGTTGTTTGTTTTCATGGCATCTGGAGGAGAAGACTCCGGATGAACTCTATGGGCTGTACAGAGACTTGCGCTGGGTTAAGCATCTTCGCATACAACGCTTAAGATTGCTGGGCGTATGAGCACCACTACTTCGGTCTGAAAAGTTTTCGAATCTGAGCCGTTGGGACAAAGCAACAGAGGACGACCTAGACTAAGGTGGCGAACATAAGTGCAGAAGGACCTCAACCAACTTGGAGTGCCCAAGTGACAAAAGATCGTGCTAGCTGGAGAGGCATGATGGTTGAGGCCCAGGTCCAACCCGGACTGTAGCGCCAAAAGAAGAAGAAGAAGAAGGTAACATGACCGCATCTCTTCTTCTTCTTCTTTTTATGGCACTACAGTCCGCTGTGGACCTGGGCCCCAACCAACATGACTCTCCAGCCAGAACGATCTTTGCGATCTAACCACGGCAACAGAGAGACTCAAATCTGGTCCATTGCATCGTAAGGCACTGGACACGTTGCGGAAAGCAGAAAAGCGGCAAGGTGCTGAACGGCAAAAACAAAATTAAAAAACATACATTTATATGGTGGCGGTAATGCAGTGGTTGAGAGAAAATTATAATTTTTGAGCGGCAGAGCAATGTCAATGGTTTAAAGCCGTCCTGCATTATGGCGAGACAGGCTGAAAGAATTTATATAAAAACGTTACCGACCACCAAACGCGCACGAAAAGAAAGAATTAAAAAAAAAGAAACGTTACCAACCGCCAAACGTGAACGAGGTTCTTGACTAGCGGAACTTTGTGAAATTTCATCATTGTTCAGTTGCGTTGTCACTTGGATGTATTCGTGATCACTATCACTGTCTCGCTCTTTGTACAAAGTTGTCTGGTATGCAAGCACATTTAATTAAGTTATTTGCAGTGGTTGATAATGTTTCGATATTTGTTTTGTAGAAGTTGCCATTTTTGGCTTAACATTCCAAATGAGCATTCAATGCATTTCCTTGTTTTTAGTTTTAAGTGGGTACGCTTCGTCACCAATTAAAAATTGTGTGCAATTATTTTTGATCCAGGCAATGTTTGTGAAGGAGGGACACTAAATTTATCAACTTCCAGAAGTTTAAATAGAGCCAGTAGTTTCACCATCACTTTGCTTTCCCCTACCGCCCACTTACAATAAAAGTTTCCTTGTCAGCATCGGCCTTAGCCTGCAGTATGATTGGGAGCTTTTGTAGACATTCGTAGGTATTGTGTGAAGCGATAAATGGTGATATTCAAAATAATTTCCTCGTTTCTCTGTTAATTGGATGAACACACAGTCTAAGCCAACTTTCACTTAAAACGCGAACAGCACTTGAGAACGGCATTTCATTTTAAATGGTCAGCTGCTTAAACTTGCCACTCAGCTGCTCTGCCATTTTGCCGCTTTTCCGCTTCCAGCTCATTTTGTCACCAGGGCCTTAGAAAGCACTTTTCGTGTTCTTTAGAAGGCATGTCGAAAAGTACTGGAATTTTACTCTCATAGAGTCGGTGTAAAAAATTTCGACTTGAGTTAAGGCGGGCCGACTGAATAGGACAAGCTCTGCCTTCGTTTTCTATACGTGCATTGCTTCCATTTTTGTCACTGTCTGGTGGCTTTCTTAAGGGAACTTCAAGAAGATCTACACTGGGATCAAGACGATGGTCTTGGAGGACTTAGAGGAGAAGCTCGCGAAGGATAACACTCCTCTGGGTCTTCTTTGAGTGGCTAAACCCCGATTTCTTTGCGACTTTTGTTCTGTCGGAGGGATTCGGTTTGGTTTATTTTTCTAAACTCCATAATCAGTTTGACGAAGTCGGCGGCTAAGACATAACTCAATAAGCCCCGGGACTGATATATAGGGGGCGCCACGAACTAAGAATAAATATTATTTTTTGGAAGTACAAACATGAAACGATTGTCATGGGACGGTTCATTAAAATGTTTGTACTTTAACTAATATGAAATTCGTTAGTGGCGCCCCCTATATGTCAGTCCCGGGACTTATTGAGTTATGTCTTAACTGCTGACTTCGTCGAACTGATTATGGAGTTTTAAAAAATAAAGCAAACCGAATTATAGTGTGATGTATTATATGCGTAAAAAGAGGCACTTTTGGCAACCTGACAATGTGCAAGCTCTATTATTCGACAAGGAAAGGAAGGGCGTTACAGAAATGAGACATCAAGAAGGATGGCGGTGCGGCAAGAACAAGACTTAAGCCCTTCGGTGTATCACCAACAGTGGCCCGAGTGCCTGTTGGAAGCTGGAGGTGGAATGGATGCATCAACTTATCGTGATTTCAGAAATAGGAAAGATTTTGAACCTTTGGTGCAACTATCCACCAGTGTCTGTTGCACTTGCTTACCTCCTAAATATATAAAAATTAATACAAGGTTGTCAAATATCCGCTTTTTTGCTCTTCCGCTTTTTGGCTCTTCATTCAATGCTTCATTAAAAGTGTTACAGTGATCGGATTTAGTTCAAATATTATATGCGCTGTTTTGTTCGATATTCTGTTTCCATCTAGACGGCAATACCATCTAGACGGCAATACCATCTAGACGGCAATACCTTGTAGAAGCCCACCTCCTTATTTGGGAAGAACTCGGACAGTCACTTTTCACACCACCTTTTTTTTCAGTTCAACTTCTCACCATTAAGGGCGCTCGCCATGGACAGGAGCAGGTGCTAATCACTTGGCGCTATGTCCGGGCTTTATGGTGGTTGCGATAAAACCTCCCATCTGAGCTCCTGTAGCTTCTGACGAGCCATCAACGAAATGCGCGGTCTGGCGTTGTCTGGAACTGAAACACTACACCCTTTTTGTTTGCAAATTCTGGACGCTTCTAATCGATCGCCTGCTTCAAGCGGGCCAGTTGTTCGCAGTAGATGGTAGAATTAAGCCTCTACCCATATTGCAGCAGCTCACAATAGGTGATTTCCTTCTAATCCCACCAAACACACAGCAAAACCGTCCTGGCCGTCAATCCCGGCTTGGCCACTGTTTGGGACGATTCACCGGCCTTCAAGCACAATTGTTTTCGCTTGATATTTTCGTATGTGATCCACTTTTCGTCGCCAGTCACCATCCGCTTCAGGAATGGGTCGAGTTTATGTTAGCGCATGTCAATTTCAAAAAAAAAACCTTATAATAATATAAGGTTGCGTGACAGTCCGCAGGGGGACCAGGGCCTAGCTTGCTCATCAACCACACGTGTTTTGCGCGCTACTGTTCTCTCACCAGTAGATGAGATCTACAGTTTTTTGCCGACTTCGAACGGCGAAATTCGAGAAGCTTTCTTTAAGACAGTTATTAGTCTTCAAGTGTTGTCAGGAGCTCGAAAGAGGCGAGGCCTGAAAAAATTCGAGGCGTTCAGCCGGGAATCGAACCTAGACCCTTCGGCGTGTTAGTGTCGCACTCTACTCAGTACGTCATGGCGACCTAAATATATAAAGGGATGTGCATTTTTCTACTTCTTGCCTGCAAACCGTCTTCTTAAGAATAGTTAGACGTGTCTTTGGGTTATGGTGAGGAAAGGAAGCAGAAACTGCTTTAGAATAATGCATAGTCCATGCCAAATTTTGGTCCGAAGGGGTTTTATCGCTGCGTAGGCGTAGAATATGAAATGCTTGTCAATGATCGCCATCGAAGGAGAGGAGTCAGCATGTACCACATTTCCCTCCGATAAGCAGAATACGACCAAAGACATCAAATTCCCCTTCGAAGACGAGAACTTGACTAACGACATTCTATTGAAATCAGTGGTCTAAATATAGGTTCGAGTTCATTTCGGCTAAAATTATGACGCAAGCCATCTGCGCGAAAGACTTACTTTTGGGAAGCTTCTTCGTCGGGCGCCACTTTTGCCTTACCGCTTAAAAACTGTTATAAAAGCACTTTTACACGATTGTAGCACAGGTCTGCAAGTATTTCCATTTTCCCTCATTTCAAGGGTGTCAAAAGACAGAAAAAGAAACTCGTCCCAGAAGACCGACTCCTTTCAAACAAACTCTCGCAGTTCTTCTTTCCTGGCAATGAAAGTCATTTCGCTCACAAGCAATACACAACGCGACTGCCAACAAACGTCTTCGCTTAAGTACTCGAAAAATAAATCGCCCATAATTCAGATTTATCGCATGAATTCCACATTGATGAAACCACTTACACTGGCTGAAACAGCCGCCTACCGTCCCACTACCGTGCATCAGCGTCATAACTACCACTCATGTGCTGGCGCTCACAAATCATTGCGCTGATCTCTAAATCATTTTATGATCCTCACACACGCCACACATTACATTTGATTAACGGTCCCAGGCACAGCTCCTGGGCTCCTTTTCATTTCTCAAAATCTCAGCCGGCAACAAGTTGAGCGCGTTTTAATGCCAAAATGAAAAGAAAACGCTGCAAAATCGTATCCCCGCGGCAAATTTATGTCACAAAGAATGAAAATAAACATTCCCTTCCCCGACCCCAGGAATAATATCCTTAAAAAGGTATTATTTCGAAATACCTTTATCTACCGTTCTCATCATCGCCGCTTGCCGCTATCACGCACACACTCACTGAAACGACAACGACTTTGTTGCCGCATGATTGTGAGCGGGGGTGGGCGGACAAACCTCTCACGTTGGTTTCATAATTTTGAAGGCTTTTCACCTCGACTCACCCACCGTCGCTGTCGCCCATCGTGGAAATTAGATTTTCCATTTTCTTCCTCCATTTCGGCATTTTCCCTCTCTCCGTCCTCGTTCTGCCTGCCTGCGGCAACAGTCGCTGCGCATAATAATCCAATCCAATTGTATGTATTAGAGTTATCGCATCTTCCCCCCCCCCCCCCCCCCCCTCACACCTCACACCCACCAGCAGCGCAAACGGGGTGCCAAGCTCCCGCTACTACCACTTAAATTCGCATAAATGTTATTTTTATTCAGCAAAGTGGAATCCTTTTTCGCTTTCGCCGCTGATGGCTGTGCTAACGGTTCTGATTTTAGACGATGCCGTCCCCGTCGACGTCTCCATGCGTGTGCACACGCGCGCCTCAGTCTCGTTGCTGGCTGACTATCTGTCGTGAATGGCTGCGTTTAAGGTGAAAATTTATACTCGACTTTTAGTCGACATAAAGCGGAGCTGGGCCGGTGGCTCCTTTCGATTTAATTATGCATGTAATGTATCTCCTTTGTCTTTGCATCCGAGTTATTATTTGGCTGGTGCGACGCGATGCGGAAAGCCGCAGCGTCGTTGACATGTGTACGGGTGTGGGACTGTGCCGCGAAAAATCTGTGAAGTTTGACAAGCAAACGTGAACAAGCCACATTGCCCATGGACAATGGACCGCGAACGCAGGTACAATGGCGGGTCGTTGTGCCACGCTCCGGCAGAGGTAGGTTTTGCAACATCTGTCGAGCAAGAGTGGGTTTTTGTCTGGGTGAAGTACAGAGGGGGGTTTCGTCGGAAATTAGCAGCCGCATGGCAACGCTCACTCGGCTTCTAGATGCTCTAATGAGTGGGTGTCAATGAGAAGAGAAAATAGGTGGTCATGGGCTGGCGGATTTTTTTGCCGTGTTCTTCTTTGTTCTGTTGTCATGGAATTTATTGGAGTTTAAAGAGCATAGGCGTTCCCATGGAATGTTTGGCTTGTTTGCGAAAAATCGGGGAGGCCGAGTGGGGAGTTTTTTTTTTATGGCGAGTGGAAAGTTGGGATTCGTTTGGCTGTCGTATAGGCTGAGATTTGTCTTGTTTGTGGTCCTTTGCAAGGGATACTGAGAGGCCGCGCAAATATTCCGTATGTCCATAATTTCTTTTCAAGCTAGACAATTAGTAGAACCGCAAAATATGTAGATCCAGAATGCGAGTTGTTTAAAGCGTTTGGGCCACTTTTTGGGCTGCTCTTCACTTTAATGACACCCAATTTGACTGCTTCAAGTCACCTTAAAACTCGGCTGCTGGCCAACGAGAATGATATCGAAGCAATTAGACGAACACAGAGGGAGGTATGTTTTCAGAAAGTCGTATGGGACAACGAGCAGGAAACTTGTTTGCCAGAAAACAAGGGTAATACAAGCTCTTTCCATTCACACTGGACCTTTGATGACCGCGCATACCGCATCTGTTATGACACCAGCCTCATGGATATACCGTCTGATGCGAATTAACCAATACTATATTGGCGATGCTTATACAAAATCGACTTTTCCCGTGTCCAGGAATGGGTTTGGCCAGAAACTGAATTAGGAATAGAATGTAGTCGGATTTTCACGGACGGCTCCAAGCCGACGAAGGGTTCTGGAGCTGGGGCCTTCGTGGAAAACGACAACATCCGACTATACGCGTCCTTAGGTAATTTTAAAATCAAGATCCCCGCGACTGGGGCCACAGCCAACACGGTAAACTGAAAGATAGTTTTAGAGGCCCCTGACCTCCCGTGGCTCTTGGATTTTCTTACATCCAGGATCGATAATCTACCCAACTACGTGCTGCTGAAAGGGCAGGAATCAATCTCACTTGTCGTGTGCTGACCGCTTCTCTAGCATGTGTCTTTATGGTGTCTGTACTTTATCTTGTTTGGAATACCAATCTGACAAGGTTAGTTCCACCAGTGATAGATGTGTACATAGAACCAAATTCCCGAATGCCACCAAGTAGAGGACATTCTCATCACATGTGGAACCCACCCACGCACACACACAATCAAGCCTCTGATCCACTTGAGGACCGCTTGAACAGAAGGAATTTAATGCATCGTTTGCGGTACTCTGGACTATTTAGTACTTAACGAGTACTTAATTTAGGGTCGGTCTTCCAGGCGGAAGCATTCGCGATCCTAATGGCTACCGACTAAATTGTGAAGAATAGGTGAAAGGGACCAAGTATCTGCGTCTGTTGCGACAGCCAAGCAGTGCTTAAGTGCCTTACCAAAGCCACTTCCAAGATAGTCAAAGAATGTAAGTCTTTCCTTAATTTGGTCGGCAGGCTGAATTCGCCAGACTTGTTCGGGCCCCAATACATCACGGGATATTGGGAAACCAGATTGCCGATGAACTATCTAGGCAAGGTTTCAGAAGAGGCATTGATAAGGCTCGAACCCATCTTGGGACTACCTGCATCCTTGATCAGGGTCTTCGTCGATGGTTGAGTCTCCCTTCAGCACATCCACAGACGGCGTGACTCTCCAGGATGCAGGATGACCAAGAGTATGCTCCCGAGCGTCAGCAAGAAATCCGCGTCTTTTCTGCTATCTCTAGACAGAAACGAGTGCAGACGACTTATCGGCGTACCTACCGGACACTTTACCTTCGCTATGCACCTAAGTCGGCCTGGGCTTATTGATGTCACCCACTGCTACGCCTGTGGAGAAGGTGAAGACACTTCAGAGCACTTTCTCTGTCAGTGTTCCGCCTTTGCTCGTATCAGGTGGCGGCTGTGGGAACTGAAAACCTACGTTCTATATCACAGAAGCGTCTCTTAGTATCTCTTCGGAAAATCAAGAAATTACATTAAATGAAGGTTACTGCCTGGTAGTACAATGGGCCAGTATATGAGTCTGAGCGCTCCAGGGCAGTATATCCCAATCTTAAGAAAAAAAAACCAAACCCTTAGTTGCTGTCAAGGAGGCACACATACTTTGGATGTCTTCTGAGCAAATACTTCGGGAAAGGTTTAAACTTCGGCTTCCACGATGATGCCATTATATATATCAATCAACAGTAGAATCAGTCCTAATAAACAATTGGTGACAGAGCTCTCACTCGAAGAACCAAGCTGGCTTTGTGCAACACCAAGACCATCTCTGACCGGCTTAATGGCGTAGAGATTTGAATACTGTCGCAGACCTTTCCAATTTTTCTATGAACACGTTTTGGGGTCCTTTTATTTTGTTGATCCTGTTTGTGTAGCTGTCATCTGAAAGAGGAGATTTAACGATGACCTCTGCAGACTGTGAAGGGATAAAAAACTTGACCAAATAGACCTTATAATAATAATAATAATTGTTGGCGCTACAGTCCAAAGAGGAACCAGGGCCTAGCTTGCTCATCAACTACTCGTGTTGTGCGCGCTACTGTTCTCTCACGAGTAGAAGTGACCTACAGTTTTTTGCCGACTCCGAAAGGCGAAATTTGAGAAGCTTTCTTAGACAGTTATTACTCTTTGAGTGTTGTCAGCAGCTCGAAAGAGGTGGTGCCGTAAAAAATTCGAAAAATTGGTGTTGAATTGGGAATCGAACCGACACCCATCGGCGTGTGAGCGTCGCACTCTACCCACTACCTCACGGCGACCACAAACAAACCTCATGGACTACGCAATTCCTATCAGAAGAGCCTTCCCACCCGAGACATCATCTGTTTGACTCGCAGTACTCAGCGAGCTCAGCTACCGCTTTTGATAATAGTGGAAGGGCGGAACCGTAGAGGAAGTAAGCGGAAGACTCAACGAAGTTATATCACGATCCGTTCGCCTTATCGCTTGCAACCGCGGCAACCAAGTCAATTCCAAAATTGGCTGCCGGGAGAAGATTCGGTACAATAAGAGAAGCGCTCGGTCTTTCTGAATGCTCGCCATAGAGTGAAGAGAAGCCCCGAAGGCCACCAAGGCCACAGATGCGTTTTTCCCATACCCATGGTTATTTGAACTCAACCAACATGGAGTGCGGAACTGGAGGCAGCCGGCGAAAGATCGTGCTGGCTGGAGACGCATGTTGGTGAGGCCCAGGTCCACCCCGGACTGTAGCGCCACTTGGTTGGTAGATATGTGGGGGTTTGTTTTTACCACGGAAAGTCCAGTGGCGTCCTTTGAATGATGAAGGCTAATCTGGGTAAACTGTGGCATAGAAAGTTATCATGGAAGTCCTCCCTTGCTTGCATTCCTTGGAAATGAGTGGAATTTAATTCTTAAGTCACATTCCGATAATATGGTCTCAACCGGAGGTTAGGCTAGGCCCATAGGGAGAGTGGAACCGTCTTCTCGGTTGTTACTTTCTCTACGGAAGAAAACTTTCTAGCTCTTCGTTTCGTGACCAGGGCCCTGGACATCCGACGTATTCCTGAATTGCTCCAGGATCCAGCAAATGGCGCATAAGTGAATTGACCCGGAATCAGGCAGATGGCGCTTGTAATTTAATTCGCCCGGGATCCAGCAGAATTGACCCGGAAACAGGCAGATGGCGCTTGTAATTTAATTCGCCCGGGATCCTCCAGATGGCGCATAAGTGAATTGCCCCTGCATCCGGCAGATGGCGAGCGTAATTTAATTCCCCCGAGATCCAGCATATGGTGCACGTAATTGAATTGCCGGGGACTCCAGAAGATGCCGCACGTAAGTTTAAGCAACCTGAGAACCTCAAAATTTGTGGTTTACAGGGGAAGCATCTTTGGCACAGATATGTTTAGTCACTCAAGAGGTTGTTGTGTGGAGCACTTCTCCAATAAAGTTCTGTTTTCCAGAGCACAGCCATCCACTTGTAAGTAAGCGTTTTCTGCTTCAGCCAGTTCCCACAGTTTATTTTTGGACTGTGTACACTGCGCGTCGGTCATGGTGTTGACGTTTCTAAGTTTTCCCAATCCGCAGGAGCAAAGAAGAGATAGCAATGAGCTCCGAAGATATAGTAGTCTGCTCTTTTTTCGCGTGCCACAAGTTTGTGTCTGTTGGTGGGCTCCTCAGATCAATTTCGGTCAACCAGAACTACAACTTGTACTGATTGCAGCACCGCCAACAAGCACAAACTTGCGACAGGCGGAAAAAGAACAGACTGGTATGTCTCCGGATTTTGCGGTGTCAATCATATTTTGCTCGCAGGAGGAGCTACCAAAAGGGGTGTCCACAGGCGTTTCCTTCTTCCTTCTTTTGTCAGCGTTGGCTTGAGAGGGTTGGCCAGCTTCGCCTGGTGAGACTTCTGCCGACCTGTCTCTCGCAACTTGCGCATGTGACCTCTTTCGAGGTTTCTTTCCGGCCACGTTTCCTTTTTTTGCCAGGGTTGGTTTGAGACGGTTGGCCAGCTTCGCCTGGTGAGACCTCTGCCGATCTGTCGCTCGAATCTTGGGTTTTTGACCTCTTTCGAGGTTTCTTTCCGGTCACGTTTCCTTTTTTCGCCGGCGTTGGTTGGAGAGGGTTGGCCAGCTTCGCCTTGTGAGACTTCTGCCGACCTGTCGCTCGAATCTTGCGTTTTTGACCTCTTTCGAGGTTTCTTTCCGGCCACGTTTCCTTTTTTTGCCAGCGTTGGTTTGAGAGGTTTGGCCAGCTTTGCCTGGTGAGACTTCAGCCGACCTGTCGCTCGAATCTTGCGTTTTTGACCTCTTTCGAGGTTTCTTTCCGGCCACGTTTCCTTTTTTTGCCAGCGTTGGTTTGAGAGGGTTGGCCACCTTCGCCTGGTGAGACTTCTGCCGACCTGTCTCTCGAAAGTTGCGCTTTTGACCTCTTTCGAGGTTTCTTTCCGCCCAATCGATGGACGCCATCCTGCCTCTCCTATTCCTTTGGGTCTTTGTCAGGGGACGCTCCGGCACTACTTCATTTGGGGCTCGTTCATCATTGTCAGTTTTTCGAGCATTATCAGAGGCAGTACTACGGCATTATCGCATTATAGGAAGCAGTATTCCTATACACGAGGATGGAGATTAGGCTCATCTAGGTGAGCTTCTCCGCCACTTTGTTTGTTTTTCTAACTCATCGTAGAGTGCATCGTAGAGTGAGTCCATCGTAGAGTGAGTGCATCCTATAGCTTGTGCATTGTAGAGCGAGTGCATCGTAAAGAGCGCGGCAGGAGTCAGCGCCACTGTGGACGAGAGTATTGTAGCTGCGGCCTTCAGAATTCTTGTCCCAGCCGATGTCGAAAACACAACGAATGGATTTTCCCAGTCTCTAGGGCCACCTTCCATTACTGCTCTTATTTAAAACGTCCGAAGACAAGACGCATCCGAGACATAAGAATGACATAAGAATTTCGTTTCATGACAACTCTTTCATTGAAACAGTGTGAAGGAATCTTCCCAAAGACCACAACTTGTTGCCCAAAGCAATACAATCACAGACCCATTTTCAAGCCATCGAATTCCAAAAGCATCCATTAGCCCCCTCGAAAAGTGTCTGGGCAGCGCGACTTTCCAGATGACAGCACAAATCACTTCCAAATCGGCAGACCGCCTCAAACAGCTCCTCACCACGGGCGGCGGCTCCCGACGGCTTCTTGTCCATTAACTTGTTATTTTCTCATTTCTTCCCGCTCATGAATTTAATATCCCCTCCCAGGAGTAATCACTTTCGAAAGTGCACCTTGCCGCCATCCGTCCATTCCATCCATCAACCAACATTTCACAATAAGTCCGCTCTTGTTCGCACAAGAATGACTCTAATGGCTGTTAACTTCCCCGCTGGAGAGACCCACAAAAACAGCCAGCAGGAGAGGGCAGACAAGATGAGGATTACTACTCGCGGTGTGTTGTTTTTTTCTTCTGGAGCAAAATTTGTTACACTAACTCGTGCATAAAAACCGCGTCCGATGGCATCAACGTCACGGCGCCGGGCAGCAACAGCAGCAAGTCCGACAGTAATCCTGGATGGCCCGTGTTCGCTGGTGGCTCACTCGTCGATTCGGAAAATGAATGTTGTGTTGGCGGCGTTGTTGTCGTCGGCGCCGACGACGCAAAGAAACGCAAACGAGAACAAAAAATTGAAAAAATTAAAGCTCAAGTGAAACGGCGCGGCCAGGGGAGGAGGGAAATGATAAAATTGTGTCCATCAACCATGAAAAGTCGCGAAGCACTGAAGAGGAAGTGCGCAGAGTTCGCTGAACCAGCTCGACAAACCGAAGAATTTGAATCCCATCCGCCCACAGGCGTCCAGAATTTTCCGTGTGCGCGCTGCGCGCGGTTTGTTGTTTTTCATTTCAATTACTCCCGGTCCCGATGGTTGAACGAGCTCCGATGACTGCAGAAGTCGGTCAGGCAATCCGGGCTGAAGCTGTGCTGACAAATGCGAGAGCAATTCATTTAACGAAGGAGCAGTGTCGTAGGAACCGCCCGCATGCACAGGTGCGGAGAATGCCGAGAGTGCACACAACACTCGATAGAACCTCAAACAATGTGCTTTGACACTTTACGATTATTATATTCTCCGGAACCGCAGAGCAGCACTGGCACCAGCCTCGGCGTCAGGGTCTCCGTGTGCACACCGGCAGCCGGAGATTCCAGAAATCATTGTGGAGACAACAATGCCGAGGCGGTTGTGCATTTGAAACATTATTGTTCCCTGCCGCAGACACAATGATGCTGGGGGTAGATGCATTCTCCAGTCGAGCACGCAAACAATGGGCCGGGAAACTGCGCCTCTGCAGCCCCTCTGGCTGCTCGGTTTGTTGTTTATTAAAATTATTAATTTTGAAGCAACCCACAGTCGCACACACATGCACGCAGGCACAGATAACGCCTCTGCTGGGCCAATGTGCTTGTGTACGTCGAGAAGTGGTGGTGAGTCGTAATTCAGGCCTGAGATGTCAACAACGCCTCCGCAGCCTTGCGGGCGAAGGGAGGGGCGGCTGCGGGGAAATTAAATTGTCACTTTTGTCGCTTACAAAGCTGGGAATTTATCGAATTGAATTTTGGCATAATACCGCCTCCATGGTGGAGCCAAGATTAATTGGGATTCGATGCGGAGAAGGATGTCCGCATTGTGGACGTGTGAAGAGTGGATGGGATGAAGCGAGGTGTATTCGAGGTTGTGGTCTCTGTGGAGACAGTGTGGACTAGGGAGGGATTTTTAGATTTTGCAAATTCTGGGTATTAAATCTTCATGGAAAGTCCAAAGGCACGGTGAAGGAAGGCTACTCGGTGGAAGTGACCGATGGGTTTACCGTGTGAGACCTATTCGTTTGAAAGAATTTTAAAAAAGGTTCATAGGCACCAAGTGAGAGTTTGGGGAAAGCGGGGGATGTCCAGCAGGAAGAAAGCATTTGCCAGGCAGTGTGTGGGTGAAAAATTTCATGGGAATTCTAAAAGCACGATGAAAGTGGGTAATCACGTAAAATGATCGATTTTATGGATTTAGCGTGTGAGACACCAACTGGCAATTTGGAGATATCTGAACAAAACACGGACATCCTGTGGGAACGACAAAAAAGTGCTTAGCCTCATTGTGGACTGCTTCTACCGTTTCCAAAAAAAATGTGGTAAGCTCGAATGCAGTACGGGTTGGGTGTGGGAGCCATCTTTGCCTTTCCATGGTCTAAGGGTACTTGAAGGTGCTTGAAGGTGCTTTTACCTGTGGTCAAACAAAGCCTATGCCTCCCATTAAGCTAAGCTTACACACCAGGTTCGGCTTTCTCAATAAAAAATCTGCGAGTCTGTCTTCAATTTGGTCCTGGTTTGATTAAAGCCAAGTCCGCGAGGCTTAGATTTCTCAACCCAAGCATGAGCATGGACACACAAAAATGTCGCATTTGATGGTGAAAACCGACATCCCATTGTCAGCACATGCGAGTGACACGCAGTTTACTTCATGACTTGTCAGTCTCTAAGTCCATACGTAGACTACATCTACGCTTGTTTCTGAGCTACTTGCTTGCCGGACATGGGTCCTTGGACTCTTTTTCATCCAAGCGGTACCTAAGCTAGTCAGAGGTTTGTTTGTGCGAATAGAGTTCGGAGGGTTGGTTGCACATGTTCTGCGAATCTTCTCTATATGATGACATTCGACGCTAAAACCGCATCCTGAACTGAAGACACGCACGATGTCAGTCCGGTTCCCTGGAGAAGCCAAAGCACAAAACCCGTCAGCAGCTTGGTGAGATAAGCATCCAGCAGACGATGGGTCGGAATAAATTATGTCTTTGCGGCAGAGTGTCCTTAGGAAGGGTGCAACCTTGTCCTTGTCCAGAGTGTAAAGGACTCCAACCAAGAGTAACTTAGTGGCAAAGCTCGACTAGAAGCTATATTTTGGTACCACGGGAGGTCAAAGGCCTCCTAAAATTAGTTTCAATCTGATCGTGCGGTTGACACCTTTGTGTGAGGATTGTTCTGGCTGCGGCTTCAACTCAAATCGCGGGGAAACTTAAGAGTAATCAACCGTGCTAATTGATCGGATCCATGTAAGTAACCAAGGTTAGTTCAAGTACACGGGAACTAGGACAAGGAATGAGCGGAGACGTGGACAAAGTTTGAGTCAAAGGTTTACACAATGATTTAGGCAAGCACTTGGGCGTACACTTGGAAAAGAATTTCGACAGAGACTACGACAAGAACTTGGAGAAGGCCTTGGGGAGAGTCCACGACTACTACACTAAGGCGAGGACTTGAACAAGAAGTTGGACTTGAACTTGGACAAGGACTTGGATTGGGACTTGGACTTGGACAAGGTCTCCGGAACTGGCATACTCAAGAACTGCGATAAGCTTTTTGGTGTGGACTTGGACAAAAATTTGGACGGGGACTTGGACAAGAACTTGGACTTGGTCGAGATTTTGTCGAATAATGGGGCGAGGACTTGGACAAAAATTTGAGCAAGAACTTGGAGATGGACTTGGACAAGGACTTGGAGAAGGACTTGGACAAGCATTTGGACAAGCACTTGGACAATGACTTGGACAAGCACTTGAGCAACGACTTGGACAAGCACTTGGACTGGGACTTGGACTTAGACAAGGTCTCCGAAACTAGGCTACACAAGAACTGCGACAAGCTCTTTGGCGTGGATTTGGACAAAACTTGGGCAGGGACTTGGACAAGAACTTGGACTTGGTCGAGATTTTGTCGAATAGTGGGGCGGGGACTTGGACAAAAATTTGAGCAAGAACTTGGAGAAGGACTTGGACAAGGACTTGAAGAAGGACTTGGACAAGAACTTGGAGAAGGACTTGAAAAAACATTTGGCCAAGCACTTGGACTGGGGCTTGGACTTGAACAATTTCTCCGGAACTGGGCTACACAAGAACTGCGACAAGCTCTTTAGCGTGAACTTGGACAAAAACATGTACAGGGACGTGAACAAGAACTGGGACTTGGTCGAAGACAAGATTTTGTCGAAGAGTGGGGCGGGGACTCGAACAAAAATTTGAACAAGGACTTGGAGAAGGACTTGGACAAGCACTTGGACTGAGACTTGGACTTGGACAAGGTCACCGGAACTTGCCTACCCGAGAACTGCGGCAAACTCTTTGGCATGGACTTGAACAAAAACATGGACTTGGTCGAAGACAAGTTTTTACTAAAGAGTGGGGCGAGGACTTGGACAAAAATTTGGACAAGGATTTGGAAACGGACTTGAATAAGGACTTGGAGAAGGACATGGTAAAGGTCTGGGGGCAAGAGCTTACACAAGCACTTAAGCAATTTCTTCTGATTCGATGTGGAGTTGCATTCAACATCAACGCAAACGAAGAGTTGTATTCAATCATGTGCTGTGACCCACAGAACAGCAGAGGTGTTACAATGGCCTCGTTCCTTACCAAGGACAAGTGACTGTCCCTTAAGGTAATATCTCAATTTGGTACTTGGAACCTCTAAAAGCGTAAGTCATCGTTTTCCTGAATATTGGTGTATGAACCCCACGGCATTAATCCCTTCAGGAGATCATCCAAGTCCAAATAAGCAAATGTCATCACACATGGCTCCATAAAATTTTGGCGCGGAGAGCCTTCTTGGTATGAAAACAGTCCTTGACTAAATTGCATCCAGCTTGGCATTGACGTTCTTGTTTCTGTGGGATTTTGGAAGATAATTCCCTATGGCGATCAGACTCAAAATCTGGTCCACTGTTCTACCAGGCAATAAAGTACGTATCAAAGACGCTCAATGTAATCCAAGGCATCACCAGGATGTCAGGATATGTTTCCTTACTTACCAGACCTGCGACTGATGGAGGGTCTGAGCCTGAGCTAACGCTGTCTTCAATTCTTGATAGTCCCATGCACGCTGTTTCCACTTGTCAAGACCAAGCTCTTTAGCGTCCAAAATCACTTGGTCTCTATACCGGAGGTCCGGCCATTTTCTCCTTCTCGACTCTGGAGGCTGGGATTCGGAGTCCCTCTTACCTGGAACTATGTTGTCCATGCGCTCGATGTGGCCGAGAAACTTTTGAAGTACATCCACATCTTAGTACAGCACAGTTCGCGGTTGGGTCTTCTCTTTAATTCGCCTTCCCCGCAGGATTTTTCTTTTCCTTCAAAGGAACCAAGAATCTGTTCTGCAATTCTGCTTTTCGTCCAGCACTCGGCTTCGTATAAGAGTACGGGTAAGATAAGTGTTATGCAGAGCAGTAGTTTCGACCCTAGCTGTTTTGACAAATCAAAATAACACCAGCTACCAGCGGTGCTTCTGCGCCGAATCTCCCCTAAGGTGTCGTTTGCGGAGTTCACGTTTGCCCCGAGGTAGACAAACTTCTTCACTACCTCGAAGTTGTAGCCTTCAACTCTCACATTCCGACCGAGGTGTTCTTCAACGGATCGTTTCCTTGTCGACAGCTTATATTTCGTTTGATCCTCGTTCAGTCTAAGACCACCTCATTTCGCCTACTGCTCCATAACCGTGAATGATTGTACAAAGGCTTGCTGGGAACGAGGATGCAGCAGGACACAAACTCAAGCCAGAAAATCGGGGAAATTGAACTTGTGGTCCTTCAAGGAAATTGTCCGCACTTTTGGCAGCGAAAGTCAGTTTCTGTCTTCCCCTGGACCTCCACAAACATTCCCAATCAAACAAAATTCGTCAACAAAGGCCAACGCTGAAGGTTCTCTTTGATTAGTTTTCTTTAATGTACAAGCACTTGAACCCAAGTCACACACCATAATCTGATGCCACCACGAACATCACCCCAACTCATGGCCGGCAGTATGATCTCACGGCACACTCGAGCTAAAAGCCAAATTAAGCCCATTTTCTAGACGCTTCATCACTGAACTTGGCCCCGCCCATGTGCGCGGGTTTATTGCCTAGCCGTTGCTTTCGCAACCGCGTACCTGCTCAAGACTTGTTTGCAGCACACCTCACAAGTCGCAGTGCAAAGTTCGTTGGTCTCTAACCTTTAATTGCCACGGCACGTTCCGAGCGAGTTGCGCCAAGCGGAGCCGCGTCGCCAGCACATTTCGGCTCCCATTTAGCATCCAGTGGCTGCCGGTTAACTGGATGTGTGGAGTTTGCTTTCAAGAATGGACAAGAAAGGGAAATAGCAGCAAAATAAAAAATTATAGCATCCATACTAATTTTCGAAAGTCAGAGCGTTCTCGGCAGAGATACCGGTTTTCGCGGCTGCCGCCGAGCACTTCTTGGCGATCTAATGGACAAACAGTTGGCGGTGCTAATGGCACGACACACCGCGCATCGAGTGCAAAAAGAGCTAATGATGGGGACGGAGGGGGTGATGGTCGCAGGCGAAGACCGGTCTCCCGCGCATGTGTCCCATCACCTGAATGGCCACATGACCACTTGGTCATGAATGAAACCTGATGCACCGTCAACATCTCCGCGTTGCGGTACACTTCAAAACGGGTTTTGTCTGTTTTATGAGCGGCTGTACGACCGAAATCTGGGTCACGAGTTTTCTTTGACTTGGCGGCCATCGGGCTGCTGGTCGATGACTTACGGCCGCTGCTTGGCGCTAAGTTATTCGTTTTTCTTTTCCCCTGGAATTTAGGTTCGCAGCAGAGGACGGGCCCGCTTGGTTCGCTGTAGCTAGTTAGACGGTTGGACATAATTGATAAGTTGCGGGGGTGACAGGAGGCGTGTGCTTAAGTATTTTCTGAAAATGGCCGACGGTTGAAGGCAGTGACATTTATCGGCGATGTGCGGCCCGGCGTTACGTTGTAGGCGCTCGTGGAATGCAGTCCGGTAAAAAGAAAGTGCCGCTGCCGCAGATGGACATCTCACACAGATGACGAATGGATTGACTTACGGTGGAGGAAGATGAGCATTAAGATGAATTACCTGGAAAGAGAAGAAGAAATTGATGCGATGAGAGGCGATCCAAACTTAAATGGGCTTAGTCTAGAAATGGGGTGGTCGAGAGGAGATCTATCGCTTTCTCTGCGTCTGTTAAGTCGTCAAAACTTTCTGGCTGTCAATGAAAGGCTTTGTTTTAGACTCTAATACGTTCCAATTCCTGTACACTTGTGCATTTAAGTCGAAGTGGCACACACAAGTGGAGAAGGACCTTAACCAACTTGAAGTGCGCAACTTTAGATAGCTGGCGAAAGATCGTGCTGGCTGGAGAGGCATGTTGGTTGAGGTCCAGGTCCACCCCGGACTGTAGCGAAATAAGAAGAAGAAGAGGAAGAAGAAAAAGAAAAAAAAGAAGAAGATGAAGAAGAAGAAGAAGAAGAAGAAGCAGAAGAAGAAGAAGAAGACGAAGAAGAAGAAGAAGAAGACGAAGAAGAAAAAGATTTAAGTAGAAAGTTTGCTTAAACTAAAAATTTGGCTAAGCTGCAAATTCACCCTTAAAACCTCCCTCAAGGATTTATTGCATTCAAATGAAAGTGCAACAGTGCATTTCTTCATCAAGGTATTTGCGCCTAAAAGCATGCATCAAATTGCCTTTACCGTCCACAGTCTATATGCAAACCATGCTCTTGAGCTCTCAAATCAGCTCCCCAAAGGCCGTCCGTTCACCGTCATTACCACAATTGCAGGGCAACGCGTCAGACTGCTTTGAGAACGTTAATCTCTGCGCAACGCAATGCATCTTGACAATTCAGTTGAAATAATTTAATCAAGGATAATTGGAAATTCATCAGTCAGTGGCATTCCCAGTGCCCAAGCAGGCAATGCATTTACAAGGCGACTTCCAGTTGCGTTAATTAATTAATCGAGTCAAGGGAATTTGTGCTGGCGCGTGTGTGGGCGGCAGAGATGTACAGAATTGTGTCGACGTGGTTTACTTTTGATTCCTCCCAGTTGATGGATGTGTTCTCGAGTTTCTTTAATATCTGATGATTGGTGCGGGCTCTGGACGGGGAGGAGAGGGAGTTTTAGAAGAAAAAAAAAATCGTTTGCGGTTTGAGTGTAAACAGATTTGATGCAAAGTGGAGGAGTTTTGCCGGGAGGGCAATTACATTGTTTGTAGACACAGGCGGGAAATGGGTACACAAGAGCAGGGCTTGTAGATGTTTACCGTGCAGGAGGAGGGAGATTGCAGCTGAGGGGAGGAAACTTTTTCTCAGCATTGAGCGAAGCGGGTGGATTTTAATGGAATTAAATTTTGTGGCGCCGTTAAAGGAACTTTGCTGATTTTCGGATTGTTAGGAAATGCTTTGTCTGCCTTTGAATGGAGTACATCTTCAAATGTGTTGCAGAGCAAAGAGGTGTCTTGTCAAGCTTCTTGGCTAGGAGTCGAAAGCATTTGTGTAAATTGGCTTAAGGGGCTAGGAAATGCACTGCTAGTGGACTCCAAGTTTGGTTGAACGTATAGAGCTATAGGGATGAAAGCAACGAACACGCAAATCTACGAGATCCGTTGATTTGATTCCATTCCCATCTTGGACTTCTTGGAGCTATCTTGGGGTAAGGTTTCTAAGCATGCATTTGGCAGCCCCCATTGTGTTAAGGTAACTAACGCGACGGCAATTAAACTCAAGGCCTCCGAGCTATTTGAAGTTTGCTTTGGACTTTGACAAGGAGTCGCGCTGTATGATGATTCCCCTAAGCTGGTGCTGGATATGCGATTGGCTACTGTAAGCACTGTAAGGCCGTGTCTTCTAACGATTCAATTGCTGCATCAGTCATTTGTTTTTGTTGGAACACCCTTTACAAATCGTTCCAACTCTTTGGATGCGCAGATGATATCGAACCCTTCGTACCACTGAAGGGGCTTTAACGGCTATTAAAGAACTGGCAAATCGAGATGGTCTTAAGGGTAAGAGGAGGTAATGGCTGAGAAACAAGATCCAATGGGTCCTTCACGACCTAAGTAAATCCATACACCTTGACAGCTTCACTCTTAATGCAGTAAAGAAGTTGGGCTTCCTTGGGATAAACATAAACTATGCAAATGCTATCCTAGTGGATAGCCCCTCGCAACCGCTGCTACTTCAGCTTGTCGAAGCATAACACAACCGTCTCGAAGGATGAACATTATGCTCTTCAAAGTCCTTCGAAATACTTGTCCGATAAGAAAAACTCCAGATCTGAGGTTTTGTGCTTTTGCGAGAAGGCAAGATAGATGGGAGACAAGATATTTGTGTCTTGTCTGCAAGGAAGATGGGTGGAGGAGACGATATAAACGAGGGGAATGAAGAGTTGAATGTAGTTCGAAAGGCATATCCGTCGAAGTCACGGGCTAGGCTGAATCAAGCGCAGGAAAAACAAGCCTCTGGTAACCAGCGTCCTTGAGTTTAAATCTCCTGGTTCAAGATGGAAGAGAGGACCGAGTCTCAGTACTATACCTTGATGACTGTATTTAGTGTGCCCAACACCGTAAATGGTAAAACCCGGCGATTCCTCAGACTCGAGCCTTCAATAAGTCGTTGATCAGATACCAAACGTTGAAACCAGTTAACAAAATGCTGAATTAAGATGAAAATAAGGGCTTCTGTCAGAAGATCTCCAATAGGTGCTTCAGAGACTTTGTCCTTAGACCTGTTTTGTTTGCTATAAGAATTGAATGGTGCGACAGTCCCCGGTGGGACCAGGGATTGTTCATCAACTACTCGTTCTCGAGTAGAAGGGAACGAGGAAGTAAAAGAATCTATTTCTTAGACATTTCATGCTCTGTAAGTGTTGCCAGTAGCTCAAAAGAGGTGGTACCGTGAAAAATTCGAGGTGGGAATAAAGTTTGGACCTTTGGCGTGAGATTGTCGCACTCTACCCACTACGCTACTGCGGCCACTTGTTTGCCTAAAGTGCCTTAATGTATTGTTTGATGGATTCTTTTGGAGGTGACAGTGAATCTATCAAGGGCCCAGTGCCATTCTTGATCCCTAAAGAAATTCAGTTTAGGTTGAAGCTGAGTGAAGATCAAGACAACCTTAAGTTTTGCATGCTATCAAGACAACCGGCTATAGTGCGAAAATCTTACTTATGACAACCAGAATACATCCTGTCCCAGAGGACAGCGTCCTGTGTCCGCTCGTTCTTGTCGCGGACACAGGACGTTGTTCGTTTTTTCTAAACAGTTTTCAAAACCGTCGGGGCGTTGTATGTTGAGTCCAATACGCCGAAGGTCCCAGGTTCAACTCCTGGATCGAACAACGCGCTCCATCTATTTCTAGCTGCTGACGGCCAAAGATTAGTGTGCAATTGGAGGCAGCTAGCGAAAGATCGTGCCAGGTCCACCCCGGAATGTAGCAACATAAGAAGAAGAAGATGGCCGAAGAGTTCTTAATGCCTAAGAAGAAGAAGAGGAAGAAGAAGAAGGCCAAAGAGTTCTTAATGCCTGAGAAAAAGAAAAAGAAGGCTAAAGAGTTCTTAACGCCTGAGAAGAAGAAGAAGAAGGCCAAAGAGTTCTTAATGCCTGAGAAGAAGAAGAAGAAGGCCAAAGAGTTCTTAGTGCCTGAGAAGAAGAAGAAGAAGGCCAATGAGTTCTTAATGCCTGAGAAGAAGAAGAAGAAGGCCAAAGAGTTCTAAATGCCTGAGAAGAAGAAGAAGAAGGCCAAAGAGTTCTAAATGCCTGAGAAGAAGAAGATGAAGGCCAAAGAGTTCTTAGTGCCTGAGAAGAAGAAGAAGAAGGCCAAAGAGTTCTTAACGCCTGAGAAGAAGAAGAAGAAGGCCAATGAGTTCTTAATGCCTGAGAAGAAGAAGAAGAAGGCCAAAGAGTTCTAAATGCCTGAGAAGAAGAAGAAGAAGGCCAAAGAGTTCTAAATGCCTGAGAAGAAAAAGAAGAAGGCCAAAGAGTTCTTAGTGCCTGAGAAGAAGAAGAAGAAGGCCAAAGAGTTCTTAATGCCTGAGAAGAAGAAGAAGAAGGCCAAAGAGTTCTAAATGCCTGAGAAGAAGAAGAAGAAGGCCAAAGAGTTCTTAATGCCTGAGAAGAAGAAGAAGAAGGCCAAAGAGTTCTTAGTGCCTGAGAAGAAGAAGAAGAAGGCCAATGAGTTCTTAATGCCTGAGAAGAAGAAGAAGAAGGCCAAAGAGTTCTAAATGCCTGAGAAGAAGAAGAAGAAGGCCAAAGAGTTCTTAACGTCTGAGAAGAAGAAGAAGAAGGCCAAAGACTTCTTAATGCCTAAGAAGAAGAAGAAGGCCAAAGAGTTCTTAATGCCTAGGACAATGCTCCTTCACCGTTCGGAGTAAGCAAAGAACTGAATGTCCCTTCTACTAGTGAGAGGACTGTAGCACGCACAACACGAGTAGTTACTGGAGCAATTAGACCCAAGTCCTGTACAAGTCTCAGGACAAACTTGTGGCCTATGCAAAATTCGACCACGATCCCTAATCAAACATATCCCCAAGCAATCCCGGTCACTGTGGCGTATGTGCATTCACTTTATACAATCCAGACGCAGTTTTACACTCGTTTATTATAAGTCCCGGGACATATAGGGGGCGCCACTAACATCATTTATTAATTTAATACAATTTTTTTTTTGTTAGTGGCGCCCTCAGTTCCGGGACTTACTGAGTGATGTGTTATGAGACGTTTGCAATGAAAACACGAGCAAGAGACACAGAAATCAATTCTAAGGCAGACTTGTTCTTGACGTAAGTTACTTCCAATTTGTATTGTTCTCCTTCCGTTCTTGAATCTTCCACACTGTTTTAAGGTGTAGAAGAAAGATTTAATCCTTCTTTTCTAAATCAGAGGACACAACACTTCTTGGCTTTGAATTTCGGCGGCTTAGTGGTTCAAGTTTCCAAAATTCCCTCTTTCTACACGCTGCATATTCTCGATTTATGAAGAATTCTTTATTCTTAAATACCCCCATGAAAACAGACGTTTGAAGAGCCGCTAAGCGTGCAGGTGCCTCTGCATTGGATCTTTGTTTATAAAGAGCAGGGGAAACGTTCTCCAACCCGACTGCGGCTGCCCTCTTCCAAATTGTCCGATTCTTCTCACAAACTAGGTAGCCACCCCAAAATTCATCAATTTTCCATATCCATTGACCGTCCCTCTGACTGCAAGTTCCCACCGCCTGCCTGCGGATTCCCACCGTCTTCAGCCCCTCCGTTCCCATCCCATTGCCCCACCTGAAGCTGCCGTCTGATTGCATCTGCACAGAGCTCTTGCCTCATTGAGCACACTTTCTACCTCGGCCGGCGACTAATTCAATCGAACATCGACTTGTGTCACTGTCACTGTCATCGGCGAAAGTAACTCAATTGACTTGCTCTCCATCGAGAGCGACCTCAAATCTCGTTCAAAGTGTCAAACGGGCAGGCACATCGAAGTGAAGCACTTGTTCGTCCCCACCACTGGACCGGGTCGCACAAGTCAATTACGCTCCGTGCTTCGCCCTGTTGGCAAACTCAAACTGTATCTCAAACACATTCGCTCGGCCAGCCAGTGTCAGCGTCAGCGCGTGTATCGCCTTCGAATTGATTGCAGTTTGTGTAATATTTTGCCACTTTCGGGTCAATTGTGTGATCGTCGCCACCGCCATCAGTGCCGTCGTCGCATATCCGGAGCTCGGTGCCTGAGCACAGCGTGCCGCAGCGCCACCGCATCTCATTCTGGACCTGATTCTGACTGTCATTTAATTTCATTGTCGAGTAAATAAAATAATTCAATCAATGAATGAAATGGAGAAATGAAATTTGAGCCGTGAACTGAATCGGCTGTGCGAAGGGTGGCGGCGCGGCAGGCTTCGAGGTGAGGTCGCATGGTAATCTGATTTATTTAGATGTTCATTTTTTGTTTTTTTGCGTTTGTTTGCAACGATATTGGGCTCGGTTTTGTGCTGACGTTGATGAGCACTCCGCAGGAGGAGAGGAGGGGGAACGGCCATTGTGCAATGGAAAGTGAGGCAATGTAACGACCGAGGGGGATGAAAGTGACAAGCAAAGCAGAACCGCCACCGATTGTTTGCATGTCGCGGCAGCAATACGGTCAGTAAGTGGGTTGGGTCAGTGTGGCATAGGGTTTCACCGGTGATTTTATTCCATTTGTGGGAAGTATTTAATTGAATGCGAAAACTTGCTGTTTTTGTTATTCATTCTTGTTTTGAGATTTTGCGAAAGTGGAACATTGCCTCGTTGGGCAGATAGGCAGCAGTTTCGGATTGAATGGAAGTGGGTATTTAGGTGTGGAATTCCAATGGAATGCACTAGGTTTCGCTGATGAAAGTTTTTTGGGCCTATAGCAGTGGAGTTGCTTTGAGAAGCTAAACAGTTCTTTGCTGGGAGGTGCGGGTTCCTTTTGAAGGTCCGCAATATATCGTTTGACACTTTAGAGGGATCGGGGAGTATTGCTGGAAGAGACAACATTGAATGCACGAAATGCTGAAATTGAGTTTTTGGTCAGGAGGAGAATGTTGCTTGGTTGCTTGCTATTTCCCAAACCACATGCTGTCTTCCCACATCGAGGAAAGGAAATGGCTTCAAACTGTGACGGCGGCGATGCCACAATTGGTAAGGACTGTTGCAAAATTTTAGAAAACGAAAAGAGTGCGTTAAGAGAAAGTTTATTTTGGGTTTAGGCATGTACGAAGAATAAGAGGTTCGGAAAATGCTGTCAAATGCTATTAAGGACACTTATGTTGTCATTTCAAATACGGCTGCAGGAATACCGTTCAAAGCTGTTTCTAGTTTCTGAAAGACACAATTGATTGTTGCACGTTTCTCTTTAAGTTGAAATAGAAATATGCTTTGGGGGGGAAAGTTGATTTCGTATTCAAAAGATGGCGCCACCTGCAATTTGTGGCTGATCTTGGAAGCGATTGACGGCTTCATTGGAAAGGCGAGACATTTGTCTGCAATAATTAATGTGCATCAGGGTTTGTTGTAGACAGCAGCAGTGTTTTTTGCAACTTTCAATATTTCTGAAGCATTTACGGCAAATATATAGCATTTATAGCTTTTACGGCTTTGATTTTCTTTTTTTGAAAGAATGCTTGTGGAAGTTTATGATGATTCTGCTTCGATCGATAAATAACTCAAACACGGTTTTCCATGATTCAGAAGTGGTGATTTTAGCGTTGAAGATAAAGAATGACTTTCTAAATTGAAGGCGCGACAGTCCAAGGGGGAACCAGAGTCTACTCGAGTTGTAGGCGATTCTGTTCTCTCACGAGTAGAAGGAACCTACAGTTTTTTGCCGAATCTGAACGGCGAATATAGAGAAGCATTTTCTTAGACAGTGGTCGCCGTGGCCGAGTGTTTAGAATGCAACGCTCACACGCCGAAGGGTCTAGGTTCGACTCCCAGCTCAACACCAATTTTTCGAATTTAACGGCACCACCTCTTTCGAGCTGCTGACAACACTCAAAGAGTAATAACTGTCTAAGAAAGCTTCTCAAATCTCGCCGTTCGGAGTCGGCAAAAAACTGTAGGTTCCTTCTACTCGTGAGAGAAGAGTAGCGCGCACAACACGAGTAGTTGATGAGCAAGCTAGGCCCTGGTCCCCCTTTGGACTGTAGCGCCAACAATTATTATTATCTGTCTTTCATTCTATTCTTGTGGCACCCATTTTCCACACTTTTGGATCTTTCCCACAGCTCTTAGACGGTCAGAAATTGTTTGTTGTGCAACATTTAATATTGCTGCCATTTGCTTTTAACTCAAAGTGTCATCTCCATCCAATATCGTTTGCAATTCGGCGTCTTCAAACTTTTTTGGTGGTTTTCCACGTTCTTCATTTCTCACATCGAAATAATTATTTCTGAACCGTTGAAACCATCTTTTGCATGTTGCTTCTGATAGAGCGTGATCACCATATGCCTCGACAAGCATTCGATGCGACTCTGCAGCACTTTTCTTCAAATGAAAACAAAAAATTAATGCTTTCCGCAAATCATCACTTTCTGGTACAAAATTCGATATTTGTAACACGATAAAAAAATATGATGTTGTCTGTTCTATTACTTGATGTACACTAAATATTTTTCACAGCTGTCATCGCAAACAAACAAACAAAAAAAAAAAAAAAAAAAAATAAGGGCTCGGTCAGGGTTCCCTATCTAGACATTTGTATCTTGACACTCACTTCATACGGGTATACCTGGTGTACAAAAACATTCACTCACCAAACAAGAATACACAAATATTTTTTAAACTCTAAACGACAATTTCTGAGACACTTCATGGTTAAACCAAACAGCACTGCTATTTTAATGAACAGGCTTCAATCAACAGATTTCACTGAATGAGTTAAAAAAGGAGAAATTTAGCATTTATTTTTTCTTTTCAGAAAAGGCCTCGTCATTCGAGCTATGTTTGTTTCCGCTGAGCATCTATTTCATTACTGAAACGATTTAGAAGTTGCTGAGAGCCAGATCTGGAGAATACGGCGGGTTTGGAAGCAATTCAATGTTCAATTCATGCATTTTGGCCATGGTAGCGAACAACTTGTGACACGGTACATTGTCTTTGGGGAAGAGCATTTTTTTCTCTTCATGTAGAACCATTTTTTTTGCAATTTCTTCCTTCAAATGCACCAATGATGCCATGTAGTATCTGCTGTTGATCCTTTTGTCTTTCTCAAAATAGTCGATGAATGGAATTCCGTGCGTATCCCACAATCCGGCTGCCATAACCTTGACAGCCGACCTTTGTGTCTTTGGATGCTGTGGGCGTAGTTCACCGACTGCTGTCCAATTCGCTGACTGCCGATTTGACTCTGAGTGTAGTGGTGGATCCTTGTTTCATCCACTGTGACATACCGACGCTAAAAGTGCTGCTTATTCTGGCGTAATAGCTTTTAACAGCTCTCAGAATCATTGATATGTCGTTGTTTTTGGTCCATTGTGAGCAAACGCGGCATTCATTCCGAAAACAGCTTCCTCATGGACAAATGTTCATGTGTACACACTGCCTTCAGATATCTTTGAGTTATCACCAGTCTGCCCCATACCTTCAGTATCAAAAAAGGTTTTAGACCAGGCGACGCACTGTCATGTGATTTTCTCAACATCATCCTCGAGAAGATCTTGCTTAACTCACAAGTCAACACCAGAGGTACGATCTTCCAGAAATCAGTTCAATTGCTAGCTTACGCTGACGACATTGACGTGATTGGACGAACATAGCAAGCCGTTAATGAGGCGTATTCCGGCACTGAAGTGGAAGCTCCTAAAATGGTTCGGTGGTTAATGAGCGCAAAACGACGTTCATGCTGTCATCAAGGGAGGACACACAACATCGACGCCCCTGGCAGAGCGTCTCACTAGGCAGCGGAAACTTCGAGGTAGTCAGGGACTTCGTCGACCTCGGCTCTGCATCAAATAGGAATAACAACATCAGTGCCGAAATCATACGAAGAATAAGAATTTCTCCTGCCAATCACTGTGTCTTTGGGCTTAAGGGGCAATTGAGTAATAAAGCAATCTTTCGAAGGACTAAGCTCGCTTGATATAATAGCCTGGTCTTCCCAGTCCTATTTTATGTGGCGGAAACCTGAACGTTACCAAAGGCTGAATAATGAAGAAGACCTTAGTCTTTTCGATAGAATACTTCTGCGAGCGATTTTTGGTCCTGTTTGCGTTGATGGCATCTGGAGGAGAAGATTTAACGACGTACTCCTTGGGCTGTACAGCGACATGCGCCTGGTCAAGCGTCATCGAATACAACGCTTAAGATGGCTAGGCGAATGGACACCACTGCTCCGGCCTCAAAAGTCTTCGAATCTGAGTCTTTGGGACAAAGCAACAGAGGACGACCTTGGCTAAGGTGGCGCACACAAGTGCAGAAGGACATCAACCAATTTCGAGTGCGCAACTGGAGGCAGCTGGCGAAAGATCGTGCTGGCTGGAGAGGCATGTTGGTTGAGGCCCTGGTTCACCACGGACTGTAGCGCCACAAGTTGAGGAAGAAAGAGTCAGCTGTCTCACGCAATTTCAATTAACGGTTTTCTAAAACGATTTTGTGTACTTCTTTGACGTTTTTAAGTGCAACCACCTCTATTGGCCTTCCAGAGCGTTCAGCGACGTTGGCGTCTAAACGGCCATGTTTGAAGTCAGCATACGACCGATGAATAGTTGTTTTTGATGGAGTAGACTCCCTGTAACACTTTTCAAGCCATGGCTCAGCTTGTCCGTTTTTTTTCCATCAAAGAGCAGTTTGTTTAATGAACACTTGAAATGCTGTTTTTTCGATTGTTTTAAAAATAGCAAAAGTAGCGTCAGCACTGTAACTTGTAACCTCACAATCAGATTGTCATGAAATGTTTGTTCTTCCTAGGAAAAATATGGATTTTTTGTGAGTGGCGCCCCCTACATTCCAGTCTCGGGACTAATTGTGGTATGTGTTGACTAACTAAACTAACTGACCGCTTTTGAAGGAGAATATTTGAGCTAATGTATTTTTTGAACAAAAGACAATAGACACGGTCTATAAATGTTTAAAATTAAGCAGCGGAAAGCATCCTAAAATCCAATGCGGCGAGGACAGAATACCTTCACATCATCCCTTAAATTGTGTGTCGACTCCCCAACTTTAAATCAAGAAAATTCAACAAACTTCAAGCAAAAGTTTAGAAAGTCTCTTTGCCGTCATTTTCAAAAATGTCGTCTCAAGTTCTTCCAATAAACGACGATGACTGTCAATTCACAGCTTTTATTAGCGTTTAGCCAGCACATTTTGTCCAAGTGTCTCCCCGCATTTGATTCGAGTCAAAAAACCGCCTTCAACAGTGGAACAACAAACAAAACGTCGAAAACCACTCAAGAAGGTAAACTTTCTTGCCTCTCAATGAATATTCACATTCGAAGACACATTTCGCTTTCGACAGTGCTGTTGTCGACACACCCAGCGCAGCATAAATTCCTATTCCGTTGCAATTGAAAGTTTGAGTAAATAGACGCGCGGCAAAAGAACATTCCAGAGGAGATATACTGCCCTCCCACCGCCACCAGGCACACATTAAACCGATGGATAACGACATTCAGGTGCGCACAGAAATCCAGCAGACACGCCATTTGCTGTGTCTCTGCCATTCAGAGGGACACGCTTATGCTCCTCCACGGCGACGACGACGGCGAGAAGATAAACCGCATGCACACGTCGGTACCCAGGGATCTAAGGATAAAGCGAAAACATTTTCCAGAGAGTAAATGAAAATAAATATTCCCTCCGTCCACGGAGTGCTGATAACACAATTGGAGCGGATCCAGGAGTCGTTGCACGTCACATCGGGTGGTGGTGACGTTTTCAATTTTCAGAAAATCACCTCGATTCGAATGGTTTCGCTTTCGGCACCAGATTACAGATGTCCCGTCTGGCTGATGGATGAGACCGGCGGTCGCTTAGGACCTGAACACTTAATTGAATTAAATTTGAATTGCTCCCGCAGGAGGGCGCCCACGCAAGTCGCAGCTCATTCCCGAACTAATCACCAACAAAACTGTCCCAGATGTCAGGCAATCGGAAAGTTTGTGCCCGTCTCACAAAAAAACGCAAAACTTTGTCAAGCAAAAACGGGTCGCCTTTAAGGACATCTCCAAAGAAGTCCTCGTCAAACTAGAACACATTGCATCTGGAGACGAGTTAGGAAAGGATTCCCAAGTCCATCAGCCAGATGACATTTTCGCAGCACAAAGCAGAAAGTTTCCGCCCCCTAAACGAGTCACCACCCCCACGGCACAGCACAAACTACTTCCTTCCGCCCGCTGCTTTGGCCGGCAAACGAGCTGCACAGAAGGAGAAACTTCTCTGCCGGCCGCATGATGTAAGTAAAACGAAAGTTACTTTCGTTGGAGAACTTTAAGTTGCTCGGCATCGGTTCGTTTTCCTATTTTTGATCGATTGACCCCGAATCGGTTCAATTCCCGGTAATCACTTGCATCACAGAAAATCGCACACACAGACCGCCCGAATGGAAGGGCAGGAGCAGCACGAAAAAATATTTATTATCCTCGGCGCGTGTGTGTAGCCAGTCGCCCCGATTACAAATTGACCCCCATTTGTGTGGAAGACATTGGAGTTTGTAAAAGATTCTGTATCTCTGAGTTGTGTAATTACGGATCCATCAATCTTTGTGTCATGCCCGCCGAAGGGGCTAGCCGCTGCAGGCGGAGGTGGCTGGAATTGGGTCGAAGTGAGGTGTGCCTTGAGTGCGGACTCATCCTCGGCGGGAGATTAATTGTTCGCGTGGACATTTGGTGATGGGTTTTGCTGGGGTGGTGTTTCGTAGAAGATTCTGTGGGAATTTGCTATTGACACGTCCATAGATCGGTCTGATTGTTTGGATGAGGGATGAGAAGGTGAATTCGAGTGGACGTGCAGAAGTATGCGAGGGAGTGCTGGTGTCAATTTTGGATTCTGGGGACATTAGGTATCCGTGACATGTGTTCTGTTGGCAGGTTTGTGAATTTGGAGAGTGTTTTGTAAATTGCCAGTGATTGGTTACGGAGTTCAAGGGGGCAAGAATACTTCGTTTGCAGGTCCGAGACATCTCTAAGCTTCAGCATTTCGCAGTGATTTGAACTTTGGGTCAAGAAGGGCTTTGTTTTGAAACATTTTCAAACAGACTTCGAAGATCGTGCCTTTGGCGTTGTTTTGTGAGATACGCACGATCTCCTCAAGAATGATGAATAAGTCGCATAGCAACGCGCCGTCTTGTCTGAAATCCTATGTTTTCCTACTTCTTTATACCCACACAGTTTGTTTTGTAATTTAAGCCTTTGAACACACCCTCCACGCCTCTATTCGATACCAGTACTGACGTTTCAGACTCAGTTCAGTGCTGGCTCACGTGTATCCCCACCATTTCTCTTCCTTCTCACCCAGAAGACAGACACTTCTGTGAAGAATTCAAGCGCATTAGACTCCCATATGCATCCCCACAAAGGTGCTCCTAGTCCTTTACCAAGCTTAAGAGGGCACAAGGCAAATGACCGTGGCTCCCTCACCTTCCAGTTTCAGCCCCCAGGTTAAGTCCCCTTATAAATATCGAAGCACTCAGGCATCCTTCAGAATAAAAGTTTATTTCATCCCTTCATCAAATCGAACAACACACAATTGTTCGCCCAGCTGGGCAGAGACGACTGTGACGGAGGTGGGAGCCAACCGAACGTTTCAAAGTCGTCCGAAACGAAAAGTTTCCAAGTTGCAAAATTGTAACTCACCCACTCCCCTCCTCCTCCCGCCGACTTTCCAGCAGCCTGCCAAAGTCCCTCAAAGGAGACAAAGGTTGTGCGTTCGGGTGCAGTGGCTGGGCGGGAATATTAGAAAGTACACGACTCCCGTGGAATTGTTGTACCTCAGCGTTGTCCGTTCGTCAGATCAACTACTTTACGGGACGATGTGTTCAATCGAAATGGAATATTTCCGCACTCCGGATACAATTTCGTGTCTTTATTTCAAATCGAGCGGAGCTCGTGCATCATGTTCGGTTCCCCTCCCCCCCCTCCCTCCGGGAGCATCAACCGATCCAATCGACCGACCGTCTGTGAATGTAATCTTCGAAGTTCATGACAGCGATACCGGATTTCGAGCGGGAGTTCTTGTGCGCTTTGAAATTCCGACAACGGAAGCCTTGGGGCGTCATATCCTCCCGCTGCAATCGATTCTTTTCAATTTTCTTTGAGCGAAAGGGAAAAAATTGCCCACGACGACGACGACGGATGGCAGCAGCGTATCTAGAACTATTTTCAAAGCGAAATTCGTATCATTATTTTTTTGAGCGCGCACCGGTGGAACTGAATCGGCCCCCGTTACATGATATCGGGTCCGGGCGGCGCGCCGTACTCACTCGGAGCCAACCTTAATAACTCGTCAAGTGGAAAGTTCTTCGAATCCTCGGTTCTTTGCTGCTCAACGCCGGCCCGTGCAGGGATGAGAGAAGTGAACGCCAAACAAGAAAAATGTTTTCCCTTTTTTCCCCATGCATAAGTAGGTTTTTGCGGGACCTGGAATTGCTGGAGTTAGCGAGCAATTGGTTACGGTCTTCGGGGATCCGTCTCGTTACCCGCTTATGGCATGCTGCCGACGAGCTGTGGTTGTGACAGGGAGGGGACGTGGAGGTCCGCAAAGGGCCGAAATATTTGGCAGAGCTTTTTGCTTTGATATGCAATGTGAATGTGGGGATGTGTCTAGGCAGGCCCTAGTTGGTTGAAGTGAAGCGTCTGGCAAAGGAATTTAATCATCAAAGTTCACTCCTGCCAAGTGACTCAGTTGCGGCGGCTGCCGACATATTACACATATTTTCGGGGGGCAATATGTGGCGTGAAGTTCAAGGACAAAGTACGTCTAGCCGGGTGAGTTGCAAGTTCATTATTAAATTGCTGAGTTGCCAAATTGGTTACATGAGAATTTTGTTAGACGAATGCACGGGGTGCGGTGGTCGTGTGGAAAGCTGTGGCAGGACTGAAAATGTCGTGAGGTTAAAATTATTTTGTCAAATGCGGGTGCGGTGGTCGTGTGGAAAGCTGTGGCAGGACTGGAAAGCTGGTGAGGTTAAAATTATTTTGTCATTGTTCGCACTCTCTGAAGTGGGGCCGGCTCCACAAACTCCCCAACAGCCGGACGAGTGAAAATTAGTTAAATTGGATTTTGGGCACATGCTTGAGAAAAGGATGGAATGGGGAATATTGAAGGTTTCTCGAAATTTGGAATTCCGAAATGCCAAAGAATTCCGAAATGGCGAAGAGACACCTCTGAAAGTCTAAACTTTTTCCTTCGGACATATTTAAGGCAAGGGAAACACAAAGTGCCAAAATTTTCAGAAGGTCAAAAAAAGTGAGCAATATCCCGAAATGGAGTAAGCGCATCCAAAAATTTTGAAATCTTTGTTCTGAATAGTCAAAATTCCAAAATTCCATGCCAACAGGGCAACTTCTTGCAAGATTTAAGAACTACTAAATATCGTGGCGTAGTAAGCAGATTGCGACGCTCACACGCCGAAGGGTCGACTCCCAGCTCAACATAAAATTTTTATAATTTTTCACGGCACCACCTCTTTCGGGCTGCTGAGAACACTCAAAGAGTAATAACTGTCTAAGAAAACCTCTCAAAATTCGCCGTTCGGAGTCGGTAAAAAACTGTAGGTCCCTTCTACTCGTGAGAGAACAGTAGCGCGCACAACACGAGTAGTTGGTATCCGTGTGGACTGTAGCGCCTACAGTTATTATTATTAAACATCCAAAATCCACAGAGGACCAAATTCTTAAGATGACCATTATATCGAAAAGCCTGTAACGTCAAATGTTTATCGCTTAAGATCTTATAACTTAAAAGGAAAGAAGTTAAAAAGACAGAATTGCATTAAATTCCAAAAGGCCAAAATATTTTCTGAAAAGTCAGAATCCCTTAATATTCAACACTTCGGAACGCTAACATACTGTACTTATGGTTCTAAAATAAGATAAAATATGAAATGCCCAAATTGTGAAATGACAAAAGTTTTATATGTCCAAGATTTTCGGCATCTACGACATATAACACTTTGGTCAACATTTAGATTTTGGACCAAAATTTTATATGTCCAAGATGCCAAAAATCTTGAACATATAATTTTGGTCATTTGGTTTAAATTAAGAAACATTAAATTTCAAAATTATCCTGAAGTAACTAAATGTCCAAAATATCAAAGGTCTTAGTTTTCAAAATGCTAAAAATACTCAAATGCTGAGAATCCTAAAATTCTCGAGATCATAAAGGCCACACGAGGGAATTCTAAATATGTTCTGAAAAGTCAGAATCCCATACGGCTCAAAATTTCAAGAGTTCAGAATCCGAAAAGACCTTTTATACCCTGAGGCCAAAGCTCTCAAGTGCCCAAGATCATCCAAAAATTATAAATACCGGGAAAATCTACGTTTCAAAACTTAAGAAAATTTTGAATTGCCTTAAATTCCGAAGCTACCACAATTCCGAGATGCCGAAATAAGAAAAGCGAGGAATTGTTATAACTTTTTCCGGAAAGAAGATTTAACGAGAGGCGTTATGGGCTGTACAGCTGCATGCATCTGGTCAAGCGTCTTCAGATACAACGATAAAGATGGCAGAGCGAATGGACAACACACATTCGTTCCTAAAAGTCTGGCCATTGGGATTGTAGCGCCACACGAATAAGAAGAAGGAATAGTTCGGAAAGTGTCAAATATCAAAGGTCCTATGTCCAAAAATGGAAACAATTCTAGGACCTAAAATGTTTCTAGTAGTTCCTAATATATGGGTGGCGCTACAGTCCACAGAGGAATAAGGGCCTAGCGTGCTCATCAACTACTCGTGTTGTGCGCGCTTCTGTTCTCTTACAAGTAGAACCGTCCTACAGTTTTTTACCGACTTCAAACGGCGAAGTTTGAGAAGCTACTAGTTCCTAGTAGGAGTATATTATGAAAAATCAGAGTCTCGTATTGCTCAATATTTCAAAAGTTCAAAATCTAGAAAGACTTGATACCCCGAGAGTCAAAAACTCTCAAGTTCCATAAAATGCGTACAAATGCTCAATTCAAAAGTTCCAAAACTTTTAAAATTTTGAATTGCCTAAAATCCCTATACTACAAAAAATTTCAAGATACCCAAGTTAACCAAAAGTTAGAATTCTATTTCGGTCCTAAGACAAGACTTTCGTAAGAAATTCATGGCTGTACAGTCAGAATTCCGTTTTGATCAAAATTCAAAAAGTTCAAAATTTCAAATTTCTCAATGTTCCGAAAGACAAAAACTTTTAAATGACCAAAACCTTGAATTATGTATAAATCCAGAATATCTTAATTCCAAGACAGTTCAAAATATTACACTGCCTAAAATCCCGAAATGTCGAAAATCCAGAAATGCCAACATTCAAATAATCTAAAATCCCCCAGATCCAAAAAACCACAAGAACCTAGACGAGTGTATAAAAAGGTAACATGAGGAAAACTTACCAAGGCCTACAGCGACTGAAGCAGAGGTTGCAGGTGGGGTGGGAGGCAGCACACCCCATCTTACTCTTTTATAATGTTTCTTTAAAATTACTGCGACTTTGAGTTGTTTTATTATTTTCGTCCTTTGGAATTTAGTCTTTTCTGGATGTTATTCCCTACCGTCCGTATTTGATTTGTTTTTTACGCTCTGTAAATGCATTGACTTCATTGTGACATTTCCAAGCGACTATTGAGTTCTTAGTTTAACGCCCTTGTGATTTTGGAGCAGCTTGGAAATCTAGGAGTACGGACAGTTCATTGCATGTGAGCTTTTGGTCTCGATTCTCTGTGCTACTTCTTTGGTACGAGTTCAGGTTGCAACTGAACTAGCTGGGCAGGGATCAAAAGAAGCATTGTTAGAACACGAACCCAAATCGCGATTGTCCGTGTTCTTGGTTAGACTTGGTTGGCTCTCCCGGCAGCACATCCAGCTATAGCAAGACTCTCCGCGGTGCAGACTGGTCAAGGACATACTATCAAACGTCAGCGGCGTTCGGTCTATCTCTAAATAGCAAAGACCCCAGATGACTTGCTGGCATATAATTATACGTGTAATTTTACCTTTTGTGACGGTACCCTATCGCACAGGGTACCGTCACAAAACCCGAAGAGAATGTAAAGAAACTGCAGGGTAATTCCTCTGTTAAAGTCTGGATTTTGCTTTGACAGCTATTTGGCGCAGATGTGGTGGAAACTGTAAGCCTTGGCTCTTTAGTTAAGGATTGGCTTATGTAGGCTCAGGTTGCTGGTGATACAATGGACCACTTTTCGAGACTGAGCACTCCTGTGCAGTGTTTCCTAACCTCTAACAAAAAAAAAAAGAGTTCAAGTTGGACCATTGTCCTTTCCTCACACAGAAGAGTCAATAAACTACATAAAATGGGCTTCTCCTTAAGTTTTACTTCTTGGCCTTGCATTCAGAGGAAGGTACGATATCCTTCGTCCACTAAACAGAAGCAGCCACAGGACCGCTTAACAGCAGCTTCCGTCACGCAATCGAATCTTAGTCAAAGCCTTACCCATCAGAGGACTTTTTTCTTCCAAAGTTTCATTCGAAATAAAAGCTGTTTTTGAGCATCATGAATGATTTCTGATGCAGAAGGTGGAACGTTGCTCCTTTGTTCTTAAACCCAAACCATCAAAAGCAGAATCTTGAATTCAGTCGTGGCGTAATTTGTCCCCACTTCAAATTAACTTATCCCAACTCAAGCCTCAGCCAGACAATTCAGCGATGCCAATCAACGATGTAGGAGAAATTTCCGTCTAGGCAAATTTGCAATCTCTTTCTCAGACAAATTGAATCCCAATTCACACACTCCCACAGACAAACCCACCTGACAACGATGCCTCCCTTTCCTTGACTCATCACAAGACTGCAGACTCCCCACAGCACCATTCACCCCGCAAACCAACAAAACCCTGCCAACCGTCATTCCATTAATAAACGAAATTGTAATGATAATGGTGCTGCTGATGCCGATGCTCGTGCAATCACACAACACAGCCGCAGCCGCAGACACTCTCGCGTTCATCTGCAGAGTCAGCCATTTCCTAAGCACACACGTTCTGCGGCAACCGAATGCCACTTTGTATAGAGTGATGCCGCCACTGCCGCCACTGCCGCCACCGCTGCCGCAGCCGTAGTCATTGTGTGAGCCTCCTTTTTCGTGAACCAAAAATCGAGGTGAACCATCATCGATGGAGCAACGAACAAGAAAGGAACGCCAACAGAGCCCATAGACCGTGGGAAACCGAACCGAAAAACTTCTCCCATCTCCACACACACACACACACCGCCACACAAAGCAACGAAAAATAGACACATGCAAATACCAATTTGGAAGTTTGCCAATTCGGCGGCTTATGTCGTCGAATCAGCTCCAAATTCCCCCCGCCCCCACATGGATTTTCGTTTTTTCTCTCTCCGGTCGGTCGCTCGTTTCATCTTTCGTAATCAAGCCGAAGTGCATTAATATAACTTCGGAGGCAATTACCTCCTCTCCGGCTTTGGATGCACCGTGGCCGGGGAGTCTGCCAAAAATCCACCCAAAACAGGATTTCATTCACCCCGACGGAGGACAACGCTCCACTCTCCCCCGCCCCAGCCAACTGTAATGATGATGAGATACCCGATGAGGGGGTTGGCGAAATTGGCAACATAACGGTTACTTGTATGGGGACATGAGTAATTTGTTGTGTCACACAATAACGACGAGATTGTGTGGTTTGTTATGCATGGCTGCGATAACGACGACTTGGGGGAGGAATTCAAATGAAACGGCAGTTGGCAGCGAACACCTACCCGCCCGGTGGCAATGGAGCATCTTCTAATTAGTTGCTCGGCCCGGAGATAATCGGGTGCCGACTGGGGATGGGCCCTGGCAGCCAATTACCGAAAGAGTGATGCCAATAATCATTTTTCGCATCAGTGAAACGATGTGCCGCACGCGGCCCCCCTTGTGCAATGGATCGAGTGCATCCACTGGAACCGACGCGAATTAATGAGCGATCCGAGGAAAGTTTCCACATTCAAATGGTGGCAGACCGCATCGGCTGACGGTTTGCGGGCCGAATTTCTTCGACTTCGACATCGACTTTGGGGGATGTGACTTGAAGGACAAACATCACGGCCAAGCCATTTGTCTGGGATTTTCGAAGGGATTTGCGGTTGCCTCACGTCTCGAGAATGTGAGATGTGCCAGAGGTGGTGGGTGGTTGACTCTTGTCTGGTGGTTGTTGGAAAACTTGCGAAATGTGAGCTTGTTGAGATGGGGGACAATCTCAGTGGCAAATGGAATGGGATTTGTTTTGTTGAGTTTGCCTCTGGCATTAAATCGGGAAACGAGTGTGGGGGGAGAAGAGAAACGTGGATGAACTTGCAGATGGAATGTGGTTGTGGATTGAAGGCTGGACACAGGCGGGATTCAAATTTTCGTGGCACCTGACGGGAAATGTGTTTTCAGATGTTGTAACGTTTCGATGGCATTTTGTTTTTCCTTGGAAGTGATTTAGGTAACGACATGCTCAACAGGACACCTAATGCCAACGGACTAGATTGCACGAATGTCTGGATTCATTACATGACCTAGATCCAACAGAAGCTTCAAGTTTGAAAAAATATGCTTGGTATTCGCGAAAAGCTTAATCAATGCAATTGCATTCAACAATAAAGGCTCTCGGTCTGTTTAGACATTGATCTGTGTTAGAAGAGCAGAAATAAGTCTCTTCTAGATCAGAGAGGAGTTCGAATGATCAACGGAAACAATTAGATCTGCCTTATCAACTCTACGGACATCCTATGCCGTCCCCCAAAGTTCGCCTTTTTAATAAAAAATGAACTTGGAGTTGGTTCGTCAGGTTCGTCAGTTCAGTCCTCTTCTTTAATTCTCAAGTGAGTGAGCGAAAGGACAACAGGGGTAGTTCCTGGCGAAGGAAGGGTCTCCTGAGGATTCTAACGCCATCCAATTTACCTTTACCCCCACCCACTGGAAGCACCAAAGATTGCATCTGTCAAACTGAAAAAGAGGAAAATTCAAAAAAATGTAATCAGCTCCGAAATTTTAAAGAAAACCTACAAAGGCCACGTGGTCCAATGCCAAACAGTCCATTCTCCTGGCAACCTCCTCCCACACAGTCCTCGAAGGCATTTCGAAAGGCAAACATTTGCCATTCATCAGCTCGTCCCGGAGGTGCTCCCTCGTGGGACAAACAAGGAAACAAAAAGACAACACACCTTACTCGAGACCATCTCCCCCCATTGGCCATCAAAACAAACATCTAGCATCAATCGTGAGTGCCTAGGTGATGGATAATCAAATAAAAATTAAACACTGCCGCAAGGGCGGATTGCCGCCCACCAAGACGCCAGGGACCACCTCAGAGATGTGCAATTGGCAGTCGCCCACCCCACCAGAACACCGAGAGCTAATGACTCTCGTATTACCGCAGCAATTGCGGCCAACGCCTTCCTGTCGACAACACAAAAAAACTTTCCTTCCCGTGCCTGATACGAATGCGGCGAAGGAGAGGCGGAAGAAAAAACTTTTCCACTCTTCTCGGCTAAGTGATAAGGGCTCTAGGCCAGCACCTCCCCTACACTCAGCTCGACTGCGGTGAGACCGACGCAGTGAAGGACCTCATCTCTGGGGAAATATTTCTCGGCGAGCTGCTTGATGGGAGTAATTATTTGAAAAAAGGAAAGGAGCTGTGATTCACTGGGGATTCCTTTCGGGAGATTAGCTTGAGTACTTCCAGCTCTGCAGCCCCCTCAGCAGTTTGCACTCCTGCAGCAGTGCAGTCCTTGAGTGAGCTAAATAGCTTCTCTTTGATTTCAATCTCGGCATGTTTTGAACTTCACAGATTTCTATGCGATCGCTCCTCAGCCAACCAGTCACATCTCCTTTGGCGGAGTTTGGGCTGTGTACAAGCCGTGCCCACCCGCAGGGGTCGCGCATTAAAAGTGATTACAGTGAGCGAAGAGCTCCCGTATATTCTAATTTGCCACATCAACAAGCCAGACCCACAACCGATGTGTAACCGATGGCCAACTGGGTGTATCTCTCATCTGCACGATGTGATAGTTGCTTCCAGAAGCGCGGACACAAAGCCTGACAGAGGGGGGCTGACTTAATGAATGAGTCCCCAAAGCTGGTGGATGCGTTGCGTAAACGCTGACTCTGTGTCCGCTGCCGCCGTTGGGTGAATATACTTGCAGACACAGGTACATCCACCAGTGAGCCATCAGCCATTCATTCCATTCATTGAAGTGAACGTTGCCGCTGCGTCAACGCTGTCATTTTGAGTCATTTGCTTGTTTTCACATGGCTGGTGCTGTGTGACAAGAGGCAACCGCCGTCGCCACCGCCAACGTCGTGCCACCAGGCGATGGGTTCTTTGTGTGTGCCCAAGGTCTGCAATCGCGTGGAGGAAGCTTGGCCGGCTCGCTGACAACATGTAAGCACTCTAATTTAATCTGCACGGGAGTGGAGAGTTTCAGTCATCATTAGCGGCAAGTTGTCGTTGATATGTTGGACGTGGTAACACATGGCGGATGGGAATGTTCAAAGGGCAGGCCCCTGGTGGTGATGGGATGCAAAGACTTGATTGAAAGGATGTGCTGGGCGAGGGTGTAGATGAAATTTACCTAATTAGGACAATGTTCAAGGGCATGAGTGCTTGAGTTGAAGGAAGGGTTCCAACGTTTGCTCTAAATGAAAAATTAAGTCTCTTTGACAACTTTCGTCTTTAAATGGAGGACTCCACTCGTTCGACGTTGAATGTGAATCAAATCAAAGGAAGCGGGCAGGTGAGAAGAAGGATGTGCTTGTTTTGTAGGACTGTTGACAGTCACGAGTGCTTTCGGGAAACAGATTCCAGGTACTGTGTTGTGATAAACTTCAACCATCAAGAAAAGTGTCTTGAATTCGAAATATATTCTGTGGAAAAATGAAATTCAAACCAAGCAATGGCGGGGCTACCTTCTTCTCAATGGAGGGATTGGTCTCAACCTCCTGCCAAGGCCATTAATTCATAAATATGAAAAGAGTGCCGAGGGCAAACCGGAATTATGAGGAAACCTGCATTAGCATGGCGGACATCAAATTTGGAGTGGCTTACGTTAAATAGTGCGGAAGATAACTTACAATCCACAGAGGAAGAGTCTGGTCGATGGCATCACACACATTATCAAGAAAAGAACCTTCTCGAGGACTCTGTCAAAAGCGTTTAAAATTTTAAACGAGACGAAGTAAATTTCTTCTCCACTGGATCTTTACAGAATCATTGAACGTTTCGAAAACCGGGAAATCGACGGGACATTAAAAAGCTTTGTGATTTTAGGAAATTAATAAGCAGGCTTAGCTTCATGAGCTTACGATGCCCTTAAATTTATAATGCGAATAAAGACAGAGACAAACCGAAGGAACAGATTTGTCAGTTTCATCATTGTTGTATCTTCGAAAGCAGGTTTGTACATTGATTTCTATGCCTTAGCTCACACTTACAAACGTAAGATTATTAACGATGGTTGGATGGAATAGGTCCAAACTATAAGTAAAGAAATCAGACTTTAAGATTAGCAAGGATCTTTCAACAATATCATTCCGCAAAATAATAGCACCATGTTCGACTTTGTCACTATAACGAAGGTTGCCTTTTATATTTCGGAATTGGCCAGCCCCAGTGTGGCAGTCTGACAACTGCCAGCTCTATCGTGAAGTTTGACATGTTTGAGGTTTTATGTACTCAGAAGGTTCTGACATACGAGCGCTATTTGCGTTGCTTACAGTAACTTAAGAGATTCATCTCGCCCAAAAAATGGAATTAAATCGTGAAAATTTTCGTGCGATTATTTTTTACAACTTTCGACGTGGATTAACTCAACAACAGTGTATCGATGAACTTAATTCAATATGTGTCAATGGAGCTCCATCAAGAATGGTGTCGAGCAAGCCCCAGTGTTTATCGATGGTATGGTGAATTCAACCGAGGTCGTAGTTCACTCCAAGACAAATTTCGTGAAGGTTTTCCAAAATCAGTTGTTGTTCCGGAAACCATTGATGCTGTGCGCCAACTGATATTGAACGATCATCATTTGACCTGTCGTGAGATCGAGACAACCCTAGGCATTAGTGCGACGAGCATACCGGGTATACCAGTATGAAGTGAGTGTCAAGATTCAAATGTCTCGATAGGGAACATTCATTGTGAACGAGCCCTTATTTTTTTTTGTTTGTTTGCTATGACATCTGCGAAAAATATTTAGTATACATCAAGTCATTGAACAGAAAACATCATATTTTCTCATTGCGTTAAGAATGTCGAATTTTGTACCAGAAAGGCATGATTTGCGGAAAGCAGTAATTTTTTGGTTTCATTTGAAGAAATGTGCTGCAGAGTCGCATCGACTGCTTGTCGAGGCATATGGTGATCATGCTCTTTCAGAAGCAACATGCAAAAGATGTTTTCAACGGTTCAGAAATAATGATTTTGATGTGAGAAATGAAGAACGTGGAAGACCACCAAAAGAATTTGAAGACGCCGAATTGCAAACGATATTGGATGGATATGACACTTTGAGTCAAAAGCAAATGGCACATTACTGCTTAAATGTTGCACAACAAACAATTTCTGACCGTTTAAAAGCAATGGGAAGGATCCAAAAGTGTGGAAAATGGGTGCCACGTGAATTGAATGAAAGACAGATAATAATAATGATAATAATAATAATAGTACAGTCCAAAGGGGGACCAGAGCCTACCTTGCTCATCAACTACTCGTGTTGTGCGCGCTTCTGTTCTCTCACGAGTAGAAGGGACCTACAGTTTTTTGCCGACTCCAAACGGCGAAATTTGAGAAGCTTTCTTAGACAGTTATTACTCTTTGAGTGTTGTCAGCAGCTCGAAAGAGGTAGTGCCGCGAAAAATGAAAGGCAGATGGAAAACTGAAAAAAACACTTGTGAAATTTGGCTTCAAAGACACGAAAGTAAATCGGTTTTGCATCGGATTGTTACTGGCGATGAAAAATGGATTTATTTAGAGAATCCTAAACGGAATCTGGGACAACCATCAACATCCACTGCAAAACCAGTTCGATTCGGCAAGAAATCAATGCTCTGTTTGGTGGGACCAGAAAGGTGTGCTGTACCACGAGCTCCTAAAACCTGGTGAAACCGTTAATACTGATCGCTACCGACAAAAAATGATCAACTTGAACCATGCATTGATCGAGAAACGACCAGAATGAACCAGAAGGCACGACAAGGTAATTTTGCTCCATGACAATGCACCTGCACACAAAGCAAAACCGGTTCAGGATACAATCAAAACACTTGGCCGGGAGCAGCGACCCCACCCGCGGTATTCACCCGACTTGGCTCCTTCCGACTACCACTTGTTTTCATCGATGGGAAACGCATTGGCTGAGCAGCACTTTGATTCCTACGAGGAGGTCGAAAATTGGGTGTCTGGTTGGTTTGCTTTAAAAGACGAACAATTTTATTGACGTGGTATTCACGGCCAGAAAGATGGTCAAAAAATGAAGAAAACAATAGCCAAAACTTTGAATAAAATGACAAGTATTTCAAATTGAGGCAAATCCAACAAAAGTTGCTCGCGCACGAAGCACGTCCAAGCAAATGGTCGCCTGTTTTATGGGAAAAACTGTACATGTCGCAACCGTACCTCTAGAACAACGCGGAACAGTCAATTCTGAGTGGTACACAACCATTTGTGTGTCAGTTGTCTTCCAAGAAATTGGGAAAACCAACCGCCGGAGATGGATCACTCTTCACCACCACAATGCGAGCTCTCACACATCGGCTCAAAGAATTGCATTTTTGAGCACTCAAATCATCGATTTGATGAGTCGTCCGCCGTATAGTCCTGCTAATGTTGAGGCCGCCAACGGTGGGCCCGCAAAGACGCCATCGGATCCATTGTAAGGGCATCAGCGGACGCATTGTGAAGCCTTCGTTGGGCCAATTGTGGGGCTCCTGCACAGCTAATGTTGAGACCGCCATTGGGCCCCTTGAGAGTTCCCCATTTACCCAACTGTGAGGCCTTCATTAAGCCCATTCTGAGGCTGCGATAGGGCCCATCGTGAAGCTGCCTTTGGGCCAATCGTGAGACCTGAGGCTGCCATAGGGCTAGTGTTGAGGCCGCCAATGAGGCCATTGTGAGGTCGCCATTAAGTCCGTTGTAAGTTTGCTCTTTGCCAATTGTCATTGAGCTCATTGTGAGGCTACAATGAGGTTCATTGTGAGGACGCCTTTTGGGCTTATGGTGAGGCCGCCATTGGGTCTATTGCGGGGACGCAATCGAGCACATTATGAGGCCACACTGATGACTCCCTGTTGCGACTTAAAACCTATTGCAACCAAGCTATGTAGCTAATGAGGCGTCAAACGCCAATGTTGGTAAACTCAGTTAGGTTGCGAAAAATATTTCACAAAAGGTTTCCTCCTTTTTTCGCACGCACTTGGAAGTTGCAGAATAGATGTGGAATAGATTCTGTCTCCTCCTCGTGTCTGCAGCTCTTGCAGACGTCATTGTGGGAGATGTTGAGTTTAGAGGCGTGTATTCAAATGGAACCGTGGTCTGTTTTGACGACAATTATGGTCCGTAACTGAAATTATGGTCCGTAACTGAAATTTGTAAAGAGCACGGGTTGGGCTGTATTCAAAAAGGGGGGGAGGGCACAAGGAAACCTCTGATCACTTTTTGTTTGTCACCATTGGTAATGGTTGGAGATATTCCACAGAACTTGCAAAGCTGTTCACACTTGAGACATGAGCATAAAGTACGACGTTGGCTTGTTGTATCGGTCATTTAATGAAATTTGAGAATCAGCAACTTTCAACGCCAAAGGAGAGTTTAGTTGAATTTAAGGAAAACTGCGGATGAAGTCACACTCTCATTGAAAATGAGGCCATGCCCAAAATTCAGAAACGCTGAGTGCGTGTGAACCAAATACTTGGCTCCTTTGCGGATTGTCTTCGTTTCAAACCTCCGGCGCTATACCGGCCCTTGCAGGTAGCAAGGGCACTGAATGAAAGTTTATTCGAACTCCCATTCAGCGTCCTCGCTAGCCGTGAGGTATTGAAAGTCCAGAAATAGTACACTCATGGCTTAAGAATTTGTTTAACAAAGCTCACCGAGGACTTCAATCGATATTCTGCAGCCCACGGTTTCATTGTTTAAGTGACCCCCAGCGAAATGCGGAAAGGTTAACTCCTTAAAGTCAGTCCATGTCCGAAGAACCCGTCTCGAATTTCCTCTTAACTCGTTAACGGTCTTTAAGCCAGGCACTCCTGCCGAATTAAATATGCCCAAGAACATTTGACCCCAAAACGAATAGCTTCCCATTCCTGTCAGGAGGTGAAGACGTATAAACATGTCACAGTAGCACACCTGTCCCCTCACGCGCACTGATGTGGGATCTTAAGCAGCTCTTGAGAAAACACTCATGTGGACCCCAACTCCTCGCAACCAATACATCACATATGTAATCCTCCACCCCGCTTCCATTTCGCCAGACACATCGACCTGCCGTAGCAACAAAGTGTCTCCAGGCAACCAGCAGGCACAGGAAAAAAATGCGAATAAGATCCTTACAGAGCGATTTGCGTTAACCCCTCCATCCAGGTTGTCATGCGGCACGATAAATCCCCGGCAATTGAGTCCCCACCCCCGTCGCCCAGGGCGATAAGCACCCACAACACCACCCTAAATGGATTTGAAACGCACAAAATGGGCCGCACAGCAGCAAGCAGCCAACTATTTGCCTGTATCCTGTCATTATTTACCCAGGAATTCATTAGTATCTGTGCCCCGGAATCTATGCGAGGCAGGCTTGTAATCAATACAGTTCACCTGGCGCACGAACGCAGCCGAGAGATGGAAATCCGAACTAAGATCGTCTTAATTACTCGCAATAACAATCTATACCCACTTCAAGGATATTTGAATGCAAAGGAGAGAGTAACCCTTGCCGGGATCACCCTCACCCAGCAGCCGCGCCCGGGTCTTAATCCGACTTTCCAATCAGGGTTCCGGCATGCCTCCTTGAGATGTGTCTCAGTAGTCTGATGCGTATCCCCCGCCCACTGCGGGATGTGTGCCGATTGTCAGGAGGTAATCTCATTTGAATAAAACGCTACCAAAGCCACATCGACGAAGAATGATGACCCAATTGAATCGACTTCAATAAATACTCAAATAATAGCTTTGCTCTCAGTAGCTTCTGCCGTTCATCCTCGGAGAGGAGCCAATACCACCCCTAGTCCACCCGCCGGAGCACCGACACAGGCAGCAAGCAGCAAACCGGGGAGGGATTATTGCAGAGATGCGCTAGGTTTGTGTGACACAAAAGGCGGACGTCCTTCCTGGAGAGTGCGAGAGTGGGGGGGATGCTGGAGGACGTCGAGCATCAATTGTGCCTGCGCCCAACGAGCAGCCAGCCAAACCGGGTTAAAGAGTTATCCTGAAATTGAGACTTTAATAGGCGAGCCTCGGCTTCAGATTGGATTTCAGCAGATTCCCCTGAGCGTCCTCCTCCGCCATGGAGCGTGTCCTTTGAATGACGGCGAAGTATCCTTGTGTTTACCAGCTCCCTTTCGGCGTCTCATATTTTCAGGACGAAGCGAAGGGGAGGAATCCATTATGTCCCGCACAACAGGCGGCTTTCGCCTCCCGCCTGCACCAGGGAAGGGAGCACTGTCATCCTTTGTGTCTAGTTTCCAAATTGAACCTTTTCTTCTCACAGCGATGAATGCGCCACACAACTCACCTGCAAGTTATGACCTTAACAAGGACTCCGCCGCCCACAAGTAGGCATTTCATCGAAACACTGCTAACGGTATAATTATGGCCAACAGGAGAACAGACGCTAAGAATAGACAAACAGGCGGAAGGGCAGTTGCCCTTCTTCGCTGAAGTGCCGTGTGTTTGTCTTGACGTTTCCCGTTTGCGGCGAGAGACGCCCCCGCTCCCAAGTGGTAGTTTTAATTATGAAGTTATCGTTTTCCTCCTCCCGTATAAGCTGAACGTCTGGGCAACTGGGTGGAGGAGGGGAGACGGCAAGAGCTCTTGAAATGATTACAACTTGCGTTTCAATGATTTTGTGGAGGGCACTGAAGGGGCCCTTGCCCACCACAATGGTGCGCTGTGTTGGCATGGAGACTCTCAGAGTTCTCCCAACTGAATGAATGGGGCTTTGTTGACGGGTTTTTCATTCATTCAGAGGTATTTTCGGCTTGGGAACTATGGAAGTTTGAATTCGATTGAAGTTGGCGGAAAGAAATCCATCCATCGGGGAGGGGCTTTGTTGGGTGGCTGGAGAGGCAATTCGAGACGAATAATTATGGATTTTCGACAGGCCTTCGGTGATGGTGGACAAGTGGCAGGTCCTGGGGGCATTGGAACGGGGGCTGCTAAGGATAGCCGAGCAAGCCCTGGAAAGGTTTCAGTTTCAGTGGGAATTTAATTTGAAAACAGATTGACTTGCTGCTTGTGAAAATGAGATGAAGTGTGCAGACAGTCAGAGGTTTGAACTCAGATGGGAGAACGGGGGCTGCATGCCGTTCACCTCACCGTGACTTATTTTGCAGGTGGATAGGCGCCTCCATCCTTGTGAAAACTAATTTTTTGAAAAAAATTGAAGACTTCCGGAATGCCCTGGGTATTGAAACAACATACATCGGAGAAAACCTTTTTCAGTGGTCAGACCGTTTTTTGCTCGGCGTGAATGTAAAAAAAGAAAACAGTCGCATCAGTGGGCATGAGGCACCGGAGGCACTCTCTGATGGGAGAGTAGTCGTTTCGTATAGTCCAAGTGATTGTATGACGCGATCTAAGACCGTCAGGTGCCTCCCAAAAACGATAACAGAAGAAATGAAGCAATGGTCGAATTTTGAAAAACATTATTCTAAGGATTATGATCTGACAAACCTGTGTTTCCAACAGAGCGTAGTAACGAAGAGGGCAAGATGTCCAATTATGTCTTTGTTGCTAGTCGCATATTAAAATTTCACGACTTGGTGGCGTCAGTTGGCCACAGTTAGACTTTATTTTGCGAGACGACACGTGTACTTGAATTATTCTCGAACTCTTGAAAAACTTTCTCAAGTTGTGTCCGACAAACTATGCTAAATGCTATAAAGATGGTTAAAAGATGGTTAAAACAATTATCAAGCAAATCGCCTGCTGTGCATCCTTCCGGAGCAGCAACTTTAACGTTGCTCACACTTAATGGCAAATTTCGAGCTTCCTATTGAATTAAAGGGTTTTCTTAGGTCTTTATTTTTAAAACCGAAAATTGAATGATTCTTACAACTGACAATGCTGTGCTGGATCTACGAATTAGTTGATTCAAAATCAAATCCGTGACGTTATCATATAAAGTAGTCAAATATCTCCGTGTTTTTGTCTTTTGAATTTCCTTTCTATGTGCTAGAGAGCTTGGCAATTCTATATATCGTTTAAAAGGTTTTGACATAACCTACAAAACGATGCTATCCATGATTAGTTTGGATGTTGCGTTCAACAGTTATAGACGTGTAAACATGGAGTCCACTAACACCGAAATTCGCGCTAATTTAAAGTTTTCCTTCGTTAAAGGCAAATCCACTAGAGAAACGTTCCGTGAGATTAACGGTGTTTTGGGAGATAGTACTCTATCACTTCGAACCGCGGAGGAATGGTTTCGACGATTCAGAGCGGATGAAAACGACACCAATCAATAAACCAGCCGGCGGAAAACCTGTGACGACGAATACCGAAAGAATCATGGAAATCATCGAGATACACCGGCATGTGGCATCTCGTGACATCGCCCAGGAGATGGGAATTAGTCACCAAATCATTTTAAACCATCTGTAGAAAGCTGGACGGTGGTGGCCGCGTTGGCGTAGTGGGTAGAGTGCGACCCTCACACTCCGAAGGGTTTAGGTTCGATTCCCGGCTAAACACCTCGAATTTTTCACTGCAACACCTCTGCCGACAACACTCAGAGAGTAATAACTGTCTAAGAAAGCTTCTTAAACTTCGCTGTTCGAAGTCGGCAAAGAACTGTAGGTCCCTTCTGCTCGTGAGAAAACAGTAACGCGCACAACACGAGTAGTTGATGAGTAAGCTAGGCTCTGGTCCCCCTATGGACAGTCGCGCCACACAGTTTTTATTATTATCATAGCTGTTACAACGTTGTTACGAATGAACAAACGACTTTATACTCTAAAGCTGAACACAAACTACAAATGCAACTGACTGCTGTCACGTATAATCCTTAGCTTGGCTAAACAAAATTAGGAGGCGTTCATGATAAGTCGACAACCTTTGGCGTTTGAAAGTCGCACTCTACCCACTACGCCACGGCAGCCTCTTGATTGTATCAGCTGCATTTGAAATTAAAAATGGTTGTAAGCCCGAATCACAAAATTGGACTCATCTTTGGGAATTCTAATCAAAACTTCGAAGCAATGTCAATCGAAAAACCGACACCATCCGTTTTCAAAAGATGGCGCAACTGGCAAGATGTGGAAGCGATTACCTACTTCATTGGAAAGTTATGACGTTTGACAGCAAACTTCAACACTGTTTCTTTCCGCTTCGAGATTTTCCAGATTTGTCTTGAATAAACAGCCTTTGCGGGAAGTTTTGATTTTCGGCATAAACTGGAAGAAAAGTTCTTGTATGTATTTATGGTGAATCTGCTCTCATTGATAAATCACGCAAAGAGCGATTCCGCCGCTTCAAAAGTTCTGATTTCTTTGTCGACGACAAAGAGAGTCTTGGTAAGTTCAAGAGGTTTGAAAATGAGGAATTGTTGGCTTTATTGGATCAGGATCAGAGCCAAACCCAAAGTGAACTCGCCGAATCGTTGAGAGTGACTCAGCAAACTCAGAATTGTGGATTTTCTCAGAAGCAAGGCAAAAGTGTGCCTTTCGAGTTAAAAGCGAGAAAAGTCAAAAGGTGATTTCTCAACTCGGAACTGTTTCTTCAAAGACATCAGAGGAAAGAAATTTTGCATCGGATCGGATATGAGAAGTGGATTGACTATGGTAACCTCAAGAATAAAGAAAGACACGGTTCAAGACTTTGTTTCTTAAATGAAATGTTCATATTTTTCACACGTTTCTCTTTCGTAAATTTGGTAATACTGAATTTTGTAAAACAGACTGTCAGTGACATTCCGATGGTCAGTGACATCATTCATCGTCTACATTGATGCCAAAGAAAAACATTCACGGTTCAAATGTAATACTACGCATATGATTACACCAGACGGATGTGGTGTAGCATGAGGCCCTAAAACCGGGCGAAGTTATCGATGGGAAACGTAATCGACTAAAACTGAAGCGTTTTAGCCGTGAATTGCATGATAAGCGGCCAAAAATGGCTGAAGGGCTGGACAAGGCGATTTTGCATACTCGGCCCCTAGTGCCTGTAGCACTGAAAATTACATGGGAACACTGAAATGGAAGCGCTTACCCCTCTCGCCGTTCTCTCAAGCCAATGCTCTTTTCGGCTACTAGCTGTTTCAAACGATGCAAAATGATTTACGCGGATGCCAGTTCGGAATTTTTGAAAAAATCAAAGAAAGGCTCGAAGTCAAAGTGGCCTCATTCATTAGAGATGGTATTTGAAATTTTCCAGAGATAGAAGGAATATTTTCAGAGATGTAAATTTTTTACATTTTTTGTATGAAAAATTTTCGAACAGGAAAAATGGACGAACTGGTTTGAATTCCAAATAACATAGCAAGAAATAGCCAAACGGTCCTTATTTTGAATAGATCTGCCACCTAATATATGTTTGTTTTTTTTTATTTTTGTTGGAGGTTTGGATCAGCTACACTGGAGCACTCAGACTCAAATACTGGTCCATTGTACTACCAGGCAGTAACCTTCATTTAATGTAATTTCTTGGTTTTCCGAGATGCGCTTCTGTGATATAGAACTTAGGTTTTAAGTTCCCACCACATCAGCGCCAAATAGGCGCCACCTGATGCGAGCGAAGGCAGGACACTGACAGAGAAAGTGCTCTGAAGTGTCTTCACCTTCTCCACAGGCGTCGCAGAGTCCGACATCACTAAGCCCAAGACGACTCAGGTGCATAGCGAAGGTACAGTGTCCCGTTAATACGTCAGCAAGTCTTCTGCACTCGTTTCTGTCTAGAGACAGAACAGAAGCGGATTTCTTGCAGACATTTGGGAGCATACTCTTGGTCACCCTGCATCCTGGAGAGTCACGCCATCTCTGGTCGTGCTGTAGGGAGACCCAACCATCGACGGAGGCCCTGACCAGGGACGCGGGTAATCTCAAGGTGGGTTCGGGCCATACGAATGCCTCTGCTGAACCTAGCCTAGCTAGTTCATCGGCAGTTTCGTTTCCCCTGATCCCGTGATGACCCGGGACCCAGACAAGTCTTAGCGAATTCAGCCTGCCCACCGAATTAAGGGAAGACTTGCATTCTTGAACTATCTTGGAAGTGATTAAAGGCTTGAGTAAGGCCTCGAGCACAGCTTGACTGTCGCTGCAGACGCAGATACTTCTTCCCTTCCACCTATTCTTCACAATGTAGTTGGTGGCTATTAAGATCGCGAAGGGTCTCGCCTGGAAGACCGACACGAAATTTCCTAACGAGGCGTGAAGTCTAATGTTGTCATTTTTCACGAATGCCCCAGCTCCAGAACCCTCCGTTGTCTTGGAGCCGTCCGTGAAAATCCGACTACATTCCTTTCCCGGTTCAGTTTCTGGCCACAGCCAGTCCAGGACACGTGGAAAGTCGACTTTGCCACCTAATATATGTCGAGAGTGACCAATATACAATTCACACACCCAATACGCAAAGCTTTGCTGTGTAAGAAATCCACACTTTGGCGTAAATATTGGGCGTACATATTGGGCTAATTACATAAAATCCCAGAAATCGTTCTGTCCAATCAGTTATGGTTTCTTGGGCTCAAGAGGAAGAGCACTGAGTTCAATGCTTCAAAGCAACTCCTAATTCAATCCTCTGGAAGACAATCATTCCCTCCTTTCAACAAAATTCGGAGAAAGTATTTTTAAATTCTTAAGTTCAGGCCGTAAGGATATAAGGATAGGTTTAGGTTTGAATATAAGGCCGCACAGTCCATATGTTCCACCCCATAGAGTGTATTCCACGAACTTCATGTCGAGAAAATTCTCATAACCAAAGGAACTGAAGAACCCTTCCTTCCATCAACAATTATCAATTTGAGTTGAAAGGTGAGCCATACAAGATGTTCTTCGTACGCACAGTTCCATATCGGTTCCCAGAGTTGATCTCAAAATACAATTCAAACTATTTTGCAAGCGATACGGTTGACTCATGTGTTAGAAGTGAATTCGATGAATTCTCCACAATTGTGTGTGGTTATCAAATTCTGCAGAAATATCCAACATCCTTTAAGGCAGTTAATTAAATTTAAATGGAAGAAGCCTAGTTGCACAAAATCCGATTGCAGGAAGCCTTAATGCTTTCATTCAAAATATATTATCCAAGGCAGTCAAAGGACGTTGTGGGCCCTCACTTGAGCCTCTTTCCAGCCGCTCCTTCCCTCTCCAGCACTAGCCCAGTGGGTAAATTTAATTTTAAAGTCCCCAAATTACCGTATCATCATCACAGACAGACGACTAAAAACCACCCAAGTCGCATTAGCATTCAGTTTCATTAAGTCCTCACATAAACCGCTACACACTTTTCGGTGTCAGGTGGAAAAACCTTTGTTGGACTTTAATGGCGCCCGACGCTAGTCCATTTCATTTCATCACAACCTGAAATCCAATGGAAAACTGCACTCCAAGCCCTCCCATCGGGACTAAACCTTAATCAACCCGCTATCAAGTGCAAACCAAACACCTAGTACTCGGCAATTTGACATCTAATCGGATCACTCGGATTCCACTGCCTGGCAGTCGCCAGATAAAATCCCCCACGCCCGACATCTGCATGATATACGAGCGTAATAACATCGCTTCGCACGAAATCATATTACCCTGCCGCAATGGGATTGTTTAGCTCAACGCCAAGACCGCGCTGTACACCGCCAACATTCATCCATCTCCATCCATCCGAAGCGCACGCCACCATCACCAACACCACCATCACCGCGCCCATAAGGATAATTCATATTCAATTTAAAGTTTGCACACAAATTGAGAATTCTGAATTCCATCATGCGCTGCAGTGCTTTTGAAAGAGTTCCATTCCACCCCCACCGCCCCACATCATCACCCACCTCAACTACGGCCTGAAGGACGAGTCATCATCATAGCTGAACACGGGCCAAAAGCCACCCATGCGAAGGGTGGAAAATTGCAAAAGATTTTAATAACTTTCCGCGGAATATTTTCCACAGTTCCCCCTTCAGCCTGCCGCCCTCCTGTTCGTCATCTTGGTTGTGTCGAGCGCCGAGGGCGAACCGACGACCCTTTGCCTGAAATTGAAACGCAAGCGATGCAGGGATGCACGTCAGCTATTTATCTGGTGCGTCATGCATCCCTGCATCTGCACCTTAAATCAGATTCCAGATTTCAACTGCTGGCCGTGGCGCCCTTGTTCTGTTTGATTCGCACCAGGCGATTATTTAGATGCGCGTGTGAGGGTGTCCAACTCTGCCGTCGCCCATTCCGGATGAGCTCTCCAAAATTAAAGTAAAATGCTCATGTGGCCTTCATCGGTAGCTGCGGAATGTCTCTCTCCCATGGCCAGCAAGAGATGTCCTTCGGGTCAGTTTCATTCGTTTTTCGTTGACAGGGAAAGTTTAGAGAGATTGCCTGAAGCGCTGATTGTTTGTCCTGTGGCCACAGGGGCCGAAGGAAAAGTTTCCAAATGTCTCCAGTGATTCGCAAGCAAAATTACACGTAAACTTCTGCCCGTGAAGCCATTCGTTGCGGGTTTTTCGAAAGCCAACCACCACGAAGCAGTCCATGAAGTTATCCGATTAAATGTCAAATCCGATGCGCTTGCTTGTGTCGGACGCAAAGTGCTCTCCAGGTGGTGGCCAAGTAAAAGAAACAATTTTGAGCCAACTCAACAACATGCAACTTCCGGCATCGGTCCTCGGGATTAAGTTTGCAAGAAGGAATCCGACAGAAAAAATCTGCGACAGATGGAACGGTTTGGCACACATGCCAGCTGCATGCAAGACAAATCTGACAAAGTTTGCTTAGGATTATTTTCGGGACGGATTTTGAAGTTGGCCGGGTGGATAATGCCTGTGGAAGTTATCCCGAAGTTGGACGTCAGTTCGACTAGCCGGAGGTATGATTTCCGCATACAGGGGCTGTTGTTGTGGGGAAACTTAAATTGAAACAGGAAAAGTGGTTTGTTTTGACTGCTGGTTTCCTTTAAGCCTTTACAAGAATTCAAAGCAGTCGTGGGCATCGAGAAAAGGGTGTCTTACCCTCTTTGAGGAATATCCGGTTTTGTTGCACGTCGACTTGGGTGCTTACCTGAAAAGAGAGAAAGAAGAGGGGAAAGGTTAATTGATGTTCTACAGTGTATCGGTTTGCTAGAGTGAATTTGGTGAACATTTGAAAACACTTAGAGCTAAGAAGAAAACGGCTTCTTAACGGAGCGTATCTTGTGCCACAGTCTGGGGCGGATTTGGGTCTCAATCAACATGACGTTTCAGACAGCACGATCTCAAGTTGGTTGAGGTCCGTCTTCATTTGTGTGTGCCACGTCAGACTAGGTCGCAAAAATCTGTAACTTCTGAACCCGTTGACCTATCTTGATGAATGTAGTGTCAGTGCCGTAAAATCCGCTTGCTGTCGAAAAATAGTCGATACAGCATGAAGGATAACAGAGTAAACTTAAATTAAGAAATTGACAAAACACACCTTTTTTGTTTAATTGTATAGAAAAAATATTTAATAACAATTCACGATAATAAATTTTTAAAACAAAGCTGGAATTCGTATCTACATAGAAAAATTTCACTCAATACTATTTAATGACAAATTGTCCTTGTAAAAAATTTTAAATCTGGATTGAGTGCAATACGGCTTCCCCTTCAATACTTAGTGGTTCATGTCCATGATATATGCGCAATACAAGAGATATATGCTTAATGAAGAGAAATGGTAGGAAAAAAATGCCCGAAACTGCTGCACTTAAACGACTCGTTCTTCCAAAGTGCACAAAAGTGCAATTTAATTTTTGCATCATTGAAAGAGAATATTTCAGGCTTTCAGAAAAATTTAGATTCCCGTCGGAGCCTCCTCGAGAACCTTTATTATGCTCCAACAAACATGTAAAGTACTTCCGGGAAAAGGTGGCCTTAATCAAAAGCCTGCTCTAGAAAACTGCTGATCAAAATGAAAAAACTGTAAATGCAGTTTGAAGGTCAAATGTATGCCCTTTCAAATAAGTATAACATCATGTTCTAAGGTGGCTTATTTTAACAAATATGACACATCGAATTTTCTCGAAAAAATGTCAGATTATATAAATTTTAAGATTCCAATTTTGAGTTAATTATACACCGAAATGGCTCGTCAGAAGCCAAAAAATGTTGGCTTTCTAGGTTTCCAAATATGTATAATCGAACAACACACACCCAGAGAGCTGGAGAAAATTATTTGATTTCATAATTTTTTTTCCGCTCGGACATTCTGTTGCGTTGTCCCAATGACTCGGATTTAAGGACTTTTCGGGCAGGAGTAGAGATGTGCAGACGCCCTACATGGCCAAGTCCTCTTAAGCATTGGAAACGAATATGCTTGACCAGTTGCATGCCGCTGTACATCCCATAGAGTTCGTCGTTGAATGTCCTCTTCCAGATGCCATCAACGGAAACAAAACGAAAAATCGAAAGCAAAATTTTTCTCGGACGCGGTAATCCGCACGCTTTAAGTAACGTCAAGATTTCCGCACCAAAAGGTGGGTAGAAGGTAGAAGTAGTAGCTCTTGTATAACAGCTCTAGAAATGGTATCTTTACCCAATTGCCTTTTGAAAACAAAGGAGCAGCGAATGGCAAGACTAACTTTGCATTTGATTGTGGTACTGACTGTATATAAATTAAATGACGCAACGGTCTACAAGGGGGCCAGGGCCTGGCTTCCCAATCAACCACTAGTGTTGCATGCGCTTTGTTCTCACACAAGCAAAAGGGGCCCACAGTATTTTGGCGAATCCTTACGGCGAAATTTAAAAAAGCTTTTGTTGTCAACAGCTCTGCTCGATAGATAAGGTGCCGTGCATCTAGTCCGGGAATCGATCTTGGAACAACGAGCATGTCAGTATCGCGCTCTGTCCACTACGCCCTGGCGG